>OW028605.1:11316000-12612000 GCA_932294275.1 Chloroclysta siterata
CAACGGACACACCACCAGCATGGACATCCTGTGGACGGGCACGCCAGTGGTCACGCTGCCGGGAGAGACGCTCGCTTCACGGTACGTACCGACGTGTGCCTCGACACGCCGCTGTGCAACGGACACACCACCAGCATGGACATCCTGTGGACGGGCACGCCAGTGGTCACGCTGCCGGGAGAGACGCTCGCTTCACGGTACGTACCGACGTGTGCCTCGACACGCCGCTGTGCAACGGACACACCACCAGCATGGACATCCTGTGGACGGGCACGCCAGTGGTCACGCTGCCGGGAGAGACGCTCGCTTCACGGTACGTACCGACGTGTGCCTCGACACGCCGCTGTGCAACGGACACACCACCAGCATGGACATCCTGTGGACGGGCACGCCAGTGGTCACGCTGCCGGGAGAGACGCTCGCTTCACGGTACGTACCGACGTGTGCCTCGACACGCCGCTGTGCAACGGACACACCACCAGCATGGACATCCTGTGGACGGGCACGCCAGTGGTCACGCTGCCGGGAGAGACGCTCGCTTCACGGTACGTACCGACGTGTGCCTCGACACGCCGCTGTGCAACGGACACACCACCAGCATGGACATCCTGTGGACGGGCACGCCAGTGGTCACGCTGCCGGGAGAGACGCTCGCTTCACGGTACGTACCGACGTGTGCCTCGACACGCCGCTGTGCAACGGACACACCACCAGCATGGACATCCTGTGGACGGGCACGCCAGTGGTCACGCTGCCGGGAGAGACGCTCGCTTCACGGTACGTACCGACGTGTGCCTCGACACGCCGCTGTGCAACGGACACACCACCAGCATGGACATCCTGTGGACGGGCACGCCAGTGGTCACGCTGCCGGGAGAGACGCTCGCTTCACGGTACGTACCGACGTGTGCCTCGACACGCCGCTGTGCAACGGACACACCACCAGCATGGACATCCTGTGGACGGGCACGCCAGTGGTCACGCTGCCGGGAGAGACGCTCGCTTCACGGTACGTACCGACGTGTGCCTCGACACGCCGCTGTGCAACGGACACACCACCAGCATGGACATCCTGTGGACGGGCACGCCAGTGGTCACGCTGCCGGGAGAGACGCTCGCTTCACGGTACGTACCGACGTGTGCCTCGACACGCCGCTGTGCAACGGACACACCACCAGCATGGACATCCTGTGGACGGGCACGCCAGTGGTCACGCTGCCGGGAGAGACGCTCGCTTCACGGTACGTACCGACGTGTGCCTCGACACGCCGCTGTGCAACGGACACACCACCAGCATGGACATCCTGTGGACGGGCACGCCAGTGGTCACGCTGCCGGGAGAGACGCTCGCTTCACGGTACGTACCGACGTGTGCCTCGACACGCCGCTGTGCAACGGACACACCACCAGCATGGACATCCTGTGGACGGGCACGCCAGTGGTCACGCTGCCGGGAGAGACGCTCGCTTCACGGTACGTACCGACGTGTGCCTCGACACGCCGCTGTGCAACGGACACACCACCAGCATGGACATCCTGTGGACGGGCACGCCAGTGGTCACGCTGCCGGGAGAGACGCTCGCTTCACGGTACGTACCGACGTGTGCCTCGACACGCCGCTGTGCAACGGACACACCACCAGCATGGACATCCTGTGGACGGGCACGCCAGTGGTCACGCTGCCGGGAGAGACGCTCGCTTCACGGTACGTACCGACGTGTGCCTCGACACGCCGCTGTGCAACGGACACACCACCAGCATGGACATCCTGTGGACGGGCACGCCAGTGGTCACGCTGCCGGGAGAGACGCTCGCTTCACGGTACGTACCGACGTGTGCCTCGACACGCCGCTGTGCAACGGACACACCACCAGCATGGACATCCTGTGGACGGGCACGCCAGTGGTCACGCTGCCGGGAGAGACGCTCGCTTCACGGTACGTACCGACGTGTGCCTCGACACGCCGCTGTGCAACGGACACACCACCAGCATGGACATCCTGTGGACGGGCACGCCAGTGGTCACGCTGCCGGGAGAGACGCTCGCTTCACGGTACGTACCGACGTGTGCCTCGACACGCCGCTGTGCAACGGACACACCACCAGCATGGACATCCTGTGGACGGGCACGCCAGTGGTCACGCTGCCGGGAGAGACGCTCGCTTCACGGTACGTACCGACGTGTGCCTCGACACGCCGCTGTGCAACGGACACACCACCAGCATGGACATCCTGTGGACGGGCACGCCAGTGGTCACGCTGCCGGGAGAGACGCTCGCTTCACGGTACGTACCGACGTGTGCCTCGACACGCCGCTGTGCAACGGACACACCACCAGCATGGACATCCTGTGGACGGGCACGCCAGTGGTCACGCTGCCGGGAGAGACGCTCGCTTCACGGTACGTACCGACGTGTGCCTCGACACGCCGCTGTGCAACGGACACACCACCAGCATGGACATCCTGTGGACGGGCACGCCAGTGGTCACGCTGCCGGGAGAGACGCTCGCTTCACGGTACGTACCGACGTGTGCCTCGACACGCCGCTGTGCAACGGACACACCACCAGCATGGACATCCTGTGGACGGGCACGCCAGTGGTCACGCTGCCGGGAGAGACGCTCGCTTCACGGCACGTACCGACGTGTGCCTCGACACGCCGCTGTGCAACGGACACACCACCAGCATGGACATCCTGTGGACGGGCACGCCAGTGGTCACGCTGCCGGGAGAGACGCTCGCTTCACGGTACGTACCGACGTGTGCCTCGACACGCCGCTGTGCAACGGACACACCACCAGCATGGACATCCTGTGGACGGGCACGCCAGTGGTCACGCTGCCGGGAGAGACGCTCGCTTCACGGTACGTACCAACGTGTGATTACATTCTGGTTCCAAGTGTATAGAAGAGATCGGGTATCCCAGAAGGTATAAAAAAACAAGCCAGTATTTTACAAAACTGAATACGCCATTGTATTAATTTATCAAGTAGGTACAACTGTTATCGTTGTCCATGGTACAGTTTGCTGAATGTTATATTACTAGAACAAGTTCCAAATATAAAATCCTATTTCTTTTTACAGGGTGGCTGCTTCTCAACTAAACACACTTGGGTGTCCGGAACTCATTGCCAGAACGAGGCAGGAGTACCAGGACATTGCTGTACGACTAGGAACGGATAGAGAATAGTGAGTACATACAATGTTCGAACATTTTGACTTCTAAATGTTAATACCTATTCAAATAAAACAACATCTATATTAAAAGCACAGTTGTTTCATAAAGGAAATTCAACCTACATATTTATAGGATTTCTTGTAACGTTTTGGCGTACTCTGAGCATACGTAAAATTGTGTGCATAGTTCCCCCTGCCGTATCTTGATTCTGTAACCCTGCATTCAAAACCAAAAAAGTGTCTAGGGCGCAACTTTCTAGCAAGAATTTTCAAGAATTAAAAAATATTATTCTTTTTCAGCCTAAAAGCAATCCGCGCGAAGGTATGGGCGGCACGCATCGAAAGTCCGCTGTTTGACTGCAAGGCGTACGCCACGGGGCTGGAAATGCTTTACAACAAGATGTGGGCCAAGCACGCGCGAAGCGACCGTCCCGACCACTTGCAGGCACTCGACAAATAGAGCCGGAAAAGGCGCAGACTTGAAAACTAAGAAATCTGATGAGCACCGAGCGCTATCGATACAACTTGCCTATTGATGAAAATTGCGATCTTCAAAAAATATATATATACGAGTCTAGTTGTATCGGCAGAACTGAAAGTACTGTTAAGATTCCCGATACGTACTAAATCCAGTCTGTAGAATGAACACTACAGTAACGGCCGGTTTGACCATGCTCTGTTAGTTACTAATCAAGGATTAAAAGACCGTTAAATCTTACCTTAGCTGTCAAACGCGTACATTTTGACATATTTAACGGCCCTTTAATCCTTTGTTAATCTAACAGAGTATGGTGAAACCGGCCCTAAACAGGGCAAATTTCATGTTCTACAGTTCTTAGCCAAACAGAGACTGCGCAAGTGACTAGTCGTAAGACGAAAATGGATTATAGTGTTCGTTGCGTAATTTTTGGTAGCTCGATTCGTTAACTATGGATAAACAAGGACAAAGCAAAATAAGTGCAGATATGGACTGTGATAGTTTTAAGTGAAACTCGGAAAGTTTATTTGTATAAACTGTGTTCGATTTTATTTGCGGAGTTGAGCTGAGAAATTATGAAGAGTAGATCATAATGGTCGAAGAAGCTGATTTAGTGACTGTACGTCTCGATGATGTATTTTTAAGCCTACAAAATGTAGCAGTAAAGTTTCTTAGCTTTTAAATCAGAAATATGAAATGGATGTGAATGTATTTCGATTCTTTTACAGTCTCCATTCTGTTTAGTGCCACATTTGGTTGTCTACTAGTCATATAACCGCGCCAATAAATAAACGAATCCATAAATGGCGTCGTTAATCATTACTTCTCACTGATACACTTGTTGACAATAGCAGACATTTCTTGCGGATGGAACAAGCAGATGTTGTTACCACTCACCTGACGTGAAATGGTATCCATCACCTATACCAAAGCATTTCCTCGCAAGTCACGCACGATGTGAACGTTCCCTATGATGCACTGCCCCGAGTCCAACAACTTGAGGCATACAGATGTTAAGCCTCATGTGCCTGTAATTACACCGGCAACCACACTGTTCAAACCGAAACACAGCAGCGCTGCTTGACTGCAGAAATAGTTGCCTTAACTAATACTTGTGAGTGGTATAGATTAGCGCTGCCGTATAAAAATCGTTTCTTTATAGGCAGGGGTTATAATAACTTTTCTTAGCTATGTTCTATAGATATTATATTTTTGTATACCATAGATAGGTCGTAATATAATGGACGCTGTTGTCCCAGTGACGTAAACATTAGAATTTTACGAATAACTTTTAAAAGTTAGTATGATATACAATCTGTCGACAATACGGCACAAAAACAACAATGTTGTTATATTGAAGATATAAGCAACATTCTTTCGCATAAGAATATAACAAGCTTTTTAAGTATTTGTATGAGATACCAAAAGAAAGTACTAGAACGGGTATGCATGCACAACTTCCTAATATATTTTGTAAGAGGCAAAAAGAGCTCTAGTTGTAAAGTTTTATTCAAACTAAGTAGCAAGATTTAGACAATTGTTATGAATTGTATTTAGAACATATTTTTAAATGATTGGGTCACTAAACAACTGCCAAAAGTATACTTAGCGTTAATTTTTTTTGTGTTAGCTTGAAAATCCGACATAGACAATTTTAGTTAAATTCTAGATCTAAGATCCAATAGCTGCTGATGACTAGTAGAGTATTAGGCGACGAAGAAGTTTTACGTTGTATACACGTGAGCTGCGTTTAGTCACGTGGATTTGGGTTAATCTCTCGCTGCAGCTCGGTCGTAAGCTATCGGAACGAGACAGCAATATTGCTCTCTCTCTCGCACTTAGGAAAACGGACGATCCTTTTGTTTAAGAGTGTGTTATGATGATTTATGACCGAGTTTACAGCGGGAGTTTAACGCGACTATAGGTTGAGCAATGACCGAGCCTGCAGCGAGAGTTTAACGCGACTATAGTATACATACAATAGTTTTTAAGTAATTATTTGTGATAGTAATATAAAGGCTATGCTTACTGGCGGTAACTGATTATACTATAACCCAGCGATTCTCATAATTCGAAGCATCGAATTTATTTTTAAATCATGAAATACATAAAGTATAAAATGTAAATATTGTGTGAATGGTTTTTGTGTCCATTAATTCGAGTATTACGCTAGGTTATAATTTGATTTATTTTCGTAACTTGTTATAAATTATGACGTAGCTGGTTGAAGATCATCTGATTATTGATATAGGAATATAGCCTAACCGAAAGAGAACATTGTAAGTATTGTAATGACATTAAATGTATTTATTCATACAGTAACAGTGAATATATTGGAATTCTAGAAATGAAATGAAATAATTTATTGATGTAGTAAAAATTACAGTTATGTAAATTTTTCCGATTGAGTATATTATCACGAGAAAATGATTTTTATGATTTCAGTATCGCTGTGTATTTTTTACATGTTGAAAGTACCTATTGTAAAAGTCTAGCGTTTACGATAGGTACGATTCTATTGTAAAGTAGCAGTTACAATGTTTTCGTTTCGAAATTGAGATATTCGATGTTGATATAAGTTTTGTCGTGTGACATATCCCAGTTTTAATAAATCGTTTCCATTGTATATTAAATACCCATGATTATTACAAATTGTCTTCAAATAAATATGAAGCAAAATCAGTCTTTATATTATCCTTTATCTTTATATCCACTATATATTATTATCCGAAGCGAAAGAGGTATAAAAGGACCGTAGCAAGTGGAAATCCGTGGTCTCTGCCTACCCCTTTGGGAAACAGGCGTGATTTTATGTATGTACGTTTATATCCACCTTGAATTCTTCACATATAATTGATTTTCATTTACTTACATTACTATTAATTTCAAAAGTTAAAGAATTTTTCAATACTGTGGAAAAAGAGATTGTAACACATTATACATACGAAACTGGTAGAACTTTAACCGGAATTCTTATTACTATGGTAAGTACCTACCGATACACCAATTTCTAACTACCGATGGTTTTTTTTAAAGCACCCGAAAGTATAACATGTTTTTTGTTTCAGTGTGATTATTATGAGAAAGGGCTGTATGACAGCACAGTGGTGACAAGTTCCAAGGAGAATGTACCTAGACTAGACCAAGCAGGATATTGAGGTAAGTAAGTGTTTCTACGCGAGTGCCGAAAGCGCCCTGGTTATGTGTTTGGCGTGTTTCTATGTGTCTATCCATCAATATTTTCTTTATTACCGCGTAGCATCCAAACGGCTGGGTGGATTTTGATGATTGAGGTATAAAAATATTCGTTGTAACTTCTCAAGTGTGCTACATAAAAAAAAAACTAAAAGTAAAGTGAGCAGGAAAGCAGGAGCAATATTCTCTCTAAAAAAAAAACTATCATTAAATAATTTAAAACACTATCTTGTTTCTATCCTTTCAGTTCCGGTACTCGGGTTTATTAATTTTGTAATAAAAAATTATTACTCCGCTGATTAGGCCAAATTAATTTAGGATGTTGCATTATGATTACGATCGCAATATAATAAAAAGAGAAAACAAAATATAACAAACTTATCACTTATTATTACACTTATTATGTGCGGTGGTCTCTGAATAGGAAAGTACCCCTCTATCACCTACCAGGGATAACGTAAGAAGCGAATATGTGAAATAACAATATGCGGTCACCAATCCGCTTGCGTGGTGACTGCAGCAAACCGTCAATGACTACAGCAAATGGCCAGCAGTGAATTTATTACGATGATTGATTCCGCTCCACTAGCAGCACAATAATAACACCTAGGTATAGGTATGTGGGACTGAGGAACAAATTCAGAGCCAGCAGTTATTTAATAAAAACATAATAAAAACTGTAAACGCAATCTTAAAATTACATATTAAATAAAATTAATACATTCAGGTTGGTTTCCATTTTTCGAGGAGTTGTTTTTACTGGAAAAATGTAGAAATAGACAATAAACAGAGGCCCAATAAATATCTATCCAAGCTCTGTTCTGTCCCCTCGTTCGTATATTGCGAGGGTACTAAACTCAAGACAATTACTCAAAGGGGACCGCGAAAACGTCTAACCGAATCTATTAAAGTTTACGTGAGTCGGTTACGAAGGCAGCTAGATTATGTTTTCGGGCACCTACCTACCTATTGTGCAACGCTTTTACAAGTGATCGATTAGTGTTTGAGCCAAGTCGAGAACCAAACTAGTCTGTGGAGTTTCTAAACTAATATCGTCAACAAAGGATCCTAAGTTTGTCCGAGACCAAACAGCTGCTCGACGGGACTCACAGGTGGTAAACGTTGTCGTGCTCATTCTAAAAGGATTTGAATAAAACCGTCATTACCATGTTTACTTCGTGAGTGAACAGTGAACAGTCTATTTGATTAGGAGTTCCTTGTTGAATCAACTAATAGCATTAATGGAAACAAAGTCACGTAACGGTTTCCGTTTTATACAGAAGTCGGAATAGGAGGGTTGGATATAATGCGGCAAAAGAACGGTGGCGGATTCCGACGGGCGGCGCGCGGTAACGGAGCGGGCGCGCATTCATGGCATTTGATTGTACTGTACAGTACGTACGGCACCGGCTCCGGCTCGGCAGTCGCCGCCTCGCCGCCGCGGGGGGATCGCGTGCCATGTGTCCGCCGCAGCCGCGTCCACTCGCCGCCGCTCCACTTACCTCTCGCTTCATTGTTGTCGAAACGTTTCCGCATCGTGCTCGCGTCCGCGACACCTGAATATGCACGCACGCGACCCACGGATCCGACTTTCATTCATCGAAATTGTGAACAAGTGACGAAAATGACATGGACCCGGTGCCTAAAATGATAATCGACGTGATATTGTTTTGCTTAGTGATGGGCGCGGCGCTTACGGAAGCGCCCGACGATGCAGATGCATGTTTCCGCGTGTCCGAGGGAGGCATGGAGTGCAACGTCCGGACGTTGTCGTCGGACAGGGACGTCGTCGGCGGCAGCGGTTCGATGCACTCGGACGGCGCGGAGCGGCTCGCCATCCGCTGCGGCTCGCTGAGCGAGAGCACGCTGCGCGACCACCACTTCGGCCGCATGCAAGGTTTGGCGGAGATCTCCATCGCTAACTGCAAGCTGCTGCGTCTGCCCGGCAACGTGTTCGAAGGCCTGCGTGGCCTGAAGACGCTCCGCATCCGCTCCATGAACGACGAGTGGGGGCCCACCAAGGAGCTGGACCTCTCGTTGGGTGCCTTCAATGGACTCCGGGAACTGCACACGCTCGATCTCGCCTACAACAACATCAGAAAGATACCCTCGGACTTGTTCTGCGCCTTAGAAAATATAATATCTTTGAATCTGACGCGAAATAAGATCAAATTTGTTGACGAATTGGGATTCGGGCACAAATGCGGCTCGACGCTGCAAACGATAGATCTGAGTTACAACGACATCATGTCGCTGCCGGCTGACTCCGAGATATTGCATCTGCGGAGACTTACGCAGCTGTTTCTGCAAAATAACAAAATAAGCGAACTGCCAGCTGATGTTTTCAGCGATTTGCTGTCGCTGAAACTTGTGAACCTTTCCGATAACGGCATAACTTATTTACCAGATGGATTATTTCATAATTCCAGAGAGATTCGCGAGATTTATATGCAAAATAATGAGCTGGAAACTTTACCCAAGAGAATATTTAATCGGCTGGAACAATTGCTCGTTTTAGATCTTTCGGCGAATAAATTGAGAAGCGACCACATAGAAGATGAAACGTTCGGTGGTCTAATAAGATTAATCGTGCTCGACCTGTCCCACAACGCGGTCACACGCATCGCGCGCAACATGTTCAAAGACCTCTTCTTTTTACAAATACTCAGCCTAAACAACAATACCATAGGGTTCGTAGAGGACAACGCTTTTTCACCCTTATTCAATTTACATACGTTGAATTTAGGGCAGAACAAGTTACACGCGATCGAGGATCATGTTTTTAATGGATTGTTTATATTGAATAAGATTAATTTAAATAACAATATGTTGTCATATGTTAGCGAAAACGCATTTAAAAATTGTTCCGATTTAAAAGAATTAGATTTAAGTTCTAACAAGTTAGCTAAAATACCGGAAGCCATTTTGCAGTTACCGTTTTTAAAATCATTAGACATGGGAGAAAATCTGTTGACGGAAATAGCGAATAACTCGTTTCAGAATCTATCACAGTTGACCGGGTTACGTTTAATCGACAATCAAATTGGAAACCTTACCGCGGGCATGTTCTGGGGCTTGCCTAGCCTGCAAGTGCTCAATTTGGCGAAAAATAAAATACAGTCTATAGAGACCGAAACCTTTCAAAAGAACACGCAATTGGAAGCCGTTCGTTTGGACGGAAACTTCATTTCTGATATTAATGGAGTGTTTGTGGCTCTGACAAAATTGTTATGGCTAAATTTATCGGAAAATCACTTAGTGTGGTTCGATTTTGCTTTCATTCCAGGAAGTCTGAAATGGCTCGATATACACGCAAACTTCGTCGAGATCCTCGGCAACTACTATAAAATCCAAAACGGGTTACAAGTTAAGACGTTAGACGCGAGCCATAACCGTTTAGTGGCTCTATCGCCCATGTCCATTCCCAACAGCGTAGAGCTACTGTTTATAAATAATAACTTTATATCTAACATCGAAACGGACTCGTTTTTAGACAAGACAAACTTGACCCGAGTCGATATGTATGCCAATGAGATTGAAAGCTTAGACATAAATAGTTTGCGTGTTTCGGGAGTGCCCGAGAAGCGAGCCTTGCCGGAGTTTTACATTAGTGGCAATCCCTTTCGATGCGACTGTACAATGAAATGGCTTCTGCTAATCAACTCGCTCACTTCCAAAGAATATCCCCGAGTGATGGACTTGGAAAATGTAATTTGTAAAGAATCCTACGTTCGCGGCGCCAAATATCTCCCGGTTAGCTCTCTGCATATAAAAGATTTTTTGTGCAAGTACGACAACTATTGTCCAGATGGATGTCATTGTTGTGATTTCAATATCTGTGACTGCAAAACTGTTTGCCCTAGAAACTGCTCGTGTTATCACGACTCTACCAAGAGTACGAGTGTTATCGATTGTTCTGTAAAACAGCTAAAATTTATACCTCATGATTTTCCTATCGACGCAACTCATATTTATTTAGATGGAAATGTTTATAGCGAGTTGAACGAAACTGTTTTCGATTCGATGCGTAACTCTTTAGTTATCTATTTGAATGCTAGTAATATCATAAATATAAACAATAATACGTTCAGCCGCCTCACCGATCTCAGAATATTGCATTTAGATAATAATAAACTAAAACAATTACGGGGCCCGGAGTTTTCTAAGTTGAGCAACTTGAAGGAATTGTATCTCCAAAGTAATTTAATTGAGTACATCTCAAATGAAACTTTTTCTCTTCTGGGAGCCTTAGAAGTTTTGCGATTGGATGGCAACCGACTCGTGAATTACGGTCTGTGGCATTTAGACAATAATAAGAAGTTGCAAACATTAATGATCGGAAGTAATCAGTGGTCCTGCGATTGTAAATATCTGCAGGGGTTCCTGACTTACGTATCGCAGAACGCCGAGAAAGTAATCGATGTACACAACTTGTGGTGCCTGAATGAGAACGTGAACCCGGCAAAGAAGCCATTGAATTTAAATGTGACAGTTTGCAGCGAAATAAGCGACACCTCGGTGATAAGCGCGCTCTTCGTCTCCCACAATCTGCCATTATTGGCCTCGGCTCTCACTGGGTTCATGCTCATTTTATTAATATTGGCTTTAGTATTCACATTTAGATACGCTTGTAGAATGTGGCTGTATTCGAATTGCGGAATTAAACTCTCTCCTCTGACGGGTGCCTTTAAGGATTCCGATAAGCTTTACGACGCTTATATCTGTTATAGTCCTAAGGACGAAGATTTCGTCATAGAGTCGTTGGCGCGGGAATTGGAGACCGGTTATCCGTCATACCATCTCTGCCTCCATTACCGAGACGTGCCTCAGTTCGAGGCGACGTACGCCCAGTTTCCCGACTTGGTGGTCGAAGCCACGGAGGCCTCGAGGCGTATCATAGTGGTCTTGACCAAGAATTTTATCTCGACTGAGTGGTCACAGATAGAGTTCCGACAAGCGCTACAGAAAGCCCTCAAAAAGAATCCCCATAAATTAATAATAGTCGCCGTAGGGCACATCCCACGAGATCCGGAATTGAAGTCATATTTCAAAACGGGTTTCGAGATAACGTATAAAGAGAAAAGGTTTTGGGAGAGGTTACGTTATGCTATGCCGTCGACGAAGCGGCACGGGCACAAACTGAAGAGGCTTAATTACGGGAGAAATTCGAATACTTACACGATGGATGCGTCTGTGTTGAACAGCACGTGCCAGACGCTGTGTGGCAAGTCGGCCAACTCTGCCGAGCGCTCGCCTTGCGACCGCCCGCTCTCTGAGCACATCTACTCCACTATAGACTCTGATTACTCCTCAAACGGTTACCAAGGCCGACACCAACCGCACTCTGTGGTATTTCAGCACACTGTACAAACGTACCTTGTATGAATACAAGATAACTGGCAAACTAACCCTAACGATCTCTCTATAATTGATGTGTACCTAAGCCTTAGACTAAGCCGTAGGCGAGCTAACCTTGTTGTATAGACGAAATTCGTCCGATGTAAATATTGTAGACCTTTGTAATCTTTCATTGTAACTTTTGTACAATAGCGATACCAAATTTTCGCATTTGAGAATGTTTGCTTCTTCATAGTGTCTATTTATTACTTTTTTGAATGAAATGTTTTAAGTATTAATTGGAAAGACTGTAATATATTGTGTAGTTGTAATAAAAGTGGCTGATGTTTGTATAGATAATTAAAGTTTATAAACGATGCAAAAATAAGTTTTCATTTTTAATTTCCGATAGGTAATGTTGATTAGGTTGTAAAACGGTGCGAGGCTGTTAAAATGCATGTTTTATTCTGTTTCCAATTCAGTTTTTACGAGGTGAGGTGGAGACGCAGCATCTGGTTCACGTAAACAGAATAAAAATGAATGAAAGCGCCCGACATCTCCGCTCCGAGAGAGCTTTCAGTATCGGCTGTATTATTATAAGCAGTTCGCATGCATTCGCTTTAAATGAAATGTTCATTTCCATTTGAGTTTTTCAATTTTCTCTGTACCTATATCAATAGGCGTTAGCGGACGCTGATGTGCCAATAGGAAAGTTATTGATCGACAGCTGTATAGACGAGTCAATAGAATGGAGTAGATAAAAGTTTTAATATTGAAAAGAGATTTCAGTGTCCTTTGTGAAAGATGCGGAGGTCTTTCAACTCTTGATTGCGAATCCAATCGCTAAGCTTCTAGCCATAGAATTTACGAAGTAGGTACTCCGCTTTTTAAGGACGAGCAAAATTTTTGATTGGTGGACCAATACTAAAATGAGATTGCTTTTAAAATTAAATGAAGCCAAACTATAGAGGAGTAACGTAAAAATTGTGTTTATATTACCTATACAGAGAGTAGTTTTACATTTTATGATTGCTATACACAGAAAATCTGTAGGTACCGTCCCTGACACACTAAATAGGCAGATACTCTTTTCACGTTTATGTGCTTGAAGGTAGGGTTTATTCCAGCATTGAATAGCTTTGTTGTTCCAACATAGCAGTGACCTTAATTTCATCTATTTGTCTACCTAGGTCATGTAGCTATTTCTCTTTAAATTGCCATCATTCTGGTTCTGCTTTGTTTGTGGCATTGGTACCTGTGTTTATCTAACTGGGACATGTCATGTCACAAGGATATAATATTTTACCTGTCTAGAAACACGCGAAAACTCAGCTACAAATGTAAGATTTTAGTACAAGACTACGACTACTACGTTAGTGTTCTCAGTCGGTAAAAACTTTTTCTGATAACGGTTTCTGTATTCCAAAGCACTGCCACTGAATATAAATATGTAGGTACTTATTACTATCATAATCCAAGTCGTTTTCTCTTCCCCGTAAGGCGAGGTTTTCTTTCGACAACATTTCTACTTGCCACATAAGGAATAAACTTGGCAGCTAGGGATCTAATGCGATCATCCGTATGGTTACAGAATGTTAATTGCGGAAAAACCTCTCTAGAATGATAGGATCTACTCAAACTACATTGTTGTGAAACATTGCTGTTTGGCTATTTTTTCTTTGGCTAGACTACCTATAATACATGTAGTGTACCTAGCATTCTGTGGTAATCCGTTTCATTGATCCTAATTGTGCCAGTAACAATGCGATCTATGAGTTTTACCAAGTTTATACGGTAAAAAAATAGTCTTCAGTCTTGCATCACAAATTAAACTTTGTTTCCAAGGATCAAGAATCTTTTCTTTGATGTCGGCTAACAGATCCTGGCGCGTGCTTTATCTGCTCTTCGGACTTCCTATTTTCTTTGTTTTCTTTTTCTTGGTGACCGAGTGATAAATGTGCATTTAAGTCTTGACATTACTGCACTTAGGAGTAGGTCCAAGATCCGAGACACACAAACCTATAAATTCACAGAGATAGATTAAATGGTCTGACAGCAAAAAGCACAACAATGCAATAAAAGTTTGCAAGTGAAGTAGAAAATGCGGCATTCGCTTGGTTGCAAGGCAACCATTAGCTCCGGTGCTTAGGCATGCATTCTTGTAGATTTACTTCTTACTTACGTAACTTACCGACCCACTACTCTACGTGGACTGAATTGTGCATGAATTTTGTACATGATTTTTTAGTATTACTATGTATGGTTTCCGAAAAATACCTTGAACACAAGCTAGTACCAACTGTGTGTAGTTGTACTCCAACCTTGCTAGTCGTACAACCAACATAAAATCTATTCACGCTACGCTGCATATCCATTATAGTCCATTTACGATAAACACTTTTATTTACATATAGTTATATTGAATAAAATAAGGCCGGATGTTCGCCGCTTCCCCAAATTACATCAACATTACCAATCCAAGATAGATTGGGAGGCGGTGGCGGTTTCTCTTGTTATTGTGTCATAGCTTTGAAAATAGAGCAACGCGAATCATTTCCTATGAAAAGCCATTATTTATGTTTTTTTTTTAATATCATAAGGTGATGGAACAAGCAGATGGCCCACCTGATGTTAAGTGGTAACCATCACATATAACAAAGCATTGCCTCGTACGATAGGAACGTGCCCTATGAATGATGCACTGCCCCGCGTCCATCAACTTGAGGCATACAGATGTTAAGCCTCATGTGCCTGTAATTACATCAGCAACCACACTCTTCAAACCGAAACACAGCAAAGCTGCTTGGCGGCAGAAAAAGGCGTGGTGGTAGTACTTTCCCGGACGAGCCCTTCAAAAAGAGCTCTAGTACTCTTAAAATAGAATCCAAGTGACCTGTGGTGCTACCGAGTAGCCCTACTATGTATAGTACCCTTTGTCATTTGTATAAGAGTCTCAAGAAATGAAGAGAGAAAACCGTTGGCTGCTCTCGGGCTACATAAACAAGCATTACGCCATGGAACCTGCAACTCATTGTCGAATTTCTTTGGTTAAAAATACCGTAGCGTTGTATAGAGGTTAAATTTAAAAGTCGTTAACCTATTTTAAAAGTAGGCATTTTTCTAGATTTTTATGTGAAATGTCTTTTATTAGTCTGTTGAACCTCCAAAATCTCCAAAATGTAGGGTAACGATTTTGAAAATTAGCACCCCATGGGATTTTTCTCCTCGGGGACGAAGTTGCGCGGGATTTCACTAGTAAATGTATAAAGCTCTTATTGAATCGTCTTAAAAACTACCAAGGTCATTATAAGCCATTCTACACGCTACCCCTAACGTTCTTAGTTTCTATAGGCAATAGTCAATAGTCATTTATTGGTAATAAATTTACTTAGGTGCACTGAACTCTCATAAAGTAGGCAGGCAGTTTTCAGGGTAATCGTAGGATGTCTGTCCGAGTCTTTCCTGGTCAGTGATATCATGGCAATTAAGACAATCGCCAGACGACAATTAAGTATGAAAATAGCGTCTGTGAGCTGACAATTGGCTTAAATTAACTAAATGCTTTCTATAGCGTTGGTTCGTTACTAAAAATTTTAAATAATTATTCTGTTCGAAAATAATCCATCAATAATTTATTTTTATTGAACTCTCCTCGTTATTTTCTCGATAACTTCAATTTTAAGTGTTATAAATCGATTTATTCATGTGACAAATTGGCCCCCCGCGTTTTGGTTATTGGCTCAGGGGTGCTAAGTCAATGAAGCTAATAAAAGTTCATCACTTACTTGATTTCTTGTTTGCTTCACGAGGTCCCCTTGCATATTAACGATAGTGGGGTCTTCTGTATCTCTGTTCAAGCACAGACGAATGGATTTGAAAACGAAACGTAGGTAAGTATAAATCTTTACGAAATCGTCGTCTTTAAAAATAGATCTGATGATCCTTTAGTTTAGACAGTTTGTTGCTATATTACCACAGAATAACATTCATTCTTTCAACTCCTTTTACTGAGTGAATCTGCCTCATTCTTTCCAGACATCACAATCCTGGTCTCTGAAACCAAATCTTACAATATAACTACCTATCAGTTGAAATAATTTCAGCAGAAATAGGTCGGTTTCAAGCACTCCTTGATCGATGTAACTTTACATAACCCAACGTCAACTTGTACTTAATCCCATAAACGAATTGTCGCCAAGTTAAAATTTTGAGCCCCGCTGGGGGTCCATTAAATTTATTGCTTGTAAAACGAGGAGCTAATTTAGAGTTACGTTTTATTGTGTTAGCTAACTAGTTTAGCGGGCGGCGCCATGGGTGTGCAAACGCAACATTTGGGACTCTTAAAATAAGCCTTATGACCCTGTGATAAGGAAGGCGATTTTTACGCGAAAGGTGATTTTATTAGCCATATGTAATGCGCAGTAAAACAGTGGGGCGTTTGTTTTTACTGCTTTGCACCATAAATAGGGTGGACGTTGTTTTAGTGTTTTGTCATTTTAACAGACACATGACAATTTTATTTCTCTCTCACAACACATGTTAACATTCTATCCTATCCTATGCGCTTCTTGATTATGCTTATCTTTAGACATGTTTATGTTTTCATGTAAATTGCTGCAAACGTGGTTCCCGCAGTGAAACCATTTACTTAGTTACCTAATGCATAGGTAACCGTGCATATATTATGTGACAGTCTCTTGTTTTCATAAGCTTGTAGGCAGGTAGTCTGCCCTTGTCTAGTCAGTCAAGAAGTTTTTTTATTCTAGTTTCTCAGTTCGTCTTTATTTTTTATTAAGAGCTTATTACAAAGTGTGATCAAGAAAATCAGTCAAACAGTGACTCGGTGTGGTACTGAGAGGGGGAAAGCGAGAAGCGTGTCAAGATCAAGTGGTGACCCAAAATGTTCTATCAAGAAAACAAAAGGTAAAATATGCAGGTTATTATTACAGGCGAATCTTTCACGGTGAATGAACATCGAACAAAGGCCTCCAATATTGTCGTAGCTCATTTTTCTTGCTTACGCGATTTTTTGGTTCACACACGGATGCTTCCCAATAAATGATGATGTATGGGGTACTTAGAAGTTGTACCCACATACTTTCATAAGGAAAATGGAAATTGTTACGTTTTTTTGGCATTATGAGGATTTCGTAGCGAAATCGTAGCGGGTCTACGAAAGCTAGGTACCAAAATTTTATAAAGAAGCTGGGTGCTTTTGCTATTTCTTATCAGAGGTGTTCACAAGCCTTCGTTGTGTGTTTTATTTGAATTTTTCTCTACTTTAATAGATTGTAACTAATAATACCTATGCATTAGGTATTATTAGTTTCAAGCATAGCTTGTGCTGTCTTATAAACATTGTAACAAGGATCATACAAAAGAACGGTAGGAACCAAGCCGTAAGTTTGTTGCCTGTTCTTCTAGGCTTTGGTCGCGTGGAACTGGCACCTAGAGTCACCTAGCTTTCAGACGTTTCAAAGTGATCCTTGTGATTTTATCGAATAAACACCTTTTGACTTTGACTTCACATTTAATATAAGTAAAGAAACTATGTAAATGTAATGTACTTACCAAGCACAGACTGGGACTAATGACAGACCTCACAGCTCAGTTTATAGCTCTACCTTGCTGCGCTGTAGGCTGCGATCCCCATCAAGAACAAACATTTGTGTGATGAAACTTGTTGAATCTTTGTCGGGGCGTTATATTGTATTATATTACCATTATTTAAATGACACCCGCTTAAACCGTATTTAATATACTGAAAAATCTAAAACAAAGTTTTTGAGCTTTAGTAAAAGCTTCATCCACAAACTAAAACTTCATCTGTGTTAATTTTTTGTAATTTTGTTCGATACAATTTATATGGGACCACCTCTCAAGTACATATAACCTCCAAACGCAAAATCATCAAAATAAATTCATAACTGGCGGAGTAATCGCGTAACAAACATCGGTACAGTCAAATTGAAAAAACCTCCTGTATTTTTGAAGTCACATAAAAACAAGCTCTTTCTCTTGTCGTGTCACTAGTTTCTTTCGAAACAGTGTGGTGAAAGGATTTTAAGTGCTCTTCAAGAGGCTCCTTTCGAGCACTAGTACGCTGATTAGTTTTGCATGTATGCCAATACAAATCTAACAGAAAAATATATATTATTCCTGGCCCATCACATTTCGGGCATTACTTAGAATTGAAATATTTTTGGAATTTGTTGCACGTCTGGCACACGCGCTTGTCAATTGCAAACATTACCATATTGCTTCATACGCATATAAAATTAGGCATATTTACCGAGAACGTACTTTATTACACCAATATATTATTGAAATTAAATGCTATTTGGTTTAGGTTGTTCACCTCTGCTGATTGTAAATTAGAATAGTACCTATCTTAGTAGGTATTTTCTTGTCTCACCTACCTTCATAAGTCTCTAGGTATATCCAGAATTATAAATCCAAATAAACCTATGCGTCTCCCTGTCACTTATGTACAATTGTACAGTCAGCAGAAGTTAATGACTTCTTGCAGAATATAAAATTATTTATCAGTGACTTTAACATAGTTTACCTCGATACCTCGTCCCGTTGCCTGGCTTAGATCCTCGCGTGTGCAGGTGGTCGGGCACAGGGGACAGGAGAGCAGGTGCTCCATCGACTGTGGTTTTCCACAGCTACACTTGATCTGGGATGGGTCGATGTAACCCCATTTGGCAAGGTTTTCTCTGTAGCAGCATAGTTTGATAAAGAACAGAACTGACAGTAGAAAAATAATGATAAGACTTTGACGTTGACTGTACCAGGAGTTGTGTCCTTGACCACCATCTCCACCGCTCGTATCTTCCTAGTAGTTACGTCATATAAGTACCTGCCTGTGAAAAGGTTGTTCAAAGGCGTGAAGGTGAAGTAAATTGAATAGATGCCAAAGTTTTTTCTTTGGAGATAACAAGCTAAGTTTTCGTTCCAGTGACCACGACCTATAAGGTAAAGTCGCTCTAAAACTATTTCATTCGGCGTGAGAGGAGATCTGAATACCGAAACTTGTTTTCAAGGCTTTGACTGAGAAAATTGTATTTCTAGTAACTTTCCTGCCTGGAGACTGGCTACAGAAATGTCGGTAGACCAAAATTGCCTGGTCAAAGTTGCGGGAGGAGTTGTATGCGAAAGGCCCAAGATAGAAGAGAATAACGTGCTAAGAAAGATATTGGATGGTAATAGAATAGAGACCAGAGAGAATAGAGAACAGTAGGTATATAACATGTTTTTTAAAGAGTAGAAGAGCTCGTTGTGAAGGGCTCGTCCGGAGAAGTACTACCACCACGCCATTTTCTGCCGCCAAGCAGCGTTGCTGTTTTTCGGTTTGAAGAGTGTGGTTGCCGTTGTAATTACAGGCACATGAGGTTTAACATATGCCTCAAGTTGATGGACGCACGGCAGTGCATCGTGACGCAAGGCAGTGCGTGACTTACGAGGCAATGCTTTGTTATAAGTGATGGTTACCCTTAACATCAGGTTGGCCATCTGCTTGTTCCATCAGCTAGTTGTATATAAAAAAAATGTTTTATTTCGCTCACAAACACAGGTCCAGCAACATTAGAAAAACTAGAAAAAGAAAAAACGCAAACAGAAGACTGAAACACAATGAAGAGCAAAGGACTAATCTGGGTTATACTATTGTGGATGCAGACCAGCATTTACATGAGCCAAAGAGGTGAGCAGGGCGACACGCAGCGCAATATCAATAAGTTGATGAAAGAAAAAGACATTTGTCTACATCTCTCATCAAGGTACATATCGCTCACTTTTATGGCACATTCCGTAGTACCAGCTCATAGAATAGTTATGTACCGACATACATTTAACAACTTGTTTTAATTTACATAGGCGCGCCAACATAAAACCTTCTTACTGCAGGGTGGGCTCGTCTCCAAAGAGCGCAATTATCTTATACGGCCTAGGTCCTACATAATAATCATTTATTTTTACGTCCCTTGCAGTTTAGTTAGACCTAGTATTCTCTTATCTGTGGTTAGACGCAAGAAATGGGTTTCTGGGAAAAAATACTTGCATTTGCTGGGAAGAGTGGCGAAAATTCTAAAACTTAGTCTTAACTTAGTCTGTAGCAGCGGTCGACCAAAATTACCTAAATAGGATTTACAAAATGTGCTTTGTTGAAACAAGGATTTTGGTTTGTAGAACTGTAAGAACTATAAGACTAACCGCGGGTTTCTGAAAGCCCGATCAAAGTTAATCGCATGTCAAGTCACTTGCTATATCTATCTAATTCGATGTAATAGCTGAAATGGCGAGTGACTTAACATCCGATTAGTTTTGATCGGGCTTTCAGAAACCGGCGGTAAGTATTGTAAAATCGGAGAACATTTCCCACAGTACCTCAAATTAAACAAAGCTTCCCCGATAACTGATTTACCTAATTATTATATACTTTTTTGTAAATTAAATACCTAATTTATAAGACGTAGACAAACAATTCAGCACAATATGAACGTTTTTGTCCTCGGTGGGGATCGTACTCACACCCTACAGCACCGAAGGTATTCACCAATTGACCAACTGAGCTGCAAAGCCTGTAAATATAGTTTTCAGTAAGTATATAATCTGGTTCAAATACATCAACGTTTTGTCTAAGGTTAGGTGTAGTTTATCTACGAACCGAGGGAAACTTGCTAACATTACTTCCCAATTTTTCAAAGTAATAATGTTACCTACCTGTAATAACAGTAAACATTCTTCAAAAATAAAATAGACAATTACCAACATTACATAGTGCAATAACAATTTCAACCGCCATTCTTATTCAACTTTAAACTTTATTGCCGTCATTCCAGAGCTTATTTCAGTTGTTACTGTTGTAAACATGTGTTGTACATTTTGGCACGTGCCACGGTGAGTGATTATTCGCGCGAAGGCATTTTGTTAGGCCAGTAGCGTGCTTCCGATGCAAACTACCGATATTGTATGGGCACTAGAATCATAATCAATGCCCTGTGTGACATGAATATAGTCTGAGTAAAACAGGCGTGGAATCAATAGTAACTGTACCTAATGCATGACGCATTGTGATACAATAACCATTTACATCGAGTTGGTATTTCAAAGGTAGGCTCGTAGACCACCTACGTAGTTTACTGGCACTTTCAAATGTATAGTCAGTCAAAGTGTTTCTAGTGCTAAGTAATTACACCTATTTTTATACGAATACCGTAAAATATGGATATTCCTAGAAGAGTGGGGTCTTCTTTATTTTGGTAGGTACTTAAAAGATGGCCCAACCTTGATAAATGAAATGTAATTTGCGCTACTGAAATAAATAAATAAACTTGACTTAACCTTTTGTACCTTTTGTAATACCAACACTAACCAATACTACTACAATAAGGGATATGTGCCAAATATTAATATTGGACGTACCACTGACTACACAAAGAGGCTTGACTTGAATATTTGTACTAGGAGACTGAGGGATCAACTGTGTCTGGGGATAAAGTTTTGGCTATTTCGTTCTAAAACGTAGGTATCTTAGTCGATCGATCAGGAATTGCCAAGTAAACTAATGTTTGCTACCTTCTCTTTTCTCGTTGCTTCTCAAAGTTAAATTTAAAAAAGAATAAACGCAAGATGGGTGGTGGGATGAGATACCAATGAAATGTTGCAATAGCAGATGAGTGAGCAAATCTATTGAAAAGAGAAAATAAAATATCAAAACACAAGACGCTTCCGCACAAACCTGTTTCGAGATGATTCACAGAGCCAGAAGCTGCCAAGCGCAGTACCTACTAGTTACTTTATCGTCCTGACAAATGGCTATCGAAAACGAAAAACTACACGAAAATCGGAGGCCATTCGTCAATCTAATTAAACGAAAGCATACAATTAAAAACATACAAACGTTCGTAAGTTAGGGAAGAATGTCATGTACCTAACGAAAAGAGTGTTAGTTATGAATGTGGATGGATATAGGAGTAGAGGAAGGCCAAAGAAAAGATGGATGGATGTGTGAAGGATGACATGGGTAAGAAAGGAGTGACGACTGAGATGACGGATGATAGAGGAAAGTGGAGAGAAAAGACCTGTTGTGCCCACCCCTCATGAAGTGGGATAAGGGCAGGAAGATGATGATGATGAACAAACTTCTGTAATTTAATGTTATAGTTGAACAGTTACAATTTGGTTTTAGAAAAACTGAAATCATGCTCCAATTGAACAAACCATTGCTAAAACCATCCATTACGGAATAATCGTATCGGTATAAAGATTTAAAAACAGCTAGTACCTACATGGCTCTACTCATTTACTCTAGGCTTGGTCGCGTGGAATTGGCACCTAGATTTACCTAGCTTTAAGACGCTTCAAAGTGACCATTGTGATTCAATTTAATGACCTTATGACTTTGACCTCTAAAGAAACACCTCCCGATAGTTCTGTAAAAGTGTCAATGATATTATGTCCCAGTGTCAGGTAGTTTATAGGTGTTTGTCTGGGGCCAGGCAGTTATAAGCACAAGTCTGCAACTTTCGAGGCGTGGCTTCCTGCTCTACTATGGGCTTCAGATAAACTGATCGAATACTTATACAAGTGTTACAATACTTGTAGGTAGGAACTTAAAACTTCAGAGGTCTAAAGTAACCATCAATATGAATAACTTTTTCTGAGGAACCAACACTGTTATCGCGAAAAAAAAACAGCTGTTAAACAGCTTTAGCCAGATAGGTAGGTATTTAACTTATGCATGAAACAGCTGTTTTTTTTTCGCTTTCACAGTGTAAAAGTTATTCATATTTATGGGTGCATTAGCCCCCTGAAGTTTTAAGTAAGTACAACAAAACAAGTAGGTATATTGGAACACCTTGTACATTTTTTCGCCAAGCATAGATAGCAATGAAAGGCATTGCTGTGTTCCGATTTGAAGGGTGCCGGTGTAGGTAATAACAGATGGCTTCGGTAACATCTTTACGTCTCAGACTGATCGACGCATTGCCATGCCACATAGAGTGCAATGTTACGGAGGTAAAGCAATTGTTTTTATATGTGTGGTATTGAGTCTGTCAGTGTCAGAATAAATGAGTAGTTGGAGGCGCCCTCTAGGGAAAGGAGTGGATACTCTGTGTTACCCAAGCGGACGCGCCGGACTAGTTGATATTGGATTTGTGTTTATTTCTCTGGAATAATCCCTATGTTCCCTGTCTGTTCCCTGGGAGTGTGTTAGAACCTCACATTGGCGACGAGTGATAAAAAATTGTAAGTACTAGGTCCCTAGTTGGATCACAAATTGCGCAATGTTGTTGTTTGACTGCCGGTAAAAACTGTTTGAAAACAAAAGATGAACGTTTTGTGATAATTTAGTGCTAGGAAAGTAGAAATTTTGTTAATTCTACCTACCGGCATAAATTGTTGCATGTTCGTAATCATGTCTCGTGGAGAGAAACTTTTCTCTATCTACGGTGGTAAACTTACAACATGTCGCTGCCAAAACAAACAATAAACAATGAGGCAAGATGTACTAGTTCATATCAACCAATTTGCATACGACACTCGTAGTTCTATGAGTTAAAATCTGGTACCTGCTTATGGTGAAATAAGTACAAAAAGTTTCTGTTGATATGAACTGACTCCAGAGAATGGACAAAATTTGACAAGCCTCTACAATGTTGTTCCCAGTGAGTCAAACAGGTAGAACCTACTTACTCTACTCACTGTATTTGTGCCACGTAATTTAGTTACGTAAGTTTGCCAAAGGAAAAATAAAATAAAAACAAAAGAAAAGTGGTGACAGTGGAACCTACGTAAAGGATTATTTTCATTTAATGTATGGGTCTTGGTCTAGTTAAAAACTTATTACTGTAGTATTTTAAGAAAGTCTACTTTTGTTAATTACAGATCATTTGAAAATGGCTCAGTTGCCTGCCCTAGAGTCATTTGACTGCGAAGGGGAGCTCACTTCCTTAGGTTCACGTTGGGAGAAATGGAAGAGGGCTTTGGAAATATTTTTGCTTGCTATAAATGTTGAAGATCAAGTAAAGAAAAGAGCTACCTTACTGCACTCTGGGGGACTTGCATTGCAAGAAATATATTATAATCTCCCAGGAGCTCATGTTGAGCCAGCAGAAAATATAGATGTTTTTAAAATTGCAATGAGTAAGCTCGATGAGTATTTTTCACCAAAACAAAGTTTTTTATATGAACGGCACATGTTTAGACTCATGAAGCAGGAACCGGATGAGAAATTTGATAAATTTGTAGTTAGACTTCGACACCAAAGTAACAAATGCAAGTTCTCTGATGCAAATGAGAACCTTGTAGACCAAATTATAGAGAAGTGTATATCACCAAAGCTAAGGAAAAAAATTCTCATGTTAGGAGACACTGCCACCATTGAAAAAATTATATCAGAGGCAAATGCGCTTGAGACTGTTGAAAGACAACTGACAAATTTTGATGGCAAACCAATAAATTTGAATAGCAATATTAACAAAATAGATTTAAAATCTCACAAGTTACAGTCTGATTGCTTCAGGTGTGGCAGTAAGCTACACAATTCAGACTCTAAGTCATGTCCAGCTTTTGATAAAACATGCAGGAAATGTGGTTTTCGGGGACATTTCCAAAGGCACTGTCGTACTAAAGCGTCCAAGAGAAGAATCACAGCGGTTCAGTTTGGCAACCCAAAACGCTTTAAGGAAAATACTGAGTCTGCGGCAGTATCAAAACCACACAAAAATGAATCAGCAGTTGACTATATCTTCCATTTAGACGATGACTCAGAAATAAGCTGTCAAATAGGTGGAGTAGCTCTGAAAATGCTTATTGACTCCGGAAGCAAATGCAACATAATAAATGATCAGGCTTGGGAGTACCTGAAAAGTTCATCTGTGAAGATTAGCAACCAAAACGCAAATCCTGACAAAATACTAATGGCTTATGGTTCAAAAGAGCCTCTACAAATTTTAGGATCATTTGATGCATCAATCCAAGTTGGTTGTGAATGCCAGACTGCAACATTTTACGTTGTTAAGAACGGTACACGAAATTTGTTAGGCAAAGAGACATCATTGGTACTAAACATTCTTAGATTAGGGGTAAGTATCAACGCCATTAGCTACAACCAATTTCCAAAATTTAAAGATGTCGAACTGGATATAGCTATTGACTCGTCTGTTAGGCCTGTCTGTCAGCCCTTAAGGCGAGTACCAATACCTTTAGAAAAAAAAATCAATGAGAAAATTGACGAGTTACTCAAACTGGATATCATAGAATCAGTCAATCAACCCTCTGCATGGGTTTCTCCAGTCGTACCCGTTTTAAAGAATGATGGCGATGTTAGGCTTTGCATAGATATGCGTTGTGCTAATAAAGCTATTGAAAGAGAAAACCATCCTCTACCCACAATGAATCAACTAGTTCCTAAATTTAGAAAATCAACGGTTTTCTCTAAAATTGACATTAAAAACGCATTTCACCAAGTAGAAATAAAAGAAAGTTGTAGAGAAATAACTACTTTCATAAGTGGCAAAGGGTTGTACCGCTATAAACGTCTTATGTTTGGCATGTCTTGTGCCCCCGAACACTTTCAAAAAATTATGGAGCGGATGCTCTTGCCTTGTGAAGGGGTGGTAAATTTTATTGACGATATTGTCGTGTTTGGTAAAAATGAGGAAGAACACCGTGTACGCCTTAACCATGTTCTGGCGGTCCTTAAAGAAAATAACGTATTACTCAACGAAAATAAATGTATTTTCAATACAAAATGCATTCAGTTCCTCGGGCATGAATTGTCAGCTGATGGTATTAAGCCTTTAGCTAAATACATAGACGGGATAAAGTCATTCAGGAAGCCTGAAACCATTGATGAAATTCAAAGCTTTTTAGGGCTGGTTACGTATATTGGCAAGTGGGTTCCAAACTTAGCAACTTTAACCAATCCTATACGACTAATTCTTCGACAGAAACTTCATAAACACGCAGATATCTCAGCCTATTGGGGTAGTGAACAACAAACGGCATTTGAAAAGATAAAACGTCAGCTTGGGGATGTTAAGACCCTAGGTTATTACGATCCTAACGACAAGACACAAGTGATGGCTGATGCAAGTCCCGTTGGTCTTGGCGCAATTCTCATCCAGATTGACTGTAATGGTCCACGTATAATCGCTTATGGTAACAAAAGTTTGTCGGACGTAGAAAAACGTTATTGTCAAACCGAGAAGGAAGCACTAGCACTTGTCTGGGCTATTGAACATTTTAAAATGTACCTCTACGGTCTGAAAGGTTTTGAATTGATCACTGACCACAAACCTCTGGAGGTTATATTTGGGCCGCGGTCTAAACCAAGTGCTAGAATTGAGAGGTGGGTATTACCCTTACAGGGTTATAACTATAAAACTATATACCGCCCCGGAAAAAGCAATTTAGCAGATCCTTTTTCACGACTTTGTGACAGTTCTAATAATAATAATAATAGTTTTGATGATGAATGTTATGTCAATCAAATTGTGCAGTATGCCCGCCCAATCGCAGTTACTCTCCATGAGATAAGATCGGTATCACTAGAAGATCATGAAATAAAGCTGGTGTTAAAGGGTTTATTGAATAATGATTGGGATGATAGTATTAGCCACTATAAATTATTTGAACATGAACTTTGGTCGCATGAAGATATTTTACTGCGGGGTACAAAAATTGTCGTTCCAACTAAGCTTCGGGGTAGAATTCTAGCAGCAGCTCACGAAGGCCATCCAGGTATAGTGAACATGAAAGCTAGGCTACGCACTAAAGTATGGTGGCCAAAAATCGATCGGGATGCGGAAACTTCTGTCAAATGTTGCAAGGGCTGTACATTGGTATCAGGGCCGAATCCACCTCACCCAATGAAAAGACGGGAACTACCTTCTCAAGCTTGGGTAGATATCGCTATGGATTTTCTTGGTCCACTACCAAGTAGCCATCACCTGCTCGTAGTGATCGATTATTTTAGCCGTTATAAGGAAATAAAAATTATGAAATCCATAACGGCCAAAGATGTGACATCTGAGCTGAAAGAGATGTTCTCTAGACTTGGAATACCAGCAAGTATAACAGCTGATAATGGAAGGCAGTTCACCTCTGAAGAATTAAAGTTATTTTGTTCAGAACTAGGGATAAAGCTATATAATACAATTCCATATTGGCCGCAGCATAATGGGGAGGTCGAGCGGCAAAATCGAGATATCTTGAAGCGGCTGAAAATAAGTCAAACACAAAAGTCCGACTGGAAGAATGATTTGTTAGACTATTTAATCATGTATAACAGCACTCCGCATAGAACAACAGGAAAATCACCGTCAGACCTATTTTTTAACAGACCTTTCAGGGATAAAATACCCTCTGCAGGTGATTTTGAAAATAAGGCGACTAATGACGAAGTTCGAGATAGAGACTACGAAATGAAAGAAAAGGGGCAATGTTATGAAGACAAAAAAAGAAAAGCAACCAATTCCGATTTAAAAGTTGGGGAAAAAGTTTACGTCAAAAATATGAACAAAGAAAACAAATTATGTCCTAATTTCAACCCGGCACCCCATACTGTAACTAGCACTAAAGACGGTGATACAAACGTGAAAAATGATGTTACAGGTCGAGAGTATCGCCGAAATGTAATGCACTTAAAAAGAGTTGAAGGTAGTAGTAACTGGAAGGTGTGTACCCAGGAAGAGACTGAGAAAGAAGTCGGTGATCTTGTCCCTTGTGAGGAGGCAGGAAAAGATATAGTCCAGTAGTAATTAAGTAACAAGGTTAAATAATAATATCTGATTACATTTAACCTAAGTACAAGTATTTATGTGTAGAATGAAAGAAGTAGGTTAAGTAATTGTAAGGCTAAAAAGTATAGGTAAATTAAGACCTAGGTAATTATTGAAAGAAGTTGATTTTTATTAATTTGTTAAAAAGGAAGAGATGTGGTATTGAGTCTGTCAGTGTCAGAATAAATGAGTAGTTGGAGGCGCCCTCTAGGGAAAGGAGTGGATACTCTGTGTTACCCAAGCGGACGCGCCGGACTAGTTGATATTGGATTTGTGTTTATTTCTCTGGAATAATCCCTATGTTCCCTGTCTGTTCCCTGGGAGTGTGTTAGAACCTCACAATATGCAATATAGGTGGGTCATTCGCTTACTCCGTCACTGAAAAAACTGAAACAACTTCACGACTTGATCCCCAGGCACGGTCGATATCCCCTCCGATCTCTTAGTACCAAGTTAAAACTCCAGAGCTTTAAAGACATCTAGGAGGGGTAGTCAGAGGTACGTCCACATTTGGCATAAACCCACATTTTGCAGTATGGTACTCCGTAAGTGACAGGTTGCAAGCTCATCACCGCTGTTATTATACTAAGTGTACCTATTCCTCACGATGTTTTCCTTCACCGTTTAAGAGCGCTGGCTCTCCGTCACTTGCTTTCATAAAAAAATGCCAGGTACCTTTTGTCTGCGGCCAGGCAGTTGGAAGCACAAGTGTTTGTCCATGCACTGGCGAGTACCCGAGGCGTGGTTTCCTGCTCCGCCCACGCCACACCAGACGTGCTCCACAGATAATTATTATCGACGTTAATAACCCCGATACCTATCACTTACACACGAAACGCTACTGATAGGACCAACACCCACATAATTGCCGATGCTACTGTTAGATCTATCAGATTGATTGATAGTGTTTTGTTTTGACTCAAGTGGAAGATTCTTCCGGGAGACAAGAGATAAGTCATCCTTATTTATCGGCTTACATTGAAACGGCTGGATATTTGTCTTAAGAGGCTGACAACCGCCAAACAACTTCTAGCTCGCATTTTTTAAGATATTAAGAGCTGATTTCACCATGGTCTGTTAGATTAACAAAGGATTAAAGTCCCGTTAAATATGTCAAAATATACGCGTTATACTTCTAATGTTAGATTTAACGGCCTGTTAATCCTTGATTAGTACCTAACAGAGCGTGCTGAAATCAGCTCTTAATCTCTAATACTATAAGACTCAAAGTCCTGACTGACTGACTGACTGACTGACATATAGACAACGCACAGCCTAAACCGCTGGTCCTAGAGACTTGAAATTTGAGGAGTACATAGGTCTTATGGCGTAGAGGTGCACTAAGAAGGGATTTTTGGAAATTCAACCCCTAAGGGTGTAAAAAGGGTTGAAAACGTTTGTATGAAAAATAGTATTCCTTGAACCTACAAACTTGAAACTTGGAGTACATATACTTCAAGGAAAAAAAAAAGGAAAGGCATTTTTAGTTTTTTAAAACTACCCTTAATAAGGGTGCAAAGGGATGTAAAAGTTTGTATGGGAGTTTTTTGACCGCTGGTCCTAGAGACTTGAAATTTGAGGAGTACATAGGTCTTATGGCGTAGAGGTGCACTAAGAAGGGATTTTTGGAAATTCAACCCCTAAGGGTGTAAAAAGGGTTGAAAACGTTTGTATGAAAAATAGTATTCCTTGAACCTACAAACTTGAAACTTGGAGTACATATACTTCAAGGCAAAAAAAAAGGAAAGGCATTTTTAGTTTTTTAAAACTACCCTTAATAAGGGTGCAAAGGGATGTAAAAGTTTGTATGGGAGTTTTTTGACCGCTGGTCCTAGAGACTTGAAATTTGAGGAGTACATAGGTAGTATGGCGTAGAGGTGTACTAAGAAGGGATTTTTGGAAATTCAACCCCTAAGGGTGTAAAAAGGGTTGAAAACGTTTGTATGAAAAATAGTATTCCTTGAACCTACAAACTTGAAACTTGGAGTACATATACTTCAAGGCAAAAAAAAAGGAAAGGCATTTTTAGTTTTTTAAAACTACCCTTAATAAGGGTGCAAAGGGATGTAAAAGTTTGTATGGGAGTTTTTTGACCACTGGACTTAGAGACTTGAAATTTGAAGAGTATATAGGTCTTATGGCGTAGAGGTGTACTAAGAAGGGATTTTTGGAAATTCAACCACTAAGGGTGTAAAAAGGGATGAAAACGTTGGTATGAAAAATTGTATTCCTTGAATCTACAAACTTGAAACTTGGAGTACATATACTTTAAGGCAAAAAAATAGGAAACACATTTTTAGTTTTTTAAAACTACCCTTAATAAGTGTGCAAAAGGATGTAAAAGTTTGAATGGGAGTGTTTTGACCGCTGGTCCTAGAGAGACTTGAAATTTGAAGAGTACATAGGTCTTATGGCGTAGAGGTGTACTAAGAAGGGATTTTTGGAAATTCAACCCCTAAGGGTTGAAAACGTTGGTATGAAAAATTTTATTCCTTGAATCTACAAACTTGAAACTTGAAGTAGATTTACTTCAAGGCTAAAAAAATAGGAATAACATTTTTGGTTTTTAAAACTACCCTTAATAAGTATGCAAAGGGATGTCGAAGTTTGTATGGGAGTTTTTTAACGCTTGGTGCGATTGACTTAAAACTTGAGGTCAATATACTAAGAAATAAATAATTAAGAATAACACTTTGAAGTTTTCATAATTACCCCCGCAAAGGGTGCAAATGAGTGTAAAAGTTAGTATGGGAGATTTTTAACGCATAGTGCGATTGATTTCAAACTTGAAGTAAATATACTCCACAATAAATAGATTAAAATCACGTTTTCACTATTTTAAAACTACCCCTGCAAAGGGTGGAAAAGACTGCCAAAGTCCCAAGGTTTGCATGGGAGATTTTTAACGCGTAGTGTAATTAACTTCAAACTAAAAGAAAATGTGTTCTGTGGATAAATAACAAAAAAACAGTTTGATTTTCGAAAACAACCCCTGAAACGTTACCCTCCTTCGTTGCGCTCGAGTAAAAAGGATACAACGAAGCGTCAATGTTATATTCTGTGTTATATATGGGATATTCTAAAAACGGGAATCTTGAGTTGGTACGAAGAGATATGAGGGTATCTACCGTGATTGGGGATCAAAGTCGTGAAGCTGTTTCGTTTCGTTTGTTTTTGAGGTAGAAACTAGGAACAAATAAGTACATATTTTCCGTGTAGGGTTGTCTTTGTTGTATTTGTCATGTTTGTGCCAAACTCAGTCAGTACCTATACCTACCTACCTAATATAGGTAATGTACGCCTATAGGTATCCCATATACCTACGTAGGTATTTAAAATCTTACCCTAATAATATACGATCCATGCGAAAGTTACGATGTTTTGATGTTTGTGGCTCAATCACGGTTCACCACTTCAACGCGTGCGAAGCCGCGGGAAGCCACTAGTACTATGTATAATTCCATACGTGATTGGTCCGCTCATGATCGCTGCAAGAATTCAACTTCTCAAAAAAAATGCTTCACAGAATTACGGAAAATCTTAATTTCTTCAAAAAATTTCATCCCCTTCACAGATTCACCGTAATCTCTTTCACGTCAAAAATGTTTACCGAAAAACGGAATTGTACGGGATCAAGGAAAAACTGTGATAAATAAGCTGAGCAGATACCGAGTGCTCGACGCCGTATTTCGGCGGATTTTTTATATCGACCAATTACTCTGCTAACAAACCAATGAAACTCCTCGGAGCTTTTACTCATCTTCCACTCTATTTTCTTGTTCTATATTTGAATGTTCTATAGGTTGTTGTTATTGATTCAAATATAGAACAAGAACGAACAGTCTTTTTTTTAATTTATCTTTTAGAAAAAGAGGTCTGCTTTATCCTTAAATTACTGAATGTTCACACTAAGAATTATTCAGTTATTCTGAATCGTTTTCCAAATTCTCAAGCACGAATTGAGACGCAATCAATAACTTTGCAGCAGATTTATATGCCATAAGGTTTGCTAATATTGATTACAATTTTGTGTAAGTAATCAATATGAGCAAATTTAGGAACACGAGCTTTCATCATCACCAGCAATAAGTCCACTGCTGGACATAATATGCCTCCTGCCGTATGGTCTTCTGGACATGTATCCATCAGACTCAGAGACTTCCAGAAGACCGATTTTGAGCCTTCTCCGACTTCTCGCAATATTTACAAATAATAAGAGCTTTATCAAAATTAAACATTATTTTCAACTCATACCTAATGGCAACTGTAACATCACATTCACAATCAATAATGCCATCCATATAAAATACATTTTTAGTCGCGTTTAGGCTCGAGTCGGGTCTGGCATTCGGCCAACAAGCGAAGAGTGGTCATTTCTCGCGCCTAATGGCCCGAACGATACTAAATTATGACACTTCGTTTGTGATAACTGTAAACATTTGTGATGGAAGCTAAATAATGTTTGGAACAAGTCAAAATAAGTCGTAAGCTTGATGGGGAAGTTTGGACGATTTTATTGGGCTGCAAGTTTATGTTAACAAGGAGGCTATGTGGGTCATGTTGGTGATCTCAAGATGAAAGCTCTAATCATAACATCTTAATAAAATATAATTTTAACGATATCACCGAAATATTTATTTATTTATGGACTTGCTTGTGTATCTTGCCTACCATGTTGTTCACAAGCTTCTATTCCAGACTTGGGTTGTAGTCAGTTTTTCTTCCATATATAGGTATCTTCAAAACAGCGAGATAAACTTAGCCAGGCTTTCGATTGTCAGAAGTAGGTAGTAGTATGTATATAAACCAAAGCGCATTAAACTTATACAAGGTGTTCCAATAATTGGGTTTAAAACTGCAGGGGGCTAAAGTACCCAGCACCAACACTGTGAACGCGAAAAAAACAGCTGGTTCATACATTCTTAGCCAGGTGGGTATTGAACTTTTGTATGAAACAGCTGTTTTTTTTCGCGTTCACAGTGTTGGTTCCTCAGAAAAAGTTATTCATATTTATGGGTACTTTAGCCCCTGAAGTTTTAAACCCAATTATTGGAACACCTTGTATAGGTAAAAGGATACTAGGGCACCTAGAGCTGTAAAATGGACCCTGACATTTGAAATGGAAAGGTTTGCTAAACAACAGTCGTATCCATAGAAACTATCCGTTAATTACCGCCCGAATAGCTATAAAACTCGAAGGCGTAATAACCGTGAAACGCTCAAATATCGCAATCGCAACTTTACGCTTCACCGGTCGGTATAATTAACCGAAACTCGTAACACCCGTATCTTCAAGCGTTACTCAAGAACATTTCAAGCTCACTCATCTTCCTGCCCTTAGGTAGGTACTTCACTAAAGTGCGGTCAGAACTTCCTTAATTAAATGTATTTTTATTTTAGCTAGCTTTTAGTATGTAATAGTACCTTATATAAAGTAGGCGATAAGTGATGTATGGCGACCATTGTAATAAAATAATATATTAGGTAAACAAAGCATTTTACGTCTTACCTACAAAGTCTGCGACGATTACACCGGACAAAATATATTCAACTGTGTTTAACTAGAACCGTGTCTATGCAGCATGTTTTCTAGAAATCAAGCTAGTTATTAACCAAAACCGCGGTAAGGCAGCTTTGTTGTCGGAAGCTTGCTATAGAGTCATTCAAAAACAAACAAAAACACATTATGTGGTGGCTCTCACTCACTAGTTCCATGGATCTTTGGAATGAGTTTCCTTGTAAACAACACATCATTAGAGTTGAGGATAAAATGAGTTGAGTTGATGAGACGAGAAAGTACAGCAGTTAATTGCGTCCTTATTGATTTAGGCGTCATTTTGAGACGGGTATTTTTTGGCCCGAGATCGTTGGACTAACGATGCCTCGCCGCGGCCTTCCAAACACTCAACAGTTACAATTTCTAGATGTTTATCGTAAAAATATAATGGCGGCAATGGTATTTATGGAGCGGAGATGTTGATTTGTTCGCCCGTTTCTGAATCTATTATGGCAATTTGAATTTGAATAACCTAAATAAGAATATGAAACCAAGTTACTGATTGATACCGAAATTGACCAATCAAAAGAATATATTTCAAATTATAAAACTATAAACAAATATAGATTTGACTCTATATGCCATGATTTTATGTTATGTTCATCATGAAAACGTTAGTCTTGGGTGGAAATCGAATCCACAACTTACATACAGCGCTAAAGGCAAAACTACTATCAAACAGAGCTGTGAGGCCAGTCATGTTTCCATATTATTGTTTTGTGGGAGAATTGACAAAGCAGACGAAAGGATAAAAAGCGAAAACACAATTTGTAATAAAGTCTGATCCTACAGGTCAAAGTACCTACCTGGTAGGTAGTTTCGAACCAGCAGCTGCGCTAGGAGCATTTGCAATTTCCAGAGCTAATATCGCTGCAATGAAATCGAACCACGATATCGAATCCAGTTGGAACAGTGTCGGGCTGCGATCGTCCGATAGCGACTCGCTAGTTTTTGCCCCATACTCTACTAGGTATTAGGTACCCAGTTATCTACACGGTGTAACACTACATCCAAATTATCAGAAACTTAAGTTCAATTATTTTTTTTATAGGTATGTACCATTTTCCACTTTATTGGGTTTGTTAATTTATTTTACTGCGTTCCCGGTTATTTTTTATAGCTTATTAGCACATAAGCTATTATTCATCCCGAGCTTTAAGTTTCATCCCGATCGGTTCAATGTTTAGGGCGTGATTGATCCACAGTCATCCGAACATCCTAACATTGAAACTATCACATTTATATTAGTACGAAGTAGGATGTAACGACGACAAAAACTGGATGAAAGTATGGGAAGACTGGGCTTCTGTCGCATGTCTTGGGAGAGAGACAGTGGCGTAGCGTGCCTTGGCGGTGCCCCGTATAACTTTTTTTTCAAATTTCTGGTTCCCAAGATTTCTCACAAAAGAAAAAAAAAGTTTGCATAAAAATAAAAGTAATTTTTAAATATAAATATTTATTCATCATAATTTCTTTTTTTGACTTTTGTCATTTCTGAAATAAATAAAAAAATCCCCTGTATAATTGATACGGCAGATACGGCGGTAGCTAAGTAACACAGGTTCATGATCACGATGATTAATACACCCCTTATTCGTTGATTATTTTGTTGCCACGATTTGGTAAATAAAAAATAAAAATTCAAAGTGTTCTTCAAACCATGATTATGAAAAGTCCCTCTAATGTTTTATGTATGTTTTTAGTCTGAACCACATATAAATTAGGTCTCAGTTTTCAAGAACCCTTTTTTCACCGTGTACTTAGACTATTGTGATGCAATAACCCAACCGGACCAGCCAATACGAGACGCAATTAGATCTAACACCAGATAACTAATTCGTAACGGCCGATGCGTATACACCGACAAAAACTGTTTAACAATCTTGCGCATACCCGTCACAATGATGAGGGTCCCACATTATTCTCATGCTAAGTGGGAATTTTTACCCAAAATATTTTGATTTATACAGCCATCGCCCCAAGGTATCGGCTATAATTTAGTGTCAGAACTTCGGCATTCGTTTTGTGACTAATATATTCAGTTGAAAGCTGCGGTTGAAAGCGGGCTTCGATGATTCGAGGACGTGTGAGAGCATTACTTTAAATCGTGGTGCTATAAAAAGCGTCCACAAAGGGCCCTTAAATCTCACGTGAGGTCAGCGGGCCGCACTGACTCGAACCCTGCGACACTCCTATACCGTTGTCTGTGAAATGTTACGAGACAGCAGCCTTACAAAGTTAAAAGAGCCTAAAAATATTTTGCGAAACCCGAAAAAGGGTAGTCGGTATAATGACCTCTGTTTTGAAGACCTTTGTAAAATAAACATCTTATATCAGGCAAATATCGAGTATCTTGTGTGATTGTCTTGGATCAATCAAAAAGAGTGCTAGTATCATTTTTATAGGTCTATCACGTAACTAAGAAAGTGCTGCAAGGTCAGAAGAAGACAGAAAAGGCACTTTGAGGACAATGCTCAGTATACTGAGCATTGCCCTTAAAACTGTTTCATTACTTGCACAAAATGAAATCTCTACACCAAGCAAGATAACTGGCTCTCCTAGAATCTTGCCAAACCTTTATCATATGTATTTTATATTTCATATGTTATCATAAGGTAGATATTTAGGTATTATTTACCTAGCAGTGTTTCTACAGTAGATAGGACCTGGACCGAAACATACACCTACATTTTCGGCGAACACTAAATCTACATTTTAGGACTATTGCTATACCATGTTGTAAACTTTATTTTATTTAGTAAAAAGTCTCATCATCATAATCAGTCTGAGGAACTCCACTGCTGGGCAAAGCCCTCCCCAATACAATTCCAGAAAGAACAGCTCTCTCCATCTGCCGACTTCCGGCGATCCTCAAAATGACGTCGGTCCATCAGGCGATAAAGCGGCTCACGCTTTGTTCGTGGTCTCCGTTCTAGAACCTTTATTCTACTAAGTCTACTACTGTTTAAACCATCTGAAACACTCCATAGAATGTCTATTGAATAGGATCAATAGAGGAATCGTTCACGGCTAGTAACCGCGAGGGAAACGAGCGACATCTATTATCCACTTGAATCGCGCCCACGCTGAATAATAAATCGGAATTTGTCTCGTCTAATTGGCGTGCTCTTGTATGAAGGGCCGGTTGCTGCAAGCAAATTGCATCGCTCTCCAAAACGATGGCTCTCGAGTTGGCACGGGCCAGCCGAGTTGGTTGAAACCTTTATTACGGCTCGGATTCAGAACGTCCGACCGAAATTCCTCTACCTAACTCAATAGTTTTTTTTATTCACTAATAACTAACAAATCCAAAATAAATGTACGATCGTTCGTTAGATTTTTTAGGTCTGGTAATTGAGGCTTATTAAAATACATTGGTACTAAACGTACCATGAAGAAATGATTTTTGGCATTTTCATCTAAGTCGTAACATAATTTCAATAACTTAATCCGGTTAAATATCTTTAGGAACCGTTATTTATTTCAATTCCAGTGGGTTACTAACTGACTAATTGATGACTGATTTATCAGTAGCTATTTATTTATAGCTGAGCACACTGAACAGGCTCCTATGCCCGTATTGAACTCACATGCCTAACTGAATACTAGATTGCCAAAGTTGTTTTTCTATTAGCAGCGATGTATTTTCGGATGCGAACAATTCTTGCGGTCGGCGAACCCAGCAATGGCTTTTTAATCGACTCGTCCGTCTAAAAAAAGTTACGGATTCCTTCGGGCGAGTTTTGCTGCAAACGGATATTTGAAATCAATCAAGAATTTTTATCCATAGACAGATAATTCATTTACTACATCAACTGTTCTTTAACGACGGTGCCGCCTTCCGATCCTAAGGTCGTGGGTTCAAAATCGGTCATGCACCAATGAGTTTTTATGTTAAAAAAATTATTTGCACAATGCCAGTACTCTTAAACGGAGAAGGAAAATATCGTGAGGAAACCGGCATGTCATAGAAACTAAAAAGTTCTTTAACATGTATCAAGTGCTCGAAAGGAGCCTCTTGAGGCGCACTTTAAATCCTTTCACCACACTGTTTCGAAAGAAACTAGTGACACGACAAGAAGAAGACTTACTCCTTCAGACATTGTCAAGGATCTTCAGTACTTCGAACTCATACTCAGATTGAAATCTAAGTCATGAGGACTAAAGTAGCGAATGAGAATCTATGGCTGAACCACCTGGGACTATTTATTCTTCGATCACTGTTCCAAAATAGTATTCCAAAGATCTTCATAAATCTTTTCCAGTTCACGTCACCATCAAAGTCCTTCATAAGCAAACAGATTAGGGCTATATCATTGGAGCCGCGACAGGTGCGGTTCGGGCTTATTTACGATCCTTCAGAAATACGTTCCCTTTTATAGGATTTTCTCTACGTCAATATTCTAGGCCTGGGTGCTGCTGCTCGGTTGTATGTATTTGGATTTTATGCGTTATTGGCGTAAACGTTGCGCTGTTTTGCTTAAGTTAGGATACCTACCATCCTTTTAGTTATACAATTTATTTTGACTAGGAGAAGTTTACTTGATCCATATTATAAGCAGAGACCTACATATTCAATTTGATCATATTAATAAAAATGTTAATATATCGTGTAACAATTGAGATATTTTTTAGGTTGGCATATTTTTTTATCACAAACAATATTCCTGTAATGCGATACCTGCAAGGTAGTAGTAATAGTTAGTAGAAGTGGTAGTAGGTATAATACGACGCAGACAATGAAATCGTTTAAAATATTGACCAAAGTTTTATTTCATTTCTAAGATGTCTCAAAAAGTTTATATTATGTGAATATTATTCATTTTGAGAAGGAAGCTCCGTCCTCTCCATCCAATAAGTACTTTTTGTTTTCTTGCAAGATGTTAATAAGTTTGGTTTATGTTGGTAGCTGTTTTACTATACTAGTACCTATTGCTTAGGTAAGTATATGCCTAGTATGCTTGTTGCATAACAATGACCCTGTGTCTGACTGTATAATTTTTTTTTATCATGAATAACTTATTTTTAATATTAATAATTTATTATATTTACCTAATAAAATCCTATTTTTAAATCTCTCTTGTCGTTTCACTAGTTTCTTTCGAAACAGTGTAGTGAAAGGATTTTAAGTGCGCCTCAAGAGGCTCCGTTCGAGCACTTGACACAATATGTTATAGAACTTTTTAGGTTCCACGACATCCCGGTTTCCTCACGATGTTTTCCTTCACCGTTTGAGAGTACTGGCATTGTGCACATTTTTTGAACAGAAAAACTCATTGGTGTACGACCGGTTTCAAACCCACGACCTTAGGATCGGAAGGTGGGGCCGCTACCACAAGACCACTAGTGCTCTCTAGGTATATTTTTAAATCAACCGTATTTATTAAAAAACTTAGAATAATAGTAAAGAATTGTTTCATTTCCACAAACTTGACTGATCTTGCTAAAAGCTTGCAAGTTTGAAGCTAATCGACTGTGATAATCGCCTTAACTTTATTGATACAAATATAAGGGTTCTTTAAAAGGAATAAGAGAAAAATTCAACTTAGAATCACACACATCCTAGTTAGACCGAACATAAGGATTTCCTGTAGCGTGTATTGTTACGGAACCTTGTAGGTCTCGTCATAAACACGAAGACTAAGATTTGGGCAAGTATTTTCCAGCTTGTTTTATCAGTGAAACGCTTCAGTCTACACAGAATTAAATGTCTCCATCATTACTTAGCCACACGACACTCAGCGTCTCCATAAAGGCACGTGCAGAATATTAAGATAACATAATGAGGCTGATAACAGCTATTACGATGTAGGGCCGCCAAGCGTTGGGTTTCAGTGGGATATTTCAGGAATTCTTTTGGATGTATGAAAAGATTTCATGTTGCCAAAAAGACTGAAATATCTTAGTGTTTCATCGAGTTAAGCAAATTATTATATGTATGTGGTGTTCGTATTATTTTTTATAAAAGATAGAATAGCTCCTGTCCTGACTCAATTGAATTCACATCCGCCAGATCCCCTAGGTTTGGTCGCGTGGAACGTTGGACCTAGATTTACCTTATTTTAAGACGTTTCAAAGTGATCCTTGTGATTCAACTGAATAAATACCTTTGAGTTTAGTATTAACTCATGTTTACCCCATAATCTGTCGTGGTTTTTCAGAGTTTTTATTGCTGCTTTGTTGTCTTTACAAAGCACAGCAGTTTATTTATTGGAAGATTAAATCCAGCCTTTTTTATTTGCATCTGGTAACCCTAATTACGATGTAGGTGGCGGACCGCAGTGTCGTGCCGCTTCGAATTACAAAAACGAAGGCAACACGACCTCTTTAATTAGTAGTCGACATTCTGTACTCGGCTTTACAGCAAAGAGTTGAGTTACTAGGTATCTACATAAACATGCATCGCTAAGTTATCTGTGGGAACCTGTGAGCTTATAATATACCAATGCAAAACCACTGGCCAATGCATGGAGCAAGCAAAGTCAAAGTCAAAGGCATTCAATAAAACCACAATGATCACTTTGAAACGTCTTAAAGCTAGGTGACTCTAGGTGCCAGTTCCTCGCGACCAAAGCCTAGAAGAACAGGCAACAAACTTACAGCTTGGTTCCTACCGTTCTTAAGCATCTGTTAGGACCTGTGATTTAGAAGGTCTGAAGCTAAAAGGTCCAAACTCTACCGCTTTTCAGTTGGCTCTAGCTATTCTAAGATCCCAAAAAGCTCATTTGGAACTTATGTGAGAAATCGTTTTAAAAGATGTAGTTGGTATCTGTCTTAATATTTGAGACGATCTAAAATATTTAAGTTGATCTCGGATAGATACACGGCCGTTAGATTCATAACTTTAGATTCTGGAGATTTGTACAACTGTACTCAGGCATACCTGATCATTTACCAGCTGATATAGTACATACCTAGGTAGGTGAGTTTAAGTAAATAACGATGCGTCTTTGTGTTGCCATGCGAAGAGGGAAATGGGAATGTTTCGTTCGACACCATTTTCATTATTATACCTACTCACCTAACATTATTATCGTGTTACATTGCGAATAAATGAGTAGATACCTACGACATGATGACTACATTTTTCATAACTCTATTGCTTTAATTATTTATAGTTTCTTTTACTTTTATGACAGTGATACAGGACACACTCAACTAAAACTAACTTGGGGATGTTATACAAGAAATTTAAGAGAAAACAAATATGAACGACACATTGCGAAGTTTAATGTACTTTAGAAAGTTAGAACTTGAATGTGTCTTCGGGGCAGCTAGCTATTTCCACGCACGCCACAAATTGGCGTAGTAGTTAGTACAAAAACAAAATTTAGGGCCGGTTTCACCATGCTCTGTTAGTTACTAATCAAGGATTAAAAGACCGTTAAATCTAACCTTAGCTGTCAAACGCGTACATTTTGTCATTTTTAACGGCCGTTTAATCCTTTGTTAATCTAACAGAGCATGGTGAAACCGGCCCTTAATGTAGTAGCATAAGGCCCAGTTTCACCATGCTCTGTTAGTTACTAATCAAGGATTATGAGGCCGTTAAATCTAACCTTAGCTGTCAAACGCGTACATTTTGACATATTTAACGGCCCTTTCATCCTTTGTTAATCTAACAGAGCATGGTGAAACCGGGCCTTAGGCTAGAGATTGAATTCAGAACATCTCATCTATTGTAGGTAGACTAAGCAGTGAGCATTTAATAATTCCAAGTCTAATCGTTTTCAATAATTCGTAACTCCAGCTATTTATTACTTGGATTAGGCAGAGCTGACGGCACGATTCTCCGTATTCAGTGAATCGACCCACACAGATACAGTTACAAATTAGCGCCATCTCCGCTTTGGCTGGTTCTTTTATTAGAACAAGAGGTGGTAGGGATTTTGTGAACTCCAAGAAGAAAGCCATTGTCTCATAAAAAAAGCAACGAATAATATATTACGGTATTTTGTCTCACCAATAACTCTCTATATTAGTATATAGATAGTTATTGGTGAAACAAAATACTATACGTATAGAGTCTGTGACGTACTTAGACACTAGTCTATAGTTTAACTAACTTATCAAGAGTCTACTAGGCTAATAAAAACTGCATGTTGCCACGTCAGAGACTCTATACGTGCTAGTTTTTTTATTAGGGTTCCGTACCCAAAGGGTAAAACCTTTTTACTAAGGCTCCGCTGTCGGTCTGTCTGTCACCAGGCCGTATCTTATGAATCGTGACTGTAAGACAGTTGAAATTTTCACAGATGATGTATTTCTGTTGCCGCTATAACAACAAATACTAAAAAACAGAATTAAATAAAATATAACGGGGCTCCCATACAACAAACGTGATTTTTTTGCCGTTTTTATAGATAATGGTACGGAACTCTTCGTGCGCGAGTCCGACTCGCACTTAGCCGGTTTTATTTTTTTATTTAACAAAAAAGGTTTAATCTAAAAAACACCGTGAGACAAAACAGTAGATTATAAATAATAATATGGATTTTAGTTTATATATTATCTTGTTTGTCGTTATACAGAACAAAGCCAGTTGTGTTCATTTAAAACGGGATATTTACCATGATTTGTGTGATCATGCGCCATGATCACGGGTCAGTTCGACCCGTGATCATGGCGCATGCAACTGTGCCGAAATATCGGGAATCAATCAAACTCACAAATCATGGTAAATATCCCGTTTTAAATGAAAATTATGTTCATAACCATGATAGTTTCAAAAATTATAAAGCCAGTTGTGAATGCTAAAAGCCTTCTTGCCTAAGAAAAACCCAAATTAAAACAAAACAATCGTCGGTTCTAAGGAAACAAAGTCATTACCTACTCTTATCTTATAGTATCTTGCGCTCGGTGGCAAGTTCGGCATCGTTGACGTAAGTACCGAAGTTTGGCGAACTTGATACTGGTAAGATAGGTACCAGCTCCCGGCCTATTCCCAGCCGGCCACTTATGTGTCACAAGAGATTCAAGTAGATGTTCCTCATCGTGATGCTAATTTACACTGTCACTGCTAATTGGTGATAGCTTTGAAGCTTTTGTTCTTTATATAGGTAGGCGGTTTTTGTTGGTACTTTGTTCTTCGTTGTTGGTTTTATTCGTCAAGTGTCAATTAGGGTTTAGATTTATTATTTTAAAATTAGCGGTTACTCGTTTTATTGTCGGACTCGTCCTGGTAAAGGACGATTTATGCTCTGAAAGCTCTAGTACGTTTTGCAAATTGCTAAAATAGCGTTGGAAAGTATGTTGAGAGAGAGTAGTAGAGCTCTTTGTGAAGGGCTCGTCCGGGGAAGTACTACCACCACGCCTTTTTCTGCTGCCAAGCAGCGTTGCTGTGTTTCGGTTTGAAGACTGTGGTTGCCGTTGTAATTACAGGCACTCGAGGTTTAACATCTGTATGCCTCAAGTTGATGGACGCAGGGAAGTGCATCGTAGGGCACTGTCCTATCGTGCGTGACTTACGAGGCAATGCTTTGTCATAGGTGATGGTTACCACTTTACTTCAGGTGGGCCATCTGCTTGTTCCATCAGCTAGTTGTATAAAAAAAAACAAATGTTGATCAAAGATTTTTAGATTTGAATTTGAAAGATAAGAAACGTTGATATTAAACGGTTGCCTATACCACAGATAAGAAAATATTAAAACTAAGTAGAAATGACCTTGGTAAAAGCTAGTTATATTATCATTGCTAGTTCGATTGAGGACAGGATAATAAGATACCCAAGTATCTGATGAATTAATGCAAAGCACTTACCTACATAATACATTTATCCTTGCGAAGAAAGGAAACCAGTACATAATAAACGAAACGAGACCTTCGCGCCTCTGACCCATCGGACTTATTAAGGGTCGGCAATACCATCTTATCCCCCATCTTGGTGTTATTGCTGCTCTCGACCTCGAGATTACCGTCTTCGCATTTTACTCCTATTTTTGTGAGGGTGCCTGGTATCTTTTAATTGAAATCAACCTCGTTGCATTGCATTTTGATAATCTGAAACCTATATTACTTTGAAATTAAGTTTAAATAAGCTGTTGTTGTTCCTAAAATAAATAAATAAATAATAGAGACAAATAATACACTGATGGGATATAAAAGCAGGTGCATGTCTTCAAGTATAAACATGCAATTATGAGACAAATGCACATTATCGGATTAATACCTGACTATGGTTGAAGGGTGTCCACAATACAGAAAAAACGCGTTCGGTACAATAAGTTGACTCGGCTTTATTGTGAATTATAATATCGTTTCCAAAAGTATCATGGCTATTATCATCTTGCTCTGAGCTTTAAAAATATTCGTATGGCATTGTAATTTATTTAATTAGCCAACATTATTTCTAAGGAAGAAGAAGACACAATATTTACAAAGCTATCCTTATTTCATTGGCCACAAAACTTCTGTGCGGCTATTTGTTTTGCCACCGTAAGTATTTGCAATAAAAATAAAGATCGGTACCCACCTAGGTATAGGTACTCACACTCCCACCCGTATATTACCCGTAGTATTGCACCATAGCAATCTCCGCAACTTATCTACTTCCTACTTAGATAGAGAACAGAAGACATTGTAGGTAAATACGAGAACGATTCGACCCAAGGCTGAAACGAATGGGCTTACTGAGAACGGATGCGAATAATTGTTACTTGCCTATGGAGTAGGAGTGAAACTTTTGACAGCAACTTGCCGATGTCTGTTTTTGATACGAATATTTACTGAATTATGTTGTTTTCGCCTCGGAGAAAGTATTGATAGATATTCGCGTAGGATAGCGATGCCGCTCTTTAGATTTGATTTTAGAATTTTTTTATTGATAATGCCTTTTTCTGCCACACCCGTAATCTGTATGCCAGTTGATGGACGAAAGAAAGACCTCGTAGGGCACGTTCCTAAAAAAAAAACAATTTTTACTATCGCCCGCAAGACATTATGATGATGAGAAAATGAAATTTGTAAGAAATGAGCCCTTCACAATAAATTGCAAAAAGAATAATGAAAGTCATTAGGATACCATTACCATTGAAGTCCTTTCATGTCGAGTTTATTAATATAAGGTCACTTGTGGCGTCTTGGGGCCATGGAGGAGTGAAAAATTATTTGAAACTCATTACTAAGAATCTCCGCAGTATAATTTAGACTTGACCTCCCAAAGGTCTCAGTCCATTCATAACAATAATTCTTGAGTTGACGACGTTGATACGGGGCGCGAATTATTTAATGAAAATGTTTGGCGACTTTAAAAAACCTTTTCAAATGTCTTGTTACTACTGTAGAGCATGTAGTACTACATTGCTCTGCAACAAGCGAAGTCAGATCTAGAACGGGGCTGCAGGAGCTGATTGAGTCTTGCTCCCCTGCATCCAGATCATCATCACCGGGGATGCTTGAACATTGCTGCCACCAACCCAAAGTCCTGCTCGCTACTTTAAGGAGCTGGGCTGGCTGGGGTGAGGTTAGCAGGGGGATATTGCACAATACACCCCACTGCGGGACGTCAGTGCAGATCTCATTCCCCCACAGTGAATTAGAATTACAATTAGATGTCTTGTTAAGTTTTCACAGCTATACTGTTTAACAGATTTTGTATCTAAATACCATAAATCCTGGATCCTGTATTTTCTATCGCAAAAATATAATAAATATTCCAACGGGAATTCGAAATACCCGCGGACAAAGGCAATGTAGAGTTAATATAGGAATAATGAAATGTGCCAGTTCACAGTAACAAAACGCAGGGATCAAACTCGTATTTAGGCCAGTGCATCGCTCACTCGCTTTCGAGTTTCGACATGTGTGATTGACGAGTTTTACAAGCCAAGTGGCAGCAGTGTAGTCATGAGTCAAGTGAGTGGGTGTTCTAACCTGGATTATGACTAGTAGGTAAGTGCTTTCCATTAGGTATAGTATCTTTTCAATTTCAATTGCCTGCAAAGTTAATGGTATATTAATGCACCAACGCCTACACATTGCTATTGAAAACGGGGTTTATTATGTGAACGTATTGATGTAAGACTGCGAGCGACCGTAGATACAATGGCATCTAGACCGTTAGCACCATTATCGAAGCAGCGCGTATTCAGCTTCAGGGATAGATCGAAATATGGACAGTATCAACGTAACAAAAACTATCGAATCTCGTCAGATTTAAAGAGTACTGAATTACAAAGCATGATGACATGTTGACTTCCAGAATTAAATATTTGTTGTTTGCAATCGAGTACAACGACCAGATCAGCAATAACTTTTGCCACAATCATCAAGCTATTCTATAGTCGCGTTAAACTCTCGCTGCAGGCTCGTCAACGCTCAACCTATAGTTGCGTTAAACTCCCGCTGCAAAAATTATCTTATCCCGGTCAAAAATTATCTTAACACACGCTTAAACAAAAGGATCGACCGTTGCGTTCTCCTAAGTGAGAGAGAGTGAGAGGGAGAGAGAGAGATAGAGAGAGCAATATTGCTGTCTCGTTTCGATAACTTATGACAGAGCCTGCAGCGAGAGTTTAACGCGACTATAGTCCTCTTCTGGTTAAAGATGACCATGACGAGTTCCTAAGCCCAGTCTTTGGCTCTCCCCATCTAATTGGTGCCTGTCGCCCAGCGCAAGTTGTCGCTCAGTAGTCCTTTACTTTGATTTCTTAGGCGCGGTCTCCACTTCAGAACTCGTTTACCCCAACCATTCGATTGATACTACCGCAGTCTCTTTCTCTCCTGTCGTGTCACTAGTTTCTTTCGAAACAGTATGGTGAAAGGATTTCTTCATTCATTTCTTCCTTTCACTTGACACAGAAGTTTTTAGGTTCTACGACAGGCCGGTTTCCTCATGATGTTTTCCTTCACCGTTTGAGAGTACTGGCATTGTGCACATACATTTTTGAACATAAAAACTCATTGGTGCACGACCGGTTTCGAACCCACGACCTTAAGATCGGAAGGCGGGGCCGCTACCACTAGACCACCAGTGCTCTCACCCGAGAGGTAAAGGTTCGATTACCGTAGTAATCGAACCTTTACCTCTCGGGGTCTCCCAACCGGACATCTACCATCCGTGCCATAGAAGTCCCTCGAAACTAGGTGAACCGTACTTCGAATGAAACAATCTACAATAGTTAATATAACTTGTGTAATTACAAGAATTAGTAGATTTAAGAAGTCATTGGAGATGCATCCAACTTTCCATTACGTTTGGGAAACTTGGCTACATTCAAACCCGTTAGTTTGGCTTAACTGGGGCATCTAACTTTAGCCAGATTTAAGTGGGGCCGGATGAAACAAATGTGGAACTCAGGTCGATTATGTAGTTTCTGGTTGCTAGATATGTTTTTGCGTGTTGCAAGTTTTTAAGGTACAAGCTTCAACATTCTTTGAAAACTTAGAAATGCTTGTTAGCAACCTCGGTGGCGCTTAGTTTTGACGCGAGATGTCAATGTCAATAGGTATTTATTCAATTTTCAGTTCCACGCAACCAAGCCTAATGAAGCTCCAGTGTGATGAACTAATGAAGTGACTGTTGGTTTTTAAAACTTCTTTTATTTAGATTGATACAAAGCTTTTATAAGCTTATCAAATATGCATTATTATCCTCCAGCCGATTTACCAAAATTAATTTGAGTGTATTTAATTATTCAGGCATCTACCTAAACCAATATACAACACTGGGCTTTTGCTAGCAACCAATTTATTATTTTTTGTGTTAGTAAAACTTTTATACCTACTACATGTTCATGTTTCATTCAATATAGAAGCTACTTACCTACTGCAGAACCAGCAGTACTCAAATCAAATAACTTCTAAAAGCAAGGGTGAATTCGTATCTGCAATACATTTCGTTTTGATTTACATATTCGTGCGCCACACACAGTACACGTTCACCCACTTCCCTAATATCCAATAACCATTGTCCTCCAAAACGTTTGCATGGAAAACAATGAAACTAAGAACTGCTTGGTACAGTTCCGGTTGCTGATGTGGCACATTGAGGGCATACTTTCTGAGGTTTTTTTATGCAACCAAACCAAACGAGTTTTTTTTATGCAATTTCCTTTTTTCTTAAATACTAATAGCTGCTAGAGCAACTTGATGCCAAGTGGTAACCATCACCTCTAACAAAGCATTGCATCGTAAGTCACGCACGACAGGAACGTGCCCTACGATGCACTGCCCTGCGTCCATCAACTTGAGGCATACAGATGGTAAGCCTCATGTGCCTGTAATTACACCGGCACCCACACTCTTCAAACCGAAACACAGCAACGCTGCTTGGCGGCAGAAAAAGGCGTGGTGGTAGTACTTCCCCGGACGAGCCTACTACTCTTAAACTACTCACAGGTGTTTCAATGTCAAAAAGAAAAGCATAGAACGAATAAGTGAGACGATTGGATACAATGGATGAAGCGCCTGAAGATGAAGTTTTTTGGCTGTTTTTCTAGGCTTGGTCGAGTGGAAAAGGTTACAAAGTGATCCTTGCGATTCTAAACCTTGAAGAACGAAGCAAAACTTATCTTAAAGAATGTTTATAACTTTTTTATTGTGATGAAAATATCGTGTATTTTCAGCGACCAGACTAAACATCGAATAAAAGTATTGGTTAAATCTAGAAATGGAAATAATCATTCTTGTACCCAATGAGCCACAGCAACAGCCGGTAATTGTCCCAATTTGGAAAACAATGATGCTATCTCATTCTAAACTACGAAATAAATATAGACAAAGAAAGGGATTGCAGGGCGAATTACATTTGTTTATGATTAACTTAAAACAGGGAAAGGCGCCACCCATCGCGTGACAGTTCTACGCGGTACCATGCATCCCTTACTCTACTTCCCCCACCGTGCTTTTACCGTAGCCCTTATGTAAACCACGCCAAGGTTCAAAATACAACGATGTCGTGTTAAGTTAAGATGGTGGTTTCGTCACGTTATCATTATCAAGGTAATGAGTCATTGTGGAAAGTGGGACTTATTAATATGACTCATGAGGTTTTGTAAGCGAGGGTTGCTCATAGATCGGTGACCGATATACCTTACCTTCTAATCTGCATAAAATATATACACAACCTTTCCAAATAAGGTATCTTAATCAGTAAAGCTTGAATCACGGTTCTCAAAAATCCAGTTCTTGCGAAAGTGGCGATGCTCTACTGGGAATTTAATCAATTTTTTACTAGAAATCTCCAACTTATTAGCTTTGAGCTTCCGACTACCGTGTTACAAGTACTTAGACATTTTCATTGACAACATTTTTACCCCATAGGTATCTACTCTGTCAGATAGATACCTATGGGGTAAAAATGTTGTCAATGAAAAATAAAAAATATAAACTTTTTCTTTAGTAAGTAAGATAATAAAATAAAGCCCAATTATGATGCTTTGTAATGATGGGTGACCACTTTATTGTCTAGCAGCTTGTTCCATCAGCGAGTGGTAAAAAAAATCTACGGAGATTAGTGGACCTAATTAATAGACACCGGCGCCGACGCGCTTTCTTGCTCAAGCCTTCTCATTATGCCATCCGGGTCAAGTTAGCATTTATCATGCATAGTACTTATACTATCAACCCTGAATGTTAACTTATTAATTCACATAGTTAGGTACACATCGTTGGCCTGACAGACTCAAACCTACAACCTTTCCAAAATGCAGGGTCCCGCTTGGCGCCCAAGACTATCAAAACACTGCTAGATTAAGCGCAGATAAGTACGGCTTATTGGGAAGGCTGTAAAATAAATACCATTTAACCTTTCGGACTTAGGGTACAGGGCACAGATTAGGGTGCTTAATGCGACCGTATTTGCTTTGGGTTAAAACCTTTTAAGATTTAACGACCATAAGTAGATTCGAACCTTTGGATTGCGTTAGTTTAGAAGTTCGACGGCTTTCGGCGAATTAATGAACAGTCAAAACTTTTATTTATCTACGAAAACTATCGACAAACTTAGTAAAAACTGGATAATTTACGATCCTGTCTATCGGCGAAGGCATCAGTAAGATTCGACTCTAGTTTTAAAAGTCTTTATTGAATGAGTGTGCTTGGCTCTTTTAAACGAATTTGTAATCGAGGTCCAAAAAATCGATGCATTTAATGACATGATTTTTAAGTTGAAAAAAACATATTTTATTCTAGGTCTGCTCTATTTTACCGCACATTTGAAAAAATTTAAGATTACCGTTCAAATGAAATTTCATTAAAAATGTAGGTTAATAAAGTGTTCATCACTCAATGTTGATCTGTTCGAATTTCTTACTATGTGCACATTTCTAGAGCCGCCATGACAGTCTGTAATTGACGTTTGACATGACGTTTGATATGACGCATTGCATTTTTTATTTTTTTGACAGATTTGTTGCTTTTTTTGACGGTAATGACTTTCACTCTCAAGCTTGACTTATACAACAGTTGTCAAAATGACATTCACACATGTCAGTCCGTCATATATTTTTAGTAAATTGTGTTGCTCTCCTAGACCAATAAAATCTTGATGAGCAAGAACACGAAGTAAACATAAAGCAAATAAACAATTAAAACAGTTACTATATTGATAAGCGATAATTATATAAACTGTACACAGACCCGACCCCGCCTTACTAACGCCTTTAAAGCATTTGGTCTAGGTACATTCATTATTGCAATAATAAATAAAAAAAAGTCAGCAATATTTTCTTGGTTAATTGAAGGTCTTTTGCTTTGGTTTGAATATGTGGAATTCCTCGGTTTCCCATCACAGTTTTGAGCAGTTGATAAGCACAGGTCGCAGCATGGTTACACGGTGGCACTGGATTTGAACCTAAGATCAGAAGGCGGGGTCGCCTTGGATTAATTGGTGCACGAATTAGAACGTTTTGAGTCAGACATGAGCCTTTTGAAGGGCACTCGCCTCAAGCTGTAAGCTAGATACAATAGTTGTTTCTAGGGTTCCGTAACCAAAGGGTAAAACGGGACCCTTACTAAGACTCCGCTGCTGTCTGTCTGTCCGTCTGTCACCAGGCTGTATCTCATGAACCGTGACAGAGACAGTTGAAATTTTCACAGATGATGTATTTCTACGAATACTAAAAAACATTAACATTAACAACAAATACTAAAAAACAGAATAAAATAAATATTTAAGGGGGCTCCCATTCAACAAACGTGATTTTTTTGCCTTTTTTACAAATACGCAACCCTTCGTGCACGAGTCTGACTCGCACTTGCCGGTTTTATTTTATTTAGCAGCGTTCGTTCAATTTAACCTTTAGTAGCTAACTGGAGCTTATCTAATAAAAACCTTACTTATAACGTAATAGTTTAAAGCATGGCCTTACTTAGTTACTATTGTTTGTGACCGACGTTTTATTTTAGACTAGCTGGTTCCCGCGACTTCGTCTGCGCAGGATTAGTATTTCGAGTAGCTTATATTAGCGTGGCGTAGTACAATGTGTAACTCTAGTGAATAGATCGCAGATGGTAGATTTTTTCCTACTTACTTGACACTTATATTAACATACTTTGGACAAATCACACAATATCTCCATAAATTGTACCCTATGTGTTATTCTGATGTATAAGCTATATTATTGTAAAGTTTCATTAAAATCCATTCAGTAGTTTTTACGTGAAAGAGTAACAAACATCCATACTTACAAACTTTCGCGTTTAAATAAATAAATGAATATAAATAAATATTGGTGGACATTCCACACAGCACTATCTCGCCCCAAACTAAGCCAAAGCTTGTGATATGGGAACAAGATAGCTGATATACTACTTATATACTTTTTTTTGTAAATACATACTTATAATATTTTATAACACCCAGACAGAGAACAAACATCATCACACAAATGTTTGTCCTCGGTGGGGCTCGAACCCACGGCCTACGGCGCAGAAGGCAGAGCTACTACCAACTGAGCTGTGAAGGCTGTCAAATTCAATGTCAAAATGATTATAATATTGGTAGGATAAATATTTCTACTTCTATTTCTACATCCATATAATCATAATATTGTATAAAGTGAGATAAATAATTTGATTAATGAAATAATAAATTTTAGAAATAAAACTTTATTTATTTCTATTCATAAAAAAAAATGTCCTAGGATTCTATTTTTTTTTTATTATAAGGGTTCTTTGATGTCCAGGTGATGTCTTTGAAACTCAATTCGGTAGGTACTTGCCCTACCAAAGCTTAGCTTATAACATACTAAGACCTTCTATGGCGACTTTCCCTTCATGTTTCTAATTACCGAACCGCTAACGATTCCATCTCAGCTGAATGCGGTTAATCATAACAGTACCTACAACGTAAATTGGCCGCGAAAGCCTTACTTAAGCCATAAACCATGATAACCGATGCGATTTATAGTCAGTTGCCTTAAACAGTTGTGTCACAGGTTGATACGTTTGTACTATTGAGATTAACCATGGATTTGGGAAGAAATAACATCTTCTGAGGTGGTAACTTTGTGTCTTACCACTAGGTAAGGTAGTGTGCGAGAGGAACTTCAGCGGTTGTCTACGTTCTAAATTGTGTTTTTGTATTCTCCTCTTATTTTAAACCATAAAGGCCTTCGTCTAATGTTCATTACCTAAAAATGTCTTCTCATTACCCAAAAGTTAGCTGGTAGATAATGCTATCCAGCATTAAGCTCACCTATGTACAGTATGTTTTATTTGTGCAATTAATAATTTTCTACCTATTTATCTATTTAAAGGTATCTGCCATGTTTTCTTAAGGTGGGAGCTAGTGTAGTAGATACCTATTTTACAAACAGTTCATTAATACTTTAAGACCTAGAACATTATTTTATTTTGTAAAACTTTTAATCTAAACTCTATGTAAACATGTTTTTGAGTAAACTTTAAACTTTGTATGTATATTTTATCGATTTAATGTAAAGGTTATTCGGTAAATAGTTTTTGCAAAACTAATCAAATTCTCGTAGCACCGACGTAGCACAAATATCGGGAAAAATCGGGATCGAGAGTAATGCGACTCTACAATGATTATATTCGGTCCCTTTCTTCATAAAATGTGACATTTTGAAGATATGGGTTCTCATTGAGTTGCTTTTCCAATATTTGACCTTCAGTTATCTCTATTCTGAGATTTCAGCCATCTGGAGGGATGGATAAACTAAATGCTTAGAAAATATATTATAATATTGCAGATTTATGGCATCCGGCTCACAATTTCAATCACCAAGCACCGTAGACATCCTATCAGTTCTTTTAATAAATAAGATCCTTGCCTTACTCCCAATCTCCCGCGTCCTCAAACGCTTGAGACGGGTAGACAAAGGCACGTCCCTATCATGAGATTTTGCAATATGAAGTAAAATTATGGTTGATTTTGAAGATTCGTTAATAGGTTGGTACTTATATATTCTGTGTCAGAGATCATCATCAGAGATCCAATCATTGTAAAAGCAGTTTTTTATTAAGTTTTACAACCTTTCATTACTCTGTGGTCTCGACTATTAAATATACTTTTCCGGGGTCATTAAACGAGTGTTCCGCCCACGCAGGCAACGCTATGTCAATATGCATAGCAATGCCTGCATTTGGACAGAGAGTACCAATGTAGTACGTACACGTACTAGGAAACATAGGTTTCTCTTTGCCACGAGCAAATCGTTCAATTACGGTAACATACTTTGTGAAGACAAATAGGTGTGCCTGCGCTTACGAAAGCAATGTATAAGGCCCAAGATTTGATAGTTTGCCTGGGGTTAAGGTCTAACGAACCAAACTTATTCTATTAAGTATATTGAAAATAACAACAACTACAAATCTACAGATACTAATATAGAGTATCTTAATAGAATATTGTTATACAACAGGCTAAAATGAATGACCCATTATATACGTAGGTAGTTTTACAACCGAGCTCTAACGAGGGAGTAAATAGAAATCCGAGTTATAATGATTTTTAGCGCCGTGTGTTACACTGCTCTTTGCACTACACTCTTTTGACAGCCTTTACAGTTCAGTTGGTAGTAGCTCTGCCTTCTGCGCCGTAGGCCGTGGGTTCGATCCACAACGAGTACAAACATTTGTGTGATGAACATAGGTGTTTGTTCTCTGTCTGGGTGTTATATAATATTTTAGGTATGTATTTACAAAAAAAAAAGTATATCTCTAATACTATAAGACTCAAAGTCCTGACTGACTGACTGACTGACATATAGACAACGTACAGCCTAAACCGCTGGTCCTAGAGACTTGAAATTTGAGGAGTACATAGGTCTTATGGCGTAGAGGTGCACTAAGAAGGGATTTTTGGAAATTCAACCCCTAAGGGTGTAAAAAGGAATGAAAACGTTTGTATGAAAAATAGTATTCCTTGAACCTACAAACTTGAAACTTGGAGAACATATACTTCAAGGCAAAAAAATAGGAAAAGCATTTTTAGTTTTTTAAAACTACCCTTAAAAAGTGTGCAAAGGGATGTAAAAGTTTGTATGGGAGTTTTTTGACCGATGGTCCTAGATACTTGAAATTTGAAGAGTACATAGGTCTTATGACGTAGAGGTGTACTAAGAAGGGGTTTTTGGAAATTCAACCCCTAAGGGTGTAAAAAGGGATGAAAGCGTTTGTATGAAAAATTGTATTCCTTGAACCTACAAACTTGAAACTTGGAGTACATATACTTCAAAGCAAAAAAATAGGAAAGGCATTTTTAGTTTTGTAAAACTACCCTTAATAAATGTGCAAAGGGATGTAAAAGTTTGTATGGGAGTTTTTTGACCGATGGTCCAAGAGACTTGAAATTTGAAGAGTACATAGGTCTTATGACGTAGAGGTGTACTAAGAAGGGGTTTTTGAAAATTCAACCCTTAAGGGTGTAAAAAGGGATGAAAGCGTTTGTATGAAAAATTGTATTCCTTGAACCTACAAACTTGAAACTTGGAGTACATATACTTCAAAGCAAAAAAATAGGAAAGGTGTTATTAGTTTTTTAAAACTACCCTTAATAAGTGTGCAAAGGGATGTAAAAGTTTGTATGGGAGTTTTTTGACCGATGGTCCTAGAGACTTGAAATTTGAAGAGTACATAGGTCTTATGACGTAGAGGTGTACTAAGAAGGGGGTTTTGGAAATTCAACCCCAAGGGGTGTAAAAGGGTTGAAAACGTTTGCATGAAAAATAGTATACCTTGAACCTACAAACTTGAAGCTTGGAGTATATGAACTTTTAGGCAAAAAAATAGGAAAGGTATTTTTAGTTTTTTTTAACTACCCTTAATAAGTGTGCAAAGGGATGTCAAAGTTTGTATGGAAGTTTTTTAACCGATGGTCCTAGAGACTTGAAATTTGAAGAGTACATAGGTCTTATGACGTAGAGGTGTACTAAGAAGGGGTTTTTGGAAATTCAACCCCTAAGGGTGTAAAAAGGGATGAAAGCGTTTGTATGAAAAATAGTATTCCTTGAACCTAAAAACTTGAAACTTGAAGTAGATGTACTCCAAGGCTAAAAATTAGGAAAAGCATTTTTAGTTTTTTAAAACTACGCATAATAAGTGTGCAAAGGGATGTCAAAGTTTGTATGGGAGTTTTTTGACCGCTGGTCCTAGAGACTTGAAATTTGAAGAGTACATAGATCTTATGGCGTAGAAGTATACTAAGGGATTTTTGGAAATTCAACCCCAAGGGGTGTAAAAGGGTTGAAAACGTTTGCATGAAAAATAGTATACCTTGAACCTACAAACTTGAAACTTGGAGTATATGAACTTTTAGGCAAAAAAATAGGAAAGGCTTTTTTAATTTTTAAAACTACCCATAATAAGCGTGCAAAGGGATGTCAAAGTTTGTATGGGAGTTTTTTAACGCGTGGTGCGATTGACTTAAAACTTGAGGTAAATATACTAAGAAATAAATAATAAATGACGCTTTTAACTTTTGATAATTCCCCTGCAAAGGGTTCATCAATCAATGACTGTAAAAGTTAGTATGGGAGATTTTTTACGCATAGTGCGATTGATTTCAAACTTGAAGTAAATATACTCCACAATAAATAATTTAAAATCACGTTTTCAATATTTTAAAACTACCCCTGCAAAGTTTCAAGGTTTGTATGGGAGATTTTTAACTGTCACTGTGTAATTAACTTCAAACTAAAAGAAAATGTGTTCTGTGGATAAATAACATAAAGACGTTACCCTCCTTCGTTGCGCTCGAGTAAAAAGAATACAACGAGGCGTCAATGTTCTAAAAACGGGAATCTTGAGTTGGTACGAAGAGATCTGAGGGTACCTATCTACCGTGCCTGTAGATCAATGTCGTGAAGCTGTTTCGTTTCGTTTGCTTTTGGGGTAGAAACTAGGAACAAATAAGTACATATTTTCCGTGTAAGGTTGTCTTTGTTGTATTTGTCATGTTTGTGCTAAACTCAGTACCTATAAATACCTACCTACCTAACGCCTACGCGTATAGGTATCCCTTATACCTACGTAGGTATTTAAAATCCTACCCTAATAATAGTACGTATTTAAAATCCTACCCTAATAATATACAAATCAATGCGAAAGTTACGATGTTTGGATGTTTGTGGTTCAATCACGGTTCACCACTTCAACGCGTGCGAAGCCGCGGGAAGCCACTAGTATGTAATAAATCAGCTATCTGGTTCCCATATCACAAGCTTTGGCTTAGTTTGGGGCTAGATAGTGCTATGTGGAAATGTTGGAATGTTTATTATTATTACTACGACGATTGCGAGAAAATAAAATACTCCAATACAATATTAAAAATATATTATATTCAATTTGTAAATAGAGAAAAATTCTAATGATTTCGCGCCAAAGTCTTTTGTCAATCTACGATTTTTGTTCCATTTCCTAAAGTAATTCTGCTTATGAATAAAGACTTTTTTTATTTGTTTTCGCGCCCGGAAGACGAAAATTAAAAAAAAATATTATTTTTACCTCTAGAGGAAGAAATTAAATTTTATTTTCACTCTGGTACGCTACAATGACGGTCTTTTTGAGCATGAGGAGCGAAATGTGTATTTTATAGACGGGGATTACAAATAAAAAAAAACTTTCTAGTCTCTGACAACTCTCTTTTGACACCACCTAGCCTAAGATTTGTTAAATGCTATTAAACAAGAATATGTTTGATGAACTGTTTGCTACCCAAATAAATCAAAATAAATAAAAAATATCGTCCTTTTTACACAAATATAATATTAGTTATATGAAATTATGTTAAACGAAGGTAAGGTTTTCATAAAAATAAATCTCAACTGTAGCACATAAACCATTTTCCTCATCAAAAGAACATGTGGGGTCAGCACAGTACCTATTAGCAAATGGAATTAGGGCGGCTACAAAAATAATGTATGAACACCGGCACACTTGGCCAACATCACCTAAACGACATTTAAACCAACATTCTATTGACACAGCGTCCTATAGTCCCTATTCCCAAGCTTTAAGGCTTATTTTCCCGTGTCTCGCGAATGAAAGTGTGATTGTTATGTCTGAGGTTACAGCCCGTCTACTAATTAATTAGAATTAGGGTTCCGCGGGCGTAGATAAAACTCTACGGGTCGCCGTGACGTCACCGACCGCCTGCGCGCGTAAATCATCGCTGTACTTAAATTTTGCCTAATCCTTGGCTCGAGCCGACCCACTTTAAGTTACATTTACATAGGAAGTAAACACATTATACACACAAAACAGTATACAGCCTGTTTTACTCTCGTGTCGGCGGATCGACCGACGCGCGGTATGTACCTATGTTTGTGTCAGTTGGTCAGTTAAGCAAATCCACGGAAGAGTAAACTGACCTACCAATACATGGTGGAGTAAAGCGCACTGCTGTGTGAGATTTGCTAGGCATTTTGATTTAACGCAAAAAGTGGCTTGAATAACTAACGAATAGTGCTAACGTACTCGTAATAGTAAAAGGAGCCTCATTGAGGCGCACTTAAAATCCTTTCATCACACTGTATTTCGAAAAAACTAATGACACGACAAGAAGAAGAAGAAGTGCATCCGTGCATCCTCGTTTTGGCATCGTACCTTCGGCGGGAATAAAGGAACTATTGTAGGTCAGCAGTGCCTACCGCATGAAATATTTCAAATTTCTCAGTATGCAAAAACCTATGCAACAAACCTTTGCAAATCATTATGAAAGCTAACACGTTTCAAGCTCCTATCCATACCGATATTGCACCTCGTACCTGCGCCGACAACCTGCTTTCTAAGTGAACGTGAATTTAGTCCAATTGCGGTTGTGCTCTAGATTTTAAATAAGATTGGAGATGAATGTTTTTAAAGGTAAAGTTTCGGAAGGTAGAGTTAGCTAGTTTAAGTTTCACTACCTGCTTGGAGGGTTCTGTAATGTAATTATGAAAGCATGTTTCGAAGTTTGGTTCCTTGTTTCATCGAATATGAAACTTCTTACATATTACTATTCTGTGGTTGCGCTTCTATCTTCTACCCCCATATTTATAAACTTTTCTTATATTGCATAAAATTAAGGGGCGTACAACCGTCAAACAACTTCTCGCTGGCACATTATGAAACATATTTCATTACTGAACTTATTAATGAAAAATCAATCAATCTATCTATCTAGTTTCCATCCTGTAAGAAATCATTATCAATAACATCGCATATCTCTCTCTTGTCGTGTCACAAGTTTCTTTCGATAGTGTGGTGAAAGGATTTTAAGTGCGCCTCAAGAGTCTCCTATCGAGCACTTGACACATGTTATAGAACTTTTTAGGTTCAACGACATGCCGATGTCTCGCGATGTTTTCCTTCACCGTTTGAGAGTACTGGCATTGTGTACATTTTTGAACAGAAAAACTCATTGGTGCACGACCGGTTACGAAACCCATGACCTTAAAATCGGAAGGCGGGGCCTCTACCACTAGACCACAAGTGCTCTCGCATATAACCTTAGACTAAGTATCATATAGACGTAGTGTTACGGTTTTTCGGCGTGTCCGTTTTTTGTTAGTTTGTATGTATTCGCGTGAGTGACTAGAGAAGGGACAACATTGACTAACCTATCGATAGAATAAGAAATGGATGAAAAAGTCGTTTTAATTGGAATCCAACTTTTTAATTTTAACTGGTTGCTGACTTTTATTGCTAAAACCCAAAACCATTATAGACACTGGAACACTATCATCGTCAATAATGTTTCCCACATTGCCCTAACCGTGAGAGCGATGTCCATCCCACTCGATACAATTTCTTATGGCCATTTCGTCCATGCATAAGAACATTTTGTAGGCTATCAGTTTTCACGCCTAACAGCTTTTATCCACTCCCGTCTTCATTCTGGGCATTTAAGAACCTAAAAAAATAATGTAAAATTTAACAAAAATTGATCCCTCGCGAGACGCCTATAAGGTGTGAAAAATTGAAACTACAACAGAACAGCCGGTCTGACCCACCGCATTAGATATTTCATATAAAAAACGGAAACTTACATATTATCGATAAAGCTAAATTGGTCGGTGGAAGTACATCTCTAGAACAGAAGACTAAAACAATGCATTTTATTTTGCAATAATTAATGGGTTTACATCATTTTCACATAGGAAAATATGACTAGTACTAATAAAATGTAATTCCTACAGTCTTTATGGGAGAAAAAACGTATTTTTTAGCATGAAAATAGAAAAAGAATCATCATCATCATCATCATCAGCCTAAAGAAGTCCACTGCTGGACATAGGCCTCCCCTATAAATTTCCAGGAAGAACGATTCCGAGCCCTCTCCATCCACCGACTTCCCGCGATCCTGACAATGTCGTCAGTCCATCGGGTAGGAGGGCGTCCCACGCTTCGTTTTCCTGTTCGTGGTCGCCATTCGAGAACCTTTATTCCCCAACGGTTATCAGTCCTTCGAGCTATATGACCTGCCCATTGCCACTTCAACTTGCTGATTCTGCGAGCTAGACGAAAATCATGTCTAATGCTCATGTCGCACCCGTGCCGATACATGTTGGGAGCGATATCATCGAAGTTGTAGACCACTATGTGTATCTGGGTCAGACGATCCAACTAGGTAGGTCCAACTTCGATAAAGAGGTCAGCCGACGAATCCAACTCGGATGGGCAGCGTTCGGGAAGTTACGCCACATCTTCTCGTCACAGATACCGCAGAGCCTCAAGACGAAAGTCTTCAACCAGTGTGTGTTGCCAGTGATGACGTACGGAACTGAGACGTGGTCGCTTACTATTGGCCTCATCAACAAGCTCAAAGTCGCTCAACGGGCTATGGAGAGAGCTATGCTGGGAGTTTCACTACGGGATAGAATCAGAAATGAGGAAATCCGTAGGAGAACCAAAGAAAAAGAATATTACGTATCAAATGACAATTCCGGGTCTTTAACTCCTGCTTTTGTTGTTTTTGATACACAAAACACAGCTTCACAAGACATACTTTCACCTTTTCAAATATATTTTGCCTAGACAATAATAATTCTTTAAAAATTTTCATAATTTCTTTCGCTGCATCGCAATGTTGCTGCGAGTTTTTCAAAAACGTCAAAACAAGATCAAAACATTGCATCAACTGACGGCCACGATTTACGCAGACCGTGAGTGAGTGAGATGGAGTGAGTGAAGTTACATCTTCTTTTCTTTTACTCGTAGCTAGGCTACATGGGAAGAACAAAGATAGATGATCAATGTTTGATACACAGTTGAAAAAGGATGTAAGTCTTATCGCTCCCTCCAGTATATAGTACCTCCATGCATATAACACTGCGTTTTAAACCAGAAATTGAATGATTAAGTGACTACGACATGAATGACTGTCATCGTCTCTTAGGAAACAACATCATATAGGTAGAGGTACCATTTTGTTCCAAAAACCTCTGAAAACCGAAGCAAATCCCTGCAAAAAGAGCCATAAAAGTTTTATCGGTTTTGAAACAGCCTGAAGTCCAAAAAGCTCTTACAACATATAAATGTTCTTGCCAACGTTAGGTTTCGTACCTCATAATGAAAAAACGGAACCAACAAAAAGGGATCCTTAGTTGTCAGTCTGTCTGTTAAAATGCTTTTTTGAATTCTTGCAGGTACAAAAGATTTAAACATGATTTCTAGTAATTCTAGTAATGACTTTGGGTGTCCTCGATGTTATCGGTAGTTTAATGATTGGTTATTATTTAACTTTAATCGACAACCGTTGGGGAATAAAGAATATCAAAGGCGACCACGAAATGGAATACGAAACATAGGACACACCCCTGCACGATGGACCGAAGGCGTTGTAAAGATATCGGGGAGCCGGAAGGTTTTTTTTTATACAACTAGCTGATGGAACAAGCAGATGGCACACCTGATGTTAAGTGGTAGGTGGTCACGCACGATAGGAACGTGCCCTATGATGCACTGCCCTGCGTCCATCAACTTGAGGCATACAGATGTTAAGCCTCATGTGCCTGTAATTACACCGGCAACCACACTCTTCAAACCGTAACACAGCAACGCTGTTTGGCGGCAGAAAAAGGCGTGGTGGTAATACTTTCTCGGACGAGCTCTTCACAAAGAGCTCTACTACTCTTAAAAAAAGGGTGGAGAGGGATTAGAATCGTTCGTCCCGGAAACCTATAGGGGAGGCCTAAGTCTAGTTCTTCAGTCTGATGATGGATGATATATTTAAGACCAGAGAGCAATCTTACTTTGCTTCTTATGTTGCTGTGTTTCGGTTTGAAGAGTGTGGTTGCCGGTGTAATTACAGGCACATGAAGCTTAACATCTGTATGCCTCAAGTTGATGGACGCAGGGCAGTGCATCGTAGGGCACGTTCTTATCGTGCGTGGCTTGCGAGGCAATGCTTTGTTATAGGTGATGGTTACCACTTAACATCAGGTGGGCCATCTGCTTGTTCCAACAGGTAGTTGTATAAAAAAAACCTACCTAATATTTGGTAGTTATCTATTCAGGGTTGTCTTCTGTGCTGCTTGACTTAGTCTCTTCTTAGGCTCAGCTATATGGCCACTTTAGCTTCTAAGTTCTTCAGGAAACGTCCAAAGGAGGCCTACGCTAGCGGACTTTTTTGGGCTCATGATAGCAAATACATTGATTCAAACGAACTTATCCCTCAAAAGGGTTTGACATCTGAAACCTCTGGACTCGGCGAATGACTGACGAGGCGACGTCACAAATGACTCGACGTCGTAAAATTTAACGTGGCACCCGACGCATGCTGATAGTGCCAATGGCGAGGAAAGTACCCATAAACAGAATTGATGAACCGCCCTGCGATGGGCGGATTGAGAAGAAATTGAAACTGTAACAGCTTCACGACTGCACAATACACCCCATTGCGGGACGTCCGTGCAGATCTCATTCCCCGACCACGAATTAGCTTCACGACTTTGATCCCCAGTCATGGTAGATATCCCCGCTGATCTCTTAGTACCAAGTACTAACTCCAGATTCTTTCGTCTGGGTACAGAGGTACGTCCAACATTACATACAGCACATACCCACATTTTGCAGTAGTTGGTATTCCATATGTAGCAGGTTGGAAGCTCCGCGCCCGTCAGGATTGAGAAGACTTTTTAAATATTCACGCGTTGTAAAATGCAATCGTGTTTCAAACGATTTCTCGCTCACATCTAAAGATTTTTTGAAGATATAATAACATCAGTGAGTTATTCTCCGAAACTTGGTTGTTTACGGTTTTTATACGTTATTCTGAGTCAAAGTCAAAAGGTATTTATTTAATAAAATCACAAGGATTACTTTGAAACGTCTTAAAGCTAGGTGACTCTAGGTGCCAGTTACAACAAACACCACGCTGAACGCGAACAAAGCTTAGAAGAACAGGCAACAAACTTACGGCTTGGTTAATTAATTTCTTTAAATCGCTCCCTCAATGAGTCACGTGAATGTGGTTTCATTTTATAAATGGCACGTATCGCCCGTTTTTGAAGTACAGTGTATTTTTTACACTTTAAACACTAACTTTCTTTGTAAATAATGTATGTGGATTGAATAGGGACAAATGAAATTAATTATTTATTTAATATTTTTACTATTTATTATCTGCTACGCAAGAAGCTCGGTCGAGACGAGCGAGTACGAGTGTAACCAGTGGCGGATTTACATATTTGCCGCCAGTAGGCTATTCAGTCCTCCCTACTGACCCTTCGATCAACAATCAACTAGATTGCGTGTCACATACAAAATCAAAGCTAAAAACTGTCCGCTTGAACATCTACTTACACACACATAAACAGCTACATCGAACTGATTCAAAGGTTTTAAACAGTTTCAAGTTCAACCTAATTACAACCATAAACCCTTGTAATAAAGTCACAAATCTACAAAATACTATCTTACACTTATGATCATTCGTCAATTACAGCCGTTACCTTGAAATTAAAAGACATAGGTTAAATAACATTTATTGTGTAATCAACCTTATGTTGCAACAAATAAAGTACTTTTCCCCATTATTACTTTGTGAGTTACATTATTACTTTCGTTTCGTTTTGTTTCTGTTTGCTTCTTTGTATTTTACTACTCCTCACACACACTAAAGGTGCCTCGATGGCGGACTGGCGGAATAAACGACAAAATATTTGTTTTTAATTGTTAACAATGATTCAAGCATCGCAAAACGGAAACTGACATGTAATTACCGAAAAAAAAGACATTCCTTCTGAAACCTTACTGTTTTAGGGGTTATTTTCGCAGTTTTAAAGCACACTGAGGCATTTTAGCACGTCCGCACGTTAGCTGTGGTTGGAGCATACTAAACTCAAATAAGAACACAAATTTATTTGTGCTCTTATTTCTCGGGCCGTTTTTGAGCCCGCCACACGTAATCTAGGTTGATTGTTGATCGAAGTACTGACCTCTACAATTCGAAACCTAGTTTACCCGTTATTAGTATCTATGATTGTGTTGTGAGCTAGAGGATCGATGTGTCAGTTCCTTTTCAAAAAGCTCAATCGTAATTAGAAGGTAAGTAGAAGGTGGGTACATGATTGAGCTTTTCTTAGCTTACAAAATATATATTATACATTTAAAAAAAAAAGCCTAATTTGCCGCCCCCTAAAATCTGCCGCCCTAGGTTCCAGCCTACTCAGCCTGCTGGTAAATCCGCCACTGAGTACAAAATACAACGTAAACAAAACACACTCGAGCGGGCATTGCGAGTGGAACGCCTGACCGGTGAACATGTTTGCTAAATCAAAGTTTAAGGGTTCGGAGTCCGACCCTGGAGCTCGGTCGTAATGTCGCGCTGATGCGGTGTGTGCTCGTCCTTAAATTGCGTGAGAAAACTCTGGCAAATATTCTTCTGAGGTCGCGCCGCTGATGGCGGTTTGTAAGCAAATTGTTTTTGCGAAGTCTCTTTAATACTTTGCTCGCATGATTTATTTTTTGTGCTAAACAAATCTGTCTTTTTTAGTTTTTTTTCGTTATGGTATTTTACCCCGATAACACACGATATATAAGTAATATTGAGTAAGTGAGAGCATTGGTGGTCTAGTGGTAGCGGCCCCGGCTTCCGATCCTGAGGTTCCAAGCCAGGGGTTCGAAACCTGTCGTGCACCAATCAGTTTTTCTGTTCATAAATTTATGTGCACTGTGCCAGTACTCTCAAACGGTGAAGGAAAACATCGTGAGGAAACCGGCATGTCGTAGAACCTAAAAAGTTCTACAACATGTGTCAAGTGCTCGAAAGGAGCCTCTTGAGGCGCACGTAAAATCCTTTCACCACAATGTTTCGAAAGAAAGTGACACGACAAGAGAGAGAGTAATATTACTTAGTGCTGAAAGGATCTTAGATCTGAAAGGATATCAACCATGCCTTGGGGATCAAAGCCGTGAAGTTGATTTATTTTGGTATATGTTATATCCGCATGGTGAAATTGTTTCAGCTAATATTATCGGTATCCAATGACCACTTGAGTAAATTATGACCCTAATTTCTTATTTTTTAATAGACTACTTGCTGATGAAACAAGCCACCTGCTGTTAAGTGGTGACCATCATCTAACTATTACAAAGTATTGGCTCGCAAGCCACGCACGATAGGAACAAGAAAGAACAGTGCACTGCGATTCACTGCTCTGGCCCATCAACTTGAGGCACACAAATGTTAAGAGTGGATTTCACCATGCTCTGTAAGACTAACAAAGGATTAAAGGGCCGTTAAATATGTCAAAATGTACGCGTTTGACATCTAAGGTTCGATTTAACGGCCTGTTAATCCTTGGTTAGTAACTAACAGAGCATGGTGAATGCATGCAACCATGCATAGCAGTAGTACTTTGAAATCCTTCACAGCTCAGTTGGTAGTAGCTCTGCCTTCTGTGCCGTAGGCCGTGGATTTGATCCCCCCGAGAACAAACATTTGTGTGATGAACATAGATGTTTGTTCTCTATCTGGGTGTTATTATCTACACTAATAATAATATATGTATCAGCACAAATATGCACAATGTATATGTGATACAAAAAAATTATGTATCAGCTATGAGGTTCCCATATTATAAGCTTTGGCTTTGTTTGGGGCTAGATAGTACTGTGTGGAAAGTCAACCAATTTTTATTTTTTATTTATTTACTTCTTTGGACGAGCCACACACAAAGAGCTCTATTACTAATTTGAAGTTTGAATATTGTAAGTGAAGTCTCAAAGTCTGAACAGTTATTTGGCACGCGTATTTTAGTTCACCTATCTTCCTATTGTGTTAATTAAAGCTACCGCTAAACAGAACGTGTACTTCGTAATTTATTCATAGTTATTTAGGTACTTATCATGTACGCTAGGGGAGAATTCAGCTTGTTCCGTGCTTTACCTACAAACCTTGTTGTAAAGCAGTAGTGCAACTTGGGACATTTTGTGATACTCTTTTTTTTTATGAAGCAAAGCGCTTGGCGGTTATATGCTAACCATGCTTGCTTGTGCATTAAGCCCTCCTATTGTGTTTTGACTTTGTATTTTGGGCAATAAATGATAAATAATTAATAAATAAATTAACAAATTAATTAATAAATAAATTAATAAATAAATTAATAAATAAATAAATAAATAAATAAATAAATAAATTATGAATGGAAACAGTTTGTCTGGTGGTCCGATGGTAGAATGTCATCAAGTATGATAACACGCTTAAAGTAGGTAGGTGGGTGGAATGTAATGTGATCACTCTTTTTTTGTCAATCCATGATCGTTTTAAATTAAAGACAAGCCATTGCACACTGTTACAATTTCTCGATTTTGCGTGTTAGTGTCTGTGAATCTACAGCGGCGCCGTAGACCCTGCTACGTGAACGTTTTAAAATTGATTTCTAGTTAACTTCCATTGTCGTAATACCGAATGAATGAAAGCAAACGAATGCGCACCTTTATACGCTGTCTCTCACATTTTTTTGTTGAAACATCTATGTCCCTTTATCTACGTACTCTATAAACTACCGTGCGTTATCTACGCCGTAGGCGCCACTACGAAGAACTTTTTAAGTTTAACTTACTTTAACTTACTGTAATACCAATTTACATTGTGGCAATTACGAGTATGTGCCCTGTTGTACAATGTACGAAGTTGTATGTGAGCTCATAGCTTTGTATAATAATAACATGTATGAAACTAAATGGAGTAAGTTGGGTACTTTCAGATGGTGGATAGGGAGAAATTAGACATTGTTGTATCTTAGAATTATGCAAGAGGTTATCTATAAGTTAATGAAGATCTTAATACTACGCAGACAACCTTCAAACAACTTCTCGCTCCCGCATTATATAATTTTTGAAGTTATAATTTGGTACCAAGACAGTGGCGTAACTAGCCTTATCTGGCCCCAATGCAAGAAAAAATGGATGGCCCCCCATTGCCTAAGAAAACGAACGTGAACTGTCGAGCGTTGGACGTACGAGTAAAGGTCACCCGGCAGTAGACACCTGAAAGCTGGGTAGTATAATATGTGAATTGAAACTGAAATTGCAATTGTTTTTTATTTTCAAGTTATAGTTACACACAAAAAAATGTCATTATAGGGCCCTGTGGTACTATTAGAAAATTTCAAATGCATGTGTCGAAATTTAGGACACTTTTTCCTTGCGGTTTTTTTAACATTTATGAGGGCCCTCCTCGAAAAAGTATTTTGAAATAAAAATATCATCTGCGACCGCATTGGCTGCATTATTGGCATAGCTACGCCACTGACCTACGACATCAGTTTTTGTATCGAAATTAGATCAAAATAACTTAGTTCTCATCTGAAACATAGTGACGTCAACATTGTAGTTACTCGTATCTGTGTAACTTAGCTACCAAAATAAATAAAGTAACATTCTAACCAAATTTGCAACGTAGATATTTCCGGTATCATAAAGCTAAAGGATTTTAGACCTTACACAGTACTACCGTCCCGACCAGATGGTACCGACTAAGTGCAGCTTACTAAACAGTTTCTTGTCCACAGTTACCGGCACAGTTATTATGCGAAAAACACAGAATGCTAAATAGTTAGTGCGCGTTCCGTAGTTGCAAGACCGTGCCTGCTGGGTATAACCTGGCTTCTAGATTTGCATAGAAATTAGCCTCCGCTGGGGAACCGACATTTCAGATGGAATACGTAACACGAGCAGGCAGATCACGGCAGATCAATTACTCTGTGTAATGAGGTGGGTGTAGCCTTTACCCTGCTATATTTGGTGTAGGTAAGTTGATGGACGCGGGGCAGTGCATCGTAGGGCACGTTTATAACGTCTGTGCGTTACTTGCAACTTAAAGCGAAGACAAGAGCTAATGTGACTCTCGCTCGCACGTTTCGACTTGTTGAAAATTATTAAATCACTAAACTCATTTTCGAAAAATCGCAAACAACCATTTTGTGTGCAATCATATTGCACACAGTTTAGTAAAAATTTCATTTTGATCGATAAAAATTTTCCACCCTAAAAGTTTGCTTATGTACGAAAACTAGTAAAGCAAACTTTTGATTAGGAAAGCATGTATCGATCGCATTCACATTTAAAAAAAAAAGATATGAAATTACAGAAGGTAGTTTTTGAAAAATCGCAAACAAGAAAGTTTCGTAAAATGCAATGTTCAGCAAAAATATAATTTAATTCAAAGATTTTTTGTACCTCAATTTTATTTTGTGGTTTGTAATTCAATGACAATCATTTGGTGAACCTAAGTGAAGTATCGTTACGTTACGATTTAAAAAGAAAAGATAATAATAAAAAAAAAATAAGTTTCTTGTGGTATGGAGAAGATCGTGAGAATTATTTGAATGCAAAAGGTTAATGAATGAGTGTTTGTGGGTGGACATAGATGGTCTTTTAATATGATGAATGAGTATTGTAATAAGGTACAGTCTCACCACTACGATCATTATATTTCATAATTTTATGAATAACGGCATTAATTTTGTGACGTAAACACATTTTTTTTTAATTATTTAGTGTTACCATCATAATGCAAGCGACTATACCTATAGGAACCACTTCCACATACAAATTACTCGATTTACTTCACTACCTACAGGGGAAATTACCAGGATTTTGATGACAGGATGACTGCCAATGGTCCGTTGAATGCACGTAAGTCCTGTACTACGAAGATATCCTTGTCAATGTTGTTTGAGTGAGCGGTCATTTGAAACCTGTATCTGTAATCGTTTCGATTTTCGAATCGAACCTAGTGGTCTAACCAATCCTTATTTAGGCTTTAAATCAGTACGTTATTGAAACTGTGTGTAACTGTGTGTCCAATCATTTTTACATGTAGGTACCTACGTTTATTTAGCTGATATAAATCATAGGTTTGTGGAGTTGTAGCTCTTATCAATATTTGCCGAGCGCTCTACTAGAGGTCTATACATGTTTTCCTACTCAAAAGTTTGCTTCACTAGTTTTCGTACATAAGCAAACTTTTAATTAGGAAAAATAGTGCAAAGTGTTTTTTTTTTCTAAGCTGTGTGCAATGTGATTGGACACAAAGTGGTTGATTGCGATTTTTCGAAAATTAGTTTAGTGTTTTTATATCTTTCAACATGTCGAAACGTGCGAGCGAGTCACATTAACTCTTCTCTTCGCCTTAACATGGTCAATGAGTGTATTGCTATCTCTTTTTATTATCATGAAAGTGATAGTGACAAGAATATTTTATACAGCCACTATAAAAGTATCAGAGGGATTTTCTGTCATCCTGAGAAGCAAGAAACTTTTACATTCTAATTGTTTTTCTAGTTTTTTTTGGGTTCTGTTGTGTAATTTCAGGTGTATTTTAACCAACATTACACGAGGTCTTAGCACAAAATATGAAAAGTTGGAAAAAAATATCTCCATAAATGGAGCAAAGACGAAGAAGAATTATCAGGGAATTTGAATGGAGTAAACAGATGGCCCGCGCTGTTGAGCGGTCACCTCACACAATTGCATTACCTCACATTTCTTTTTAGTATTTTTTTTCCTTAGAAGCGTGATTTCACTTTTAATGCAAAGTAAAGGCGCCCCTTCCGAGGGACGCCCTTGAAACGCCGCGTTGACCTAGTTCCAAAGGACGCAGGGAGCTCGCTTTCATTACAACGTCCAAAGGTTTATGCTCGCAACTTATCCATACTTTACACAGAAAATTGCTTACGTATTTTAAATAATGTTCTACATTTTTTACGGGACTGGAATAAAAAGAGGTGCAGTCATCATCATCAGCCCAAATAACTTCATACACATTTCATGGACGAAAGAGGCTAGCTACCCACAACACAGGTTCTCCTAGGGTGGGAGCTAGCGTACTTGCGCATTTTGTTTTCTGTACCTACCCTACTTGTAATACTTAATTTTAAGTACCTACTAGTATTTGATTGTATCAGCACTTTTTGGTTTAATTGTCTCATGTAAAATTGACATCAAATAAACAATAACTAGTAGTTCGCCCCGAACTGAGATCTCGTGATGCGACGAACGCATCAAAACTTTAAGTACGTAGTAGTCAGAGGCAAGTCCAAACATTATCTTTGGATTTTTTTCTGACTACCGCCTACTAACTTGGTATGGTTACCAAGTTTCAACTCTATTGGCCTATTTATTGAAGAGTTCCGTTGAACAGACCTTGGCTCCATCATCAGACCTGGTCGTCGTCACCATTTTATGAACCTCCTTAATTTATTTCAAGAAAAAAAAATAAGAAAAAGCAAAAGAACTGGCCGACCAGTAGAAAAACCTTGATGCAAACGAAACTCTTAGAGATGGGAGCTCTTGGATCGCTGGTTATCTTAATTTAACTTTTATTATTTTATCACAAAAACCGAGCGTCCCAAAAAAAAAGTTAAAATTGTTTTGGGATGTCTAAACAAAGCCCTTTCATATGACATGTAACTTGATTTTTTTTTGTAACTTTTTTTATTTTTGCCCCCTCAGAAAACCCCATATCTCAAAAACCCTTCATCCGATTTTACTCATATACTTACCAGTAAATTTCTCAAGTACAAGCTATCGACATATCAAATAACATGCAGATCGGATCAACGGTTCTAAAGTTATCGCCAGACAAACATACATACATACATACATACATACATACATACATAAAATGCCAAATCAAGTTGAAGTTCAGAATAACGAAATAATAAGTCATAAGTCATGAGTAATAACGAAATTATGAGAACATAAAAGTAATGTACAAACGATCATGCTATACCATCTTTTCCTATTATATAAGGAACAAGCAAATAAGAAAATAGAACGAGAAATAGCCTTTGTCTCCATTGTTTAAAAGTTATAACTACAAATACTAATTAAAACAATCGGATAGGTATAGAAATCGTTTTAAATTAGTTTGGTCTAGCGAGCCACAAGTCAAATCATAACGTAAATATAAAGTCTTTGGCTATGGCTATTAGGGTTAATAATTAAAAAGTACTTAAGTATCATTATAAGCATGTATACTACAGTTGAAAGTTGTAGAAATTAATGTGAGGACTAATTAAATTGATCAAACTAACGTACCGAACGCCCTAACGGTCGTGATTGAGCCCTAAACTCCAAACACAAACTTTCGCATTTATATAGGTTTTAGTAGGATAGGATAAGAAATAGGATTTCATTAAAAACAGACTTTCTACTTACCCTCTTTAAAATCATATACTTTGAGACGTGGAAGGTTCTATAATTATCTTTATGCTCAAATTACACGCGTAAACTTTAAATTGCTTGACAGAGACGGTGATAGAACCAAATGTTCCCATAACAAAGGTTTTAATGCTCACAAAGAGCCTTGATTAACCCGGTACGATGTTAAATAGGACATTAACCCATTTAGGTACTATAATCGAGGGCGTAGCAGCACGAACTGAGAAGGTTATTTTTTTAAGACGCTGGCTACCGCTAGTGTGCTTCTTGCTCACACATTTCAACGTTTTTGAAGATATAAAATCATATAATGTAGGAATGAAGAATCGCAAGCAACGAAGATTTGAAGAATAGCATTACAAAGGTTCTGTAAAAATATAATCATGCTCTGAATAAGTTTTCCTACCGAAAAATTTTAATAAGTAGGACTTGTAATAAAACTGGCCGATAGCCTACGTTTTGATATACTTATGTTTCTATAACCATTTATCACTGTGAACGGTGGCGAAGATGAGGATTTGTTACTTTATCTTCTTGTAAAACACTTTTTTTTATTGAAAAACTCTTCATCTAAACTAGTTTTTCGGGATAAGATATATTTATTTCACGTTTTATAAAAATCTATCCAGCCGTTGCGATGTGATTGATTACAAACATTGAAATATCCAAACACATATTAAAACTTGCGCTTTAATAGTTTTAAGTTTTAGTTAGTTTTAGAATGTGATAAGATTTTAATAAGATTGTTAAGAATGATACTAGAGTATTCTTTAATAGAAACCACATTTGTATGTTTAAAAAAGTATGTAATATGCACAATCGTACAATAAGACCACAGTTGGGTAAACTAACTATAAATTGCAGTATTCTGCTGAAACTTATCATGGTACACCTTCGTGCAAAAGTGACAGAGTGTCCCATAGAATAGAAAACTGTCCCATAAACAGAATTTACGGGGCACTTAAAAGGTAAGCTGTTGATGAAAATGGGCATTCAAGGTTCTGTTTCGAAGCTCTAGCCGATTATGCCCATGGCCCATAGCGGTTCATGATTTTCGTAATTACTTAGGCCGACAATCAAATAAGTCATTCTCATTATTATGATCATTCGGATAGAAATATCAATCTTACTAAAGTATTATAATAATTTAGCTCAAAACCTCGGTCTCGTACCTCAGTCATTTCATAAATTAGACCTAAGATTAGAATTTTACCTTAGAATAATAATAATGTATTTGGATGAGTGGAGGATCGGGGAGCTTTTTTCCTGGGAAAGAATAAAAACAGGCTCAATATAAAAGTCAATCAGTATTCGAGCTGCACTGATTACTTTGTTGAATTCTTACGGGTTCCAACGTATATTATGGAATTTATTTGCATTAATGCATGTGTTCATGTGATTTACTAAGATTATCTATATTACTATACTATCAATTTGTTAAATTCTTTCATGTGATTCATGTGTTTCGAATGACCGAAAAAATTACAATAGGTATACATATATTGTATTTTTTTGTAACATAAATGTAAAATAGCTTTTACTTGATTACGCAGTCCGGCCTCATGGTATGTATTCTTATCAAAAAATGGAAAAAAGCCATTGCCAATAAACGTAGTTAGGTAAATTGCCAAATTACTAGCCAAACATAGGTTCATTGCCACGTTTAGTGCAAACCTGTGTGTGCATAGCCTGCTCAGAATGACTCTGCGACCCAAAGTTAGGTGGTTACTTTCCTGAGGTATGCCACTTATCACCGCCCACTCAAAGACCTGCCGTAAATCAATACAATTCAACGGTTCAATGCGTTTGACGTTCATTCAGGCATGCTTTACTTTTGTAGGTTATGCTTACGATATGACAGAACCACAGATATCTTACTCTAATTTTAATAAAAGGTTTAGGTATAAAATTGCTGTTTTTTTCTATACAATAGTTTTGCATCTATTATTTGTTAAATTGAGTAATTCAACTATTTGTCAATTACCACTTATCACTTCAACCATCGGTTGTCTGGTAGAGATAAGACAACCTAATATTATAATAATAATTAGCAAGTAGTTTTAAGCTTTTCTATGTTTTATCTACAAGTTGTTGTGTGCAAATAAGTATTTTTTATCAATTTCTTTTTGGTAAGACATCGCAATACTTACCATATTAAGTTAGTCGTGTTGTTTATCTTTTCACGAACTGATTCACTGTAATATTTTATTGGTAGGTAAAAGAACATAGACTTTCATCATAAATACAGACAATATATTGTTACAAATATAGATGCAAACAAAGTATACACGTAAGGCTCGAGTTTACTGGTTTTTCATCGTAAGCGCCACGGCAGAGCGTATTGTTTTGAACTTTAACTCGACGGCGTTTTGGTGTATAATTCGAAATTGCACTCACCGAAACGTTAAGCAGAAGCCACTATAAGTGTAAATCAAATATTATTTATCCGGAAATCCTTGAAAAAATACACGGAAAGTTCGACAAAACTGTGATTTATATTTATCCATATCGTTTATCGGAAGAAACGAGCACGCGTGTAAGCACAAGCTACACGCAGAAAAAAATATTGTTGGCTCCAGCAATAAAACTTTAACGGGGGAGAGCCCACCATATTGTATAGTCCGGGCAACAATGTTTTTATTGTCAAGAATTAAGTTGTCAGAACAACAACATTCATTCAAAAAATATATGTATTGATACTACAACAATGTTTCTTTTGTCAAGTTAAATCTCAGTACAACAATTATTATTATGTGTATTGATACTACAACAATGTTTCTTTTGTCAAGAAGTAAATTGTCATTGCGACAATATATCTTTAACAAAATATATGCATTGATACTACAACAATGTTTGTATATTGTTAACACAACAATATTTTTTCAATAAAGTGTGTTTGTATACTACAACAATGTGTCTTTTGTCTGTGGAACTAATCCCATTTAACTGTGACTTTGCTGTAATAACAATACTAACTTAAAAGAGCAACAGCTGTACTTTGTTAAATTAAATATTTTCCTTTGTAACCACCATTAAAGCTTAGTCACAGTATTAAGGTTGTTGGACTTAATCAACTCATGATTATGTACAGTAGCAAAGTTATTTGAATGCAGGAGCTACTCTACATCGTGAAAACAACAATGCTTTGTTAATATGAAAGAGACTTCGTTCCAGTAGCAATGTTATGTAAATGCAGGAGCTACGCTACTTCGCGAATACAACAATGCTTCCTTTGCTAATATGACAGAGCCTTTGCTCCAGTAGCAATTTTATTTAAATGCGGGAGCTACGCTACTTAGCGAAAACAACTAAACTTCCTTTGTTCATATGACAGAGCCTTCGCTCCAGTAGCAATTTTATTTAAATACGGGAGCTACGCTACTTAGCGTAAACAACTATACTTCCTTTGTTCATATGACAGAGCCTTCGTTCCAGTAGCAATGTTATGTAAATGCAGGAGCTACGCTACTTTGCGAAAACAACATTGCTTCCTATGTTAATATGACAGAGCCTTCGTTCCAGTAGCAATGTTATGTAAATGTAGACGCTACGCTACTTCGCGAATACAACAATGCTTCCTTTGCTAATATGACAGAGCCTTCGCTCCAGTAGCAATTTTATGTAAATGCGGGAGCTACGCTACTTAGTGTAAACAACTATACTTCCTTTGTTCATATGACAGAGCCTTCGCTCCAGTAGCAATTTTATTTAAATGCGGGAGCTACGCTACTTAGCGAAAACAACTATACTTCCTTTGTTAATATGACAGAGCCTTTGCTCCAGCAGCAATTTTATTTAAATGAGGGAGCTACGCTACTTAGCGAAAACAACTATACTTCCTTTGTTAATATGACAGAGCCTTCGCTCCAGTAGCAATTTTATTTAAATGCGGGAGCTACGCTACTTAGCGAAAACAACTATATTTCCTTTGTTAATATGACAGAGCCTTTGCTCCAGCAGCAATTTTATTTAAATGCAGGAGCTACGCTACTTAGCGAAAATAACTATACTTCCTTTGTTAATATGGCAGAGCCTTCGCTCCAGTAGCAATTTTATTTAAATACGGGAGCTACGCTACTTAGCGTAAACAACTATACTTCCTTTGTTAATATGACAGAGCCTTCGCTCCAGTAGCAATTTTATTTAAATGCGGGAGCTACGCTACTTCGCGAAAACAACTATACTTCCTTTGTTAATATGACAGAGCCTTTGCTCCAGTAGCTAACTGTCCTTTGTTAAAACAACTACACTTTCTTTGTTTATACATAAAATCTTTTATTCAAGTAGCAATATTAATTAAACGTAGGAGCTACTCAACTTTGCTAAAACAATTTATACTTCCTTTGTTCATATAAAAAAGCCTTTGTTCAAGTAGCTTCCATATAAAACAACTGTATTTTCTTTTTTACTACGAATATACCCTTGGTTCAGTAGCTAATAAATATATTAGCAAATAATGTAATAACACATTTGCTACTGAACCAAAGGTTTATTCGTAGTTATAAAGAAAATACAGTTGTGTTATATAGAAGCTACTCGAACAAAAACTTTTTCATATGAACAATTAAAGTATAATTTGTTTTGGCGAAGATGAGTATATAGCTCCTATATTTAAATAATATTGCAACTTGATCAAAAGCTTTTATGTATAAACAAAGAAAGTGTAGTTGTTTTAGCAAAGGAGAGTTAGCTACTGAAACAAAGGCTCATTCATATTAACAAGGAAGTATAGTTGTTTTCGCGAAGTAGCGTAGCTCCCGCATTTAAATAAAACTGCTACTGGAGCAAAGGCTCTGTCATATTAACAAAGGAAGTATAGTTGTTTTCGCGAAGTAGCGTAGCTCCCACATTTAAATAAAACTGCTACTGCAGCAAAGGCTCTGTCATAATAACAAGGAAGTATAGTTGTTTTCACGAAGTAGAGTAGCTCCTGCATTTAAATAAAATTGTATCTTACTAGTGTATTAGTACTAGTAACTAATACTCATTTGATTTCCCAAAAAAGTAATTATGCCATCGTAGGTATTGTCATTTAGCTACCCCAATAAACTAGTTTGCCAACATACTCTTATATTACAGTAAACTAGTTTATGTTTGAAACACAAATGAGTATTAGATACATAGGTACTGGCAGTACAATAATTCCCTACTGAAACAAAGGCTTATTCGTAGTAACAATGCATGGCAGTATAGCTGTGAAAATAGCTACTGAAATTAAATTCTAAACACCTAAAGTATACTAAACAATAGCAGCTACGACGGTTTTACCTAACAGTGGTCCAAATTATGATAAAAACAATCTATTATTTTCAGGGTATTTGTGTATTGTTAAATAAGAACTTATAAGGTATGATTACAAAAAAATTATTACTCTCTTATAATTAGGTACCTACATAATAGTTAGTCTAAGTTTGAACACTTCTTGCAATAAAATCTGACATTACCAGTAGTAACCCAAGTCTGTTAAGTCGTAAGTTTTTTTCGTTTTAGGTTCTTTGTATTGCGAGTCCGCAGTTTTAAACGGAGAAGCAATAAGCGCCTCTATCGGGCGTGCTGAAAACTCTCGTGTCTGCATACAAAACTGCGGTCACGCGCAATACGGAAAACCAAAAACAAAAAAAACTCACGACTTGGGGTACAAGTCAAGTCTAATCAATACTTTGTATGTTGTAAAATATTATAGTAGTTATGATTACACGAAATTAATTACTTTTATGAGTAGGTACCAACGTAATAATAAGCTTACACTTAATACAAATTTACGACGACACATTTTATAAAATATGTACTATTATTTTACATACTACTATAATTATACTTATGGCGAATACAAGAGCTACTGTGACTCTCAATCGCACGTTTAGACATGTTGAAAGATATAAAATCAATAAACTAATTTTCCTAAGCATGTATCGATCAAAATGATTTTTTTACTAAACTGTGTGCAATGTGATTGAACACAAAATGGTTGATTGCTATTTTTTCTAAAATAAGTTTAGTTATTTTATATCTTTCAACATGTCGAAACGTGCTAGTGAGTCACAATAGCTCTTGTATTCTCCTTAACACAAACGTAGCAATAATTTATTATTTAAAGTGGTTCTCGCAAAACAATGTACTGTTCAGAATGTGAAAAAACAATATTTGCAGTATTTTATGGTATTAGAAGATTGGCATATAGAGATGAAAATAGTCGAGCCATAGTTATTTCAAAGGGCATTGCTACATTATCTAAACTAGTTCCTGCAATTACGCCTAGAAGATAAAGTACCTACCTGCACTATTTAAAATATTTTGTTAATGTCTTTTATATGAATTCTATAATTGGAAATTTCTGGTGCAATCTGAACTAGCACATTTAAATTTATTTACGGAAGGATGATAAAACTGCATGTGGACTTTTAATTGTCAAAATGTCTGAAATGAGTTTTGGCACAGTTCGCAGGGTACCATATTCTTGTTAGATAATAATTATATCCAAAATCAATAAGGTAAATTAACATTCAAAACCTAAACGTCCAATACGTGTAACAATTCACGCAGAGGTACACCCTCAAGTCATACTTAGACCTCATATTGAACATTGCACGTTGTATAAACATCCAGCAAATACCCGAGTCTTTTGGCTATGCTGAATCTAGTGCCCAATAGATGTGATAAATTGTTTTGATTGCAGAGCAAACATCAGGCATTTGGTATCTCAATCCGTTATTAACGACGATTTCATAATGAGTTACTGTAGCCCATGAACTTCCTACAGCAAGTACATACGGTTGGGGTGGAATACCTTTAGCAGCCACAAATGCATCCCTGTCGGCGCAATATCCTTCAATATCTGAAGCTGTTGTTACACGAGTAAGAAAGCTTGAACGTACTTCTTCCTTTGACAGCCTCCACAATTTTTTCCTTGGTACAGAAGCAGTTGGCACTTGACGTAAAAGCGATATTATTCCCAAAAATGCTGCTAATGATGCCTGGTATTCTCCAACTGAAAAAATACATTATGAAAATACATTAATACACTTACATTACCGTATCTTAATCTTTTATAATAATTATAAACATATCTATTGTTTTTTTAACTATACATCGTGGCGTGAATGGTGATTTTATTTTTGTAAAAGATAAAGCAACATTTAAATCCAAAGATTACTCAAAAAAAACGCTCGTCCCATGCATGTTTCCAGTATGATAGTAAATCCGCAGGGGGCTCTTAGTAACAAAATACAAATACTAAAAACAAATATTTTGCAATATGATCTTAGTAATTAAAATTACCTACCGGTAGCGAAATCGAGCAGCTCAAGCGTAGTTTGATCTTGCCTGGAAGAACTTTCCTTTTTTGCCAGAAGTTGCAGAAGCTTTGTTTTAATAATTGGAAATTTTTCCTCAAAAACTTGTCAGCATTTGGGTACACTTTCTGGAAGTCCAGGGATAACTGCAACAAATACAATTAAAACATATAACATGTGTAAAATTAACTACATGATATACCTACATATAAATAATGATGAGGGATTAAAGATAAGTATACCTAGGGAAGCGGAATATGTCAATTTATTGATGAGATCAGACAGGTTTTAAACCTCTAATATCTAATGCAACTACTCACCAGTTCATGTCCATCGGGCAAAGTGAGGGCAGGAAACCAGTCAAAGTATTCTTTGCATGATAGACCTTCTGCTTTCAGTTTACTGTTTAATTGAAAAGTGGTGAGCCACTTTGTCACCACTGTCTCTCGGGGCGATGATGTTCCCCGCAACCAGTTTAAATATTCTTGTGGAGATGAGGTTGATTCAAAATCAGAGTCGTCAACAGTAAAACTTTCTGGAAGAGGCCTCACACGTTTGGAATTATTCTTTTTAGAGCACCTGCTATCGCTCTCGCTGCTTATGCTACTTTTCCATTTTGACTTTCTGAAGAAAGAAGTAACTAGTCGTTGATGTGTAATCAACCTGTTGTGGAAGAGGCCACTACGGCCTGCACAATTTTTCCTCCGACGACATGGTAAGCGACATATAATACACTTCGGTAACCTCTTTCTTGGATAAAGATACCTCAAGTGCCCATTCTTGCTAAATATTTTTAAAATTTTTGCTGTTCCAATATTTTGACAATCCAAATATTCCAACTCTTTGTCTTATAGTGAATTCCATTACTGTAATACTGTAATAAATACATAAACAAGTCATTATTTAAAAAACAGCAAAATACCAGACTGCATTTTTTTTTTTGAAATTTGTTGATGGTAAATGACCACTTGGGTACCCTTGATCAGCTTCTTTAATCCCTACATTGTTCCACCAAATACCCAGTGTACATTCTCCCTATTCTAATAAATATAAAACCAACTGAATGGTGGTAGTTTTTAATATGAATTATGGTTTACCTGAATTGACGTATCTACTGGCCCATCATCTTCTGTTACGAACAATATAGGTAGGAGATGAAACATTGCTATTAGATTTCATCTGAAAAATAAAAATAAAATGTTTAAATTAAATGTATATGTAACTGATAATGCTATCACATTGAAAACAACCAACTTCAATAACTACAATTTTGCTATTTTTTTTAGTTTCTGTTAATTTTCTAAGAAATAAGTATTATTAGGTACCTATATGGGTTCGTTTATATTATACCGTTACTGTTAAGGCGAATACAAGAGCTAATGTAAAGCTAAAGGTAGGTAGTTAAAATGCATGTCAAAACATAACAATACTACTAGGTACTAAGAAGAATAACCTAGTGAAATTCCTTACATTTATTTTCTGTTTTAGGTAAGTACCAAAATGGTAAGTAGTAAATGGTAGGTATGTAGCAAGCAAGGTATATACCATATTAATATATGGAATTGTCACAGATACATTGGTACATTATACGTATGTACCTCGTAATAATTTTCAAATAAAATTTTCCAATCAACACCTACATGGATTTCAAAGTACGAAACAAAATGGCGTCAACAATTTTGGCGCCACCACCACGCCGCGCCGCTCTCGTTGGAATAGATAAATTGGTGGAACTGTGTAGTACCTAATATTTAAATGGTTTTAATTATTATTATACTTAAGTACCTTATAATAAAATTATTGAACCACCAAAAACCTTTTCCCATAATTTGTAAAATCACAACTTTGTTAAAACGACAAAATACTTTGCTGCCTCTATTTTATTCATGTATTCAATTTAATCATATCTCAAGGTAGGTAGATAGGTACTTTAGATGATTCGAACCATCCTTATTTCATAAGAGATAAAAAGCTATTAAAGTAAATAACATGAAAACTCTTACCAATGAAACTGTTCCTTGTATGGCCCAAACGGGTAGAATCAAGAAATTCTTCCATTTCACACTTCAGGTAGGTAACGCAGATCACAATCACAATAATATTAAATCACTTTTTACAAAAATCAAATCAAAGTAGGTAATCTACGAATCTACATTCCGCATAAGTTCCAGTGCGCAGGAGTACGCTCGAGCGAGCGACGTGCGCAACGCGCACGTCGCTCAATACAAATGGCTGTGTGTGTCTGCTGCCTGAGTGGACGTGAGCAGGCGCAGTGTTGCAAACTCGTTTTTTTTTCCTCCCAATAATGCCGCGATCGGCAGCAAAATTTTTCATTATTTAGAAGCACTCACGTAGAAGCAGTAGAAAAGGTTCAATTGGCTGTTAACAAAGTCCACGACTGGACAGAAAAATGGCGAATCAGATTAAATGAATCTAAATCGGTCCATATAAATTTTACAAATCAGAAGGAACATTTTTGTCCAGTGTATATCAATAATAAGATCATACCCTACGAAAACACAGCCAAGTACTTAGGCATGACACTTGATGCAAAACTTCGCTGGAAAGCTCATGTGAAAAAATAAAAGATATGAACTGGCATTCCACTTTGTCAGTTCAAAATAAAATTGTTTTGTACAAACAGGTCCTAATGCCAATATGGACATATAGTATACAGTTGTGGGGCTGTACCAAAAAGACTAACATCCTAATTATACAAACTTTCCAGAATAAAGTGCATAGAGATCGTAAATGCGCCCTGGTACGTCAGAAATAATGACCTTCACCGGGACCTTAATATTGAGTTCGTTGACAATGTTATAAAAAAATATGCAGAAGCTCACGAACATAGACTTCATCATCATGTGAACGAGAGATAGACTTCATCATCGAGGCCATCCAGCTCCTCGACAACACGGACATAGTGAGAAGACTTAAAAGAACTAAACCTTTTGAACTAGTGTAGTGTAAAGTTATAATTCATGTAGTTGAAGGTGAAAAACTCTAATCAAGAACACAAGAACAAAGTGTCTTTGCCTTAAATAGAGGCAGTAAGAAAAGTGTTAGTGGACACATTCTTAGATGTAGCTTACTTTAAAAAACTAGGTCAGTATTAAATTACCTATTGACCGTAATTATGGCTAGATTGTAATATTTTTAGATTATGTTAGAAAACAAATATTACTTACCAAAAAAATTATTATTATGAGGTATTGGGAGCTATGCTATAAATTTTATGCAACATGCATGAATGAACTTGAAATTTTGCATGCTGTTTTTTATATAGCGTTAGTAGTTCGTTTAAATACTATGATGGATTTGTGGTGGTATGTCATCCGGCGTCGATTGAAACTAATCGGGTGTGTTAATAAAACCGTTGGCAACACCAATGCCACGCCACGTTGCCCCGCCGCCCCGCCCCGACGACCAATCTACAACCGAACATGTTTCGACAAGTTTTATTGTCTTTGCCGTGAGCACAAAATTAGTTTTGTTAAATTTCCTATCTATCTATACCTACTTTGTCGTCGGATTAATGTAAAGTGTGATTCTTTTAGGTCATACCTATGCACGCATACACACGTATGATTGTTCAGTTGGCTTCAGTTCAGGTACCTAGGTACCTCTTGCCTCTGCCTCTTTTTGAATATTTCGAATGAATACCTACCTACTAAAGAAGGAATAATATGATTAGAGATACTTAGTAGATGGTATAGATAAGCACTTAGGATAGACATGGATATAGACCTCGTGGGGGCGCGCTGGCGCCCCCTCGAATTAGGTACCTACCTACCTACTCCGGAAATGCTGCTGCCCATTCCTCGGTTGCGTTGACTTGTCGCCTCTCACGACATCTCGATTGAGGGGCTTATTCTTTTTCAAGATCACAACTAGACATGCGCAAAACAGTACTATATAGTGTAATGCCATATGGCATGACATTTCGTACCGCGTTATACCTATAGTATGCTATAAGTACGCAGTACTCTAAACATGACCTGACGTCTGACGCGCTATGCTATGCTAAGTAATGCGAAGGGCCGCTATTACTTTTGGTAGGTACTGACTGAATGTTCTGTTCCGATGTTATGTAAGTAGGTTATAGCGATAGACAGACCTTTCGTTAGTATATTATGTATGTTATGTTATACCTATAAACGAACAATTATTGCAAATAGACCTGTAGATAGGTATTTTTTACGTACCTACCTCGGCGGGGACAGGTCAATGGAAATTTTTCATTTATTATGTTAATCTGTATTAAAAAAACGGATCGCCCAGGTCCTGCCTACACATAGAATAATGAGTTTCGCATTATACCTACCTATTGCAATTGGACGACATTCGATAACTATGAAGTTTTTTTTGATCCGTCATCGTCGTCATTTAATTTTATCTGTTAAAGGTACCTATGTCTAATCTAAGTAATGGTAATGAAGCAAAGCATGCAAGTTTTGATTTTATAAGACGGGGCGGTGCCAAAGAAACGTAACCCTTATCCAGAACGCAATACTTTATAGATTCTACTAAACGGCGGCGCGGCTAGTAGGTTATTAGTCATTAAATTATAATATTTTCCGTAAGTGACTACACCGCCGTTAATTTTAAATTAGTTCTATCTGTCCATGGTTGCCTGGAAGAGATCGCTCTCAGCCATAAGGCCGCCCATTGTTTTGCCTAAATGTATGCCTTAATCCTGTATTTTGTTTCTGTGTGGTGAAAAATAAAGAGTTATCTATCTATCTTTATAGCGCAGAAGGCAGAGCTATTACCTACAAACCGAGCTATGAGGGCTGTCATTCATTTGTAATCGTAAAATCCTCTACTTTTAAAACGGTTTTATTTAGTTTACAATGAGAAGATCATCCAACAACACCGCCGTTCCCTTTTTTGCGTGCAGTAGGTATAGGTACAGCTGCCTACCTAGAGTGAACGCAGCACTTGCAATTAATAGATCGAGTAAACGAAGAAAAAATATATGTGATTAGCGATCTGGTCTGATGATGGAGCCAAGGTCTGTTCAACGGAACTCTTCAATAAATACCTAGGCCATTTGAGTTGAAACTTGGTAGTACCTAAATATAGGTCCAGTTAGAAGGTGATAGTCAGAGGCAAGTCAAAACTTTGTGTATTGGTATAACGGACATCGCGAGATCTCAGCTCCCTCAGCACTCTTTCGATGTCACCATCGAAAGTAGGTAGGTACTTTTTATAGGCAATCATAATTGTCATCTACCTGAGAAGTCTATTGTTGGGCATGGCATACGCCTTCTCCTCATTAACACACTTGCAAAGTTTCATAGTTACCACAGCCACATATACAAGGTGTTCCTTAAGTTGTGTATATAAACTTCAGGGGGCTAAAGTACCCATCAATATGAACAACTTTTTCTAAGGAACCAACACTGTGAAAGCGAAAAAAAAAACAGCTGTTTCATACAAAAGTTCAATACCTACCAGGCTAAAATGTATGAAACAGCTGTTTTTTTTTTCGCGTTCACAGTGTTGGTTCCTTAGAAAAAGTTGTTCATATTGATGGGTACTTTAGCCTCCTGAAGTTTACATACACAACTTAAGGAACACCTTGTATATTGTATGAAAAATGGTAGTTTAATGCTACGACTGTAGTTACTTTGTTAGATTTATTTGCAATGTTTACATTGACACACTTGCAACGTTCTATTGTTACCACAGCCACATATATATTGTCTGACAAATGGTAGTTAAATGATACGACTATAGTTATTTTGTTAGATTTATTAACAATGTTCACATTGATACACTTGCAACGCTCCATTGTTACTATAGCCACATATATAATGTCTGACAAATGGTCGTTAAATGATACGACTATAGTTATTTTGTTAGATTTATTAACAAAGTTCACATTGACACACTTGCAACGCTCCATTGTTACTATAGCCACATATATATTGTCTGACAAATGGTAGTTAAATGATACGACTATAGTTATTTTGTTAGATTTATTAACAACGTTCACATTGACACACCAGCAACGCTCCATTGTTACTATAGCCACATATATATTGTCTGAAAAATGGTAGTTAAATGATACGACTATAGTTATTTTGTTAGATTTATTAACAATGTTCACATTGATACACTTGCAACGCTCCAATGTTACTATAGCTACATATATATTGTCTGGCAAATGGTAGTTAAATGATACGACTATAGTTATTTTGTTAGATTTATTAACAACGTTCACATTGACACACCAGCAACGCTCCATTGTTACTATAGCCACATATATAATGTCTGACAAATGGTCGTTAAATGATACGACTATAGTTATTTTGTTAGATTTATTAACAATGTTCACATTGATACACTTGCAACTCTCCATTGTTACTATAGCTACATATATATTGTCTGACAAATGGTAGTTAAATGATACGACTATAGTTATTTTGTTAGATTTATTAACAATGTTCACATTGATACACTTGCAACGCTCCATTGTTACTATAGCCACATATATATTGTCTGACAAATGGTAGTTAAATGATATGACTATAGTTATTTTGTTAGATTTATTAACAATGTTCACATTGATACACTTGCAACGCTCCATTGCTACTATAGCCACATATATATTGTCTGACAAATGGTAGTTAAATGATATGACTATAGTTATTTTGTTAGATTTATTAACAATGTTCACATTGATACACTTGCAACGCTCCATTGCTACTATAGCCACATATATATTGTCTGACAAATGGTAGTTAAATGATACGACTATAGTTATTTTGTTAGATTTTGTAACAATGTTTACATTGATACACTAGCAACGCTCCATTGTTACTATAGCCACATATATAATGTCTGACAAATGGTAGTTAAATGATACGACTATAGTTATTTTGTTAGATTTATTTACAATGCTCATATTGACATACTTGCAACGTTCCATTGTTAACACAGCTACATATATATTGTACGACAGATGGTAGTTTAATGCTACGACTATAGTTATTTTGTCAGATTTATTAACAATGTTCACATTGTGACACCTAAAACGTTTTATTGTTAGCACATCTAAGTTTTTATTAACTTTGATGTAAGGACAAAACTAAATTGTTCCTAGCACATTAAACGACGGGCAATCAGCGCACAATAAAGAAGTTGCTAATCCCAACTAAGCTCTTTCTGTAATAGTAACAAAATATTTAGTTGCTGCGACAGGAAATTATCAACAAAGCATTTATTGTGGCTTTGTTGGCCATTTTTTTCCTGCGTGTACGTACAAAACTGAGTCTTATTCCAAATGAATTAGTTCGATTTTCCTTTGGTACGGATGTCGTTCAGTAGGTAAGTTTTCTCTGTAATGTAATGTATGATCATTGATCAGTCAATCTCGACCTTTGACTAAGTATGTTCGGTTAAGGGAGCTTCCACAAAGCAAAGCTAATGTAATAATGAGATTTTTGTCCTTAATCAGATAATCGATAGAGTCTATTTGTAGGTACTAAGAATACCTAGTAGAGCTCTTTGTGAAGGGCTCGTCCGGATAAGTACTACCACCATGCCTTTTTCTGCCGCCAAGCAGCTTTGCTGTTTCGGTTTGAAGAGTGTAGTTGCCGATGAAATTACAGGCACATAAGTTCCGTGCGTGACTTCGAGACAATGTTTTGTTAGAAGTGATGGTTACCACTTAACATCAGGTGAGCTATCTGCTTGTTCATCAGCAGATAATACAAAAAAAAAGTATTTTTGAGAGACGGCTAAATCTTTTTGGAAGGTATACTTAGAGATCTGATGGGATATCTACCTTGTCTGGGCGTCGAAGGCTATTCTTGTATCGTACAACGTCCAGTTAAAGCAGAATTACAATCCTTGTACCACCCTTGGATCCCCAGGATACCCATCGAGAATGAATGGATGAATGATGGAGAAGGCTCTATAGCACCAAGTTCGCCTATGTACGATTTTGATTCTGTGTATTTTTTTTTATTTATCTAAGGATGGATGGACTAGATGTGTTCATCCAGTCATACAACCAATTTAACCTCACGAGGCACAGAGCAGGACTAAATGACATATTCCGTTTATGTTCTTAAATATTTTCTTTTATCTTTGATTTATATTCACCTGTTATTTTCTGTCTGTGTTTGTTAATGTGTGTGTTAAATAAACGTATACATTTTTCATTAAGGCGTTGTACAGTCTGTTCTTCATACAAATGCCTCCAGCTTTTAAACTTATTAACATCAGTGTGATCGCTTCCTTATTGAAGTGCAGTCGCGTGCTTACCACCTATTTCTCACAACATAACTTGTAACTTGCGTACTGAATAAGAAGTTCGTTAGCGGCGCATGTAAACATGCCTTTATATTTTGGTATCGCTTAGTAATAAATTTTAATTACCTGGTTTTGAACTGGGTATGAATCTTGTCAAAATGCTTACATGGCTTTGTTCTGTAAGCTTTTTGCTTTGTTAATGAACAATATAATTTAGATTTTCTTTGACGTGAACAAAGTATGTGAAGGAAGAAACCGCGATGTCTTTTAATTAAAATGAAGCGTAAGATAATTACTTGTGTGGGTTACCTTTCGATGGAATTAGGTCCTTTTGCTGCTGCACACATTTACATATAATATTTTTTTACGATCTCTTTTCTTATGTGCCTTTGTTTTCATACCGGTTTTTGTGGTTTAGTCTATTATATTTTGTTTATGGTCTTGCCCGAGGTTTTGTAATAAGTACCCTATTTTAATCAGCATAACAAATTATCTTGAGTTATTATAAGTCTATAAAATGTCAAGGTCAGTTAAAAACTGTTTTGTGCGTGGGTTGTACTAGTTTTGAACTTGAGATTCATAAAATACAATTAAAAAATGGAATTATGTTCGTGAAATCTTGTTTAAGAATGAATTATAGACAAGCTGTGTGGTTTTTTTTTTTATAATTCTAGATATTTTTTTATGATTCAAGATTTAAATTGAAAATCGTGTGATATAAATATTTTATTCTACGTCAATTTGAAACACTACCTACATCGAATTAGATAGAAATAGCAAGTGATTTGACATGCGATTAGTTTTGATCGGGTTTTCAGAAACCGGCCGTATATAACACATAAAATGATTGCCATGAAATAAAGGTGGTCTATACCCGGTAGTGGGCTATACCCGGCGATGATGATGATGTACATTTTCTATAGATCGTATGTTAGTAGCAAAGCAAGTTGGTTTATTCGATTCTCTTAATTTTAGTTACAATTTCTCTAGAACTAATTCAGCTTCAAAGCCGCTAGGCACGGGTAGCTGGAATAAAAGTATTAAGTGACATCGAGACTTGAAAAAATCAGTTTCTGATAGGTTTTGGACAAACCGCCACCATTTTCTATAAAACATGACCGCCCGACCGACTGGACGTATTACAGAATTGACTAAAAACTTTTTAATTATTCCCTTTGACACTGGCAACATTGTTAGTCAAAATGACAGACAGAAGCCGTAAATGAGCGAAGAAGAAAGCGAATAATCACAGAGTTGCCATTTTATCGTGACAATGTAAGCAGGCCGAACCAAAATGCCGAGTCGTCAGGGTCAATGAGGGTTAGAGACAAAGTTTATTGGGTCTGATTCAATATTGGCCGGCATTTAATAAACAGTTACTTATTGTGATTCGATTTTATTATCCTTCTTTATTAGTTTAGTTTCGTTGGAACAAAGACGATGTATTTTGGTATTATTCGGTCAAATGAAACGTATAGTACCCGCCTCTTTATGTGGAGAACATATTTTATTTACTACTAGCTGACACGGCAAACGTTGTTTTGCCATTTACTTACAACAATGACTATTAAAAAATAGGGTTGGTGATAGAAGGGTGATAATTTAGGGTTATACTGGTGGTCTAGTGGTAGTGGCTCCGCCTTCCGATCCTAAGGTCGTGGGTTCGAAACCAGTCGTTGCACCAATGAGTTTTTCTGTTCAAAAAATTTTGTGCACAGTGCCAGTACTCTCAAACGGTGAAGGAAAACATCGTGAGGAAACCGGCATGTCGTAGAACTAAAAAGTTCTATAACATGTGTCAATGCTCGAAAGGAGCCTCTTGAGGCGCACTTAAAATCCTATCACCACACTGTTTCGAAAGAAACTAGTGACACGACAAGAAGAAGAATGCCACATTATAAAAAAAATTATAAAAAATATGTTAAAAAAATAAAAAAAATATGTTAGAGGTGGACAACCCTTATCACTTACGGGTATGAAAAATAGATAGTAGCCGATTCTCGGACCTACTGAATATGCATAAACAATTTCATAAAAATCGGTCTAGCCGTTTTGGAGGAGTATGGTAACTAACATTGTGACACGAGAATTATACATATGGTACACAAATATTTAAAAAAACATATTAATAATAACATACTAATAAGATAAGGTGACGCAAGGAACTAGTGGTGGATTCGCCTTGTATAGGTAAGTATAAGACGTTTCAAAGTGATCCATGTGATTGAAAGACCGTTTTCATTTGATAATGATTTTGATTTTGATGACACCGTTAAGGATCAAAAAAGTTTATACATAGAATAAAGGAGATATATCAACGGACAGTGAGCATAGGCTTAGTAAAAGTCTCACTAGCACCCTAAAAATCAGTAAGTTCAAAGAACAGTTTAAAAGAGGTTGGAAGTCTTCACGTCATGAAAAATACAGTGTAATTTATAGTAATCAGCGTTAATTACCACCCTGGGGACAGGTGACGTAATTATGAAAAACAACGGACTTCTTTGTTAGTAGAATAATTGTTTAAACTGTCTCATTAAAACGTCGTACATGGACGGACAAAGAGTAGGCTCTTTGCTTAGATCAGACATATCTACGGCAGGCAGATGATGAAGGTATTTTGTGACTTTGTTAGAGGTAAAGGTAAAGGTAAGAAAATGTCACAATGCTTAATTGAACCGCGTAATTTTACGTATGTTTTACTAAATAATAAAACAAAATGTGTTTCAGAAGAAATTGGGTTATTGCGACAGTTAACAAAGCTACTTTGACGATGAAATAACGATGGAAGCTAGTGTTGTACTTTTGACGTATAAAATAGCAAAAACGACTTAGGGACGTATGTTTATGCCTGCAAGGTTACTAAGGTACAATACTAAACATTTTATTTACTATTTTATTTAACTGTTGAAAAATCTATCCTTGAATGAGACTGAAGCACCAACGTAAATATGTCTTATAAAATTCACAATTTTCATATTTCTAGTCATATTTTGAATTCTGTTGTGTTATTTCACTGATATTTTAATAAAAGTTATATCCTGATATTAATGAAAAGGTTTCTTTTGGGTTTTGGAGGAAACTGCCACCATTTTATTCAAAACAAATGACGGCCGACTTTACTATAGACTGATTAGCAAACCGCCACCATTTACTCAGATAAATGACGGCCGACTTTACTATAAACTGACTGGCAACCGGCACCTTGCCTGCAAGAACAGACAAGAAACTTGTGTTTCATCTATTCATCGGTGCCTACTCTTTGAGCCTTCGGAAGGGGTTTTTAATTACGGTTTTTTGTTTAAGCTCATTTATATGGCGGCTGTCTATCGCTTCATTTGTATGCCGCTCTCCTGCAATACAAATGGTTTGTACGAAGAGTTTTTACTAAAAATACCCTTTGGTATTTCGATTTTTGTTTCTAAGTTAGGGCTCTTTATTCAAAGTCAAAGTCAAAGTCAAAAGGTATTTATTCAATAAAATCACAAGGATCATTTTGAAACGTCTTAAAGCTAGGTGACTCTAGGTGCCAGTTCCACGCGATCAAAGCCTATAGAAGAACAGGCAACAAACTTACGGCTTGGTTCCTATACCGTTCTTTTGTATGATCCTTTTACAATGTAATATAATATATTATTGAAGTTTAGTGAGGCGTAGGCATACAGAAAAAGGTAAACATAATCAAATTTATATTTGCGGTACTAAGTAACATTTGATCATCATCATCATCATCATTATCAGCCTGAAGAGGTCTAATTCAAATTCTTATACACGGTGGGGGAATGAGATCTGCACTGACGTCCCGCAGTGGGGTGTATAGTGCATTATCCCCCTGCTAACCTCACCCCAGCCAGTCCAGCTCCTTAAAGTAGCGGAGCAGGACTTTGGGTTGGTGGCAGCAATGTTCTAGCATCCCCGATGATGATGTGGATGCCGGGAAGCAAGACTCGATCAGCTCCTGCAGCCCCGTTTTAGATCTGACTTCGTTTGTTGCAGAGCAATGCAGTACAACATGCTCTACAGTTTCTTTTTCCCTTAGACAGCAGCGACAAAGGTCACTGTCTGGCTGTTGCTTCTGTCTTGAGAAGATGATAATTGCGGTCACAGTGACCCGTGATGATGCCCACCATCAGCTTTAGGTCTTCGCGTTTTATCTTTAACACGATGTATGTTAAGCGCCTGTTGCAGGAAGCATTGTTTTCGTATGTTTGCAGTCTGATCTGCGCTCCCATTGTTTCTGATGTTCCATCTGGGGTTGCATCTTCACCCTGTTTTTAATATCTGTTGATGAAGGTTGTTGTTACCTGAACATGAGCCGTGACTCCGCCCACTGTACTTTTCTGAAGAGGTCTATTGTTGATGCCATGTACATTTCCGTGAGGTGTGGTCGCTTACTATTGGCCTCATCAACAAGCTCAAAGTCGCTCAACGGGTTATGGAGAGAGCTATGCTGGGAGTTTCACTATGGGATAGAATCAGAAATGAGGAAATCCGTAGGAGAACCAAGGTAGCCGACATAGCTCGCAGAATCAGCAAGTTGAAGTGGCAATGGGCAGGTCATATAGCTCGAAGGACTGATAACCGTTGGGGAATAAAGGTTCTCGAATGGTGACCACGAACGGGAAAACGAAGAGTGGGACACCCTTCTACCCGATGGACTGACGACATTAACAAGTCGGTGGATGGAGAGAGCTCGGAATCGTTCTTCCTGGAAATGTATAGAGGAGGCCTATGTCCAGCAGTGGACTTCTTTGGGCTGATGATGATGATACATTTCCAGAAAGACGAATTTTGACAAGAACGATTTTACATTTTACGAAGCTTCGGACGCCCCACCCTTCTCGCTACCGACTTCCCCCGATGCGTCCATCGGATGGGGGGCGTCAGACGCGTCGTAAAATGTATTTACACATAAAACAGTTGAGCTACGAATATCTGCAGAACTCAGACGATCTAGAGATAATACCAATAATCTAAATTAGTGCCAATCAGAAGCGTCCTTAGACGCTGGCTGTATTGCCACTATAAATGAAATGAATCATTTATAAGGAGGTACCTTGTTTGCTTTTTCTTTCGGTATGGTCTTAAGCAGTTGCTAAGCTATGACGAAAGCCTCTCAGCGACCTTAAAACTCCACCATCAGAATTACCAACTCAATACGAAATTACTTTACATTATTAATTTAAAGAATCTATGGTAGGGAACAAAAAAACTCATTAATTTTTACCATTTTTAGAATTTCTCAAGCTTTTGTTACTTATCAAATTAAAAATTGATCTTAGAAAATGTCATGAAAGGAATCCGGAAAAGCTCTGTTTAATTTGCTTTTTCGGCAATGTTTTTTCCCAGGAAATTAATTTATAAGTTCGCTGGCTTTAAAAGGTATGGCTCACTAGACAAGTGCCCAAACCCGTAACGCGAAATAAATCGTACAAAAATGTTTTGTACGATTGCACTATTAATTTCGCGTTAATCGTTTTCATAGAAAATAAAGTGTGCACTAATGAACAACGCGTAACCACCAAGCATTTGTTTTGCTCTATCTTTACCATACTTCATCGACAGCTTCATCAGACGTTTTTGAATATAACTAAGATTATATATTCAAAGGTTAAAGGCAAAGTAAGTCCTGCTTGATTACTTTTTTAACGTTGTTTGTCTAGACCTATGTCCCCGGACGGGTCTTTTTGATATTTTATACATCAAAATTACAATTGTAAATGAACTTTTAAAATTGACAGTCAGTTAACACGCAAAATGCCACGTACCTACCTACTGACAGAATAGTGTTCTGTAAACGATGTTTGTCTATTTTATTTTACTTTTTTATTATTTATATTTTATTTTACTATTCTATTTTGTTAGCTTACTTATATCTAATAAAATCTTTGTTGTATGTGAATGTAGGTATACTACATTCACACACAACTAAGATTTATGTGAATGGTTACTATATTCACATACATCTAACATTTTATTGCTTACCATTTATTTACCCAAGTAGCATTGCATACATAGCATATTACTTTCGACTGTCATTTCTTTGGCAAAGTTTTGCGTTGTTCATGTCTATTGACTGTCATTTGTCTAGCGGTAAAGGCGCTCATATTTTACAAGTATAGGTCAACCGGAGCGAGAGTAGATAGCGTCGAACGAAATGTTATTTGATTTATAGCCGCGCCTCTCCCACGGGATGTTAATGGCTCTTTGACAATCTTTATAAACTCAGTGGCGATAAGCTGATGCAATTTGACTTTACACTTCGATTATTTACATTCGAAAAAAGGGAAAATGTGAAGTTTAAATGGGAGTTCATTCAAACTTCAGATTTTTAGAAAGAGATATTTTAGAAATAGTAACATGTTTCATCACGAAACCACATCATCATCATCAGCAGCCTGAAAAAGTCCACTGCTGAACATAAGGCTCCTCCGAGACATTTCCAGGAAGTACGGTTTATTTTTATTACAAACTACCGACCCGCCCCGGCTTCGCACGGTTATTGTGGGTTATCCCTAAGATATTATGCATATAAACCTTCCTATTGAATCACTTTTTCTATAAAAAAAACCGCATCAAAATCCGTTGCGTAGTTTTAAAGATTTAAGCATACATAGGGATTTAGGGACAGAGAAAGCGACTTTGTTTATACCTCTACTATGTAGTGATGTAACAGGCAAACGAGCTTACGGCCCACTTGATGGTAAGCGGTCACTGTTACCCATATACTCCAACAACACCAGGAGCGTTGTTGTTGCGTTGCATATATACCCTGAAGGACTTTATTAACATTTTTCTTCAAGCTGATGGTTACCACTAAACATCAGGTGGGCCGTCTGCTTGTTCAATCAGCTAGTTATGTTAAAAAAAAGCTGTTCATGTTGTAGCTTGGCGGAAAAACCTCTCATTCCACAGTTTATGAGTATTCTCACGACGATTCACAGTCCTCTCCATCCACCGTCTTCCCGCGATCCTCACAATGTCGTCAGTCCATCCATCGAGTAAGCACAACCACTAAAATGAGAAAAAAACGTAGTACACGATAGTGTATGTCTCGCTCTATTTAGCTTGAAACTATCATTAGATTCCCATGGCCTGGGATGCAATTCTTAAGCGGTCGATGCACCGAGATATATTTGAATCGGCGCAGCAATTACCGTCGGCATCATTACACGTTCGATACAGGCTAATTATATACCTGTGGGCACCAGTCCTGTGCCACTGGGCACTGGCCAGTGAGCAGGATTGTTTGTTTATTAAGGTAAAGACAAGAGCTAACCTATCGCTCGCACGTTAACTCACTTGAAAAATCGAGATTTGAGAAATCAACAAAGTTGTGCGGTGATTTTAATACTAAGTGGACTTTACGACCTCTCGGCTCGAGAAACAGAATCCAAGTACAGCAACTACCGTTTTTAAAAAACGAATAACAAAACTTCCCTCAGCTTACTCTTCTTCTTTCTTCTCTCAATTTATGGCTCCTGTCCGTCATTCGACAGACAATCTTGCCAGTGTCAAGTGATTTGTATTGAATACTTTTTAGTCAAGTCAGTCCATAGTCAAGTCTGCCGTCATTTGTTTTGAAGAAAATGGTGGCGGTTTTCTTCAAAACATTGGAAAGATTTTCGGTCAAATCAGGATAATACACTTTCATTCCAAATGTTTACATTTTGTGCTAAGACCTCAAGTAATGTTGGTTAAAATACCACCGAAATTACACAAAACAGCTCAAAATAACACTAGAAAAACCAAATAAAATGAAAAAGCTATGTTGCTTCCCAAAATGTCAGAAAATGAATATCTGTTTACTCAGTATTGACTTCACCCAAGTGATTGACACATAAGACACTTTGACGTTTCCATTCTGATTGGATTGCCAATAGATGGCACTTAACTAAAATATGAAGACTAGGTAAAATTGCACGCATTGACGACGCTCCGACATATACTTTTTTTGTTATACTATTTATTACAAAAAAAAAATCAGTGGAGATCAAACCCTACAGCGCAGAAGGGAGAGCTACTACCAACTGTTTTTTGTTAAGTATACTATTTACAAAAATATTTCTGTGGGGATTGAAACCACGGCCTACAGCGCAGAAGAGAGATTTACTACCAACTGAGTTGGGTGGTAGTAATGCTCCCCCGATCGAAATCTGGTACAAAACCTGGTATCATCTTAAATTTATCCCTAGACCAAATTTTATAATAGAGGGAAGAGTTCAATAAGAACTAAATTTTATAATAAAGAGGAAGCGAGCCAATTGCAATAGACTAGTAGATTACGAGAACAACACGACACATGAAAGATGTAAAGCAAGAAGCACTCATAAGAACATCTGAATACAACCTTCAATGCAGACAGATTCCGTTACTCCAGAAATAAGGAGCTGAAGTTCTCTGATTTAATTCCGCATTTTCCTGTCAACAAAACGGATATTACGCGTAACATACAGCCATTCTCTTTGAAATCTTAATACTAAGCGACAAATACTTCATTAAATCAACATGACTTTGTTCCCGAACCACACAGCCTTAAATCTCACTTCGTTGATCGTGAAAATCTTAAACTTATGACTTGGAATATAAGGTTCAAAATGAAATGATTCGGTATATAATTGTCGAACGTATTACGTTATCGTGGATTATGGCTGATACCATAATTTTCAGCTGAGAGGGTGTTTCTTCCGGCTTCCATACAAATGTATAAATTCAAAACTAAGTAGAAGAAATGAACCGATTTTAATTCAACTCCATACGCCTGTGCGAAACACATAAATTAAAAAAACAAAAACAGCGATTAAGTTTTTTAATATTGTTAAATAAACGAAACTTTTTTAGACGCTGCTTTTTTTTCGAATATGTTAATAGAATGATAAGATTTAAGCATCTGCTTATAAAGTTTTATTATATTCACCGATTATGAAGGTATTGAATATTAATGTTTGTATGGGTAGCCTTAGAAAGCTTTTCTAATGAGTTCATGTTTTACGAAAAACTGTGCCTAGTGCCGGGTAGGAAACTAGGTAGGTATTGCATCTTTCGGTAATTATAAGTGTTTAATTAATTGTATCTGCTTTTTACGAAAAGTGTTAGTACTTATAAATGTTCAAGGGCTTTTTCTTCATCTAAAACTTTTGAATGAGTCATATTCATAAATGCAGCCATAAATATAAAATAAAAAAGGTCAACAATATCTGCAAAAAAAATTGTCGGATTATAAGGAGTCTGAGTGAAGCGTAAATGATATCCGATTACACGTAAAATAACACACTGCTGCATGACCCAATAACAAAATAACAGAATTAATATAATTTTGCAAATAAAATAAAAAGAAAAATAAAAAGGAAAGAGAAGTAAATGGAATTCTGTGTTTTAAGGTGGCAAAGTTGGACGAGATATTTTTTTTTATTAAATTCTGGTAACGCAGAATCACAGTAATGCTTTTTATTGGAAACGCATGACATAGCCCAGCACCGAGCCCTTAAGTTGTATGTATCAGCAACGTGTGGTTGATACCATCTAGTCAATATGTTTCCAAGAACCAAAGTGTATCATCAAACAGCGTGCCCGCCATCGAATACCCGAAGTAGTTACCCAAAGTACCTTATCAACTTCAATAGAACTAACTAAGATGTCGAAAACCGGACGTGTAAATTAAGGTTCAGATAAAGCATCGACTGAATAGAGTTTATGGGAATCCTTTGTAGTTTGATCAGCTTAGTTTGAAGTTTGAAACGGTGCAGGTGTCGCTCGGAGCGCCGGAACTAAACCGATTTCAACTTAGACACAGTATTTGAACTCTACAAACAGTAGAGTTACTAAACAAACGTAAGAAGTTACCTGATAGCTGTTTCTGCCGCCAAGCATTGCTGTGTTTCTGTTTGAAGAATGTGGGACGGTGACAATGAGGCTTAACTATACCTATGCCCAAAGCTGATGGACGCAGGGCAGTGCATCATAGGGCACGTTCCTAATCGTGCGTGACTTGCGAGACAATGCTCTGTTATAAGACTAAGTGATGGTTACCATATAATATTCCATGGGCAAACTGCTTGTTTCATCGCAGGTAGTTGAAAAAAAGCTCAACCAATTCAATAGGAATCCAAAATATTTTCAGTAATATAGGTTACTTTGATATAGGCCACGCGGGGATTCTATTGTTACAAATATCAACAAGTCAAAACTCAAAAATACTCAGTAAAATGGTATAGTATCAACGCCAGGCTTTTGTTTTTTTAATTAATTTCTAACCAATCAATAATGTTTTCGTTTTGTGCGCCAAATCCAAATGTCACTTGGCTCATTCATTTGTTAACGTATAACCAGTATAACTGTACACAAAGTCATCAATAATCATTGTACGAGTTTGGTAGTTACTGCTTACAGCTGTTACTGTACTACTGAATACTGTTACTTTGTTTCAAACTGTTTCCCTATAAATATACTTAATAAATAATAATAATATAATAAATATTGGGGGACATTCCACACAGCACTATCTCGCCCCAAACTAAGCCAAAGCTTGTGATATGGGAACCAGATAGCTGATTATACTACTTATATACTTTTTTTTTTTTTTGTAAATATATACTTATAATATTATATAACACCCAGACAGAACAAACATCTGTGTTCAGCACACAAATGTTTGTTCTCGGTGGGGATCGAACCCACGGCCTACGGCACAGAAGGCAGAGCTATTACCAACTGAGCTGTCAAGGCTGTCACTGTCACACTTGAAATTATAAGTAGTTTTTGGTACGTGACTTCGAGTTCACGGTATTTAAGCATATCGAGAATTTGTGTGTTATTTCATTCTTATCGTGTTTTTTGATAATTATGTAATGTTTACTTAACTATTTACTTTCTAATTTTTATTTTTTTTATAGTGTTTACCTACACATAAGGAAAATCACAAAGATTTAATATTGTCCCAAAAGTTATTATCCGAGTGGGATTTGAACCCTCGCAGTTGGTTAGCGCGGCCCCGTATCAAGGGGAAGGTCGTGGGTTCAAATCCCACTCGGATAATAACTTTTGGGACTATATTAAATCTTTATTTACTTTCTCATCACAATTTTTGTAAAGTCTATTTTATCTTTCATGATGTTAAGAAGAGCCTAGCATCTATCACTTCAAGTGCTGTAGGCAGTGACAGTATCAGCCGTAATATGATAGTACCTATTCTTGATGAAATAGTACATGTCATCACTTACATTTTGAATGCGTCTATTGCTACCAGCACATTTCCATCAGCCTGGAAAGAAGCTCAGATTGTCCCCTTGCCTAAAAAACCTAATCCTACAGCCTTCTCTGAATACCGTCCTATATCTATTCTTCCTTTCCTGTCAAAAGTCCTTGAACGCCTTGTTCACCAACAGTTAAGTTCCTTTTTATCCAAAAACTCCTTACTCAACTCACACCAATCGGGCTTCCGTTCAGGCCACAGTACCGTGACTGCATTGGTGAAAATAACCGATGACATACGATTTGGGATGGACAGTGGAAAAGTCACAATACTTTCACTACTCGATTTTAGCAGTGCCTTCAACAATGTTGATTTTGATCTTCTTTTGGGTGTATTGAGCTCTCTTAACATTTCTCCAACGGCTATTGACTGGTTTCGTAGTTACTTATTTGGACGCCAGCAGCGGATCCGTGTTGAAGATACTTTCTCTTCCTGGTGCACTCTCTCTGCTGGTGTCCCTCAAGGTGGCGTCTTATCTCCTCTTCTTTTTACCATTTTCACTCATTCTATTTCTCAAAATTTAATATCTTCCTACCACCTGTATGCAGACGACTTGCAAATCTACTACCAAACCACTACTGACAACATCAACGGTGCTATTAGTCTACTCAATTCAGACTTAGACAGAGTATGTGACTGGAGTAAATCCTTTGGACTAACAGTAAATCCAAATAAAACAAAGGTGATACTGTTGGGTAGTAGTAAGCAAATTCCTAAAATTAATGTTTCACAGCTTCCACAAATAATGTTCAATGGAATACCAATAACCATCAGCAAGTCGGTGAAAAATCTGGGAATTATTATGGATTCCAAATTTACTTGGGAGCCATGGATAAACGAGGTAAGTAGGAAAATGTTCGCATCATCAGGATCTTTACGTAGACTCAGAAACTTTTTACCAACCGCTACCAAAGTTATGCTCGCACAATCACTCCTACTCCCTATCCTTGACTATGCTGACGCCAGCTATCTTGATATCTCTGAAGTTTTGCTAAACAAACTTGAGCGGCTACAAAACCTCTGCATTCGGTTCATTTTTGGCTTACGCAAGTATGACCATGTCTCAGAATTTCGCATGAAACTCAAGTGGCTCCCTATCCGTTATCGCCGGAATGCACATGTTCTGTCTCTTCTTTACAATATTCTCTTTAATTCTTCCTTTCCACCTTACCTCAAGGAGCGTTTTCAGTTCCTGCACCAAACGAACGATCGAAGTCTTCGATCTTCTGAAACCCTACAGCTTGCAACTCCTGTTCATAGTACAGAAATGTATGGCAAGTCTTTCACCATACAAGCTGTAGGACTATGGAACTCTCTGCCTTTATCTGTCCGTCTATCTAAATCTATCCATATTTTTAAAACTAGTGTTAATAATCATTACTTTTCTTTGTTGTCAACGTAGACCAGGTACCTATATATAATCCTTTGATATAATTATGTGTTATTATGTGTGTGTAGGTATATGTATTATAGAGTATATTTATATTCTATTTATATTTATTATGTTAGGAATATTAATATGTATTTTTTTTTTTTTATTATTTTATTAGGTATTTACTTAGTTTTACGTTTTAGATTTAGTTAAAATAGGTTTTGTACACCGCCGTCTTTCTGATTTTCGTTTAATCCTTTCCATCCAAAGGTTGTCTGGAAGAGATCGCTCTTAGCGATAAGGCCGCCCATTGTACCTAATTATTTTTATGTCTCTGTATGTGTTTTTCTTTGTGTACAATAAAGTATTTATCTATCTATCTATCTTTCTGGAATTTCGTCTGGATACAAGTGTTTTCGTAAAAATTGTATTCCTCATTATTTCACGCATAAATAATACGTCCAACACTGAAGCCTTGTCATCTGTCTTCCAAAGTAGATATTAATAACGCTACATTTGACGTCAAATTTTGACATTTTAATGTAAGTAGGTAGGTACTTATCAAGAAAATTTGAATGAATCTCGTAGAATACAATATACCACCCAGACCCGTGGCGTAGCTATCGTAGAGCCAGGTGGTGCAGTGCACCAGGGCCCCGGAGCTCAGGGGGCCCTCTAACCTAAACTTTGAAAAGAGAGGGTCAACCAGCCTTGTTGCCATATGCCATATGCAGGGTACATGTGATACTTACTAACACCTAACAACAATGTATGTACCTAAACTAAGCCATGTGTAAGCAATAAATGTATTGAGTATTGAGCTCCCGAAGCTAGAAAACCTTGAGCCCGCTCACGGTTTTTTCAAGCGGGCCCTTGTCCACCTAGCTACACCACTGACCCAGACACAGGACATAAATTAAATAAAATATGTTTGTCTTCAGTGGGGATCGAACCCACAAACAAACGTGCAGAAGGCAACCAACTGAGCTGAGAGGCCTGTTGTTGTTTTTTATAAATTCTTTGCTCCATTTTACACGATAACAAAGACAAGAGAATACGTTTACTGAAAGAAAATTACTTTGCTAATGAACAGAATTAAACGGGACAAGTAAATTGTTAGTCGACTCGCTCGCTCGCGATTCTGGACCGTTGCTACTTGCTCCTGATAATATATTAACATATTGAATAAGAATTTGCGTTAATTCTCTGTTTAAACAAATAGGTAATAATCATCATCATCATTTCAGCCCGTTTGCACCCACTGCTGAGTATAGGCCTCCTCTTTAATACGCCACTCTTTCCGGTCCCTTGCGAGTCTCATCAATAAATAATGAACATATTTAAATAATATGGGTACAAATCTTTTTTCAATCTGTGTTAAAATGTGGGCAATTTTCTTTTTGATACCATCTAGATTACTGTATTTTGTTAATTTTTTTTAATTTTCATAGGGTTTTTTATACTCACTACTAGCTGATGCAACGAGCAGATGGCCCACCTGATGTTAAGTGGTAACCATCACCTATAACACAAGGACGCACGATAGGAAAGTACGTAAGTCACGCACGATAGGAACGTACCCTAAGATGCACTGCCCTGCGTCCATCAACTTGAGGTATACAGATGTTAAGCCTCTTGTGCCTGTAATACACCGGCAACCACACTCTTCGTGCCGAAACACAGCAACGCTGCTTAGCGGCAGAAAAGGCGTGGTGGTAGTACTTCCCCGGACGAGCCCTTCGCAAAGATCTCTACTACTCTTAGTGTTTTCTCTTGACTCTATTTAAATAAAAGTAGTAAAGGTAGTACGAAAAGTGTTATTAATAGACATGTTCTCAGATAAGTTAACGCTAAAAATATAGGTTTATGCGTAAATTTAGGTTAATACTTTTGTGTTCGTAAGCTTTACAAAACTAACTTGAGCGTAAAGAAAACTCATTTTAAAAAACTCAAACGGAAAACTGATTTCCGCTGCTAATTGTTTTTACGTATACAACATTATGCCTTTCGGATCTACCTATCTGTAGGCTTATGATTGGAGTATTTAATATGTAAGTAAAGTTTAATTAATCTATTAATAGCTAACCTTTGAAGATGATAGCCTAAAGAGGAAGTGAGCTAATTAAACGAGCCGGCCTATGAGCTTATAGACCATAATTATATTTGGCTTACTGAGCTAATTTATCCTTGCTTAGAGTCCGGTTATTGTACGACATGATAATGTACAGCACGATAATGTACAGCATGATATTTGGAATACACTTTGGTACCTTTTTGGATTCGTTTTATCTGGGTGTACATTATCGGGGTGTGCATTATCTGGATGTGCAATATCGTCACGTGTCAATAATGTACACCCAGATAATGTACAGCATGATAATTGTATTGTACGGGATGATAATGTACACCCAATAATTCAAACCAGTGGACACGGATTATCTGGGTGTGCATTATCGTGCTGTGCAATATCATGCTGTACATTATTTGGCCGTACATTATTGCCTCCCCTTGCTTAGTGCTAATGTTTAAGAAATAACCCACTAAATAACCGATAATGAAAAAGTCTTTATTCATTAAAGTCACAAGTAACTCCTTGAAAGCTACGTGTTCCAAATTTGAAATACGATTTTTTATATAAAGATTTTAATTTTGGTTGTGTTGCCTTATGAATTTTTTATTTACTTTTTATTGTTTGCCTACACCAGAGGTGGCGAACCTTTTTCAATAAAAGAGCAATTTAAAAAAAATATATTATGAGGCCGTCGCGACGCGCCCTTCAATAATTTCAATCAGAATATAACAATTTTAATGATTATTTTAATAATTTCAACATAAATTCCAACACTATTTAGCCAAGTATTCACTGACTGGATCGGGTGAAGTAGCGGATAGTTTGAACTAAAAATGCAAACTGTTTTGATCCGTGGCGTGCCCAAAATATTGTGTCGCGTGCCATCAATGGCACGCGTGCCACTGGCTCGCCATCCCTGGCCTACACCTATGGTATTCTCAAATATTTATAATAATCCTTACGCTATACACAGCATGGAGAGAGCGACGGTAGCTCTGACAACCGTCAAATAAGATTTTGAAGATATAAAATCAACGCATGTAGTTATGAACAATTAAGCAATGTAACAATCAAGTTTCAGAAAATAACATTCAAAGATTCAGCAAAAAATATCACCAAAACCAAAACATTGTTTTACTTTTTTTTTAAACCTAACTGATGGAACAAGCAGATGGCCCACCTGATTTTAAGTGGTAACCATCACCTATAACAAAGCATTGCCTCGTAAGTCACGCATGATAGGAACGTGCCCTACGATGCACTGCCCTGCGTCCATCAACTTGAAGCATACAGATGTTAAGTCTCATGTGCCTGTAAATTACACCCGCAATCACACTCTTCAAACCGAAACATAGCAACGCTGCTTGGCGGCAGAAAATGGCGTGGTGGCTGGCAGTACTACCCCGGACGAGCCCTTCACAAAGAGCTCTACTACTCTTAACTAGTTCGTTCCGACCAGACGGAGGCTTTGGGCGGCCTAAAAACTCCATAAATAAATATATAAATATATTAGTGGACTTTCCACACATCACTATCTAGCCCCAAACTAAGCCAAAGCTTGTAATTTGGAATCCAGATAGCTGATATAATACATATATACTTTTTTTGTAAATACATACTTATATTAAATAATAACACCCAGACAGAGAACAAACATCTATGTTCATCACACAAATGTTTGTTCTCGGTGGGGATCGAACCCACGGCCTACGGCGCAGAAGGCAGAGCTACTACCAACTGAGCTGTAAAGGCTCATCATTATCGCCAGAGGTGATGATGATGAGGTGACAACTAATGATTTTGCTATCTGAAAACAAACAAAGAATAAACTAGAAAAGGTTTGCCTTTAAAGTAGGTATTCGTTTGCATATTGTGTGGGCAGTAGTGATATAATGTTCGTATACTATTCTGCTGGACATAAGCGGTCCTATTACAAGCTGTATGTACCTACAGGGTGATGTTAAAGTGCTACGATATGGTAACAAACTAGGGTAACCTTCCTTTGCTAGGTTAAGGGCTGGTTTCACCATGCTCTGTTAGTTACTAATCAAGGATTAAAAGACCGTTAAATCTAACCTTAGCTGTCAAACGCGTACATTTTGACATATTTAACGGCCCTTTAATCCTTTGTTAATCTAACAGAGCATGGTGAAACCGGCCCTAAATGATTAAATAATTAAATGATTTTGTAATGTATTGTATATTATGAACTGATTATTAATAACTGTGTTTTATTGTTATTGTTAATTGTTAGATTTAAATTAATTATAATATTTTGTGTTTCTTTTCAGTGTGATATTCATATATGATTTTTAAAATAATTATGACTGAATAAATGAAATGAAATGAAATTCGCGTAGAACTGGCACCTAGATTCACCGAGCTTTAAGACGTATCAAAGTGATCCTTGTGGTCCAATTGAATTTTTATTATATAATCGAACCTTTTGACTTTGAATTTTAAAATATTTATTCATCATACAAGTCTCATTCATATTTCATCTGAGATGTATAATTACGAATTATCAATAATAATTATTAGTTAGTTAGTTCGTTAAATATATTTAATGAACTAAGCAAAGCTTTAGTGTTGTGTGGGATGTTTGTCTGTGTATACACAGACAATTCGCTTACATATTATATGCTTACATTGCTTCCTTACGAGTTATACAATACTTGTAATACACTGATAGCTTATACAATACTTGTAAGCATACTTTTCTTTGTAACTACATAACGCTGGGCAGGCAGATAACAAACATCTATGTTAATTAATTAATTTCATTGATTGATGTACACGTGATGTAACATTTAATTGTGCATAATTGCACAATTAAATGTTTGGATTTACCCCTTGGTCGCGTGGAACTGGGACCTAGTTTTAAGACGTTTCAAAGTGATCCTTGTGATTTTACTGAATAAAATTAAATACCTTTTGGCTTTGATAATGACTCTGACCCTGGGTAGCGCATTTATTTATTTAACTAGAATGTGGCGGTTCTAGACACAAGTGTTTTGCTGTTTATTTATTCAAAATGATCCTTGTGGTTCAAATACATTTTAAAATTTATGTATTTAGATTTAAGCTTTGACTTTCTTGTGCAACATATTTGGGAGGATGTCCACCGTGCATGATCATTACATTCATGACCCAATTAAATTGTTTGAAACACTACAATGAAGTCATCTTTATCATTTTAAGCTGTAATTTTCAAAGTTCTTTGTTTGCAGTTTCATTCTGCGGAAGAAAAATGTCTAGTCTTATTAGACGCTATAAAGGAATTGTGACCCTCCAAGTCTGCACTATTAAAAGTTGTGCCGTTCTCGAATTCTTTTGTCGTTTCACGACCGTTGCCGCAGATGGCATGATAGTTGCTACAATATACAGAAGTGTCACTGACAGTAGGTCATCTTTTTTTTTATACAACCAGCTAATAGAACAAGCAGATGGCCCACCTGATGTTAAGTGGTAACCATCACCTATAACAAAGCATTGCCTCGTAAGTCACGCACGATAGGAACGTGCCCTACGATGAACTGCCCTGCGATGCACCGGCCACCACACTCTTCAAACCGAAACACAGAAACGCTACTTGGCGGCAGAAAAAGGCGTGATGGTAGTACTTCCCCGGACGAGCCCTTCACAAAGAGCTCTACTACTCTTAAAACTTGCTCTATTACTCTTGAGACTGTAAAAGTCCACTACTGGACATAGCGGTTTCTTCAAGTCGTTTTAAAGTGGACACAGTGAGTTCTTCTAGGTTTGGGTCACGTTGGCAGACCCATCTTGTTTATGTGGTTTGTGATTTGTGACTTTTCGACTTTGACTAGAAATATGTTCGATGGATAGATAAAAACATCGATTCATCCACCATAAATGTTAACTCGATAAACCTTTTGCAATCTGGAGAAGAATCAACTTACAATTGACAACCTCTAGGGTACATAGTGCTGGCACATTTCAAAATTTTTGAAGATATCAAAAAAGATATAAAAAAGACACCGGATTTCAGAGAATATCGGTTTAAAAAAAATATAATTTTGGTCATTTTTCAACTTTTTTCGACTTTTTTAAATATATAGGTACATATAAAACAAGCTAGTAAAAAAATCACAATTAATCATCTGTGTAGACTTTATGAAAAAAATCAAATTCATAAAACTTGATCGACACAGTGAACATTGACTATCAATAAATCATCAGCGTGAAGAAGACCATTGTTGAGCCCACTTCTCTTACACACATTAAAAAGTTATTTTGTATTTTATATTGGGATCGGTCTTCTGATTCGTGGTCTGCAAACGTTCACCAAACTTTAAACGAGTTGTGATGAATTAGGAAGTTGAAGTGGTATAATGGGCGGGCATTAGCCTTACACATTGGTTTTAAAAAACCAATGTATTTAAAATGAAACTCTAATATCAAATAAGCTGTGGTCATAAAATAAAATTAATTATAATACAAATTATATTTCTGTAATAAATTATAAAAATGTAAGTTATGTTAAAAGTACTTGCCCTCATTCGAATGCCAGAGCACGCTGTATAACATAGACTCAGCCGCGCAGGCGATTATAAATTACAAGAATTAATGCACGCATGCTTTCGTTGGCGATACCGTCGACATTTCGATTTGCTTTTATTCTAGAGCAGCCGTGCGAATAGGACCTTTTATTGGGACCGCAGTTTTGCATACGCCGCCTTTTCAAAGTGCTACGATTTTGTTCGCGCGAAACTTACCTGGATCCACCCACGGAATCTGTTTTATCTCGTTCTTTGGATGTATTTTTGTGTTTGATTTTAAAAATGGTGGGCAATATTTATTACCACCAAAAATAAATTTATTTATAATAGTAAAAAATTCAAAATAAACAATGAAGATGCAGATTTGAATACAAGCCTATTATAAATACAAAGTTTAATTTTGATACGACACCGAGAAGTAGGTGACAGTTGTTTTATATAAGACAATCTGGTGCCCGCGACTTCGTCTGCGCAGGATTAGTCACACGATATCTTTATAAATAGTAGCCTATGTGTTATTCTGATTTATCTACACTAATATTATAAAGAGGTAACATTTGTATTTTTGTATTTTTGTATGTAACGAATAGGCTCAAAAACTACTGATCCGATTTCAAAAATTCTTTCACCATTAGAATGCTTTATTATCCCTGAGTAACATAGGTTATATTATATTTTCAAAAAAATCAGGGATCCTTACTAAAACTTCAATAATGTAACCCAAGGTGGAAAACAAAAACCTTACATCGCGTGCGCTGCGAAAACTATTGATGATAGAACAAAATAATGTACTACGATTTTGTAGAACACGTCAGTATCTACAAAAAATGTCGCGACAGCATATGTCTAACTAATATAGTTATGTCACAATAAGTGTTTTTTTATTATAAAAAAATAATTGAAATGCCGCCGCCAGAAAAGGGTGTTTTTTTGTACCTTGGTATTAATCCTTATCCAAATAAATCATTTCATAATTAAGACGGTTTCAATACCTATAGATTACTTCTTAAATTTTTTAAATCGGAAATTCCATTCAAAAGATATGACGAAATTAAAAATGTTAACAGGTCCACGGGTCACGCTCGGGGTGCGATTTCACTCACTCAAGGAGAAGGACGTGCAAATGTATGTAATTAGTAGACGCGAGGCTCGAACCCAAGACCTAAGTATATCCTAAAATGTTCAAAAAATTTATGACCACCCATGCGAAGCTGGGACAGGCCGCTAGTAAGCTATATTATTGTAAAGTTCCATTAAAATCCATTCAGTAGTTTTTACGTGAAAGAGTAACAAACATCCATCCATACTTACAAACTTGGGCGTTGATAATATTAGTAGGATTTTATAAAGCTGTTTGTGAGTGACAAGTAAAGTTAATAAAAAAATCAAATATAAGATAAGGCTGTGATAATACCTCTATAGCTTTAGTATCTCGTATCTGGATAATAATATCTAAATATCCAATAATCCCTTAAGAAGCCAATAATACAACTGCGAAATAATCACTGGCAAATAAAATATCATAATGCCGCGTAATTTGTCTCATCATCAAGAACTATGAAAAAATTGCAAAATGGTCCATTTACTCCGTATCCTGTTACGTTTACGAGTAAAAAGCCCATCAAAAAGCAGACCTCGTAAAACTACAAAAATTGCTCACATTAGCTGACGACGCAGGGCATAAAACTGCAGCATCTAATCACAGAATGGATAAAGCCTTACGAGCAGTAAAAACACTGCAGTAGTAACCGTTACTCGTTTTATTTCGTCTGTTGTTTTTGATTCTGTTTTCATTGAATTTATCTTGCTAATACCAATAAGAAAACTTCGAGTTTTATGTTATCACCATTTTCATCATTCGTCTGAACTTCTGAAGAAGACCATACTGCTGGAAATGGATCTATCCAATGCATTTCCAGGAATAGTTTTGGGTAATCTCTATCCAATGACTTCTCGCAATCTTTATAATGTTTTTTAAATGAAAGAGCAATAATTTATGATTTTGGTTTTTTTTCCCTTAGACCATGCTTTGCAGGTCGAAGAAAGTTTTAGACCCAGACCATGACTTTGACCCTGCGTACATTATTCTACTGAAATATTATGTATTATGATTTATGACTCAACAAATAGCAAATAGAGCCTAATATTGCGTTTACATTTAGACATACGCTGCCATTTGCGTGGGCGGAAATGTGGCCGTGCATATGTCCGCGGCAGCATCGCCGGCAATGTGTGTTCACATTTAGCCCGGACACTTAGGGAGCGCGGACAACGCGAACGTCAACGCGAGCGGACATGGAAGTGGCCATGTCTTTGCACATTTCCACGGACATGTGCAGACGCGGTAAACGCGGTGTTACTTTGAAAAGTTCATGTTGTTACTATGTGTTTGTACCTACTGCATAAAGTTAGTTTATACCGTGTGGGTTGGATACAGGGTAAATGCGATGCCCCAGGGTAACATAAACCCTGTAGCTGGTAACTCAAAATGGAAGTGTCCGATGTACTATCTTCTATAATATTACAAGTAAAGTAGAGGCAGTATATCTCAATAGCTACTTGAATCAGGCAATCTTAGAAGCGTGTACCTACTTTGTAAAAAGATTTGACGACGGCAGAATATGTATGGATGGATTTCGACTGACCTCACAGTTCAATGAAATGAACGCACTGGTGGTCTAGTGGTAGCGGTAGCCTTCCGATCCTGAGGTCGTGGGTTCGAAACCGGTCGTGCACCAATGAGTTTTACTGTTTAAAAATTTATGAGCACAATGCCAGTAGGTACTCTCAAACGGTGAAGGAAAACATCGTGAGGAAACCGGCATGTCGTGGAACCTAAAAAGTTCTTTATCATGTATCAAGTTCTCGAAAGGAGCCTCTTTAGGCGCACTTAAAATCCTTTCACCACACTGTTTTGCAAGAAACTAGGTGACACGACAAGAGAGAGAGAATGAAATGAAAAAGCTTTATTGTGCACCAAACAAAACAACAGGACAATGAAAATTAAATAATAAATGTACAATGGGCGGTCTTATCGCTGAAAGCGATCTCTTCCAGACAATCTTTAATCTGCATTGCTCCTTCATAATCATGTCTGTGTTATTATTGATTTTAAATTCTGTTGTTTTTTTATACTGCTTGTTGATTGAACAAGCAGATGACCCACCTGATGTTAAGTGGTTACAGTCACCTATATCAAAGCATTGCTTTGCAAGTCACGCATGATATAAACGTACCCTACCATGCACTGCCCTGAGTCCATCAACCTGAGTCGTACAGGTTTTATGCCTCATGTTTCTGTAATTATTTTATTTATTTTTTGTTTTCACACAGCTCAACTGTTTAATTAGGTACTGTAGTATTTCAAAGTGATCCTTGTGATTGTACTGAATAAAGACCTAGCCCATATCGTATATATACCTAGTATTTTATTACGAGTATAGGTATATTTTGTGAATACTAGTAGGTATTCATTCTTATTTTTTTAAATAAAAGTTTTATTGATTGTATGACCCGTGTACGAGTAACCAGTACCTATATTTTTATTATTAATCTATCTATCTATATATTTAACCCGTTGGCACTCACTGCTGGGTATAGGTCTCCCCTCTATTACGCCACTCTTTTCGGTCCTGCGTCAGTCTTATCCACCGTGGTACGACCACTCCGACGATGTCATCCGACCAACGGGCGGGTGGTCTGCCTCGCGGTTGTCGTTTTATACAACTAGCTGATGAAACAAGCAGATGGCCCTCCTGATATTAAGTGGTAACCATCACCTATAACAAAGCATTGCCTCGTAAGTCACGCACAATAGGAACTTGCCCTACGATGCACTGCCCTGCGTCCATCAACTTGAGGCATACAGATGTTAAGCCTCATGTGTCTGTAATTACACCGGCAACCACATTCTTCAAACCGAAACACAGCAACGCTGCATGGCGGCAGAAAAAGGCGTGTTGGTAGTACTTCCCCAGACGAACCCTTCACAAAGAGCTCTACAACTCTTAAAACTCTACGTCGTGCATCCATTGGCCACATTTATAATTAATATTATATTAAATTTTGCGTCCACAGTATGTACACTATTTACCTACAAGCAAATATCCATTTCCCATGTACTCCACGCGAGTACATTGCGAATGTCGTCAATGATTGATAGTTTCCGTTTCCGCGTCACTGTAAATTGGACTGATGTTGAAACGGGGGGCCTACGCTGCTACACGATTAACGAAGATTCATTTTTACATTTTGAGTTACAATGCGCGTAAAGTGATGACAGACTTTACAGCTCAGCTGGTAGTAGCAATGCCTTCTGCGCTGTCGGCCGTAGGTTCGATCCCCATCGAGAACAAACATTTTTGTGCTGAACATAGGTACGTGTTTGTTCTCTGAAAATCTTACAATCAACTTGGGCGATTTGGCATTTTATGTATGTATGTATGTTTGTCTGGCCTTAACTTTAGAACCGTCGATCCGAATCTGCAAAAAATTAGATAAGTGAATAGCTTGTACTTGAGAAATTTACTGGAGAAATTAATGAGTATATGAGTTAAATCGGATGACGAGTTATTAAGATATGGGGGTTTTTAAGAGGGCATAAATAAAAAGTTATGTTAGGATTTGCCTCTGACTACAACCTACTCAAAGTTTTAGAACGTTCGGGTCGCATCACGAAATCTCAGTTCGGGGCGAACCACTAGTAGGTAAGTATGAATTTACAAATAGAAAAGCATATATGTATAAGTATAAAACTTACATACTTTTCTATCAGCTATCTGGTTCCCAAGCTGTACTTTAATTGAGGCTAGATAGTGCCGGGTGAAAAATCCACTTGTATTTATTTGTAAAGAAGTAATTCATTTTTCATAACAGCTCAAGTCATACAGTGAAACTTATAATGTCAAATCGAAACTGCGATTATCGTTTTCAATACTCAATACATTTATTGCTTACACATGGTTTAGTTTTGGTACATATACATTGTTGTTAGTTGTTAGTAAGTATCACATGGACCCTGCATAGGGTATGGCAACATGGAGGCAGGCCGAGGTTTTAAAATATAATACGTATAGTCGGTAGACAGGTATAGTTACAGTATAAAAGTAGGTGTTATCTGTTATACAAGGCACGAAAAAGAAGAACTAGGTATTCTAAATAAACAAGGTATTGGGAATGTATGTCAAAGTTAATGAAATATTTAATTAAAAATAGTCAATATTTAGGTCAAAGTGTGTATAGCCGAATGTTAAATAAAAATAAAAAATAAATGTCAAAGTTAAATCTAGGTAATTTCAGTGTCAAGTTTAAATTATAATTATTTATTGCAAATATTAATTTATGTCATAGTATGTTTTATTAATTAGAAGTTTTGCAGAGTAGCCCCCCAGATCCTGCCTGTAACAGCGTACTCAGCTGAAGAGGTCAGCTTGAAAGTAGATACACATTTTGGTTCTGTAGATGTTAGAGGTTAAAGAAAGAAAGAAAGAAAGAAAACACGTTTATTCATCCACCACCGTAAAAAAAATAAAATAAAATTAAAAACTAAAATAACATAAATAAAACAAACCAGTAAGTATACAAACTAAAAAGATTCAGTGGTGGTGAATGGGCCAACAGCTCAGCATATGCTACTATATGTTGCCATACAGTAGCGCTGGTCTTCTGCTGCGACCCGGTATTGGCCTCACGGACGTCCAGGCTTAAGTTTGGCTCGCCGTATATCATAACATTACATAAACATTAATTCGTGGTCTTTGTGATTGTTCTGAATAAAGACCGTTTTGATTTTGGTTTCGACTACTTTCAGATTTATTTTAAATTAACTCAAACATTTTTATTATATAACAAAAAAAAACTCAAATTCATCAAACAAAATATTATTAAAACCGTAAACTATAAAACAATAATGAATACCTACAACTAATGAACAGATAGCGGAGAGGAAGAAGAGCGGGGTTCCACTATGCCAGCCAGGGTTGGTTGATTTGTTTTCCTAAAATATGCAGTTTAAGTTTAAACCTAAATGAGTCCACATTTATTGCTCTACATATTGGTGGAGGGATAGAATTCCAGCACTTGGTGGCGGCAAAGCGGAAACTGCCTCTGAAGGCTGCAGATCCATGTAGCGGTGTAGCTAGTAAAAGATCAGCACCTGCTCTCGTATTATATCTGTTACCATCACTGTACCATCTTAACTTCTTAAACAGATATACTGGTTTACGGCTCTTAATGACTCCAAATAAAAGAGTCGCAAAATGAAGATACCTTCTCCAAGACATTTTAAGTAGCTTCGCTTTATTAATAAAAGGTGTAACGTGTGCTCTGGGTGGTACTGGGAAACAGAATCTTGCACAAGCGTTCTGAACACGTTGTATGAGTTTCTCAGTTCTTGCAAACAATCTGGGGCCGTATACAGTATCTGCGTAATTTAACTTAGACAGTACTAGTGATTCGCATAAGCTAATCCTGAGATCAGTACTGAGGCAGTCGCGAATACGGTACAGTACCTTTAACCGATAAAAACAATTACGTACTGAATCAACGATATGTTTTTCAAACCGCAACTCACTATCCATTCCTACTCCCAGATTCCGAGCTTCATTAGAGAGTACAATCGGCTCTCCCAAAATATTTAGATTATGCGGTACGAGGGCAATGTCTGCAATTTGCTTCTTTGAACCCAATATCATGTATTTTGACTTTGCGGGATTTAATACCAAAGAATTTTTATTTGACCATAGCGCAATACGACTGAGGTCTGCGTTTACTCTTTCGATGGCATTAAAAGTATCTTTAGGAGGAAATGACATATACAGCTGTAAGTCGTCTGCATAAATATGATAGTGACAGTGATGGATATTAGACACGACATCAGCGCAGTAAATCACAAATAACAATGGACCCAAGATAGAGCCTTGTGGAACACCTCTAGGAACTTGACGACGGGAAGATAAAACTTTTCTACCGTTAGCTTCAGTGGTTTCTACTAACTGCGAACGATTTTTGAGATAACTGTCAAACCAATCAACGGTATCCCTTTCGAAACCATAATAACTTAACTTAGAAAGCAGTAGGGTAGAGTTAATACAGTCAAACGCACGCGAGAAGTCTAAAAGAATTAAAGCAGTGCCCATACCCTTATCTTGTGCCCCAAGTATATTGTCAGTGACATCAAGTAACGCTGTAGCAGTACTGCGACCCTTTCTAAAACCAGATTGCTTTTCAGGCAAGATATCATTAGACTCTACAAAAAGACTAACCTGATCGTGTACTACTCTTTCCAGAATTTTAGAGAGACAGGGTAAAATACTAATTGGCCGAAGGTCCTTAAAAGTGCTAGGGTTTGTCACCTTAGGAATAGGCTTGACAACTGCAATTTTCCACAGATCCGGAAATACAGATGAAGCGATGGATGTGTTAATTATACAAGTTATGGCACGAAGAGTGTAAGGCAAGGTTAGCATAATCATATCTAGGTTAACATCATCGAAACCCTTGGCATTGGATTTAAGTAAACGAATGGCTTTATATACTACTAGTGGCTTCCCGCGGCTTCGCACGCGTTGAAGTGGTGAGCCGTAATTGAGCCACAAACATCCAAACATCGTAACTTTCGCATTGTTTTGTATATTATTAGGGTAGGATACCTACGCAGGTATAAGAGATACCTATAGGCGTACATTACCTATATTAGGTAGGTAGGTAGGTATAGGTACTGAGTTTAGCACAAACATGACAAATACAACAAAGACAACCTTACACGGAAAATATGTACTTATTGGTTCCTAGTTTCTACCCCAAAAACAAACGAAACGAAACAGCTTCACGACTTTGATCCCCAGGCACGGTAGATACCCTAAGATCTCTTCGTACCAACTCAAGATTCCCGTTTTAGAATGTCCCTTACAAACATTGACGCCTTGTTGTATCCTTTTTACTTGAGCGCAACGAAGGAGGGTAACGTTTTAGAGGCTGTTTTCGAAAATCAAACTGTCTTTTTGTTATTTATCCAGAGAACACATTTTCTTTTAGTTTGAAGTTAATTACACTAACGCTTTAAAAATCTCCCATACAAACCTTGAAACTTTGTCAGTCTTTTGCACCCTATGCAGGGGTGGTTTTAGAATATTAAAAACGTGATTTTAAATTATTTATTGTGGAGTATATTTACCTCAAGTTTTAAATCAATCGCACCACGCGTTAAAAAACTCCCAAACAAACTTTGACATCCCTTTGCACACTTATTAAGGGTAGTTTAAAAAAAAATGCCTTTCCTGTTTTTTAGCCTTGGAGTACATTTACTTCAAGTTTCAAGTTTGTAGGTTCAAGGAATACAATTTTTCATACCTACGTTTTCAACCCTTTATACATCCTTAGGGGTTGAATTTCCAAAAATCCCTTCTTAATACACCTCTACGCCATAAGACCTATATATTCTTCAAATTTCAAGTCTCTAGGACCGGCGGTCAAAAACTTTCCATACAAACTTTTACATCCCTTTGCACACTTATTAACGGTAGTTCTAAAAAACTAAAAATGCCTTTCCTAGTTTTTGCCTTGGAGTACATGTACCAGCGGTCAAAAACCTCCCATACAAACTTTTACATCCCTTTGCACACTTATTAAGGGTAGTTCTCAAAAACTAAAAATGCCTTTCCTAGTTTTTGCCTTGGAGTACATGTACTCCAAGTTTCAAGTTTGTAGGTTTAAGGAATACTATTTTTCATGCAAACGTTTTCAACCCTTTTACACCCTTAGGGATTGAATTTCCAAAAACCTCTTCTTAGTACACCTCTACGTCATAAGACCTATGTACTCTGCAAATTTCAAGTCTCTAGGACCAGCGGTCAAAAAACTCCCATACAGACTTTTACATCCCTTTGCACACTTATTAAGGGTAGTTCTAAAAAACTAAAAATGCCTTTCCTATTTTTTGCCTTGGAGTACATGTACTCCAAGTTTCAAGTTTGTAGGTTCAAGGAATACTATTTTTCATGCAAACGTTTTCAACCCTTTTACACCCTTAGGGGTTGAATTTCCAAAAACCTCTTCTTAGTACACCTCTACGCCATAAGACCTATGTACTCTTCAAATTTCAAGTCTCTAGGACCAGCGGTCAAAAAACTCCCATACAGACTTTTACATCCCTTTGCACACTTATTAAGGGTAGTTCTAAAAAACTAAAAATGCCTTTCCTATTTTTTGCCTTGGAGTACATGTACTCCAAGTTTCAAGTTTGTAGGTTCAATGAATACTATTTTTCATGCAAACGTTTTCAACCCTTTTACACCCTTAGGGGTTGAATTTCCAAAAACCTCTTCTTAGTACACCTCTACGCCATAAGACCTATGTACTCTTCAAATTTCAAGTCTCTAGGACCAGCGGTCAAAAAACTCCCATACAAACTTTTACATCCCTTTGCACACTTATCAAGGGTAGTTTTAAAAAACTAAAAATGTATTTCCTATTTTTTTGCCTTGAAATATAAATACTCCAAGTTTCAAGTTTGTAGGTTCAAGGAATACTATTTCTCATACAAACGTTTTCATCCCTTTTTACACCCTTAGGGGTTGAATTTCCAAAAATACCTTCTTAGTATACCTCTACGCTATAAGACCTATGTACTTTTCAAGTTTTAAGTCTCTAGGACCAGCGGTCAAAGAACTCCCATACATACTTTTACATCCCTTAGCACACTTATTAAGGGTAGTTTTAAAAAACTAAAAATGTATTTCCTATTTTTTTGTCTTGAAGTATATGTACTCCAAGTTTCAAGTTTGTAGGTTCAAGGAATACAATTTTTCATACAAACGTTTTCATCCCTTTTTACACCCTTAGGGGTTGAATTTCCAAAAATCCCTTCTTAGTACACCTCTACGCCATAAGACCTATGAACTCTTCAAATTTCAAGTCTCTTGGACCAGCGGTCAGAATACTCCCATACATACTTTTACATCTCTTAGCACACTTATTAAGGGTAGTTTTAAAAAACTAAAAATGTATTTCCTATTTTTTTGTATTGAAGTATATGTACTCCAAGTTTCAAGTTTGTAGGTTCAAGGAATACAATTTTTCATACAAACGTTTTCATCCCTTTTTACACCCTTAGGGGTTGAATTTCTAAAAATCCCTTCTTAGTACACCTCTACGCCAAAAGACCTATGTATTCTTCAAATTTCAAGTCTCTAGGACCAGCGGTCAAAAAACTCCCATACATACTTTTACATCCCTTAGCACACTTATTAAGGGTAGTTTTAAAAAACTAAAAATGTATTTCCTATTTTTTTGTTTTGAAGTATATGTACTCCAAGTTTCAAGTTTGTAGGTTCAAGGAATACAATTTTTCATACAAACGTTTTCATCCCTTTTTACACCCTTAGGGGTTGAATTTCCAAAAATCCCTTCTTAGTACACCTCTACTCCATAAGACCTATGTACTCTTCAAATTTCAAGTCTCTAGGACCAGCGGTCAAAAAACTCCCATACATACTTTTACATCCCTTAGCACACTTATTAAGGGTAGTTTTAAAAAACTAAAAATGTATTTCCTATTTTTTTGTCTTGAAGTATATGTCCTCCAAGTTTCAAGTTTGTAGGTTCAAGGAATACAATTTTTCATACAAACGTTTTCATCCCTTTTTACACCCTTAGGGGTTGAATTTCCAAAAATCCCTTCTTAGTACACCTCTACGCCATAAGACCTATGTACTCCTCAAATTTCAAGTCTCTAGGACCAGCGGTTTAGGCTGTGCGTTGTCTATATGTCAGTCAGTCAGTCAGTCAGTCAGTCAGTCAGTCAGGACTTTGATTCTTATAGTATTAGAGATGTCAGTTGTGGTGGTTGCTAGACGCAGAGAATTACCACAAAACTTATTATGTTCGTAATATGATAAAAGAGAAATGTCATTATCATTGGAACCCGGGACGTTTAGAAAATTATTATTAATTAATTCAGGGTCATTAAGGTGGTTAGGCAGTTCAACTGACTTATTTTTAGGGAAGATGGTTTTACGTAAAGATTTCCACAAACCTGCCGGATCCTTAAGATTTTCATTAATATGTTTACTGAAATAAGCGCGTCGATCCGATTGTAGAGCATTTGAAACAGTTCGTTTCAGGTCCTTATAATATTTATTATGAATTTCGTTCTTAGAAGCACGATATCTATCATGTGCGTCATCTCTAAGCTGCATCATGAGTTTTAAAGTATCGGTGATCCAGGGATGAGATGGCTTCTTAATAAAAACTTTTTTTTCCGGAGCGTGTAAGTCAAACAGTTTTAAAATCATTTCATTAAAATATAATACCATGTCATTTACATTATCAAAGGTTTCAATATAATCCCAGTCAATACTTTCTAAATCCCTGTTAAAATAGTCAATCAAAATGTCTTTAATCGGTCGAAACATTATAAAGGACCTGAGTGGTTTCTGTTTTTTAAAATTAAATTCAGCAGTGATAAAAGCGTGTGCACCAAGGTCGGGGATATACTTCACCAGGACCTGTTTGGAGGGGGCGTCAGAGCAAACAACATCAATCAATTTTGCACTATGGTCAGTAAAATGAGTTGGTTCGGAGACCAGCTGGTTTAGGTTGGTGTAGCTAAGGAAACTAAAAAACTTTTTACTTTCGCTATCGTCAGTGTTCAACACGTTAATATTGAAATCACCGAGTAAAATAAGATAATCGTAACTTGTAAAAGATGATATAGACTCCGTAATAGCATCTAAAAAGTCATCAGACTTTTGCCATGGAGGGCTATAAGCAGTACCTATAACGAGTTTTGAGCCGTTTACCGTAAGTGTAATCCACATCTGATCCACGGTGGTATTGACTGGGTGCGCGCGGGTCCGAACATGAAGTCCATTTCGTACATAGAAGCCTACTCCTCCACCTCTAGAGCGGACAGAAGCCGAGCGCGGTACAATGCGTGGTATGTGGCGAAGCCTGTAGCCGGGTACGATGGGAGCTCGCTCCTCCTCTCCACTTCTGAGCCATGTCTCGTTGATAGCTAAAATATCGGGGGCATAACGCTCTACTACTGATACAAATTCGTCGTGCTTTGTGTTTAGAGAACCCGCATTAAATAAACTAACTTTTAAAAACTTACTTTTAAAAATCATTTTTAAAGTTTAAAATTTGTTCTGTAAATTTAACATAAACATATAAATAACAAACAATGCATACTTTCAATAAAACACAAACCAAAACGATAAAACGCAATATTTCATACAGAGTTGAGCACGTAAAACATTTATGACAATAACTGTAGTTAGAACCTCTCTCCACGCATAACATTAAATAGTACACAAAAAATAAGTTTACATGTTTACAAACTGGTAAAATACGGCAGAAAGTAAAAAAGAGGCTAATAAAATTAAGAAAATGAACAGTCTCCATAAAAAGTCGTTGCAAAGAAATATTATTTAAAACAAGAGGCAATAGCAACAAGATTGACATTATGCGTAACCGCGGAGCTAACTTAGTCAATACCAAAAATGCGATTGAGGTTATCCAAATTTGTGACGCGGTAAGATTTACCCTGTGCTTGGCGGACATAAGTATAACCTGATTTAGTCCAGACAAATTTCCAGTTGTGTTCGCGACTCAACTGCCGAGCTCTAAAGAATACCTGTCTGTTATGTTTGGAAAGCCTTTCATTAACATAAAAGCGGCGCGTCTCTCCAGTGGATCCCAGGTCAGCCGAAGTTATTCCTCGTCGTACACGAGCTGCTCGCAGTAGATCATCACGTAACCCCCGCCTCGCGAATCGGATGACTAATGTCCGCGGTCGAATATCGTCCCCCGGCAACACAGTACTAGCTTCCCTTTTCTGCCCTACTCGTTCGACATATATCAAGTCTCGATCTTCTAATTTTACGTTTAGCTTAGCCCCGATCAATAATGCCAGGTGGGGAGCGTTTTCCCCTGCTTCCTCAGGTAAATTAGAGATTTCAACATCATTGGCCAACGATAGTTGATCTCGGTCATTAAGCTCTTGTCGTAAATGCATTACCGTGAGTTCAAGCTCTTTAACTGGAGCTAATTGAAGATTGCTAAATTTGGCTTCCAGAGAGTCCATACGCGTCTCCATATTACTCAGTCTTGTGTTGTTTGAATAGACCGCACTCTTGAGCTCAGTTACCTCATTCCTGTAGCTTTGTAACTCTAGGCGCATAGTGCGTATCTCTTCGCGAACTTCTTTAAATTGCACTAGTAGTGAGTTACTCTCATCACCCGGCCCGGTAGAGGGCGCTGTCGCTGCAACTGATCCAAGATTGCTGTAAGAGATGACCACCGGATTTTCATCATCCGAGTCCTCGTTGTGAAGTGGCTTCACTGGTGTATCAGCGTTATCCCCTTTTGGTTTCTTAGGCTTGCAACTCGGACAGCACCAAGACGAAGATACCCGAGTTGATTCGTTCAAACCAACACATGTTCGATGATAGATCGATGAACATTTTCCGCATTTAGCGACCTCTGCCGACGCCGATGTAAAACGTCCGCAAGCGTTGCACTTTGCCATAATGACCAAAAAGCGAAGCCGTAGAGCCGCTGCGCAGAGTGTGGTAGTTGTTAACTTAGTGATGAGCGATTTCGACAGATGGCGCTTAAATTGGTGTCTGCCAGGGCTCCAAAATTGTGCAGGAAATAGAGGGTAGGCACAGAAGTTTATTACCAAATTGTCGAACACAAATCTAAATTTGCAATTGATTTGAGTCACTACAAAAACACATCCACTGTTCAGGTGATGTAGAAAACACTATAGGTGGTGTATTAGAATAATACTTTGCTATTTTGACACTTTTGGTAGAGAAACACGCACGGCTACTATTTTTAAGAATAACAATACGCGAGAGCCTCCCTTCACACAAGACGTCCGTGACGTCACCTCAGGTTAGGTTTGTATATTTCGTAAAATATTAAAATGTGCGAGCGAGAGGTACTTTGACGGGGGTATAACTTGCTGTTGGAACAAGCCAGCCAGATGTTAAGTGGTAACCATCACCTATAACAAAGCATTGCCTCGTAAGTCACGCACGATAGGAACGTGCCATACGATGCACTGCCCTGCGGCCATCAACTTGAGGCATGCAGATGTTAAGCCTCATGTGCCTGTAATTACAACGGCAACCACACCCTTCAAACCGAAACACAGCAACGCTGCTTGGCGGCAGAAAAAGGCGTGGTGGTACTTCCTGGAGCTGGAGCTGTACTACTCTTAAAACTCTTAAAACGGGTGTTAACCCCTTAAGGCGAAGACAAGAGCTAATGTGACTCTCGCTCGCACGTTTCGACATGTTGAAAGATATAAAATCACTAAACTCATTTTCGAAAAATCGCAATCAACCAACTTGTGTGCAATCATTTTGCACAGTTTAGTAAAATTTCATTTTGATCGATACAAGTTTTCCTGCTTAAAAGTTTACTTATGTACGAAAACTAGTAAAGCAAATTTTTAAGTAGGAAAACTTGTATCGATCTATATGAAATTTTTACTAAACTGTGTGCAATGTGATTGCACACAAAATGGTTGATTGCGATTTTTCGAAAATGAGTTTAGTTATTTTATATCTTTCAACATGTCCAAATGTGCGAGCGAGAAGTTGTTTGATAGTTGTCAGCCCCTTAAACTCGTGTTGTTACCTATTTCAGCTACATTCTGAAAGTGAGAGAATTTTTAAGCTAAGTAGTTGAATACGAGTTTTGTTGGCCACAGCAACGTCTAATAGCTCTGCAGTAGCTACGGCACTTTAAAGTACTTTTGAACTGCCTGAGAACACTAAAATAATTTGTTCTCATATTCGTCAAGAACTCACCGTAAATTTTGTATGAGTAATACGTGCAATATCCTTCCATGAATTCATCTAAGCTCCGTTTATAGCCTCTATAAACTAACGCCGAAAACACATAACTCATTTTGAACATTCACATGTTCCATAATAAATAGGTATCTACAATTCATACTTAGCCTTATCCTGATACACGATTTGTCCGTAAATATTTATTTGTCTCCGTGCCGATGTCACTATAGTCACGTTAAACTCTCGCTGCAGGCTCGGTCATAAGTTATCGGAACGAGACAGCAATATTGCTCTCTCTCTCTCTCGCACTTAAGAGAACGGACGATCCTTTTGTTTAAGCGTGTGTTAAGATGATTTATGACCGAGTTTGCAGCGGGAGTTTAACGCGACTATAGGTTGAGCACTGATCGAGTTTGCAGCTAGAGTTTAACGCGACTTTAGTTTCTTCTTGGTCGTCTGTTTGAGGAAATGTATGAACGTGTATCGCAAAGGTCACTAAAAGGGTCTTTTAAAGAGGTTTTTGTGGGAAATTACCGAAGTACAGGATGTGGTAAAATGTATTATTCTTATTTATTCCCTTGTGAAGTCAAATAGTAATACTATACAACGTGTTTATTAAGAGTTGTAGGGATCCGAAAGCAGGATATTCTACCGGTCATAACGAACAACTTTTGTTCTATGACTTTTAAAATTTCAAAGTTTTTCATTCATGAAATGCCTCTTAAACTTTTATGTAAAATGAATCTAAACGCATCATGAGGCAGCCCTATTTACAGCTGTTCTTTGACCTCTAGTTGTGAACTTAGATAAAATAGGTAACAGAACTACCACCAATTACCTAGTAATGTGCCTACCTAATAATGATGTTGCTGTTTTTAAAGATCTTGGTATGTAAAAGAAATATTTTCGCGACTGTAATCCCTAGTCACGGTAAACATTCTCTGAGATCTTTGGTACTAATACCTATTCAGTAACTAGGTACCTACGTGGCTACGTACTCAATATTTAATAGAATATTTATTTTTGTTTGATTACTAGATGTCGTAAAGCAATGTTTATGATATTCATAGTTCTTTAAATTGTAACATGTTACTTTACCACCATGGTTCATTGACACCATAAAATTATTCAACTACAATTATTTTGGGAAGTGTCTAGTCTGTCCTATTTAATCTTTGACATACCTGTCTGTCATTGGTTGCATTTAAAAACGCATATCCAATCAGGACGGCCGACGGCCGCCGATCAGTGTTACCATTTGTGGCAGATTTCTGCCATTTGGCAGATTTTAAATATTTCAAGAAAAATCTTATTAGTTTGAATTTTTAATGAAATAATATTTATAATTTATTTATTTTTTACCGAACTGGAAACTTCTTATTCTTTTTTACCTTTATTGATTTGGTTTCTAAACAACTTCTATCTCGTTTTAGATAACTGCAAACCGTTACAAACGATCAAAAGATAGTAACTGAATGTAATGTAGGTATTTAATTTATTCCGTAGCCACGAAGGAGATGGTATGAAGTCATATTTTTGGTATTTTTATCGTCAAGCTTGGTAGATTTTGACAGATTTTTTGGCAGGTGTGTGGTAGAACCGCTACTTTTGAGATGGTCACCCTGTTTGTGTTTACATGCGTTGTTGTACATTGTTTTGTTGAGAAAATGTCATCAAACGTGATAAAATGGTGATTGTTATGTAAAAAGCCGTCGTCAGTCAGTGTGTGTATGAGCAGTGCCTACGAGGTAATGGTTTAGTGTGAAGTTTGAAGCCTGTGTCGTGCGAAATCTCGCAAACTTACCAAAATCCAGTTTTATCCAGTGTTATTATAGCCAGTAAATAATGACAAAATCCATAGGAACCAGTAAAAATATCGTGTCAGGGGATTGGCGGCGTACCTACCTACCTACCGAAAGGTAAGTATTTCAAATTATCTCGTAGGTTATCGTTGTTTTTTTCTTTCCTAGATAGAAGCGCGCGTGCGTGTGACCTTGACACGTACACAGAAAGGGCTGTTGCAAATTTCTGAGAAAATATTAATTTTACTTTTCTATGGGAATTTCGAAAACGATGTATCCAACCGTTGCACACGTCAAAGTATTCCAGTGCTTGGTCTAAATACACGCTCTTTGTTTTCCTACATAACTTCATCAACACGTTGTATAATGTAGCATACTGTGACCACATAATAACAGTGATATTTGCAAATTCGTAGGCATAGTATAAATATTGTAAAGATGACTAAATGTCAGCGTTAAAAAAAATACTTTATACAACACAGCACTGGTGCCCACTTATCGATGAATTTTGGGATAATACGCTGTATTTGTAATATCTGTTATTAATATTTATAATATAATTATTATATCAGCCACCTTATTGTGGAGGCCCAGGACTGTCAGCGATTATTGTTGGTAGATATATGAACTTCAATTTAGATACTTTGAAATCTTTGAATACCTTTGAGCGACGTTAGGAATTCAAATGGCAGATATTCACTATGAGAATTTTAGCGTTGGCAACCTAGATCGCTTTAAAATTATTAACTGAATGAACATTCCTTTTTATTTTATTTAACATGACTGGAATCTCGTAAATGAAAGTTATAAGAATTTTAGGCTTAGTACGACATGAACACTTTAATTGAATCCAAAGTCTACGCACCAAAGAGATGTGCCAATTATTTTATTCAAAGCTCTCTCTCTTTAGAATGGTTATTTCATAAATAAAATAATAGGATTTCACATTATGTTAAAAGTAGTATGTTATTTTAAGTGTAGTAGAGCTCTTTGTGAAGGGCTTGTCCGGGAAAGTACTACCACCACGCCTTTTTCTGCCGCCAAGCAGCGTTGCTGTGTTTCGGTTTGAAGAGTGTGATTGCCGGTGTAATTACAGACACATGAGGCTTAACATCTGTATGCCTTAAGTAGATGGACGCAGGGCAGTGCATCGTAGGGCAAGTTCCTATCGTGCGTGACTTACAAGGTAATGCTTTGTTATAGGTGATTGTTACCACTTAGCATCAGGTGGGCCATAGGCTTGTTCCATCACAAAGTTGTATAAAACAATTTATATCGCACCACCGCACACAATTCTTATTTCAGGCTCCCCTCCACTAAAAGGTTGTTTAAAAGATATTTTTTTCCTAGCGATATGACTGCCCGAAAATCTGATGGCTTATAGAGAAGTATTTCATTGAACCAGGCCAAGGGCTTAGCGCTTATAATGAAGATCATTTGCTAAGTTATATCAACACTAGCTACTTCAACTACTTATAAATTCCTACAAGATCATCTAGAACATATACACAATCAATACCTTCAAGCACATATTCGTCTCCTTATCACGACTTTCGTTCCTTTAAATTTGCATAACAAAAGCCGCCCAGAAATAATTACCTACATTAAAAAAAAGGTTACAATGACTCGATTCAAGGTCCGAAACAATTGAGTCGAAGGGCATTATCAAATAAGCATTTTGTTTTTATTTTCGCTCATTTACAAACAATGCAAGCCTAAAGGCGGAGATCCCATCGCGATTATCTGTGCCGTGAGTTTTTGGACTAGTTGTTCAGCTCGGACTTGAATGGATTATACCTATTGGTAATAGACACATAGATGATAAACAATGCAGTATTGCTATCTCTTACTAATTCCTAATGACAAACGGTGACAGAAGGCCAACAGAATGGTACATCTGATGACCCATCAGATGTACCACCTGATGTTGAGCTTCTGTTATAACTGCTAGCTTTGTTTGCAATACTAATATTTCAGTATTTTTATTAAAATAACTTTTAGTTACAAACTTTCTAATCACTACTGTATTTTTCAAAAAAAAAAGCTCTTGTGTCTTCAATCGCAAGCTGTCTTTTTAAGAACGATAATTTTATAGGTTAAACGAACAAGCAGACAGACAAACAGACGCTTCAATAAAATGTTAATGTTGCGAATGTCCGTCGGTAAAACAGAGAGCATAATGAACGTATTGACGCGATAGTTTGTAGAAAGCGATTTTGATTTCAGATAAGGTACGAAACAAAACAAAGACTAATTTGCCGATTCCGATAATATCGGGTAACGGAGGATCTTCTCTTAATTTCCGATCTTGAAACAAGCAAGCTGGTGAAAGTTAAATCTACCAGAAAAATTGTTTAAATATGTTTACTGACTGAGGTAGTCGCTCAACTATAGGTGGGCTTCTGCTTGTTGCTTGTTCATCACTTGTTGTTGTCATTATTGTTTTTTTTACAAAAATTGGTAATTGGTAAAAATTGGTTGGTAATATTTACCAACCACAACAAGCTAAAAAAAGAACTCTATCAGACGATGCGATCTTATAATAAAGGTACAAGCTTTCTGACCAAATGGTTTGTTTCTATATTCGACGTCGAAGCCGAGAATAAACAATAGACTGAAGTCACCATCGTTGTAAAGATAGAGCAATTATAGTGAGAATGCTGCGCAATTTACGTCAATTTACCGAAGAATGCGATCCAATGCAGCGGTAGACGGAAGGTCATAAACTCATGAACAAATCACTGGAATGTGATTCGCAGGACGGACAGCTTTTGTCGCTGTCGTAAAATACTGAACAAATATCGATGGTGTACCATTTATTGGAGTTTATCGATCAAGTGCTATGAACGTTGACCGCGCTCGATCAGCCGTGGATGGTCGAATAGCGTGACTTCACGCATGGATGTACTCAGGGATGGGGCGGCCTTTTATGCTGCAAAGTATCTTGCTCTAGAAACTTTCAGGAATCTCTTTCCTTTTTCTGACCTTTCCACTGCCAATAAGACCCTACTTTGTGACGACCTTTAGGTTCCCGGTGTTTAGACTGACCAGATTATTACACAGTGGTTTTTAGTGGTTTCCGTGGGGGCTGAATATAATGGTTTCCTGCTAAAGCAACTATCTAGGTATACCTACTGCAGAACATATTATTCACAAATTTCAATTGATTCTTGAGGCTTTAAAAAATGATGAACTTTGGATTAGATTTAGATTTATTTTATTTTTTAGATTTATTTAGATTTAGATGTTTTTTTTATTTATTTATTTAGATGTACAGATAATTGAAAATCGCTTTCATGCTGCATCTAATTGTTGGATTAATTACGAAGAAATTTTATTTTTATTTTTCGTGCTATTTTGTCCAAAGTATCTACTTATCTGTTTTCTCTGTTCTTTCCTGATTTTTGCCTGAGTTTGTGTTTATAAGATTTATTACTTTGTGTTTTTTTGTGATTTACTCCATTGAATCTATTTATCTGTGTCTTGTAATGTTCGGCTGTACCTGAATTTGTGTGTCAAATAAAACATTTGCATTATAAAATAATACACCCAGAAATTGTTCAGTTGATCCAAGATAATTACTTAAGGTAATACAGAATACTTTCGTCATTATTGTGCTTACAAAAAAGGTTCCCCCGACAAAAGTTCTAAGTTCGTCCATTACAAGTTACCCGGGCACCGTAGGAATCACTTTGCGGTTCGCTGCCTATTGTTTTGTACAAAAACTTTAGGTAAACTAATTTATTGTAATTGGGAAAAATCCGAGAGAAAATATTTGTTGTGGATCTTGCTTAATGAGATTAATCTAACTTTCTTTGTGGTTTATGTACTACAGTTTTTGCTGGACTTTTTTATTGAATGTGTTGTTCCTAAAAGAATAGAAATGGATTGTTCGCACCGACTCGTTCTCCTAATTCATTGTTTATTGTCATGCCTACGTGTAGCTCCTTTAGATTTTTTGACAAAATCTTATTATTATATGAAACTATTTCAATTGAAAACTCTTAACGATCAAAATAAATAAACCCTGTTAGGGCACAGCAATATTCCACTAGGGGCGCTATATTATAATATGTAATTGTACTTAGTCTAATTAATATAAGAATCTGTTAAGAATTCTTGCAATGAATAGAAACAGTTTTCAGTTAGGTACCTTTTTAAAATATTTTTAAACTTTTTAACATTATATTCTTGTTTAATGCTATCAGGAATTTTATTATATATTTTCACACACATTGCATGCTGCAAATCTATCCTTAACAGAATAGACATTGAATTTTTGAACGGATCGTATTATAACAAAGATCACTTTGTCTAGGTGCTAGTTCCACGCGACTGTAAGTTACAACGTAAAGTTAATCAAGTAATCTGTCAGTTTTTCTAGGCTTGACTGTGTGGAACTGGCGCTTAGATTAACCTACTTTATAAATAAAATAAAATAAAAATAGCCTTTATTCTATTACAATTAAAATAAAATTCACAAAATTCAATTCTTAATAACTTAATATTTTAAAATGATTCTTTGATAAAATTCATAGTTTGTAAATCAAAAATAATTAGTTGCAAAATAAACGTTAGGTTAGGTTAGTACTTTTAAAAGACGTCTCTCGGACGTAGGCCTCCCCCATCTCTCGCCTAGTTTCTACAACGTTTCAAAGTGGTCGTTGTGGTTATCTTTAAGGCGATGACAAGAGCTAATGTGACTCTCGCTCGCACGTTTCGACATCTTGAAAGATATAAAACCACTAAACTCATTTTCGAAAAATCGCAATCAACCATTTTGTGTGCAATCACATTGCACACAGTTTAGTACAAATTTCATTTTGATCGAAACAAGTTTTCCTATTTAAAAGTTTGGTTATGTACGAAAACTAGTAAAGCAAACTTTTGAGTAGGAAAACATATATCGATCAAAATGAAATTTTAACTAAACTGTGTACAATGTGATTGCACACAAAATGGTTGATTGCGATTTTTCGAAAATGAGTTTAGTGTTTTTATATCTTTCAAGATGTCGAAACGTGCGAGCGAGAGTCACATTAGCTATTGTCTTCGCCTTAAACTTATAATCTACAACTGAAACAAAACATTAATATTGAGCGTAAAGGCTCATTTTTTATTCTGATAAGATTTTGCCATCAAGCTTTTTCTCTGTATTTGCTCCCCCGTAGGGCCATAGGGTGCGTTCGGTAAACATGTGCTTCTGGTTCCCTATTAGTTTCTGTTATTGATATTGTTCGTCTCGGCCCATTGGCGACGTTAGTGAGCTCATTGCTCCAACTGAATTGTTGCTACATTTCGTTGGCTATTCCAAACTAGAGCTATTTAATGGACTGTAATTTAATGGTGGAGAGAATTGTTTGTCAGTTGGAAGATTAAGTGAGTGAGATGGTAGAGTTATAGGCTACCAACTTTGTTATTTAAAACCTACGTTATTAGACATGTTAATTGAACAGCTCATGCTATCATTGGATTTTTAAGCTTTTGTTGAGTTTGACTAGTATAACAGCTAAAACAACAATAAAAATATATTTTATTTTATTACATAGATATTCAAAAACATATTACACTTGGTAGTGGAAGCGACCCCGCCTTCCGATCCTAAGGTCGTGGGTTCGAAACCGGTCGTGCACCAATGAGTTTTTCTGTTCAAAAATTGCACAATGCCAATACTCTCAAACGGTGAAGGAAAACATCGCGAGGAAACTGGCATGTCGTAGAACCTAAAAAGTTCTATAACATGTGTCAAGTCTTCGAGAGGAGCCTCTTGAGGCGCACTTAAAATCCTTACACCACACTGTTTCGATTCAAATTTTTTCACACTCACACTCATTCAAATTTTTTTTACAAGGTACTATACTAGTGTAGTTAGGTTGAGTACAAAGTTATTGGCTCATTTGCCAGTAGCTTTGATTCTTCACAAATTTGAAAATATAGAAAAGTAAATAAATAAATAATAAATATTTAATAAATATTGGTGGACATTCCACACAGCACTATCTCGCCCCAAACTAAGCTAAAGCTTGTGATATGGGAACCACATAGTTAAATACTTTTTTTTTTGTAAATACATACTTATAACATTATATAACACCCAGACAGAAAACAAACATCTATGTTCATCACACAAACGTTTGTTCTCGGTGGGAATCGAACCCACGGCCTAAAGCGCAGATGGCAGAGCTATAACTGAGCTGCGAGTACTTACTGTAGGTATTTAGTGCTAGCAAACTGTAATACACTATGCAGCAGGTTACAAGCAATTCATTTATTTTATTCACGTCACGTCGTATTTCATTGCGGTGCGGATGCATTATTGAAATTAAAACCGTCCGCTGTGGACATTACACGGAGCGGGGCGAGCTGGATATTAAACGGAACTAATGAAAAACTGTAATTAGGTCATTGTACTTATGGTTTTTTATTATTTTTTGTTTCTTTTCTGGTTTTTGGTTTTAGAAGTGATGTGATGATGTTTTTCTTCTTGTCGTGTCAATTCTTTCGAAACGGTGTGATGAAAGAATTTTAAGAGCTGATTTCACCATGCTCTGTTATATTAACAAAGGATTAAGGGGCCGTTAAATATGTCTAAATGTACGCGTTTGACATCTAAGGTTAGATTCCCGGCCTGTTAATCCTTGATTAGTAACTAACAGATCATGGTGAAATCTGCTCAGTCTCAAAGAGGCTCATTTCGAGCACTTGACGCGCTTGTTTTAGAACTTTTTAAGTTTTACAACAAGCCGATTTCCTCACGATGTTTTCCTTCACCGTTTGAGAGGACTGGCACTGTGCACATATATTTTTGAATAGAAATACTCATTGGTCCGTAATCAGTGATGATGTTAGGAACTAAGAAGTGGCAATTTTTGGTCAACAAAAGTAGCTTGAAAGCTGAAAGTTGCGCAACGGGCTATGGAGAGCTAGGAAATTTACTACCACCCTTTGATAGAATATGAAACTAGGAAATTAGTAGAACCAAAGTCACTGTCATAACTCAGAATTGGCAAGTTGAAGTGGCAATGACAAAAAGAACTGACAGCCAATGGGGAAAATGGCGACGACGAACGGGAGCAGTGTAGCGTGGTCTCAAGAGATCAGAAACATTTTTCTTGGAAATATATTGGCAAGGCCTATGTACAGCAATAAACATCTACAGGCTGATGATAATAATCATTGCTTAGGGGCCGTTCGAGTATTACGTAAGCAGGTTTCTTGCAATTATTTACCCCCTCCCTCCCCCTTGTCAGCAAAAGTAAGCAAAGCTCTTACCCCCCCTCCCATGCTTACGTAAACATTGGTATAGGTATGCATTTTTCTTATAATGTAATGTATTCTGTTTTTTTTATTGATTCATGAGCAGCAGTGACAGAAGAAATTTGGACAAGTGAATAGCACGCGGTAATTCCCCTACTCGGTTCTAAGCGAGTACCTAAACGTAATCATTATTTGTGGGAATCCCCGAATATGCGTTTCGTTTTCAAGCATAGACAATGAGTGGGTTGCCATGTGTAAAAAGTTAATAATTACTACTTACGTAATCACCATCTAGCCCCCCCCCCCCCCGATGTCATCAAAAATAAGCAAAGTATAGATACCCCGCCCCCCTATAGTGCTTACGTAATACTTGAACGGTCCCTTACCTGGCGGAATAGCAACCCTGCATCAGTCCTGTGTATCACGTGAACTGCATTGCTGAGCAAAACTTTGCCTTCGTAGTACAAACAAAAAAAGTTGCGAAGCTCTGCCATGAAAAAGTATACCCTGACTAGAGCCCGTTAACATAAGCCCTAAAACTTATTTCCCCCATCATCCGCAAGTTGGGAACATAAATGAGACTAGATATCAGTATTTATGTAACAAGTTCAATAATTCCAAGGCCTCTGTGATTGGGAGCGACATGTTCAGGGATAAGTGAATTTTCGTAGATAAGCTCTTTAATTTGATTTTGTAGCAATATATACCAAGCGAAGTGTAAAAACGAATAAGTACATACATTCTGTGATACTATTACTTCAATGTATCATCATCATCATCAGCCACAGCCCGACTTCACACACTGCTGGGTATAGGCCTCTCTTTGTATTCACCCGCTGCTAGTCTCATCCAGCTCTTGCCCACTATGTTAGTAATATCATCTGCCCATCTCGCTGCAGGACCACCGAGGCTTCTGCACCCAGTTCTTGTTGAGCACTGGTGGTCTAGTGGTAGCGGCCCCGCCTTCCGATCCTAAGGTCGTGAGTTCGAAACCGGTCGTGCACCAATGAGTTTTTCTGTTCAAAAATTTATGTACAGTACCAGTACAACAATACCAGTACTCTCAAACGGTGAAGGAAAACATCGTGAGGAAACCGGCATGTCGTAGCACCTAAAAAGTTCTATAACATGTGTTAAGTGCTCGAAAGGAGCCTCTTGAGGCGCACTTAAAATCCTTTCACCACACTGTTTCGAAAGAAACTAGTGACACGACAAGAGAAGAGAGAGTTCTTGGACTAGTTGAATATAATTCTTCTAAGTTTTGGCCTAGGAAACTGGCACCTAGATTCATTCAGTTTATAAGACAATCCAAAGAGATCCTTACAATTTTACAGAGTAACGACTGTTTTGAAATTATTGTGCTCATCTTAATGTTTCTTTCAAAACACGAAACTCGCAAATGAAAAATAGGTAAGTAATAAAACTTTGACTATTCAGAATTTAAACTCTAGCTTATATGGTTTAGTGCTTATAATTGCTGGCACAAAACAAATTGGACGGACTGGTGGACAGCAGATAAACTACATAAAAACTCATGCCTGATTGTATGTTTTGTGTTCTTGTAGAGGATAAAATTTTAAATCTATGATATTTAAAAAAACCTGGAGTGAGAAGAGTACCGTTTTCCTAAACGTAGAACTGAACACTGAAAACAAAGCAAGCTTATCCATAGTTTACTCGGTCCCACCGCCGCCGCGGGCTTGCGTGCTGTCAAGAGGATACTTTAGGGGAAGAAATCCCCGCTTTATAAATTGCCTCGCTATCTAAATCTGAGAGATAAGTGCCTCTGAACTTTCCAATTTCGCAACACATCAATAACAGTGACAGCGGACCGATAACAAATCAAAAATACTGTTCTATGGGCGTGTGACTGATGGGCAACGTGACTGCACAGTGTTTGATTGGAGCCAATGTTTCACCTATTGCCAAACTACAGAATTTTACAGTAGTACGTTTACAGTGTACATTTCGCTGAGACGGCGCCTGTTTGTCGCACCTGGCATATGGAAGACTACTCTGCACCTTCTCTTTATAGACTTTTATTTTCAAAGTCAAAGTCAAAGTCAAAGTCAAAGTCAAAATGTATTTATTCAATAAAATCACAAGGATCACTTTGAAACGTCTTAAAGCTAGGTGACTCTAGGTGCCAGTTCCACGCGACCAAAGCCTAGAAGAACAGGCAACAAACTTACGGCTTGGTTCCTACCGTTTTCTGTACTATACTCCTAGTGGGTACTCATAAAAGCATTATTTCTCATCTGTTAGTTTTACCAAAAACTTACTTGAGAGGATGATCCTGTCTAAGGCAATTTCAATTTCAATTGCATTTTCACCTTAAATTGCAATTTTAAAGGCACTTCCACTTCTCAGAATGATGGACACAGCGAGACTCGTCGACATGCTTCGTGGAAAACGTCATTGAAGTCTATAGGCAGAAGTAAATCATGACTATATCATGATATAAAAAAATCAATTGTCATATTTTGCTTCTTCTCCTCGACAGATATTGAATAGTGATAGTAATTTCTGAAGTTCAAATCGTATGGTTTTTATTCGATAAAACACAAAGATCACCTTGACGTATCTTTGTCGTCAAAAAACACTTTAGTTTGGTTGAGTGAACGTAAAGTGATTTTCTCTCCCAACACATAAAGTATATTTCAGAACTAAAATACACCGCGTATGTGCTATCACCAAATATTTGATTCCACAAAAACCACATCAACAAGCAATCGTAGCGACAATCCTAGCCAAGATAAGGGTCCTTCGAGCGAGGTGTCATATCTCTAGCACCAATCGATACATTTTCGTTCGCGCCAAACGGCAGCCTCGTCTTATCTTGTTTTGAAGTTGAGGGGTTGTTTGGAGGGGAAATGGTTGACATGTTTTTTCTTCTCTACTGGCAATTAGCAGTTTACGTCCTTCATGTAATGATGGTGATGTAGCAGTTTACGAGAAACGTTAGCAATGAGCATTAGGATTGAAAGATGCCAAACTTAGGTAGGTACTTTGCAAATAGCCGAAGCAGTGATCACTAGCGTCTACATACAAGTATATTATACCTACTTAATTAGAGAGAGGTGTCTATGCAAAGATAATACAAAGGCTAAGTAAATTTTTATGTAATTAACTATTTTAGATACCGCTCTTACTGTACTTCATTATTTTTATTAACCTTGTCTGGGTTCAAATATTTTTACTATTATTATTATTTGTTTGTTTAATAAAGTTTGTTATAGGTACTCGTATTATTAAATGTTACTTATAATTTTCTGTGTCACTGTTTAACAAACAGTGGCAGAGAAAATCGATAGAGAAGAGATCTTTTCCTAAAATGATGATGATGATGAATGATGATGTTTTCCCTAAAGAATACAGCATGTGGTTCTTCAGAAAAGGCGTTTTAAATATTTAAAGGGCCAGCAACGCGTGTGACACCTCTGGTGTTGCAAACTTCCATAGGTACGGTACGGTAGCCCATCAGGTGGGCCGTACGCTTGTTTGCGTACTTGGTAGTATAAAAAAAAATATGAAGTAAGAAAACTGGATAGCCATTTTTTGATAAGAGAAATTGATTGGATCAAAATTATATTTTTACTGTGCCTTTGTAATTTTATTTTCCAAAACTAGGTTATTTGCGATTTTTCATAACGACGTTCAGTGATTATGTTTTAAAAGTAGCTTGCTAGATTCATTTTCTGTCATTTTGGGAAGCAACATAGCTTTTTCATTTTATTTGTTTTTCTAGTGTTATTTTGAGTTGTGTTGTGTAATTTCGGTGGCATTTTAACCAACATTACTTGAGGTCTTAGCACAAAGTGTAAACATTTGGAATGAAAGTGTATTAATTGATATCCTGATTTGACCGAAAATGTTTTCAATGTTTTAAAGAAAACCGCCACCATTTTCTTTAAAACAAATGACGGCCGACTTGACTAAAAAAGGTATTCAATACAAATCACTTGACACTGGCAAGATTGTCTGTCGAATGACGGACAGGAGCCATAAATTGAGAGAAGAAAGAAGAAAAGCTTGCTAGGTTTCCTAGCATAGGATTGACATAACACACGCATATATAAAAGACTTGAAAAATTCCCTATCTGTCCCCAATTGAGTGGGATTTCGGACGATATACTGAGTGGAGTCAGAGGCAGTGAAATGCCTTAAATTTCCACTTGCGCCGAGTCAGTTGAGTCATGAATGAATATTTATGGTTCAACTGTAAAGCAATAAATTGTGGAGGTGTTATTTGTGATCCATAACTTTACACTGCAATTTTTCTAAACCTTCTAGAAGGAAACCCTCCTACTTTTAATGCCAAACTGGCAAGCGCTGAAATTATAGTTTGAAATAATATAAAAGTCTTTTATGCGATGCGAAGTGCCAGTGGCCTGCTTTCAAAATGTCGGCCTGAAAATGTCATGACGGAGGTTTTTATACCAAGTTCTAGATAATTTATTATCTGTATGCCTCAAGTTGATGAACAAACCAGGGCATATTAGGACACATTCTTATTGTGCGTGACATGCGAGGCTATGCTAAAAGACTATGCTAAAAGCAAGTAGTATCAACATCTTGAAAGGCCAGGAATAAAAAAAAACTTTGAATCACAAACATAAAAGTAAAAATGTATGCAAGGTGTTCCAATACTTGTGTTTAAAAACTTCAGGGGGCTAAAGTACCCATCAATATGACTAACTTTTTCTAAGGAACCAACACTGTAAACGCGAAAAAAAACAGCTGTTTCATACATTTTAGCCAGGTAGGTAATGACATTTTGTATGAAACAGCTGTTTTTTTTTCGTGTTAACAGTATTGGTTCCTTAGAAAAGTTATTCATATTAATGGGTACTTTAGCTCCCTGAAGTTTTTAAACACAAGTATTGGAACACATTGTATACAATACAATTATTCGTCGATCGAATGTGGTCCACACATGATTTTCTATGTACCAAAGTTAACTACGAGTTTGAATAGGTATCGCAATAGCCTATACATAATAATATGTTTTATGGCATACATTGACTCTGTTATCAAACAATAAAAGAATCTTTGCACATCCCTGCCGCGTCAGTTCATATTGTCCGTTTTAATTGCTAAGCCGCGCTGGCCCGGCAAATGCGCTTAGCAGGTCGCATGCATTGTCTCGTGCCCCATATTGAAGCTCGCATTGCTTTCAGAAATAAAGTTTCAAATTGATACAGCTGTGGGGTAAAATCAAGAACGACAGTTGTTAAAAATGCAAACGATAATGGAAAACAATTGAGAAAATGGATAGTCTCAAATGCATTGCAAAACTTATATGAATATTTTGAACGATAGTTGTAAGTTCTATAATATCTACCTCTTGGTTTCTTGTAGGTCATATACGTAGGTACAAAACAATCTTTACAAACAGATTATTTGTATAAAAATGTTTTAGTTATACTTGGATGCTAATTTAATGAAAAAAAACATGCGTTTTTATTGTACATCCGGAACGGACAATCTGTTATAACTGTACCTAACTAAATTTAGGTCTTTTTTGTACTACAGTACTTCTGATTTCTTGAAACCTGTCAGAATGACAGCCTTCACAGCTCAGTTGGCAGTAGCTCTACCTTCTGTGCCGTAGGCCGTGGGTTCGATCCCCACCGAAAAAAAATATTTGTGTGATGTTTTTTCTCTGTCTGAGTGTTATATAATATAATAAGTATATATTTAGAAAAAAAAGTACTGATTTATGTAGTATATCAGCTATCTGGTTCCCATATCTTTCCCATATCACAAGCTTTGGCTTAGTTTGGGGCGAGATAGTGCTGTGTGGAATGTACACCAATATTTATTTATTTAATGATTACCAGCGATATAAGAAAAAACTTTGTACTCGTTTCGTTGCTCGGTTAGTTATTTTTGTGTAATAATAAACCTACACAAGCTACTAACCTACTTAGTTTACGACTTAGTTACTTAGTAGTTTTAGAGCTCTTTGAAAGAGTTCGTCTAGGGAAATACTACCAGCGTACTTATTTCTGCTGCCAAGCAGTTTAGCTCGCATTGCTGTGTCTGATTTGAAGGGTAAAGGTGCTGAAGTTTTCTTTTTTTATACAACTAGCTGACGGAACAAGTAGATGGCCCGCCTGATGTTAAGTGGTAACCATCACCTATAACAAAGCATTGCCTCGTAAGTCACGCAAGATAGGAACGTGCCCTACGATGCACTGCTATGCGTCCATCAACTTGAGGCATACAGTTGTTAAGCCTCATGTGCCTGTAATTTCACCGGCAACCACACTCTTCAAACTGAAACACAGCGTTGCTGCTTGGCGGCAGAAAAAGGCGTGGTGGTAGTACTTCCCCGGACGGGCCCTTCACAAGGAACTCTTCTACTCTTTAAAGTTTTCTTGTCTACATGTACTACGTATCAGAATGATAGACGCAGTGCAACGCCAAATAGAACGACGTCTATCGACGATGGGAGGTAATGCAATTATAGGATGTAACAATTTAGCATCTCGTGTCTGTGAACTTCGACATAATTATCCCGTAGCAAGTTTCTAACGAGCAATATGGATGCCCATTGTGAGGAGAACAATATGCACAAACTCCAATATAGCTCAGAGACAATGCAGTCTGACCCTTTAAACACCCATATTTTTAGTCATTCCTCATGAGCAGTGGTGGTCCAGTGGTAGCGGCCCCGCCTTCCGATCCTAAGGTCGTGGGTTCGAAACCGGTCGTGCACCAATGAGTTTTTCTGTTCAAAAATTTATGTGCACAATACCAGTAATCTCAAACGGTGAAGGAAAACATCGTGAGGAAACCGGCATGTCGTAGAACCTAAAAAGTTCTATAACATGTGCCAAGCGCACTTAAAATCCTTTCACCACACTGATTCGAAAGAAACTAGTGACACGACAAGAAGAAGAAGTCATTCCTCAACATTATCAAATTCAGTCGAAATACATTATAATTTAGTCCTCAATATTAACAAATTCAAAGTTGAAATAAGTTTCTTGCCCGTTCTTCTAGGCCTTGGTCGCGAGGAACTGGCGATAGATTCACCTAGTATATAGGACGTTTCAAAGTGATCCTTGTGATTGTACTGAATAAATACCGTTTTGATTTTGATTTTTGATTTTTAAATACGTTTATTTAGTTATTTTTTATACTACGGCTGATATCACCAGCAGATGTTAGCATGATGTTTTAGTGGTAACCATCACCTATAACAAAGTATTGCCTCGCAAGTCACGAACAATGTGAACGTGCCCTACGATGCATTGCCCTACGTCCATCAACTTGAGGTATACAGAATTTTATGCCTCATGTGCCTGTAATTCAACCACACCCTTCAAACCCGCGCCGGAACTTGAACGAGTAAAAGTCTAATTGTACTTGGGTTAATACGCTCCATCGTCTAAATGTACAATGGTTAAAAAGCTCATTAATGAGTCATTGTTTTTTAAAACAAATGACAACTTACAAAACAAAAACAAAACGCAGGGCAGAGAATCGTACGGCACGTTCCTATTGTGCGTGAATTGCTGGGCAATGCTTTGTGTGCAATGGTGAGTGAGATTTGTGAGCCAAACAAAGATTTTCATGAAACTGGAGAAAGAAAAATAGTCTGAGAATGACGAAATGTTCTTGCGTGGTCTCAACTTAGAATACGAGCTTAACATTGCCTGTTAAAGTGAGGAACTTTAAGTTCCCTAAGCACTAGTCTCAGAAGTTTGTAACTAACGAGCCCGTCGCAAGATCATCATGATCCTAACTTTATGATTGTTTGGAAGTTGGCTTTTTACCGATATGGCCATATACATACATACATAAAATCACGCCTGTTTCCCATAGGGGTAGGCAGAGACCACGGATTTCTACTTGTTACGATCCACACATACCTCTTTCGCTTCATTCACTCTCATAACATTCTTCATATATGCTCGTCGGTTTAGGGTACTTTTGACCTGGCCTTTCTCTAAAAAAATATGAAAATAAATATGTCTAAGACCACCCTTGTACGATATAAGCAAACTATTTTTACCGTGTATTTTTTTTTTATAATTAAGTCTCTTATATATTTTCATCCCATTATCCATTGTCCATCCATTACTGGGTATTGTTGCCTGCCATGTAACCCTAGATTTGGCTGCCCGATGGAGGGGATAGGGGAGGACTATGTCTTGTAATGGACTTCTTCTGGAGAAGAGCACTTGTGGTCTATTGGTAGCGATCCTAAGGTCGTGGGTTCGAAACCGGTCATGCACCTATGAGTTTTTCCTGCACCTCTCAAACGGTGAAGGAAAACATCGTGAGGAAACCGGCATGTCGTAGCATAATTAGGTAACCTGAAACACAATGAAATCCCGTTTTCACTGAGCCCATAATAGCCCCACAGAGCAATTATGAAAATGACCATAAGCCTTAATTAGGTACGTACTCTACGATCACTGGTTGTGTATGAAATTATAATAATGCGGTATTACAGGCAACCAGCGCGTATTAGTGCATAATTAGTGCATGCTCGGACTCAGTGCTTTTACTAGATGTAATTTTGTTTCTAATAACCAATATACAAGGTGTTCCATAAGTTGTGTATACACCACTATTTTGTGACTACCAAAAAAAATTTAAGGACAGTTGCAGCAGAGGCTACTAATGCTATTGGCACTGTCAAGATTTTTTAATATTTAACTTTTAGCAAGTTATCGAGGTTTGTTTTCAACCAAATTCCTGCACAATTTTATGGACACACTACAAGAAAATACTACGGAATACTACTGCTAGTCAACATCGTAAACACTCCATTCATTATGACTCCTTCCATCTACCGTCTCGTCGTATAGTACCTACCTACGTCACATCATCTTGTCGCACTCATCGTATTCCTTCTCTCTCGCTCACTAGATAAATCATTTAATGGGTAGGTAGATAGGTAAGTATCATAAAAAAGGCATTATTTTAGGGATTTTTTTAATACTTTTATTTGTAATTAATTGCCATTTTTCCTTCATAATTTTACGGGCTCAGGATGTCAAGCTATTTACAACAATTAAAGTTATTTACAGTATGTACTTACAACTACGCACGTATTTACACTTCCACTAACCACAAGTATTTTAAAAGTTGTTCAAAATGTCCACCTTCATTGTCAATGCAAACACACACACGTTTTAACAAATTGTTTTCAGGGAAATACTTAGTCTTTGCACTATCAAAAGGGTCTAATGCATTGTTAGGGTCACTTTCACATACACTAGTCTTTTTATTTCGCTCCACAAAAAGATTGGGGAATTTTTGAAAGATTGTCAGATCGGGCGAGCACGGAGGCCAGGCAACTGGGCCACCGCGACCAATCCATCGGGTGCCAAACTCCTGAGATAGATACTCGATAGCGCACCGTCCTGCTGAAACCATAGCTCCCGCCGCCAGGTTGAACGGAATATCCTCCAGCCTGGCGATGGCTAGTAGCTCCTGGGTCTTCATGTAGTGTATCTCTCTGAGCGCACAATCTTCCAAGGGCAGGACTGGCTTGTGCTAAAGCGACGTGCCGCGTCACGCGTGCTCCTCCGCGGATCTTCTTCAAAATCATTTAGGACTTCATCGTAGAAGTTTCGGGAGTATGCAGGCCCTCCTCGTCCTTGCGCATGCGACGGCACGTAAACAGAGCCATGGTCCAATATGCGTTGGTATAATATGCTGGACAACGTGGAGTAATTTGGTTGCCGATTGTTTGGGAACAATTCGCGGTACATCCGTAGGTAATCACTCACATTTCCCCAGACTAAAAATACGTACGTAACATGTATGCGTTATTCTCTGGCAGTGTACTGACAAGCTATCGTGAACGTGAAAACCACAATAAATTAAGTACCTACCCGCGTACAATTTTTATTTTACGGATGTCACTGACCTGCATCGAATTTAGAGTACCTATGTATGGGTTTCGTTCGACACGAGTTTGCCGGCCATAGATAAAATAATAGTTAGTATTGCGCGAGCGGCGCGTTTTGTTTCGTTTCGAACGAGACAAAAATTTATGAATGGATGAGAATGAAACTCGGGTAGAAGACTCTGTAGTAGGTACGTACGGATAATGGGTAACTAGTTATCATCCTTTTCTCGGGATATTCTTTTTAATATTTTTTTTTGAGTTTTAACTACATAAATGTGATCAGTAACTGACACTGAGCATGCGGTTTTTTTTTTTTTGGTAATTACAAATTAGTGGTGTATAAACTTCAGGGGGCTAAAGTACCCATCAATATGAACAACTTTTTCTAAGGAACCAACACTGTGAACGCGAAAAAAAAAACAGATGTTTCATACATTTTAGCCTGGTAGGTATTGAACTTTTGTATGTTTTTTTTTCGCGTTCACAGTGTTGGTTCCTAAGAAAAAGTTGTTCATATTGGTGGGTACTTTAGCCCCCTGAAGTTTATATACACAACTTATGGAACACCTTGTATAATTTAAGGTAACTATAGGAATATACTTATAACGCTCGCTCTGCATGCTCGCTGTAAAGCATTTTAACATAATTCTAAATCGTTATAATAGTAATTTATCATTAAGTAAATTACAAAATTACAGCCTATATTAAGGCTCTACCTGGCACCAATGGTCTAGTGGGAGTGACTCCGCCTTTTGATGGTAAGGTCGTGAATTCGAACACGGTCATGTACCAATGGATTTTCCCCTTCGAAAAATGTAAGAGCAATGCCAGCGCACTCAAATTAAAAAAAATATGCTGAGGAAACCAGTATTCCAATAGCGCCAATAGATTTGCAACCTATCACGTATGAAATACCAACTAAAATATAAAATATCCTTAAATATCTTCAAAGAATCTAAGTTGGTACTTGGTACTAAGAGAGGATATCTACTGTGCCTGCGGATCAATGTCGGGAAGCTGTTTCCGTTTTAATCGTCATCAGAAAATAAATTAAAACAAATCTTCCTTTAAAAAATGCATTTTTTAAACGTAGGTTAAGTCGACAGTAATTAACCTACTAATGTAGCTGAGTTCTTATACATGTAAGATCTCCTACATTTCACAAACAACTTCTACGGTTTTCTGAATACTTTGTTGGGGTTCAAATTAAGCTTGAAATTAAATAGTTAATTCTGTGTATTTTGCAATAAACTGCGAGTAAATAAGTTTATTCGAAATGATGCATGTGAACTCACGGCATGAGAGCAACAAATATAAAGGTGAGAGAGATACACTACAGCCAGGGTATGAACATGCATAGGTGAAATAATGCCGCGTTCATACCAAACGTATTGTAAGAATCTTACAAAAAAATGTACTCGGTGCCACTTATTTGTCAAAAAAATACGTGAAGTAACCGAGCTTGCCATCCGTCAGGCAAAAAAAAAAAACTTGTCTTACCTACTAGTTTTCGTACTAATGCAAACTTTTTGGCTGAAAAACTTACACACGGGTAAATAACGTATAACACGTTATTTAAATACATTTTATTAAATTAATTAATTAGGTAATATATTATTTTGACTGTGTTAGATTATACTACAATACAATATCTAATATATTAGATATTGTATTAATATATTATTAATTATTACAGTATAAATTATTTAGTTATAAGCTGACATTCAAATAACAATTGTGAAATTTTTTTTTGTGAATTAATCAATTGAATATAGCTTTATGACGTCTCAACTTCGATCAACAATCAACCTAGATTACGTGTGGCGGGCTCAAAAACGGCCCGAGAAATAAGAGCACAAATAAATTTGTGTTCTTATTTGAGTTTAGTATGCTCCAACCACAGCCAACGTGCGGACGTGCTAAAATGCCTTAGTGTGCTTTAAAACTGCGAAAATAACCCCTAAAACAGTAAGGTTTCAGAAGGAATGTCTTTTTTTCGGTAATTACATGTCAGTTTCCGTTTTGCGATGCTTAAATCATTGTTAACAATTAAAAACAAATATTTTGTCGTTTATTCAAAGTCCGCCATCGAGGCACCTGTAGTGTGTGCGAGGAGTAGTAAAATACAAAGAAGCAAACAGAAACAAAACGAAACGAAAGTAATAATGTAACTCACAAAGTAATAATGGAGAAAAGTACTTTATTTGTTGCAACATAAGGTTGATTACACAACAAATGTTATTTAACCTATGTCTTTTAATTTCAAGGTGACGGCTGTAATTGACGAATGATCATAAGTGTAAGATAGTAATTTGAAAATTTGTGACTTTATTACAAGGGTTTATGGTTGTAATTAGGTTGAACTTGAAACTGTTTAAAAACCTTTGAATCAGTTCGATGTAGCTGTTTATGTGTGTGTAAGTAGATGTTCAAGCGGACAGTTTTTAGCTTTGATTTTGTATGTGACACGGAATCTAGTTGATTGTTGATCGAAGCGTCTCAACGTAATAATTGTAATTCAATTGAATATACATTTTGTCTTTGACGATAGTTTGCTAACAAACCTCTCACGTGCGTGGCTCATGTGAGCATGGTTCATTTATGACGTAATCAGATTTCTGCTCGACTGCTAAAGTAAATGAGCTTAATGAGCTTTTCATTTGAATGAAGTACTCGCATAATACATTGTCTTTTTTTGAATTTATTTTGTGTTCACATTGTGTATTGTGTCTTTGTTTTTATATCATAATATTATTATAAATAAATATTCCACACTGCACTATCTAGTCCAAAAATAAGCATACCTAGCTTATTATATTTTTTTTGATTATAATAATAAATAAACATTGGTGGACATTCCACACAGCACTATCTAGACTCAAACTAAGCCAAAGCTTGTAATATGGGAACCAGATAGCTGATATAACACATATAAACGTTTTTTTTGTAAATACATACTTATTGTATATAATGACACCCAGACAGAGAACAAACATCTATGTTCATCACACAAATATTTGTTCTTGATGGGGATCGAACCCACGGCGGAGTACGGAGTAATGTTACTCTGCATGAAGAATAGGTAACGTATTCCTTGACTAGAAATACTCTTGACTAGAATTAAACTATTTCTTCTTTGCATCAATATCACATACCTACCTAAGTGACAAATAAGTGGTCCTCCGACAAACCACGTGACTAAGCTGCGCTGAACACATTTTTTATGTAGATTTTCGTTCTGCGCAGCTGACGTTATCTGTCATTGAGCTGACAGTATGTTGTCGCTGAGCTTCTTTGATTCTCAAGCTCTAAAACACTCTTCAGCTCATCGTCAATGTAAAATACATAAGCCTTCCATTTTTAAAAACAAAAACACAAAAGTGTTCCATTTTCAAAAACATAAAACGGCATACTAAAAACATACGCGTCTAAGCTGTCAAGATGCGAGCTGCAGTGTACGGTCACGGAAAAAGTAGTTTTGTCGTAACACTTTTATTTGGCTGTAACTCACCCTTCTGAGTTACGCGGTAACGTACAACTTTTCACTTAGCCGGCGCATTGGAGTTCGCAGCTAAAGCTTTATGGCTAAACTTCACATTGCCATAGTAAAAAACGAGCAGTTAAAAAATGGCTGTACATTCTTGGTAATGGTGAGTGTCATTTCCAGTTAAAAGTTGGTGATGCTTCCATCTTTTTTATTCATTAACGTAAAGATAAGATTGTTTTTATTAATGCTTTTAACGGCGTTGTTCTGTAATAAAATATATATTTTCCTGCAGCTTTTGTATTACAATTGTTAATTATTTAATAATTTATTAAATTTAAATTAATAATTATTAAAATACTACTGACGAAAACTTAAAGTACCCATCAATATGAATAACTTTTTCTAAGGAACCAACACTGTGAACGCGAAAAAAAAACAGTTGTTCCATACATTTTAGCCAGGTAGGTATTGAACTTTTGCATGAAACAGCTGTTATTTTTCGCGTTCACAGTGTTGGTTCTTTAGAAAAAGTAATTCATATTGATGGGTACTTTAGCCCCCTGAAGTTTTAAGTACAAGTATTGGAACACCTTGTATAATAATATGTATATGTAATTTTTTTGTATTTTTTTCTATAAATAAGATATTTATAACACTCAGACAGAGAACAAACATCTATGTTCGTTACACAAAGGTTTGTTCTGTGTGGGGATCAAACCCACAGCCTACAGCGCAGAAGGCAGAGCTGCTACTAACTGAGCTGTGAGTTTTTTTTTTCTCCTCTTATGTATGGGCTAAATGCTGGTGATCGTCTGACGATTCTTACAGCGCTATACCGAACTATGAAGAGCGCGGAAGGAGCTCAACCGGTAAAGTTAGGTTGGGGTAACAAACGCAAGGGCACCGCTATGGTACGATCTCGGCTTGGGCTGCTGGGCTATCTGTATTACACATATACTCGGGTAGTTTATCTGTTGCTGGCTGTGTGGGCTATCTGTATTATACATATATTCGGGTAGCTATCTGGGTACCAAATGATGTCGTCACTACATCGTCACTTGTACACGTTTCTACAGCGACAAAGCTTTGATGGGCCGTAAAATCTTACGAGTATATTAATATCTTTTGTTTCACGACAAACAAAGTCTGACTTAGTTGTTTGTCGGTACTTTGTAAGAAGTGTCAATATACTCACATCAAGAGGACCTTTGTGGAGTTATTATTGTATTTTGTGTTTTTTTTAATGAGAATTGAGCAAGAATTACGAGGTCGTTATTTAAATGTTATTTCTTGAGTTTTTCTATAGTGAATGCTTTGTTTGAAATCATAAACATTGTAACAACTGTAGTACCAAATTTTGGTCGGTATCTAACTATTTAAAACACCTATCAGCAGAATATGGACAGCAGCATCGATCGGTCACTAATCCTCCTGCCGAGCGTAGTCTACGGCTTTCCTACTCCACTAAATCTGAGTAAAATCTGTGTCCTTTACTTTTTTTAACATTCTTCAAAAGAAGAAAAAAAAAGTTTTTGTTTCAAAATGCTGTCATTTGCTGATCTTTTAATATTTTTGCTGCTCTGTCACTTTATTAGAAACTTGGTTTAAACACGATTTTTCGGAGCTAAATACAGTGATTTTATATCTGCAAAATGTTGAAACAAGCGAGAGCGTTGTTTGAAGGTTTTTTTTCGGCATCTCGAAATGCCTTAAAATTACCTTGTTGCTATAATTTTGCAACAACATAACAACGTTGTTTGACGGTTATCGGCGTCTTAAGCTGTTCTCCGTTCCAGCGTTTCATCCACCCGTATGTAACTGGCAGCACATGGCGTTTGCGGCCACCGGCGGCTGAAGAAAGTTAACGAGAGAACACGGAAATAAACAATTAATTTGAAAAGCCAAGAATAAAAGTTTTACGAGTTTCAATTCCGACATGAATGTGGTAGCTTTGGAACTTAATATTCCGAGGTTTGCCACTTCTAAACATTGGCCGTAGCACAAGTTTTTTGGGTTGTCGAATCGCTGGTGAGTGTGTTATTAAGCGCTTCTTATATTAGTGCTCTCCCTTAAGTTTTTTTTTTTTATTCAACTTTCTGATGGAACAAAGCATTGCTTCGCAGGTCAGTTTCTATCTCTCTCTATCTCTTGTCGTGTCACTAGTTTCTTTTGAAACAGTGTGGTGAAAGGATTTTAAGTGCGCCTCAAGAAGCTTCTTTCGAGCACTTGACACATGTTATAAAACTTTTTAGGTTGTACGACCGTTTGAGAGTACTGGCATTGTGCACATACCTTTTTGAACAGAAAAACTCATTGGTGCACGACCGGTTTCGAGCGCACAACCTTAGGATTGGAAGGCGGGGCCGCTAGCACTAGACCACCACTAGGACAGTTTTATTAACAAGTGTTATACAAAAAATACCTTTCAGTTTCTTGAGCTTCCATTGCCTGATATCACTCGCTTTATACATATAGCAATGGGTGCATATAAAATAGTTAAACAATCCAATATTCGATAAGGAGCATAACGAAAGAAATTGATTGACAAGACGAGTGTTCGCTTATAATTTGATTATACTATCCGCTTGTAGTCAAATAAGTTTTTTTATTTTTTATTATAACTATTTGATTGAACAAGCAGATGGCCCACCTGATGTTAAGTGGTAACCATCACCTATAACAAAGCATTGCCTCGTAAGTCACGCACGATAGGAACGTGCCCTACGATGAACTGGCCTGTGTTCATCAACTTGAGGCATATAGATGTTAAGCCTCATGTGCCTGTAATTACACCGGCAACCACACTCCTCAAACCGAAACACAGCGTTGCTGCTTGACGGCAGAAAAAGGCGTGGTGGTAGTACTTCCCCGGACGAGCCCTTCACAAAGAGCTCTACTACTCTTAAGTTGTTTATAAAATGTCAATCGAAATGTTACAAATTGTATCAAGGGTGCTCGAGTGCGACATTCGGTAGACTTAATTCATCTGGAGGAACTCACCTGGGTGTTTTAAGTGCTACGCACGGTAGACTTGGTGCACCTGGGAGAACTAACACAGCTTTCCATTGAGAATGAGAACAGCAAACCCCCTCGCGTCTACGTACAAGCCTAGGCTTAGTTAGTGAGGTGGTCAAACCATATTCTTGGCCTTCGGTCTGAATACAACAGATGCAAACTACCTAGATACTTCTCACTACCAAATTGTTATTCAAACATGTTGTAAGACCGTAATGAATAAACTTTTTCTATTTTTTTTTTATGTTTATCTATGTTTTCAATGAGATTTAAGCCCCAATCCGGTAGACTTAATTGCTACGCAAGGTAGACTTGGTGCACCTGGAGAACTAACACAGCTTTCAATGAGATTAAAGCCCCAATCCTGTAGACTTACGGCCGGTTTCTGAAAGCTCGATCAAAACTAATCGGATGTCAAGTCTCTCGCCATTTCAGCTATTACATCGAAAAAGATAGAGATAGCAAGTGACTTGACATGCGATTCGTTTTGATCGGGCTTTCAGAAACCGGCCGTTAATTCACCTGACTCGATATTCCAACTCTTTGGCAAACTCAAGATCGTTGAGTATCTGGCTTACCTAATAGGTGACTGATTATAATTTTAAACCTCTTTGGTTTAAGGCGAAGACAAGAGCTAATGAGACTCTCAACATGTCAAAACGTGCGAGCGAGAAGTTGTTTGATAGTTGTCAGCCCCTTAAGTGTTTTGATTGATATACAATGTCAAATGCTCAATGCATAAAAGTGCAATCAAGGGTCTGATAATTTTTTGTGGCGTTTTCCCCACTAACAACTTTAATCTTGGTTGGTGGGGATTATGACAATCGAGACGCCCTCTTACACGATTGACCGACGACATTGTAAGGATCGCGGAAAGCTGGTGGATGGAGAGCGCTTAAAATCCATCTTCCTGGAAATCTATATGGGAGACCTATGATGTCCAGCAGTGGTCTTCTTCAGCGTGATGAAGAAGACCACTCCCTGGACATAGGTCTCCCCTATATGAATGATATTTTTAACTTGTAGCATTTATGGAAAAATAATTTATTCTTCCAATGCATTTTTTATGTTTTGTTTAAAGGTCCATTAGACCTACTCTTAGCAAGATCGAACGTAAGCCTTATTCTGCCGTTTGTTTAAGCCAGTGCCGTTCAAAATATGGAATTAATTTTAAATTTTATGTGACCAGAATAAGCTAATGATGTTACTTGTATATACAGTAGCGAGATCGTTTACAGGTAGTTATTTGAGTAATTTAAGATGATTTTTGATTTAACGGCTGGCTGTGAGATTTTATAGCATCGTATTGTGGTTTGGTGCAGACGATTTAGACACGTTATTATTTTTATACCTTAATTATTGATATATTTAGGTACCACCGACCTGGAACTGGCGTCTAGTTTATGAAGTACTAGCTGGTGCTCGCGACTTCGTCTGCGCAGTATTGGTATTTTGAGTAGCTTATATTAGAGCGTGGCGTAGTATAGGTACATATGTGTTACTCTAGCGGTTTTGGCAGCGCACGCCAGAATAGCTCGCAGATGGTTGATTTTTTTCTACTCACTTGACACTCATCGTCATATTTTGGACAATTCACACAATATCTTTATAAATAGTAGCCTATGTGTTATTCTGATGTATAAGCTATATTATTGTAAAGTTTCATTAAAATTCATTCAGTAGTGTTTACGTGAAAGAGTAACAAACATCCATCCATCCATCCATACCTACAAACTTTCGCGTTTATAATATTAGTAGGATTGGATTTTTATGGTTTTAAAGTTATATGAGAATAAAATAGTAAACTCAGAAACAAGACCAAACAAAGCCCACTGGACCAAGAATGTCATGCTCGAATATAACTAGTGATGTGCACGATCCGACATGACATTCGGCGAGTACGTGTGATGTTGAGTCGCCAGCCCTAATTGAAGCATACGCCTACTGAACACTCAACGTCAAAAAATAATGATTTAAGCTTTACATCATCATTAACCTAGAACTGGATACTGGCAAAATTGTCTGTTCGAATGACGGACAGGTGCCATAACCGTAGCCCGCTTCGCTCGCGTATTGAAAGAGATGGATAATAGATAATTAAAACGTTTTCAATTTCTTGGGTTCATTTCCGTTCGTTGGACATACTCCTAGCATATTATGCCTTCTGTATCACAAAAGCGCTCAGAGGTAAATACCATAATCGGTCACCCACCCAAATGATGGCCACGCAGACCGTTGCTTAGATGTCGATCATTTAGGAACTTTGCATAAGTACTAGTATTCTTTTATCTGTGGTATAAGTAAGTGATCCTTGAAATTCTACTGAATAAAGAACATTAATTACAAGGATTTGATCTCGGTTTTGTGGTCTATCAGCGCAAATATATCATCAAACCCCGTCTTCTTCTTCTTGTAGTGTCACTAGTTTCTTATGAAACAGTGTGATGAAAGGACTTTAAGTGTGCCTCAAAGAGGCTCCTTTCAAGCACTCATTCCTGAGACCACCATCTTAATACCTGTACCATTTATAGTTTTTTGTCGCTCACTGTACCTGTCGAATTCCCACGTGAACACTCAGCTACTGACGACGGAATTAACGCGATGAATTTAGTGGTCTTCAAATAGATTCTAGCTTTGTCTATGACCAATAAAATCAGTTATGTTTAATTGTCCCTGACAGTAGAGATAATACTACGCTTTTGTGTTTATAAAACTAGCGCATTTTTTTATATTGTTACTTTTTGTAGTAGCCCTCCATACTTACAAAGGATACTAAAAATAAAAAATGTATTATATATTTTTACGAAGTTGAAAAAAGACCAATATTTTTTCCAACAGCTTTTTCTAGTAAATTAAGTTTATTACATTTTGTTTCAAACAAACGACAAATGACTCAATCATATAAATTGAATTATAGTCAGGTGCACGATAAAAATAACTCAGTAACGTCTTTATTGCGTTTCCACCACCTATGGCGAGGCTACAGGTTTACCATAAATAAATGTTACCTACTGAGATAATATCACTATGCCCACTGACCAGCTGTTAAGACAACTGTCAGACGTTCACATATTTGTGTATAAATTGCGTATGCCTCAAATTTATGGACGCAGGGCAGTGCATCGTAGGGCAGGTTCCTATCATGCGTGACTTACGAGGCAATGCTTTGTCTGGTGATGGTTACCACTTAACATCAGGTGGGCCATCTGCTTGTTCCATCAGCTAGTTGTATAAAAAAATAGCTGTTGCTTTAGACAGTGTCTTCTGGTACGAGAGTATAAGTGCGTGGTTTTGTAATAAAATAAAACTTGTTGTGAATAGTAATAGAAAGTAATTATGAAAATTATCGGAGCTTAAAATTCATTAGGCGATAAAGCTATTAATTTTTTACCTCCTGATGAGTTGGATATTTTTGGAATGAGTATTTATAATAACCAATCCACAGGTCTCTGATGAGCAGTAATAGTATATTTATTTATTTTATGTAGATACGTGTTTGGATAAGCATACTTCCACAACAGCACTATTGCAATTACAAGTTAAGCTTGTTGTGCGGCTAGATAGTGCTGTGAGAAATATCCACTAATATTGTTTTTTTTATACAACCAGCTGATGGAACAAGCAGATGGCCCACCTGATGTTAAGTGGTAACAATCACCTATAACAAAGCATTGCCTTGTAAGTCACGCACGATGGGAACGTGCCCTACGATGCACTGCCCTGCGTCCACCAACGTGAGGCATACAGATGTTAAGCCTCATGTGCCTGTAATTACACCGGCAACCACACTCTTCAAACCGAAACACAGCAACGCTGCTTGGCGGTAGAAAAAAGCGTGGTGGTAGTACTTCCCCAGGCGAGCTATACACAAAGAGCTCTACTATTCTTTACAAGACTCTTTATTGTGAAATTATATAATTTTTTTTTTACTTTAACTTTCATTTCTTATTCTCTATTCTTATTTTCTTATTTAGGTACTTGCTGCCTATAATAACATCGACAGGGCATCAATAAAATTAAAAATAAACAAAAGAACAATTATTTTCGTAACTTACGTGTATAATTTGAAATCCCGTGAGACTAGTTAATACCAACATATTTATACACCTAGAATATCTACTGGATAAATACATTTAATTTCAATTTAAAAAGTATCTACAGGATGTAATAAACTATTCACGAAAACATGAACTATTTTGGGCTAATTTAAAAATTTTTGAAAAATTTTAACACCTGAATTTTTTCTTATTTTATGAACCGCAAAGTGTTTGATAACATTTACAACACTATTATAGTCGCGTTAAACTCTCGCTACAGGCTCGGTCAGTGCTCAAACTGTAGTCGCGTTAAACTCCCGCTGCAAACTTGGTCTTATATAATCTAATCACACGCTTAAACAATAGGATCGTCCGTTCTCCTAAGTGCGAGAGAGAGAGCAATATTGCTGTCTCGTTCCGATAACTTATGACCGAGCCTGGAGCGAGAGTTTAACGCGACTATAGACAACATAATACGGTTCGCAGATAGCTCAACTGTTTCTTATGTATTTTGTACATTTTTAAATACTTGTATTCGGTGTAATTTTCTTTGTAAATCAATTTATACATACAAATTCATTTATTTACCAAATAATCGCGTGAAGAGTTTAAACATTGGTTACCGTTGGTCCCCATTGGTTACCATTGGTTACATACAGTGGCGTAGCTATCGTAAGGCCAGGTGGTGCAGTGCATCAGGGCCCCGAAGCTCAGGGTCCCTCCCTAAGCTTTGAAAAGAGAGGGTCAGCCAGCTCCCGAAGCTAGAAAGCCTTGAGCCTGCTCACAAAATTCTTTCTCTATACACCGGGGCCTTGTCCACCTAGCTACGCCACTGATTACATAATACTACTTCTTAGTCGTGTCTTAAACTAACTCAAGTTCATCCTTAGGTTTCGCATCGAATACTTTATTGATGCAGTGTACAACTTCTGTTAAGAGCTCCGTGATGACAGGCCTGCCAAGTGAATTGAGGACGTCCTTTCCGTTATCACGCATGATGTCGAGGATGGGCTTGGCTGTAAGGACAAACTATTTTTATTTCTTTTTTTAGGGTTCCGTACCCAAAGGGTAAAACGGGACCCTATTACTAAGACTCCTCTGTCCGTTCGTCTGTCTGTCTGTCCGTCTGTCACCAGGCCGTATCTCATGAACCGTGATAGTTAGACAGTTGAAATTTTCACAGATGATTTATTTCTGTTGCTATAACAACAAATAAAATTAGAATAAAATAAATATTTAAGGGGGCTCCCATACAACAAACGTGATTTTTTTTGCTCGTTTTTGCTCGATATTGATAACGGCAACAGGTAGAAGCCTGAAATATTCACAGAATATTTAGTTATATATTCACTTTTAAAATAAATAATTAAACTTAAACAAATATTTAAAGGCTCCCATACAACAGACATGATTTTTTTGCCGTTTTTATAGATAACAAGCTGGTGCCCGCGACTTGGTCTGCGCAGGATAAGTCACACAATATCTTTATAAATTGTAGCCTATGTGTTATTCTGATGTATAAGCTATATTATTGTAAAGTTTCACTAAAATCCATTCAGTAGTTTTTAAGTAAAAGAGTAACAAACATCCATCCATCCATACTTACAAACTTTCGCGTTTATGATATTAGTAAGGGCTTATAAAAGTGGTTCACCTCTTGATTCGTCTCCGTTGTATAGGTTTTTGAAAATCATTGAGGTTTTTTCATCAGGTACGTATTTGTAATCAAATTTCTTAATTTTCAAATGCGGTTTGCCGTCTTTTCCCTCAACAGTCTTCAAATTGAGGGTTACTGAAAACTTAATGTTGCCTGAAATTTATGAAACACAAGTATTTAAAACAAAATCCGCATCCGCAATCAATCAAATAGGTTTTATGTCAAAAAGTACATTGTGCTGTTCAGTTTTTATTTATATATCTGCCCTAAACTAAGCCAAGCTACGAGTAGTATTAAGGGAATCAGAAGACTGATTTTATATTTTGTATTTTAGCCGGTATATTTTTTTTATACCGTTATGTTCCAAAGCAACAAACAAGCTTTTATGTTCATTAAACAAAATGTTTATCTTGGGTGGGGTTCGAAGTTCGATCGAACCCACAGCCTATAAAGCCAGAGGTGGGTGTAATATCGATAGTATTTACTACCTGTTTCCAATTCAAAATCGCCCTGTCCAAAGATATCGTATTCGAAGAATTTGCCATTCGCTTTGTATTGACCTTTTGCAGAAACGGGGCATTCGGCTTCAATGTATACTTTAAATTCTTCTGGTCGTCTGAAAATATTTATATCTATTTATTTTAGGCGCCTAAAAAAACAGTAAACAAACAAAAAGAGCAGACAAGTCTGATGTGTCTGTAATTGTATCAGCACCCATATAGGTACGTAGGTATAGCTCTTTGTTAAGGGCTCGTCCGGAGAAGTACTACCACTATGCTAATTTCTGCCGCCAAGCAGCGTTGCTGCGTTTTGGTTTGAAGGGTGTGGTTGCTGTTGAAATCACAGGCACATGAGACTTAACATCAGTATGCCTCAAGTTATTGGACGCAGGGCAGTGCATCGTGTCGGGCACGTTCCTATCGTGTGTGTAACCTGATGTGTAGCCAACCGTCTGTAGGATTTTTTTATTATATTACGTAGTTTGTTAGGTAGGTGCATCAGGCGAGCGTAAATGGGACTGTTGGGAGGGGAAGAGGCGAACCTAGTATCTTGATCAGATAGCAGACGTTCTAGAGAAGGGATAGGTCAAGAGTACCCTAAACCGACGAGAATGTATGAAGAATGTTATGAGAGTAAATGAAGCGAAAGAGGTATGTAAGGTAAGGACCGTAACAAGTGGAAATCCGTGGTCTCTGCCTACCCATATGGGAAACAGGCGTGATTTTATGTATGTATGTTAGGTAGGTAACTTACTCCACTTTAGTAAGCGTGCAATTACTGAGATTTTTCACAATCAGGTCGAACAACTCCAGCTCCAGTTCTCCAGAACCTGCATTGACATTCTTCATCTGCAACGGGTCCAAGGGCGCAATGTTGAGTCCGGGATCTCCCTTCATTATGTGTGGCAGGAACTTATTTGCGGAAGCCAATATGCAGGTATTGTCGTTTATGTGGCATGGATCGATGAGATCAACTGGGGGAGACAATATTCATGAAATTATCTCCTTCTTTTAATTTTAAAACCTTGCCTTTAGTGGGCTCGATCCGTGCACAAAAAGATTTTTACTTTCCTGTTCATGTGGGCACATTTTTCAATAGGTACCAAGTTGGTATTCCGTGAGAGGACCGGTGGTCTAGTGGGAATGGCCCCGCCTTCTGATCGTAAAGTCGTGGGTTCGAATCCAGTCACCAATGGATTTTTCTCTTCAAAAAATGCATGTGCGCAATGCCAGCGCCCTCAGAGTGAAGGAAAACACCGTGAGGAAAGCAGTTAATTCCAGCAGCGGCGATGTGCTTGCAACGTGTCATGTACGGAATACCAACTACCGCAAAAAGTAGGTATTTGGCAAGTGTAAAACTTTGACGAACCTCTGATTACCCCAAAGACATTTTTAAATTATATGGAGCACTAGGTATTGAGAGATCTGAGAGTATATGTAACGTGCCTGGTGAATAAAATCGTGAATCTGGTTAGGTTTAGATGTTATAGATTGTGAAGGTCATGGTGATGACGAATGATCTTCGTAAGTACGATCATGTCTCCGAGTATCGATCTAAGCTTAAGTGGCTCCCTATTTGTGGAAGAAGAAATAGAAGAACACTATGTCTTCTTTACTCGATCCTTAAGGAACCCCATTCTCATTTATACCTAAAAAGTAAATTTGCCTTTCTCTCTGTTTCCTATGATCGCAACTTGAGATCTACCTACTGACAATCGAAAATATCCATACGCATTTTCAAAACTAGTACACAAACGTGAAAAAACATGATTATCTCACCGATACTCCCTTCAGCTCCCAAAACCACGCACAGCCCCAACCAAAACATAGCACTTTTCGAATAAAACATTGTACCAAAAAATATTTTGTATTGTATTGTAAAATAGTAGTGCTAAAAGCACCAAATTCTGTCTACATCTGAGCTATGCTCATGAATATTTGGGATTTATATCGGGCGAGTCAAGGACAATGCGAGTTTTGTATTTTTTATCATAAAAAATGCATGACTGGTTCTTATAAAACGAAATTATCTAATTTTTGGATCTCGTCCCATACCCTAAAAAAACAAAAAAGAACTCTCAAGTTTCAATTGAAATTGCTCTAGTACCTATATGACATTGAAATCGGCCATGTCCAAGGACTTTTTATTTACCCGTGGTCATCACACAGCTTTTGTGCTCTAATAGATTATGTCGTCGTTCTTTTTATGGTTCCGTACCGAAAGGGTAAAACGGGACCCTATTACTAAGACTCCGCTGTCCGTCCGTCTGTCTGTTCATCTGTCACCAGGCTGTATCTCATGAACGGTGATAGTAAGACATTTGATATTTTCACTGATCATATATTTATCTTGCCGCTATAACAAAAAATACTAAAAACAGAATAAAATAAATACCTAAGGGGGCTCCCATACAACAAACGTGATGTTTTTGCCGTTTTTATATATAATGGTACGGAACCCTTAGTGCGTGAGTCCGACTCGCACTTGGCCGTTTTTATTTATACTACTTTCTGGAACAAACAGATGACCCACCTAATGTTGAGTGGAACCATCCTCTATAACAAAACATGGCCTCGTAAGACACGCACTATAGGAACGTGCCCTTCGATGTACTGCCCTGCGTCCATCAACTTGAGGCATACAGATGTTAAGGCTGTAATTTCACCGGCAACCACACTCTTAAAACTAAACACAGCAACGCTTCTTGGCGGCAGAAAAAGGTATGGTGGTAGTTCTTCCCCAGACGAGCCCTTCACAAAGAGCTACTCTTAAAAAGTCCTTAGTCTAAATAAGTCCACTGCTGATGCTGGAGCTTCAATATTATGTTATATTATAGTCACGTTAAGCTCTCGCTGAAAACTCGGTCATACGCTTATACAAAACGATTGTCCGTTCCCCTAAGTGCGAGAGAGAGAGAGAGAGAGAGAGAGAGAGAGAGAGAGAGAGAGAGAGAGAGAGAGAGAGAGAGAGAGCAATATTGCTGTCTCGTTCCGATAACTTATGACCGAGCCTGCAGCGAGAGTTTAACGCGACTATAGTTACAAGGATCATACAAAAGAACGGTAGGAACCAAGCCGTAGGTTTGTTACCTGTTCTTCTAGGCTTTCGTCGCGTGGAACTGGCACCTAGATTCACCAGGTAGGGTTTTGTTCCTACCGTTCTTTTTATGATAGTCTAAACTATGCCGGATTTTTAGTCTCAATTTTTTTTTAAGCCTTTTATTACAGATTTATTTTAAGAATTAAATTATATTTTACACTGCGACATCGACACTATCTGTTTGCCCTTTTATGGCAAAGGCCTTCTCTAAGTTCTTCCAGTCTTCCACTCTTCCCTATCTCTCGCTATCGTCCATGTTTTCCCTGCAGTATGTTAAATCTCATACTCCCATCTTGTAAACTGTCTCCCCCTCTTTCTTTTGTTGTGTTTCGGGAACCAATTCATTAACATTTTGCTCCATTTCCCTTTTCCTCTTACAGTATGTCCTGTCCATCTCCATTTTAGTGTATTTACTTTGAGTGTAACATTTTCAATTAAGTAAAAGTAGTAGAGCTCTTTGAAAAGGGCTCGTCCGGGGAAGTACTACCACCACGCCTTTTTCTGCCGCCAAGCAGCGTTGCTGTCTTTCGGTTTGAAGAGTGTGGTTGCCGGTGTAATTACAGGCACATGAGGCTGAACATCTGTGTGCCTCAAGTTGATGGACGAAGGGCAGTGCATCGTAGGGCACGTTCCCATTGTGCGTGACTTACGAGGCAATGCTTTAAGGTGATGGTTACCACTCAATATCAGGTGGGCCATCTGCTTGTTCCATCAGCTAGTTGAATAAAAAAAATCGTTTTCTTAGTGTTTTGTTTTTAATTTTATATAATTTCCTTTTTCCGAGCATTTTAGTTATAATAACTTAAGTTTAAAAATATTTAGATTGCTATTTTCGTTATCAAAATTACCTAGATTATGTACTTACAAATATATTTTTTCATCCAAAGATCGTTGCTGTCAACTGGACGCCCATAAAAACTTTTTAGTATAACTTTGACAAATTATTTTAATAAAAAATACTCACAAATAGGTTTTTTAGTTTGCTAAGTGGGTAATTCAATTAAAATAATAATTTATGACGAACCAATTAAAATTAAGGCAATCTAAGTGTTTTTGGTTAACGTGCATAATTTTGTTTTTGTAAGAATATAATTTTATTAGTTTAAACTGTAAAATGATAGAGTCAGGAAAATCTAGAAGATTTAATTTTCATCATTGTTTATAAGTTAAATAAATAAAAGATACTACAACTACTTTAAGGATTCTAACCTACCACCTTACGATCGGAAGGCGGGGTCACTGCCACTAGACCACCGGTGCTCTCAGAAGTTTTACACTCAGCATAATAACATGAGCATGAAAAATCCGTAAGGTTACATTTTACTTCGAAATCAAAATTGGTCGACCAAAGTTTCCTATTGCCTTTTTATTATTTGATTTGTAAAAACTGTCTAACCCACTTAGAAAGTTCGACCCCTTTAAGTCAGAAGTTTTATAATGAAACTTGAAGGCGGCCGTTCAATAAAATCGATAAAGGTTATAAACGCTTTGACCCACTATCTGTGAGAAATGGACGGCCAATGTTTTGTATTTGCAACAGTATCTGTTACCATTAAAAAATCTTGAGTCTAGTATGTTAACATATCGAAAATAAAACAATTGATATTTTGTTATTTTTCCTTTACACTTTTTACAAAAAAATATCCAAAAATGCCGTCAGACTAAATCCTCTTAACATAAATAATAATAAAATAAGTACACAGTCATATGTTAAATTTGAATGTGACACTAATGTCCTACCTAGTAGGTACTTAACAGTAGGTGCAGTGCCCTCCAAATTAATTAAATTTTTACAGATTTATTTCTACCTTCTTATTTATTTTTTAGTAGCCACGAACCAGTTTAATTAATAAACTTAGCACCATCCTTAAAGTTGTTGAATGAATACCTACCTACCTAAATATAAAATACCTAGGTATAGTCTTAGTTTTACTCTCTGATTCTGGTGACGTGCGAGCCTGGTTTTCCAGCGTTTTTGGAGACACGATAACCGATAGCGGGCATGTTGAGAAGCTTTGTGAATCCAAAGTCAACGTCAAAAGGTGTTTTTTTATTTTTTTGTTATGTATTTTAAGGGCGCTGAGCGACCACACTGCCCTATAATAAAACATCAGAAAAATACAACTCATATTAAAACTTAATCTCTAACTAACCCTAATTCTGCCAACAATGTCAAAGAAATCATTCAATTGAATCACAATACTTTGAAACGTCTTAAAGCTAAAATCTAGGTGCCAGTTCCCATAAGTGTTCTGTGCCAGTTCCACGCGACCAAGCCTAAGAAGAACCAGGCAACAGACTTCCGGGTTGGTTCAAAAACTCATGTATGATGAAGGCAACAAAAACTCGCTTAAAAACGACACGAACGTGAATGAGTAAAACTCCGAATACTCATTCCGACAATCTGAAATCTACATTTTTATACTACTTGCTGATGTAACAAGTAGATGGCCCACCTGATGTTAAATAGTAACCATCACCTATAACACAACATTGCCTCGCAAGTCACGCACGATATACTGCGTTTACATTTAGACATTCGCGCTGACATTCGCGTGGATGGAAATGTTGCCGTCCATATGTCTGCGGCAGCGTCGCCGGCAATGTGTGTTCACGCAACACGGGCAACGCGAGCGGCAACGCGAGTGGACATGGAAGTGGCCTGTTTACATTCTCGCATTGCCCAAGTCCCTGCTCATGTCTGCACATTTCCACGGACATGAGCTGAGTGAAAACGGGGTAATAGGTGCCCTATGATGCACTGCCTTGCATGTTTACCTGATTTTGGTATTGATAAAACCACCGTGCAACTCCAGACATAAACATGGGATGCACAGTGCATCACGGTATTTCATACAAAATTCATCAGGCGAGGGAACACTCCGGCGCGCTTGCCATCGCTACCTCACCTTTGACTTATATGTTCCGTTCGCAGACACCTACTAGGTTATTTATAAAAACGATTACTAGAAAGAAGTCGTGTTAGTCTGACCTACCATGCATTTTGAAAAGGTTTGGGCTTGACCGGGTCGTGTTTGTGTTGAGAATATGTGATTGTAAAGTTAGATTTATACATTTTAAGCTGCAAAATTCACACAATAATTTCTATTAATTATCATATTTTCTCTCTCTGGTATTATTGTGCTAAATAACTGTTGAATTAGTCGTATGGACACACGCACATACTTATTTTGCTAGCTGTCTTTACAAACGAGAATAATTTAAACCAATAAAGATTTACTATAAGTCCCAAAAGTTATTGCCCGAGTGGGATTTGAACCCACGACCTTCCCTTTGATACCTTAAGTGTATCCCTTTCCTTAAGTGTAGGTAAAAACTATAAAACTAGTAGTTCGCCCCGAACTGAGATCTCGTGATGCGACCCGACGAACGCATCAAAACTTTGAGTACGTAGTAGTCAGAGGCAATTCCAAACATTATCTTTGGACTTTTTTCTGACTACCGCCTACTAACTTGGTATGGTTACCAAGTTTCAACTCTATTGGCCTATTTATTGAAGAGTTCCGTTGAACAGCCCTTGGCTGCATCATCAGACCTGGTCGTCGTCACCATTTTATGAGAACTGAGTACCTCCTTTATTAATTTCAAGAAAAAAAATTAAGAAAAAGCAAAGGAGTTGACCGACCAGTAGAAAAACCTTGATGTCAACGAAACTCTTAGAGATGGGAGCTCTTGGATCGCTGGTTATCTTAATTTAGCTTTAATAGCAACTAATAAACATCAATAAAGATTTATAAAAAACTATTAACAAATAAACACTTCTCTTACCATATTATAGGTTCTTAGGAGTCATATGTATTGTATTTTGCACAGATAATGAAACATTTATATTGTTTTGACTTGTTCACACTGCTACTCAGTCAGGTATAGCTTTTGCAGTTGTCGTTTTATCATTTTTTTTTGTTTAAGCCGGTTTTGTTTAAAAAATAAATACATTATTTTTATTTGAAAACATAACATTTTAATTAGGGTTAGCCAGTGGCGGATTTACATATTTGCCAGTAGGCTATTCATGCCACCCCTACTGACCTCTACAATTCGGTAGCCTAGTTTACAATCAGATTTATTAAAAAAAAATGACAATGTAATTGAATTAATGAAAAAGAGGATCGATGTGGCAGTTCCATTTCCAAAAGCTCAATTATAAGAAATATACCCAAAAACAAGAAATAGATATACTTCTAGAAAAAAAAACATATTTGCCGCCCTAGGCTCCAGCCTACTCAGCCTGCTGCTGGGTTAGCGCAGTAAATATCGGAATGGCCTAACATTTTTATCAATAAACAGGATAGTGAATTCGGTGAACCTAAGGAGTGTGGGGTTGTAAAGGACATGATATATTAATATCGTTTCCATTATGGGCTTTGCAGGACGTTGGGGTACTTAGTTATTTATGCCAAACAAATATACTTGGAAAATGGAAAACTTAAACCGATTACCTACAGTTTGGCCAAAAAGTCTAGAGACGGAACTAATTTGATATGCGAGTATTTCGCATATCAAAGAGCAGGTGCGCATGTGAGTGAACGTCGAAAATGTATGGAAAGTGGTGTCCCTATTATTTTCTACTCTTTTTGGTCAATGTACCTTAGGTTAGGAAGGTACCTATACTTTCGGTACTGGTTATTGATCAAATATATCATCATTAACCTGAGAACCTGAGAGCACTGGTGGTCTAGTGGTAGCGGCCCCGCCTTCCGATCCTAAGGTCGTGGGTTCGAAACCGGTCGTGCACCAATGAGTTTTTCTGTTCAAAAATGTATGTGTACAATGCCAGTACTCTCAAACGGTGAAGGAAAACATCGTGAGGAAACCGGCATGTCGTAGAACCTAAAAAGTTATATAACATGTGTCAAGTGCTCGAAAGGAGCCTCTAAAGGCGCACTTAAAATCCTTTCACCACACTGTTTCGAAAGAAACTAGTGACACGGCAAAAAGAAAAAAAAATCATTAACCTGAAGAAGTCCACTACTGGACATGGGTAAAGGCAAAGACAAAAGATATTCATTCAGTTGAATCACAAGGATCACTTTGAAACGTTTTAAAGCTCGGTGGATCCAGGTGCCAGCTCCACGCGACCTTAAAAATCATGTCTATCGGAGCCCCATTTAAATGAATGAATGAATGAATGAATGAATGCTTTATTGTACACCTTACAAACCGAACTATTTAAATATTTAAATATTTGTTTTATTTTAATTTAATTAGGTATTTATTTTTAAAGTGAATATATCACTAAATATTCTGTGAATATTTCAAACGTATATTTCTACCTGTTGCCGTAATCAATATCGAGCATAAAAATACGTTTGTTGTATGGGAGCCGTCTTAAATATTTATTTTATTCTGTTTTTTAGTATTTGTTGCTATAAATACATTACAGCAACAAATACATCATGTTAAAATTTCGACTGACCTACCTATCACGGTTCATGAGATACCTGGGGACAGCCGGACAGACAGACAGACGGACGGACAGCGGAGTCTTAGTAATATTGTCCCGTTTTACCGTATGGGTACGGAACCCTAAAAAAAAGTCTTACACTTTTTGTCCTTCTCGCACTCTTTCTCAAAAGAGATATTCCCGCCAACGCTTCTTCGTTTGACACCAACGCCGAAGACATAAGGTTTTCCCATTTTTCCAGATGTAGGTACCTACTACACCTCTAATAATATATAACCTCGTTTGCAATGTAAGAATTCTGTGTAATATCTCTGTCATACTTTATATTTAAGAGCAAGTCACGCTTACCTATTCATTCTTCTCTTGAAAACCATCAAAATAGTCTTAGAATAAACATTTCCTGGAATGTATGAATCTGTTTATATTTTAGAACTTGTACATGAATAAATATTGGTGGACTTTCCACACAGCACTATCTAGCCCATATTACATATTGTATATCTATTCCCATATTACAAGCTTTGGTTTAGTGTGGGTGATCAGATAGCTGATATAATACTCAATTATATATTTTTGTAAATACATACGAGTACTTTTAATAATCTAATAAAACCCAGACAGAGAACTATGTTCATCACACAAATGTTTGTTCTCGGTGGGTATCGAACCCACGGCCTATGGCGCAGAAGGCAGAGCTACTACCAACTGAGCTGTGAAGACTGTGAATTTATCTCCAACAAATCGCGCACAAAGTCGCGAGTGTTGCTAGCTTTGCAGCAAAAATATTCATGCTTTGCTGGTCGGCGGCTTACACATGGGTGGGCAATCACAACAGTTCGGTACGCAAGCTAGTTGTTCCGGTGGCCGCCGCCATTTGCATGCAAATGTGCTGTGATAGTCACCTGCGGCGTGCTCAACCTGCAGTGCCTGTGCCTATGAACTAGGAAAGTGGTTATGCACTTTGAAGAATTATAGCTACGCTTCAATACCGGCGGGTTTTTTTTATTTTTTACATTGAATAGACCGTCGTTTGACTACAATCTCACCTGATGGTAAACGACGATGTAGCCGACGTTGGAGCAGAACGGTCTAGAAGACACCTATTCACTCTTGCCTTGAAGAGGCTGATGTTGTAATGGTCAGGAAAAACAGACGACGGTAATGAGTTCCACTCCTTAGCGGTTTGCATTATGAAGGTAGAAGCGAAGTGCTTCGTGCGCATTGGTGGTATGCTCTACCCACCTCTCTCTTTATAATCTCTTTATAAGCTCAACCCTGTAATACGACATACTACTACTTCTTCTTCGTTCCGTGTATGGCACCTGTCAGTCATTCGACAGACAATGTTGCCAGTGTCAAGTGATAAAGATAAAATACTCTATAGTCAAGTCAGTCCATAGTAAAGTCTGTCATTTGTTTTTTTATTAGAGTACTAGCGGCCTGTCCCAGCTTCGCATGGGTGGTCATAAATTTTTTGAACATTTTAGGATAAACTTTGACCGTTGGTTCGAGCCTCGCGTCTACTTATTTCATACTAGCGGCCTGTCCCAGCTTCGCATGGGTGGTCATAAATTTTTTGAACATTTTAGGATAAACTTAAACCGTGGGTTCGAGCCTCGCGTCTACTTATTTCATACATTTGCACGCGCTTCTCCTTGAGTAAGTGAAATCGCACCCCGCGCGAGACCCGTGGACCCGTTAACATTTTTAATTTCGTCATATCTTTTGAATGGAATGTCCGATTTGAAAAATTTAAGAAGTAATCTATAGGTATTGAAACCGTCTTAATTATGAAATGATTTATTTGGATAAGGATTAATACCAAGGTACAAATAAAGACCCTTTTCTAGCGGAGGCATTTCAATTAATTTCTTATAATAAAAGAACACTTATTGTGACATAACTATAATAGTTAGACATATGCTGTCGCGACATTTTTTGTAGATGATAACGTGTTCTACAAAATCATAGAACATTATTTTGTTCTATCTTCAATAGTTTTCGCAGCGCACGCGATGTAAGGTTTTTTGTTTTCCACCTTGGGTTACATTATTGAAGTTTTAGTAAGGATCCCTGATTATTTTGAAAATATAATATAGCCTATGTTACTCAGGGATAATGTAGCATTCTAATGGTGAAAGAATTTTTGAAATCGGACCAGTAGTTTTTGAGCCTATTCGTTACATACAAAAATACAAAAATACAAAAATACAAAAATACAAAAATACAAAGTTTACCTCTTTATAATATTAGTGTAGACATTTGCACGCGCTTCTCCTTGAGTGAGTGAAATCGCACCCCGAGCGTGACCCGTGGACCCGTTAACATTTTTAATTTCGTCATATCTTTTGAATGGAATGTCCGATTTGAAAAATTTAAGAAGTAATCTATAGGTATTGAAACCGTCTTAATTATGAAATGATTTATTTAGATAAGGATTAATACCAAGGTACAAATAAAGACCCTTTTCTGGCGGCGGCATTTCAATGATTTTTTTATAATAAAAGAACACTTATTGTGACATAACTATAATAGTTAGACATATGCTGTCGCGACGTTTTTTGTAGATGATGACGTGTTCTACAAAATCGCAGTACATTATTTTGTTCTATCATCAATAGTTTTCGCAGCGCACGCGATGTAAGGTTTTTGTTTTCCACCTTGGGTTACATTATTGAAGTTTTAGTAAGGATCCCTGATTTTTTTGAAAATATAATATAGCCTATGTTACTCAGGGATAATGTAGCATTCTAATGGTGAAAGAATTTTTGAAATCGGACCAGTAGTTTTTGAGCCTATTCGTTACATACAAAAATACAAAGGTTTCCTCTTTCTAATATTAGTGTAGATGTTATAAAATAATAACGTACACTATGAAAAAAAAAAATTGTTTTGAAGAAAATGGTGGCGGTTTTCTTCAAAACATTCGAAAAATTTTCTGTCAAATCAGGATATTACATTATACACTTTCATTCCAAATGTTTAAAATTTGTGTCTCACTTAAAAATAAATAATTAAATTGAAATAAAACAAATATTTATCTCCCATACAATAGACACGATTTTTTGGCGTTTTTTATAGATAATGGTACGGAACCCTTCGTGCACGAGTCCGACTTACACTTGGCCGGTTTTTTTTGCTCACGTGTGCGAACGATTACGTCACAGTAGTATTATTTAAGCTTAGTTTTATTAGGAAGTCCTTTATGACAGATAATTCTGCGAGGGAATCTTGATCCTGTACTTTCACCACACAGAACTACTCTAGGTAATCCTACTCCTACTGTATGCTTATGCCCGAGCAAGCCTGTCGTAGATGCTTCTGGCATTTGAAATATGTAGGAAAACGTGCTTCATGAATTTTGTAGCACATTCTCTATCTAGTCTTTATTTAACTATTGATGCCCTGTGAACTCAGTGACGTTAGTCGTCCCAGACCTACAAAATGCAAGAGCGTCAGCTCACGTATGAACAGAGGCCTAATATCGAATAAATTTTATGTTAGACGCGTAAACGTATCGTATCCCTAACTACAGCAAAATAAGGTCCAATATCGCTGGGAACGCCACAAATGTCAAAATTCATTCGTGATTAGGCCTCGGGGGATTTACAAACATCAGTCAATAGAAGTTGCATAAACAAGGTGTTCCAATACTTGTGTTTAAAAACTTCAGGGGGCTAAAGTATCCATTAATATGAATAACTTTTTCTACCAACACTGTGAACGCGAAAAAAACCAGCTGTTTCATACATTTTAGCCAGGGAGGTATTGAACTTTTGTATGAAACAGCTGTTTTTTTTCGCGTTCACAGTGTTAGTTCCTTAGAAAAAGTTATTCATATTGATGGGTACTTTAGCCCCCTGAAGTTTTTAAGCACAAGTATTGGAACACCTTGTTTGTGTGATGAACTAACTAAAGATCTTTGTAACTATGTATTAACAAAAAAAAGTATATTTTTATGTATTATATCAGCTATGTGGATCCTATATAACAAGCTTTGGCTTAGTTTGGGGCTAGATAGTGCTGTGTTGAAAGTCCACCCATATTTATTTATTTTATTTTCACCACACTGTTTCGAATGAAGCTAGTGACACACAAGAAGATGCTCTATTCTATATTCTCCCTCCAAGCATGCAACACAAACAATCCCATAAAAATGAATGGGAGCACGGGCGCGTATTTGTACGGATTTTTCTGTTATTGTCTATAAAAACAAGTGCATGTTCTGATGTACAACGGCTCCTGAACGCACAGATGCTCACATATTCATGAATATTTGTCTTTCATTCACAGATTTACTCTTTGCCTGCTGTTGAATAAACCACGTACGAACTACAAGTGCTCTAGTATTTTACTAGTTCTCGTACTTACTTAAAAACTTAAGTCCGGAAAAGTGGATTGAATCGAAATTATACAGATATGTTGAACAGTAGCGGATTATCAGCAGGCGGAGTAGGCTGGAGCCTAGGGCGGTAGATTTTAGGGGGCGGCAATTTTTATGTTTTCTCTTGTCTATATTTTGTTTTTGGGTATATTTCTAAGCTACGAAAAGCTCAATCATGTACCTTCTACTTATAAGATTGAGATCTTGGAAAAGGAACTGACCCATCGATCCCCTAGTTCACAATAAAATCATACTAATAACGGGAAAAGCTGATACAGTGAGGACGATAGTGCACAAATCATATTAACATTGTCAATTTAATAAATATGATTGTAAACTCGAATTGTAGAGGTCAGTAGGGCACACCTGATGTTAAGTGGTAACCATCACCTATAACAAAGCATTAAGTCGTAAGTCACGCACGATAGGAACGTGCCCTACGATGCACTACCCTGCGTCCATCAACTTGAGGCATACATATGTTAAGCCTATGCCTGTAATTACACCGGCAACCACACTCTTCGAACCGAAATACAGCAACGCTGCTTGGCGGCAGAAAAAGGCAGATGGTAGTACTTCCCCGGACGAGCCCTTCACAAAGAGCTCTACTACTCTTATTCCTAATATCACCTTCTTAATTGATCCTACCTAGTTGTATGTTTTCCCAAAACCTTATAAAATAAATATAGCATCAAATAAGAAATGCTTCCCAGCGAGAACTAAACAATATCATCATCATTAAATAAATATAATAAATAAATAAATATTGGTAGCCTTTCCACACAGCACTATCTAGCCCCAAACTAAGTACAGCTTGTTATATGGAAACTAGATAACTGATTTAATACATATACATATACCTTTTTGTAAATACATACTTATATTCAACTAGTGGCTTCCCGCGGCTTCGCACGCGTTGAAGTGGTGAGCCGTGATTGAGCCACAAACATCCAAACATCGTAACTTTCGCATTGATTTGTATATTATTAGGGTAGGATTTTAAATACCTACGTATGTATAAGAGATACCTATAGGCGTACATTACCACCTATATTAGGTAGGTAGGTATAGGTACTGAGCTTAGCACAAACATGACAAATACAACAAAGACCACCTTACACGGAAAATATGTACTTATTTGTTCCTAGTTTCTACCGCAAAAACAAACGAAACGAAACAGCTTCACGACTTTGATCCCCAGGCACGGTAGATACCCTCAGATCTCTTCGTACCAACTCAAGATTCCCGTTTTTAGTATGTCCCTTACAAACATTGACGCCTCGTTGTATCCTTTTTACTCGAACGCAACGAAGGAGGGTAACGTTTTCGGGGTTGTTTTCTAAAATCAAACTGTCTTTTTGTTATGTATCCACAGTACACATTTTCTTTTAGTTTAAAGTAAATTACACTACGCGTTAAAAATCTCTCACACAAACCTTGAAACTTTGGCAGTATTTTGCAACCTTTGCAGGGGTAGTTTTAAAATATTGAAAACGTGATTTTAATTATTTATTATCGAGTATATTTACTTCAAGTTTTAAGTCAATCGCACCACGCGTTACAAAACTCCCATACAAACTTTTACATCCCTTTGCACACTTATTGAGGGTAGTTTTAAAAAAATAAAAATGCCTTTCCTAAATTTTAGCCTTGGAGTACATCTACTTCAAGTTTCAAGTTTGTAGGTTCAAGGAATACAATTTTTCATACCAACGTTTTCAACCCTTTTTACACCCTTAGGGGTTGAATTTCCAAAAATCCGTTCTTAGTACACCTCTACGCCATAAGACCTACGTACTCTTCGAATTTCAAGTCTCTAGGACCAGCGGTTTAGGCTGTACGTTGTCTATATGTCAGTCAGTCAGTCAGTCAGTCAGTCAGTCAGGGCTTTGATTCTTATAGTATTAGTGATAACACCCAGACAGAGAACAAACATTTCATCACACAAATGTTTGTTCTCGGTAGGGATCGAACCCACGGCCTACGTCGCAGAAGGCAGAGTTACTACTAACTAAGCTGCGAAGGCTGTCATGTCATTATGAATATCGTCAGCTTTTACTCTAAAGAGCATATTTACAACTTAAGAGCTTCGTCAGGCGTGCTTTCTATCTTGTCTGGCGTATAATAAGCACTTACTTTGTCGAAACCTCCTCGTTGCAACGCATAACAAGATGTGCTTACTCTAATAAAGTACAGTCAAGTGTGGAATGAAAACAGTTGGTTCATTACCAAAGGTAAATTTTGCGGAAATTTAAAAAGAAAACAATTTTGCTTTTGGTGCCGCTGAAAATTAGAACGATCATGTTTCTAGGAAAAAAACTGAGTGGAAACCAATTTTTGCCTCTTTAGGGATCCATACCCAAAGGGTAAAACGGGACCCTATTACTAAGGACCGCTGTCCGTCCGTCTGTCTGTCTGTCTATCTGTCTGTCACCAGGCTGTATCTCATGACCCTTAGACTAAGTATCATATAGACGTAGTGTTACGGTTTTTCGGCGTGTCCGTTTTTGTTAGTTTGTATGTATTCGCGTGAGTGACTAGAGAAGGGACAACATTGACTAACCTATCGATAGAATAAGAAATGGATGAAAAAGTCGTTTTAATTGGAATCCAACTTTTTAATTTTAACTGGTTGCTGACTTTTATTGCGAAAGCCCAAAACCATTATAGACACTGGAACACTATCATCGTCAATAATGTTTCCCACATTGCCCTAACCGTGAGAGCGATGTCCATCCCACTCGATTCAATTTCTTATGGCCATTTCGTCCATGCATAAGAACATTTTGTAGGCTATCAGTTTTCACGCCTAACAGCTTTTATCCACTCCCGTCTTCATTCTGGGCATTTAAGAACCTAAAAAAATAATGTAAAATTTAACAAAAATTGATCCCTCGCGAGACGCCTATAAGGTGTGAAAAATTGAAACTACAACAGAACAGCCGGTCTGACCCACCGCATTAGATATTTCATATAAAAAACGGAAACTTACATATTATCGATAAAGCTAAATTGGTCGGTGGAAGTACATCTCTAGAACAGAAGACTAAAACAATGCATTTTATTTTGCAATAATTAATGTGTTTACATCATTTTCACATAGGAAAATATGACTAGTACCTACTAATAAAATGTAATTCCTACAGTCTTTATGGGAGAAAAAACGTATTTTTTTAGCATGAAAATAGAAAAAGAATATTACGTATCAAATGACAATTCCGGGTCTTTAACTCCTGCTGCTCTTTTCTTTTACTCGTAGCTAGGCTACATGGGAAGAACAAAGATAGATGATCAATGTTTGATACACAGTTGAAAAAGGATGTAAGTCTTATCGCTCCCTCCAGTATATAGTACCTCCATGTCATGAACCGATCACGGTTCATGAGATACTTAAACTGTCCAACTATCAAGTTGGACAGTTGAAATTATCACAGATGATGTATTTCTGTTGCCGCTATAAAAACAAATAAAAATAGAAAAAAATAAATATTTAAGGGGGCTCCCATGCAAACGTGATTTTTTTGCCTTTTTTATAGATCATTTTACTACCTTCTAACCCTTCATGCGCGAGTCCGACTCGCACTTGCCCTATTTTTTTGCTATTTTATGATGTGTGTATTTGTAGGTCTGTGACGTTATATAGATAGTTCTATTTAAAATAATCCGAAAAAACATTATTTATTGACTGTTTTATGCTATTCTAGGTTATTACGAACTATATTTATTTCAAGTTTCTTTCAAATCAGTCCAACCTTTGTAGTGGGTTTGAGTGTCAGCTTTTTTGTTTTACATGTTACAGTTATCTAAAATAAAAGTTGATTAATTACTATTAAACTTTCGATTACAAACATTGCATTTGGCACATTTACATTCAGTACCTATGGGAAAGTATTGAACCAGCTTCAGTCAATTTGAGCTGTGTAAGTAACTTCACAAAAATAATAAGACTTTATTGAATAACTTTTGATTTATACACCGTTTACTTTGATGTATGCGGGAAATGTGAAATGATAAAAGTTAAATCTTATAACTTTTTGGAGTGCAAAAAGATTACCTATATTATTCTAATGTGAGAGTATTTGCCTCCTACGTTCAGTTCATTATTTTTATGAAACGTTTTCAGTTTCTTTATAACTAGAGCTATGGCAAAGCGGTAACCGTATTTTGACAGCCTTCATAGCTCAGTTGGTAGTAGCTCTGCCTTCTGCGCCGTAGGCCGTGGGTTCGATCCCCACCGAGGACAAACATTTGTGTGATAAACATAGATGTTTGTTCTCTGTCTGGGTGTTATATAATATTATTAGTATGTATTTACAAAAAAATAGTAAGTATATTATTATATCAGCTATCTGGTTCCCATATTACAAGCTTTGGCTTAGTTTGGGGCTTGATAGTGCTGTGTGGATAGTCCACCAATATTTTTTTAATATTTATTTATTTTATTTTGATTGCCTTAGTAAACTTGTAGAACTCACAGCCGCTAGGAAAATGATATTCTCTTGCTAACGATAAATTCCTGAAAAATATGCTGTATGTGGTTGTATTAATAAAATAGTGTAGTGGGTGGATGGGGCCTTTAAATAAATATTGATGGATATTCCACCCACCACTCCTCAAACCAACTAGAACCTGATAGAAACCAGGTATTAGTTGATATAATACTTGTATTATAGACAGACAAAGTAAAAGAAAAATCTATGACAATTATCTCTGCCATCTGCCACTGCCATCTGCGCCTAAAGCGCAGATGGCAGAGGCAGAAAAAAAAGTGTTTCAAAAACCAAATTAAGGCGACGACAAGAGCTAATGTGTCTCTCGCTCGCACGTTTCGACATGTTGAAGGATATAAAATCACTAAACTCATTTTTGAAAAATCGCAATCAACAATTTTGTGTGCAATCACATTGCAAACAATTTAGTAAAAAAATCATTTTAATTGGTACATGTTTTCCTACTCAAAAGTTTGCTTTACTAGTTTTCGTAATTAAGCAAACTTTTAAGTAGGAAAACTTGTATTGATCAAAATGATTTTTAATAAACTGTTAAAAAATGGTTGATTGCGAATTATCGAAAATGAGTTCAGTGATTTTATATCTTTCAACATGTCGAAACTTGCGAGCGAGAGTCACATTAGCTCTTGTCTTCGCCTTAAGAAAATGATTTTTTTTGCATTACATTCCGACCGTCATGTACGGTGGCTGTTTCTCAGAAAACAAAAGCGCGCATCATCAAAAAACGTATTTTCTTTTTGATTTCGCTGAAAATACCTTAACTTGGAATATGTACACATTATTAATAGCTCGGAGAGTTTCTCATAAAAAGTCTGCCCTTAAAATAAATCAAAGAAGCATTTGTAAGAGATTTACGAGAAAAGGTTGTGACAGTACCGTCTATAAGTCGTACGTAATATTTAGGTATCCTACGTACGGCAGGGTATCGATTTGTGGGGTTGCTAAATGTAATGTTCCTATCTTTCTCGTACTCGTACATATTCATACCCTATAATGAAAAGTTAGTATTTTTCGAGTGGGGGATGAATAATGAGCATAATTTAGCTATTTATATCACAAAGCGCTGATTTCACCATGCTCTGTTAGTTACTAATCAAGGATTAACAGGCCGTTAAATCTAACCTTAGATGTCAAACGGCCATTTAATCCTTTGTTAATCAAACAAAGCATGGTGAAATCAGCTCTAAGGGCCGGTTTCACTATGCTCTGTTAGTTACTAATCAAGGATTAAAAGACCGTTAAATCTAACCTTAGCTGTCAAACGCGTACATTTTGACATATTTAACGGCCCTTTAATCCTTTGTTAATCTAACAAAGCATCGTGAAATCAGCTCTAAACCTATTAGTACATTTATAATAGAATCATTTTAGCTCAGACTCTGTAAAAGAAATGAATGCACATTAATATTGACTCTTTGTAATTAGATTTGAATGACGGCTACCGGAGAAAACAGAATTATAAGAATTCTGTTTTCTCCGGTAGCACCTATGCTAGCGAGCTAGTAAAAAAATCTAGTGACGCAGTTTATACTGTAGCCGCCACCTTCTTTTTTTTATATGGCTTACGGCGTAACAACCAGATGGTAATCATAACCTATATAATGTACCACAAAGACTTGAATCGCAGATCACGCATGTTAGGAAAGAGCCCTACGATTCAGTGCCCTGCATCCATCAAATTTAAGGCGATGACAAGAGCTAAAGTACCTCTCGCGAAGGTACTGTTCAGCCTCATGCGCTTGTTACTTCACCGGCACCTACACCCTTCAAACTGTATCACAGCAACGCTGCTTGCGGCAGGAATAAACATGGTGGTAGTACTTCCACGGACGAGCACTATAGTATAGCTCGTAGCGCGGCTGAGATACCTACTCGTAACATTTCTAGTAGACATTCTGCTCACGAATATAGAGCGGAATCTATGCGCTGGACGTGACATGTTGACACTAACAAATACCAGCTTACACCATTCTAGCACATACGATATTGTCCGAACGAGTTCTGGAAGCAAAAAGTGTAATAAATTTCTGATATAGGACACTAGAGTCACTTCATATTTAGCAGCAGTTGGAGAGCTGTTTTAGTGTAAAAAAATGCATAGCATTAATTGCCACTGCCTTCGCCGTCACATTCTTATAAACTTTTTTAGGAGAATATAACTTAAAGCCATTAAGAATATAACGCCGATACAGTTATGTCTAACTATTTTATACAACTTTTTGTTCTTGTTAAATTGTCTGGTGGATTTATTAGTATATTTTGCATTTATTTTGCTTTCAATTAATAAAATTTTGTATTGTATAAAAAAAGAGTTCTCGTAAAAAACGAGAGAACTCATTTGAATCTCTCATTCCTCTAATATAAATTATAAATATTTATCATAAACTGATAGTGGTATGTATGATAGTGGTAATATGAGGATGGGATGTTGGTAGGCAATGAAACGTCCGTCTTAGTCAGTAGCTTATTTATTACTGGTGATATCCGCCCAGTTACACACAAGATATACTACAGACAGGTATTTAAAACTACCCAATATATTCGTATACTTTGCTGCTCTACACACAGTGATGCAACGTCTATTCTCACTATTCTCTACATCAGACCCTCCACGTCATTATTCTAAAGTGCACTCCATACCCGCTCAAGAAGGCATTATAATTATTCGAAAAGTTTTCACTAATGTTTAACTGAGGGGTGTCATCAAAGGGACTATCAGGCTTGATAGGCGTTTTTACCAGTGTGGAAAATAGGGGACTGATATGAGTCTATATGCTCGCAAGCGGAGCAGGAATATGCATGTAAGGAGACCCTTAGCTTATTTAAATCTCCCGTACCATCATTATGAATCTATATCTAAAAAAATCCCCAGTAATCATAACGTACTTTATATGGGAATGGGTAAGAACCTTACACTCTGTGTTAAATTCTCCTAGAATGATTTTGTTTGTGTGTCTATACTCACCTTCATACTATAAAATGGTGTTTATATTTACATAATGCTTAAAATTTGCGCTGTCTCTGTTTGCCATTATGCATTGGTAAGAGATGGCAATAGTTTAGGTTCATAGTTTATCGTTTGACAGATTTTTTGTAGTAAGGCCGCCAAAGTTTAACTTATTTTCCTTTTACATGATAAGATATTATAAATAGAAGATTTAGATCAGACATAATACGAGTAGGTTTAAGTGGAAAATTTGATAGCCCTACAAAGTTTTGTAAGATTTTACTGGTGTTTTTCTAAAACTGGATTCAGATATCTTACCGACTACCTATATTTTCATTTAAAAAGTAGGTTACATAAGTCAGTAAAGTTAAAAATACTACTGTACCTACTCAACAAGTACTAGTGGTAGTGTTGGTTCCACCTAATAATTAAATAAATATTGGTGAACTTTACACACAGCACTATCTAGCCCCAAACTAAGCCAAAGCTTTTAATATGGGAACCAGATAGCTGATATAATACATAATATACTTTTTTTTGTATATATATACTTATAATATATAATAACACCAAGACAGAGAAGAAACATCTATGTTCCCACACAAATGTTTGTTCTCGCTGGGGATCGTACCCATGGCCTACAGCACAGAAGGCAGAGCTACTACCAACTGAGCTGTGAAGGCTGCCATTGGAGAAATGGCGGATTGTTTGCTGAAAAAAAGGTATGGTTTCTAGATTTATGAGCATTTCATAGATGACATAAGCACAGTATACGCTTTGTCCAGTTCAATCAATCACTGCACAGCTTTTGTGTCGGCTCCAGTGAAGCATGCTCTATTGTTCATTCACCAATTGGTGGTATGTAGGTGAACTATTGTTTGAATCTTTGCACTGCTTCCGTAGATTGTTCACACTTCACTCACAATACTTTGTCCATCAGCTATGCAAAGGGATGTATTACCTAGATACAAATATCAGCCGCAACTAATTTGCAATGTGGAATAATATGTATAATAATAATAAGTTTTAATATCTTTAGATTTTTTAACCCTTTGTACCCTTGTTTAGTGTAATAACTTTCTTTTGTTTCAACATCACTAGTTGACGAAAGAGACTTACTACCCACAATACAGGATATTCCTAGGGTGGGAGTTAGTGTTCGTACAGATGTCCAAGTTTGTAAACGTTTTCTTTATAATTTTTTTCATGGTTACATAAATAAACTTTTACTTTTTTACTCTAAATTATAAAAGAGTGGTTTGTCGGTTGTTTAAACGTGAATTTTCTTAAGAAAGCGGTTCACCATTCGCGTTATTTTCTCAAAGTAAAATTAATATTTATTTGTACCGTTGTTTGTGTGTGAGTTAAAGGATTAACCTCCTATCTCGTGGAGCAGGCAAGGATGGAGTGCAATTTGTCGTAGAGCAACATACTGTAGTTTTTGTTTAATTATGAACATCCAACTGTTTTATGTTGCACCAACAACAAGAAAAGATACAAAAAAACAGATGATTTCTGAGTGCATTTAGTACACTACATAGTAGGCTTAATTCACGCAAGTCATTTCCGGATGCATTATGGAAACCTTAAGATAAAGATAAAAAGATAAAAGATATTTATTGTTTGTGACACTAGGTACGTATTTTGGTGGTTAAGCTTTGTTTGAGTCACACTAGTCCAGCCTAAAACCATATAAACAGTTACAGAAAAAAAAACATGCAAAATAAAATTAAATGGAGATAAACCAAATTAAAATTAAATACGATGTGATGTACTTAGACTAGATTTAAATCACCTCGATAAACCAATCAATCATTCTGTACATTCAAACATCGTAACCTTTGGATTCATAATAATATGCCTGACTGTTTATTTACTCCAAGTGAATTAAGTTAAGACAAGATAATATAAATTTATTTCATTACAAACTTGACATAGTAGGAATACATCAGGTTGGCTTATGTAAATAAAATACAATCCTGGTGATGACATAGGTACCCAAACTAGCTAATTATGTCTACCGAGTGGTTTTCAGTATGACATTGTCTAGATTAGAACAATGAGATAAGGGAAGAGTGAAAGTTGTTAGAAGAGGCCTTTGCCAAAATGGGACGAGCAGATACTGCTATCGATTAAATTATTATTAAGGTTTATAGAAAGAACGCTTTCATTAATATTATTGCTATTATACAGGGTGTCCGGTAATTAATGGATAACCCCGCAGGTACTCGTGGCACGTTCTCATTCTAATAACTTTTTTGTTTTAAGAAAAATAAGACTAAAGAAACATAAAAGGCATTAACTCGGTAATTTGACAATAAAAAAATGAAGTGTGATACTATTTAAGAAACTTCATGAAGCCGGCATGTTTTTAAAGCTTTTGGCCACCCAAGTCTCCATACGTTTTTATTATACAACAGGTCTTCCATTTTGTCATAAAAAAAATTAAAACTCCAATTTTTATTCTTAATTTCTTCAAAAAAAAACAAACTAGAAACAGAACTAGAAGCAGCTAGAAACATTTTGTAAAGCGCTATAGTAAGGCCCAGAAAAAAATACTCGTTATTATTGAATTTGTAGCCGTAGTGCCCAAAAAATTCAATAAAGGTATCACATTTCAAAAATAACAAAAAAAAGTTAATAAATTCCAGACTGCTGCAGATAGATTTATTTTTTATTTTTTTCCTGATTGGCCGCGGTGCCCCCCATGTGTACCTGCGGGGTTATCTATTACCGGACACCCTGTATCCTTATACAGGGTGAGTAGAATTGGAAAAAATAGAGATATTACTAATTAAAGTTCTGAATTCACAACACTTCCCAGTCTTATCTTAATTCGCTAGCTTTCATCCTAGCTAAGCAAGTCAAGTCCCTCAGGATGCTACGAGTAGCACTGTAGTCCTGAGTCGAGTCGAGACAAGCATCAATCAGAATAACTGAATACCGGTGTGAGTTGCATCTTAATACTTAACTTTATCATGCTATCCTCTCTGAACTTATCCGGGATAGAGGTGGGAATCATATGGATGTCAGCAATTTGTTTTATTTTTGTCTTCTTACTACTTACTTACTGACTTTTTACACAACTAGCTGATGGAACAAGAACGATCACAACAGGTGGGCCCACCTGATGTGATCGTTCGTGATTTGCGAGGCAATGCTTTGTTATAGATGATGGTTACCACTTAACACCAGGTGGGCCATCTGCTTGTTCCATCAGCTAGTTGTATAAAAAAAAAAGACTCATTGGTGCACGACCGGTTTTAAGCCCACAACCTAAGGATCGGAAGGCAGAGCCGCTACCACCTCGTAAGTCACGCACGATAGGAACGTGCCCTACGATGCACTGCCCTGCGTCCATCAACTTGAGGCATACAGATGTTAAACCTCATGTGCCTGTAATTACACCGACAACCACACTCTTCAAACCGAAGAGGCTCCTTTCGAGCACTTGACACATGTTTTAGAACTGCTTAGGTTCTACGACATGCCGGTTTCCTGACGATGTATTCCGTTACCGTTGAGAGAACTGGCATTGTGCACATAAATTATCAATAAAATCATTTTACGAGTAGTAGCTCTTTGTGAAGGGCTCGTCTGGGTAAGTACAACCATCATGCCTTTTTCTGCCACCAAGCAGCGTTGCTGTGTTTCGGTTTGAAGAGTGTGGCTCAACATCTGTATGCCTCAAGTTGATGGACGCAGGGCACGTTCCTATCGGTCGTGACTAACGAGGCAATGCTTTGTGAGGTGATGGTTACCACTTAACATCAGGTGGACCATCTGCTTATCATCAGCTAGTTATAATGTATAAACGAAAAAAAAAAAAATAAGTCATTGGTGCACGACCGGTTTACAACCCACAACCTAAGAATCGGGAGGCAGAGCCGCTGCCACTAGACCACCAGGGCTCTATTTCTTTAGTGCAAGCCCTAAATTAATTTGAAAGTGTTATAATATTTACCATTGTAGGTACATTGTATGTAGGTACGTATGTCTACATTTTAACACATAAATTTTATCAGCATGAGCCAGTGACGATCACTCATGCCACACAGCGCAGTATATCATGTTAGTTTTCTTTTTTTCAGGGTTCCGTACCCAAAGGGATCTTATTACTTAGACTGTCTATCCGTCTGTCACCATGCTGTATTACGATAGACGTGATAGTTAGACAGTTGAAATTTTCGAGTCGCACTTGGCCGGTTTTTTTAAAGTTTGTTTTGCTGCACTGTATCCGTACTAAATACGTACCATCCAATCCAATAAATAAAGTTTGAGTTATGGTGGTTTTGGGTCCCACCCGAAAGGCCTTCGACGTCAGCGTCAAGTTCATAACGTGAAGTGAACCATCTGAGGTAGACCTCTGGCGGTGTCCAGCCACGTCTTCCAATCGCGGCCACCATACAGGAACTTTATTATAATCGAGGCACTTATCGAATCTTCATAAGTACAAAAAAGGCCAGACGTTACGAAAAACTAAAAATAAAACTCAGACTTGCGGTACTGGCTACATTCCGATCCGACTCTAGCGGAGACAGCAATGGAATATTCATGTCGCGACAGACTTCCGAGTTCGGAACTGCACCGCTGTTTTAATCACACAGTCTGACTTCATTTCAGGGATGTAGTCAGTGTGGGTCGAGACAAATTGGAATGATACGTAAATAATTTATAAAGATATTGTGTGACTAATCCTGGGCAGACGAAGTCGCGGGCACCAGCTTGTGATAAATAAATATTCATGGACATTTTCACATAGCACTATCTAGCCCCAAACTAAGCAAAGTTAGGCGAATCAGAAAACTTTTAGAGTATTTCAATTAGGCTTCGCTGATTGCTAACATCAATATAAAAGGCGTTTTTCCATTTTAATTTTTCGGTATCAAAAGTTACCTTAGGTATGATAAAAACTACGTGATTGTGCTACGAGAAATTAAAATATACAAACATCAAAACTTTCACATAACAAGGTAATGTTAGTACGATTATAGTCACTTCATTATAAATTATTGTATATCTACTTAATTTCACACTTTATTAAAAAAATACGAATTTCAATATTTTTCAAAGAACTTATTTTTTTTTGCTCGTTTTACTTTTTGCTCGTTTTACTTTAATACCGTCCTATATCTATTCTTCCTTTCCTGTCAAAAGTCCTTGAACGCCTTGTTCACCAACAGTTAAGTTCCTTTTTATCCAAAAACTCCTTACTCAACTCACACCAATCGGGCTTCCGTTCAGGCCACAGTACCGTGACTGCATTGGTGAAAATAACCGATGACATACGATTTGGGATGGACAGTGGAAAAGTCACAATACTTTCACTACTCGATTTTAGCAGTGCCTTCAACAATGTTGATTTTGATCTTCTTTTGGGTGTATAGAGCTCTCTTAACATTTCTCCAACGGCTATTGACTGGTTTCGTAGTTACTTATTTGGACGCCAGCAGCGGATCCGTGTTGAAGATACTTTCTCTTCCTGGTGCACTCTCTCTGCTGGTGTCCCTCAAGGTGGCGTCTTATCACCTCTTCTTTTTACCATTTTCACTCATTCTATTTCTCAAAATTTAATATCTTCCTACCACCTGTATGCAGACGACTTGCAAATATACTACCAAACCACTACTGACAACATCAACGGTGCTATTAGTCTACTCAATTCAGACTTAGACAGAGTATGTGACTGGAGTAAATCCTTTGGACTAACAGTAAATCCAAATAAAACAAAGGTGATACTGTTGGGTAGTAGTAAGCAAATCCCTAAAATTAATGTTTCACAGCTTCCACAAATAATGTTCAATGGAATACCAATAACCATCAGCAAGTCGGTGAAAAATCTGGGAATTATTATGGATTCCAAATTTACTTGGGAGCCATGGATAAACGAGGTTAGTAGGAAAATGTTCGCATCATCAGGATCTTTACGTAGACTCAGAAACTTTTTACCAACCGCTACCAAAGTTATGCTCGCACAATCACTCCTACTCCCTATCCTTGACTATGCTGACGCCAGCTATCTTGATATCTCTGAAGTTTTGCTAAACAAACTTGAGCGGCTACAAAACCTCTGCTTCGATTCATTTTTGGCTTACGCAAGTATGACCTGTCTCAGAATTTCGCATGAAACTCAAATGGCTCCCTATCCGTTATCGCCGGAATGCACATGTTCTGTCTCTTCTTTACAATATTCTCTTTAATTCTTCCTTTCCACCTTACCTCAAGGAGCGTTTTCAGTTCCTGCACCAAACGAACGATCGAAGTCTTCGATCTTCTGAAACCCTACAGCTTGCAACTCCTGTTCATAGTACAGAAATTTATGGCAAGTCTTTCACCATACAAGCTGTAGGACTATGGAACTCTCTGCCTTTATCTGTCCGTCTATCTAAATCTATCCATATTTTTAAAACTAGTGTTAATAACTTTTCTTTGTTTTCTTTTTTTCTTTACTTTTCTTTGTTGTCAACGTAGACCAGGTACCTATTATATAATCCTTTGATATAATTATGTGTTATTATGTGTACTATAGATTGTATATGTACTATAGATTATATTTATATTCTATTCATATGTATTATGTATTACTGTTAGGAATATTAATATGTATTCTTTTTATTATTTTATTAGGTATTTACTTAGATTTACGTTTTAGATTTAGTTAAAATAGGTTTTGTACACCGCCGTCTTTCTGATTTTCGTTTAATCCTTTCCATCCAAAGGTTGTCTGGAAGAGATCGCTCTTAGCGATAAGGCCGCCCATTGTACCTAATTATTTTTATGTCTCTGTATGTGTTTTTCTTTGTGTACAATAAAGTGTTTATCTATCTATCTATCTACTTTGCAACCTCCCACTTTTTAATCATCAGAGAATATATTATTTGAAACACTCTTGAAAGGTCTGATTTATTTTTTAAAAACTTTCTATCTCTGTGTTTACATACTATCATATTATAATCGTATTAAATAAAAGAACCAAAAAAATTAGAGAAGCAAACTTCTTCGCCCCAATCCTGACTTCGTCTCTGTTCTCCGCAGAAAGTTTCACATAATCACCTGCTAGGTAAGTTTAATTGTAGACACTTGTTCGACTGACTCGTGGCTTTCTGTTTGTTCCATTTCCAGTGATTTTCGATTGTGATCAAATTAAGGAACTCTTTATTGACCTCTTTGTTTTTTTTCTGGAAAGTTTTAAGTTTATCAAGTTATGGCTAGATTAGAAAGGCAGTAAAACGAAATATGATATCATAATAAAATCTATCGAGAGATTTGTATAAATACCGAAAACTTCAGGGGGCTAAAGTACCCATCAATATGAATAACTTTTTCTAAGGAACCAACACTGTGAACGCGAAAAAAACTGCTGTTTCATGCAAAACTTCAATACCTACCTGGCTAAAATGTATAACAGCTGTTTTTGTTTTCTCGTTTACAATGTTGGTTCCTTAGAAAAAGTTATTCATATTGATGGGTACTTTAGTCCTCTGAAGTTTTCGCTACAAGTATTTTAACACCTTGTATATCACAAGTACTCATTATAACTAAAGAATTTGAAATTTGAAGAGGCAATCATATAGCTCGAAGAACCGACAGTCGGGAATGGAAGTTCTCAAATGGCGTCGTGGTTGCTACCGAAAGATGAAGCGTGAAACTAACGCCGCACGCCGCTTGAAAGATCGCTGGAAATCGGTGAATGAATTGATTGAAATGGCTCAGAATTTTCTTCTTCTACAGTTGTAGACATACAACCAGTTCAGGCTGATGATGATATTTTTTTTAATTTAATTTCTTTTTAATATTAGATAATATTTGGTTTAGTTTTAGCATATGTCAAGTAAAATGTACTGCGTTGGGCACTGAAATGTCATAGTAGTGTTTATTCTATACAGGGCGTCCCAAGGCTATGCGACATGAAGGGAATGTGCTTTAAATATTGTAGATAGGGTATTTTGCTGAAAGGAGACTATATTTGATCGAGTGAGCGAAGCGAACAAAGATCTTTAGTTTCAACTTGGGCGATTTAGCATTTTATGTATGTATGTATGTATGTATGTATGTATGTATGTATGTATGTATGTATGTATGTATGTATGTATGTTTGTCTGGCCATAACTTTCGAACCGTTGATCCGATCTGCATGAAATTTGATAAGACGACAGCTTGTACTTGAGAAATTTACTGGTAAGTATATGAGTAAAATCGGATGAAGGGTTTTTAAGATATAGGGTTTTTTAAGGGGGAAAAAATAAAAAAAGTGACTTAAAAAAATCAAGTTACATGTCATACGAAAGGGCTTTGTTTGGACATTCCAAAACAATTTTTACTTTTTTCTGAGACGCTCGGTTTTTGAGATATAACAAAAAAGTTAAATTAAGTTAACCAGCGACCCAAGAGCTCCCATCTCTAAGAGTTTCGTTGGCATCAAGGTTTTTCTACTGGTCGGCCAGTTACTTTGCTTTTTCTTATTTTTTTTCTTGAAATAAATTAAGGAGGTACTCAGTTCTCATAAAATGGTGACAACGACCAGGTCTGATGATGGAGCCAAGGTCTGTTCAACGGAACTCTTCAATAAATAGGCCAATAGAGTTGAAACTTGGTTACCGTACCAAGTTAGTAGGCGGTAGTCAGAAAAAAGTCCAAACATAATGTTTGGACTTGCCTTTGACTACCACCTACTCAAAGTTTTGGTGCGTTCGTCGGGTCGCATCACGAGATCTCAGTTCGGGGCGAACTATTAGTTATAATTAATTCATTTTTATAGTACTTAATCTGTCCACTCAACAATCAAAAGCACTCCATCAACTGCTATAACTGAATTTGACTGAGAAAATAATAAAAAGCATAATTCAAAGTTTTTCTTTCAAATAAATCTAGTGCATTCACAGTCGAGAAATGAGGAATAGCTGAGAGGCACTCGTTTATGCCGTGGATTGCGAGTATTTTCTCATGGGGCTGGAAAAGCCATTGAGTTGCTCAGACAGATTTCACTAGAAAAATCAGGTGGACTGCATGTTTGCAGTTTATACTATTTCTGACAGTCAAGAATTCAAATGTAGAGTCTGGACCCTTCAATTTTATAGAGTTGGTGAATTGAGTAAAATAAGTTGTATTAAGTTCACTGTTTCAATTATGAATGAGTTGAATTGTCTTATTGTCTCTCTCCCAATAATCGAGTCTACGCTGCTGTGACGTATCGTGGTTTAAGAGGTTGTTGTCCACTGACTGTTATTGGTCTGAAAACCACGTCATAACGAGAACGTTGTACAAATATATAAGTTGTATTAAGTTCACTGTTTCAATTATTAATGAGTTGAATTGTCTAATTGTCTCTCTCTCTATAATCGAGTCTACGCTGCTGTGACGTATCGTGGTTTAAGAGGTTGTTGTCCACGGACTGTTATTGGTCTGAAAACCACGTCATAACGAGAACGTTGTACAAATATTGTGCAGTTTGCATAAACCGTACATCAACCATTATAACTACAGAGACGCTAGACAGAACTATCGTAGCCACAAAGTAAAGAATTTTAACTGCGCGAGCGTGAGGTCCATCTACTTGTACGAGTGAAGTCCATCCGCAAGTAGGTACCCTTTGGTACTTGCGCATTCCAGTGAGGAGTTTAATTGCGTGACATTCAAGTATGTGGGAGCGCAAAACTGCTACATTTCTCTACGGTTCATAAAAAGGTGAATTCGTTTCTTTCTGAAAATTCTTTTAGAAATGTATGTTGATGACGTCCTGTGCTGATGTTATTTTCCACGGTTTTTGTATAACGGGTCTGTTGTTATTCATAGTAATTACTCCTGCAGGAAACATTAAACTAAATTATCTAATAATTAAAAGCGGATGTTTGTAATTTAATAACGCCGTAATTACTTAACCAATTTGATTGAAATTTAAGCGAATGAATTTTCCTTATCTTTTATCCAGATACCATGCGGCGAATTCACGAGCGCTATCAAATTTCATTATATTCCTTGAAAAACCAAACAATGATTATACTGGATATTACAGAGGCTAATAATTTATTAAATTACGATTTAAAACCAAATCAAGTATATATCGACAATTATGTCACAAGAATCAACAATTACACCACAAGATAAAGATCAGAGAAACAATCTAACTCGTTCAACGGAACAAATAGAACAAGGCGCCTCTCGCCAAGACATTTTATACCTTGCTTTGATGTATAGACCTTTTTGCTGACCGCAATAAATGCCCCGCTAAAGCCTCGGCCACACTATTATACTGGTAACAGCGACCTATTCGTTGCGGATAGTTCGTGAACCACTTGCTGCCTGAGACTATTGTCTCATACAAAAATGCTAGGAACCAAGCCGTAAGTTTCTTGTCTGTTCTTCTAGGCTTTGGTCGCGAGGAACTGGTGGTAGATTCACCTGTAGTACCTATAAAAGACGTATCAAAGTGATGCTTGTGATTGTACTGAATAACGACCGTTTTGATTTTGATGGTTGCAACTACGATTAGCTCGGTTTGCGTGAAACTACAGTCGGTCGGTGCCCACGCTCAGAAATGTCTTCTACCGGATTGAATTCGCAGCGAGCGAGTGCCTTGTCACACGCGCGAAGCTGCCATCGCGGTTAGAAACGCGCTCGCGAATATCATAATTATTAAGAGTAGTAGAGCTCTTTGTGAAGGGCTCGTCCGGGGAAGTACTACCACCACGCCTTTTTCTGCCGCCAAGCAGCAACGCTGTGTTTCGGTTTGAAGAGTGTGGTTGCCGGTGTAATTACAGGCACATGAGGCTTAACATCTGTATGCCTCAAGTCGATGGACGCAGGGCAGTGCATCAAAGGGCACGTTCCTACCGTGCGTGACTTACGAGGCATTGCTTTGTTATAGGTGATGGTTACCACTTAACATCAGGTGGGCCATCTGCTTGTTATACCAGCTAGTTGTACCTATTAAAAAAAAACTACTATGTTCAATTCAATTTACAGCGAAGATGCAATTTTTCATAAAATTATTCAATGTTTACATTTTATATCTTCATAAATCTTGAAATGTACGACCGTGACAGACCGTGACAGTTGACAGCTTTTTAATCGCTAAATTTTCTCGAGACGAATGCACTCGGCGTGTTTTAAATACACGTGTAACTGAAGCTTAAAGATATAAAAGTTAGACGCCTTTGTATTTGAACTCGGTCAAGTGACTTCAAATGTAATGAAAATCTTTAGGTGCGCTAGTGAAATTTATTTCCCGCACTAACCTGCCCGTTTTCTTTGAACATTTTATCAGCAGTATAATTGATCTGTTTACTTATTGCTGGGTGTTTTCGATCAATCTTTAGAGGATAGCTGCCGACGGTCGGCTGAGATAAAGCAGAAACACGTCATCGTTCAGGGTCCTTTTATTTAGAACACACTGTGAGTCTTTTGAAAAGGTATGTTATTGTCAGCGTCTTTCTTGTTATTTTAAGCTTTGATCGCGAGGAATCTAGCGCCAGGCTAGATTAACTAATTTATAAACGTTTAAAAGTGATCCATACGATTGAACTAAATAAAGACTGTTTTGATTTTAGTTTTAAACTTGGCACATGACTACATTAACGCCTATACAGGGTGTCCCAAAAGGTAGTGATAGGCGGAAGTCCAGATATAAAGCACCCAAATCACCCCTTCAAAAAATCCCCGAAAAGCCTTCTACTTTTCTTTTTAGTAATTTTTAAAGTTGTTCAGGTCGAAAGTTCTCGAAAATTCAGAAAAAAACAACTCGGAAACTATGAAAAATCGCGGAACATACATGGGGGTGATTCGAGTACCGTAAGTGGTGCTCTATTTCTGGACTTCCGCTTATCACTACTTTTTTGCACAACCTGTATATTTTAAAAAGTCAAAGTCAAAAGGTATTTATTCAATAAAATCACAAGGATCACTTTGAAACGTCTTAAAGCTAGGTGACTCTAGGTGCCAGTTCCACGCGACCAAAGCCTAGAAGAACAGGCAACAAACTTACGGCTTGGTTCCTACCGTTCTTTTGTATGATCCTTTTACAATGTAATGATATAATAGGTATATTATTGAAGTTTAGTGAGGCGTAGGCATACAGAAAAAGGTAAACATAATCAAATTTAAAAACGTAGGTTAAACGTAAGTGTAAACCAGTATATAGGTAAAAAGTAGCTCTACTCACCGCTGCAAAATACCTTATCCCAAAAACACAAAATAAATTAATTTCCCTGTTGTTCACAAAATCATACGTTAAAAGCCACAAAACCGTTAAACCTTCAAAGGGATTCCAGGGGTTGGTTTTCTATAACAAAACTCATGCTCAATGTTTTTCTATACTATCAGATTAGATAAACGAAAAGAAATGTTATAATGCTGACCAAAAACCAAAAAAAATTATAATGAATTTACAAATTAAAGTAACTATACAAAATGTATACTGGAACACGCGATATATATTAGAGAAACAAATTCAAGACTCAACGAAAGTAAAGAAGGTTTCTGTGTATTCTAGCAGCGGCGATGGGCTTGCAAACAGTCACGTATGGAATACCGACTGCAAAATGTGGGTACGTGCTAATATTTAATATTTGGATGTACTCTGACTACCCCTTTAGACAAATGGATCAAAATCCTGAAGCAGTTACCGTTCAGTCATCAACATCATCATCAGCCCAAAGTAGTCCACTGCTGGACATAGGCCTCCCCTATACATTTCCAGGAAGAACAATTCCGAGCCCTTTCCATCCACCGACTTCCCGCGACATCCTGTTCAGTACCTATTCAGTAAAGTAGTGGTCAATTGACATTAATGTGGCGATTGCCTTTTTGCACAATACCAGCTCTTTGCAACTGGTAACTCGCTGGTCAGTATAAGTCATATCACTAACATGAATATTCGGGACCGCAGGCCACCGTTTTGCCTAAATCATGCGGTCAACGACAACAAAGTGGATTTTACGATCTTGTGGTGAACTACGAGCCGAAACAAGCGTTTTGTTTGCTAACAGTTGCCCGCGATATTGTCCATGACAACATGAGGATTCTACTAATATTTACATGCAATATTTTAGATATTTATATATATGTACGGAAAGTTGGTGGATAGACATGGTTTAGAACCGTTCTTCTTGAAAATGGATAGGGAATCCCAATGTGCAGCAGTGGAATTCTAAAGGCAAAAAGATGTGACTCGTACTGTACCAATTGCAATAAATAAATATTATAGACATCAGTCAACCTCGCATCTAATTGGCTGATTTAATCGTGATCAGTTTCACTAGCCAATGGGATGAGAGATAATTCAACCGACTATCCCTATTGCTCCAAATGATCGCTTATAGGTTAAAAGAACTGCGCATAAAGTGTTCCTAAGGATATTTTCAGTCGTAAGTAAAACGGATGGTTTGAAGACGAGCACCCGCAGAAACCCACTTAGGTAAACATGATGGGCAGATTGCTCCAGGCACCTTTTATTACTTCGAATCTACAATACCAAAACCTAGTTGTATCCTATTTGTTTCAGGGTTGAAACGAATAGGGGTTTTATTTCGGGTTGCCGGGTTACTTTATTGTATTCCACAAATAGTAGAAACACGTTTGAAACCCTGCGGTTTGCATTTTACCTTTGGGTTGTGAGAATAAAATTAGTTTTCCAACTTGTGTTATTCGGTTTCTGAATGTTGTGTGTTTGAATATTTTGTATTTTCTTGTTTGGTTGCAAATTGGTGTGGGAAGTTTTTGAAGTACCTTAGCTTTCAAAACTGGACTGCCTAAAGCCGAACGCAAGGCAACCCAATGTTTTTGGCATGGTCATCGATCGAATTTCTTACTATGTGCACACTTCTAGAGCCGCCATGACAGTCTGTAATTGACGTTATATCAACACTAGTTAGTTCAACACTAAATGTTGAACTGTTCGAATTTCTTACTATGTGCACACTTCTAGAGCCGCCATGACAGTCTGTAATTGACGTTTGACATGACGATTGATATGACGCATTGCATTTTATAATTTTTTGAAAGTTTTGTTGCTTTTTTTGACGGTAATGACTTTGACTCTCAAGCTTGGCTTAAACAACAGTTGTCAAAATGACATTCACGCATGTCAGTCCGCCATATTGTTAGTGCATTGTGTTGCTCTCCTTGACAAAGAAAATCTTGATAAGCAAGAAAACGAAGTAAAAATGAGCCAAATAAGCACTTAAAATAGTTACTATATTGCTATGCGATAATTATATATACTGTACATAGACCAGACCTCGGCTCCATATGTTGATGAAACAACGCCTTTTGGCCGATAGGACTGCCGGTAGTTTTTTTGGTAGGCGCCATGGTCTTTGCGAAGCATTGCCTCGTAAGACACGCACGATAAGAACGTGCCCTACGATGCACTGCCCTGCGTCCATAAACTTGAGGCATACAAATGTTAAGCCTAATGTGTCCGTAATTTCACCGGCAACCACACTCTTCAAACCGAAACACAGCAACGCTGCTTGGCGGCAGAAAAAAGCATGGTGGTAGTACTTTCCAGGACGAGCCCTTCATAAAAAGCCTTACTACTTTTAATATGAATTTTTGAAAACTGACATTCTCACATTTAATTTAAACTTATTGCACTATTGACTCGAAGAATACGTTACTTAGCTTTAATTCAAAGTTGTAACAGAACAACACAGACACAGTGAGGGATGAGAAACGCTGGGAATCAGCTGAGCTGCTCCTCGGCGATAAAACGCTTAGTCGGGAGCCGCGTCTCGAACTTCAGGCCTGTGGTGAAGGAACGCTTTGCATCTGTTCTGTCTGGTGCAAGCTATATACTTTTAACACGTTCACAGTCAGTCCAGTAACCCAAGTCTACCGTGTGACCAATAAAGGGTGAAAATGTTTTTTTTATATATCCTATAACATGTCGAAACGTGTGAGCGAGAGGTACATTAGCTCTTGTATTAGCCTTAATATTGTTGTCTTGAAACCGGTAAGAGGTGACCTCCACACCAAGTCCCGTTGCCTTGAACAGGTCCCCACGTGTACAGGTGGTGACGACAAAATTTTAAGCACAGTTAAAAAAAAATATGTCTTACAAAATGAAACCAATGTGGAAACCACTCTAGATAAGTACGTCAGTGAAAACCCCTCTTTAAAACCGAACCAACCTTTTAGAAGTGCAGTACGTACGTAAAAGAAAGTATTTATTTTAAGTTTTCCAAATTTCCTGCAATCTCCCTAACTTGATCCACACCCTAGCCGACAGCTCTTTACGAGTAACAGCTTTGTTGGCTCGTTACGTCTATGTGCAGCAAGCGAATAAAGTTTCTTTGACGTATTTTGCATTGAATATACCACAACTCTCGACGGAATGTTTTAAAATCAAAATGTTTTACCATATGACTTTAAGAATCTTTTCTTCATCTGTTTGTCTTTAAGTAGATGGCCTCAGGCCCTTTTTCATATTGATCGGTGAGCGCGCCATTTGCTATACTCACCGATAAGTCTGCTGCTGTCTTCTTCTTCTCTCCATTTATGGCTCCTGTCTGTCATTCGACAGACAATCTTGCCAGTGTCAAGTGATTTGTATTGAATGCATACTTTTTAGTCAAGTCAGTTCATAGTCAAGTCGGCCGTCATTTGTTTTGAAGAAAATGGTTTTCTGGCGGTTTTATTCAAAACTTTGGGAACATTTTCGGACAAATCAGGATATCACATAATACACATTCATTCCAAATGTTTACACTTTGTGCTAAGACCTCAAGTAATGTTGGTTAAAATACCACCGAAATTACACAACACAACTCAAAATAACACTAGAAAAACAAATAAAATGAAAAAGCTATGTTGCTTCCCAAAATATCAGAAAATGAATCCTGCTGCTGTCTCTTTTCGTTGACGTGAAAGTGACAGTGACAAGTATATTTTATATAGACTTTATAAAATAGCAAGAAATAGGAATATTGTTGGCCACCATTTACTTCAAAACAAATGACTTGACTATGGACTGACTTGACTAAAAAGTATTCATTCAACACAAATCACTTGACACTGGCAAGATTTTCTGTCGAATGACAGACAGGAGCCATAAACGGAGAGAAGAAGAAGGAATATTGTTTATCTCTAATAAGTATGGATATGCGCTTCTATTTGACAACTAATGACTTTTATCTGTGCAATTAGTATTGTGTAACACTCCAAGGTGTAACATGTCCAATTTGTATTCGTGGGTGTTAACTCATCTATATAATATTCCTACTTACTGTTTGTTTTGAGAAATCTTAATGAGGTTTTTGACCATAGAAAGAGATTTGAGATATAGGTTTATAATATATCTGTAAAAACAAATTCTGTATAAATATACTGAAAATATATAGTAAAAATAAAATACATTAGATTTAAATATATTTCAATAAGACGGTGTGTACTTCTTCTTCTTTTCGTGTCACTAGTTTCTTTCGAAACAGTGTGGTGAAAAGATTTTAAGTGCGCCTCAAGAGGCTCCTTTCGAGCACTTGACACATGTTATAGAACTTTTTAGGTTCTAAGACATGCCGGTTTTCTCACGATGTTTTCGTTCACCGTTTGAGAGTATTGGCAACGGTGTATACGATACTCGATAATTTAATGACTTACCCTAAGCTCGTATAACATAATTAAGTATTTACTTATTATATCTAAACAACATAAAATCAAACAAATTATACCAGCATCTTCAAGATTTAATATCCCGAGTAAAATTAGATTCATCTCGAACATTTAGCCTTATTAAATCGTAAATACAGGAAGTCTTGTACGCAATCAAGCAACCTTTTTAGAGTTCTGGTTCACTTTTGGAAAAAACGGTAATGATGTCATAATTTTTTAACATGTCATAATCTTCATAATTCATCAAAAAAAAATATTTTTTAAGGATTCATTTTCTGACATTTTAGGAAGCAACATAGCTTTTTCATTTTATTTGTTTTTCTAGTGTTATTTTGAGCTGTGTTGTGTAATTTCGGTGGTATTTTAACCAACATTACTTGAGGTTTTATCACAAAGTGTAAACATTTGGAATGAAAGTGTAATGTGATATTCTGAATTGACCGAAAATGTTTCCAATGTTTTGAAGAAAACTGCCACCATTTTCTTCAAAACAAATGACGGCCGACTTGACTATAGACTGACTTGACAAAAAAGTATTTATTCAATACAAATCACTTGACACTGGCAAGATTGTCTGTCGAATGACAGACAGGAGCCATAAACGGAGAGAAGAAGAATATTTTTTAAGAGAACAAGTACATGATTATCTTTTATTTCGTCTAAAACTATAGACAACATTACAATTAACTATAGACAAAAATACGGAATAGAATTTTATTTACTTGACCGACATAACCTGAGCTGTAACATCATTAAAATTCCCACAGATAGGAACTCATGTTACATTGGTTAATGATTGTGAGAAGCGTCTAATGAAACTGAAAAACAATATAAGAGTAGTAGAGCTCTTTGTGACGGGCTCGTCCGGGGAAGTACTACCACCACGCCTTTTTCTGCCGCCAAGCAGCGTTGCTGTGCTTCGGTTTGAAGAGTGTGGTTGCCGGAGTAATTACATCTGTATGCCTCAAGTTGATGGACGCCGGGCAGTGCATCGTAGGGCACGTTCCTATCTTGCGTGACTTACGAGGTAATGCGTTGTTATAGGTGATGGTTACCACTTAACATCAGGTGGCCATCGGCTTGTTCCATCAGCTAGTTGTATAAAAAAATAAAAATAAGAAGCTTCTAAAAACAAGTTATTTTCCCAAACTTTTTATTTAACTAGGATCCTCAATTTTTATTCCACCTTCGCAAATGTATTTATTTTATCCGTTTGGAAATAACGTTGTTCTAGAACAATTTTCAGTGGAGCAATTACTAAAACAATTAAAACTTGGTTCGAGCGAGTCGCAGCGGCATCCGTAGTATTCCGGACGTGGACCCAAGTATTTGCTAGATAGCTGTTGCTGACCCACCCTGGTGACCTCAACTGAAGAGAAACTAATATTTATATAACTTTTAGATATAAATGCTGGTACTCATCAATACAATCAACGAGTCTCTAGGAAATGCATCCCGACTCCTACATACCCAAGTATTTGCTAGATATCTGTTGGTGATCCATCCTGGTGACCTCATTTGAAGGGAGACAATTTTTTTTTTTTTTTATACAACTAGCTGATGGAACAAGCAGATGGCCCACCTGATGTTAAGTGGTAACCATCACCTATAACAAAGCATTGCCTCGCAAGTCACGCACGATAGGAACGTGCCCTACGATGCACTGCCCTGCGTCCATCAACTTGAGGCATACAGATGTTAAGCCTCATGTGCCTGTAATTACACCGGCGATCACACTCTTCAAACCGAAACGCAGCGTTGCTGCTTGGCGGCAGAAAAAGGGTTCCGTAACAAAAGGGTAAAACGGGACCCTAATACTAAGACTGAGACTCATTACAGCTGTTGGTGACCTCAAATGTAGGGAAACTAATTTTCTAAAATTTTGAGACGTTTTAAAATGCTCGTGTTTGTCAATATAATTAAATGAGAGTCACAAATTTATCACTAATTCGTCACGATGAAAAAAAAAGAACTTTATAAACTTTATGTATCATCAATAAAATATGTTGCAACATTTTGAAAAAGTAAATCAAAATGTTCATTTGTAAATAAGTGCAAACACAAAGGTATTTTTCAGACGGTAATCTACGGAATTTAATCTTTCTCTCATCTTACTACCGTCTTTCCTCATTAAAGGATGGAAAGTAAGTATCGAAAAGGCAATCGAAAAGACTCATTTATATGAGTCTTTCTGATTGCCTTGAGGTCTAAATCTAAACGGATATAGTTATTAAAAATGTTGAAAAGAGTCGCGGGTCGCTCATGGATCGATACATGTTTTCCTACTCAAAAGTTTGCTTTACTAGTTTTCGTACATAACCAAACTTTTAAATAGGAAAACTTGTAACGATCAAAATGAATTTTTTACTAAACTGTGTGCAATGTGATTGCACACAAAATGGTTGATTGCGATTTTCCGAAAATAAGTTTAGTAATTTTATATCTTTCAACATGTCGAAACGTGCGAGCGAGTAGTTGTTTGATAGTTGTCAGCCCCTTAATGATTCTTTCGAGAAAATCTCAAACTCACTCGGTACATAACTATACTTGCTTATATCTTGTTAGCATGTCAAATAAAAACATTTTACATCGTATTCTACGTGAAACGTCACTATTCATTGCAAATATCATCTTAGAAAATTGAAATCCACTTACAAACCCTCACAATAAGTTCTACACTCGTTCTGCACTTGCTGTATTGGAGTGTCATAATAATCGCCGATTCCATTTGTCATGGCCCCTTTCTGAAGCACTTTCTGATACTTTCACCCCTTTGTTGCAAATTATATACGTTGTTACAAGTTTACAGCAAATGGGACAGGATTAGTGAGGATTTGAACGAGTGGACATTTCGACCAAAGATTACAAACTGGTGTAGCAGTTTCGTTGTGGACGCTTATACAAATATTACTATAGTCGCGTTAAACTCTCGCTGCAGACTCGATCAGTGCTCAACCTATAGTCGCGTTAAACTCCCGCTGCAAACTCGGTCATAAATCATCTTAACACACGCTTAAACAAAAGGATCGTCCTTTCTCGTAAGTGCGAGAGATAGAGAGAGAAATATTGCTGTCTCGTTCCGTTAACTTATGACCGAGCCTGCAGCGAGAGTTTAACGCGACTATAATATAAATAACTGAAAAAATAACAGATAGCAGACAACGATGGTATGGTCATGTAATGTGAAGAAAATACAGCTAATAGGCTTAAACTGTTCTCAGAATCCTAACCTAATCCTAAGCCCCTTGGCAGAGGTAATAGGTCACCGTCTACGAAAAAGCAGTCAAGGGCCCTGAATATCAAATCGATGACAACTAAGGAAAGAGCGTCCTGGTACAAAAGCACTACGAGGTCTAGGAGGCCTTGTCATTTAATTGAATGCTGCTGGTCAGTTGCCCACGCCACACATAGTTTTCAAATACTTTGCGTTGTCTTATCTGTATTTTTATCTATGCGAGGTGCATCACAGATGTGCACAGAAGTGTCAACCCTGATTACACCATTGGTATAGAAATCTAATTTGTGTGCAAGTAAGGGACTACGGATATCGGATCAGCTGCGGCTGTCTCTTGTCGGAGATAATGGATTTGAGGATGCTCTCTGAATATATTTGTTTTGAAGGGATTCGTCGAGATGAGTATTTAATTAGGCACCTACGCTGTCTGTGAGAGACGCGGGAGGAATACTAATTTTTGCAGGGGATTAGGAAAAGTTGGTATAACAGTGTTATTCTTTTACTAGTGGCTTCCCGCGGCTTCGCACGCGTTGAAGTGGTGAGCCGTAATTGAGCCACAAACATCCAAACATCGTAACTTTCGCATTGATTTGTATATTATTAGGGTAGGATACCTACGCATGTATAGGAGATACCTATAGGCGTACATTACCTATATTAGGTAGGTAGGTAGGTATAGGTACTGAGTTTAGCACAAACATGACAAATACAACAAAGACAACCTTACACGGAAAATATGTACTTATTTGTTCCTAGTTTCTACCCCAAGAACAAACGAAACGAAACAGCTTCACGACTTTGATCCCCAGGCACGGTAGATACTCTAAGATCTCTTCGTACCAACTCAAGATTCCCGTTTTAGAATGTCCCTTACAAACATTGACGCCCTGCCTTTTTACTTGAGCGCAACGAAGGAGGGTAACGTTTAAGGGGTTGTTTTCGAAAATCAAACTGTCTTTTTGTTATTTATCCACAGAACACATTTTCTTTTAGTTTGAAGTTAATTACACTACGCTTTAAAAATCTCCCATACAAACCTTGAAACTTTGTCAGTCTTTTGCACCCTTTGCAGGGGTGGTTTTAAAATATTGAAAACGTGATTTTAAATTATTTATTGTGGAGTATATTTACTTCAAGTTTGAAATCAATAGCACTATGCGTTAAAAATCTCCCATACTAACTTTTACAGTCATTTGCACCCTTTACAGGGGTAATTATCAAAAGTTAAAAGCGTCATTCTTAATTATTTATTTCTTAGTATATTTACCTCAAGTTTTAAATCAATCGCACCACGCGTTAAAAAACTCCCATACAAACTTTGACATCCCTTTACACACTTATTAAGGGTAGTTTTAAAAAACTAAGAATGCCTTTCCTGTTTTTTAAGCCTTGGAGTAAATCTACTTCAAGTTTCAAGTTTGTAGGTTCAAGGAATACAATTTTTCATACCAACGTTTTCAACCCTTTATACATCCTTAGAGGTTGAATTTCCAAAAATCATTTCTTAAATACACCTCTACGCCATAAGACCTATGTACTCTTCAAATTTCAAGTCTCTAGGACCAGCGGTCAAAAAACTCCCATACAAACTTTTACATCCCTTTGCACACTTATCAAGGGTAGTTTAAAAAAACTAAAAATGCCTTTCTATATAAAATATAAATACTCCAAGTTTCAAGTTTGTAGGTTCAAGGAATACAATTTCTCATACAAACGTTTCCATCCCTTTTTACACCCTTAGGGGTTGAATTTCTAAAAATACCTTCTTAGTACACCTCTACGCCATAAAGACCTTCAAGTTTTCAAGTTTTAAGTCCCTAGGACCAGCGGTCAAAAAACTCCCATACATACTTTTACATCCCTTAGCACACTTATTAAGGGTAGTTTTAAAAAACTAAAAATGTATTACCTATTTTTTTGTCTTGAAGTATATGTACTCCAAGTTTCAAGTTTGTAGGTTCAAGGAATACAATTTTTCATACAAACGTTTTCATCCCTTTTTTACACCCTTAGGGTTGAATTTCCAAAAATCTCTTCTTAGTATACCACTACGCTATAAGACCTATGTACTCTTTAAATTTCGAGTCTCTAGGACCAGCGGTCAAAAAACTCCCATACAAACTTTTACATCCCTTTGCACACTTATTAGGGGTAGTTTTAAAAAACTAAACATGCATTTCTTTTTTATTTGCCTTGAAGTATATGTACTCCAAGTTTCAAGTTTGTAAGTTCAAGGAATACGATTTTTCATACAAACGTTTTCATCCCTTTTTACACCCTTAGGGGTTGAATTTCCAAAAATCCCTTCTTAGTACACCTCTACGCCATAAGACCTATGTACTCCTCAAATTTCAAGTCTCTAGGACCAGCGGTTTAGGCTGTGCGTTGTCTATATGTCAGTCAGTCAGTCAGTCAGTCAGTCAGTCAGTCAGTCAGTCAGTCAGTCAGGACTTTGATTCTTATAGTATTAGAGATGAGGATAATTTTCTTGTTTTTGTCTTGCGCCTACCCACTTTGGGAGACTTTGTATTTTGAATGTCTATGATGGCATGACTATAATCTTGTTACTAAAATGTTAAACAAAAATTCGACTGTTTAAGTATCTATTTATTTTGTTTTATTTTTTTGTAATAAAGATAGACCAAATTGGGATTTAACAAATTTTTCCGGACCGGAAGTTCCGAAAGGATCTTGAGAAGCAGGAAAAATGGAATGTTAATAGTAAGACTAATGGGAACAACGGTAGGACAATCAGGAATAGAGCGATCAGTGGGAAAAGTAGTGCCAGCGGTAAAAGTAGGCTTTATTAATGTAATTAGTTCAAAATGATTCAATTTAAAATAATTTAAGCATATAGCTGACATGAGCTGTGTGGTATGAATGCTACACGCTGAAATCGCGATTTTATCCATTCTATGTGAATGACACGAGCACAAAGAATAACAGATCACAAACCAACCATGAATATTGTATTTACTGTTCAAAACCAGTAATTAGGGATGTAAATGCGCGCTCAATTCTTCTTCTTCTTTTGATTGGAATTTATACGATTTAATTATCCATTGAAATGTTGTATGTAATAATATTTTAATTTAGTGTCTTCGTATAAGCCCTCATGCATAAAGTGGGCATTGGTTTGCTGTTTGGATAGGTTACCTTAATTCCGAAAAAATAAATATAGTTTAAAAAATAAATTTTATAACATGTGTTTTAAGAGTAGTAGAGCTCTTTGTGAAGGGCTCGTCCGGGGAAGTACTACCACCACGCCTGTGTTTCGGTTTGAAGAGTGTGGTTGCCGGTGTAATTACAGGCACATGAGGCTTAACATATGCATGCCTTAAGCTGATGGACGCAGGGCACTGCATCGTAAGGCACGTTCCTATCGTGCGTGACTTACGAGGCAATGCTTTGTTATAGGTGATGGTTACCACATAACATCAGGCGGGCTATCTGCTTGTTCCATCAGCTTCTTAAAATGTTTGGGACAAATTTTTTTCGCTAGAATATCTAACGTTAGTTTGCGTAAGTTTAAAATTCTGGATTACATTGTAATTGATGAATTTATGTGCACAATGCCAGTACTCTTATCGGGAAGGAAAACATCGTGAGGAAACCGGCATGTCGTAGAACCTAAAAAGTTCTATAACATGTGTTAAGTGCTCGAAAGGAGCCTCTTGAGGCGCACTTAAAATCCTTTCACCACACTGTATCGAAAGAAACTAGTGACACGACAAGAGAGAGAGAGAGATTGATGAAAAAGGTTTTTTTTTAATTCATTGGTTTCATTTGACTTATACTTAAATCGTAGAAACAAGTAGTTAGTATCTATGAATCTCATAATAGCTGTGTAATAAAGGTGCAAAATGACATATTCTGTCATGCTGTTCTGAGCATTATTTAACTGAAATAGCTTCACGACTTCGAACTCCAGGCACGGTAGATTTGCCCTCAGATCTCTTAGTACCAATTACTAATTCCAGATTTTTTGAGGATGTCTAGTCTGAGGTACGTCCAAACATTACATTTGGCACATACCCACATTTTGCAGTAGTTGGTATTCCATACGTGATAGATTACAAGCCCATCGCCGCTGTTAAAATACAGCCATTGAGCAGTTTTAGTGGCAAACAATTCTCTTATCAACACGGGCTTAACCGAACTAGGATTAAATCTAGCCCAGGGATCGTAAACCAATGGCACGCGACACAATATTTAGGGCAAGCCACGGATCAAAACAGTTTGATTTTTTAGCTCAAACTATCTGCTACTTCGCCCAACTGCACGATCCGAGAATCGATCTCCAAGCCGCTGCGGCCCGTGGGGCACGGGTTTCACTTTCGTTGAAGTTATTATAACTAGTAGTTCGCCCCGAACTGAGATCTCGTGATGCGACCCGACGAACGCATCAAAACTTTGAGTCGGTAGTAGTCAGAGGCAAGTCCAAACATTATCTTTGGACTTTTTTCTGACTGCCGCCTACTAACTTGGTATGGTTACCAAGTTTCAACTCTATTGGCCTATTTATTGAAGAGTTCCGTTGAACAGACCTTGGCTCCATCATCAGACCTGGTCGTCGTCACCATTTTTTGAGAACTGAGTACCTCCTTAAATTATTTCAAGAAAAAAAAATAAGAAAAATCAAATGAACTAGCCGACCGGTAGAAAAACCTTGATTTCAACGAAACTCTTAGAGATGGGAGCTCTTGGATCGCTGGTTATCTTAATTTAACTTTTTAAATTTTATCTCGAAAACCGAGCGTCCCAAAAAAAAAGTAAAAATTGTTTTGGAATGTCCAAACAAAGCCCTTTCATATGACATGTAACTTGATTTTTTTATGTAACTTTTTTTATTTTTGCCCTCTTAAAAAACCCCATATCTAAAAAACCCTTCATCCGATTTTACTCATATACTTACCAGTAAATTTCTCAAGTACAAGCTATCGACATATCAAATTTCATGGAGATCGGATCAACGGTTCTAAAGTTATCGCCAGACAAACATACATACATACATACATACATACATACATAAAATGCCAAATCGCCCAAGTTGAAACTAAGATCTTCGTTCGCTTCGCTCACTCGATCAATAATTAATAAGGGGCAAACAAGAGCTAATGTGACTCTCGCTCGCACGTTTCGATATGTTGAATGATATAAAATAACTAAACTCTAGAAAAATCGCAATCAACCATTTTGTGCGTGCAATCACATTGCACACAGCATATAGTAAAAAATTCATTTTGATCGATACATGTTTTCCTACTTAAAAGTTTGCTTATGTACGAAAACTAGTAAAGCAATATTTTAAGAAAACTAGTATCGATCAAAATCAATTTTTTACTAAACTGTGTGCAATGTGATTGCGCACAAAATGGTTGATTGAGATTTTTCGAAAACGAGTTTAATGATTTTATATCTTTCAACATGTCGAAACGTGCAAGCAAGAGTCACATTAGCTCTTGTACGCCCCTTGATATTATTGTATTTTGGTTGCAATTATTTGACGGCACGTCTCGTTTTTTTTAGAAAAACTGGCACTTTGATTCCAGAAGGTTCACCAGCCCTGCTCTGTATCTGCCCATAGTAGTTAGCACAAACTAGACGACCTCGATAAAATAGGTTAAAGTTTTGTTTCTGAAAACAGTTTGACTTTCGGGCAGTCTGCGGCTCGCTTAAATCATCAGCTCTCGACTTGGGCTTAATAAATTTATCGGCTGTGAAACGAGATGTCTAATTTCGACTGGAAAACATTTCGTTTTGTGTACGAGAGAGATTTAGTGCGCGCTGCGGGTGGCATAATCAACACCAATTGTTATTTTGTATTGAAATTAATAACTTACGCTTCATTTTGCTGTGAAAACTTACAAACGCACCCCCAGTTGCATCTAATAAATAAATAACATAAAATAAGTATTGGTAGACATTCCACACAAACTAGCCCCAAACTAAGCAAAGCTTGTACAATGGAAGCCAAATAGCTGATATACAAGGTGTTCCAATACTTGTATTTAAAACTTTAGGGGGTTAAAGTACCCCCTAAAGTTTTAAATATGAATAACTAACTACTACTACTAACTAACTACTAATATGAATAACTATACATATGAATAACTTTTTCTAAGGAACCAATACTGTGAACGCGAAAAAAAACAGCTGTTTCATACATTTTAGTCAGGTAGGTATTGAACTTTTGTATGAAACAGCTGTTTTTTTTTCGCGTTCACACACAAAAAGCTATTAATATTGATGGGTACTTTAACTCCCTGAAGTTTTAAATACAAGAATACCTTGTATAAATGATAAATAAATGTAATGCAAATTATAAAGCTAAATTATATACAAATACTTGGCAGTATCGCGGTGTCGTGGTGTCGCGGTGTTGCGAACAGGAAAGCGTTCTATCAAGGGGCAATCGCTCCCGACGATCTGAGAAATAAAGCATTTGCGATCCTCGCTCATCAGGTTTCGAACTTGTTCTGCATAGGACCAGTTATGTACCTACTATCAGATATCTGACAAAGTTAAAGGTTTTCTAGAATCGGTGGCCGTCGTGTTTGATATAAAGCAATATTCAAGCAAATATATTTTTAAAGTCAAAGTTTGAAGGTATTTATTCAATAAAATTACTAGGATCACTTTGAAACGACTTAAAGCAAGGTGACTCTAGGTGCCAGCTCCACGCGACCAAAGCCTAAAAGAACAGACAACAAACTTACGGCTTGGTTCTCTCCGTTCTTTTATCCCCCTTAAATATTTCTTCTACATCATCTAAATTTCAACTGTCACATACATACAGCCTGGTGATAGACGAAATGACTGACAGCGGAGGCTTAGTAATAGGGTCCCGTTTTACCCTTTGGGTAAGGAACCCTAAAAACTATTTACACACGGATACGCACCCGGCTACACTTTGGCCTTGGCTTTGTGTAGCTTGATCTGTATTCGTGTGAACGAACCTTCTTACAATACCCAATAAAATGAACCCTCCTAGGCAGACTAATTGACGCAGACGTAACGGTCTATTTAAAAAGATAGTACGAAAATATGTTTAACATTTTTCAAGAACACGTTTTCAAAATGGCCTCCTTTATTTAAACACAAGTAGCGAAATTCAAAGGCGTTTGAACGATCCCATTTGGTCCAATTTTTTCGCGAGGCATGCTACACTGCATACAAATTTAAGCCTTAAGTAACATTTAAATGCATAGCCTGGAGATGGTAATTAAGCTTAAAATTGCTTAAATGTACAGAAAAAATTAACGAAGCGCTTTTACTTGCACGTTGAAAATATGATTATAAAGTTATTAAAAGCTTAATAACCGCGAAAGCGAGAATTAAAAGTGTTGAACAGAAAGTGGTAAACAATGGACAGTCTAATCGCTGATAGCGATCTCTTCCAGAAACCTTGGATACTGAACGGTTAATTTATCGAGGAGGTCAGTTATTAGACCTCATTATACCCAAGTTAACTTATTATAGTTACCTAATTATTTAAGAGTAGTAGAGCTCTTTGTGAAGGGCTCGTCCGGGGAAGTACTACCACCACGCATTTTTCTGCCGCCAAGCAGCGTTGCTGTGTTTCGGTTTGAAGAGTGTGGTTGCCGGTGTAATTACAGGCACATGAGGCTTAACATCTGTATGCCTCAAGTTGATGGACGCAGGGCAGTGCATCATAGAGAACGTTCCTATCGTGCGTGACTTGCGAGGCAATACTTTGTTATAGGTGATGGTTACCACTTAACATCAGGTGGGTCATCTGCTTGTTCCATCAGCAAATTTTGTGCTAGTCAATGCAAAAACAAAACGTAGGACCCATGGACCGATATTGCCAAGGTTGCAACATTGTGAGAAGGTTTTGAGAAGGCTCGGAATAATTATTCCTGGAAATTTATGGAAGATGCCCATTGGCAGTGGACTTCTTCCGGCCGATGATGATATATAAGTCGAGAATGCTTTTGAACTGTAGATACTTCGTTATATTATAAGGTAGATAAGTCTCGTTTTTCACTGGAATAAATAATAAATATTCTATAAAATAATAAATAAATAAATATTGGTGGACTTTCCACACAGACTATCTAGCCCCAAATTAAGCAAAAGCTTGTAATATGGGAACCAGATAGCTGATTATATACACCCAGACAGAGAACAAACATCTGTGTTCATCACACAAATGCTTGTTCTCGGTGGGGATCGAACCCACGGCCTACGGCGCAGAAGGAAGAGCTACTACCAACTGAGCCGTAAAGGCCGTGATTCTATGGAATTGATCTGAAAAACTGCTTGTTCAACAATTTTATTTACCTATCCTATTATTATTTATTCTGTACCTATACTCAGGATGTTTGGGTAAGGAGTTAGGTTCAGTAATTATTAAATTTCGTCAAAGGGCAGACGGTGAGTGGGAGTACAAAATGTTATTACAGATCTCAGAAGAAAAACGTATTAATTTTTATGATCATAAAATTAATAAAATAAGTGGCACTCATTTATTTATTTATGTCTATACAACGTGTTTATTAAGAGTTGTAGGAATCCGAAAGCAGGATATTCTACCGGTCATAACGACTTTTAATATTTCAAAGTTTTTCATTCATCAAATGCCTCTTAAACTTTTATCTAAAATGAATCTAAACGCATCATGAGGCAGCCCTATTTACAGCTGTTCTTTGACCTCTAGTTGTCAATTGTAGATAAAATTGGTAACAGAACTGCCACCAATTACCTAGTAATGTGCCTACCTAATAATGATGTTGCTGTTTTTAAAGATCTTGGTATGTAAAAGAAATATTTTCGCGACTGTAATCCCTAGTCACGGTAAACATTCTCTGAGATCTTTGGTACTAATACCTATTCAGTAACTAGGTACCTACGTGGTTACGTACTCAATATTTAATAGAATATTTATTTTTGTTTGATTACTAGATGTCGTAAAGCAATGTTTATGATATTCATAGTTCTTTAGATTGTAACATGTTACTTAACCACCATGGTTCATTGACACGACAAAATTATTCAACTGCAATTTTGGGAAGTGTCTAGTCTGTCCTATTTAATCTTTGACTTACCTGTCTGTCATTGGTTGCATTTAAAAACTCATATCCAATCAGGACGGCCGACGGCCGCCGATCAGTGTTACCATTTGTGGCAGATTTCTGCCATTTGGCAGATTTTAAATATTTCAAGAAAAATCTTATTAGTTTGAATTTTTAATGAAATAATATTTATAATTTATTTATTTTTTACCGAACTGGAAACTTCTTATTCTTTTTTACCTTTATTGATTTGGTTTCTAAACAACTTCTATCTCGTTTTAGATAACTGCAAACCGTTACAAACGATCAAAAGATAGTAACTGAATGTAATGTAGGTATTTAATTTATTCCGTAGCCACGAAGGAGATGGTATGAAGTCATATTTTTGGTATTTTTATCGTCAAGCTTGGTAGATTTTGACAGATTTTTTGGCAGGTGTGTGGTAGAACCGCCACTTTTGAGATGGTCACCCTGTTTGTGTTTACATGCGTTTTGTTGAGAAAATGTCATCAAACGTGATAAAATGGTGATTGTTATGTAAAAAGCCTTCGTCAGTCAGTGTGTGTATGAGCTGTACCTACGAGGTAATGGTTTAGTGTGAAGTTTGAAGCCTGTGTCGTGCGAAATCTCGCAAACTTACCAAAATCCAGTTTTATCCAGTGTTATTATAGCCAGTAAATAATGACAAAATCCATAGGAACCAGTAAAAATATCGTGTCAGGGGATTGGCGGCGTACCTACCTACCTACCGAAAGGTAAGTATTTCAAATTATCTCGTAGGTTATCGTTGTTTTTCTCTTTCCTAGATAGAAGCGCGCGTGCGTGTGACCTTGACACGTACACAGACAGGGCTGTTGCAAATTTCTGAGAAAATATTAATTTTACTTTTCTATGGGAATTTCGAAAACGATGTATTCAACCGTTGCACACGTCAAAGTATTCCAGTGCTTGGTCTAAATACACGCTCTTTGTTTGCCTACATAACTTCATCAACACGTTGTATATAAAAATGAATCCCTATTTCCCTTGGTCACGCCATTACGTGTGAAGGGCTGGACCAATTTTGCTAATTCTTTTTTTGTTGTGTTTGTCAGAAGGTTCTTATGGAAGAAAAAATTAAGAAAAATTCGCGGAAAACTTTAAAACAATACTTAACCACCATATAAAATTATTTCTAATTTAATCTTAGCGCTTTATATAAATAAAAACTAGCTGACCCGACAGGACAACGTCTGTCGGGTCAGCTAGTTTTCAGGTCAGCTAGTTTCAATTCACAGCTCTCAAGAAACAATGTTAATACTTACCCTCATATTCATATTGGTCGCTGAGCGCTCCATTAGCTTATCAGCCGATAAGTCTATTGCTGTCTCTTTTCGTTGACATGAAAGTGACAGTGACAATAATAATTATACCGCTATAAAATGGCAAGGGATATGAATAAGGGCCTAAGATTTTTAACAGATTCATTTTCTGACATTTTAGGAAGCAACATAGCTTTTTCATTTTATTTGTTTTTCTAGTGTTATTTTGAGCTGTGTTGTGTAATTTCGGTGGTATTTTAACCGCCACCATTTTCTTCAAAACAAATGATGGCCGACTTGACTATAGACTGACTTGACAAAAAAGTATTTTTCAACACAAATCACTTGACACTGGCAAGATTGTCTGTCGAATGACAGACAGGAGCCATAAACGGAGAGAAGAAGATTTTTAACAGAAACATAACATAAGATTTTTAAGAGTATTAGAGTCATTGTGAAGGGCTCGTCCGGGGAAGTACTACCACCACGCCTTTTTCTGCCACCAAGCAGCAACGCTGTGTTTCGGTTTGAAGAGTGTGGTTGCCGGTCTAATTACAGGCACATGAGGCTTAACGAAGGGCAATGCATCGTAGGGCAATGCTTTGTTATATTGATAGTGATGGTAGTGATGGTTACCACTTAACATCAGATGGGCCATCTGCTTGTTCCATCAGCTAGTTGTATAAAAAAAACAGGCAAGAACAGATTAACATTTTTAGAATAAGAAATATAGGTAACTAAAATCGACGATAGTTAAGTAGCCCACAATAATAACATGACATAATCAGATGACGACTAAACAAAAATATACATATACATTCCCCATAGCTGGGATGCAAATTGTAGGTCCCCCACCTACAATTTGCATCCCAGCTATGGGGATTAGATAACCTAGTTAGATAAATAATCTTTTTTACACGGTAAAATCAAGGAATTTTCAGCACGTAATTGGTTGCTTTAACCCAATTCTGCAGGTTGACCGACCACCAATTGTTTAAAACTTAGTTTAATTTAATCTCTTTTTTTATCGGTGTACCTAACTAATTGAGTCAAAGAACAAGAAGATTCAAAATATACTTAGGTACCGAATTATTTCTGAGTTTAACCTGAACTGACCTGGATTAGTACTTAAAAAAATTAAAAATATAAAGTTATAACAATTTATAACTTAAAGTTATAAAAATTATAACTAGCGCATACAAAAAATAACAGTGAAAACTTGTACCAGGCTTACAATGTGTTATAATTTCCTTAGTCAAAGTATTGTTCTTCCACTCATCAACAGATGGCGCTACTAGTTTGCAGTAAACGTTGTAAATAACGACAGCGTTGATGAAATACGAAACTCATCTTTATCTCCCAATATGTAAGATATAATAGGTACAACTACTAAAAAGAAATAACTCTGTGCCGGGTTGCATTATAAATGCAATTAAATAAAGTACAAGTTTATATAAATTAGTATTTTTGTGTAACAATTTATGAAAAATAGGTAATCGTTTTAAAGAAGTTCTCCGAGTGGCGCTTCTTGTCTAGTCTTGAAAAGCTTTGACTAGGCCCTCTGATTGTTGTTTACTCACATGCACCGCACGGTGGACATTCCAAACTCTCTCTAAAAGCTGCCTTACCATGAAAGCAAAATGGTAAACCTAATCTGGTAGATGGATCAAGGAATGGTAACCATCACCTATACAAAGCGTTACCTCGGAAGTCGCGCATGCTAGGAACGTGCCCTACGATGCACTGCCCTGCCCTGCGTCCATCAACTTGAGGCATATAGAATAATATAGATGTCTCTTAAGCCTGTAATTTTTATTTCATTTATTTATTTAAACAAGGTGTTCCAAGACTTGTACTTAAAATTTCAGGGGGCTAAAGTACCCATCAATATGAATAACTTGTTCAATACCTACCTGGCCAAAATGTATGAAACAGCTGTTTTTTTTCAGCGTTCACAGTATTGGTTCCTTAGAAAAAGTTATTCATATTGATGGGTACTTTAGCCCCCTGAAGTTTTAAGTACAAGTATTGGAATACCTTGTATACAAAGTGTACTTTTCACTTAACTTAATTATAAGGCTTTAATTCAGCATTGGTTCTTGTAAACATAAAAGTGTTTAAATGCCAAAAAAAAACAGCTACCTCTATTTTCCCAAAGTGTTAAATAAAAAACTAAAATTATAAAGCGCGTGATTATGAAATGTCATCTCAAAGTTTTATTTTCATTCATATTTTATTGCTTCATCGCTACCTGATCGGGGCTGCCATGATCACTATCCGGTTACTTAAAACAGTCACGGTGGCGTAGGGACTGTAGTCTAGTAGCGCAACTTTACGTTTCTTTCAATAAACCAAAGGATCGAAATCCTACTAATATTATAAACGCGAAAGTTTGTAAATATGAATGGATGGATGGATGGATGTTTGTTAAAAGAAAGAAAGAAAATACATTTATTTGACATACATATAGGTACACAAAGCGGACAGTGGACAGGTAAAGGTAAAATCAATAGGTAGGTAAGTAAGTATCTACCAAATCAAAAACATAAAAAATATTACGATAAAAAAATAAAATAAAAATAAAACACATAAAACAAAGCTGTTACTCTTTCACGTGACTACTGAATGGATTTGAATGAAACTTTACAATAATATAGCTTATACATCAGAATAACACATAGGCTACAATTTATAAAGATATTGTGTGACTAATCCTGCGCAGACGAAGTCGCGGGCGCCAGCTTGTGTCTTATAAACTAAACGAACTTAGACAGAAACATTAGCGAACAAGCCTAGAAGAACACACCTTGACAGACAACTATAAACGATTTTAAAACCACCCTACTCCAACTAATTTAATAATGCGAAATTTACTAGGTATAATAAGATCTCTGTGGCTCAATCACCCCCTAGCCACTGAATCGATTTGGATGAAATTTAGAACAAGTATCGTTCGTAACCTGGATTAGCCACCAGTATTTTTTTGCATTCAAAATAACACATATTATTTAGAATGCAAAAAAAATACTGGTAACGGTGTAGAAAAAATTCATGAACTTAATAACAAGAAAACGCCTTAATATTTATATAAGCAACCACTATTACTGTGCTGGCAAAGTTTCGTATCTGTTTATTAGCATGCCAATTCACACATTTATGGACAAAAGTTACCTATACAAATAAACGTCAAACAGGCAACGAATATGCTGTAGGCCCGTACCCGAAGCTATTACAAATATACAAAAAAACTCTTAATTTAAGTAATAAATATGTAGGAAATCGAAATCAACTTATTTCAAAAAAAAAAAGGGGGCACAGTATTTTTTTTTCGAAAAAAATATAATTAATTTTTTGACTAGGACTGATCTAATTGCGATTTTTACTTTTTTACAAGCTGTATGCACCTATTCCTATTAGCTATTAATAGAAAGCATTTAGCATTTATTTTATTTACACTAAGACCAAGTGTATTTTTGGATGGCATAATTTATGTCTTAAAAATTATAGGAGAAGCCCCTTTCTCCTGAAACATAGTCATAACTAGTTCGGAAGCTTAATTATGGATTCAATAACGATCTGTAAATATCTATGTCAACAAAGTTATTTTGTATTCCAACATCTTTATTGCATCGTTACAATGTTGCAGAGTTGCCATGATCACTATTCGATTGTTAAAACAGTCACGGTGACAACAAAAAGTTCCGACAAAGCAGAAGAGGACAGCGCGCGACGGCAGCGCGACGCAACCCGGACGTTTTTTACTACCCGCGAGGCATACGGCCAGGGAGTATAGTAAACATGTTGGGCAACATGCGGCAACATGTTTATAAACAAAACAAGCTACGAAATAACTAGCGAATAAATTTTTATGTTAGTAGTAGAGCTCTTTGTGAAGGGCTCGTCCGGAAAAGTATTATCACTTTGCTTATATTTTTGCTGCTGTGTTTTGGTTTGAAGGTACTGGTAAAAATTGCAGACACTTGAGGCATAACATATTTTATGAAGTCTAAAGGTATTTTTTTTTTCAATTGAAACATTAAGATCACTTTGAAACATTTTTAAACTATGTTATTGGTACCAGTTCCAAGAGACCAAGCCTAGAAAAACAGACAACAAACTTACAGCTCGGTTCCTATCGTTCTTGTTACAATATAAATCTTACTAATACTAAGTTGGATCGCGAAAGTTTGTAAGTATGGATGGATGGATGTTTGTTACTCTTTCACGTAAAAACTACTGAATGGATTTTAATGAAACTTTACAATACTAGTAGTTCGCTTCGAACTGAGATCTCGTAATGCGACCCGACGAACGCATCAAAACTTTGAGTAGGTATAGTCAGAGGCAAGTCCAAACATTATCTTTGGACTTTTTTCTGACTACCGCCTACTAACTTGGTATGGTAAACAAGTTTCAACTCTATTGGCCTATTTATTGAAGAGTTCCGTTGAACAGACCTTGGCTCCATCATCATTCCTGGTCGTCGTCACCATTTTATGAGAACTGAGTACCTCCTTAATATATTTCAAGAAAAAAAAATAAGAAAAAGCAAAGGAACTGGCCGACCAGTAGAAAAACCTTGATGTCAACGAAACTCTTAGAGATAAGAGCTCTTGGATCGCTGGTTATCTTATTTTAGCTTTTTTTGTTTTATCTCAAAAACCGAGCGTCCCAAAAAAAAAGTAAAAATTGTTTTGGAATGTCCAAACGAAGCCCTTTCATATGACATGTAACTTTATTTTATAATGTAACTTTTTTTATTTTTGCCCCTTTAAAAAACCCCATATCTCAAAAACCCTTCATCCGATTTTACTCATATACTTACCAGTAAATTTCTCAAGTACAAGCTATCGACATATCAAATTTCATGCAGATCGGATCAACGGTTCTAAAGTTATCGCCAGACAAACATACATACATACATACATACATACATAAAATGCCAAATCGCCCAAGTTGAAACTAAGATCTTCGTTCGCTTCGCTCACTCGATCAAATATAGTTTATACATCGGAATAACACATAGGCTATAATTTATAAAGATATTGTGTGAATTGTCCAAAATATGACGATAAGTGTCAAGTAAGTAGGAAAAAAGCTACCATCTGCGAGCTATTCCGGCGTGCGCTGCCAAAATCATACACATAATTATGTACCACGCTAATATAAGCTACTCGAAATAAGTTTACATTTACGTGAAAAAGTAACAAACATCCATCCATCCATCCATCCATCCAATGTAGGTTTTTTGTATGTGGTTTGCTAGGTATGTCGTTTCAACATCATTCGACTGCCCAATTCAACTAAAGACTTCAAATCAAGCTGCTTACTGAGCAAAGAGCTATAATTATGTCGAGCATCCTCTACAGCTCTGTGTCACTCTTCAAAGAGACGCCTTGTCTTAAAACACACCTGCTTAGAATCTTGATATCGAATTCCCAGACTTTGAAAACCAAACGTGAAGACCTCTCATATTCCGCAAAACTCTTATTTCGTGTCACAAAATGCGACCGATTGAATACTCGATACGGTTCTAAACAAACTGGTCTTTTAGCGTGTTAAAAAATGATGGCAGACATAAATGGCATCCCTTAATTTTTTTATTTTTAAATTTGACGTTAAACCAGTGTGTTACATGAATTTGGATTTGTTGTTTTGTATGCTTTTAGTGTTCTAAAGTTTTTCCATCGTCGGTTTAAAAATTTAAAGAAAGTGGTAATGGTCGACTTAACTGCTTTTTAAAAATGACTTCCAGATTTATGTACCGTCCTGTCTAGACAAGGTTTTTAAAGACCCTTTAAATGTCAGCATTATTTTGATGGTTGAAATGAAAAATAATGCAAATGACCCTGCATTTGCATTATTGTGTTCATAGAATTTAAATAATACCCCAACACTAGAAGCTACACCGCAGGTGCTCTACGAGGAAGCATTTTTGCTATTCCACCTGGAGCACCCATCCAAATACTGACAGGTGCCCTACAAGGAATAAGATCGGTGCTCTACGAGGAATGCCCATTTGTTCAGGTCAACTAAAGTATAATGAGTACTCCTGAAAACATTAGTTTTATTACCACTTTTGGATAGATCAAGCAGATTGCTTACCTGATGTTATACACGCACGACGATAAGAACGTGCTCTACGGTGCACCCTGCATCCATCAACTTGAGGCATACATATGCTAAGGATCTCGTTCCTGTAATTTCAACCACAACCACTCACTTGTCGTGTCACTAGTTTCTTTCGAAACAGTGTAGTGAAAGGATTTTAAGTGCGCCTCAAGAGGCTCCTTTCCAGCACTTGACACATGCTATGAACATTGACATGCCGGTTTCCTCACGATGTTTTCCTTCACCGTTTGAGAGTATCTACTGGCATTGTGCACATAAATTTTTGAACAGAAAAACACATTGCTGCACGACCGGTTTCGAACCCATGACCTTAGGATCGGAAGGCGGGGCCGCTACCACGAGACCACCAGTGCTCTCCAAACAGAAACACTCTCAAAAGGAAGCAAAATTTTATACCTTTACAAATTGTGGATAAAATTACCTACAAAATACGCTCGCAAAAATACGCTCATTAATGTTTAATGTTCAATTTCTATTTTACCATAATCAATACCAAAGTTTACAGAGTTGAATACATATCAAATTCAATTCAATCATAAAACCAATGAGCCGAGTTATCAATGCTGTAACAAAAGGGTGACACTCGGAACACACCTTGTTCCGAGAGTTCTTTTGTTTCTGCATTGATTTTTGAACTTAGAACACAAGGTGTGTTCCGATTGTAACAAAAACATAATAACGATAAAATTGTCACGGTGACCGCGAAGCAGGTGGTAGAGTGGTAGGCGATACCGACGGCGCTGTATCAGGTGAGAGGTTTTAGCATAGATTTTAATGTATAGATGGGACAAAACTTTTCTCTTCGATATTTGGATTTTTTTCATCTGCTAATGTATTTTAAAAGTAGTAGAGCTCTTTGTGAAGGGCTCGTCCGGGGAAGTACTACCACCACGCCTAGTAGTTTACTTAGTAGTAGTAGTTTACTAGTGTTGGTACTTTGCTAACTTTTTAGTAGAAAAACTTATTTGGATCAAAATTATATTTTTGTTAAGTAAACATATCAAAATGAAATTTTTATTAACTTATAGGTAACGGTCTCTGTAAACCTTACTTTACAATAAAAATACGTATCCAAAGGGCCACCGCCCTCTACCACGCAAGCGAAGGTACGGGCGGCAGCTAGTGTTCTATAAATAACCTTTTAAAGTTGTAAAAGTTTTTTACTTCTCAAACGTACGCTCATAAAATAATTCACTAAGGATATTTATATTTAGCTCTAGGTAGTATTTTCTAGTATGTTCTACATAACAGTACCTAATCTATGACCATGTGAACTAAAAATCACCTGCTTCTCACTACGGCGACAAAACGACGAGGCTTTTTTCTGCTTATCACAGAAAAAGGTGGAAGCAAAGTCTTATCTATGGCAGATAGCGTAAAGGATATTTTGGGATATTTTTGTTGGGTGTTAATTATGGTATAATACGAACCATTTCCTTTTGTTTGGATTTCAAAGATCCGCCGACCGCGATTGCTATGTTTTTTTTTGTATTTAGCTTTTTTGTATTTTTTTTTGTATTTAGCGTTGTGGGGTATTGGCTTGTATGATAAGCTAAAAGGGCGTTTTATTAGTAAAGAGGGTTTGTAAAATCTTATCGGTGTCTTGACTTCCGCGAATGACCTGCGTGGGATATCGAATTAAGGCGCAGACAATCGTCAAATAACTTCTCGCTTGCACATTTTAAGAATTTTCATGACAAAAGTAATCATGAATTATTGTATATGTATAGTATATATATAATATAGGTAGTTATGATTTATATTATATTATATAGTTATGAGAATATCATTAAAATGGTTCAGCGAAAATATCATTTAGATTCAGATTTTCAAAATTGACTACGAAAACTTTTTGGTTAAGATTTTTCATAATTAATTTCATTAATTTATATTTTCAAATATGTTAAAATGTGCGAGCGAGAAGTTGTTTGACGGTTGTCAGCCTCTTAATTAAAATACTAAGGATATTGTTTCGAATTGTATGTTCACACTGAGTTTTCTATGAGACGCTTACCGAAAACATGAGAAGTATTAGTGATATTGTATTCATTATCATCATCAACAGCAATGAGTTTTTCTGCTTTAAAATTTATGTGCACAATGCCAGTACTCTCAAACGGTGGAGGAAAACATCGTGAGGAAACCGGCACGTCGTAGAACATAAAAAGTTCTATAACATGTGTCAAGTGCTCGAAAGTAGCCTCTTGAGGCGCACTTAAAACCACACTTTTTCGAAAGAAACTAGTGACACGACAAGAAAAAAGATCAACTGCCTGATTAAATAAATAAATATTGAATTAAATTTCTAAATAAATAAATATTGAAGAAAATATTGAATTAGCTCTAGCCCCAAACTAAGCAAATCTTGCAAAACACCTGTACCCTTCAAACCGAAACACAGCAACGCTGCTTGGCGGCAGAAAGAGGCATTGTTGTAGTACTTTTGTTTTATACAACTCGCTGATGGAACAAGCAAATGGCCCACCTGATGTTAAGTGGTAGGTAACCATCACCTCTAACAAAGCATTGCCTCGTAAGCCACGCACGTTAGGAACGTGGCCTACGATGCACTGCCCTGCGTCCATCAACTTGAGGCATACATGTTAAGCCTCATGTGCCTGTAATTTCACCGGCAACCACACTCTTCAAACCGAAACACAGCGTTGCTGCTTGGCGGCAGAAAAAGGCGTGGCGGTAGTACTTCCCCGGACGAGCCTTTCACTAAGAGCTCTACTCTTACTACTTCCCAGGAAGAAACACACAAAGAGCTTACTCTCTTGAGTATGCTCTCTCTTGCTCACTCTTTTACTCTCTCTCCCTCTCTCTCTAGAGTAATAACTTGTGTTCTTCATTTGAATCTCTAATACTATAAGAATCAAAGTCCTGACGGACTGACTGACTGACTGACTGACATATAGACAACGCACAGCCTAAACCGCTGGTCCTAGAGACTTGAAATTTGAGGAGTACATAGCTCTTATGGCGTAGAGGTGCACTAAGAAGGGATTTTTGATAATTCAACCCCTAAGGGTGTAAAAAGGGATGAAAACGTTTGTATGTAAAATCGTATTCCTTGAACCTACAAACTTGAAACTTGGAGTACATTTACTTCAAGGCAAAAAAATAGAAAATGCATTTTTAGTTTTTTTAAACTACCCTTAATAAGTGTGCAAAGGGGTGTCAAAGTTTGTATGGGAGTTTTTTGACCGCTGGTCCTAGAGACTTGAAATTTGAGGAGTACATAGGTCTTATGGCGTAGAGGTGTACTAAGAAGGGATTTTTGGAAATTCAACCCCTATGGGTGTAAAAAGGGATGAAAACGTTTGCATGTAAAATGTATTCCTTGAACCTACAAACTTGAAACTTGGAGTACATATACTTCGAAGCAAAAAAATAGGAAAGGCATTTTTAGTTTTTTAAAACTACCCTTAATAAGTGTGCAAAGGGATGTAAAAGTTTGTATAACAGTTTTTTGACCGCTGGTCCTAGAGACTTGAAATTTAAAGAGTACATTGGTCTTATGGCGTAGAGCTGTAATAAGAAGGGATTTTTGGAAATTCAACCCCTAAGGGTGTAAAAAGGGTTGAAAACATTGGTGTGAAAATTTGTATTCCTTGAACCTACAAACTTGAAACTTGGAGTACATATACTTCAAAGCAAAAAAATAGGAAAGGCATTTTTTTGTTTTTTAAAACTACCCTTAATAAGTGTGCAAAGGGATGTAAAAGTTTGTACAACAGTTTTTTGACCGCTGGTCCTAGAGACTTGAAATTTGAAGAGTATATAGGTCTTATGGCGTAGAGATGTACTAAGAAAGAATTTTTGGAAATTCAACCTCTAAGGTTGAAAACGTTGGTATGAAAAATTGTATTCCTTGAATCTACAAACTTGAAACAACTTGAAGTAGATGTACCTACTCCAAAGCCAAAAAATAGAAAAAGCATTTTTAGTTTTTTAAAACTACCCTTAATAAGTGTGCAAAGGGATGTCAAAGTTTGTATGGGAGTTTTTTGACGCGTGGTACGATTGACTTAAAACTTGAGGTAAATATACTTATAAATAAATAATTAAGAATGACGCTTTTAACGTTTGATAATTACCTCTGTTAAGGGTGCAAATGACTGTAAAAGTTAGTATGGGAGAGTTTTTAACGCATAGTGCGATTGATTTCATACTTGAAGTAAATATACTCAACAATAAATGATTTAAAATCAAGTTTTCAATATTTTACAACCACCCCCGCAAAGTGTGCAAAGGGATGTCAATGTTTGTATGGGAGTTTTTTAACGCGTAGTGTAACTTCAAACTAAAATAAAATGTGTTCTGTGTAATAAAAAGGATACAACGAGGCGTCAATGTTTGTAAGGGACATTCTAAAAACGGGAATCTTGAGTTGGTACGAAGAGATCTGAGGATATCTAACGTGCCTGGGGATCAAAGTCGTGAAGCTGTTTCGTTTCGTTTGTTTTTGGGGTAGAAACTAAGTAAACAAATAAGTACATATTTTCCGTGTAAGGTTATCTTTGTTGTATTTGTCAAGTTTGTGCTATACTCAGTACCTATACCTACCTACCTAATATAGGTAATGGACGCCTATAGGTATCTCTGATACCTACGTAGGTATTTAAAATCATAAAAGATAAAAGATAAAGATAAAGATATTTATTGTTTATGGAAAACTAGGTACAAATTTGGTGTTAGGGGTTAGAAATTTTGTTTCACTAGTCCAGCCTGACGGCATATAGACATTCAGAATAAAAAAAAACACAAAAATTACCATTACCTACAATAATTAAATTAGCATTACAAAAGTACAATAATCAAATTCAAGTCAAAAAATAATCTTAATGGAGGGAAAACTCAGTTAGTATAATATAGAAATTAAATTAAATGTCCAATGTCAGAATAAATTAAAATGTAAAAGATTGTAATGTCATCGATAACTAAGTAGGTACTAAAACAATAATAATAATAATGTCAAGTAGAAAATTTATCATTCAGAAATTCATCAACCGTATAATATACCTTATCCACTAATAATCTAGTTAAGGTGTTCTTAAATATATTTAAATCGCTAATGGTTCGAATGGTCAGAGGAATGTGGTTATAAATTATTGGCGCCATACAGAAAACACTTAGCCTTAACAATGCGGTCTTGCATGGTAATAAACGTAGGGTACCATCCCGACGACTACTAGCGGCATACGGATTGAAGAGCTGAGGGTTGCTTTTTATGAAAGCTGCCACCTCACAAATATAGAGTGATGGTAATGTTAAGATTCGCCATTGTTTAAAAACTTCCTTACACGAGTCTGTTGTCTGCATGCCAAACATTGAACGAATGCACCGCTTTTGGGCTTTAAACACTTTAATCTTATCCGTGGAGTTGCCCCAAAAAATGATTCCATACCTCAGTACTGATGCAGCATGACCGTAGTACGCGGTTAGTACAGCCGGTGTGTTAACAACTTTACTTAATTTATAGAGGGCATAAGAGTATTGGTGTAAGCGCTTGCATGTGATATCAGTGTGTAGCTTCCAATTTAACTTGCTATCTATTTGCAAACCTAAAAATCGAGTCGTTTCGGTTTCAGTATATATTTTATTATTTGAATAGTTTATGTTCAGATTACATGGTGTTATATGTCGTTGTTTAAAATTCATTAAATAAGTTTTAGTCAAATTAATATTCAAATTATTATACATTAGCCAATCAATAATTAATGTTAAAGTATTGTTAATGTCAAATTCTAGATTATTAATATTGTCATTAGTAAATAATATTGTACTGTCGTCAGCAAATAATGTCATCGAATTTTTTGTAATATTTGGTAGGTCGTTAATGTATATAATGAATAGTAGTGGGCCCAACACACTTCCCTGGGGAACTCCGTGCGTTACCATCCTTATGTTAGAGGTATATGTTGTGTCTGTTAGAGATTTGGGACATATTTTTTTAATGTGTGTAATTTGCTTCCTGTTACTAAGATACGATTTTATTCGATTATTTGCTTGTCCTCTTACGCCATATTTTTCTAATTTATTAAGTAGGATGTAGTGATCGACGTGGTCAAATGCTTTTGACATATCCATAAAAAGAGCAATGGCTGTCTTTTTTCTATCCACATTTGTAGTAACTTTGTAAAGAAAATCATATATCGCCATATTTATAGTTTTATTTTTACGAAAACCATATTGGCAGTCTGAGAAAAGTTTTTTAGATTCAAAAAACATATTTAGTTTGTTGTAAAAGATTTTCTCAAACACTTTTGATAGTACTGGTATTAACGCCACAGGTCGGTAATTGTTAATATCTTCCTTGTTACCTTTTTTATGCAGGGGTTTGATCGTGGACAGTTTTAGCTTTTCTGGGAAGGAACCTTGTTCCATACATAAGTTAACAATGTGGCTAATGATCGGGGCAATTAATAAAGCTACCTCTTTTATAATTTTAGTGGAAATTCCATCATAGCCCACACTTTTCGTATTTTTTAATGAGCTAATTGTTTTAATAATGTCAAATGGGACGGTCGGTGTCATAAATAACGAACCATGATGTTTAGTACTTTTGTTAAGATTAGAGTTAGAATTAATACCGTTACCATTATAATTATTCACTGTGCTTACAGTCAAGCTACTATTACCGATTTCAAAGTCAATGTTAGGGTCTGAGTTATAATTATTATTAATATTATTATTACAAGGGTTAATGTCCGAATTCATATTACAATTATTGCATTTCACGATGTCAATAAAGAAATTATTAAATACATTTGCAATTGCGGTAGGGTCAGTTATTTGTGTATCATTGACCACTATCTTTTGAATACTCTCAGCAGGTTCGTTACTGTTCAATTTGTTTGATTTATTTTGTGCTGTTGTAATAGTATAGTCATTTTGCGCTTTTTGGGTAAGTCTAATTATTTTCTTATAGCGCAAGGAGTACAATTTAAATCTGTTTTTACTATCTGCACATCGCTTAAGTCTGTAATTCCATAGAAGATTTCGTTTAATCACGCTACATTTTCTTATACCTTTCGATATCCATTTTGGTTTCTTATGGGTACTTATTTTTATTCTATGGAAAGGAAAACAGAGATCATAAAAAAGTTTAAAAATCTCATAAAAATTGTCAAAAGCGTCATTTGCATCAACAGATTGAAAAACGTCCGCAAAAGAGAGTTCAGAAATGCATTTCTTAAATTTAATAATGTTTTCAGAATCGTAGTCTCTATGTCGTACAAACCAGTGTCTAAATTTACAGCATTTTTTGATCGGTACCTTAAATAACTGTGCTGTATGGTCTGATAATGCGAAATCAATTACTTCACCTGTGCTACCTCTTAAGTTGTGTATAATATTATCTATCCCAGTTTTACTACATAATCTTGTGGCTTGGTTATATTGGAATTTTAAGTAAAACGAGATTTCTGAAATCTTTAGCATGTTTTGTTTCTTTTAAGATATCGATATTAAAATCTCCACAAATAAGGACTTTGTAGTTTTTACATTTGCTGCATAATCGGAACAATATTCTATCTAGTTTATCAAAGAATAAGCTTATGACTTGAGATTTTACTCTCGGAGGTCTGTAGATGCATACTACAAACATTTTTTGCGAAATGATTTTCATAGCTGAGCATTCGACAATATTTGGAATGGACAAACTGACAATGTCCTGTAAGTCTTCAAACTCATGGTGATTTCGAACTAATATACATGAACCACCAAATAGTATACAAATCAATGCAATGCATACCCTAATAATATACAAATCAATGCAAAATCAATGCAAAAGTTACGATGTTTGGATGTTTGTGGATCAATCACGGCTCACCACTTCAACGCGTGCGAAGCCGCGGGAAGCCTCTAGTTTATAATACGACCATAGCGGTAAAGAAACTTTTTAAATCTTAAACCTGGAAATGTTAGCTGTCAAACAAATTTAATCGCAAGTTTCAAAGCTAACTTTTTAGGTAAACATTCAGGTAACCTAGTTACGGAGGAAAAGCTCCATTCATGAATTTAAAACACATGAAACTCTAAGCGAAGGCATACATCATACTTATCTTGAGAAATACGTGATATTTTGACTGTGAGACATTAAAACTTGAAGCGGATTATCAGACGCGACTCTTCATCGCCATTATTCGACAGCCTTAACAGCTCAGTTGGTAGTAGCTCTGCCTTCTGCGCCGTAGGCCATGGGTTCGATCAAACATTTGTGTGATGAACATAGATGTTTGTTTTCTGTCTGGGTGTTATATCGTGTTATAAGTATATATTTACAAAAAAAGGTATAATTATATGTAATAAATCAGCTATAAGGTTTCTATATAACAAGCTGTGCTTAGTTTGGGGCTAGATAGTGTTGTGTGGAAAGTCCACCAATATTTATTTTATTTATTTATTAGCCTGAGCACTTAAATCCTTTCATCACATTGTTCCGAAAGAACTAGTGACATGACACGAAGAAGAAGCCTGAACAAGTCCGCTGCTAGTCATTTATATAAGCATCACCTATATAATATGTCTATACATTGAGAGCACTGGTGGTCTAGTGGTAGCGGCCCCGCCTTCCGATCCTAAGGTCGTGGCTTCAAAACCGATCGTGCACCACTGAATTTTTCTGTTCAAAAATGAATGTGCACAATGCCAGTACTCTCAAACAGTGAAGGAAAACATCGTCAGGAAACCGGCATGTCGTAAAACATTTGTCAAGTGCTCCAAAGGAGCTTCTCGGATGCGCACTTACAATCCTTTCACCACACTGTTTCGAAAGAAACTAGTGACACGATTAGAAGAAGGAGACATACATTTTCAAGAAGAACGATACTAAGCCTTCTCAAAAAAATAAGAAAAAGCAAAGGAACTGACCGACCAGTAACGAAACTATGATGTCAACAAAAATCTAGGAGATGGAAGCTCTTGGACCGTTGGTTTTAAATTTAATTTTTTCGTTGTATCTTAAAAATCAGGCGTCCTAGAAAAAAAGTGAAACTGGTATATAGGAATGTACAAACAAATCCCTTTTATACGACATGTAACTTGACATATTTGTTTAACTTTTTTTTATTTTTGCCTCCTTATAACACCCTGTATCTTAATAACCCGTTATTCGATTTAACACATATACGTACCAGTAAATTTCTGAAGTACAAGCTATCGACTTACCAAATTTCATGCAGATCGGATCAACAGTTCGAAAGTTATGGCCCGACAAACGTACATACATAAAATGCCAAATCGCCCAAGTTGACTGTAAGATTTTCGTTCGTGTCGCTCAATACACTACACTTTAAGAGTAGTAGAGCTGTTTGTGAAGGGCTTGTCCGGGGAAGTACTACCACCACGCCTTTTCTGCCGCCAAGCAGCGTTGCTGTGTTTCGGTTTGAAGAGTGTGGTTGCCGGTGTAATTTCAGGCACAAAAGGCTTAACATGTGTATGTCTCAAGTTGATGGACGCAGGGCATTGCATCGTAGGGCACGTTCCTATTGTGCGTGGCTTACGAGGCAATGCTTTGTTATGGGTGATGGTTACCACTTAACTTCAGGTGGGCCATCTGCTTGTTTCATCAGCTAATAGTACAAAAAAAATAAAAAACTACATCGATAAAACATATAAATAAAATATTGTATACAAATAAATAAAATAAATATTGGTGGACATTCCACACCGCACTATCTCGCCCCAAACTAAGCCAAAGCTTGTGATATGGGAACCAGATAGCTGATATACTACTTATACAACGTGTTGATGAAGTTATGTAGGGAAACAAAGAGCGTGTATTTAGACCAAGCACTGGAATACTTTGACGTGTGCAACGGTTGGATACATCGTTTTCGAAATTCCCATAGAAAAGTAAAATTAATATTTTCTCAGAAATTTGCAACAGCCCTGTCTGTGTACGTGTCAAGGTCACACGCACGCGCGCTTCTATCTAGGAAAGAGAAAAACAACGATAACCTACGAGATAATTTGAAATACTTACCTTTCAGTAGGTAGGTAGGTACGCCGCCAATCCCCTGACACGATATTTTTACTGGTTCCTATGGATTTTGTCATTATTTACTGGCTATAATAACACTGGATAAAACTGGATTTTGGTAAGTTTGCGAGATTTCGCACGACACAGGCTTCAAACTTCACACTAAACCATTACCTCGTAGGCACTGCTCATACACACACTGACTGACGACGGCTTTTACCATAGCAATCACCATTTTATCACGTTTGATGACATTTTCTCAACAAAACAATGTACAACAACGCATGTAAACACAAACAGGGTGACCATCTCAAAAGTGGCGGTTCTACCACAAACCTGGCAAAAAATCTGTCAAAATCTACCAAGCTTGACGATAAAAATACCAAAAATATGACTTCATACCATCTCCTTCGTAGCTACGGAATAAATTAAATACCTACATTACATTTAGTTACTATCTTTTGATCGTTTGTAACGGGTTGCAGTTATCTAAAACGAGATAAAAGTTGTTTAGAAACCAAATCAATAAAGGTAAAAAAGAATAAGAAGTTTCCAGTTCGGTAAAAAATAAATAAATTATAAATATTATTTCATTAAAAATTCAAACTAATAAGATTTTTCTTGAAATATTTAAAATCTGCCAAATGGCAGAAATCTGCCACAAATGGTAACACTGATCGGCGGCCGTCGGCCGTCCTGATTGGATATGCGTTTTTAAATGCAACCAATGACAGACAGGTATGTCAAAGATTAAATAGGACGGACTAGACACTTCCCAAAATTGCAGTTGAATAATTTTGTCGTGTCAATGAACCATGGTGGTAAAGTAACATGTTACAATTTAAAGAACTATGAATATCATAAACATTGCTTTACGACATCTAGTAATCAAACAAATATAAATATTCTATTAAATATTGAGTACGTAGCCACGTAGGTACCTAGTTACTGAATAGGTATTAGTACCAAAGATCTCAGAGAATGTTTACCGTGACTAGGGATTACAGTCGCGAAAATATTTCTTTTACATACCAAGATCTTTAAAAACAGCAACATCATTATTAGGTAGGCACATTACTAGGTAATTGGTGGCAGTTCTGTTACCTATTTTATCTAAGGTATTGTAACTAGAGGTCAAAGAACAGCTGTAAATAGGGCTGCCTCATGATGCGTTTAGATTCATTTTAGATAAAAGTTTAAGAGGCATTTGATGAATGAAAAATTTTGAAATTTTAAAAGTCGTAGAACAAAAGTTGTTCGTTATGACCGGTAGAATATCCTGCTTTCGGATCCCTACAACTCTTAATAAACACGTTGTATACTTTTTTTTTGTAAATACATACTTATAATATTATTTAACACCCAGACAGAGAACAAACATCTATGTTCATCACACAAATGTTTGTTCTCGGTGGGGATCGAACCCACGGCCTACGGCGCAGAAGGCAGAGCTACTACCAACTGAGCTGTGAAGGCTGTCAAATACAATACACACAGTGTTTTATTTAAAATTATTACTGACACACACCCTGTAGAATAATCTAGAATAAAGAGCACTTACAAAACAACTTATTTTTATTACATAAATTACCTACTAATATTACAATACTGCTGCGCAGATACGAAATCGGAGACGCGCGCACGAAGGATTCCGTACATCTATATCTATAAAAACGGCAAAAAAATCATGTTTGTTGTATGTGAGCCCCCTTATATATGTATTTTATTATAGCGGCAACAGAAATACATCATCTGTGAAAATTTCAACTGTCTAATTATCACGGTTCATGAGATACAGCCTGGATTCGTTTTCTGACATTTCTGGAAGCAACATAGCTTTTTCATTTTAATTGTTTTTCTAGTGTTATTTTGAGTTGCGTTGTGTAATTTCGGTGGTATTTTAACCAACATTACTTGAGGTCTTAGCACAAAGTGTAAACATTTGGAATGAAGGTGTATTATGTGATATCCTGATTTGGCCGAAAATGTTTCGAATGTTTTGAAGAAAACCGCCACCATTTTCTTCAAAACAAAATGACAGCCGACTTGACTAAAAAGTATTCATTAAACTAATAAATATTTATCACTTGACACTGGCAAGATTGTCTGTCGAATGACGGACAGGAGCCATAAATTGAGAGAAGAAGAAGAGATACAGCCTGGTGACAGACGGAAAGACAGATAGATGGGTGGACAGTGGAGTCTTAGTAATAGGGTCCCGTTTTATCCTTTGGGTACGGAACCCTAAAAAGACTAATACCTATTACGAATAGGCAGCTATATTTAATTAATTTTGGAAACTTCTAGAACATCTAGTCTATCTATGAGTCGAAGTTGTTTACCTACCATTAGTTGACTAACAGTTCCTGAAAGCTCGATCAAAACGAAACGGATGTCAATTCACTTGCTATCTCTATCTAATTTGAAGTAAAAGCTGAAATGGCGAGTGATTTGGCAGCTGATTACGTGTAATCCAGCTTTCAGAAACCGGCCGTTAATATGAGAAAAAAACGCAATGAAGGTGGAGGAAAGGAAGCTCTTCCTTCCTTTTCCACGAGAATGAGGATCTTCTTCATTGTAGACGCTTGTTTACATAATATTATAGTGGGTTTAACGATATAGTGGTCACTTATGGCTCTACTACACAGCCTTCACAGCTCAGTTGGTAGTAGCTCTGCCTTCTGTGCCGTAGGCTGTGGGTTCGATCCCCACCGAGCACAAACATTTGTGTGATGAACATTGATGTTTGTGCTCTGTCTGGGTGTTATATAATATTAAAAGTATTTATTTACAAAAATATATGTTAAGGCGCAGAAGGCAGAGCTACTGAGCTGTGAGGATTGTTGATTTCTAACACGCTTAGGTAATATTTATTAGAAAATTACTTCGGCATGATAATTTAATATTGTATTAAGTGGTGTTTGTTGATTGAAATAAAATTTCAATTACAACATGAATTTTCTCTTTTTGTAGTAGGTATACGGCTAAAAGTCGCGTCTGAATAATATTTCCAGCTCAAGGATAAATGTATAACTGCGATAATATCGAAGGAAAGCACCACAGTGATTTAAAGGGGTGCTATTCTAAAGGAACCATAAAGATTATCACGGCTGGCTAATGGGACCTCAAATTAATTATTGAGATGTAGGTTTGTGGTCTAATTTCAGCGGTTTGCACGATGTGATAAGCCAAATTGATGCTTAAGTGTACCTTTCGCTAAGTAAACAGGCTTTAGCAATCTACTGTACGTGAATTATACAGTAGGCACTGAAGTCCACCGATATTTATTTATTGTAGGAATTATAAGGAAAGGTATAGTTAGCAGAACCAGAAGTTGTTGACTTTCAAAATTTCTAAATTGTTTACTTTCAAAGTTTCTACATCTCAATCATAATTTTAAATTGAAATTTTACCTGATATTGACTGTATTCTCATAGAGAATATTAAGTTTGAAACTGGAATATGAAATAGAACAGATATTCTCCAAAATATTTAGTTAATTAAGAGTAGTAGAGTTCTTTGTGAAGGGCTCGTCCGGGGAAGTACTACCACCACGCCTTTTTCTGCCGCCAAGCAGCATTGCTGTGTTTCGGTTTGAAGAGTGTGGTTGCTGGTGTAATTACAGGCACATGAGGCTTAACATCTGTATGCCTCAAGTTGATGGACGCAGGGCAGTGCATCGTAGGGCACGTTACTATCGTGCGTGATTTACGAGGCAATGCTTTGATATAGGTGATGGTTTTCCATCAGCTAGTTGTATAAAAAAAAACCGTTTTTCATTGTCAACTCAGCTGAATTATCTACGAACAAATAATTGTTTTTATTAGTTATATAGTGTTTACTTCACTTATGAAAATACCACTCGGATGATACTAACTTTTGAGATATTATAATAAAATCTTTGAAATAACTGTTTAGTAGATGACTATTTTACATGTAACAATTAAACTAAAAACTGCTGATACAATAAAATACTAGTTACCTACTAGTACTTAATTTAAGTACTTATTACAAGCAGGGTACATAAACAAAATTCGAAATACTCTAGCTCCTACTCTATGAGAACCTGTGTAGTTGGTAGCTAGCCTCTTTCGCTGACTGTATTCTCAGAGATAATATTCAATTCGAAACTAGAATATTAAGAGCTGATTTCACCATGCTTTGTTAGTTACTAATCAAGGATTATCAGGCCGTTAAATCTAACCTTAAACGTCAAACGCGTACAATTTGACATATTTAACGGCCCTAATCCTTTGTGAATCTAACAGAGCATGGTGAAATCAGCTCTTAATAGGTCTTAAATTTTCAGTTAAAATCCATTTTTCATTGTCAACTCAGCTGAATTACACACAAAATTATAACGGCCCGACATTCCCACCAATAAGTAATAAATAACTTATGTCAAGTCCTTAAACTATGTTAAAAGTTGAACTTCTAACTTTCATATTCCATTATTATTTCAAGATCCATAAATTTCCCCCACGTGGTGATAAATAGGTGATTAATTGGACAGCCTTCACAGCTCAGTTGGTAGTAGCTCTGCCTTATGTGCTGTTAGGAGGTGGGTTCGATCCCCACTGAGGATAAACATTGTAATGAACATAGATTTGATTTGAGTTTGGTTTAGACAGTCTTCACAGCTCAGTTGGTAGTGGCTCTGCCTTCTGCGCCGTAGGCCGTGGGTTCGATCCCCACCGAGAACAAACATTTGTGTGATGAACATAGATGTTTGTTCTCTGTCTGGGTGTTATATAATATTATAAGTATGTATTTACGAAAAAAAAAAGTATATAAATAGTATATCAGCTATCTGGTTCCCATATCACAAGCTTTGGCTTAGTTTGGGGCGAGATAGTGCTGTGTGGAATGTCCACCAATATTTATTTATTTATTCTCTGTGTGGGTATACTATTAGTATTATAATAACAGTATATAGGTAAGTTATTATAACAGTCATTTAGTCCCCATAGTATACGCTTGGCTTAGTTTACTAACGGCCGGTTTCTGAAAGCTCGATCAAAACTAATCAGATGTCAAGTCACTCACCATTTCAGCTATACATAGAATTAGATAGAGATAGCCTTTTTCTGCCGCCAAGCAGCAACGCTGTGTTTCGGTTTGAAGAGTGTGGTTGCCGGTGAAATTACAGGCACATGAGGCTCAACATCTGTATGCCTCAAGTTGATGGACGCAGGGCAGTGCATCGTAGCATCCTATCGTGCGTGACTTACGAGGCAATGCTTTGTTATAGGTGATGGTTACCACTTAACATCAGGTTGGCCATCTGCTTGTTCCATCAGCTAGTTGTATAAAACAGTAAATTTAGAAAATATTACACACTATACACTTCACTATAACCATTTTATAAAGTTTTGTATGCAGAATTGTGAGTTCCCAGCGCGGCCGATAGAGGCGTTTATCGATTCTCAATAAAAAAAACGGCCTGACGAAACAGAAAACGAAAAACGGAAAACACAACTCAGACTACGGGTGTAGCGCTGTCAATGGCCCTACGATTATCAGTGGCGTAGCTATCGTAGGTGCAGGTGGTGCAGTGCACCAGGGCCCCGGAGCTCATGGGGCCCTCTAACCTAAGCTTTGAAAAGAGAGGGTCAGCCAGCTCCCGAAGCTAGAAAACCTTGACCCTGCTCACAATTTTTATTTATTGATTTATTTTTAAATTTTAAAGGTTAATATAAGTTCAAGCTATGTGGAAAGAGGGGGTGAAGGCCCGATTCTTTCTCTATGCACCGGGGCCCTTGTAGCTACGCCACTGACCAGCATTTTGTCCTTTCAATAAAATGAAATAAAAAATATAAAAATCTTAATTTAAAAAAGTCTAGTTTTGATTAACCTGTTTTCAGTTTGAGAAAAACAAAAGTTTTTATTAATTTTAATAATTCTTGATGAAACATTTTAAATTCACTTTTATCAATATTCGATTTCATCATACGTGTTGTAAAACCTACCCTCTTAGACATTCTAAATAATCTTAAGTTAGTATTTGGTACTAAAAAATCTGGAGGGATATCTACCGTGACCTGATCTGATCTAAAATATCAGAGACGTGGAGCTGTTTCATTTTTTTTTTCAGGATGACTGAACAGAAGACATCCTATTAAATGATGACTACAAACTGACTGTAGGCATACTATTTTCCTTTATATTCTTCGACAATTCCCAACACAGCGCTGCAGTTATTTGAAAACCGCTAGCGTTTGTCCAACGTTACTATTTGTACGTAGTAATTGGCGGTGCAGCACGCGATGCGATGTCAAGTGACAGCGCGTTTGCCGCTTCTCGCAAATTGCTGCCAACTGCAATAGCACCCGTTACTTGGTGCCTGCTTCACAGTCTTGCGAATAACGCTGATTCTTTCGATGCGTTTTTAGGGTTCCGGGCCCTAAGGGTAAAACGGGACACTATTACTAAGACTCCGCTGTCCGTCCGTCTGTCTGTCTGTCCGTCAGTCCGTCTGTCACCAGGCTGTATCTCATATCATGAAACGTGATAGTAAGTTGTAATTTTCACAGGTGATGTATTTCTGTGGCCGCTATAACAAAAAATACTAAAAAACAGAATAAAATAAATATTTAAGGGGGCTCCCATATAACAAACGTGATTTTTATGCTCGTTTTTGCTCTATATTGATAACGGCAACAGGTAGACGCTTGAAATATTCACAGAATATTAAGTTTTATATTCACTTTAAAACTAAATAATTAAATTAAAATAAAACAAATATTTAGGGGGGGGGGGGGGGGGATCTCGCATACAACAAACTTGATTTTTTGCCGTTTTTATTTAATAATGGTACGGATACCTTCGTGCGCGAGTCCGACTCGCACATAGCCGGTTTTTTTCAACTTCTATAGGAGAATGACACACACACTTCGTGCCGCTGCTGCCAATGGCTTTACAACTGACTACTTTCCGAACTTACTACTACTACTATTACTATTACTACTTTAATTCCGGTTAGTTTTTATCCTTCCAAGGTTGCCTGGAAGAGATCGCTCTCAGCCATAAGGTCGCCCATTTTTTACCTTAATGTATGCTTTAAAGCTGTACTATGTTTCTGTGTGGTGAACAATAAAGAGTTATCTATCTATCTATCTACTTTCCTTCACTTGAGACACTTCATTTGAGAGCATTGCGAACATATTTATTTTCATAAGGTTGATACTCCGCAAAACAACAATTGAAGGTTTTTTTTGAATTGCAAATTGCAGCAACATGGACTAAAAATAGATAGAATTTGTTCAAATGTGAAGTGCACCAGCTGTGTTCTCAGTGGACTGTGGCTAGTTGTCTAGTTTTAGTGACATATCGCTGAATGCTTTTAAAACACAATGTTGCATTGGGCATGTTCTGGGAAAATAATTTAAGGATATATTGTAGTATTCAAACTGGGTAATATTGTTTTATTTAATTTAAATAACAATGTTAGTATGTTTATAATAAAACAATTGGGTGTTATATAATATTTGATCGAGTGAGCGAAGCGAACGAAGATCTTAGTTTAAACTTGGGCGATTTGGCATTTTATGTATGTATGTATGTATGTATGTATGTATGTATGTATGTTTGTCTGGCGATAACTTTAGAACCATTGATCCGATCTGCATAAAATTTGATATGTCGATAGCTTGTACTTGAGAAATTTACTGGTAAGTATATGAGTAAAATCGGATGAAGGGTTTTTGGGATATGGGGTTTTTTAAAGGGGCAAAAATAAAAAAAGTTACATAAAAAAATCAAATTACATGTCATATGAAAGGACTTTGTTTGGACATCCCAAAACAATTTTTAACAATTTCTCAAAACGGTTTTTGAGATAAAATAAAAAAAGTTAAATTAAGATAACCAGCGATCCAAGAGCTCCCATCTCTAAGAGTTTCGTTGACATCAAGGTTTTTCTACTGGTCGGCCAGTTCCTTTGCTTTTTCTTAAATTTTTTTCTTGAAATAAATTAAAGAGGTACTCAGTTCTCATAAAATGGTGACGACGACCAGGTCTGATGATGGAGCCAAGGTCTGTTCAACGGAACTCTTCAATAAATAGGCCAATAGAGTTGAAACTTGGTAACCATACCAAGTTAGTAGGCGGTAGTCAGAAAAAAGTCCAAAGATAATGTTTGGACTTGCCTCTGACTACTACGTACTCAAAGTTTTGATGGGGTTCGTCGGGTCGCATCACGAGATCTCAGTTCGGGGTGAACTACTAGTATAAGTATGTATTTACAAAAAAAAGTATATAAGTAGTATATCAGCTGTCTGGTTCATCACAAGCTTTGGCTTAGTTTGGGGCGAGATAGTGCTGCGTTGAATGTCCACAAATATTTATTTATATTTATTTAATTATACTAGTACCGAAAACTTCAGGGGGCTAAAGTACCCATCAACCAAAACTGTGAACGCGAAAAAAAACAGCGGTTTCATGCAAAAGTTCAATACCTGCCTAAAATGTATGAAACAGCTGTTTTTTTTGCGTTCACAGTGTTGGTTAGGAAAAAGTTATTCATTTTGATGGGTACTTTAGTCGCCTAAAGTTTTCGGTACTAGTATTTTAACACCCTGTATATTTATAGTATACGGATGGAAACGGATCAAGTTACACAATGACAAAGAAAAATTACGCAGTGTATAGCTTGATGAGTATCCGTGTGTGCAACTATTCGAACTATGAGGAGATTCGATTAGCGCCTCGGGCGTGCTGATAATTATTGCGGCTCTATACAAAAACTAGGCTCGCAATACGGAAAACCATTTATCAAAAACAATAAAAAAATCTCGGACGAGTTTAGTTGTCTTCATAATTTTATTTAATATTAAAACATTGTAATATCGTTTATACGAAGATGTCGTAAGTAGTTTTTGCATACTATAAGGAAGAGAATCCGCATAACATTGAAATTAAAATACCATTAAATAAAATTAACGTATCAAACATTAAATTCTCAAGTGTTCTGGTCTGTTGAACGAATAAAATAATGGTTCAAACTTTAAAACATTGAATTTAAATTAATCAAGTTGATAGTTTACTTCACATGAAACCTGCAGCTGTTATAAACTCAAAACGTACATAAATGTTTTTAATAACTATTTAATTTATTTTAACACAACTTTCGATACCTCACAATGTGGATTGAGGTACTGTTTTGGTTTATGTTATTTTAATAGCTCCATAAATTTATGGAGAATCTGAACAGGAATAATGTTATGCGTAATTAAATTAAATTTTAATTATAAAACTCAGTCGTTCACCTCTGAAATACCAGGATTCTAGGCATATTAGATTAAATTATAATAAAAAAGAAAAATAGGTAAAAAGTAAAAAAGGCAAAGCCAGTGTCTAGGGAGCGCTTCCGATTGGCACAGATCAGGATCAGTCTTCAGATCGCTCGCAACGGTCTGCTAATAACTCAAATGATGTGTATTTTGTACATTTTTTAAAAACTTGTATCCATTGTAATTTTCATAATAACTAAAATACCTTAAACGTTTTAATAAATTAGTTAGCACATAAATGTTACCAAGAAATGATTTCCAAAGGTCCTTATTATAAAAAGATAATTGAAATGAAACTCAGGTGAAGTTCTCTATTTGCGAGCGCAAGGTTTATGCCTCCACAATTAGAGAGATTCCTAGGCGTCAGACTGTGGGAGAGTTATTCCATCATTTAACAAGTCACTGGGACTTTGTTACTCTTCCTGTTCGCTGGTACTTGGCATTTTTACAAAGTAATTTTAATCGCGCGACAGTCGCCGTTAATTTATAGTAGTCATAAAGTTGTTTAATAACTGGCGGAGATTCTCTGATTTCTTCGCGGGGTGTGATTAGAGCAGTTTATTTTAATAATGCTTTGGCGCGTTCGGTTCTCATCTTGTTATCTTCATACCTATTAACTTGTTCGCGAGCAGAAATCTTTTAAAGTGATTCTTGTGTTTCTAAAAGAGACTGTTTTGATTTGATTTCGTCAAGATTTCGCTTGTGGTAGGTAACTAGGACGCTATGGCAATATAACAACCATCAAAAGAAAGAAAGAAAGAAAACTTAGAAAGAAAACTTATTTATTAACCCAATAAACTTCCAGAAAGTGCCACTGGGCTTCCTATTAGAAAATTTAAAGCATACATTAAGAATAATCTAATAAGTAAAGCTTATTATACTTTAGATAGCTATATTGATGATAAAAGTGCGTGACCCGATGTCCCGGTCGCTCTGCCCATCGGCAGCTAACATGTCTGCAATGTCTGTACTGTACCTACTATTGTGTGTTTTATTTTTCTCTGATTTAATAGATTGTATTTAATTTTATGCATTAGGTATTATTAGTTTGAAGCGTAGCGTGTGCTGTCTTATAAATTTGATTATGTTTACCTTTTTCTGTATGCCTACGCCTCACTTAACTTCAATAATATATTATATTACATTGTAAAAGGATCATACAAAAGAACGGTAGGAACCAAGCCGTAAGTTTGTTGCCTGTTCTTCTAGGCTTTGGTCGCGTGGAACTGGCACCTAGAGTCACCTAGCTTTAAGACGTTTCAAAGTGATCCTTGTGATTTTATTGAATAAATATCTATTGACTTTGACTTTGAATAAACAAAATGTACACTAAATTAGGTAAAAAAGGACGGAACAGTACAAAAAAAAAAAAAATACATAAAACACAAGAAATTACATAAAAAATTAAAACTAAAACTAATCTGAAAACGTACAGTGTTTTCCCATTAGTTAGTGGAGTGGCGTTAGTGTGTGGAGCATTAAGGGTTAATAGGTCCCTGACTCAGTATTTGCTGCACCGATACCCATTTTATAGGTAACAGCGCAGCACTGGTATTCTGCCAAAAGCTTGAAGAAGTCCACAGATAGATGGATCCTTTTTCTGCCGCCAAACAGCGTTGCTATGTTTCGGTTTGATCAGTGTGGTTGCCGTTGTAATTACAGGCACATGAGGTTTAACAATTGTATGCCTCAAGTTGATGGACGCAGGGCAGTGCATCGTTGGGCACGTTCCTATCGTGCGTGACTTGCGAGGCAATGCTTTGTTATAGGTGATGGTTACCACATAACATCAGGTGGGCGATCTGCTTGTTACATCTGCTAGTTGTATAAAAAAGGGCCCATGTATAAAATTCCACCTAATTCTTTGTTTTTCAAATTTTCCTATGTTCAAAGGTAGAGGATTTTGTCTACGTTGTCGCCTTTTTTCTCAGCAGCTGACTGGTTTTCAGGTATACGGCCTTGTCCATTGCCATTTCTACTTATGAATTGTTAAAACTTTGTCAGTTGATCTGTGAATAAGCTAGTATAGTAAATCATGGAATTGGTGATGGCCTTATCACTGGCACGTCACGTAGAAGGTCTGAATTAACATTTGATGAGGTACTGTCTAGCAGAATGACAGAAAGAAGCAAGTAGTAAAGGTCCCCATTTATTTACAGGATAAGTCATTGTTTTCTTACCAATTTTGTGATTCAACAGCCGTAAAGCAGAAGGATATAAATCATAAACGGTCGGTGTTAATTCGAAGCGAAATCCGAAGAATGCCGAAAGTACTCGGAACATAAAAACTTCATTTTCATAATGCGCGGGGCGGAAGCTATAAAGCGGAATTGTTTCGCCTTTCCGTTGCTCTGTTTCTTCCGTAACATTTTTAAGTTTTTTGGTGTTAGTATTTGTTGGGAAGAAATGGAGATGTGGTTCTATTCATTTCAAAAGATTTCGTAAGGAAGAGGAAGAAGATTTTTTTGCAAACAGAATCACAATTTGTTAATGAATTCTATACCCTCCTCAACCTTCTTAAAAACGGAGCTTTTGGAAGTGGTCTTTGAGTACCTATATAGGTAAGTATTATATTGTGATAATTCTGAGAAAAAGAGGAGATCTAGCTAGTCAAATGTTATTAGAAATGTGTTAGTGAAAAATCGCCTAATAAACTTAAAAATTTAAAACGAACATTTTAGGAAGTGGTATTAATGTATCTAAACGAAAAGAAAATGATCATTAAAAATAATCGTCATCTTAGAATCACAACATCAAACGTGACCAATATAATTTTATTACAACAACAGGATATTTACCATGCTTCGTAAGTTTGATTGTCTACTAAATACAACCAAACTGTCCAATCTTCTGAAGTTTTACATTATTATCCAGGCCCGTTGTCAGGACTCGGCAATATTTCCTTCAGGAGTTTAATTCCATCGTCCGTCCCACCCACCTGACTCCAAGTAATATCGGGGAAGTAAATCATTCGAGACCTGACCTTTGGCAAAAAAACGCTTAAACTGCTACCGTGAACTGCAGCGTCTTGTAAGGTAAAAAAGTTATGAGGAAAATAGATATAGGAAAATAAATCGAGATTTTTTGGTTGTATCTCAAATTTGACGATATTGAAAGCATGACGGAAGGTTTCTTTTACAATTTATAGGTAAAACGTTTGAAAGCAATCTCACCTGATGTTAAGTGACGATGCGGTCTACGGTGTAGCATGCTTACCTATACAAGATTCACTCGGCCAAATTGAAACGAGTTGTAAACATCCAAATTATAGGCATTCGTGAAAACGGACGCCGGTAAGGAATTCCACTCATTGGCTGTTCGCATTATAAAAGTAGAAGTAAAAAGCTTTGTGCGGGTAGTAGGTATGTCAACCATGAATGGATGTAAAAAGAGATCATCGTAAGATTTGAGATGACTTTTTAAGAATTTACTTATTTTTAGTTCTCCTAGAAAATAAGACGTTTCAAAGAGATCATCTAAATACTTTTACTTTTGATTTAAGATGGCTTTATAAGGATGTTACATATTTGATTGAGTGAGCGAAGCGAACAAAAATCTTACAGTTAACTTGGGCGATTTGGCATTTTATGTATGTATGTATGTTTGTCGGGCCATAACTTTAGAACCGTTAATCCGATCTGCATGAAATTTGGTAAGCGAACATCACGAGATCTCAGTTCGGGGCGAACTATTAGTGAGATATTTTTTTTTTCTTTTTCTAATGGAAAAAGCAGGAAAATAACAAAGCATTACCTCGTAGATTACGAACGTACCCTATGATGCACTGACTGTAATTTCACCGGGACCAGATCCCTTCAAACCACAACGTTGTTTAACGGCAGAAATAGGTACGGTGGTTGTACTTTCCCGGATGAGCCACACAGCTTTTCTACTACTTAAGTCAAAGTCAAAGTCAAAGTCAATAGGTATTTATTCAATAAAATCACAAGGATCACTTTGAAACGTCTTAAAGCTAGGTGACTCTAGGTGCCAGTTCCACGCGACCAAAGCCTAGAAGAACAGGCAACAAACTTACGGCTTGGTTCCTACCGTTCTTTTGTATGATCCTTTTACAATGTTATATAATATATTATTGAAGTTAAGTGAGGCGTAGGCATACAGAAAAAGGTAAACATAATCAAATTTATAAGACAGCACACGCTACGCTTCAAACTAATAATACCTAATGCATAAAATTAAATACAATCTATTAAATCAGAGAAAAATAAAACACACAATAGTAGGTACAGTACAGACATTGCAGACATGTTAGCTGCCGATGGGCAGAGCGACCGGGACATCGGGCCACGCACTTATGCTTATGAAGATGGATGGTGGCATCAATGTTTCTTCGTCACATAGCTGTCAAAAAGTGATAAAACATGGATTACGCCTCAAAATACCAGATATATTTCCCAAACAGGAAAATGAAGCAATTTTCCTGCAATGTTATTTGAGCTAATGTATATTTTGTACCATTTGATCGACTCTTTAAAATACTGGTACTGCTGCTCGTCGTTACAGACTGATATATAAGACAGCCTTCACAGCTCAGTTGGTAGTAGCTCTGCCTTCTGCGCTGTAGGCCGTGGGCTCGATCCCCACCGAGAACAAACATTTGAGTGGTGAACATAATATTTGTTCTCTGTATGGGTGTTATATTATATTTTATTATTACTATATGCATACAAGGTGTTCCAATACTTAGTAGGTATTGAACTTTTGTAGGAAACAGCTGTTTTTTGCGTTTACAGTGTTGGTTCCTTAGAAAAAAATATTCATATTGATGGGTACTTTAGCCCCCTGAAGTTTTAAACACAAGTATTGGAACACCTTGTATATTGACAAAAAAAGTAAATAAGTATCATATCAGCTATTTGGTACACATTGCACAAGCTTTGCTTAGTTTGGGGCTACCAATATTTATTATCTATTTATTACGTCAATACATATTATTTGGATGCGGACGCGATGATTTATTTTATTTATTTATTTATTTATATAACTAGAACGGTTTTAATAACCAATTACTCTAATTATTAATTATACTTAATTTATATTAAATTCTAACTACTAATTTAACATTGAAAAATTAAAATTAAAAATGAAGTATGTCAAATTATAGGTAAATTGTCAAACAAGATAATAAGTAAGTCATAAATTTAAAACAAAAATAAAATAATAAGTTAGTCTATATACAGGATCAAAAACATAACACAATTTACATAATTTACACGTACTAGGTAATTTAAAATTTGATCAGAGTGTGTCTGTCTCGCAGTAGTTCAAACACTCTGACATTACTGCCTTCCAGTCATCTGCAAAAAGGTCGCAGTTTGGATTTGCTTGTAAGAGTTTGTTGAAGGCGTTGATGGTTCGAGGTAATGGAGAGTTCGCGCGTGCTACAGTACGACACGACGGTAGAGCAAAAAGCTTGTGCTTCCTGGCCCGAATATAATTATTAGGAACAAAGAGTAGAAGTGACTCACTAAGCAGGTCAGGCGCATCTATTGTACCGCGAAAGAGTTTAAAAATGGTTGCGATCTGATCGTGCGCACGCCTAGTTTCTAAAGAGTTAAAGCCCAAGCATCCTTGTAAAAACCTCGTCGGATACATATACGGATAATATCCAAACTTGTACTTGTATAGGAAGCGCAGAAAAGCCTTCTGCACCTTCTCTAGTAAAAGTGCGTAAGTCTTCTCATGCGGATTCCAAATGCTAGAGCTGGACTCTAATTTGCTCCTAACTAGGGCACTGTAAAGGAGCCTAACGACATGCTCACTCTTAAAGTCACGAGCATTCCTCAAGACAAAGCCAAGTCTCTGGAAGGATTGCTTAGCAACGGTCACAATGTGATCATGAAAGGTGAGCTTTCGGTCGAATGTGACTCCCAAGTCCCTGATAACAGTAGATCTAGGGATTATATCCTCGTGGATGTTATAGTCAAAGGATATGGGATGCCACACACGACCGAAAGTCACTATGGAGCACTTAGCTGTGTTAAACTCCATTTTATTGTCAACACTCCATTGGTAAACTGCATCAATGTCACGCTGTAGCGCCAAGCAATCCTCCAGAGAGTTGACTGTCGAGTATAATTTCAAATCATCTGCATATAGTAGAGAATGTGCAAAGTCAAGGTGATTTGGTAGATCGTTTACCATTAACAAAAAAAGCAATGGCCCTAGGACTGAACCTTGGCTGACCCCGGAGCGCGTGTGATAGAGTCTGGACTCGTAGATCCCGAGCCTGACATACTGTTGGCGATCACGTAGATAGTCTGCGATGAGTCGGAGTAGATCTGGTGCGAAACCTATAGCACTAAGTTTCGCCAGCAGTATATCATTGTTGACCCTATCAAACGCCTTCCGGAAGTCAAAGTAGAGCACGTCCACTTGCCGCCCTCGATCAAGTTGAGTAGAAACGTACTCCACAAGAGTGAGTAAATTGGTGTTGACTGATCTCTTACTTCTAAAGCCATGCTGTGCGTTGCTTAAAAATTTTTCAACCTGTAAGAATATCATTTTATGTAGAATGTTTTCGAATATCTTAGCAGGAGCTGACATGATTGCTATGGGACGATATTCCTCTACAGATAATTTGTTAGAGGTCTTTGGAATGGGGGTGACTCTAGAGACCTTCCACTGCGGGGGATAAACGCCTGAGCTCAAAGCTAAGTTAAAAATGTGATAGAGTGGGAGTACAAAAGTACTCTTTGCCTGTTTAAGAATGTTTGAGGGTATACCATCTGGACCCATTGAATTACTGGACTTTAACTTTCGAATACCCATATCAACATCCGCCGCTGCGAAATGAAAAATATTAATATAGTTACTGTTGGAACTACTGTCACATTTATTAATACTCTCAGCATTGAGCAGAGGCATCTCTGGAAGGAACACACTCGCGAAAAAAGTTGCAAACGCTTCGGCCGCTCTGACTCCTGCGTGAGGTTCACCTTTGTAGGTGACATTGGGCTCAAATCCGCCCTTCGATCGCAGACTTGAGATATGACGCCAGAATTCACGAGGATGATGCAGACGGATGGACGAAGATCCTTACGGATTGCCGAAGGTTCTGTGAGCGAGACGTTTGACGTAATTTTCATTCCCTGCTGTGATTTATTTAATAATAATTTTATCCCTGTAATGTAATACCAAAATTCTTTTGACATTTTATTTCCGTATTTATATGTAAACTTTGTATGTTCCATAATAATTGTTACTTAAATTTCTATGCTTTCTTGTGTTCGTTATATTGATATTTAGTTAATGTAATTGGTGTGCAACCGTTTTAATTAAATGTGTGTAAATAAATAAATAAATATTATAACGGGAAAATCATATTTGTTACCATTACCACATTAATTGCCGAGTCAAACATCTTTTCCTTTATCAAGGTACTCTAAGCCTAGTTCGGGGCACCCCAAATCCTTCACTTTATCTTCCCTTGTCATTTATAACTGTAATGCTGGTTATGTGGGGTTCCGTATGTAGGGTTCATTCGAAGGGTCCTTAATGACGGGAAGGCAGTAGAGTGCATATTGTTGCTTATGATGGATGAGAAGATTTTCCTCTGGTGGTTGGAGATATTGTACAATTAACTTTGTGCCATCTTATATGATGTTGGATGGTGTAGTTATTTGTTTGACCACATTAACTTGCTTTTGTCTGAAAAACAATTGTGCATTTTATTACATATGTAATTTTATGTTGTTTTAAAGCAGCGCTGTGAAATTTGTAAAAATACAATTATGAATTTCTAGAAAGAGAGTACTTACAGTATATGTAACTCAAAACCCTGTATGATCCGAAAATGGGTATTAAGGTATCGATATGTGATCACGAATAAGTTATTCTTAAATAGAAAAAAAAAACAAATCCGTTTTCAGTACTGGCGTTCAATTGTTTTGGATCAAAGAAGTTGTTTCCTGTTTTGTCGTGAAGCTGTTTTGTCTGTATATTTCAAATAATAATAACGGCTTTCTCACAGTTATATATAAAATTAATTAATTAATTTCCTTTGGAATTTCTTGAAACTAATTATTGAGAACGCCATTACACATCGCAAACACTCATAATATCGAAGACTAATGACTAATCATGGGTGGCAGCAGTCCATTCTCTGTCTCATTTTATTTATCTCCATGTTACTGATAAACTAAAATTCCTTATAAAATAGAAAGAAATAGCCTCACGACTGTCATTAGTGGAAATCCCCTCAGATATCTTTGTACAAAGACCTATTCAAGATTCTTTATGCATATTTAGGGGAAGGGTCAGTCAGAGGTACGTCTAAATTACCTAAATAAAATAAGTTAACTCGTTGGTAGGCTTTCTAGTAGTAAACTCTAATAACTACTCAGATATAAGGCTATTTCCTGAGTTATTAGGCTTAGTGGGCGCTCATTAATAAACGCTTTTTGGAAATTCTAAGTTTGTATGGAAATAGGGTTAAAGCGAACGAAGTCGTGCGGATTTACAATAGTGGTCTTGTTTCGCCAAACTAAATGAATGCAGGTTTCTTGACAATGACACCCAGAAATAAAGGCCTTTATACAGTAACACACGCATAGATTTATCAATGTCAACATTATTATTCAAACTTGAACAGTAACAAACATACATCATACGTACCGAACGCATTAAAATAGTTTCATGACACGTTATTAATACAGGGATTGTTTCTCTGAAATCCGATTTGGCTGAAATAGATTTTGTTCGTTGGCACGAGCTCGGCCATTAAATCGAATTAATTACGCAGAATGTGGTTTATTTGGCTAAAAAGGAAACGAGATAAATTAAATGAGGCTTGGTGTATTTTGGGCTAAGATAATGCGTTTGAATTTACTAGAGTAAGGTGGGTACGGAGGCAGACCGCCCTGGTGACCTTGCGGTTACTGGGTCGCTGGTTCGACTCCAATAATGTCCTATGGGTTTTTCTATTTGAAAGATATGTGCTCAAAGCTAAAGTGTCACAGAACTAGTGTTCTGAAATTGTAAAAAAAACCTGAGGAACCGGGCTTAGCTCCACACGTTATCCGCAAATATTGGGATAATATTTTCTGTCTTGAACGACTAGGTGTAGATTTCTTACAACAAAGCCTTTTTTTAATTGTATTTGTGTGCACTGCATACATTGAAGAGAGCTTGTTTCAATTTATTTTAAAAACTCTTGTTGATGGAACAAGCAGGTGCCTCACCTGAGGATAATCAACACCTATAACTAAGCAATGCCTCGCAAGTCACGCTCGATAAGAACGTACCCTACGATGCACTGCCCTGCGTCCATTATCTTAAGGCATACACATTTGAAACCTCATGTGCCTATTTCACCAATAACCACACCCTTCAAACCGAAACACAGTAATGGTGCTTGGAGGCAGAAATAGGCATGGTGGTAGTACTTCCCAGACGAGTCACACACAAAGAGCTATACTACTCTTATTCAGTATGTACGCTTTTTATGTTTTTATTTACCTACCTACCTATATCCTGCATAATGTCAGATGTAATTTTATATTGAATTTGTAAAGTAAGTAAAGTTCATTATTCACAGACATAACAGTGTACAGGGGGTAGTTCCATAATTTTCATTGATTATTATTTGTGCTACCATTATTCCACTATAATATAATATTCAGACCTCTCTAGGTCTTTTAGTTTCAGAGATCTCGTGATGAGTGAGTGGACTTCTACTTTATAAATACATCCGTCACACTTGTAGTTTCGTAAAGTTGCTAGTTGCCGCCATCGGTTACCGTCAGACGCGCGCGACAAAGCACGTGCTAATGCCTTCCATTTGTTGCCTCCAACGGTATTCATAACACAAGCTTGTTTATGAGACTTTGCTTTTATGACTTAGCGGAACTATACCTATTCTATTTCATAGCCTCATAAATTGTAAATTTGTAAAAAGATTTAAGAGCCAAATAAAAAAAAACTAGTCTGTTTTATTCGAATTATGGAATAACCTAAGTCGAGTAGTAGAGCTGTTTGTGAAGGGCTCGTCCGGGGAAGAACTTTTCGGTTTGAAGAGTGTGATTGCCGGTGTAATTACAGGCACACAAGGCTTAACATTAAGTCGTATGCCTCAAGTTGATGGACGCAGGCCAGTGCATCGTCGGGCACGTTCCTATCGTACGTGACTTACGAGGCAATACTTTGTTATAGGTGATGGTTAGTTACCACTTAACATCAGGTGGGCCATCTGCTTTTCCATCAGCTAGTATTAAAAAAGTCAACTTTAAGCGGATACCAAGTTTACCTAGTGGGCTCCACTTGACATTGGCCATAAGAAGTTTTCATTCGTTTTCCTCAAAATGTACATCGCAGCATATACGCTAAAAAAATTGTTGGCTTAGAACCAATGTTTACTAAAGATCCTTACATTACAAAGCTAAATGATTCCCATTAAAAAACCCTGATTAGATAGCCAGTACTTACCTATTGATCAGCTAACTAAACTCTCTGACTGAGAATCGACACGCAAGCAACTTTAGTTTTTACAAGTCAGCAATAAAGTTGAACGTTGTTTGAAAGTTTCAATACTGCTATCGTATTCATAGCATCACAATCGGGTTGAACAATTAATGTTGATTTCGATACCGCTATTTGATTTGTATCTCGATCTGTTCACAGCTACGAATACTAAAGCTGGTTTTGTACAAATGTAGCGTACAGTAGTTAGTTGCATTCTGTCCCATAGGTAGTTTCCGTATTAGTCTATATCACTATTAGCGTGTGCTAATTCATGACCTCGATTTCTCGTTTTTCGGACAGCTTACGAAGCCAGAAAACCTTGAGCCTGCTCACATTTGTTTAAAGCTAAGCTAAGCTAAGCTTAGGTTAGAGGACCCCCTGAGCTTCAGGGCCTTGGTGCACTGCACCACCTGGCCCTACGATAGCTACGCCACTGTGCTGAATCCACCATAAATTTCAAGGAAAAACCGACACAAAGTCACGGCACACAGTCTACAATTTACTCCGCACGATTAACACGACCAATTTTAAAGCCATAATTTTTTATACAACTTGCTGATAGAACTAGCAGATAACCCACCTGATGTTAAGTGGGAACCATCACTTATAACAAAGCTTTGCCTCGTAAGTCATGTATGATAGAAACGAGTCCTACGATACACTGCCGTGTTCCTATCAACTTGAAGCATACAGATGCTAAGCCTCATGTGCATGTTATTTCACCAATAACCACACCCTTCAAACCGAAACACAGCTACGCTGCTTGGCGGCAGAAAAAGGCGTGGTGTAGTACTTTCCCGGATGAGCCCTTCATAAAGAGCTCTACTAGTCTTAACTTTTCAGATATGCCCAGCAGTGGTTTTATTACCGCTGTTGACGATGACCACTGATTCATGAAATAACCAAGCTATTCCACGGAACTGTGAAATCGAACAGAACCAAGCTCTATGGGAAATGCACCAATTAAACAGCTATAGCAATCAGAACTGATGCTGCGGAAGGATCGGGTCTATCCGCTCAAACAATAAAGGCTAAATTAGTTTCCAACCAGGTATAGGATTGGATATTACTAATGTACACTGGAAATTAAGAATATCTGTGCTGTGTGAAGAACTTACAGAAGCGACTGTAAGTAATTGTTATTCGTTTTAGTAATGATTCTGGCAATTTTGAGGATGAGCTGAGCCTGCTAGCTAAAAGTGCCTCACTGCCTGCTACCAGTGGCGTAGCCATAGTATGGCCAGGTGGTGCAGTGCACCAGGGCTCTGGAGCTCAGGGGGCCCTCTAACCTAAGCTTTGAAAAGAGAGGGTCAGCCAGCTCACGAAGCTAGAAAACCTTAAGCCCGCTCACAATTTTTTTTAAATGATTTATTTTAAAGGCAATATTAGTTTAAGCTATGTGGAAACGGGGGGTTAGGGCCAGATTCTTTCTCTATGCACCGAGGCTCTTGTCCACCTAGCTATGCCACTGCCTGCTACCCGAGACATCTACGGAGAATCTTGTGTAGTACTTGGTACTAAGAGATAGAACCGTGTGGGAATTAAAGTCATGAGATTCTTTCTGTTTCTAAAAAAGTTTAAAGGTGGGCAAATAAAAAAAAAATTGGCCCATGACCACCATAAGCGACAGATAATAAATGAATGAAAAATACTCTGATCTCTCAGTTTAATAGATTTAAACCAGGAAAGATTTATTGTCCGTCGCTAGCCGGAACCATTTCTCGAAGTCCCCGAGGCATGAGTTGCTCGATGTCGGCGATTTGTTACTTTTCCATTTGTGTGATGCGATGGAGTTTCAGCTTCATTGCCTGTATTGGTATTGGGTACTCGATGCGCTTTTTCAGAGGATAGTCTATCACGATATATTTAGTCATTCACTCCACTTTCTTCTATGCATGTTTTTGCATTTTTTGAGAATCTTTTACATTATGGACATCGCTTATAATGAAATTACACTGCTTAATATTAGGTCGGCCATCAATACACGCAGGCATCCGCTGCGTTCCACCATTTGTTCCACCACTTTTATCTATTAAATGAAAAAGAAATAATAATAATAATAATAATAATAATAATTTATTTATTTGACACAAAAGTATGATACATAAAATATACAGACTAAAAAATGGATCGTTAAGTTGACTCAGCAAACAACGTGACAGTATAATAACTACGGGAAAGTCTGGTTTCGCCTAAAGATGACGCCACAATCTCCCTAATAGAAACTACCAACAGTTTGAGGTCGAAAAAATATATGAGACTATCTAAGACTGTATGGTGCCGTGGTAGAAAAGCTTCCATCTCGTGAATATTTTAAGGTCTAAAGTAAACGCAGCAGAATCTCCGGATTACATTATCACGACGGTCATCAATCAATTTGCCAAACGTGGTGAATACTGCAAGCCTCTCTTAAATATGATGGAGACCGATGAACCATCAGTAGTGGACTTATCCAGGCAAATGATGGGCCATATGCTTGTTCCATCCGCAAGTAAGAAATTACAGGCACATGAGGCTTAACATCTGTATGCCTCAAGTTGATGGCGGCAAGGCAGTGCATCGTAGGGCACATTGGTATCGTGCGTGACCTACGAGGCGATCTTTTGGTATAGGTGATGGTTACCACTTAGCATCAGGAGAACCATCTGCTTGTTCCATCAACAAGTGGAATGAAAAAAGTAGTATAAAAAGGTGATGATAATGATAGGACTTGAGAAAAAAAATTACGAAAATTCAAACAGCTACCGTAAAGGCCAGTCCGAAAAGTTCCCGCTGCTCTTCTCGTAGCTAAATCGTTTCGGAGCTCAGTTTATAATGCGAACATTTTCCGTTTATGTAACAGCTTCTGCTGTGTGGCCTAAATGGTTTTAGGCAATGTAGGACAGACCGTGGACTGAAAGCTATTTGGGTGTAAAATTGCCTCTTACCATTTTAAAATTGTAAATCTACTTTTGAGGTGGAATATCCGACAGTTTTCTAAAGTTTACTAAGTGTACAAGCAGAATTTCATTTCATGTGAAATTTCTTGCGCTGTTTTGAACCTACCGTTTTGAGCTGTGCAAGAAATTTCGCACGAATTGGTTTTTGGATAGGTGGGCTTGGAGTCATCCTTCCTTTTTTTTATACAACTTGCTGATAGAACAAGCAGATGGCCCCCCTGATGTTAACTAGTAACCATCACCTATAACAAAGCATTACCATCACCTATAACAAGTCGCGCAAGATAGGAATGTGCTCTACGATGCACAGCCCTACGATGCACTGTCCATCAACTTGAGGCATACAGATGTTAAACCTCATGTGCCTGTAATTACACCGGCAACTTCACGCTTCAAAGCGAAACACAGCAACGCTGCTTGGCGGCAGAAAATGTCGTGGTGGTAGTATTTCCCCGGACGAGCCCTTTACAAAGAGCTCTACTACTCCCAAAAAAAAGAATGTGCTGGAAGTATACCTATTAGTGGATACCTATGTCCAGTTTATGCCTATTCTTCCGAGCTTTGGTCGCGAGGAACTGCCACTAGATTCACCGATTATAAGATTTTTTTTGACAAAATGATTTATTGATTGAAAATTATTGAATCACAAAGATCAATTTGAAACGGCATTTAGGTCCAAGTTTCATGCACCCAAGCCAAACAATGGCAACAAACTGTTCTTTAACCAATTTTTTTTTATCATCGAAATATATTTAATTTAAATAATATTTAACAAAAATATATTATACAAATAATTCGATGTTTTGGTTTGCTCTACAGCAAAAATTTTGTATTATGATTTTCAGTGTATTTGAAGTTATTTTTTTTTCAAAAACGTTAATATTTGTCAAGTTTATAAGACGGTTCAGAGTTTTTATTGATTTGTACCTTTTAAGAAGATTGTGTATACAGCAATCATAACCAACTAGCATATAGTACAATTGTCCTGACCCGCGGCTTATTGGTAGCACATTTGAGGCTTCAAACAAACACTTCACAGCAATCACTGGGATTGGTCGCTACATCTATAAATCACTGTCTGTTTTACGCAGAGTAAAATCATCTAGCAATGGCACAAGTACGCACGGATACAAATCAAGTTACACAAAGCCAAAGAAAAAAAACACTTACTCCAAGGAAATAAAAGCGAGCAGTGATGCGTATCGTACGAAATCCTGTTTATGATGTCTGTGACACAGTTTTATATTTCTGCAGATGCGTTGTCGTTATCAATAAAAATCATTACAATTAGGTACATATTGTTTTCTGTTCCGGGCCATCTCATTTTAGTGGTTACCGTCACCTATAACAAAGAATTACCTCTCAAGTCACGCATGATACGCACTGCCCTGCGTCCATCATCTTGAGGCATATACAGATGTTAAGCCTCATGTGCCTGTAATTTCACCGGCAACCACACCCTTCAAACCAAAATACATAGCTACGCTGCTTGGCGGCAGCAATAGGCATGGTGGTACTTCCCCAGACGAGCCCTTCACGAAGAGCTCTACTACGATGCTTCGTAGAGGGACGAACTAGACCACAAAGAGCTCTACTACTTTTTTTTACAGGGTTTATAAATTGGGTTGGGACCTCTTCTGTTAAGTTTTATGACCTATTTAGAAGAGTCCCCTCTTTTCTGTGGTCTTAAAGTGCTACCCACTTTAAGACCACAGAAAAGAAAAAAAGAAAATAAGCTAGTTTATTATCCAAAAATACTTTTTTTCCTTTTCTGTGGTCTTAAAGTGGGTAGGCTAGTTAATTATCTAAAAATACTAACATTTTACTAACTAATGCTTCGTAGAGGGACAAAATATAGAAGAGCCCTTCACAAAGAGCTCTACTATCAAAATATCACTCCAGTAGAGTCTTCTCTAGGTACGTACCGCTGACCCGGCAGTAATCGCAGGTTGTTATGATGTATGAGTGCGACCTTACTAGATTGTTCACGGAAGCAATCACATGTGTTGGGGTCAAGAGCACGTGTCACGTTTTGTTAATAATTTGAGATATTCGGGACTATAATAAAAATAGTATTCTTTCTAAAAGAATGTAGAAAGTAGACACTATTTGCGAAGTAGATTTCTTCCTTCAAACTCTTTGTATTGAATTTATTATTATTTATTCAATAAAGTTACAGGGGTCACTTTGAAATGTTTTGAAGATTAAATAAATTGAAATGCTACCACATCAGTAGTACCATGAAGTCCATAAAATGCATTCTAGAAAAAAGAAGACAAATAAGAGCAAAAAACGTTCATTATCATCACCATAGTAAGACCGTCGTTAACTTTACAAAAAAAAAACTGAAACAGCTTCACGACTTTGATCCCTAGGCACGATAGATATCCCCTCAGATCTCTTAGTACCAAGTACAATCTCCGGACTTTTTGAGGATGTAGGACCCCTTAGAGTCAACGGTACATCCAAACATTACATTTGGCTCATACCCAAATTTTGCAGTAGGTAGATGATATTCCATAAGTGATAGGTTGCAAGCCCATCGCCGCTGTTAGAATACTACCTGTTTTCTTGTAATGTTTTCCTTCACCGTTTAAGAGTACTAATGGCGTTGCGTACATAAGTTTTTCGATAGGAAAAATCCATTGGTGCACGACCTTAAGATCACTCCTACTAAACCACACGTGCTATAAAAAAAACAATTGCATTAAAATTCAACAAGGAAAGCTTCTATTTACCAATATTCATTCGCATCTTAGTCTAGTCATGAATAGCTGATACTTACCTACTTGTCAGGGTTGGCACGCGACCTGTCGCAGTTTACTTATCGTGATTTGCGACCGCAATGAATTATTAACAGCAGGGTTGTCACCGAGCGTGTGATGTACAAATATTTGATCAAGTTTAGAAGAAAACGAGGGAAATAGTCACATGGGTCATAGTAGATGTATTCATGGTAGAGTCTCATCAAATAGTTGTGTTTCGACTTAAAAATAAATAAATAGCTGAATACTTGTTTTTTTTTTTTATACAACTAGTTGATGAAACAAGCAGATGGCCCACCTGATGTTAAGTGGTAACCATCACCTATAACAAAGCATTGCCTCCTAAGTCACGCACGATAGGAACGTGCCCTACGATGCACTGCCCTACGTCCATCAACTTGAGGCATACAGATGTTAAGCCTCATGTGCCTGTAATTACACCGGCAACCACACTCTTCAAACCGAAACACAGCGTTGCTGCTTGGCGGCAGAAAAAGGCGTGCAGCAAAATTTAGGCAAAAAAACTATTATTTACCTACTAAATTCAATAGCTCCGGGAGCTCTATACTTCGGCTACCCTACAGGTACGACTGCATGCTTTAACGAATCCAGTACCTATCCAGCGAGGTGTGAGACAAGGGGACATCATTTCTCCCAAGTTGTTTACGGCAGTCCTTGAGGACGTCATAAAAACGATAGACTGGGAAGAATACGGAATAAACATCAACGGTGCCAATCTGTCTCATTTACGTTTTGCAGACGATCTAGTACTCTTCGCTGAAACTTATGATGATCTTCAAATAATGTTAAAACATCTTTTTGATGCCTCTTTGAGTGTGGGACTAAGGATGAATATGTCCAAGACCAAGGTTATGTCGAATATATCTAGCATCCCAAATCCTATTGTCACAGTGGAAAATGGGAGGCTGGAGATAGTTGACCAGTATACTTATCTTGGACATATTCTTTCCTTTGGTAAAGAGCATCAACAGAAGGAGATCACAAAACGCATACAATTAGGATGGGCTGCATTCGGTAAGCTAGATGATATACTGAAATCGGTTACTATTCCACAGTGTTTGAAGACTCGCTTATTCAACCAATGTGTCGTGCCCACCATGACTTATGGTGCCGAGACGTGGACGCTCACAAAGGAGGCTGTGTACAGAATGAGAGTTGCACAGAGAGCCATGGAGCGTACCATGCTCGGCGTAAAGCTAATAGACCGAGTTCCGAACTCTGAAATCCGAAGACGAACAAAGGTCAAAGACGTAGGAGATCGGATTACGGAACTCAAATGGAGCTGGGCAGGGCACATTGCAAGACGTGGTGATGACAGGTGGAGTAAGGCGATAACCGAATGGTGGCCAAGAACCGGTTTCAGAGGCGTAGGACGTCCTGCAGCGAGATGGGTGGACGATGTAACAAAAATCGCGGGTCGGAAATGGGTTAGACAGGCACAGGATCGTGGTAGATGGCACAAACTAAGGGAGGCCTATACCCAGCAGTGGGTGAAGTCGGGCTGTGGATGAATGAATGAATGAAATTCAATAGTTTTATTACTTTAAACATAGAAGTAAGCCATGCAAGCAACAGATGCAAATAACTAATTTAAAGAATAAAATTTACCTAACTCAAGTTATACCTATTTATGATTCTAGATTGTATAAAAAAGGATCCAGGAAACTGCACTATTAACATTTAGGTGAACTTACGCCAATTTCCTGTTTGGTCGAAACAACAGCCACTGACTAAGAAAATAAATAATATTAACAATAATTACAAAAACACGTATACAGATACGTGTGTATTTACGTGTGTATACGTGTGTGTTTATCTGTGCGAGCAATATGTTGTCAGTGTCTTAATTATCTTTTTTAAAACAAGTTTTTTTACTTGATTTCGCAGTTAAGGATCCTGCTTGAGTCATAAAAAAAGTATTTCTGTCAAAGCAGTTTGGTAAAAATGTCTTTTAGTTAATTGCATTTAAGGTCCTAGTGGTATCCAAGTCGGTTGAGGGGTCGCAGGAGAGGCGAAAATATAAGCGGCTGGGCGAAATTTCAATACGACCTATTGTTTTTAAAAACAAAATAAATTCCTTTACAAAAATGTAAACCCATAATAAAAATAAGCATTTCTACAAAACTGACGGAAGTTGAAACTGACTTGAGTAGAGCTCTTTGTGAAGGGCTCGTCCGAGGAAGTACTACCATGCCTTTTGATGTCGCCAAGGAGCGTTGCTGTGTTTCGTTTTGAAGAGTGTGATTGCCGGTGTAATTACAGGCACATGAGGCTTAGCATCTGTATGCCTCAAGTTGATGAACGCAGGGCATCGTAGGGCACGTTCCAATCGTGCGTGACTTATGAGGCAATGCTTTGTTAAAGGTGACGGTTACCACTTAACATCAGGTAGGCCATCTACTTGTGCTATCCATGAGCTATGGATTGTATTGAAGCTCCGCAATCGCAGCCAGACAAAGAAGCGTCCCATACCCGATTTACACAAGTAAAAAAAGAACTATTACGCAGGGAACTTTGGATTTCACTTCTACTTAATGAACGTTGCGATTGTTAAGGAAACATTTGCACTTGCTTCACTTATTACGAAGAAAAACATCTAACCGTTGACTTCCGTTCGCAGTGGTAACAAAAGGCCCTTTTTTTCACTTAGAAAATAAGTGGTCAAGGTTAAAGTGAAAAGCGACAAATGAAAACCATGTGCTCTTAGGGTTCTTTACAGAATATAGATCACTTATTCTGTAAAGAACCCTAAGAGCGAGCGTAAAAAAGTGTTTTATTTTTATCAGAAGCCGAAAGAAGGGTTGTCAATCCTATTTATCCAGATTTAAACAATTAAGCTAAAAAACACCTATTTAGGTATCCAAATTTAAACAATTAAGCTTAAAAATCAAAGTATTATATTTAAAAAAAAAACAAAAATAGATAATATATAGTGAAAAATTAAGTAAAAATTATGCAAAGATTTAAAAGCGCCGAATTGAGAAAGTTTTTTTTCTTTGACCTATAAAACAACACTTCGGCAATAGTTTATTATTTAAATATTTTTTTTACAAATTAGTACAAGGACTTCCTGTTATAAAAAAATGACAAAAACGGCTCCATAACACCGACTAATACTAGAGTACCTAAGAAATGTAAAGGTTGACGAATATACTAATTGGTATAACCTACAAAATGTGCACATAATTACCTACTTAGTAGTTTATCTACCTACTCTCAATAATTTCAATTTTTACTAAAATTAGGTACCTACAACCTCAGACAAAATAAAAAAGTAGTAGTACTTTTTTATTTTGTCTGAGCCTACAACCTTTACAAGATACAAGGTTTTTTTTAACATTTATAAGGTACCTTGTAAATCTTTTTTTATTTATAAATAAACGTTTTAATAAACTATTAAAAGAATAATTTTATCGCTATTGAATTGGACCTAACCTTAGAGAGATTCTTTTTAAGATTTTTAATTCACTCACGCGTTTTTATCAAGCTATTTAGTCAGTTGTACAAGTTCCTTATTACAATGTGAATATTTTGAGTTGTTGCTTCAAAACGGCTTGAAATCTCTATGGAAATTAAACAGGGAAGTATAATTTAAAACTAGTCAGTAGAAGTCGTCATCAAACCAGTTTTTGAGCTATCTAAAAACCTAAAGCTTTTTGGTCACGTGACCGTCCGCTTTTACCCACATCCTGTTATGCAAAGCCCATTATAACTTGAATTAGATAAAACCTTTTTTTCAAAAAACCTCTCAACATCTCATGAGTCGACACATTTTTTGCTTCTAATGTAATTTATTGGGTTCAAATGGTAACTGGATCGATCGTAGATAAAGCTAATTGGACTTAAGTGATGATGTAAAAATTACTTCGATGAAACTAGTTAATAATGTTTTAACTTTATATTTTACTTGAATAAAATAATAACACTGATCAGTTTTTCGTCTAACCAACCAAATCTCTCTTTAAATTTTAGTAGGTTCATATTATTATAATATTGTCATTTTAAGTTAAGTATATCAAATGAGAATCAATAATTTGATATAAACAAAATGTCAAAATAACCGGCTAGTAAATAACATTATTAATGTTTGGAATCCTCACATATTTTTCAAATTCAATTTGGTTTACCATTCGAACAAAACATCCATTTTATATTTTACCATTCTTCCATCCCATTAAACTAGACTAGAGTAAACATAGCCAACTCGCACTTCATTTAAATTGGACTTTTAAAATGCAAAGTTATCAAGCCACTGGCCGTAAAATTATAATGACTTTTACAAATTAAATTTCGGTTATCTTTTTGCAATTTTACGGAAGTAAGATAACAATCTTCTGTTCGAGCGTAACTTCAGAGTCCCTTCTGCATTCGGAAATTATGGTAACGACTCTTATGGAGTTGGTAACAAGGTTGATTTTACAAAGTGCTCCACTCCCTTATCAAACAAACCTCGGATCATTTGTTGTCGTTTTACAAGGGAACGCTGTCGAAAAGTCACGCGAATGGTTTCGGCACGTGCGTCAGTGCTGTATCGGTGATGTTTACCGTTTACAATAATAGTACGGTTGCGGTGTGTTCCTATTGCAAGCGAGTCTAGCTTGCAGGTGACTACTAGACTAGCGCTTCTAACACTGATTATCTTTCCACTTTTTATTCTAGTGGCCCACCTAATGATAGATATGGTATATGGTTATTACGTCGGCATTGTTGTTTCTTTACCTGCTAACTCTGAGGTCGGGGAAGCCCTATGGCTTTCTTTTTTTGTATAGAACTGGTATGAATCATGAGTCGTTCGCGGAAAGAACAGATGGTAGCTAATTTTATTAACCTAACCTAACATCAGTCTGATACGAATCTTTTTTTTTTTCGGTGTCAATGGGATTACTCTATCGGTATTAGATATAATTTATTGTGAAGCGCTCAATCACTTTGCATGCCAATTGTTTAGAAGATTCGAGAATAGTATTCAAACGTCTGTTTGACGCGATTGTTATAAAAATATCGCCTATAATCTTTGAGTTTCTTTCGACAATCGCCTTAAGCTGGGTACTGACCAATGTTACCAGGTGTAATGTAACATGTTACACAGCGAGCATTCATGCAGTCAGTACGTAGTGTTACGGGGAAACCATTGAAGTGCTACACCCGGTTGTCGGTTTTTTGGCGAATTGCTTTGACTGTTACGCGGTTCAGTCAGTACGCTGTAACAAGTTGGCCATCTTGACTGAGAGTGGCTGGCAAATATGGAGCACAGAGTTTTGACGAGCATGTTACGCCGATTTTAGAACACAGCGAACATGCTCAATGCGTAACATGCTCGATGCGAATGTTACATTACACCTCGTAAAGTTGGTCAGTACCCAGCTTTACAGGTACAGCCGAATATTGCCTACCTACAATCGAATGATCGTATAGTCATTAAATACTTAATTTTTTTATTTGTTGCTGCAGTCTAATCGCTTGAACTCTGACCACCTAAATTACTGTTCATGAGATTTCCAATGATATTGTAACCACCCCTTGGGAATAAATCAGTTTGATATTGATTGGTTGTTAGCAACGCCCTGGTTGATTTGGGTTTCTTCCTCATTTGAGCCAATTTTGGGGTTCATGCTAAATTATTGTGCGTGATAATGTTATGCGGCAAAAAAATCACATAAAATATAGGCCTTTGTAATTCATAGATACGGTAACATTGCAATTTGAATGACATTTTTATTAAACTGTGTGCAATGTGATTGCACACAGTTTAGTAAAAATGTCATTGTGATCGATACAAGTTATCCTACTCAAAAGTTTGCTTTACTAGTTTTCGTACATTAATCTCCTTAGATCGTTGATATGCAATTTTTGTTTTTGTGTCAAATTAATGATAAGGAATGTCAATCAGATTAAAGATAAGTAATGCTACTAATATTATAAACGCGAAAGTTTGTAAGTATGGATGAATGGATATTTGTTACTCTTTCACGTAAAAACTACTGAATGGATTTTAATGAAACTTTACAATAATATAGCTTATAAATCAGAATAACACATTGTGTTAACTGTCAAAAATGAGCGCAGACGAAGTCGCGGGCACCACCTTGTTTTACATATTTTTATGCCAAATTCTGGTAGGTATGTAGTCATTGATCAGTGGTGTCTAGTTACAAAAACTAAGCTACACTTAAGTCAAAAGATATTTATTCAGTAAAATCACAAGGATCACTTTAAAACGTCTTAAAACTAGTTGACTCTAGGTGCCAGTTCCACGTGACCAAAGCCTAGAAGAACAGGCAACAAAGTTACGGCTTGTTTCCTACCAAATATTATTATTCTTTTTTATTCCTTTTATCGGAAACAAGCTACTTAAAGCTCTATTTTGTTTATCCGAAAATAAAATCAACTGCAACCACATGCTTCAGAGGTGTTGACGTTTTTATATGAAGCATGCGTGTGAAGAGCCGCGTTATTGTGCTTTTGTTGTTTATTGTACCAACGGAGTGTTTAGTGCCGATGACAGTTTCATTACGAGATAGCGCATTTCGGAGTAATTAGAATCACTGCGACTAACATTATCAACCCCAGTACCATGCCTGTTCTTTTTTATTTACAACCAATAGGTAAAACGTTTCTAGATACTCTAGAATCTCTAATTTCTAAAATCTAAAGTACCTAATCGTAAAATAGCAATTGTCAAAGGCAGCTGAATAAAGGCTTTTTTTATTTTATTTTATTTAGGTAAAACGCAACGTTGACCGCAATCTCACCTGATGTTAAGTGATGATGCGGTCTACGGTGTAGCACGTTTACCTAGAAGATACCTATTCACTCCTCTCTTGAAAACATCCAAATTATAGGCATTCGGAAAAACGGACGCAGCTCTTTGGCTTTTTTAATTTAAGCGCAGATTAGCTCTTGCCGGGGTTCTAATAGTGTTGGCGGTGCAGGCAAAAATATGGTGATAGCAGTAGGTTTTAAGCCAAACAAAGTAAAACGTTTGTTAAACACTTGTATTCGCGGTTAGAAAAAGGCCAGGACAGCTAAGGTGCGTGTGACGTACGCGGGGCGACGACTACCGACATATATATTTTTAATCTAAGTTTTTAACAAGTTTTCCCCGCCCGCCCTTCATACCCCTCACGTGCCCTGGCGAATTCTAGAATGCACATACGTTTAGGTAGACAAACAATATGATATTTTTAGGTAGTTAAGCACTTCTTATTTTGCGTCGCTAACAGTTAGTTTCTTGCAATTTAGTCTTCCCAATGCGGCCTCCTTGACTTGACACACTCCCTTAAATGACATGACAGCCACCTTCTCTTTTTCATAACATTAACTTATTCTCGGCCTTCCTCTTCCTTTCCTTCAACCTTTCCGTAAATCTCTTCGCTTGTTGTGTCACTATGAAAGGATTTTTCGAGAAGGCTTCTTTCGAGCACTTGACACATGTTATAGAACTTTTTAGGTTCTACAACATGCCGGTTTCCTCACGATGTTTTGCTTCACCGTTTGAGAGTATTTTGACATTGTTCACATAAATTATGAATAGTAAAACTCATTGGTGCACGACCGGTTTTGAACCCACGACTTTGGGATCAAAAGGCTACCACTAGACCACCAGTGCACCAGTTTACGTCAATGATGAGAAAGAACCATGCCTAGCCTCACCAAAATTCGATTGGCACCACACTGGAGCTTCGTTATTGTATTAGATAGAGAAATAGATTCAATTGAATAAATACTTTTTGTCTTTGACCTTCATTATTGTTTTTCCCAAAATCAAAAAAGAACTCGTAGAGACACTCGAAGAGGAACATAGGATCCCTACAACACCTGTAATAGATATCGTAAGAAAACGCTCGGGGAACACGCGGGGATTAGCAGCATTTCCTTGAGTGCATCATATACCTATAGTCACCAGTCTAACTTCCTGATGATAAAAGAAATATATAGAGTAGACCTAAGCCCAGTAGAACTCTTCAAACTAACGATTATGATGACTCAAAATACAGTTTAGGGTGGAAATCTTAGGATTCTATTTTTTTTTTAATTTTATTATCGTATAAGATACCAATGAGAAACTAATGCAATTGAAAAACAATTATTCAGTCGTCATCATCCAACTTGGGTCCATAAAAAAAACAACAAAGTAGATCGAAATCTCCATTTACTTTAAAAAACTAAAACTGAAACAGCTTCACGACTTTGATCCTCAGGCACGGTAGATATTCCCTCAGATATCTTGGTAATAAGACTTTCAGATTCTTTGAGGATGTCTAAGAGGGTTAGTCAGAGGTATGTCCAAACATTACATTATTATAATCTCCATTTACTTATGTTTTAGGAAAAAGCAGTTTAAATAGATTAATAGGTACAATGACTGCCAGAGATGTTTCAATAAATTTATATCACAAGACTCAACACTTTAATCAAAATACCACAAAAAACGAAAGAAACCAAACAAGTTCTTCTAGATTTGATCTCTTAAAGTGATCCTTGTGATTTAATTAAATAAAAACCATTGGACTTTTAACAAACGGATTAAAAAGTGATCATACAAAAAGTAGTCTTTATTACACTAAAACTCACTTAGGTATACTTATTCAAAGAAACATTTATAGAACCAGATCAGACGTTGGCACTTTGGCAAAAAATTTGTTGACATTTTTGACGATTTTGGTCACTACAGCCTTCACGATCGGCGGCCCCACCTCTTGGACGACTTCGTTGGAGTTGGTGCTGAGAAGTTGTTTGACAGCGCGGCCTAAAAAAAACAAGCAATATTTGACAAACGGTTTCACGACTTTGATCCCCAGACACGGTAGAATTTAAAGAATACCCCAACACTGGTTGGGGTATAATGTAGAACACCAATAGATATCTGGGTGAGTGCTCTGCGAGCAATATTAAAAATGCTTTCTCGTAGGGCACCTGCTGTATATTAGCTGTTAAGTAGAATTTAAAGAATACCCCTAGAAGCTAATATATAACTAATACTTATAACGAATATTAAGCTAATATAGAAGCTAATGTATAGGTGTTGCTAATACAAGGAATAATATCGGTGCTCTACAAAAAGGCTAAAGCGGTTATGTTCCTATATCAGCCGCCAAGCAGTGGCGCATCCGTTTCCGCTGTTTCGATTTAAAGAATGACGGTACCAGTAAACACAGCGAATCGGAGTGTAATGTCCACTTTACACCTTTACATTTAAGAGTGATACACGCCACAAATAACGTTAAATGTGAGGTATTGTTAGTAGACAGAAGTAATAGCTCAAAATCAAATGGGACCTTATGTCACAAAAATAGGTATTATACTAACCTAAAACTTCGTTGCCACTGAACAGGTTGTCAAGTTCCACGACAGATTTTTCCTTCAGCTCGTAGCTGTGCTGCCACTTGCTGATTTTCCAGTGGATTTTGCCTTCAGCATCTTTTTCCTCATTCATATCAAGGTTCGCCGTGATTAATATCTTATCTGGTATTATGAAAACAACATCAATTAGCAAGTTGAAGTGGCAATGTGCAGGTCATATAGCACATAAGGCGTTGAAGTGGCAATGTACTGGCCATATAGCTCATAAAGTCCAATTTCAAAATTACGTGATTACCTATTTGTATTCACGTTTAATACAGCCAGCGTGAAAACTAGATAGCCAATTTCAACTCAAAGAAATAGCAATTTTGGTTTGCAGATCCATCGGTTACTGATGACTCAAACAGAACGTTTTATTATGAAACATTTTATTTTAATAACAAGAAATGCGTATCTACTTTTGAAGCCGACTACATTACGTCATTACCTTCGCTTGGTATTTTTGTGTCTACGTGCGATACAAAAATACAGAAACTCAAAAAAACAAAATGTTGCAAGCAACTGTACCCAGTTTTTGTTGTTGACTGTAACTAATGCAAAGTTTTTTTTTATACAACTAGATGGAATAAACAGATATAGAATATAGAATAACTTACTCAATAACACGTGAGCGTTTCCTTCTCCTTTGATAGGTAAGGCCGATATTTTTCCGTCCATTAAGTACTGGCCTCTAGCATCAACTGTGCATAGCAACTTTACTAATAGTTTGGATTGATCTTCATTAAACCTGCAAATAAAACAAAAATCTTATCATCTTAACTTATCTAAGGTTGTCTGGAAGAGATCGCTTTCAGCGATAAGACCGCCCATTGTACTGCTTTATTTTATATTTTAAATGTTTTTTCTTATCAGTTTGGTGTACAATAAAGTATTTTTCATTAATTTCATTCATTCATTTCCTTCTAACATTTTAATTGCACTGTTGCGATGTAAATTTAATACATAAAATGTGATTCTTCTTCTTTTTATTGTCGTATCACTAGATCTTAAGAAACAGGGTGGTGAAAGGATTTTAAGTGCGCCTTAAAGAGCCTCCTTTCGAGCACTTTAAGAAAGATGACAGGTAATTATTATTGAGGCGCCCTTTACCACTGGGTACGCAGATTCAACGACTCAACAAAAAATTAACTAAAGTAAAATAATTCAATAAACCCTACCTCATAGAATAAAATAAATTATTATTGCTAATAATTTCGTTCTTCTTAATACATTGTAGAAGGTACCAGGTGCCTGCAGCTACCACTGTCTACTATAAAGTATTACGAAAAACGTAATTATTTCCAATAATATAGGTACAAAATCACAAACATCTAAGTTTCGGAGAACATTCAAAAAGTCCACCAATAATATAATTATGGTCCAAACAAGTTTTCTTACCAAAAAAAAATAGTTTTATACGAAAACTTATAGCAAAACAAATTTATTGGAGCTGAGATAATCGTTATTTGTAATTTAGCTTCAAGAATAATAATGAAAGCAGGGATGTTTATAGAATAGTGCTCTAAGATGGTAAAAATCTATACTTATCAACTAGAAAAAAGCTGGCAAAGAAAAACAAAAAGAGAGAACTTCAAATGGCTGAACACATTTTATTCAATAATAGTTATGAACGCTTTAGTTTATTTTGTAATGTTGCGTCCATTTTTGAAGTAGGTAACTGCTTATTTTTAAGATAGCATGTCAACATACCTTTAAGATTGGTAGGTAGAAAATACTCATAGCATTAAGCCCATCTTTTGTACACTTAATTTTGATTATTGTTGCAATAAAGTGTTAAATAAATAAACGCTCTCGATCAAGTTACATTTAAAACAAACTAAATCCTAATCGGTTCATTTGTTTGAGAACTATGATGCCACATACGTGTAATAAAACACCTATGTTTGCATCATAGGTTACTTTTTACTTTTTATTAGGACTTACTTTTATCAATTTTTTTAACATAGCAAAAAAGTTTAATAAGTTTTTAGCCTGTGAGTTTACTAATAAAATACAAAAAAAAATATTTAGCATCTCAATGGTCAGCCTTTCCCAAAGTGGGTGATAACGCCCCCTTGTGGGCTCTGCAGGCAAGTGGGCAAGTGGCAAGTGGGGTGGCAAGAGACCCAGAAAAAAAATGGGGGGAATTAACTTGAGACCTGAGCGCCGTTGTTTACTACCGCTCAGGTCTCAAGTTAACTCTTGCGGGTTAAAAGGTAAAAGTCTCGTTTAGAATGAATGTTTAATCTCCGCTAATATAGCTCACAATAATTCATTTAATTTGAAGTTTTAATGGTTTATAAGTAGGTGAAAAAATGGGGGCCCTAAAAATAATTTATTCTCAAAGTGGACAGTAGACAAAATAAGTTTGGGAACCCCTGGTCTAGGTGTACAATTATGTTTTAAAGGTAGGGAAGTACAGAAAACCTATCTACCTAAATGATGAAGTAGCTACTATATTTTTAACAGTATATCGGAGCCCTAGACCTTACACTATGATTCCCTGTGTCGTGAGGTCTCGTTTAATTACATATGAAAGGTAATGACGTGGTTTATCAATGTATTATTAGTATTAACAATAGTTTTGAGAGTGACCATATATAATATATATAGGTATATATAGTCCTCCTCATCGATTTCGATGACGAACCTAACTAAAAGCTATTTTTTACTAGCATGAGCCCTAATGTGACTCGCTAGACCAAATTTTTTTTTAAATACCCGATCACATGTGGAGCAATAGAGTTGACCAATCGAGGTGTATGTATATGTATAGGAGGACTTGGGTCTCTCTTTGCGTGTTTCGCGTTTTATGTCGAGCGTTTCGAGTCGGTTTTCTTCAAACATAAAAACGTTTGAAGAAAACTGACTCGAGTGACCATATAGTGTGATATGGAGCATAATTATTGTCTGAAATAATAAAATAAATGAAATTAAATAATTTTACTTACTGAATTTTCTTCGCTATGCACTGACTGAGGCCGGTGGCTTTCACATCCTTCAGTTTAAGTTTCAAATGCTGAGAACTACCATCTATGGTTTTCATTTCGATCGGGTCCAAGACATCCACGCCGAGTTCGGGGATTCCCGCCGCGACTATGGGAATTGCCACTTGAGCTGATGCCTTTATGCACTTCGAGTCGGTGATTGCACATTTGTTGATGAAGGATGCTAAAAACAGATAGCTCATTAAGGATACTATGACGCAAACTGCCTTTTGTGGTATGGGCGATTCGGCCGTGGGTTCGATCCACACCGAGAACAAACATTTTGTGTGATGAACATAGATGTTTATTCTCTTTGGGTGTTATATAATAAAGAAGGTATGTATTTGCAAAAAAAATGTATCTATATATTATATCAGCTATCTGGTTCCCAAACTATACAAGCTTTGGCTTAGTTTGGGTGCTGTGCTGTCATCAATGCCAGTACACTCAAACGGCGAAGGAAAACATCGTGAGGAAACCGGCATGACGTAGAACCTAACAAGTTCTATAACATGTATCAAGGGCTCGAATGTAGCCTCTTGAGGCGCACTTAAAATTCTTTCACCACACTGTTTCGAAAGAAACTAGTGACACGACAAGAGAGACTGAACTTTTATGGATCACATATATTTGATGAACTATGTGGAATGTTATTCCACAAAACTTGGTTGATTGCGGTTTTTTATAGATAAATTCAGTGATTCCTTCGAAAATGTTGAAAATCGCTAGCAAGAAGTACTTTGAAGAGTGTCAGCCCTTTAACGAAATTTAACATAACTAATGCAAGACGACTCAAGGCGGCAAGAACGGCCTGTTAATCCTTGATTAGCAACTAACAAATTATGGTGAAATCAGGCCTTAGTATAAGGGTAGGGTCTTTTGTGAAGGTCCAGGAAAGTACTGTCATTTTTATTCACATTTAGATTCCTAGCAGAAGCGCGGAGATAATGTTATACGAGGTACCGTATAAACTCACAGTTTAATAATGGCCTTGTTTTTTTACGAAATAAACACCCAGCCTCATTTTTATAGTGAAATCAGGTAGTTGCTGAGCGGTGTGATTGTTGTTATTTTTATGGTCATTTGGTTGTTTTTTTATAGAATTAACGTATAAACTACCTGTAGTAATCGCTTCCATAATTTTAGACTTAGGCTAAAAATGTATGCATTTCTTATTAGATTTCTTAATTCGATTTATTTTATTATATTCAATTGATTTTTTGTCTTCTTTACACTTAGGCTTTTTTATTGAGAAAACCTAATCATATGAATTTATGTAATTGCTTATTAATCTTTTTAATATTGTCTCGTAGCTAACACTTGTTCTAGCTGTGGCTTACTTTGAAGAGTAAGCACAGGAAATGTATCATCATTGTTGTTTAAGAATTGTGTATTACTCCCTGGATAAATAAATAAAACTAAAAAATAAAAAAGTTCAATACTGCACTATTTTTACTAAATAATGGCAGCATAAGCAAAATAAATGTATTGCATCAAGAATTGGTGAACAGTAGATAAAAAATAGAATATATACATACCTGGATTTGAATAAATAGGCTGGAGCGAAGCCAAAAAGCACGCAACCAAAATTAAGTTAAAAGTCATTTTTTGAAATTATAAAACCACAGCCCACAACTAAACTGTTCGCTCCCTCACAGCTAATAGACAACTTCTCAATCGATTTACATTTTATAAGTAATGGAATATACCCACAACATTTTTTTATACTCGAAATACTAGTTCCTTGTATTTACATTAATATTTTAAACTTATTACTTGTACCCTTTATCTTGACGTAAGAACATTTAGTTTTCTATGGTGCTAAAGATTGAGGAGCCGGCTTTTTTTAAAGTTCGTTAAAATCGATAATTAAATAAAATTGCTATAAGTTTTGAGTTTTTGCTACATTCCGTTACGTTACGTACATTACGTTTCGTTTGAGATAGTTACCCCTCGTATAGAAAACTATAATTTGAAAACAGACATTTTGAAATATTTGACAAAAAAATAATACAAATATTTTTTTGTCAAATATATCAAAAGGTAAGTGTAAGCGTAAGTCGTAGTACCTCCGGATAGTTGTTTCTAAGTTTTAATAAATTTTGATACTTCAATGCTACAACAATTCAAAATATAGTCAAAAAATAGATTGTATTTTTGTTCTGTTTCGCTAAAATTTATTTTAAACTAAAAAACAAAATGTCAGTCATCATGGTAAAATGTAGTTATTAAAAATCGTCATGATGAGTAGGTATGTCTAGAAAACACCGACGTATAACAGTGTTATAAAAACTTATAAAATCGTCGGATAACAATTAGTTTAGTTTTTTATTAATATTTTATACATTGTTATTAATTTTATATTTTATACAGTAGGAACTCTCCATTTACATTTAATCAGATATATTTTTTGTTAATGAAATGAGGTTCAAAATAGTTGTCAGTGCTTTTTTTTTTGTTTGTTCGTGTCTTCGTTTTTTTGTTTTTTCTTTCTCTCTTCTTCTTGTCGTGTCACATTTTTTTCAAAACAAGTGTAGTGAAAGGATTTCAAGTGCGCCCCAAAGAGGCTCCTTTCTTGCACTTGAAACATTCTGGAACCTTTCTCACGATGTTTTTTCTTAACCGCACTGTTAACATAAATTTTTGAACAGAAAAACTTGAACACGACTGGCTTTGAACCCACGACCTCAGGAATGGAAGGTGGGGCCGCTACCAAATAGTCTACAAGTACATCATTCGTTTTGAAAATAAAAACAAAAATAATGTAGATGTATTGGAAGTTTCTTTATTGTTATGCTATTCAATATTTTTCCTGTTTCGTATTTCATTTGTGTGTGAGAGTATACATACACATCCAAAATTATATATAAACGTAGATGAGTAGGTACCTACTATCTAGAGTGTGTCATACAAAAGGAAATACTAATGCATATATTGCAGGCTAGGTCTAGTTTAGTCCAGTTTAGTCTATAGTATACTTAAAGCTGTGACTTCATCCTTAAATTCCTAAGCTGCTGAAGCCCTATATAAGAGTTTAGCGTTCAAGAATGTAATAATATCTTCAGTTTCAAATGTATTATTGCTGATAATATTGTGAAAACTTTTAAATCCTTAAATATTAAAAATACTGAAGATCTATGAGGAATGTCTTTAAAAGTATTAGGCGCTATCATAAGTATAACAGATAATGCACCATGTCTGGCATATATTGTTAAAGATGTGTAGATGAGGGCGTTTTCCCTGATTTTATGAAACACAGTAAACTCATTACCTTGTACAAGTCTGGAAATGAGCAAGATCCTGCTATCTACAGGCCTATTTCGGTACTGCTTACGTTAAGTAAAATTTTTGAAAAAGTTGTTTTTAATCATTTAATATTACATTTTAACTTCAACGGCATACTTTATAGTCATCAATTTGGATTTACTAAAGGTCGATCATCGACTGATGCCGGCTCGACGTTCCTAAAGCACATATATGATGCTTGGGAACACTCACAAGATGCGATTGGGGTATTCTGCGATCTGTCCAAAGCTTTTGACTGTGTAAGTCATGCCACCTTAATATCTAAACTTAAACACTACGGCATCCTAAACCGGGCAATTGGTCTTTTACAGTCATACTTAACCAATAGAGTCCAAAAAGTTGATGTTGGCGGTGAGAGGTCTTCTGGTTCAATCATTGATATAGGGGTGCCTCAGGGTTCGATATTGGGTCCCTTCTTATTTCTTGTTTATGTAAATGACCACCTTTTGTAAAAGATTTATGTGAAATAGTTTTATTTGCTGACTGATTTAAGATGATTGACCTGAAGGAGATTGAAGGCTAACTTCGATTACGTTAATGCATCTCTGTCGCTATCGCACTTAACTGGTTTACAGTTAATAACCTTTTGCTCAATGCTGGGAAAACGTAATACATAAAATTTTCTTTGTCAAATGTGGTTCAGCAACCAACCAATATGGACTTAAATAGAGAGTCTTACTTACCCTTGTCAATTCTACTATTTTATATTGATGCAATTGCAGTGGGGTCCACACATCACTTGCTGGTAGACTGAGTTCGGCTGCATACGCAGTTCGCACAAAAAGATGGCTTACAGATGAAGCTACAGCTAGGTTAGTATATTTTAGCTACTTCCATAGTGTAATGTCTTATAGTATCTTGCTCTGGGGGAAAGCTACTGATATACAAAGTTTATTTGTACTTCAAAAACGGGTAATTCGTGTCATTTATAAAACCACGTGACTTATTGAGAGAGCGATTTAAAGAAATTAATATTGTCACAGTAATCTTACAGTATATTTTTGAAAATCTATTATAAACTCATAAACATAAACAATCAAATCAGAAACAAATTATGTATTCCAAAATTTCGACTACAAAAGGTAAATGGCTCGTTTATGGGGAACGGTATATGCTTCTATAATAAACTTCCAGAAAGTGCCACTGGGCTTCCTATTAGAAAATGTAAAGTATACATTAAGAATAATCTAATAAGGAAAGCTTACTATTAGGTACTTTAGATAGCTATATATTAATGATAAAAGTGCGTGGCCCGATGTCCCAGTCGTTCTGCCCATCGGCAGCTAACATGTCTGCAATGTCTGTACTATTGTGTATTTTTTTTATCTACTTTATAGATTGTATGTATGCATTAGGTATTATTAGTTTGAAGCGTTGCGTGTGCTGTTTTATGAATTTGATTACCTTTACCTTTTTCTGTTATACCTACGCCTCACTAAATTCGATTGGCACCACATTGGAGCTTCAATATTGTATTATATTACATTGTAATAAGGATCATACATAAGAGCGGTAGGAACCAACGAAGCAAGGATCCTTGTGATTTTATTGAATTACCTTTTGATTTTGACCTTTATTTTCTTATTCAAAATAACACCAATTGTACTAATACTACAATCTATTTTCTGGGGAACCTACTTATTTATGAACGAATTATTAATCCTAACGAAGTTTAGAAGAAGAATTATTTAACAAAGTCATAGCTCGATTGAACCACTTATAAATAAGATTTTTTATGTTAATAATAAAATCTACAAAGTTTTTACATTTACAAATCCTGTTGAAGCCCAATTATATATGATACTCGATCCAAAACTGTTTCAATAAAAAATACTGAGCTAGTTCTGTATAATTCAACTATAAAACATGTTTTCAAAATAATTATTTAATAAGTTTATGAATCACCACACAGGCTTTTTATCAGTTATGGAAGATTTCATCATCATAAGTCTGATGAAGTCCGCTGCCGGTGATAGGTTTCCATCTGAGGGTTCACCGTGGATTACCACGCTTGGTAGAAGGCGCATGCCAGTGAAGGAAAACATCGTGAGGAAACCGGCATGTCGTGGAACCTAAAAAGTTCTATAACTTGTGTCAAGTGCTCGAAAGGAGCCTCTTGAGGCGCACTTCAAATCCTTTCACCACACTGTTTCAAAAGAAACTAGTGACACGACAAGAGAGAGAGAGTGAAGGAAATCATCTTGAGGAAGCTGTTAGTATTCTAACAGCAGTGATGGGCTTGCAACCTGTCACGTATGGAATACAAATAACTGCAAAATATAGGTATGTGCCAAATGTGATGGATATACCTCAGACTACCCCTCAGACGTCCTCAAAGAATCTGGAGTTCTTACTTGGTATATTAAAAGATCTGAGGGGATATCTACCGTGCCTGGGGATCAAGGTCGTGAAGCAGTTTATCTTGAAATATTTGAATACCTACTGCTGTTCTTGCTTAGCTACTTTATGGGTGGTCTAATAGGTGATTCATAGTAAACCATAAATATTTTATTCACAAGTGCCTTTTTTATTGATAATAATACAAATTTCTTAGGAACCATTTCATAGGAAAAATAAATACATTTCGTATTAAAAATAGTTATTTCAATTATTCTGAAATATTGTAACACTTAAAATATTTTTTTTTTCAAACAAATTCATCTATACTATTGAATACATTGTTTTTTTTATTTTATTGTAGGTTGTCCAAGGGTCAGTTCATATCATTGTTCATAGTTTATAATACCAAGTCTTCTATAGCTATGGCCTTAAAAAAGTGATTAACGTTCTTGACAACTACACCAATAACGTGTGTGATGGCTTTAGATCCAATTTCTTTAATAACGTCGTTACCATTATCCCTAATTACATTGCGGGCTGCTTGACCTGAAAGCAAGATGTTATAGGGTTGATAACGTATCTAGTATTAGTGGACTTTCCACACAGCACTATCTAGCCCCAAACTAAGCCAAAGCTTGTAATATGGGAACCAGATAGCTGATATGATACATATATACTTTTTTTGTTTTTGTAAATACATTCTTATAATATTATATAACACCCAGACAGAGAAGAAAACATCAATGTTCATCACACAAAATTAAATGTTTGTTCTCGGTGGGAATCGAACCCACGGCCTAGGGCGTAGAAGGCAGAGCTACTACCAACTGAGCTGTGAAGGCTATCAATATACTTTTAGCATATAAATATGTTGTTATGGATCAATATAAATAAAAAAAAACCAGTTGATATCCAAATAATTTTACCTAAAACTTCGTTTCCATCGAAAAGATTTTCAAAAATGACATCGGACTTTTCTTTCAGGTCAAATGTGTTTTGATATGATTTTATGCTCCAATGTTTTTTGCCATCTGCTCCAGTCTTATCCACCATTCCAAAATCGACGTGGAATAGGGCAGATCCTGAAAAAAATAAAGGGTTTCATAATAAGTTCTGTTTAATTGAAATTATAATGCTTGGGACCTTGTTATTTTTTGTTTAGTTAGTTTATTTTGGTTTAATCACGTCATAATGATGAACTTAATTGGAATAGTTTTAAAAACTATATAGCTCTTGGCATGAATTACTACTAGAATTATGGGTACTAGAATTATACTTACTGAGATCAACATGAATCTTTCCGTTTCCTTCAATAGGTATTACTAAGACCGAACCCTTGAGAATGTAGTTTCCGTCCAAGGTAGCGGTGCACTGCATCTTGAGAGTCATTTTGGGTTGGGCTTTGTCGCGCCTAGAAATAAAAAAATCTTTGATAAATCAATCACAAAAAGAATATTATGGTAGTCAAAAGGTATATTATTTCAATAAAATCACAAGGATCACTTTGAAACATTTTAAATGTAGGTGCCAGTTCCACGTGACCAAAGAGCGTAAAAGTACAGGCAACAATCTAAAGAAAGAAAGAAAGAAAGAAAATACATTTATATAACATACACCCAAAAAAAAACTACAATCTAGAAAGTCTATTTAACCTAAAACAGTCGTGGGGGTCTTACTAGCCTATGCGTTTATGTAAGCTTTACAAAGACCTGTGATTTCTAATCACCTCTTCGCTATTGTGGTTATTTAGGTTTTTTTTATAATATTCTGTGATGGTAAAAAACGTTTATTAAAATCGTCATAGTTTCTAGTATCTAGGTTTTTGGACTTTGGCTCAGGTATGGCAGCTTCTAGAACTCTAGATGAACTTACTCGGATTTGGTATTCACAATTATGTTTCATTTAAATTATAAAATTATTGAATTTAAATATTTATATTTGTGAGGTTGGCGGAACTAAGTTCGAAACTACTTAGATCGGCTCGTGTCTCTAGCGCGAGGTTAAAAGAGCTGTTTGTGACTTTTACATAGGCTTCTTCGGACCCCACGTCTGTAGTTAAAGGTTAAACGTATTGATGATCCCTATGATATTTCTTAATACAACGCATAATTTTTTACTAAAATTTAATATTCGAAACCGTTAACCGTTCTATAACGTCGTTCGTTATTTCGTCCCTATAAAAAACGTCAAATCCTCTAAAATAGACATTGCCATAAAAATCTCAGGACATTGTTTCCAATGTTTTCTTATTTTTTTTAATGATGTTTCTAAATGTCTGTGAGTTAATAATCCGTCTTCGAGAAACCTGGAGTTCGTACTAAGAGATATAAGGGGATATCTACCGTGTCTAAAGATCAAAGTCGCTATTTCAGTTTTTCCTTGACGTTTGTTAGTATCTACGTCTGTTTATACTTACACTATACTTTTTATATCACAGTTTTTCATTCCGGCGACGGTAACATCACTCAGAGTAAAGAGTAAGTCCCCATCGCTGGCGTTGATGCTCTTAATCTTCAGAGGATCCAAAGACCCCACGCCATACTCTGGTATTCCCGATACGAACTTGGACATGTACTTTTTAGCCGATTCCGTCAAGCATTTAGAATCTTCTAAAGTGCATAACTGGAGTTCCGGCGCTACGAAAATAAAAAAAAACACATTGTAGGTAATTAACTTATGTCTATTCGATTTTGCAAACTATGGATCAAAGTCAAACGGTATTCATTGAATCACAAGGATCACTTTGAAACGTCTAAAACGGTCTATGATATGGAATATTGGATTGAAAGGTTGTAAAAAAAATCTTGTGCTGAATTAGGACTATGCGTCTACTGAGTATTTTTGGATTTCATATATTTGAATAATGAATAGCATTATACCTCTACACAGCAGCTATACACAAATTTTTGTACCAAATGGACCCAAAAATATGTTTCATAAGTTTATCTAAGCTTTAGCTTGTTGGGTTATAAGAATTGACAGCCGTCACAGCTCAGATGGTAGTAGCTCTGCCCACCGAGAACAAATATTTGTGTGACGAACATAGATGTTTGTTCTCTGTCTGGGTGTTATTATATATTTATTACTTATAAGTATGTATTTACAAAAAAGAGTACTTAAGTATTATATCAGCTCTCTGGTCCCATATTACAAGCTTTGCTTAGTTTGGGGCTAGATAGTGTTGTGTGGAAAGTCCACCAATATTTATTTTATATTTTATTTAAGAGTAGGTACTTACGCGGGGCACATTTTGCAAGCCCTAGTACTAAAACTGTGATCGCTAGATACAGATTTTGTTTAAACATTTTGTTTCGCACTAAAATAAACTAATAGATGTGAGCTGCTTTATGATTCTAAACCAATTGATTTCTTTTCCGGTTGTTGAATATATTTATAGATTCTTATCTAATTAGCTATTTGTTTTTGTGCTATATTGGATTGATGATTTGAAACATCACTGTATAATATACAGGCTGTCCCAGGAAACACTGTCAAGTGGTGGGCCAAGGATGCAGTACACCTATGGCTACTCTAATCACTTCCATGTATATTCTGTGATTTTTGGTAGTTTATAAGCTATTTTTTTATTTATCTAAGAGTTTCAAGACAATTCGGATCATATTTATAGGCATAAAACCTTTTTTTTTATATATTTGGCTAAGTTTCTCCAATACAAAGACAATCTACTCCATAATCCATATGACAGCGTCAAAAAATAATGTGTTTTATAAGGAGAAAAAGAAAAAATACATATTAAAAAAAACCGTTTTTATCCCGGCTTTTAAAAAAAAGTCACATATCTTTATTGATCCTAAAGTATTTCAAAAAATTATATAATTTTTTCAGTTATTTATCCCGTGAATTTCATCGATATGTCTCTATGGCATCCTACCTACCTTTACAACCAAAAATCATAGAACATACAAACGGTGATTCTAGTAGCCCAATGAGTGCATCCTTGGTGGTCCAAGGAAACACTGACAAGAGGTGATCCGCTTGACAGTGTTTCCGGGACACCCTGTATATATGTACAGTTTTTTACAGCAAAGCACTTAATGAGGCACTTGTTTGACGGCGGCTTGCAGTTAAGTCAGCTTCATCGTTTTTCCGAGAGCGTTTCCTTATCACGGCGCCATTTCGTAAAAACTTTATAATATCTTATTTTTCTAAAATTTTTATGACATTCGTTTTATATTGCGGTCATACGCTCTAATCTTCTTCCACTATCTTATAATATTTCTGTTTCAAATGAATTAGTGACACTTTAGGAAGAAAAATATTTATTTTCTTTTTAAGCTACGTTTTTTGTGGCAAAAAATAAACATTATCCATTGAATTTTATTCATAGAGGTGAGATTCATATGTAATTCTCAAATGGTTTACCTAAAAAAGTTAAAGTACACTTACCACCTTATTCAAAAGAACCGCCCCGAACTGAGATTTCGTGATATCCGTTCCAGTCTTACATTGATACCCAACACGATATTTGGTGTCCAAACATTGTATTTGGACTTGTTTCTGACTACCACTTACTAACTAAGTATGTAACCAAGTTTCAACTGAATTGGCCAATTTATTGAAGAGTTCCGTTGAACAGACCTTGGCCCCATCATTAGAACAAGTCGCTATAACCATTTTATGAGAACTGAGTTCCATCTTAATTTATTTCAAGAAAAAAAAAATAATAAAAAGCAAAGGAACTGGCCGACCAGTAGACAATCCTTGATGTCAACGAAACTTTTAGAGATCGTTGGTTATCTAAATTTTACTTTATTGTTGTATCTCAAAAATCGGGCGTCATAGAAAAAAAGGAAAAATGTTTTGGAATGTCCCTTTCATATGACATGTAACTTGATTTTTTTGTGTATTTTTTTTATTTTTACCCCCTTAAAGAACCCCGTATCTTAATAACTCGTAATCCGATTTAACTCATATACTTACCAGTAAATTACTCAAGTACAAACTATCGACATACCAAATTTCATGCAGATCGGATCAACGGTTCTAAAGTTATGGTCAGATAAACATACATACATACATACATATTACATACATAAAATGCCAAATTGCCCAAGGTATGTAACTGTAAGATTCAACTAATAAGTCGTTATCCGATTAAACTCATATACCTTACCAGTAAATTTCTCAAGTACAAACTATCGACATACCAAATTTTATGCAGATCGGATCAAAAGTCCTAAAGTTATGACCAGACAAACATACATACATACATATTACATACATACATATTACATACATACATATTACATACATACATATGTACATACATAAAATGCCTAATTTCCCAAGGTAACTGTAAGATTCAACAACAAAAATACATTCAAATCTGCTATCTTTTTTCACCAACGTACCAATAAACGATTGACAAAAATCCGAAAATTGTTATTCCTATGATAAAAATAATAGTTACTGTGTATAAAGGCCTTTATTAATATTCATGAGTTTTTTGCTTGTTGTCAGAAAACTTCGCAGAAGTGATTAAACGTTTGAGTTATCAATAAAATTGATGACATGACGTCATCAATTTTATTGCAATAGAAACATGATTTGTCGGATCTCTTAGACGTGTTTGCAGTCAAATCAAGTTTAAGTAACGATAAGTAAGAAAGTCTTGTTTTTTTTATACAACTAGCTGATGGAACAAGCAGATGGCCCACCTGACGTTAAGTGGTAACCATCACCTATAACAAAGCATTGCCTCGTAAGTCACGCACGATAGGAACGTGCCCTGCGATGCACTGCCCTCCGTCCATCAACTTGAGGCATACAGATGTTAAGCCTCATGTGCCTGTAATTACACCGGCGACCATACTCTTCAAACCGAAACACAGCAACGCTGCTTGGCGGCAGAAAAAGGCGTGGTGGTAGTACTTCCCCGGACGAGCACTTCACAAAGCTTGATTAGCAATTCGTACTAAATAAATAACAGCTAAGCGTAGTAGAGCTCTTTGTGTGTGGCTCGTTCAGGGAAGTACTAACTCCATGCCTTTTCTGCCGCCAAGCAGTGTTGCTGTGTTTCGGTTTGAAGAGTGTGGTTGCCGGTGATATAACAAGCACATGAGGCTTAACTCTGTTTGCCTCAAGTTGAAGGACGCAGGGCAGGGAATCGTAGGGCGCGTTCCTGTCGTACGTGACTAACGATGAAATGTTTTGTTATAGGTGATAGTTACAACTCAATATCGGGTGGGCCATCTGCTTGTTCCATCAGAAAAATTAATCAATAAATTAAACCGGCCAAGTGCGAGTCGGACTCGCGCACGAAGGTTTCCATACCATTATCTATGAAATCGGCAAAAAACACGTTTGTTTTATGGGAAACTATTCAATATTTGTTTTATTTTAATTAAATTATTGCTTTTAAAAGTGAATATATAAATAAATATTCTGTGAATATTTCAAGCGTCTAACTCTTGCCGTAATCAATATCAAGCAAAAACGAGCAATATGGGAGCCCCGTTAAATATTTATTTTATTCTGTTTTTTAGTATTTGTTGTTATAGCGGCAACAGAAATACATCATCTGTGAAAATTTCAACTGTCTAAGTAGGTTCATGAGACAGATGGACAGTCAGACAGACGGAAGGACAGCGCAGTCTTAGTAATAAGGGCCCATTTTACCCTTTGGGTACGGAACCCTAAAAAACTGCCAGTCTGAAAACTCAGTTCCTTTTATGTGCTAAAAACATATGAGTTGATCAACCTGTTATGTTTTTGTACCTTGTATTTTATTGAATTTACAAAGTATGAGTTGTGTTTACGTTGTGTTTTGGTTTTTCGTTTTTGTTCCGTGTTCATTGCGGGTTTTGTATGAAGACGCGATAGAGATACCAATACGGAACTTTATGTTCTACTACTAATTTTCATCATACTTGCAACATAAAGTTCCGTATCGGTATCTCTATCGCGTCTTCATACAAAACCCGCAATGGACACGGAACAAGAACGAAAAACGAAAAACCAAATATGGTTAACACAACTTGGGGTACTGATCTGTAACAAAACTTTAAAAAAAAGTATGACGTCAGAGTTTGGATGCGTGGAACTGGTGCCTAAATTTGACTTCATTTAAATAAATAAGCAAAGCTATAAAGGAACTAGATAGCTGATATAATACTTGAATACTTAAGCAGTGAGGATGTGAGTGATGAACAGTGAACATACATCTATGATACACAAATGCATTTGTTTAATGAACACAATTTTCGTCACAATAGCTATCAAAAAGAGATAAAACATGAATTACGTCTTAAAATACCAGATATATTTCCCAAACAGGAAAATTAAGCAATTTTTTCCTGCAATGTTATTTGAGCTAATGTATATTTTGTACCATTTGATCGACTCTTTAAAATACTGGTGCTGCTGCTCGTAGTAACAGACTGATATAAGACAGCCCTCACAGCTCAGTTGGTAGTAGCTCTGCCTTCTGCGCTGTAAGCTGTAAACAAACATGTTTGTTCTCGGTGGGGATCGAACCCACATCTTTTTTTTTATACAACTAGCTAATAGAACAAGCAGATGGCCCACCTGATGTTAAGTGGTAACCATCACCTATAAAGCATTGCCTCGTAAGTCACGCACGATAGGAACGTGCCCTACGATGCATTGCCCTGCATCCATCAAATTGAGGCATACAGATGTCAAGCCTCATGTGCCTGTTATTACACCGGCAACCACACTCTTCAAACCGAAACACAGCATTGCTTGGCGGCAGAAAAAGGCGTGGTGGTAGTACTTTTCCGGACGAGCCCTTCACAAAGAGCTCTACACTATTAAAAGCTTACAGAGCTACTATACCAATTGAACTATGAGGGCATTTACTAGAATCCTTATGGTTTTATTGTCGTATTTCATTAAGAGTAGAAGAGCTCTTTGTGAAGAGCTCGTCCGGGGAAGTAAGTAAGTACCACCACGCCTTTTTCTGCCGCCAAGCAGCGTTGCTGTGTTTCGGTTTGAAGAGTGTGGTTGCCGGTGTAATTACAGGCACATGAGGCTTAACATCTGTATGCCTCAAGCTGATGGACGCAGGGCAGTGCATCGTAGGGCACGTTCCTATCGTTCGTGACTTACGAGGCAATGCTTTGTTATAGGTGATGGTTACCACTTAACATCAGGTGGGCCATGTGCTTGTTCCATCAGTTGGTGGTATAAAAAAAATAAAAAAAAAATAAAAAAAATTGAATAAACACCCATTAACTTTGACCAAATGCACTTTATAAAGGGCTGTCAGCTTAAAATCTACTTTAGGTATTCATTTTAGACATTAAGGGGCTGACAACTATTAAACAACTTCCCGCTCGCACGTTTCGACATGTTGAAAGATATAAAATCACTAAACTCATTTTCGAAAAATCGCAATCAACCATTTTGTGTGCAATGTGATTGCACACAGTTTAGTAAAAAATTCATTTTGATCGATACAAGTTTTCCTACTTAAAAGTTTGCCTATGTACGAAAACTAGTAAAGCGAACTTTTGAGTAGGAAAACATGTATCGATCAAAATGAAATTTATACTAAACAGTTGATTGAGAAAAAAAGGCAGCTGATTCGACAAAAAAAAGCATGTCCTACTAGCAAGGTCAACCATTTTTGCGGTAAACATTGATGTTTATTATTTGTCCGTGTCGTTAATTATAGATATTCAAAGTTTATTTTTAGCAGCCTGATTTCGGTATCACAAGCTATGCTATACGATGCACCTACCAAAGATCATACAAAAGAACCCTAGTAGACAACTGTCAAACAAATTTCAAACAAAAACTCGCGATTTTATTTTATTTTTTTATGAATACCTAATCGCAAACCACCATTTGACAGATCATTAAAAAGGACTTGCACAAAAGAACAATTTCGATGCTAACAAGTTTTGTCACCAAAAGGTTTGATGAAACCAGCAAGTGGCGTAGCGGGCCTTGGAGGGGCCCTGTATCAAAATTAGTTGGGGGGCTCAAATGACTCTATATGCACGTATGACAGTTTTTTTATATGTTTTTTTTCCCGGGAAGTACGAGATTGTGACATTGTGGATAACATTTTACCAATTTTTGCTTACACACCTTAGGGGGCCTCTGAAGCCCGGGGGCTCCGTATCATTGATACAGCTGATACGGCGGTAGCTACGCCCTTGCCAAGCACCGTTTTTGAAATAATTTACTTTCAATGTAAATTATTTAAAAAACGTTGCTAATCATTGCTGTTTTCAAAGGTGATCCTTTATTTTTGCGGGCGAGTGTAGATTGTCTATATGCATTCGGTATTATTCGTTTGAAGTTTAGCGTGTGCAGTTTTATGAATTATTTCTGTTCAGAGAGTATAAAATTAAACGCTGAAACTGTCATAAACATTTACTACCAAACAAATCGAGATAAATATAAATTTGTAATTTAGTTAAGTAAATATATATTCGTCACTTCTAAAAGCATCTCTTATTTATTAAAACATCTCATACTTCTTATTTTCTCATAACGGGGGATGAAAAGCCGAGTGTGCAACACGGTACCAAAATTATTTAACCTCGAGCGACGTACTTTGAATCCCTCGCTACGTTCAGGATTCTACTCTAGAATCCCTCGCTACGCTTGGGATCTTACTCTAGAATCCTTCACTTCGCTCTGAATTCAAAATATCGCTCTCGCATTTAATACATTATTTTGGTCCCTAATGACACAATCTACTATTGTTTTCGCATCTGGGGGCCGACCGGCACCTCTTATAGCAGTATTAAAATAATATTACACTGAAATTTCGTACCATATTATATACGTCATCAAGTCTGTTCAACTACAACCAGATAAAAAAGAATAGATGGCAAGTATTTTCGTACTAGATGACGTTTCAACTTATAGAAGCTAGAATTGTTTTCAAGATTGTTTTCACAACTGCAAAAATTGACAGTTCATAATATTATTTTAATACTGCTATAAGAGGTGCCGGTCGGTACCCAGATCTTCTAGGCGTGATAAAAAAATAGAGTGATATAGTTTATGTGCGTCAGACGAAAACCTTACTAATTTGATAGTTTTGACGAAACCAAAAAAATATGTTGAATTAGTGTCTAAAGCTACGATATATAGTGCTCCTAGTTTAGAAGCAATTTTAATATAACATATTTATTTGAGAACGCATCCGATTAGCGCTGATTTAAATCAGTTGAGCTATCTCAAGATCGTTAGCAACAGTCTGCAGATAGCTCAACTGTTTCATTATGTATTTTGTACATTTTGAAAATATTTGTATTCATTGTAATTTTCTTTGTAAATAAATGATAAAAAAATATAATTATATGAATGAGTGTAATGTTTTTGTAGGTGACTGTACCCCTTGACCATGAAAAAAGACTGTTGGTTCGAGAGCTGATTACCAGTTAAATAATAAAAAAGCATTATATCCTAAAAACAGGTTATGTGAACGTTGAACCTACTTTTTTATAGTTTGCCTTGGAATAAACCTGCCTGGGTTGTATATATATACCTTTTTCTAAAATAAACCAATAAAGTATGATGCTAGCAAAAACTAAAAAAAAAATCTTCACGACTTTCATCTTAGGCACGGTTGATATCTCTGTCGAAGATAAAGTAAAGTGCGGTAGGTGGGCTTGCAACCTGTCACGTATGGAATACCAACTACTGCAAAATGTGAATAATGCCAAATGTAATTCTTGGACGTTCCTCTGACTGCCCCTTTAGACATCCGCAAAGAATATAGTTAGTATTTCTGAGTTAGTACCTATTTCTACTAAGAAATCATGCCTGAGGATCAAAGTGCAGTTGTTTCATTTTTTTATAATATAACTATTTCATTCCATAAGCCAAATCGTACAAAAATCGATGGGACATAGCACAAGCAAAAATAAAAGAAAATACTTATAAATAAAACAATCAACGACCCGTACATACTTGCTCGTCGTTCAACGAGCAAATATGTACGGGTTATCAATATTTTTAATAATACAATTACAATTTTATTAATTCCTCGATTGGCACGGATTTCAAAAACTTGTTCGCGTTTTTCATTATTTTCTTGAAAAATGCGTTGAAGATTGGTTCTTGGATTTCGTTGGTTACTTCCTTCCAGTTATCGGGCGAAAACTTGGCAATAGTGTCGTCAGCTGAAACCAAAATAAATTATTCAAAATATGTAACTGCTGCAAACCAACTGGTTCTATTTGCGTGCTGTTTGTAAACAGAACGCGCCGGTAGTAAAAACCTACATAATCATTGTAAATCGAAAACCAAACCAACGCGTTTGGTACTCTCGAGTGTAGTTTGCCGGACGCAAGGAATAGGGGACCGTTTGAGAAGTGGACCGATTCAAATAATAAGTATAAATAATAATAAATAAATAAATAAATATTGGTGGACTTTCCACACAGCACTATCTCGCCCCAAACTAAGCCGAAGCTTGTGATATGGGAACCAGATAGCTGATATACTACTTATATTTTTTTTTTTTGTATATACATACTTATAATATTATATAACACCCAGAAAGAGAACAAACATCTATGTTCATCACACAAATGTTTGTTCTCGGTGGGGATCAAACCCACGGCCTACGGCAAAGAAGGCAGAGCTACTACCAACTGAGCTGTGAAGGCTGTCAAATCAAATAAAAAAATGATTGATGCTTACCGCTTTTGAGAAGTGGACCTATTAAGAAGTGGATGGTTTAAGAAGCGGCCCGATTGAGAGTGACTATACCTATACGAAAGGGACCGATTGCTCATCTCCTACAGAAAATTTTAGTGGACGGTTTGTTAAGTTGGCAATAAGCGAACAAATGGAGGTAACTACAAAACAACTTCTGGCTCGCACATCTCAACATTTTGATAGATATAAAATCGCTGAACTTCATCATCATCAGCCTAAAGAAGTCCACTGCTGGACATAGGGTTTTTCTAATCATTTTTCTGCAGCACATACGGGCACAAATAGCGTTCAAAACACGGCTGAAGTTGGCTGCGTGTTTCACACAGTTGTTGAGCAATGACGTATGCGCAATCTTATCGCCTGCGCAATCTTACTCCAACCTACCCTAAGCCTCCCCTATACATTTCCAGGAAAAACGATTCCGCAGCAGTCTTCATAGCAGCAGTCTCCACCTTAACGATGGAATCGTTTTGGGTATACCAATTGTGTTAGAGCGGAAGGTTCTCGATTTTTGGGTGTAAATAAGTAATAACTATTCAAAAGCTCCTGTAATATTATCTTAGTAATCAGTTTTTTCGGTAATCAGTTTTTATAAACACTTTTCGGAGCTATAATTAGTTTTTTAATGTCTTACAAAAAATATTATACCAACGAGAACCATGCTACGACGAAATAATTAAATAATTTGAGTTGTAGTAATTGTTTGATTACAATGATAAAATTTTGCTTTGTTTTGCTGAAATTAAATAAAAAAAAATACATAACATACCTAAATCTTTTTGTCCATCGAACAAGTTTTTGAAGTCAATATCAACAGGTTCTAAAGGCTCAGGTTTCAGTCTGAAGTTTTTCATAGCGACATAGTTTTTACCATTTTTCCCTTCCGCGATCTTCATAGCGATGTCGATGGAAAAGCGATAGGAACCTAAAAAAAAACAAAACTGTTAGTATAAGGTTAGTCTTGTCGTGTCACTAGTTTCTTTCGAAATAGTGTGGTGAAAGGATTTTTAGTGAAGTACTTGATACATATTATAGAACTTTTTAGGTTTCCTCACGATGTTTTCCTTCACCGTTTGAGAATACTGGCAGTACTGGCTGGAGTAGTATAAGGTGAATTTGTCTACTTTGAATGCGCCGAACGAATCAAGATTCTTATGTCCTTGAATCTGCGCCGAATAAAACAATTGCCGGTAGAATATCAGTCGTCACGCTCAAGAAAGTAGCGTTTCGTACATTTTGCGTCCGCGGAATAGTTCGATTATTACTTATCGAATTAGACTACGTTATTGAATATAATTATGTCAGAATTTGTTTGTTTTGTTTTTTAGTTCGAAGAAGTCATAAAATTTCATAGAATGACGTACTAACGGCCGGTTTCTGAAAGCTCGATCAAAACTAATCGGATGTCAAGTCACTCGCCATTTTAGCTATTACATCGAATTTGATAGAGATATCAAGTCACTTGATATCCGGTTAGTTTTAATCGGGCTTTTAGAAACCGGTCGTAAGAGTTTTAAAATTCAATTAGTTTATGTTAGTGACGTATAAAGGCTTTGGGTTTCGAGTTTGGGCATTTCAGATACTTATTTTATACTCCTTGCGGTTGGAACAAAGATTTTGAGAGCATTGCTTCGCAAGTCAATAAGAATGTGCCCTACAATGCACTGCCTTCCATCAGATTGAGGGCACATGGACACCCTTCAAACCCAGCAACGCTGCTTGTGTTTGATTCGAGATTATTTTAATTTCATTAATTTAATTTAAACTTACTGGTAGATAAACTATAATCCCCGGTTTTCTCGAATGGAAGTGTTTCAAGTTGACCATTCATATTGTAGTTACCGTATACCTTCAGCGACGGACACAACATTATGGCATTTAGTCCAAGCATCGCAAGGTTCAACCTGAAAATTACAACAGAAATTCTGTAATCCTTTATGAAATAGTTTTTAATATCTATTCTATAGATGTATATTAAGATTGACCATGGTATCACCGAGTGGCTCTGACGAAAAACCTGCGGTGCAAGTACGGAACTCATTTCGCTAAATTTATCGATCGTCAAATTCGTGATATTTTGATGAATTGCGCGAGTACGGAACTTGGGGTTGCTATCAATTTTCGCGGTAATTGTAAAATAGCAACTCGGAAACTTTCGGTTTTGAACACAAATGTCTATGGATTGCTTTTCAATCTTTTATATTGAAAAGCAATCCAGACGCCTATGCATCATCAGCGACTCTCTGCTGGCTCTCCGCTCGTCCTCCAGCATCAAAATGATTCCAAAATCCATTTGTGTGTCTTATGTATGCGTCGCTTAATTTTAAAGACCTTTTTCAAACTCGTGAAAATGATTCGTATAATTCGCATAAATACACGAATTTGACAACACGATCGTGAAATCAAAAGTCACTTTGTTAAAATTTTACGAATATCACGACTTTCGTCAAAATCGCCAAAAAATCGCTAAAACCCGTTTTCACGAATATAAATGTCAAATTTTACGATCGCATAGTTTTTAAAGAGATCGGTACTTGCGCTGCTGCTTTGGTTGCAATAAAACGAACGCGGCTAACAACCGTCAAATCTTTAAAAAGTTAAAACGTGCGAGCGAAATTTATTTGACGGATGTATGCGAATTAAGTACTGTGCATATACTGAGTCAGAGAACGTTTCGCAACACACAATCTTCTCTTAGCAACTTAGATAAAAATTGTGTTGTGTCAACAAACTACTAGTATACATCTTCAAAAATGTTGAAGTGTGCGAACAAAAAATGGCTCTCAGCCCCTTAATATTTACTTACTTCACATTTTTAGCTACACAATTCTTGAATCCTGTAGCCGTATTGTTGGTTAACTTCAGTTTCAATGTTAAGAGGGTACCATCGATGATATTACTATGCATTGGATCCAGATTCTCTGTGCCTATCTCAGGATCGCCATCAAAGAACTTTGAGTAAAGCGCGGGGCCCAAATTATCAATGCATTTTGAATCAGTTAATTTGCATTGTATCACTGAAAAAAGTAACTATATTAGAACCTTTTTTTAAACAGAAGGAAATGATGTATAGGTACTTATAACATATAGTATCTTATCCAAACTTACTTGAACATAGTTTTAATCTTTTTCAACTTGAAAATCTAAGATTGTAATTAATTGTAAGCATGGCCTCATTTATTATTAAGTATAATGTTTATGTATATGTATTCCAAAATTTGTTTAATTTATTATAAAATGAGCTTCCGTTTGTAAGAGTCCACAGATATTCATAGTTCAAGTAAGATTGGATAAGATATTGTACAATATTATAAAGTGATAGATTAAAGTGTGGGTACGTGCCAAATGTAATGTGTGGACGCACTTCTACCCCCCTTCGACATTCTCAAATAATCTTCAATTTGTACTTGGCTTGGTACTAAGAGATCTACCGTGCCTGGGGATAGAACTCGTGAAGCAGTTTTTTTTTATTAAAATGAAGACGTAAATTTAGAAATGAAAAATATTGGTAATGATCCAGAAAGTGATGAAATTATGGAAAATGATTTAGATGTTAAAATAATGATACAAACCCGGACTCGGTATCACATTTGCACACACACAGAACACGGTTGTAATAAAGCACCAAAAATACATTTTGCAAAACTTCTTCACTCGAGTCTAATAATGAAATGCTGTCTAGCAACATCGCCGACCACTTATACTCGTATCTTCATAAAAAAATAAAAATACTAGTTTGAAACATTCGTTTTTTATGTTATTAGTTCTCAATTACAATGTCATTCCTCAAATATTGAAAATCTACTAATTATCTAATATAAAAACGAATCTTTGTCAAACTTACAGACACAAGTTCATAAGATTTTTTTTTGATGCTATATGAAATGCTATTCTTATATGAAATAAAAAAAAGACAAAACAAATATCTTTTTGTAGATTTTAAGTCGTCTATTACAACATAAGACTATTAAAATGGCCGTAGATTCGATTTGTACTTATAAAAAAAATGAATTATATTTATGATTATAATTTATATTTTAGTTCCTCAGTTTCCTCTACTAACCGGTTTCTATGAAAAAGCCTGTATTTTATAGATCCTTATAACAAATAAAAAACTTGTTAAACAAGTTTAGAAAGTGTATTCATATTTTTATGTATAAAATATTAAAATACATATTTTTGTGTTTTTAATAGATATTTGATATCTACCATGAAGTCACGAGCGAACGCTAGTATAATAATTATCCTTAATTCGAAACGGACGCTATCAAAGGGTTTCGTATTCGTGATTACTTAAAAAACATCATTTTTTTTATACTCGTATTTTCCTAGAAGTATTGGGTAGGTAGTTTGGATAAGCTTACGTTAGTTGAACATATAGAAAACAATGAAAAACATACAAAAACATTCAAAAAAAATGTTTCGTTCTGTTTTCTTAGTGTGTTTTTGAATGAATAATTTTTTTAGTTAAAAATAATGGGAATAATTATTTTTTATACAATTTTTAGCGAAATCTAAATCATGAATTTCTTAAGTTCATGATCACTTAAGATCATGATCTCAAATAAAGTCTTTTAATTTGATTTGTATATTATTTGAATACATATCGGTATAGATCTCACTAGGTTTTAAAGCAGAAACTTATACCAAAAAGGTACGATTGCTACCAACGTAAACGTCATCTCAATTCGCCTCTATAGATTAGAGGCGAATTGCCCATATACCGGATTTAGGTAAATTAGTTACTGCACTATTATTTGTTCTGTGGAAGGTACCAGAAAATTCTGATTTCCATAGCCATATTCATTTCCATTTCGCTTGTTGATTTATCACAGGTAGGTCATATTAGTCGTAGGTATAAAAAATTATGAGTAAGTAAATCAACAATATAACTTTCATATTGTTTTACCATTTTGTCCCCGCGCCGTGGAAAAAAGTTGTTTTTTTTTAATATAATTTGCCGTTTCAATAAGCCTATGGCCTACCAAATGCTAAGTTGTAACCATCACCCATAACAGACCATTATATCGTTCGTCACATTAGGAACGTGCCCTACGATGCACTGCCCTGCGTCCATCAACTTGAGGAATACAGATGTTAAGCCTCATGTGCCTGTAATGAGTAAAAAAATGGTAGAATGGATTTATGAAAGACTTTGTCCAGCAGAAAAGTAAAAAATATAGTCAAAGTCAAAGTCAAAAGTTATTTATTCAATAAAATCACAAGCATCACTTTGAAACGTCTTAAAGCTAGGTGACTCTAGGTGCCAGTTCCACGCGACCAAAGCCTACAAGAACAGGCAACAAACCTTATATTTATAAAACCTAGTTCTTTAGGTAAATAATAATATTATTTTATCGCACATGACACATCCGCCGAAGGTCTTCTACTTAATAAACTTGTCAACTGGAATATTATCTATGCCCTTGTTTACAACTTCCACTAATGTTTTGAAGTTTGCATAGAATACTGGTTTCTGCACTGTCTGCGTCACAAACACTGGATTTTCTTTAATGAATTTGTGGGTCGCTGCAGCTGAAAATAAAACATCAATATTGATTGCTTTGTTATAGGTATGGTTACCACTTAACATCAGGTGGGCCATCTGATTGTTCTATCAGTAAGCTATAAAAATCTAATAGTAAAAACTTTGTTATTCTTGAATTTGATTAGATTTTTTGACTTTGACAATATAAAAATAAATAAATAAATCACCCACAAGTCACGCACGATATGAACGTGCTTTACAATGTCATCATCATCATCATCAGCTTAAAGAAGTCCACTGCTGGACATAGGCCTCCCCTATACATTTCCAGGAAGAACGATTCCGAGCCCTCTCCATCCACCGACTTCCCGCGATCCTGACAATGTCGTCAGTCCATCGGGTAGGAGGGCGTCCCACGCTTCGTTTTCCTGTTCGTGATCGCCATTCGAGAACCTTTATTCCCGAACTAGTACTATTGGCTCTACAATGTGCTGCCCTGCATCCAACAACCTAAGAGGACCTTCATGTGCTGTAGTTATATGGAAGGTACTTACATAGTTGCTCATTCCCGTTAAATAAGTTTTCAAGTTTGAAGTCCAAGTCTCCTTTTAAATCGGCTTCTATATGAAAATCGCTAATCTTTATGTATGTTTTGCTGCTTTTGGTTGTAAGTTCTATGGTTAGGTCCAAGTGAAGGAGGTAATCCTCTGAAAAAATAAGTAATATATTTTTTGAGATTTTTTATCCCGAATTTTAGGGTCGGTTTTACCATACTCTGTTAGATTAACAAAGGATTAAAGGACCGTTAAATTTGTCAAAATGTACGCGTTTGACAGCTAAGGTTAGATTTAACGGCCTGTTAATCCTTGATTAGTTACTAACAGAGCATGGTGAAATCTAACCTAAATGTATGAAAAGGACATTAACTTGACAGATGCTCACGCCAAACTTTAACTTTTTCGTCAACATCATAAGTCTTTGGAAGCCCACTGCTGGACATAGGCCTCCCATAAGCATTACAAAGAACGATTCTGAGCCCGCTCCATCCACCGCCTTCCTGCGAACCTCACAATGTTGTTGGTCTACCGGGTATAGGAGGGCGTTTCACGCTTCGTCCAGTTTGTGGTCGCCATTCGAGAACCTTTATTCCCCAGCGGTTGTCAATTCTAGGTATACGACCTGTCCATTGCCACTTTAACTTACTAATTCTGCGAGCTATGCCGCTTACTTTCACATTTAGAGAACACTGGTGGTCTAGTGGTAGCGGCCCCGCCTTCCGATCCTAAGGTCGTAGGTTCGAAACCAGTCTTGTACCAATGAGTTTTTTTGTTCAAAAATTCATTGCACAATGCCAGTACTCTCAAACAGTGAAGGAAAACATCGTGAGGAAACCGGCATGTCGTAGAACCTAAAAAGTTCTATAACATATGTCAAGTGCTTTGAAGGAGCCTCTTGAGGTGCACTTAAAATCCTTTCACCACACTGTTTCCTAGATTGCTGAAACTTACTTGCGATCAAAGTGAATTCCCCGTCTCCTTTAAAGGGCACTGTCTCTATTGTCCCATCGGCTACATAATGCCCAAACATTTCAAATTTGGGACAAAGCATTTCAACATGCACGGAAGTTTGATCCGATGATATGCTGGAAATTAAGAAAAATTTTAAACAGCTTTTTATAATGCTTGCTGATAACATAAACAGATCTTAGGTGATCTTAAGTGGTAACCATCACGCACTATAGTAACGTGTCCTACGAATCAACCATACAGAGTGCCGTGTCCAGCAACTTAACGCATACAACGCTTTATGTGTCTGTAATTTCACAGTTTCACAGGTACCTACAGGCTATTTAAACCGAAACAGCAACACTGCCTGACGACAAAAATAGGCATCATGACAGTAGAAACTTACAGTAGTACTTTCCCTGGGATAACCATACACAAAGAAGTCTACTACCTACCTACTGCAAGATACTTCTATTTTAGTAAATACTTTGTTAAAAAGGCTTGCTTAGAATAATATGATGCCAATCATTTGAACTTATCTATAATCTTATTTTAGCGAATGGCATTTTGCAGCTTTCATCATCATCGTAATATTTTTTCTGCTGGAATGAATCTACTGCTGGGCATCTACTACTAGCAGATTTTATACTACTAGCAGATGAAAAAAGTAGATGGCCCACCTGTGTTAAGTGGTAACCATCACCTATAACAAAGCATTGCCTCGTAAGTCACGCACAATAGGAACGTGCCCTACGATGCACTGTCCCGCGACCATCAACTTGAGGCATACAGATGTTAAGCCCCATGTGCCTGTAATTACACCGGCAACTACACTCATCAAACCGAAACACGGCAACGCTGCTTGGCGGCAGAAAAAGGCGTGGTGGTAGTACTTCCCCGGACGAACCCTTCACAAAGAGCTCTACTACTCTTAATAGTTGGGGGGTTCCCATGGTCACACTGGGCAGGCGTATTAGTTTATTGTAAGAGTTGGTTTACTCAAAAGAAGCTACTGAACATCCCCCAGTCACATTTTACGACATCTACAAGAGATTGAGTTGTCCAATTATACGCAGGGAGTGCATAATTGGACCACCACCGAAATAATTTGCTTTGCCAAAATCAGCTCAATTACGAGTGACATGGATACTTAAATAGCTTGTAGTCATACCTTGCATCTTTGATTTGACACTTCTTAAAACCTTTGGTGGTGGTATTTGTCAAAGTAAACACCAAGGTTGGAAGGGCTGCATCTATTTGTTTTTTAAATATGGGGTCTATAGTGAGCTCAGTTGAACCTTCGACTGACGCTGCATACACTCCTTGCGCTAATAATGTTATACAATTTTTGGCATCTAGTTCGCATGGCGACGTTGACTCTGGAAATATAAGGTAAACAATAATTCAAACAGTATAAAAAAAATGGTAGGTATATTCGAGTACCATACATTGTATTAACGCAAGTCATAAAGAATGCTTTTTTATACATACTACATAAGCAAACAAGTGTACGGCCCACCTGATGTGAAGCGGTTACCGTAGCCTATGCACGCTTGCAACATCATAGACATTACACCAGGGGATGGAAGGAATAAAAAGAAAAGTAGGTAGCGTACAGAGTGCGTCTAATATTATTTAAATATAATCGTCTGCTTATTTGAAAAATTATAAAGTTTATGACTAGTTTATGAAATGAAAGGTAACAATTCAAATTTAAACACGATTACATACGTGGAGCACACAAAACACAACTGATTATTGTAAGACAGAGCGACACAACACGAAACATTTTTTCAAAGTGGTGTCAAGACCAATAAACTTACTTAGGCTTACTTGCATATTATATGTACTTTTTAAAGGAAAATAATGCAAAAAATCCCATCCGGCTTAGGTCGCCCATTAGGTATCATGATTATCATCTAAGGTTCAGATAATTATCTTAAACCTAACTTGTTTGGGTCAATTCGTATAAATTAACAAATTTACTTTGAAATAAATTAAATGTTTTGCCTCTGATGCTATAAATATTCAGCAAAATAACAGCAACATCCTAACATTTGAAAACATCATAATTCGGAACATTATTTTCATTAAAAACGGGATATTTACATTGATTTGTGAGTTTAATTATTTTCCGGTACCAATCACGTGTCTTGTCCAGTTGACCTGTGTTGATTTGATGGTCCTTGTGACCTTAGTGTTGTGTGTTGTAAACGGAATCGAGGTTATAGTGAGAATTATTTCAGCAGCAGTAACATTTTCAATAAAATAATGGTAAAGAAAGTGGATAAGATAAGGAATGAGTTTATTAGGGGCAGTTTGAAGTGGCGCCAGTGACTGAAAAGATGAGGAGTAATAGGTTAGCGTGGTATGGGCATGTTATGCGAAGGGAAGAATGTCATGTAACGAGAAGAATGCTAGGGATGAATTTGGATTGATATAGGAGTAAAGGTAGGCCAAAGAAAAGATGGATGGACTGTGTGAAAGATGACATGAGTAAGAAACGAGTGACTGCTGAGATGACGTCTGATAGAGGAGAGTGGAGGGAAAAAACCTGTGTGCCGACCCCACATGAAGTGGGATAAGGGCAGGAAAATGAGGATGATGATGAATGGTAAAGAAAGTAGACCGTTTTGTCTGATAGTAACAAAAGATTTACTCACATAGACTTTTAGTTTGACCCGCGGTCATGGCGCATGAACCGTGCCAAAATTCCAGAAACAATCGAATTCACAAGTTAGGCAAGATTGAAGATAGTGTCGTGCCATCCCACTTTATGTGGGATCGGCACAACTGGTCCTCTAGCTACTAGTCCTATCAGTCGTCATCTTAGTTGTCACTATTTATTACTCGAGCCATCTTACACATTCTATTCGTCTATATTTGTCCTACCTCTACTCGTATATCCATTCATACTTAGCACTCTCTTCGTAACACGACATTCTTCCCTTCGTAACTTGCCCATACCGCACTACCCTATTGCTCCTCATATCCTTAGTCACTGGCACTACTTTCAAACCTCTAACAAACTCATAGCTTATCTTATCCACCCTCTTTACAGTGGCGTAGCCACGTGGACAAGGGCCCCGGTTTTACAAAAGGTCTTACTATAAACTAGTGGTTTGCCCCAAACTAAGATCTCGTGATGCGACCCAACGAACGCATCAAAACTTTGAGTAGGTGGTAGTCAGAGGCAAGTCAAGAAATAAGAAAAAGCAAAGGAACTGGGTGACCAGTAGAAAAACCTTGATTTCAACGAATCTCTGAGAGATGGGAGTTCTTGGATCGTTGGTTATCTTAATTTAACTTTTTTGTTGTATCTCATAAAACCGGGCGTCCTAGAAAAAAAGTAAAAATGGTTTTGGAATTTCCAAAGCACTTTCATATGACATGTGCAACTTGATTTTTTTATGTAGCTTTTCTTAATTTTGCCCCCTTAAATAACGCATATCTTAATAACCCTTCATCAGATTTTACTCTTAAACTTAGCAGTAAATTTCTCAAGTACAAGCTATCGACTTATCAAATTTCATGCAGATCGAATCAACGGTTCTAAAGTTATAGCCAGACAAACATACATACATACATACATAGATAAAATATATACATAAAATGCCAAATCGCCCACGTTGAAACTAAGATCTTCGTTCGCTTCGCTCACTTGATCAAATATCTGATTATATAGATAACAAAAAAGCTTGAGACTTAAACTATGCTCCAACTCATTACAAACACGAAACAATTAAGTAGGTAGGAACATAATAAAATTGTAAAAAGGATCATACAAAAAAACGCTAGGACCAAGCCGTAAGTTTCTTGGCTGTTCTTCTAGGCTTTGGAAGGAACTGGCGATAGATTCACCTAGTATATAAGACATTTCAAAGTGATCCTTGTGATTGTACTGAATAAAGACCGTGTTGATTTTGATTTTGGTGCATAGAGAAAGAATCGGGCATAGAAAAAAAAATGTGAGCAGGCAAGGTTTTCTAGCTATAGGAGCTGGCTGACCTTCTCCTTTCAAAGCTTAGGTTAGAGGGCCCCCTGAGCTCCGGGGGCCTGGTACACTGCACCACCTGGCCCTACGATAGCTACGCCACTGCCTCGTTACTTCACAGATCCGTCGCCAAACATCTCAACATTCGCGTCTTCACTACATGCACTCTTCTTTTATCCATCTTTTTGGTGACCAAACCTTATTCTGCCGCCAAGCAGATATGCTGTGTTTCAGTTTGAAGAGTGCGGTTGCCGGTGTAATTACAGGCACATGAGGCTTAACACCTGTATGTCTCAAGTTGATGGACGCAGGGCAGTGCATCGTGGGGCACGTTCCAATCGTGCGTGACTCACGGCAATGCTTTGTTATAGGTGATGGTTACCACTTAACATCTGCTTGTTCCGTCAGCTAGTTGTAAAAAAGAAAAAATCTATTTGTTGGCTCAACACACATCCATACAAAACGAATGGTCTCGTAATTGTTTTTTGGTGTGCTGATATTAACATTATTCTCTTGTGATCAATATTCTGTCTCTGATGTCATAACAACCAAGTAGGTACTGGTCATACTGGTCCTAAATAAAATAGCCCCGGAGCCATGACTGCTCCCAAATTTGGATTATAAGGCTTATCATCTGATACCTTTATCCCCATTTATTAGTTCCCATGTATCTGCATATCCATAAGAAATAATTGAACCCACGACCTTGCAATCACATGGCAGGATTTACCCACCAGACCACATGTAAAAAAAACAAAAAAAAAACTCATGTGTTCATACAAAAATGAGTAAGACAATAAGGATCGAAAATATTGAAATACATATTTGTGTTTGAACAAACCCAGTCAATATGTAAAGAGAACTTCATTCGCTTCTGTTTGATTAGGTGAAGTACGCTGCCGTTGAGATTTGAAATAAAATAATTCTCTATGTTTTTATTAGAGTTTTTCTAGCATATCAATAAATCAGCCGGTACTCACTAGTAGAGCACTGATGGTCGAGTGGTAGCGGTCTTGCCTTCCAATCCTAAGGTCGTGGGTTTAAACAGGTCGTGCACAGTGCCAGTCTCAAACGGTGAAGGAAAACATCGTGAGGCTGGCATGTCGTTGAACCTAAAAAGCTAAAAAACATGTGTCAAGTGCTCGAAAGTAGCCTCTTTGATGCGCGCTTAATATCCTTTCATTACACTGTTTTGAAAGACCTTATATGATACGACAAGAAGACGAAGATTCCTGTGTTGTGGGTAAGTGGTAATAATACCTTGGTAAACATTCGTCTGTACCTCAAATCGTTTTTATTACTTTTTGTTTATTTTGTTAAATGCTAAATAACTTGGACTTGACAGCACTGGTGGTCTAGTGGTAGCGGCCCCGCCTTCCGATCGTAAGGTCGTGGGTTCAAAACCGGTCAAGCACCAATGAGTTTTTCTGATCAAAAAACTATGTGTAAACTCTCAAACGGTGAAGGAAAACATCGTGAGGAAACCGGCATGTCGTGGAACCTATAAAGTTCTATAACAATTGTGTCAAATGCTCGAAAGGAGCCTCTTGAGGCGCACTTAAAATCCTTTCACCACACTGTTTCGAAAGAAGCTAGTGACACGACAAGAAGAACTTGGACTTGAGGTACTGTAGTAACATTATTACACATCATCTACATTATCTACATTTATTATGCGAACTGCCAAGGAGTGGAACTCATTGACGTCATCTGTCTTTCCTGATCACTATAACGGGGGTCTCTTCAAGGCAAGAGTGAATAGGTGTCTTCTAGACCATTCTGCTCCATCGTTGGCTACATCGTCGCTTACCATCGTCATACCGGACAGTCTACTAATTATAAAAAAAAACATCATATTTTTCAAAAGAATTTTATGCTAACGTTTCGTAAATCTGTATCTGCCATTACATTGGTCCATGAAAAATGATTTTCTGTTCAATTTTGATAAAACAAACTCATTTGTATAATGAGAAGCTCATTATAAAAATTGAAAAGAATCTTATCATCAGCCAGCAGTGCCTTGAAATATTGAATATAAAATAGAATTCGGTAAAGTTTCAGAGATAAACCTACACCGAATCTGGTATCTACAAGTAGCCATTTCGGTTCTACGGCAAGATAAAAGTAAAGTTCTGCCGAAATGGATCGCGTCTGCTTTTATCAGATTTTGGTTAGAATTTGTTAGACGAAACACATTACGGGTATCTTTTACATGGAGCTTCTTTTACGGCGCGCTTTTTAATTAAATTAGCGGAAGATAAGGTGAATGCTTTGAGTCGTTGAGCTTCTGTAGGTATACAGGGTTACACGTTACGTTATTCTTTTGTTCATAGTTTTAAGATACTATGTTACCTAAGAGAATTTTTATTTTTTATCCATTCTTTTGATTGGCATCATAAAAATATAGACAGTTTTTTTCACATTTGAGCCGAATCCCAGACGAAGTAAGTAGTTTTTTAGAAAATCATTGAATGCAGTTTTACTAACTTTTAAAAATAAAATAAAGTCAAAATAAGCAAAATATCCTATCTACAATATTTAAGGTACTTTCCCTTCATGTCGCATAGTCTTGGGACGTCCTGTATACCTATACTAAGAACATTGCTAAAGCTTAAAATTAAGCATCGCATTTTTGTGCAACAATTTCTACTACTCAGTATTGAAGTAAAATATTTATTTTTCTACTAGGTCTGTTGATTTATTTACTAGATTATACTATTATTCTACTATTTCTATAACAAGTCTATTTAATCACTAGCTTATAATTGTACTTTCAAGCTAAAATAAGTAATACTGAGTAGGTAATTAGGTATTTACTATTAGGCACTGGTTATTTACCGTGCCTGGAAATTACAATAGTGAGCTTATTTGACAGCCTTCATAGCTCAGTTGGTAGTAGCTCTGCCTTCTGCGCCGTAGGCCGTGGGTTCGATCCCCACCGAGAACAAACATTTGTGTGATGAACATAGATGTTTGTTCCCTGTTTGGGCGTTATTATATGTATATTATAAGCATGTATTTCCAAAAAAAACAAAAAGTATATATGTAATTATACAAAAATAAAAAAGTATATATTATGTATGATATCAGTTATCTGGTTTCCATGCTTTGGTTAGTTAGTTTGGGGCTAGATAGTGCTGTGTTGAAAGTCCACCAGAAATATAAAAAAACAAAAAAAAAACTTATGTTCATTCTATGTGCTGTTGCACTGGGCTACATTTGGAATACCTACTGTCAAGCTGAAACTCTAGTGGGTTTATAAATTTACATCAGTTTTAAACGCGTTAAGCCTTTACAGATTTGTCCACTAGAAATTTAGCAGAAGAGTTGACTGAGTTAATTTATTTATTTATTAGGCACACAAAACAGGGTACAATTGAATCGGGAATCGTAGCATAGTTGGTCTTATAAATCATTATTTTGAAAAAAAAAACTATCAAACTTAGCTTTTAAAACATAAATATAGGTAAACCTAGTGAACAATTTACAAAAATTCACTTCCCACACATTAAAACATAATAACTTAATGTGGGTAAGACCTTGAGCAATTGCTTTGTATTTTAATACTTCCGAAATCTGAACGATAGTATTTAATTTGAATTTCATTATCCAATTTAGTTTCCTTCTATCATTATTACGATTTAGCGCCATCTTGTTCTAAGCGCGGGAACTAACTGACAGGCGTGAAAGCCTACGGCTGTAGCTCTCTACGGCATACAACCAGTTGGCGAATTGCAAACTATAACCGCCCTCTTTAGTAAATAATATAAGTGAGAACTGCCAGGTAGAGGTTGGAGCTAATTGGAATTGTAAATATAACCATATTTTGCGCTAAAAATAAATACCTAATAAAAACCGCTAGTACTTTGCCTTAACTTGCAAAATTTCACTGTGGTCAATACCAAATGTGTCTGGAAATGTGGATATATGGGCCATATCTAATGTTTGGACGTACCTCTGATGGTTACTAACAGATCTGAGGGGACATCTACCGTGCCTGGGCATCGAAGTCTTGAAGCTGGCTTCTGTTATTTTTTTATGCTTTTTGACAAAATATAGCTATGTTATGTTACACACAGAGGTATGAAACACAAACTATACTAAAACATAGAATCTGGTAGGGTATTTTATATAAGTAGTATGTATTTGGTATGAGTTTTTAAGAGTAGTAGAACTCTTTGTGAAAGGCTCGTCCAGGGAAGTACTACCACCACGATTTTTCTGCCGCCAAGCAGCGTTGCTGTGTTTCGGTTTGAAGAGTGTGGTTGCCGGTGTAATTACAGACACATAGGGCTTTACATCTGTATGCCTCAAGTTGATGGACGCAGGGCAGTGCATCATAGGGCACGTTCCTATCGTGCGGGATTTACGAGGCAATGCTTTGTTATATAGGTGATGGTTACCACTGAACATCCTATGGGCCATCTGCTTGTTCCATCAGCAAGTTGTATAAAAAAATATATATACTCAGGGTATGTAGTCGAACTCTATGGTACTTTTTTGAATGACAATTAAGAAATTTCCAATTTAAAACATGTATGTTTTTTAAGTAAAGTCACGAACAGATCTGCAATCATGGTAGAATCACGCAATTGCGCGGAGATTCTCTTAAAAGTTAAAGAGAATTGATCCAAATTATCTCTTTGCAATCTTTTTAGAAACTGTTTAGTTCTATAAGTTTAGTAAGAATTCAATTAAATCGATATATATTTATGTTTGTATTCTACAAGCCCCTTTATAGAGTTCCGTACCCAAAGGGTAAAACGGGACCCTAGTACTAAAACTACGCAGTCCGTCTGTCTGTCTGTCCGTCTGTCACCAGGCTGTATCTCATGAACCGTGATAGTTGAAATTTTCACAGATGATATATTACTGTTGCCGCTATAACAGTAAATAAATCAGAATAAATTAAATATTTAAGGGTGCTCCCATACAACAAACGTGATTTTTTGCCGTTTAATGGTAAAGAACCCTTCGTGCGCGAATCCAACACGCACTTGGCCGGTTTTTTAGGGTTCCGTACCTCCGGGATGAAAACCTACGTGAACTAAGAATCTTGAAATTTGGTACGAAGTTGCTTCGAACCAAATTTCAAGATTCTGAGTTGCTATCTCTATCTAATTCGATGTAATAGCTGAAATGGCGAGTGACTTGACCTCCGATTAGTTTTGATCGAGCTTTCAGAAACCGGCCGTAAGTGTGGTCAAAAAAGAGCATAGCACTTTAAACTTGAACTCTTAACTACTTCTTCGTTTTTTGACTGACTGTAAACATTTTTTTGCCTTCACAGCTCGGTTTGTAGTAGCTCTGCCTTCTTCGCCGTAGGCCGTGGGTTCGATCCCGACTGAGAACAAACATTTGTGTGATGAACATAGGTATGTATTAAAAAAAAAGTATATATGTTTTTTATCAGCTATCCGATTCCCATATTACAAGCTTTGGCTTAGTTTGGGCCTAGATAGTGTTGTGTGGATAGTCCACCAATATTTATTTATTTATTTCTATGTTACGCTCAATCAAACATTTTGCAGCTTTTCTATCAACAGGCGTATAATTTATATCGTTTCTTAAAAGCGTTTTACAATAAATTGCGAATCCCATTAAATGTGTCGACGAAAACCGATGCTCGTTGGGATATGATGTGTGGGCTGCGTGTGCGCCTGTCATTTTTAGTAATCCCTGTGGGCCTATTGCGCAAAAAATGTGGGAACGATCATTGGTTGTTTAGAGATGTTATATGTGTGTGTATCGATACTTTTAAAATGTATGAACTTGAAAAAGCGAAGAAGATTAAATAAAATATTTTATTTAACCATCGCTTTTTCAGATAGTTCTCGAATTTTGAATATACACTCTGTTGTCTTTTATTCAGTTTTTTTAAGTTTTATTTCACAGTTTTTTTTATAAGTATACTAAAACATAATAAGTAATAAAAACTTAAGTACATAATTAACTGATTTATAGTACTTTAATTGTTTTTTATTGGCTTTAGAATAAAAATATTCATGGGCATTATAACACAGTCCCAAACTAAGCTCAGCTTGTACAATGATAACCAGAAAACTGTGATAATTCTATAGATTTTTTTTTTCACTTAAAAAATATGGATTTTATTGTATAATTTGTATATGTAAATAAAATTTGTAGCTCACAACAAAATCCATTAAGTGTTCTTATTTAATCGATATCGATAAAACTAGCCTAGTTCAGGCCCATCACTACCAACCCCAAAACGCTACGCTTCGATTCTGACAGAATAATGACGCTACCTCGCCCATTGAGGGCTCACGTCGACAATAGCATAGCAAATAACCATTATTACCGATGCAAAAGCTGAGTCTATCAATACGATAGGCCAAAGGAGGCGATTATTGGCCCGGCCAGCGGTAAGGTACTCAATTTTGCAGGTAAAAGCCCTTTGCTAAATTACGTAGAATATTGGTGGGATTAATTAATAATAATAATTGCTTTTAGTTAATCAAACAATCGTATCTAACATCAGATCGGTACGTTCTGCATCTTTTTTTTTATACAACTAGCTGATGGAACAAGCTGATGTTAAGTGGTAACCTTCACCTATAACAAAGCATTGCCTCGTAAGTCACGATAGGAACGTGCCCTACAATGCACTGCCCTGCGTCCATCAACTTGAGGCATACAGATGTTTGTAAACCTCATGAGCCTGTTATTACACCGGCAACCATACTCTTCAAACCGAAACAGCAACGCCGCTTGGCGGCAGAAAAAGGCGTGGTGGTAGTACTTCCCCGGCCGAGCCCTTCACAAAGAGCTCTACTACTCTTAAAACAACTCTACTCTCGTGCTTATGGAGCTACCCCAACCCTATTTTACAACGGGCTTAGACATTTCCATTTGGTATGCTTGCTTAATTTCTAACTCTAGCAGATTGGATATCAGCTTGTATTGGAAATTACGCTAAGCCGGTTACTGGCGTAAGCTAAAACATAATAAGTCTCTCTATTCAACTATGGGAATAAGTTCGTAGTTCGTATTGATAATTCATTGAGAGGTTAAGAAGCTCACAACCCTCAGACAATTTCTCGTTCAGTTTTTACACATTTTAAAATTCGCTAACGACAAAGTTTCGGGGATTACCATTACAAAGGTTAAAAAATATATAATTTTGATCCAAACAAGTTTTAATTAATTTGATTAAGAACGATAACTAGCAAACGAGAACTAGTGTTTTAAGCAGTCAAGGGGTTAAACAATTTTTTTGTTTGGAAAACATGCTTGGATAAAAATAAAATTTTTGTTGGATCTTTCTAATGGTATCTTCAAAGCTTGGTTGTTAGCGATTTTTCATCTACCATTGATTCAGTGATTTTATATCTTCAAATACCTTTAAATGTGCGAGCAAGAAGTTATTTAACGGCAGTCTTATGAGAATTGGTAGAAATAGTAAATAATCAAACCGACACCGATTTACTTTCAAGTCCATCAATAGAGTGCCATCCCACAGGACTGCAAAAAGCATTGCTCAGAATAAACTACCATCATTTTCCCGTCATGGATTGTACAAAAGGTTTTTTGTTCAATTGTGTTCAATGATCAAAACAGAATATAAATAAAGAACGCCTACTTTTTTTTACTACTTTGCACGACATCGGGCCGGATATGTGCCTTTATATTTTATCAAAATACTGGCGAAACAAAAGAGACCAAATTAAAAAGAAACGGTTAATGGGATTGAGGGCTATTTTCGTATAAAATACGTCATGGAGATCATTTTGTGAATGAAATTGATCCTGGATAACAAGAATTGCTGAAACTAAAGTGTTCCATTCAAAAAGTAAGACAATGTGTTTGTTACTGTGTTCAGTTTTCATTTATATACCAACATGATTACCTATTTTGATACTTAATTCCCCGCGGTTACGTTTGCACCATTGATTTTCCCCATTAATGGTGCTGACGTATTTGGTTCGTTATGTTTGCACCATTATTGGTGCAGACGTAACTTGTAAAGTAGTTCAAGTTTGACAGCTGTCATCAAAAGGTTGATTTTACATGTTATAAATAATATATTAATATTTTAATATATTCAAAATTAGCCAAAAAATCTGCCTCCTACGTATAATTTTGTGTTTTTTAAGGACACAATGTAAAATATTAATTTATGTTTTTTTCAATAATCTTTTTATCCATGCATTCTTGATCCTAGAGGTATAAAGGGTACAAGCTGCGTCATCGGTTCTGCTATATTTTTTTTGTAATATTTTAGCGATATCCATCTACATTTTGCCATTAGAGAGCTCCTACGCCATGTGCTTACTTAACCTCAGATGACGCCGCCTTCACCGATACGATCACCACAAGTTTGTAACAGACAATTGAAAGCCACCGATGCGCCTGCAAAATTATAATAGCGAGTCAAAACACGTGCTCCAAGATCGCCGATAAACTTGATAATTCACTCAAAAAAAACATTTTCAACCTCAAAAGTGAGTTTATCGGCTTTCAATCTGGAATCTGTTCGGCACACATTTTACCTTTGTGCCTTATCGTTAGGATTAATCACAGTATGAAAAGGACCCCGGCCGCAGTTTTTTTAGCCATAAGTAAACTTCCTTCGCGTGTTTACGTTGGCGAATCGTTTTAGAAATTCGACAATGACAAGGAATTGAAATCTTTATATTGTTCAGCGATTCTGCGGATTTGTTGACAAATGGTTTGATGTTTGGTTTGGATTGTTATTTTAGTTCTAACGAGAAGAAGCGGAATACATCTGGTATAATAATACAATAATACAAGAATGGTATGGCGCAGTAGGATTTGGTAGAGATATTTTGCAAATTTTAAGTTGTTAGATAGTGATGACGCATCTTCTGGGTTAGGTGAAACCTTAGTGGATTTCTTAGTGCTATTTTAAGTGTAGGTATATATTTTTATAAGGATAAATAAATAAAAGGGCTACCATAACGTCGATCGTTATTGCTTAGTGAATGGTTAGCAAAAGTTTGACAGCTGTCATTGGAAGAGATCACGCCAGCAATGAAAACTATAGTCACAGACGACATCGTAGGTACTATAACATTTCAACCTCAATGAATCAAACATTACACTAACAACGTCAAAACTCGCATTGTTGTGGATAATTTCCATTTGTTTTCGTCCAGAATGTGACGTCATATCAATGGTATGGGTCGAATCTTTCCCATCAAGCTCCAAAGAGCTTACTCCACAATAGACAATTAAGGCCATGTCAAAAGCACCACTAATCCTTTATGTCAAAGGCATTTAGATAATCAAGAGCGTTGGTATGTAAAATGTCGTGATGCTGCATGGAATTTCTAAGCTTTGGCCATTATCGTGGTTTTGATCTGTGATGCGTCCATGAACAGCCACACACGAAGTGTCCTTGCTAGGTTAATTTATCTCAACATCACGGTTTTGAGGTGGGAGAGCTGTCATACTTTTTTTAAGCCCTCTTTTTGTTTTTGACAAGCGATTTGTTTTACGCAATGCGGGCATCAAGGTGCTTATTGAATACTGGATTTTTTTCAACTTAGTTGGTTATTTTGATACGGCTATTGCCTTTTTGGTAATGTAATTTGTAATTTGGTGTAATTACAGGCACCTGAAGCTTAACATCTGTATGCCTCAAGTTGAGGGACAGGGCAGTGCATCATAGGGCACGTTCCTATCGTCCCCTACGCCGACGGGTTAAATAGATAGAGATAGAATGTCAATTCCTTTAGTATTTTTTAAACTCTCGCGATCATAACACATATTGAAGTATTACACGGGTATTCATAGCCTTTTACCTTTATTATTTTCCTGACGTTTCGGCTATGTTGCAATAGCCGTGGTCGCGGGCAGACGCGATAATAAAGGTAAACGCGATAAATACCCGTGTAATACTTCAATTACTTTAGTTGCTGCAAATTGCTGAGTAGCCTAAAAATGACCTAAAGATCATCATCATCATCAACCTATGTTCGTCCACTGCTGGACGTAGGTCTCTCCCAAGACGTGCCACTGAGCCCGGTCTTCGGCTCTTCTCATCCAATGTTTGCCAGCTACATTTCGCAGATCGTCGCCGCACCTCGTCGGAGGGCGTCCTACACTACGCTTACCTAAACGCGGTCTCCACTCAAGTATTCGTTTGCTCCAACGATTGTCGATTCCTAAAGATGTGAGTGCCATTCTCCATAGGTACTCTTGATCCATTTTTGAGATAGGAAACAATCACAGCTATATTCTAATTCGTTTTCTTACAAAACCAAACCAAATTAATGATTTGTTTGTTCAGAGATGACACTTTCGTTTCGCTCTATTGTGGTAGAAAATAAGGTTTCTGCTAACAGTAGACGTGGAACTGTTATTGTGTGAATGTTCTTGCGACTGACAGACTATTTAAAGAGGAAATCAATAAGATGTAGTACTTGTGACTGATAAAAGAAACACTATCCACAATATTTCGGTTTTTGTATAAAAACAGTGTAGGATTTTTAATATAGTCCCAATTGTTATTATCTGAGTGGGATTTGAACGCACGACCTTTCCCTTATAAAAAATATATATTAAAAATCTTTGTGATTTCCTTAAGTGTAGGTAAACACTATAAAAAACTTATCAAAATAGTGTAGGAGTTCTTATGACTGATTGACGTTAAAATCCTGTTCGTCCAAAGGTTGCCTGGAACTTTAGTTCTAGCTAAGTCGTATAATTATTTTCTTGTGGTGTGCAATAAAGAGTTTTTTATCTATCTGTCTACAGTTTTTTTTAAACAGACTATAACTTTACCATTTCTTAAAGGCCGGCAGCGCATCAGCATCGCCTCTGGTGTTGCAGGTGTCTATGGGCGTTGGTGACCACTTTCCATTAGGTGGCCTGTATGTTTGTCTACCAACTTTGATATAAAAAAAAAGAAAAAATAAGAAAATAATTTACTCCCGAACGATTTTCAAGATCATCTGATGATGATCTTCAAAATCATACTGGGTGTAATAAGACCAAAATAAAAAAAATAGCTCAGCAACTATAAATAAGAACCTAAGTTTCAATTTTTAGTTCAGTATTGTTGACAACTTTTGCTACACTTTTTCGCTTTTTGTTATATAAAGTCTTAGAGCCTATTGTGGTTAGTTATAGTGAAAGTCCTTTAATCCGCCGAAAACAATTCGAGCGAATTGTTATGCTCAGTTATTGTTCGTTCTTGTTCAATCGCCTGTTCAGAGGATATTGTCACTTGGCAGTTGTCTAGGGGCCATTACGCACCGGTAGACGACACGGTAGAATATATGTGTTGTTACATTATCTCTTTTGTATACAGCCTGCTGATGGAACAAGCAGACGGCCCACCTGATGTTGATAGGCACCCATCACCAGTGGCGTAGTTAGGTGGACAAGGACCCCGGCGCATAGAGAAAGAATCGGGCCCTCACCCCGTCCTTCCACATAGCTTGACATTATATTGGCCTTTAAAATAAATCAAAATTGTGAGCAGGCTCAAGGCTTTCTAGCTTCGGGAGCTGGCTGACCCTCTCTTTTCAAAGCTTAGGTTAGAGGGCCCCCTGAGCCTGGCTCTGGTCCACTGCACCACCTGGCCCTACGATAGCTACGCCACTGAACATCACCTATATCAAAGCCTTGCCTAGCAAGTCACGCACTGTATGAAAGTGCCCTACATCCATCAACCTGAGGAATACAGATTTTAAGTTTCATGTACCTGTAATTTTACAGGCAACCACGCCCTTCAAACGTAAATAAGGCTGCTTGTCGGCAGAAATAGGCATAGTGGTATGTCTACAAAAAAAAAACATAATAATTTGAGAGGTTTCTTGTTTATAAATTAAAAATTCAGTACTATAACGACTATGATCATTTGCGTTAAAGAACAAACATCATCACGAGGTTCCCCTAATCACCCATTGCATAAACAATTTATAATGTCTATTATTTCCTTTAAAATGGGGTAAATGGCAGTAAACAGGGCAATTTCACGTGTTTACCTACATATCTGAGCTAAAACGCTGGCTGAAAACTCGCGTGTCTGATTCGAAGTAGAGATAGTTATTTCATAGTACAAAAGCTTTTAACAGCAGGTTATACCTACCTACCTTTAAAATAACTAAATGGCCTCACTTATAAAAATCTAAACATAAATTTAATGAAATAAATATATAGTACTAATCCACTAATCTAATCTACGTAAGTAAACCAAATGTAGACTAGTGTGTACACCCTTCACTGCATCTGCAAACTCTGTAACGTGAAAAAAGGTGTATTATACACAACAAAAATACCACAAAAAATATAAAATACTCGTTGTCTCGTCGAGCGCCGAGCAAAAAGTTCTTTCTTTCATTCGTTACAGGGTTGACGAATAAAAACTAATGTGTTTATGGTCTTAATTTCAGTGCATAGCAAGTCAATCTTCCTGAAGATGCTTCGTAGAGAGGCGAAACACGTGTCGAAGTCTTGTTAAGTATTTTATATTTTTTGTGGTATTTTTGTTGTGTCTAATACACCTTTTTCACGTTACAGAGTTTGCAGAGTATGCAGAGTTTGCAGATGCAGTGAAGGGTGCACACACAGGTCTACATTTGGTTTACTTACATAGATTAGATTAGCGGATTAGTACTATATATTTATTTCATTAAATTTATGTTTAAAATGGAATTCCGCAAAGTCACGCCTGAATCAGTTAATTATAAAAATCTGTCAAAAGATAAACCAATTTTTTTTTTTACAATGTGGCAAATAGAAACAGGGCTTATTGTAAATGTGTAAAGGTATGGGGCAAAACAGGAGGTAAGACTGGAAACCCATCAGAATTTTTGCTAGTGGAACACTAGCTAAAATGCCGCTAAGTCTGTTGCCATCTCTTTTATTGGATATGAAAGAGACAGTGACAGTGATATGAAAGAATTTGTAAGGTGTCATTTCATGACTAGGTACTATCACACTGCATATACTGCACAAAGATAGATCTAAACAATCTTCTGTTTTTGCTCCTTTTTGTATTTCGTCAGTTAGCAGGTATAATTAAAACGATTAACTTAGCTCTGCTTCCATTATTTCTTATTATTTTGTTTATAAACTCGGTACCTACTCAAAATTTTACGCTCTGACAAATAATAACGATTATCATCAGATAAATATTAATAATTCTTCAACATCCACATAAATGAACCCCTGCGGACTCGTTACCTTAATTTTATAGTTCAGAAATAAAACATTTATAACTTTGAACCAAGCCTCGGTAATCGCGTTAACATTATCTACAGACCATCCAATTTCAACTACAACCAGATTGGAGGTACCTATGTACTTAACACAATCTATATACTATTCTAGTCTGGGATGACGTGATAAATGATCGAACTTTAAAGCTCAAAAAACTCATTTTTTTCCAAATAAATTGTTTTCTTCTTTAAATATGCTCACTTTTACTTTTTTGAATCACCCATGCGCTGTATACAGCAACAACTAATATCTGTTCCTAAAATTTGATGGCAAAATCAGTTGTTATTTGACCCTGAATTTCAAATGGCTTGTTTCAGATTGCCTACGCAATCTCAATCTAATCAAAATCTGTCAGTCCCATGATAACCCATAAAATTATATTGTTTGAGTAAATAACGATAAAATTAGGATAGGATCTAATATTTTATAGACTAAATTAGAATCGAAACCGGTTTCAATTAGAATTTGTTCAACTGAAATTGGCTCCAATTGAGTCAAAATTGGACAATCCATAAAGTCCATAAACGTCAACAATCGCACTGTAAATTGAAACGGAAGCGGCCATAAACGTATTTGTTTACGGTCTAATCGTGTTTATAATGAATATTTTAATGAGCCTCAAATAAAAAGCACTATAAGGCGGTTTACGTGTATATTTTGTGTGCAATACGACCTAGTTACGAAGACTCTTGCATGCTCGGAGTACGTGCTTTGAAATTATTTCGACGTCCTTTGTTAAAGAGACCGAATATATTTTTAGGGCGCGTTTGTATGACACGCGCTCGTAGCACCGTACGTACTTCTCAATAGCGCTGTTGTAGCAAAATGTATCTGATTGGTAAAAACGAATCATTACGACTTTGCGTCATGGGTAGACACGGTTACGCATCAGAATTCTGCTCGCTTTTAAGTCCTTATAGTAAGCATCCTATTTTTGGCTGTATGTAGCTTGATCAGTTTCAGTGTGTACCTTCTATGGTTCATCTGCTACGTCGAGCAGACAAAGCCGTAAGCAGCGGGCGAAGACTTACGGTGCTTTTTCTTGTAGCAATTCGGGCACATTATAGTGACATGATTTTTTTTTGAGAATGTCGTTTTGAATGAAAATTGGTTTGAAAGAAAGTTATTTTGAATGAAAATTGGTAGTAGGTATTGATCTCAGATATAATTTAAAAAATATTGAACGTTAGGAGAATGCAAGGATATGAACGTTGTACTAGTAAAGTAAGTCGACACAGATTTTTTTGTGCACGTTTAAATAAAACAGCAGTCTTACTGTATAAATTAATGATAATGTCCGTCAAGTACTTATACAGTGAAGTTTTGAATTCCATTTTGCAACAATATGTGCTCACAAATTGCTGTGTGTGTCAACGGCACGTCCAAACATTTTACACAATATGTAATTTTGTGCAGAAGGTTAGGTATTCCACGTATCAGGTTGCAAACCCATTTTCAGTGCTAATAATGATTTCCTCACAATCTTCTTCTTCCTGCCGTATCACTAGTTCTTTCAAAACAGTGTGCTGAAAGGATTGGTGCGCCCAAAAATGCTCCTTCCGAGCACTTGACAAATTTTTTAGGACTTTAGGTTCTACGACATACCAGTTTCCTTACAATGTTTTCCTTGGTTTGAGAGTACTGGCATGGTTCCTCACGATGATTTCCATCACTATTTGCGATTACAAAATAAGTTTTTGCAATTCAGATTAATCCTATTAAAAATAACCTTAATCACTTCTTGTATCCAGTTATCCGTACACGGGCTTCCATGCACAATTGCTATCATAAACGACAATTCGTCGATTAGCCATTGATTCTAGACCTTCCGCTGCTCTCTCCGCTCAACTTTTACTGGTTAAATACTTGGAATGGATGAGGGTCCTGGGTCTAGCTAAGTTGGTCAAATTGGTACGCGGAGCACGTTTGACAATTAATTCGAGACGGTTCTACAAAAGGTAGAGAGTGCACGCAGTAGAATAACGAGGAATAGGAAATTCATATCTATTCCAAACTAATAAATGCGTGTCTGTCTGTTTGTTACTTTTTATAAATCAGATTGAATGCATGCGTCTAATGCTTGCTTATTATAACGTCTATATCGAATTAGTAGTTGTTGTGTCAATCGTAGTTTTTTTTATGCCTACTGATGGAACAAGCAGATGGCCCACCTGATGTTAAGTGATAACCATCACCTATAAAAAAGCATTGCCTCGTAAGTCACGCACGATAGGAACGTGGCCTACGATGCACTGCCATGCGTCCATCAACTTGAGGCATACAGATGTAAAGCCTCATGTGCCAATATTTACACCGGCAACCACACTCTTCAAACCGAAACACAGCAACGCTGCTTGGCGGCAGAAAAACGCGTGGTGGTAGTACTTCCCCGGACGAGCCCTTCACAAAGAGCTCTACTACTCTAGTTATGTGCCAATAGCCAGTTCATTCGCAATAATTATGTAGTTATTAGTAAAACACCCCATAGTGCATAGTACCCTATGCACTATGGGGTGTTTTACTTCTGACCCCACATTGGAATTTTTGATAATATAATCAAGAATACTGTGGTTATAACAACTTGAATACTTGTAAATTACGTAGATTTTTTACGAGCTTTCTCAATCTTCTAATGCTCACTATCTCCTCTATTAGGTAATTCCCAGGCCAGGTAATATTAAATTATAGTTGAACTATCAACAAGTTTTACTAGGTATAAAATACTCTGGCTTTTCGGCGACCATCTCGTACCAGTTAAGCTTCTACTCTGCTAGTAGGGTTACTTTTGCTGTGCCTGTCCAGTTCATTAGGGTACATTGGCTGCATGGTATTGAGTAAATTAATTAAATAGGCGTGTATGTTGTACAATATTGCCACTTTTAAGTTAGACTTGATTATCTCCCCTTTTAACTACTGATTGTGTTTTGAAATGTTCCAACTTTGATTTTAAAAGATTCATAGAATACTAAACTCCTTTTAATAGAAAGAAATTGGTGCGCAATGTGTGTCCTCTTGATCGATGAAAGAAACATCATGAGAAAACCGTTTAGTACTTTAGCAGCGGCGATGAGCTTGCAAACTGACACGTATGGAGTAGGTACTTAATCTGGGTAGAAAACATGAATAAACCCAATAATGGGAAAGAGACTTAAGGCGAATACAAGAGCTAATGTGACTCTCGCTCGCACGTTTTGCGATCGATACAAGTTTTCCTACTTAAAAGTTTGCTTGTACGAAAACTAGTAAAGCAAACTTTTGAGTAGGAAAACTTGTATCGATCAAAATGTTTTTTTACTCAACTGTGCGCAATGTGATTGCACACAAAATGGTAGATTTTGATTTTTCGAAAATGAGTTTAGTGATTTTATATCTTTCAACATGTCGAAACGTGCGAGAGAGAGTCACATTAGCTCTTGTATTCGACTTAAAAATTAATGTTAGCAGCAATCACTTCTAATACGCGGGCAAAGCCGCGGGCGGATATAATTTTATAAACCGATACCTTCGTTTCCCATCAAGATGATCCGTCTATGTTCCGACAGTGGGTTTGAAAGCCCGACCCAAATATTGTCACAATGGACTCGAAAGCCTGAGGGACAATGAGCTCGAATAATTAATGACTGAGAGCATGAAATGTCGCTGTCTTGCGCCGACGATGAAGTGATGGAGGGACGCAGAAATGTATGGAGTAGAATTATTATCATCGTCACCTGAAGCTTGGACGTCCCGTCATCGTCAACTGGACTTATGAAACTGAAAATGAAACAGCTTTAAACTTGAAATCCTAGGAACAGTAAATGTCCCCTCAGATATATTCGCTGGATTTATGCCGCTGTATATTTTCAATAACGATTATAAACATAAAATAGGTTGATAGTCTTCTGACCGAGCGATAGACCGTTCAATTTTCGTTGAGATGTTGCTGTTTGAAAAATCTTAAATATTCATATTTTGCAAGTTGCATGTTAATAACATTTGAAAGACTATTATCAAATGTTGATCATTACGCTGTGCAGTTGAGGAACTGAGATTTAACATTTCTGGACTTGATTACTATTTGACAGTTTTATAGAATCCAAATATGATAGGGTAAGTGTGGCATTTACCATAAGAGAGTGTTTGTATCGGAAGGAACCTTTTCGCAAAATGTCCCGCGTACTCAAAATGGTCCATTCTCAAAACAGCTTAATCTTAAAACGGCCTGTTCTCAAAACAAATCAATTTTAATGGCATTGTTCTTTATGGTATGGATGACACAAAATATCAAAATGGTAGTCTTCTCCATTAGACTACCGTTATAAACCGATACCGGTACCGGTACCGATACCGATATCGATATCGCCTATTTACACTACCGTTTTGATATTTTTTATGTAATATAGTTTTTATGTAGAAGATACTGTGATTGTTCCAGGTGAATCACAAAGTCGTCCTTGTCTTATTGTTTTGTTTAAATTCTAAAGAAATAATTATCACACACACTCTCCACACCATTCATTGTTCGAACCGCCGCGCCGTCTTACCGACCGACTCATATCGTTAGATTAAGATAAAACTAAAACAATAATCCTTTTCATTCCTTCAGCCTTTATTTCAACTCTATGAATAGGATCTATGCCTTTATAGACGTAGCCTTCATTTGTCAAAGAAAAAACATGTGGGACGCTTTTACCTCTACCTTTTGTGTTATAGCATAAAAACCTCATGTGATATTGAAACTCTCATTGACTCTTAATCGCATTCACATAACCATAACCTCAGAAGAATTAATGTTATAAAGAAGATCCTCTATTTGCACGTTCTTCTGGTGTCCTACTCCTCATGACTTACAGAAGTTCATGATACCTAGGTACTCCCTAAAATTATTTTCTTTAAGCAATCATAATATTTTGTTAGTTCCTTTTTAAGAGAAAAGTTACGGAACCCAAATGTCCCATCTGATGTTGAACGGTCAGCTCTGCCTTTAACAATTGCAATACTTCATACGATAACCGAGGACGTATCCCATACTACCTATAGGATCCATCACCCAGACTTAGAAGTGGTAAGTCTCATGTGCCATATAATTGCACCCATTCCCATACAATGTATCATGACATGACAGAACTTGGCGGCAGTTATAAGTATACGCTGGTAGTGCTGTACTTCCACAGAGAACAAACTATTTCACAAAGAACTACGGTTTCTAGATTTCGAACAAGATTTAATAGATATATATTTTTTTGTAAATACTCGTAACCTTCAGTACACAAATATTTGTTCTCGGTGGCGATCGAGCCCACGGCTAACGGCACAGAAGCCCGAGCTTCTACCAACTGAGCTGCAAGTGCTAAAATATACTTTACTACTAAGATAAGCCTAAAGGCATAAACTATGAAAAACAGATACGGAATTCCTGACCACAACGTATACAAAACCGCTGTCTGACGTGGAAAACATCCAAGCTTCCTGTATTGCCGTTACACGAACTTTAAAGTATTCCGCGCTCCTTTGATTCTCTATTTACCGCACGCTGCGGCTTCTTAATAAAGCAAAGGTGTTTAATTGGCTGACAAACTGCTCGCAAAGTAATTACGTCTTGGCTGGCAACTGCTCGTACAACGCGTCAATCCAGCGGAGTAGGGGTGGGAGATGCAACGTTACAAATGTGTCGATAAAACTTTTATGCTGTATCTATAAAAACCTTTTATCGACATCGGGTTGATGATTGATGGTGAAAACATCGTGATAATATGGTAATGTGATAAAACCTATCTACATATTATCACAGAAAAACAGAAAGGCTGTGCAAACGGAAAGGTGTCGCTTTGGATATGCGCACATTCATGATGATCAATGTAAGTACTATCGTCAAAGCACACGGCATAATCGACGTGCATTCTTTAAATTTTCAAGTTGTCGCTTTTACTGTCGTGTGATTTCAGGGTCATTTTGTAACAGCAGTATTCCAAAAAATATATTACAAATGACCTAATTAGGTATACCTACGCAATAGGCAGAGTAGGTAGTAATAAATCTTTCGAGATACGCCAAAATGAGTAAAGGGTTATTCTTCCGTATTATTGGAATTATTTCCTTTCCCCACACTGTTTCGAAAGAAACTATTTTCGGGATATGAAGATGAATTGGGATCCTTAAGGTAACCATAAGAGTACTTAAATAATCGTGCATTTTGGTTGTGGTTCTTATAACCACATACACTGTAGATAATTTGAGTCAAAGACAGAAAAATTGCCAGTATTCATTGGGCCTTTCTTTGTTAGCTATTAAAACAAACAGATACAACCGCTGACAAAATTAGGTAGGTACTTTATATATTTTTATCGATACTTTCCCATCACTATCCGCAGGTAAATTTTGCCAACACTTCAAGTGTCAAAGAACAGCTTCATACAGTGCTGGGTGTGGTGAGTTGCTATTACAGTCCGTAAGCAATCGGTTTCGACTAAAAACGTGATGTGATGACTCGAACTGCAGAACAGAGCTCTTACAATTTTGTGTTGTCACTCGCCTAGAGGCGCCTCACGAACGGAGTCTTACTTTCGTCAATTTTCTATCTGCATAGAATTAGTTCAGTTAAACTTAGCATCTTAAAATTTGAATCATAAGGATCACTTTGAAACATCTTAAAGCTTAGTGAATCTAGGTGCCAGTTCCACGCGATTAAATCTAGAAGAACAAGCAACAAACTTACGGACAAGTTGTCCCTTGTACTTCTTTCTGCCTTGGCTTGGCCTTCTGGATCCCACTACTGGGCAAACGCCTCTCCCTATGCCTTCCACATGTCGCGATCTTGGGCTATGTTCATGTTTACCCAATCCGTCAGGGAAATATCAAACTCTTCCTGCCATCTCCATTTTATATAATTATTTTAATTCTGCCAGTCATCATCAGTATCATCATCCACAGCCCGACTTCACCCAGAGCTAGGTATAGGCCCCTCTTTGTATTTATATATGTGGCTCTGTTGACGGTTCCGTGCCAGTCTCATTCAGGCCTTGTCCTCAATATTCATCACATCATCTGCCTATCTAGTCGCATCTCGCCGCACCGGTTAGTCAATACCGGTAGTAAATTTATCTCTATCTCAGCACCTCATAAATGTCCATGCTCACCGATCAAGACCACAGTTAGACCTACTAAATCTACTCCAATTACATTTCAGAAGAGTGACGTTTCATTTATTCAAATTTTAAGCAAATTTTCATAGTTCAGGAAATTTTCTTGTCTCAATTTGAGCTTGAACAGTTAATTTGCATCAATTTCGTCTAGCAATTCCAAAGCAACTTTAACTGCCTGCCTGAATCTCATAATATTGTGGTACGTACTCGTACCTCAGTAAATTATCATACCTCTAAATTTTCAAACCTTTAAATTTTCGATAATATATTTAGATACCTACAAATAAACCTTAACAAAATTTACTACAAACATTTTAATTTCACTGTAAATTAATTGCAGATGTTTATTAGTATTGAAATGTATATTACCTAATTGTAATTTTCTTTGGCCATCTTCAGATCGCAAAAATATTAGACAAGCGACGTGGGTTCAGTAATAGCGCGTTTGGCCAAAAGGACCATCAAAATACGCCTAATGAATTCCTTTGTAACCGAGAACACAGTCTTGTCACGTCAGCATAAAGTTTAATCAAGACTGGCAGATGTTATTTTACTTGTACACACTCCGCCTGCTTCACCCAGAGGCTGATTCATATAGGACTTTAATCTGTACTGACGAGCTTCAGATATGTGCACACGGTACGGTTTTTCAACGCACCGTATCGCAAATAATCGTTTATGCAAAAGAGGAAACCAAAAAAAGATGGAAAGAAGTTTTTAAAGTATCATCGTTTTGATTGAACAGTATTTATAAACAATCAAAATACACAAATCATTTTCATTAAAACTGAATATATACAGTTTTAATGAAAATGAAAGGAAAGACAATAAGGGAAGAAAAAAACGATACGGAATTTGAGAATAATAAGTTGATTGGGTTTTTTACGAGTAATAAAGGATCATAATTTATTAAGTTTACTTTTTTGCACTCGATCTACGTACATTACGGAATCTACAACGCTGTATAACAAAAAGCTGTACCTACAAACTATCATTCAATGTAGGTACTGGCCTACTTTTGAAGACGTTTTAAAGTGATCCTCGTGATTCAATTGAATAAATACTTTTTGATTTGACTTGGCTTTTAAAGTTGCTATCAAAATAACATACAATATTTTTGATCTTGCTCAAGGTTTCATCAAAACGTCGTCGCGTCGTACCGCGTCCAAGGCATCGTACCGCACCGTGTGACCGCGCCCTAACCTCCTTAAGGTTTATCAGAGGTGTTTGAGCGTGATATGAGCATAAACGCTGGGACAGGTCATGTGACGACGGATATTGCTGAATTAACAGTTTAATTAAACTCGCGCGTCTGGTAGGAGAGTAGGATTCGAATTCGTGAAGAATTTGCATCGAAACGCAAACATCGCGCTACGTGCTTAGTGGTCACCTAATTTGATTTATTAACTCTTCATAAATTCAGAGATCCTCCCATTCATTGTTTTTTTGGACTGTTTTTACACTGTTTTTATGAAGTATCAACTATTTTTAATATAGTCTCAAAAATTATTATCCGAGTGAGAACTTTTGGGACTATATTAAAAATCTTTGTGATTTTCCTTAAGTGTAGGTAAACACTATAAAACAAATAAAAATTTGGTGTCATCGAATTAAAAAAATTACAGTGCAAATGTTAGCACCGTATACATTTTTAAGATTAGTAGAGCTCTTTGTGAAGGGCTCGTCCGGGGAAGTACTACCACCACGCCTTTTTCTGCCGCCAAGCAGCGTTGCTGTGTTTCGGTTTGAAGAGTGTGGTTGCCGGTGTAATAACAGGCACATGAGGCTTAACATCTGTATGCCTCAAGTTGATAGACGCAGGGCAGTGCATCGTAGGGCACGTTCCTATCGTGCGTGACTTACGAGGCAATGCTTTGTTATATGGTGATGGTTACCACTTAACATCAGTTGGGCCATCTGCTTGTTCCATCAGCTAATGGTATAAAAAAAAACATTACACGCTGCGCTGGCAGCGTTGACATAGCATATTTATTATTTCTAGTATTGGACTACTCTTATTCTTTGAACTATACCAGATGTAATCAAACATTATTATTTACAATACAGGTTACACGTGAAACAGAAAGTGTGTTTAGTTCACCTTATGTTTTATTACGGTCGTAAAAAGGATTTAATTTTAGGGTTTTTGTGTAGCCGGTTTCAGATATGTTAATTTTATTGACAAAGGGGTGTTTTAAATGGGATTGAATTTTAATGTGTGGTAAATTAGTTTTATGAAGCAACTTTTTAATTGCTTTTTTATAGCTAGAAATTAGAATTAGGATTTTTACTTGTGAACTTTCGTGATAGTTGATATTCCAGAACGATCTATATCCCCTTTTACGCCTTTGATAGTTTTTTCATAAATATCTGGTACAACTTTCTTTTAGTGATGCTTATTCCATAGAGCTTCAATATTGTATTATATTACATTGTAACAAGGATCATACAAAAGAACGGTAGGAACCAAGCCGCAAGTTTGTTGCCTGTTGTTCTAGGCTTTGGTCGCGTGGAACTGGCACCTAGAGTCACCTAGCTTTATGACGTTTCAAAGTGATCCTTGCGATTTTATTGAATAAATACCTTTTGACTTTGACTTTGACTATGACCATGGTTTTAAAAGACGAAACAAATTTGAAGTTCAACCAATTTGTCAAGGTCAAGGTGTTTTTAAAGTAATATAATATGTACTAAAAATTAATTAAAATAAGATAATTTACGATCTTTTTAAATCCGCTGACGCATATTTCAAAGTCGCCAAGAGTTATGATATTAAGACAAATCTGAAATCTTACATTTTATCGAAATAGAAACAGATTCACAGATAAGAAATATTCCTACAATTCCTTTATCAGAAAACCCGAGTTCGAAATAAGGGCTGGCACCTTTATTGCGAAAGGGATCATAACAGTAATTCACATACCCTTGATATACGACGTCGCATTGCTTTACCCGCGTGCTTGGAAGGGATTGGTTTGTTCATCAGCGAGCTGCTAGTCATGACTGGCTACTATCGACTACCAATTTTCAGAGTAGCAGAGCTCTTTGTGAAGGGCTCGTCCGGGAAAGTACTACCGCCACGCTTTTTTCTGCCGCCAAGCAGCGTTGTTGTGTTTCGGTTTGAAGAGTGTGGTTGCCGGTGTAATTACAGGCACATGAGGCTTAACATCTGTATGCCTCAAGTTGATGGACGCAGGGCAGTGCATCGTAGGACACGTTCCTAGCGTGCGTGACTTACGAGTCAATGCTTTGTTATAGGTGATGGTTACCACTTAACATCAGGTGGGCCATCTGCTTGTTCCATCAGCTAGTTGTATAAAAAAAACTATTCCTCAAGAAATAGTACCACACGTAGACTTGGAGACGTATCAGGCCATACACTGCTCGCTTTTATGTCCTTGTGGTAAGCGTCATTTTTCTTTAGCTTTTTGTCGATCAATCTGTATTCGTGTGTTCCACTCGTCAACCATCTGAAAAGGTTTGCTACTCAATATCACCCTACTAAAACTGAACTGATCAAGCAGATTTTCTTAAAGTGCATGCTTATTATGATATGCGCTATTTTGGTAATTATTATAATCTTTAGCCTGAAGGAGTCCACTGCTGGACATGGGTTTCTCACGCATATCTGACAAGGAATAAGGATTTTGCTACTATTCTTCACAATGTCGTCGGTGGGACGACATTGTGAAGAAGAGTAGCCTATGCTTCTTGTTTCTTTTCTTCTAGTAATATTTCTTCAGTTGTATTTCGATGAGCTATTATGGTCTGTTCATTGCTTGTTACTTGGTAATATTGTAGTTTCTAATACTTCTTCAAAATCACATTTGAACTTCTGGAGGTGCTATTACCTTTTCTTGGTAACCAAGCTCGCCTTATTTCGTTCACGCTTAGGTAGCATCTTGGAGAAGGTAAGGGCCTTATCATCACTCCGATCTGGGATCCATATTGTTTACAAAATTTGGCCCAGATTTGTTAGATATCATTGATTTCTGTTACAGCTCAAATTTTCGCTGTGTTCTAATACTTGTACTTAAAACTTCAGGGGGCTAAAGTACCCATCAATATGAATAACTTTTTCTAAGGAACCAACACTGTGAACGCTGTTTCATACATTTTAGCCCGGTAGGGATTTAACTTTTGTATGAAACAGCTGTTTTTTTTTCGCGTTCACAGTGTTGGTTCCTTAGAAAAAGTTATTCATATTGATAGGTACTTTAGCCCCCTGAAGTTTTAATTACAAGTATTGGAACACCTCGTATTCACCTTCCTATGTTCACAGTAAAGCAAGCTACCAAGTGGAAGATCGCAAATTATCGGGCAAGCTCTTTACAAACGCCCTGACCACTAATCCTCACAGTATTGGCTTGTTAGTGCGCTAGTGTTTTTTATTAGCGTTTATGGAAACACAGTATAAATAGTACAGTTTATGTCAAAATAGAAGGAGAATTGGCAGAAATGGTGCCTTCGGCCACTTTGGTAACTAACTGATTCTTAAAGCTTAAAGCTACTTAAATAAATTTTCTTCACTGTTTTGTTATCAGTTACTAAAATAAACACTTATTTTCCGTTTTCATTATATTTTATAACTAGCACCCCAAGTATGAGTTGTGTTTACCATATTTGGTTTTTCGTTCTTGTTCCGTGTTCATTGCGGGTTTTGTATGAAGACGCAGTAGAGATACCGATACGGAACTATTATGTTCTACTACTAATTTTTATCATACTTACAACATAAAGTTCCTTATCGGTATCTCTATCGCGTCGTCATACAAAACCCACAATGAACACGGAACAAGAACGAAAAACAAAAAAACCAAATATGGTAAACACAAATACACACACGAATAAACACGAATAGGTACTTTATTGACTGAATAATAAAAATAGAAATAATGAATTTAGAATGTGACTAGGTAGGTAAAGTAGGTAAACGTTGAATGTCTTTAAGTTTAAAAAAAAAATTGCATGTTTTTTAATATCGGTCCGCTTCTCTCTATTGCAACACCCTTACTGGGTACATTATGTATTGAATCACAAAATACATAGTCATAAGGCCTGATAATGTTAAATCTACATACATACATAATAATGCAATAAAAATACTGAATACTGAATACACAATTCATACAGGTACAGTTATGAAAAAATACTTATTGAGAACAAATAGTATTTTTTGTTATGTAACGAAATGGTGATGATTCTATGTTACGAAGAAAGTCGAAGTCGAAGTTCGACAGCCTTCATAGCTCAGTTGGTAGTAGCTCTGCCTTCTGCGCCATAGGCCGTGGGTTCGATTCCCACCAAGAACAAACATTTGTGTGATGAACATAGATGTTTGTTCTCTGTCTGGGTGTTATATAATATTATAAGTATGTATTTACAAAAAAAAAGATATACAACGTGTAAATGCTTGTACGACATTAAATTGAAACACGTACTCGGAATGGCATTTTTAGATTTTAGGAGTTGGTTTTATAAAAAAAGCCTTAATATTTAACGAGATATCGATACTTTTCCAATAAATCATTTCAAAACAACCTGTACCTATTATCAGTCGTGTTCAGGTCAACTTTCCGGGGTCACGAAATCATATGTCTATGAATCAAAAGAAAAAAAAGATAGAAATACCAAATTTACACGCGTTTGAGCAGAATAAACAATCAAAAAGTGCGATCTAGAACGACGTGACCAGGACAGATACATTTCACGTGCGTGTCGGAAAGAGAAGAGAAGCGCGCCCCGCCCCGCGTCGCCCACGCCTAGCCACAGAGCGACTGACTGAGGAAGCGCGTATGATTTAGTAATTGTTTCGGTAGCAACCTTGACCCATCTAATTTTGAAAATTGCATATTTGTTGCATTGTTGCATTGCTAGATTTAGGTACCGCGAAATAGACGCTTTTTGTGTGTGTGTTTTTTTTCATAATAAACTAAATACGTTACGTACCTAGCTATCTAGTTACCGCGAAATTGTCGCTTGTGAATGTGTTTTTTTGTTATTAAACTAAGTGTAGTGGCCAGCACGATCGCCAGACCTCACTCCACTAGATTTCTTTTTGTGGGGCTTCATCAAAGAAGAGGTAGGTACGCACAAGAAGTCGATACAGTGCAAGAACTGCGCAGACGGATTGTACCTAGGTGCTTTCGACAAACTGAAGCCAAGTGTCGAACAGCTGTGTTGGTGAAAGTACGGGCGAACGTTCCCCGTCAATTAAATTTGTGTGTGCAACGTGCGGGGGGGATATTGAAAACCTACGGATTTGAGGTAACCTAGGTACATTTATTATTTATTTTTAGTGTGCGGTACATTTTGTGTGTGTTCTGCCGCGCGCTCGACTTTCGGCTTTACCGGCCGGCGCGGCGGCGCCTTTGAGCGCCGCGCCGTGAGTGCGCGGCATATTCGCACTTATAGGCACCGACGAGTAATGAATGAACGTACGTTTCGTTGTTTGTGTACGTATACAGAGTGCTGTATAATTTTATGCTTTAACTGATGATTAGTTTGTTTGAAAATAAAAAAAAACTAATTATGAATGAATTTCAATAATTTTTTTTTTTAATCAATACTAGATAGTAGCACTACACGTGTATTAATTTAATGTCGTACAAGCGTTTACACCCTGTATAAGTAGTATATCAGCTTTCTGGTTCCCATATCACAAGCTTTGGCTTAGTTTGGGGCGAGATAGTGCTGTGTGGAATGTCCACCAATATTTATTTATTTATTTATTTTATTAAGTAAAATCGATAACATGTGTCTGTGTTTACTCTGAATTTACGACGTAAGTTTTTGCTCCATTTTGAAAACTAATACTTTTTGTTTATTTTTATTATAATAGCACCACCATCATAATACAAGTGAGAAGCAGGTGTCTTGGTATGCAATATATGTTTTTACTGCGAAAAACATCCTTATTATGTGTGTAAGAGTTAGAGAGTTTCACTATCTGTCAATTTCACTTAATTAATGAAATAAATAAATAAATATTAGTGGACATTCCACACAGCACTATCTCGCCCCAAACTAAGCCAAAGCTTGTGATATGGGAACCAGATAGCTGATATACTACTTATATGTTTTTTTTTGTAAATACATACTTATAATATTATATAACACACAGACAGAGAACAAACATCTATGTTCATCACACAAATGTTTATTCTCAGTTGGGATCGAACCCACGCCCTACGGCACAGAAGGCAGAGCTACTACCAACTGAGCTGTGAAAGCTGTCAATTATCTATACTTAATATCAAGTTGATGAATGCAGGGCAGTGCATCGTATTGCAAGTTCCTACCGTGTGTGACTTGCAGGGCAATTCTTTGTTATTGGTGATGTTTACCACTTAACATCAGGTGGGCCATATGCTTGTTCTGTCAGCAAAAAGTAAAACTTTGAAATCTAACCCCGAAACTATCTAGCCCCGAACTAAGCAATGCTTGTTCCATCAGTAAAAAGAATAATAAAATAAAACAAAAATAAATTTATACCTCCTGTAGCAGACATCTTAATATACCTACATAATGTAGTAACCGTCTTTAGATACAGACTATCAAAGAAACCCCAGACAATATCGTTATTCATAGCTCAATAAACAACATAGAAATTACAAAGCAAATTAATAAATACCGTGGAAAATGAAACGCTTCGTAGTTTCCAATAATCGAACGCCAGATGTCAACAAAGATCGCAAACTTGGGAAAGAGTTGAGAAGTAATATCGCCCTCCCGCGAGAACTGAGTCAATAAACAAAGGGGGCGTTTGATACACTTGTAAACTAATAACCCCGCCATTCTTGATATTCGTGAACCTATGCTCTTTGAAACTCATAGAAGAGAACTCTTCGCAGCATTCTATTCTACTTGGTATCCTATCTTATGTTTGTATGCTTTCCCACCTCATTAATCAGTTCTCTCTATCCTCTAACGTTTGCTGGAACAAAGCTCTATCTAGGGTTAAGCTCGCCTTTGTATATGACTATCATATCTTTTTTGTGTAAATCATTAGTGTACAATAAAGAATTAAAATAAAAGAAATGAATTGGGATAGTCAAAGTTAGACTGGTTAAATATATCGATCGATTGATTTCTTACTTGTAAATACTGAACTGATAACTGACTTATAACTTGTAAATAATGAACATTATTGTTCTTTTGCTCTGGAGGAGGGCGCTGACACTGCTACTCAGTTTCTAACTTTTGCAGCTGTCAATGTTTCCATTGTTTATTGTCACATGTTTTATGTTCAAAATAAATATATTTGATTTGATTTCGGGTTTGTTATTTAGTAAAGAGTAGATGACAATGTCAGTTACACAAAATCTGTTATAAAACTGTTTTTCTTTTATCTCATTTCAGTTAATTTTTATCTACTCTATCTCAGTCCTAATGCTACATCCAATATTAATAAACAATAGACTTGTGACAAATAAGCTACTGGAAACAATCAGACGGCGGAACTGAAGGAGGGGAGAATTGATTGAATTTTTGAGGTCCCGTTCTTGTAACTTGATCCGAACGTTGAAATTGGGTTTATTTGATAATCTGAAGGTTTTGCCTAAGTAGCTTATTGGCACAATTGATTTTATTTATATTCCAGGATATTTTCAATAGTCACCTTTCGACCTTGCTGTTCGAAAATTAGCTTTTTTATGACGTTTGCCGTTCTACTTGTTTTGATCTGGGTACGTGAATTTAAAAATAATCTGTGAATCAACGGAATAATATAGGAGGCTCATAATATATTACCAAAGGAAGTTAAAACGACCCACAATTTCCAATCTACAGCAATTGAAACCAAAAAATATACTAAAAGAACTATGAATTTATTGTGGGAAGTCTGTGGATGGAGAAGGCTCGAAATCGTTCGTACTGGAAATGTATGAGAAAGGCCTACGTCAAGCATTGGACTTTTGTAGGCTGATGATGATATGGATATCTTAATAGGTAGGTACGTCTTAATAATCAATATAGCGGTGAGAGGAAATATTGCTAAACTTCTCACCACACTTGAGGTGAATCTTCAGTTAATGAAGAAATTAGTTTCCAACTTCTCAGAAAGCTAATAATTTGTCCTTTGCTTTATTAATGACAATTCACTTCAAAGTCTGACCGAAAAGCCTTAGTGTCTTTTGAAGCGGTAACAGTATTCACAACCTTTATAAGTACACTTGTAGTAATAAACAGTGTCAGTACTTTGAAACGTTGAAAGAAAACATAGTGAGGAAACCGGCATGATATACAACCAAGTTCTAAAACATGTGTCAAGTGCTCGAAACAAGCCTTTTTGAGGCTCAAATCCTTTCACCATTGTTACGAAAGATATTTTTAAGGACAAGAAGAATAAATAATCAACAACCTTTAGGAGGAGTATTAACGTCTGCTGCAACTTTGCAACTCGAAAATCACAGTTTTTTAAACTTCCGAATTCGTATTTCATCTAAATCGATAGTTTTTGTAACGATTGAGTGAACAAGTCAAGGAAGACATTCGTTTTTTCTAACTTTCTTACCAAAACAAACAATGGCTCGACATCCCGGTAGGTGCGACAGAATGAGATAATTATTTACAATCCGACACGCAACCGAAAACGCTGTCCCAAAAAACTGTTACGTGAAATCTCATTTCCTAAGTTTGCTTTGTCCCGCCACTCAAAAAACAAACAAAAGGGGTCCCCCTATGCTCTGTCGATTGATAAAACTCTGCCTTTTAATAATCAGATTATAGCAGAGCCTACTTAAAATTCTGCAGTTGCAAGTACAGGTTTTAATGACAAAGCACTGGTTGAATTCAAAATTCGAAATGTCAGGACGGATTCGAACGATAGTGATATTTAAAATAATTATTTTTAAAAAGGTTTCATAGCGTAGTGTTGAGTCGATGCGTTTGCGTGATCAGCTCGCGTGTCTCATGCCTGGCTCAAATTAAAACCCTTACTGATAAGACACCATGCACCTCACGACTACGCGACTGTCGCACGACGGACGCCTCTGTTTTAATTACGCACCCTATACACTCCCCTTCGTATTAACAACGCTGAATATTTATCCAACTACTATTATAGCTGGACAAGGGTTTTTTTTTCTTTTATTCAACCCTATCCATTGTCAACTTTGGTCAATCAAATTTGAATATAAATAACTCATTCTGCTTTTTTTTAAGTCTGCTATGTTGGAAGCTTCTTATGTTGCTTGATGTCTTACGATGTATGCTATTTAGCAGTATCGATTATACCTACTTTGTCAGTAGGTTGCTTGATTCAGGATTTTACACCCAAATAAATTTCATTCCATTACATTGAAATATTTACGCAGGTTGGGTTTCCTATTACACTGAACTATATTTAAAAATTGATTCCTATCCCTCTGCACTTCTTTACTCATATTTTAGACTAAACTGTTGGGATATATCCATATTATTATTAGAACCTTGCTAAAAAATAAGACAGCCTTACGACTACTTCAATAGACGACATCAGAAGATGGATATTCATTGAATAAAAATAGCATTCATTGTTTTATTGAATGTGTCGAATAAAATAGCCGCGAATTTCTGAGCGAACAACATTCGACAGTACAAAATTAATGGTATCGATTACCTGGAGTCGGTTTTGAGATCGCGTGCGACTGATGCGAAGCCCGACACCTCCCGCGCCTGGGAGCTGCCGATGACAATTTTAATTGGGACAGTTCTTTTGCTCTTGCTGTGATGGAAGTGATTGTCGCATCTTATTAAAAATCGACAACTGCGTATAATGGCGACCATGAACAGGAAGCGTACGATGCCTCCCAAACGATGGACCGCAAAAACAAAAAATATGACGTCTTATCAAGATCGCAGTCGGTGGACGAAGAAGGCACAAAATTGTTCTTCCTCGAATTATATGGGGTCTGCTAGGCGGCAGAAAAAGGCGTGGTGGTAGTACTTTCCTGGACGAGCCTTTTACAAAGAGCTCTACTACTATCTAAGGCCCTCTGGCTTACCAGAGGGCCTTAGATAGTAGTAGTAAAACATTTAAGGCCTTAGCCTTAAATGTTTTAACTGTTCAAAGGCTTCTGATTATCTTCTGATTGATGTTATACATTTTAAGACGTCAATTCCATTTAAAATTATCAATTAACGCTTCCAATTGGCACTGATTTGGATCAGTTAATCTCTAGATAGCTCTGCAAAAAGCTCAAATGTTTTATGTGTATTTTGTAAAATAATTTTATCTTTCTTTGTAAATAAATGTAATTTTATGTTATTATAGTAAAATAGTCTGGTATTTTAAATAAAACAGCACTATACAAAATTCAATTTCAACAAATAAAATTGAAGCAGACATTTGGATCGCGTGAAACCTACAGATGTTCCAGCCAAAATCCGCAAGACTTGTATTACAAAAGCAATCGCTGGAGGACACTGTTCTGAAAGAAAACTGAAATTTACAACTATGAAAGTCGATAAAGTCGATTCTATGAATCCCTAGAGTGGCGCCCGCCCCGTCCCGCGACACTTAACGAAATGAATGTTGCACTGAGCTAGAGACTTTGGAAACTGAAATGAATATTGACTATCATGCTTGATAAAAATAGGCATACTGTACCAATAGCACAAGTTTCGTGAAAATGTAGTCAAAGTTAAAAAGTATTCATCAATAAAATCACAAGGATCACTTTGAAACGTCTTAAAGCTAGGTGACTCTAGGTGCCAGTTCCACGCGACCAAAGCCTAGAAGAACAGGAAACAAACTTACGGCTTGGTTCCTACCGTTCTTTTGTATGATCCTTTTACAATGAAATATAATATCACTTTAAGACAGATAACCGTCAAAAAACTGAAACTGAAACCACTTCACGACTTTGATCCCCAGGATCCCCGGTAGGTAGATATTCCCTCAGATCTCTTAGTTCCAAGTACTAACTCCAGATTTTTTGAGGACGTCTAAGGGTGGGTATATGCCAAAATCGCATCATCACATTGCTCCCAAAGGTAGCGAGTCCATCCACACGCCTAGGATCCAGAATGGTCGCCCACCGTTCGGTTTCAGACAAACTTCCTAACGCGCATTTTAATATTGTGGAATTCTAAGGTTTTACCCAGAGAGTTTTCCCAAAGTTTATGAAGAATACAATTGCATAAGTTCCGGCAAAAATAGCATATTTATCTAAATTAGTTTTATCACCAATTAATGAAATGGCACTGAACGAGCAGTTCGGACTCGCCCACGAAGGGTTCCGTACTATTATCTATAAAAACGGCAAAAAAAAAACACTTTTGTTGTATGGGAGCCCCCTTAAATATTTATTTTATTCTGTGTTCTATATTGTCTGTGTTTATGTTGTATTTGTTGTTATAGCGAAAACAGAAATACATCATCTGGAATTTCAACTGTCTAACTATCACGGTTCATGAGATACAGCCTGGTGACAGACGGACAGACAGACAGACAGACAGACGGACGGACAGCGAAGTCTTAGTAATAGAGTCCCGTTTTACCCTTTGGGTACAGAACCTTAATAAAAAAACGGTGCTACATGTACTAAATAAGTTTGAAAAGCGCAAGACTTGCAATGCAATCTCGGAGCAGACGCCGCAAATAGTTTTGCTACTACGTAGTACTATTATTTATTCTATGATTGCGGAGTTTGAGACGTTTTAAAATGAAAATTTTACGACATAGTCTTGTTTTTTTTTTTAATAAATTTGCAACACCCTCTTGTCTTTTATTTTTTGTGATCGACCACGACTTTGACTTTAAATAAATAAATAACTTACTACTCAAACACTTTTTGAGGTGATGTGAAGAATATGTGAAATTTCTAGCAGATTTCTTACCGATGTTACGAAACAAATTACGATTGGTGCCAGGTTGAATTTTAAACCTACAACTATAAAATATAATAAATAAATAAATAAATATTGGTGGACTTTCCACACAGCACTATCTGGCCCCAAACTAAGCCAAAGCTTGTTATACGGGAATCAGATAGCTGATATAATACATATATACTTTTTTTTGTAAATACTAACCCCAAACTAAGCCAAAGTTTGTAATATGGAAACCAGATTGCTGATATAATATATCTATACTTTTTTTTTCTAAATACATACCTATAATATTATAGAGGTATAACACCCAGACAGAGAACAAACATAAATGTTCTTCACACAAATGTTTGTTCTCGGTGGGGATCGAACCCACGGCCTACGGCACAGAAGGCAGAGCTACTACCAACTGAGCTGTGAAGGCTGTCAAAGACTATAAGACTGAAGCCAAAGCTTTACTAGATAATATGATAACTGTAAAATGAAAACCATATCGGTTAAGTTTACCTCAACCATATAGATATGTTTTGTGCTGAGAGTGATCGGAGGGTGGCCATTCCTGGGTGGGATTTATCACTCTCACAAGTTATAAGATAAATGGTTAGTTTTATAAGACCTTATTACGGATGTTAAGGATTTAAAATAAAATGTTTTTTTTAAATTATTTTATAATGAAAGCTTTGGTTTTTAATGGTTTCTCCGATTCAAAAACCGTGTTAAAAGTTTGACTTCAACTTTTACAAAACGTAATTTATATAAATCCCCATAACGGAGCTCAATTCCCGAAAGGCCATTCAAGGAGCGTACAGAGTATATCTAGCACTAAGTATAGATAATAGTCTCATTTAGACAATAGGACGCTTCAAGACGCTCTTGCGTTTATTTGGACGTAAAGCAGGTTGTCACTTATTTATCCACTCTATCCACGATATTAAGAATTAAAAAAAAAAAAAAAAAAAAAAAAAAGATAATTATGACCATAAAAGAACAAGAATTTAAGAGAAGTAAAGGTCTTTGTGAAGGGCTCGTCCGGGGAAGTACTACCACCACGCCTTTTTCTGTGCGTTGCTGTGTTTCGGTTTGAAGAGTGTGGTTGCCGGTGTAATTACAGGCACATGAGGCTTAACATCTGTCTCAAGTTGATGGAAGCAGGGCAGTGCATCGTAGGGCACATTCTTATCGTGCGTGACTTACGAGGTAATGCTTCGTTATAGGTGATGGTTACCACTTAACATAAGGTGGGCCATCTGCTTATTCCATCAGCTAGCTGTTTAAATAAAAAAAATAAGACATCAAACAAACAAGAAACATGGAAACACATGAAACACGTTAGTTTGATAACGTTTGTGTCCATTTAACTAATAAAACAATAACTTAAACACTAGCCAGAATGGTGTCTGGCCACAGTAGCTTATATCTAGAACGGTTTGTTCCTTTCTTTGATAAGATAATAAACAGCATGCGATTGGCACTGAATGTTAGGTTTGAATGCGGTTGGATATAGAAGTAAAAGTAGGGCATAGAAAATCTGGAAAATTTCTGAAAACGGTGACAAGAGTAAGTGACTGAGATGACGGATAATAGTTGTAAGTGGAGAGAAAGAACCTGTTGTGCTGACCCCACATAAAGTGTGATAAAGGCAGGAAGATGTTGATAACCTGTTTTTGGTATAAATGCGTCCTAACGACGCCTCAAGCAGCTCGGAGACTTAGCTCCGGCAATGAATGGTTCAATTTGCTTCTAAGTAATCGAGCGTCGAATGGACCACGCGGCATGAAATTAGATCATCATGCAGCCATATTCAAGTTGGTTCTTCCTGTGGTTATGTTGTTATGATGGAGTGATCATCAGTTCTGGAATAAAAGGACTTTGTGTGTTATGTGTGATATATTTTACCATTAGAAACTTCGTGCGAGAGGACTGAAGCATTGTATGATGTGTTTCTAACAGCTAAGGTTAGTTATAGTTTTGACTTCGACGCTGTAGGTTGGATCTTTTGTTTAGGTGTATCAATATTGTGTATAGAAAAAAAAGAAAGACAACCTTTTATTATTTGACTCAAATAGATACTTTCAAAAAAATAAATAAACAGAGGCAGTAAAACAATAATCAAAGTAGGTAAATAGATACTCATACTTAGTATATCTGATACATCATCAGATATACTGTTTTTAGAGTAATAGAGCTCTTTGTGAAGGGCTCGTCCGGGGAAGTACTACCAGCACGCCTTTTTCTGCCGCCAAGCAGCGTTGCTATGTTTCGGTTTGAAGAGTGTGGTTGCCAGTGTAATTACAGGCACATGCGGCTTAACATCTGTATGCCTCAAGTTGATGGACGCAGGGCAGTGCATCGTAGGGCACGTTCCTATCGTGCGTGACTTACGAGGCAATGCTTTGTTATAGGTTATGGTTACCACTTAACATCAGGTAGGCCATCTGCTTGGACCATCAGCTAGTTGTATAATTTTTTTTTATTGAATAAGTCAGTTAGTAGTTCTGTTTAGTTTGGGGCAGATAGAGCTGTTTGAATTGTTTGTCGATGTTTATTTATTTATTCAGAGTATATAATCCAATTATTTATGTTACAGGACAACCTACACCGTAAAATGGACGAAGCCTTAATCACTGATCTGATGTATTGGAGAAATTGGAAATACCGAAGCTTCAAACCGACTGCTTGAAATGGAGAGCAATCCTTACTTATATTATAAACGCGAAAGTTTGTAAGTATGGATGGACGGATGGATGGATGGATGTTTGTTACTCTTTCACGTAAAAACTACTGAATTGATTTTAATGAAACTTTACAATAATATAGCTTATACATCAGAATAACACATAGGCTACACTTTATAAATATATTGTGTGAATTGTCCAAAATATGACCATAAGTGTCAAGTAAGTAGGAAAAAATCTACCATCAGCGAGCTATTTCTGGCGTCCGCTGCCAAAACCGCTAAAGTTACACATATGTACTACGCCACGCTAGTATAAGCTACTCGAAATACTAATCCTGCGCAGACGAAGTCGCGGGCACCGGCTAGTGGTACTTTGTGAATGAGTCACGATCCTCAACAATAAAACTCCGAATATGAAAGAAGACGACGTAACAGAAATGGTTTCTACCGAGTTAGTGTTTATTACTGTATAAAAGTCTAGGTCGAAAGTACCTTGAACTGACGAGCAGGTATGAAGAATGTTACGAGAGTGAATAAAGCGAAAGAGGTATGTCAGGATCGTAGCAAGTGGAAATCCGTGGTCTCTGCCTACCCCTATGGGAAACTTGCGTGATTTTATGTATGTATGTATAAGGGTTATAATTGATCAACACAACAAGATCAGATAACTCGAAAGTTCTTGTCAATACGATAAAAACGAAAGCGTAGCAAGTTACGGAATACTGGAAATAAAAGTAAGCTTTATTATCATAACATCTTATTTATAACAATTCTCTGAGCCAAGCCAGGAATAGGCTTACCACAATCTAACAGACCCGTCATAACTGGATTTTCTACAGTTCATTATATTTTATAGGGAACGTCTAATATTACGCAATCCTAAGCATAATAATCATGGCTCGCGTCACTCTGAATTTTCTTTCAACCTAAAATGAGCTTTCTCTGATTTGTGTTAAGGTTTATTACCTGTGACTCTAAGGAGCGCGCAGAGGAAAGGTATCATTGATTAATTATTTTGTAAGAAATGTGTCCTCACTTAAAGCTCTGAATAAATAATAGGTACGAGAAGCATTTATGCTTCTTTTAAAAAAAAAATAGTTTACAGCTAAGATGACTCCGACTTTACAGCAGTTTATAACTGTTTAAGAATTCGCAATTTTTGATGTACCTATTAAATATAGAACTCAGATAGAGGAAAACATATGTTCACCACAAAGTTCTCGATGGGGATTGAAGCTATGGCCCACAAGCACACAAGGCAGAGCTACCAAGTGAGCTGGTGAAGGCTATCCATAATAATATCCAGTGAAATCAAAAAGAACTTATAAGGTAGTTACTGGCGACTCATAAACAGAACTTGGTGCTGAGGACTTTGTAAGAACTGTTATTATTCTGTGAAATAATTAGGAACTGCTCTCCAAACTAATAAAAGTTATATGGATGTAAACAAACTACCGCATACTTGTTTACACGTAATGGTAATTATAAAATTCCATCAGAATTCTTCCTAATTGGGAGGTTCCATCATAAAAACGATAAAAGTGTTTCACACTGTAAACAAAATATTAATAGCACCAGAAAATTGAGATACCATAGTGTCAATTTAAGACGAAAATAAAATTTTTATTGGTTTTATTGATCTGGCTACTGTTATCGTCTTTTATTTTTTGTAGTCTGTTTTTATTGTTTGTCTGACTTATAATAGACTAGCGGCCGCCCGCGGTTTTACTCGCGTGGCGGTGGTTGCTATCATAAATATTTATGGTGTTTTCTTTTTTTGGGTTCTTTTATATTTTAAGCGCCGATCCTGTTATTTTTGGAGTAAATGTAACCTTTATTTTAATCTAGGTTACAAACTATATTTGTTTCAAGTTTCATCCCAATCGGTCCGATAGTTAACGTGTGATTGAACCACAAACAGCCAACATAGTATCTTAAGAGCTGATTTCATCATGCTCTGTTAGTTACTAATCAAGGATTAAAAAGCCGTTAAATCTAACCTTAGATGTCAAACGCGTACATTTTGACATATTTAACGGCCCTTTAATCCTTTGTTATTTTAGAATGGCCGATTTCACCAGAGCATGGTGAAATCGGCCTTAGCATTTATAAATTTGTAGGATTTGTCAGATTTGGCGCTATCATCTTACCTAGCATTGGCTTCAATTAAATTAATAAATTGACCAGTATCACTTTATTGATATAAGTTGTCTTAAAACTTAAATTCAATATAAGCTATATTTCGGACAACTTATTACTTATACTTATTAACTTAGGCCTTTGAATATAAATCTTTCATTGTTTCAAGTTCACCATCAAACTTAATACGAACAGTCTCAAATTAATCAAAATCGCAGTTATGTGTGTTGAAATGAAAGCGGAAGACATAAATCATAGCAGGAACTGTATCGCCATGTGTCGACTGTCGTCTTGGATGTAGTTGTAGGGCTGCCAATGGCTTTCCTGGATATGCCCTAGTTCTGGGTGTCGATTCTGTAAACAACAACATCACGGGAATTTCACTGAGTGGATCCGCGTTCACTTCGATCACGAGCTTTGCCTCACTCACGTTCGCATTTTCAAAACATTCACGCGAGTGGCGCTAGTGATATTAATATTTATCTGTATTATAATAATAGTAATAGTCGTAATATATAATATCTCTCTTTTTTCTTGTCGTGTCACTAGTTTCTTTCGAAATAGTGCGTTGAAAGGATTTTCAGTACGCCTCAAGAGGCACCTTTCGAGCACTTGACACATGTTATAGAACTTTTTAGGTTCTACGACATGCCGGTTTCCTCACGATGTTTACCTTCGCCGTTTGAGAGTACTGGCATTGTGCACATACATTTTTGAACAGAAAAACTCATTGGTGCACGACCAGTTTCGAACCCACGACCTTAGGATCGAAAGGCGGGGCCGCTACCACTAGACTGCTCTAAAATAATATGTAATATTTGATCGAGTGAGCGAAGCGAACGAAGATCTTTGTTTCAACTTGGGCGATTTGGCATTTTATGTATGTATGTATGTATGTATGTATGTATGTATGTTTGTCTGGCGATAACTTTAGAACCGTTGATCCGATCTCCATGAAATTTGATATGTCGATAGCTTGTACTTGAGAAATTTACTGGTAAGTATATGAGTAAAATCGGATAAAGGGTTTTTGAGATATGGGGTTTTTTAAGAGGGCAAAAATAAAAAAAGTTACATAAAAAAATCAAGTTACATGTCATATGAAAGGGCTTTGTTTGGACATTCCAAAACAATTTTTACTTTTTTTTTGGGATGCTCGGTTTATAGAGATAAAATTTAAAAAGTTAAATTAATATAACCAGCGATCCAAGAGCTCCCATCTCTAAGAGTTTCGTTGAAATCAAGGTTTTTCTACTGGTCGGCCAGTTCCTTTGATTTTTCTTATTTTTTTTTCTTGAAATAATTTAAGGAGGTACTCAGTTTTCATAAAATGGTGACGACGACCAGGTCTGATGATGGAGCCAAGGTCTGTTCAACGGAACTCTTCAATAAATAGGCCAATAGAGTTGAAAGTTGGTAACCTTACCAAGTTAGTAGGCGGTAGTCAGAAAAAAGTCCAAAGATAATGTTTGGACTTGCCTCTGACTACTACCGACTCAAAGTTTTGTTGCGTTCGTCGGGTCGCATCACGAGATCTCAGTTCGGGGCGAACTACTAGTATATTAATATTCCATTTGACATTCTGGCATACACCAGAATGTCAAATTGAAAACTCACCGCAGATTCCGCGGTCACTTAGGTGAATTTTATTAACGGAATAGCACTACTGTACGTCCGGCCGAATCTAGAACACGCTGGAGATGTTAGAAAACATTGTTTCCGGAAAAACCCCGAATTTTGAGTGTGAAATATGGGAATATTTTTCTAAGGATATCTTGGTAAAACTCAAGTTTACTTGATGTTCGGTCATAAATCACTGGTTTTTGATACCTCTTTTGCAATATCACTTGAAAATTACGTGGATGAAATGATAATATTAGTTCTTTGTATACTATACTTTTATAGAACACTGACTATCTCTACCAACTACTAAGTTTTATCGTAATCTAGGACTCAATATCCTTTAAGAAGACAAAGAAGGATAGTTGAAGATACGTTAATACAATTTTTTTGTAGAATTCGTATTCCATATATACGCGCCTTTATATATCTAAAACAAGGTGTCTAGGTTAAGAGAGTTAAAATATTCTGATTGTACCATCCCATGATCAGTGGCGTAGCTATCGTAGGTGCAGGTGGTGCAGTCCAGCAGGGCCCCGGAGCTCAGGGGGCCCTCTAAACTAAGCTTCGAAAAGAGAGGGTCATCCAGCTCCCGGAGCTAGATAACCTTGAGCTTGCTCAATTTTTTTATGATTTATTTTAAAGGCCAATATAAGTTTAGGCTATGTGGATAGAGGGGGTGAGGGCCCGATTATTTTTCTATGCACCGGGGCCCTTGTCCACCTAGCTATGCCACTGCCCATGATAAGTCATTCATTGATCATAAAGGTGAACAATGTATCCAAAAAAATGCTTTTGCTTAAATTTGTTCGCCGTTTACGGATACGTTATGAGGACATCATCATTTGAACCTACAGACGCAGGTCTGAACGCAAGGTTACTACCACGAGACCACCAGACTTCAAATCAGTGACAGCCCTGTACTAAATTATGCAGGGAATGCGTCATTAAGGGTCGCCCTTCACCTTACCTACAGCAGCGCGTGTCACTCAAAACTGTCTCTCACCGCGCCTTTTTGGGAGTAAAAATACTCGTGACGCTCATTAGTACAATGTCATCAGGGGTTTGCAAGTTATTTTTTAAATATTGGGGACAGATGGAGTGATTGCTGGAGGGCGGGTTTATAAACAACGAATTCAGCCAGCAATGTAATGCAGGTTTGTGATGGTATAACCATCATAAACTGTTATTGTGATTGGCAAAAATATTCGCAAATTGAACGTTGAGAATTTTGGAGCAAAATATCCAAGGTTTTTGCGCGTCCGAATTTTTCAGGAACGTTTATAACCGTTACAACAATATTCATATTAAATCGCGAATACTAGTTTTGGAAATTTTTAAATTTTTTTAATTACGGGTATAAACGTTCCTGAAAAATTCGCACGCGCAAAAACCTTAGATATTTTGCTCCAAGTCGCAAGAGAGGGCAATAATTTATATTTACACAGGTTTTTTGTATTAATAATTTTCATGATTTATGGAAATAGGAAAATAAGTAGGATAAAGGGACTCGATCAAATCAGAAACAATAGTTTAGGTGATGATAGAAACGTGTTCAAACAGTAATCACCACCACATCATGCCCTCACTAATTGACCACCTTCTTACCGTTCTGTCGACAAATTAAGCCGGCTTGCGTGACGCGCGTGATCCGAGCACGTGTCGCGAACGTGACGTTGAGCCGTGGCAGTGAAGGCACGCCCTTATCTGATATACTGGGTTAAATCTGGAGCTTCAGCTATATTTCCACGCATGGTGCTGGACTTTGTGTAACTGGCCTAACAGCCCAGTAGCTCTGGATGAAATCTGGATCTTAAACTTAATAGTTCTAAAGTTCAGCACCACGTTGAGATAATTCTCAACGTGGTGCTGAACTTTGTGTAACTGGCCTAACAGCCCAGTAGCTCTGGATGAAATCTGGATCTTATACTATTATCTCAACGTGGTGCTGAACTTTGTGTAACGGCCTAACAGCCCAGTAGCTCTGGATGAAATCGGGATCTTAAACTATTATCTCAACCTAAGGTGCTGGACTTTGTGTAACTGGCCTAACAGCTCAGCTTTCGGCGTTGTATATTGTGGCCAGATTTATTGCTTACTTTAAGTGTGGGTGCAATTTTATGTCTGCATCCGGAATTATCAAATCGTATACCAGTGTCAATATATGAAGGTCAGTTAATGGTAAACAACAGAATACTAAACTGACTGATAATGTTTAAGAAACACTAAGGAAATGCAATTTTTTCCTTCTTTATGGAACTCTATAGCCTAAATGAAGAGGCTAGAATTCCCTGGAGGAGTCTAGCGGTGATGGAAGACATGGTGTATGATCTTATCTGCTTGGCAGGCAGCGTTGTCGTCACACTGTCAGTCCTAGTGTAAGTAGGTACTATGAAGTTGCTGCTGCCCATTTTCTGTGCCTAAACTTTCTAAACAAGAGGGATAAATGCAATTGTGTGTAAATCATCCAGATACAGACGGAAGACAACCATTAGAGGTGATTACACGCGGGTATATAGGGTCACAGCTTAAAGGGTTTATGAAAGGTTAGTTTGTGGGTAGTCGTTACCGGTAATTAGAGTAAAACTTTGTTATTATGATAACCTACGTGATAAATGTAATAGGCTTACTACTGTTATATCCGTGCACTGCGTGTCATTTCTCTAAACAACAAAATGAGGGGGAGTTTATCTTATTATAGTGGATCTTTTGTTTTATTATCTTTGTAAATCTTATGAAAAACGGAAACTGAAACAGCTTCAGCTGTTATGTTAGTGCCTTCCTGATATCTGTACAATACGTAACGTCCATAACACTTTACAGCCCGCAGTATCATAGACTGTGGATAATGAGATCATAGTAGTTCCACTAATTCAGCTTTTTGTATAACAGCTGAAGCTAGGAGAGTATAAGTTATAAACGAACCTATATTATCACGTTGTAAATATTGTTGTTAGTATCTCCGTTACCATTGCAGCGAAGCAGCGAGCGTGCACTAGTATTAATATGAACTTTTTGCTTATGGCAATACTATGATCTCATTATCCACAGTATATGATACTGCGGGCTGTAAAGTGTTATGGACGTTACGTATTGTACAGATATCAGGAAGGCACTAAATTTTAAGATCTACAAGAGAGCCCTGTCTACGCTATCAGTGTTTCTTGCTATATACTTTGCCGGTTTTATGAAAAAATGGAAACAGCTTCACGACTTTGATCCTCAGGCACGGTAGATACCCCTCCAGATCTCTTAGTACCAATTGATCTCATTAATATCTGTGTAAATCGTGTTTTCAGAATTCCAAAATTGAAAGCTTAATGCGGATTTCGCGGTCACTTGGGTAAATGTTGTTTACGGAATATCACTACTGGTGACATTAAAAATCTTGTATTGAGCAATTTGTCGAGATTCAAACTCGCAACCTCAGAAGCTGACCCGAATCTAAAGGCCTGAACCACTAATAGTTCATAAGTAATTTTGTAGTACTTATTATAGTATTTATTATTATTAAAAAAGATAATTTAGTAAGTGCAACTTGAGTAGCGGGTATTATTCACACGCAACCGAATCTAACTACCCGTATAAATTACCTGATGTTAGCACCAGTTTCAACCAGTTAACCTCAACTTACTATAGGGCACAATAAGGGACTATAAGGCACTATAAGTCACGTTGAATGAGGGAATTGTGTCCTATGTGCACTGCGTCCATCCACTGGGAGCATATCTCAGTGGATAGTCGCAGTGCACAAAGGACCCTAAGCCAACGTGCTTTATCAGGTAATGCGATTGTTATAGGCAGACTACTACTCTTATACTGAATGCCTTTTGATTGCGAGAGCACCGGTGGCCTAGTGGTAGCGGTCCGATCCTAAGGTCGTGGGTTTAAATCCGGTCCAAAAACTTCTTTTCTTCAAAAATTTCTGTCCACAGTGCCAGTACTCTCAAGCGGTGAAGGAAAACATCGTGAGGAAACCGGCATATCGTAGAACCTAACAAGTTGTCAATCATGTGTAAAGTGCTCGAAAGGAGCCTCTTTGAGGCGCACTTAAAATCCTTTCACCACACTGTTTCAAAAGACACTAGTTAAAAACGTTAGTTAGAAACGGAAGACCAGCGTTGTAGTAGTGCATCAAACACTATTACAGCATAAAGCTGAGAGATGACCGATTTTGTTGTCACAGTATTGTTACTTATTGTTAATTTTTGCCTTTGTTTTTGAGACACAAAATATTTTTTTTTTATTTGACACAGCCAGAAGCATGCCTTTTGACTTGAAGACTGTTAAACTAGTGCTAATCTTCAGACCACCGCCGTTATATAGCGTGTCTTCTATCTCGCTGGACAGGCTAGATTAATTAAATTCATTCTAGGCACATTCTCTCAAGATCTAGATATTGCTGCCATGGGATGAAATGTTTGGGTTCCGTCAGGGTAACGGGTTATATCAAGTTGATGCATTGATTAATTGTACTAAGAATTAAAAATTTTAATTATTCTCTAGCTAATATAGAAATGTGAAAGTAATAGAAAGAAAAGAAAGAAAATACATTTATTTGACATACACACAAAAAGAATAAAAAATAAAACAGAACGGACAGGTACAGACAAACAGGTTAAATATGTAACACATAAAACAATAAGAAGAGAAAATACAATAATAAATATCAAATAAAGTTCGCTATAGCCAGTCCCGTCCCGTTGCGTTGGTATGCCAAAAAGGCCCAGAATCAGCTTTTGCTGGCTAACAAAGTAGCTAAAGTACCTTGCCAAGCAGCGCTGGTTTTCAGTCAGTTACGGAAAGTTACGGTTTTTATAACATGAACCAAGCTAATAAATAAAAAAAAAAGTATTTTTCAAAAATTATTTATTTGGAACAAGAAACAGAAGTACAGGAGAGAGAGAGAGAGAGACAGAGAGAATAAAGAGAAAATGCCTTAAATATTAATGTTAGCAATCACTAATAAAGTTTGTGAGTAATATAACATTTTAAGTTGTTCGAATGTATTATGAAAAAAAATATACTTTTTTTTTATATACTTTTTTTCAAATGTATTATGAAAAAAAATATACTTTTTTTACTAATACTTAGTTGTACTTTTTGTAGTAGTTTTACTAGTATACACGTGTCAAAAGTGAAAACGAAGCAAAACCCAAAAAAAAAATTTTTTTTTTGAGCAAGCTATCATCGCGATTGTGTTACTAAATGTTTATGGAAAAATGACTACATAATTATTATTCATAAAAAGCAGACAATTTCTGTCTTTCAAATAGAGCTGAGCCAAGCAGTTTTTTTTTTATTGCCTAATCTGGCAGACTGGCCACCTGATGGAAAGTGGTCATTGTCGTTCATAGACACCTGCAACACCAGAGGCGATGCTGATTAGTTTTGTTGTTTTATAACGTTACAAATAGCTAACTTTAGCGTTTATAGTTTTTTTATACAACCAGCTGATGGAACAAGCAGATGGCCCACCTGATATTAAGTGGTAACTATCACCTATAACAAAGCATTACGTCGTAAGTCTCGCACAATAGGAACGTGCCCTACGATGCACTGCCCTGCGTTCATCAACGTGAGGCATACAGATGTTAAGCCTCATGTGCCTGTAATTACACCGGCAATCACACTCTTCAAACCGAAACACAGCAACGCTGCTTGGCGGCAGAAAAAGGCGTGGTGGTAGTACTTCCCCGGACGAGCCCTTCATAAAGAGCTCTCTTATATATACTCTTATATATCTCTACAGCCACAGATTATATTTTTTTATCGTGCTTACATAACTTGAATGAACTAAATCCTTTCCAAAAGTCGGTTAATTGAATACGGAGAATTCATCACGTACAACGTCGGAGGTCGATGGGGCTCGTGATAGCCAACGTAGAGCTACGAAAGCCGCGCAATCTTTTAATAGATTATATAACTAATCTATATAATAATTTGACCGTACTTTTTTAAGACGATTTTTTTCCCTATAAAATCACTTAATGTACTATTATAGTTATAAAAAATTGCAAACAACCAAGCTCCAGAGAATACCTTTACATTAATTCTGCAAAGATATTATTTGGATCCATACGTTTTTATTTATATAAAAAAATTATAGTGGTACTCACATATTCATACTCACACAATAGGTTTCTGTGTTTTGAGACCTGAACATATTTGTCCTTGTTTTTATAGAATGGGGCGTTCTTTAAAGCACTGCTCAAAGCTATCCCTGTCACTATATCATTATTTAGGGAATCCTAGTTAGGGGACCAAGTCGAACCTAAGATTTTGTTATTTTGTAGTTCACATCGAATTATTTCACAAATGTAGGTAAACTTCTGCTTTTTTTTTTACCTATGTATTATTTTCTATACCTGTACTATGTATGTACCGATTTACTACTTACTGGAAATAAATATTACCCATTGAATGACAACAGTTAAAACACTCTTTCTTTTTAAAATCTTTTGACAGATTTTAATATGTAAGGCATGCTTACAATTTAGAGAGACTATGGTAAGTTGAAAATTATTCTATGGTCTATGGATAGAACCGACGCGTGCTTTGTACGTGACCATGATCATGTCACGACAGACGATTCGGTGGTGAACTGTCACCTTTTGGTGCTGGTTGGAGAAATATTTTGAAAGAAGCACTCCATCATATCAAGAATAGAACTCTTTGTGAAGGACCCGTCCGGGGAAGCACTACCACCATGCCTGTTTCTGCCAGTGTTTGAGTTTTTAGGGTGTGGTTGTCACTGAAATTACATGAAGCTTTATATCTGTCGGAGACAAAGCTTCGTTCACCTGCAAGCGGACACCGGAGGCGGGGGCCGGGGACGGAGGGAGCCGGCTCGGTACCGATCGGCGCCGCACTACTCTTCGCAAGAACACAGACCCCAGTAGACACGCATAACGCATCATATTAATTGTCCGTATTAAGTGTCATTATAATAGTGCTTGCATAGATAACATAAATAAATTTCATTATCTTCGGGCTTCTCTTCAAGGAAGTGCCGCTCTGATTATTAAAAATATAGTTTTCAAAAGTGATAATTATGTGACTGCGTGGGAGTTGTTGTGTGAGAGATATGATAATAGTCGCCTATTGGTAAATAACCACTTACAGGCATTATTCAATGTGGATCCTATCCGTACAGAATCATGTAAGTCGATTAGGTATCTTATTTATGTCACTAACAAGAACATCAGGGCTCTCACGTCTTTAAAAGAACCCACTCAACACTGGGACACGCTTATCATTTACATGATGTCTTCTAAATTGGATGGTGTTACGGGTCGTGAATGGGAAGAACATAGGAATATATTGAGTTCATCCCCAACCCTAGCACAGTTTATAACGTTTTTGAATAACAGAGCCGACTTATTAGAAACTTTAGAAGAAAATAAAAATAGTAGTAAATTAAAAGTAGAACCTTATAAAGCTAAAAGTTTAGTTATTAATAATAGCACTGATAATTCACAGAAAACTTTCAAACGTAAATCATGTCCATTGTGTAATCATGAGTCACATCAGCTGTTTACTTGTGAATCATTTCGAAGCCTACCGCTTGAATCCCGCACTTTGAAAGCAAAAGAGTTCAATGTGTGTTTGAACTGCTTGCGTTTTGGTCATACAGCAAAGAAATGTTTTTTGTCACATTGCAAATACTGCAAAGAAAAACATAACACTCTTTTGCATGCTGATAAATCTTCGCCTTCCACTTCTCGTGATCATTCTTCTTCGTTGTCCGAAGGCATAGTTCTGACAACTGATGAAATACAGATTACTACTCCGTCGCGTGTTTTCCTTTCCACAGCGTTGGTGAGAGTGGTTGACAGCAAGGGCAACAAGCACACCGCCAGAGCGATCCTGGACAACGGTAGTGGCATAAACATCGCGTCTGACGTTTTATGCAGTAAGCTGGGTTTGCCAAGGCGGAACGTGAGCTCCACGGTATCAGGTTTTCACAATCATGTATCCCATAGTACACAGTCTTGCAATCTCACAATTGAGTCCTTAAATAGTGACTATAGGTCGAACATAGATTGCCATATATTCACGAATGTCACGTCAGCTGTACCAATTACATATATAGACACAAAACACATACAAATCCCATCAGGCTTATGTTTATCTGACCCGTCTTATAATATTCCTTCAAAGGTGGATCTTCTTATCGGGGCAGATACCTTCTGGGACGTACTAGGTAGTCAAAAGATTAGCCTAGGCAAGCACTTACCTGAGTTACGTAGTTCGGAGTTTGGATGGATAGTCACTGGTCACGTCCTAAATTCTAAAAGTACATTCGGTCAATGTTTTTTTACGCAAGGTCAACTTGATCATGACCTCACTCGCTTCTGGGAAATAGATAGTGTTTCTCCTAAGCACTCACTATCCGCAGAGGAACGTGCGTGTGAAGAGAGCTTTTCTCTCAACACAACTCGTGATGACGATGGTCGTTTTGTGGTCACGATTCCTCTACGGCAAAATCCTTACGTACTAGGCGATTCATTTGAAATGGCTAAGCGTCGTTTCTCATCACTTGAGCGAAAATTTGAACGTGAGCCAGCATTTAGAGAGAAGTACTTAGATTTCATGAAAGAATACGAGCGATTAGGGCACATGACTGAAAATAAATCTTTAAAACCTTACAGTGACAATATAAATTACTACCTACCTCATCATGGCGTACTTCGGGAGTCAAGTACAACTACAAAGTTGCGTACAGTCTTTGACGCTTCAGCCGTTACCACTTCCAGAATATCACTTAATGATATTCAGATGGTCGGTCCTACTGTTCAAGACGATCTCTTATCGATCCTCCTCAGATTCCGTCAGCATAGGTACGTTATATCAGCAGATATAGAAAAAATGTACAGATCTATATATGTAGTTCCTTCTCAACGTTCATTGCAACAAATCATTTTTAGGTATGATCCCTCTCATCGCTTAAAAACCTACACTCTAAACACAGTATGTCAGGGTACCGCTTCAGCGCCATTTCTTGCGACAAAAAGTTTAGTCAGTCTGGCATCTACAGTTAGCGATAACAGCGTTAAATATAGTATAGCACATGATTTTTATTGTGATGATCTTTTAAGTGGGGCGTCCACTGTAAGCGATGCTATAGAGCTTTGTAGGGGAATAATTGCAGCATTAGATTCAGCTAAATTTAATATACGTAAATGGCAATCTAACAGCTCATTAATTCTGAATGAACTGTTTTCTGGTGTAAAAGTAGATACGAACACAATATTGGATCTGTCAGATAACACAAACACATCATCAAAAACGTTAGGCTTATATTGGCTTTGTCAACCAGATTCCTTATCGTTCTCAATCAACATTGAGCATAAAAAAAAGGTAACAAAGCGCCACATTCTTTCTGTTATCAGTCAGATATTTGACCCGTTAGGACTTGTAGGTCCATGCGTTGTCGAAGCAAAAATTATTATGCAGAGATTGTGGGTCAATAAAAGCTCGTGGGACGAAGACGTTTCATCAGAGGTATTAGACCTCTGGTCTTCATTTGCTAACACTTTGCCCTGTCTTAACGAGTTACAGATTCCTAGGTGGGTTCTTAGTGACTTTTGTATCAAAGTCGAAATCCATGTATTCACAGATGCTTCGGAATGTGCTTATGGTGCATGCGTCTATATCCGGTCTGTGTGTAGCTCAGGGGTCGTTAGTGTTCAGCTCTTAATTTCCAAAAATAAGGTAGCACCCATCAAACCTACAACTATCCCTCGTCTTGAGTTATGCGGGGCCTTATTAGGTGCGAGACTGTGTACTAAGGTACAAAGTTCACTTACATTAAAAATAGATATGTGTCGATTCTGGTGCGATTCCACTATAGTCTTAGGGTGGTTATCCACCCCTTCTAACCAACTTAATCTTTTTGTACGTAATCGTGTAAATGAGATTCAGGAAAGCACCAGTGGTCACACGTGGAGCTACGTGCCGTCCAAGGAGAACCCGGCAGATCTTGTTTCTCGCGGGGTGAAGGCTGATGTTATCAGCGAGGCCTCGTTGTGGTGGTCAGGTCCGTCTTTCTTGCTCGATTCAGAGCATTGTTGGCCTAAAATGCCTAATGAATCCGAAATCCGAATCAGAAACATGATCTACCGGATCTCAATTCATGTCTTGTCTTAAATAACAACTCAACCAAGAATGATGACAGTAACTTATTTAAAAATCTTATTCTAAAATATTCAAAATTTACACATTTACAAAGAGTTTTAGCCTATATACAAAGATTTATTTACAATTGTAAAAGTAAAAATATTCTAGTCATCTTTCTTGTGAAGAATTACAAAAATCATATAATTTTATCATGCATACTGCCCAGCTGGAAATGTTCCCTGATGAATATCTTATCTTAAAATCAGGTAGCTCTTTGCCAAAGAAAAATAGATTAATATCATTGACCCCTTTTATTGATTCCAATGATATCTTGAGAGTTGGTGGCAGACTTGATAATTCTCCATATAGCTACGACATAAAGCATCCTATATTGCTTTGTAGTAAACATCACATAACAAAAATCATCTTTCATATGCATCACTTAAAACTTTTACATGCTGGACCACAGCTGTTATTGTCCAACATACGTCAGACTTACTGGCCTTTGGGAGGAAGAAACCTGTCTAAATCTATAACTAAAAGTTGTATAAAATGTTTCAGATTCAAAGCCAGTAATGTTCAGCCCATTATGGGACAGTTACCCGAATCCAGAACTACACTGGAGTTCCCTTTTTTACACTGTTCAGTGGACTATGCAGGGCCAGTTATGATAGCCAATCGTAAAGGTCGAGGTTGCCAGCTAGTTAAATCTTACTTGTGCATTTTTGTCTGTTTAGCTACTAAAGCCGTGCACTTGGAGCTTGTTACAGACCTAACGAAAGAGGGTTATATGGCCGCTTTAAACCGGTTTGTGGCTCGTCGAGGGAAGCCTCGAAGTATAACCTCCGATAACGGAACCAATTTTGTAGGTACATGCAACGAATTATACCGCTTTTTAAATGATACGCAAAATGAAATAGGTTCCGAAGTCGCTCAAGAAGGTATAAGCTTCCTCTTCATCCCGAGCTACACCCCTCACTTTAATGGCATGGCTGAGTCCGCTGTTCGTTCCACCAAATTTCATCTTCGTAGGCTTCTCCAACTTACTCATTTCACGTATGAAGAAATGCACACTTGCCTAACTCAAATTGAAGCCATTCTAAATTCACGTCCTATCACTGCCTTAAATTCAGATCCTTCCGATTTTACCCCCCTTACTCCCGCTCACTTCCTTATAGGGCGATCACTTGTGTCTGTTCCGCATCCTCAGGTGACAGAGAGAATAACCAGCCTTGAGAGATACAAACGAATAGAGTTTGTCAAGCAACACTTCTGGACAAGATTCTCCAACGAGTATGTCACCACTCTGCAACAGAAGACAAAATGGCCCACTACTTCAAGTGAACTCAAATTGGGTTCTTTAGTCCTCATCAAAGACAAGGCGCTTCCCCAACTTCGTTGGTCCCTGGGACGCTGTGTAGCCGTTTACCCAGGAACTCGGGATCAAGTCGCACGAGTCGCCGACTTGAGGATCAAAGGAGGAGCCATCATTCGAAGGGCATTTAACAATATTTGTCCCCTTCCAGAGTCAATCATTTGAACCAGCAGCCTACCTACCTACCTACTTCAACCCGGGGAGTATGTCGGAGACAAAGCTTCGTTCACCTGCAAGCGGACACCGGAGGCGGGGGCCGGGGACGGAGGGAGCCGGCTCGGTACCGATCGGCGCCGCACTACTCTTCGCAAGAACACAGACCCCAGTAGACACGCATAACGCATCATATTAATTGTCCGAATAGAATCAGTATTTTACAGTCCACTCGCATTTCATTTTACCATCCAGCTGAGCTAGGTACCCAACATATCAGTTTGCTTCAAGTTTATGGACGCAGGGCAGTGCAGCGTATGGCGCGTTCATATCGTGCGTTATTTGCGAGGCAATGCTTTGTTATAGGTGATAGTTACCACATTTTTTATTGTAAAAAATCATTATTATTTTGAAGAAGAAGAATTATTATGGGCATTCTTCATCCGCGATTTTAATAATATCCAGTCCTTTCGTTTGGGAAGTTCCGTTCGATCTTCGCTTTGACTTCGAGTTCGTGGTCGTCATTCGAGAACCTTTATTCCCCAGCGGTTGTTGGTTTTACGAGCAACTTCAATATTTTTGTGTGAATATTATTTATGTTATTTAATATTACAGTGATCAGTGATCGTTCAATTTTCGATGAGAACAGTAGTGTCCCTCGCGTCGCGTTCGCGTACCTAGGTACCTACAGTGCAAATTGCAAACGCATCATAACAACGTCGCCGCCGACGTGCCGCCGGATTGTGACAATGACCCAGTTATTTGTCGCGTAAGGCATGTCTATCGACGACTAATCATATTGTTAAGGCGACACTACTTGCCCTAACAATGGATACACCAAGTAAGGAATTTACAGTGTTGCTGCGGACAGAGCTGGAGTATACATTGTATGACCGCTACAATAAAACATATGAGCGCCTCAGAGAAGAAAAGCAAGAGCGGGAAAAGCTGCAGGGCCTTGTGGAAAATATGAAGAACCAAATTGAAATTCTTCAACAACAGCTGAAATGCGTTGCAGAATCTAACATTCCATCAACATCGAATATGGAAACCTCCTCAGCACTCAGTAATGCTGATTACTGCACGGACGAGGAGGAACTAGCAAAAGAAACTGAGTGGATTAGAGCAAAGTCCAGGAAAAAAAGGAAAATGAACACCTCTCCCACTCAGTCCCCGCCGCAAAAGAACACCATTGTAAAAATTCAAAAAGTTCCCCCACCCCCTCCCATTATTGTGGATGATGTGAAGAACTACCAACAATTTTATGACTTCTTGTCTACAAAACAACCAGCTGGCACCTTCACAATAAAAATGTTAAGTGGAGACAGCGTTAAAATAAATGCCTCAAATGAGGAATCTTACCGAGGTCTAACAAAGACGCTGTTGGACAACCACAGCCTCTGGCATACATATGAAAATAAACAGGAAAGGCCGATACGGGTAATGGTAAAGAAATTGCCTTTTACTTGTATGCCAGAAAGGATTATTGAAGACCTAAAATTTAATGGGTACAAAATCGAGGAAGCCGTAAATAAACTAAGCTGGAAGAGCAAAGAACCCCTGAATATGTTCCAGCTCTCATTCAGTAACAAAGAGGATATTAACAAAATCTATGGAATTAAGTCTATACTAGGTTGCATGGTGGAAATACAACCACTCAGAACAACAAAATTAGTTCCTCAATGTAAGAGGTGTCAAGTCTATGGACATACTCAAAAGTATTGCTCCAAAGAGCCAAGGTGCGTTAAATGCACCGGAAAACACCTAACAATGGACTGTAAAAAGCCTACAGAAGAGAAGCCTAAATGCGTGCACTGTGGAGATGCACATCCGGCTAATTATCGAGGGTGCATTATAGCTAAGGAAATGCAGAAAATTCGTAGTAAAAGCATTAAAAAACCAGATGCAATGCGGCAAACTGCTAGCGGTAAGCAACCCACGACTAGCCTTCACTCTAGTATTGCTAAATTGTCAACTGCAACCAAGAGCGTCAGCTACGCTCAAGTTACTTCCAAAAATACTACGCCTGCACTTGTGCAACACAAGGCGCATGACGTCACTAACAACAGCAAGCTAGACGAAATTCTTAAACTAATGTCATCCTTCGATGAACGCCTGAAAAAAATCGAACATAGCAATAAAATGGCTATTTCCAAACATTCAAAATGATTTGCAAACTTAAAATTATGGCTTGGAATTGTAATGGGCTACTAAATCATCAAAACGAACTGCAAGTAGTCCTTGACATAGAAAAGATTGATTTGTGTCTCGTATCGGAAACTCATTTCAATAAACAATCACACATGGCATTTAATGGCTATAAAGTCTATCATGCTCTACACCCTGCTAACAAAGGAAGAGGGGGTAGTGCTGTTATCATAAAAGAAAACATCAAACACTATGAAGTGAGTAAATGTGAAGAGCCAGATATCCAGTCTGTAGCTGTATGTGTCAATACAAAGCGATATTCTCTTACGGTAGCAGCCATATACTGCCCACCGCGACATACAATTGATGAAGATACATATTTAAGATTTCTTCAAACGCTTGGCCAAAGATTTGTACTGGGAGGGGACTTCAATGCCAAGAATACGTATTGGGGTTCCAGACTAACGAATACAAAGGGCAATAATTTGATGAAAGCCATAAAACAGATAAAAGGTGACGTCATATCTACTGGCTCACCGACGTACTGGCCAACAGATCCAAATAAAATTCCAGACCTGATAGATTTTTTTATCTTTAAAAACCTATCGCGTAACTACTTACAAATAAAAGAGAGTTATGATCTAAACTCTGACCATTCTCCAATATATCTAGAAATAAGTGAACAAATTTTACAAGTTCAAAACGCTCTGACCCTAGTAAATAAGTATACTGATTGGGAGAGTTTTAAGATAGAACTAGATTTTAATATAGATCTTAAGGTTCCACTAAAAACACCGGAGCAACTTAACGTAGAAGTAAACAATTTTACAAAACTTATACAACAGGTTGCCTGGAATAATACACCAGTAAACAAGAAAAGAGCCACAAGAAACAACTACCCTTATGATATCCTACAACTTATCAATGAAAAAAGGAAACAAAGAAATATTTGGCACCAAACTAGATTTCCACAAGATAAAAAGAAGTTGAATAATCTAACAAAACAGCTAAAAAGAAAAATCCAACTCTTTAACGATGCGTCAACTGAAAAATGTCTCCAAAACCTCACCAGCGACCGTAGTACAAACTACTCACTTTGGAAGGCAACTAAAAATATGAAACGACCCGTTACCCTAATTCCTCCAATAAAAATAGGACCAGGGAAGTGGGCCGTTAGTAACGAACAAAAAGCTGAAAGATTCGCAGAGCATCTAGAAGAAATATTTAAATCTAACGAAGGCCAAAGCAACGATGTACCAACAATAAACGAAGTTTGTAACGAAACACTAACCATAAAGCTGGTATCACCCAGAGAAGTTTGGAGTGAAATAAAACATCACATAAGCCCAAGAAAATCTCCTGGATTTGACCTTATAACGGGAGTGATTTTACATAACCTCCCAAGAAAAGCACTAGTCAAACTGACAACCCTAATCAACGCAGCATTCCGACTAAAGAGTGTACCAGATTTATGGAAAGTTGCTGAAGTTATAATGATAGCCAAGCCAGGAAAACCGCCACATGAAGCCTCATCGTACAGACCGATTTCCCTGCTACCTATCTTGTCAAAACTATTCGAAAAGTTGTTACTCAAAAGACTCAAGCCACTCATAAATAATAGAGGTATTATACCAGACCACCAATTTGGATTCAGAGAACAGCATTCCACAATAGATCAAGTTCACAGGATTACAGATGTCATTGAGAAAACACTCGAAGAAAAAAAAGTTTGCTCCACTATCTTTTTAGATGTAGCACAGGCATTCGACAAGGTATGGCATGAAGGGCTATTACTGAAACTGAGGAGAGTACTACCTTCAGAAATCGCAGATGTAATAGAATCCTATTTATCAAATAGAGCTTTTAGAATAAGGCAAGAAGACGCTTACTCAGAACTTAAAAAAATAAAAGCTGGGGTGCCACAAGGAAGCGTACTAGGCCCGGTCCTGTATCTTCTTTTCACAAGTGACATTCCCGTGCTACCAAATAACACCATTGCAACCTTCGCTGATGACACTGCTATAATGGCTGTCGGAAGCACTCATGCAGAAGCTGCTGAAAAGGTACAAGCAGCAGTAAATGAAATCCATGATTGGACTATAAGATGGAGAATAAAGCTTAATGAATCCAAGTCGGTTCATATCAACTTTACTAATAAAAAAGACAAGTACTATGCGGTATTTATTAACAATAAAATCATACCATACGAAAACACAGCAAAATACCTAGGTATGACGCTTGACGCGAAGCTGCGCTGGAAAGCACACGTCAAGAAGAAAAAAGAAGAGTTAGAACTACGCTACAAAAGGATGTACTGGCTGCTTGGAAGGCAATCCGCTTTGTCAGTGCATAACAAGCTTTTGTTGTACAAACAAGTCCTGATGCCAATATGGACGTATGGTATACAGCTGTGGGGCTGTACCGTTAAAAGTAACATTGAAATAATACAGCGATTTCAAAATAAAGTGCTCAGAGGCATTGTCAATGCACCTTGGTACGTGAGAAACGATGATCTACACCGGGACCTCCAGATTGAATTCGTTGATAAATTAATTAAAAAATACGCAGAAGCTCACGAAAAAAGACTTCTTCACCACGTGAACGTCGAGGCCATCCAGCTCCTCGACAACACAGACAAAGTGAGAAGACTCAAAAGAACCAAACCTTTTGAGTTAGTGCAGTGATAAACCTAATATTGTGTAGTGATAGTGCTACTTATAATGAACACAATAACAAAGTGTAGCCTTAAATAGAGACTGTAAGAAAAGTGCCAATGGACACATTCTTAGTAATATTATTTCTATAAAATTAAGTCAAAGCAAAATTACTCAATAGCCTACTTGGCTAGATTGTAATGATATTAGGGTATCGCATAACAAGCGCTACACTAATATAGTAAAAAAAAAAAAAAAAATTTAATATTACAGAACAGGAAGAAGATTTTTAGAAAAAAATATTCTTTTCAGTTTTATAAAAAATATACTCATAAAGAAGAACTTTTTTATTAATTTAAATTTAAAAAAGGTACCCAAGATTTCTTGCAATAAATTTCTTGGCAAAAAAATCAAACAAGAACCCTATTCTCTTACCGTCCCAAAAATTCGTAAACCAATTTAAACTCACAATAGGGAAGTATTCTGACGATGCAAATTGACAAATAATCTTCAAGGGAACGCAAAAAATGATTCTATTAATCAAACAGTCACACGGTGACTTGAAGATCTTCCCGATGAGAATTGACGAGATTATTAGTCTTTCCGACTGCGTAAGTCAAAAAAGTTGCCAGCAATACGCCACTTTGGCTAGATCTAGCCACTTTTGAGTAATATTAGACAGCTTTAGCAAATGTTTGAATCTGACTACATATTCATGGAGCTTAAGTACTTTCCGATTCTGTAATCCCTATATCATGTTATATATAGTGTATTCAAGCAAAATCCTGCTTTAATTATTCCTAAAAAACTTGATAACTTTATGGTACGCCTCTTTGTTCCTTTAAAATAATATTGATTGTATTTAATCATAATAGCACTGATTTGGATCAGAACTATCTCTAGATCATTCGCAAAGGTCTGCAGATAGCTCAACTGTTACAATTATGTATTTTGTAAATACTTGTATCAATTGTGACAAGGATATGTTATCCTTGTTAATTATTTATTTAATCGTATGACAGTGAATAATAGACATATAAATAAGATTAAGTAGTGTAGTTGTTATATTTAGGTTTGGAATATTTTATTAATTTTGTTTGTGCTTTATACTTTTTTGTTTCGCTTATTATCCTTGCTAATAAATGTTAATTAATTAAAAATAATATAATCCTTATAATATATTTTATAGTATTATTTTGTCAAAAAACCAACCATCAGCTGGCAATGCCAGTACCCTTGTAACGAGTCATCGAAGGGCGTATTTCAATTCCATCTAATGCAAATTTAATACGCTCCCTTCTTTTAAGGGTCTGAATTCGACTTGTTTTGTTTTCCCCCAAGCTTAATACTTACAAAGTTGAAAACAATTTATTATAATTTTCTTGTTCAGTTCCAGAAATAATTTTGGGTGCCTTGTGTTGGTAGAACTATTAAGGGCTCGTACACAAAACTGCGATGCGACGTCGCATCGCAAAAATCTGCGAGCTCGTGGTGGACTTTCCCGTGGAAGTTCCTGCGATGCGACGTCATATCGCATCGCATCGCAGTTTTGTGTACGAGCCCTTCCATGTGCAATACTTATCTTATCATCTCGACTTATTAGTAAACTTATTTACTTATTTGTAACGCATAATATCATCAAAGAATCTGGAGTTAGTACTTGGTACTAAGAGCTCTGAGGGGATATCTACCTTGCCTGGGGACCAAAGTCGTGAAGCTGTTTAAGTTTTCAGTTTAGTGTATTCTCTTATCTGGGGTTTAGTACACATTTTCGAAAAAAGCTACTAACTGGATTATGTTCTAAATAACCAGTATATTTACACAATTCCATTTTGTTTTAAGAGGCTTGACGGTAAGACAAACAAATATAAGTACGTTCTTTTTTTGGTGCTTATTCTATTTATATATAATAATATATGATCAAACGAACTTGCAAAGTGAAGTTCGATCAATATTATATGAGTACGCTTCATTCGAAGTTATATACACCCTCCCACCACCAAAGGAGCCCCAAAGACATTTTGTAATTCTTCTCTAAAAATAATGACGACCTGTCGCAGGCCGTACCGGGGTCTGCCTTCACTTTGTTTTAATTTTCTTTTTTAAATGTGCGAAGGTTGAAAGAGACGACGAATTATAATATATAATTCTATTATTTACATGCTCAATGCACAATTATATAAAGTTTTTATATAAGGACGTCAATAGTTGTTACTGAAACACAATGTACATGAAACACGGTTTTTATATTCCACGAAGCCGTTTGCAGCAATCGTTGAAGTCGATATAAAATTCAATCTTTCAAAGAGAAGATTTTAACTGGTTCGCTTCAGAAAACTCGATTGAGATTGAAACTTCACAATACAGGTTGAATTCTATTGCGAATTGGCTCAACAATTCCAAGTTACAATGAACAAACAAAGAGTGCAATTTGCTGAAAACGAACGAGCGGTAGCTTAATTACTATTCCTTGGGGTGCCTCCTACCCCAGAGGTGTAGAGCTAAACTGTAGCTCTTAATCTTGATTAATTAAAGTTTTTTTATGGGATTGCACGCATTAATTTGAATAAACAGGGGCTGTGTTTAGTTATCTTTTGTAATGAAATTATAGGATCGTTCTTGTTGTCACAACTTTTCAATTAATCCCTTTTTTAACAATGTAGATACTATTATATCATCATATCATGTTAAAAGATCAGTATTGTTTTTATTTTTTATACAACTCGCTGATGGAACAAGCAGATGTTAAGTGGTAACCATCCCCTATAACAAAGCATTGCCTCGCAAGTCACGCACGATAGGAACGTGCCATACGATGCACTGCCCTGCGTCCATCAACTTGAGGCATACAGATGTATAGCCTCATGTGCCTGTAATTATACCGGCAACCACATCATCCATCAACCATGTCATCATCTTTAGCAGCATTAGAAGTAAAACTAGTCATATTAAGATGACGAGAGCGTTAGATATGGATGTGAATAGTTATGAAAAGGTAGACGAAAAAAAGACGTTGACTGCGTAAATGACTTAAGAAAAGAGTGAGCATAGAGATCACGGTCGAAAGATGGAATCCTGTTGTACTGATCTCACTTAGCGTGAGATGATGGCTGGAACATTAACAGCTTGAAGAATGTATGAGCATAGTGCCAGTACTTTCAAACGGTGGTAGAAAACATCGTGAGGGAACAAGCATGTCGTAAAACCTCAAAAGTTCTAAAACATGTGTCAAGTGCTCGAAAGGAGCCTCTTTGAAGCGCTTTAAATTTTTTCACCACGCTGTTTCGAAAGAACTTAAGAAGTTACACGATAAGAAGCTTGAAGAATTTACTGACTGGTTTGAAGAAGCTGGACTGTTTACCAAATAAATTTTAAAAACAAACGATATCGAGCCACCAAAATCAACAATTTTAGTTTTATAATCCATTCGAATCAACTGAGATCTTGTTTAAAACCTTGAGTAACCAAAAATACAAGTGTAATGTAGCTACGAACATCAAAAGACGTGAAAGTGTGCAAGAATGTTTTTCCAATAATGAAATACCCATATCTTCAGAAATGTGTGTTTACGTGCTAGAATTTGCGGTATCGGTGCCGTACGTGCATTTAATGTAGACAGGAGAAACTTTTTATTGATATAGGCGTTGGTAACTGGATCATGAGAAGTAAAATTTTATAGCTTATATTACTTTGGGTTTCGGTTTTTTGATTTATAATTATAATTTAATTAAATTTGAAATTATAATTTAAATTTGTTTAATTGCAAAATTTATACCTATGTATCAACACTGTGTGTGTGAGCTGTGAAGAGTGGGCTATTAAGACTGTCAATATCGGGGAGGTAGGTATAATAATGTTCAGCAGTGGACTTATTTAGGCGGATGACGAATTGCTAGTTTTAATAAACACAATCACAGAATACTGGAAAAATGTATTATGTTATGTGTGCGCATCACAGAACACAGAGAGCTGTGCCCTCAAACGGTGTAGGAAAACATCGCAAGGAAACGTAGCTTAGTCAGCTCTTCAGCACGTGTCTTTTTTTATTTTTTATTCAACTTGCTGATGGGACAAGCAGATGGCCCAAGCAGATGGCCCACCTGATGTTAAGTGGTAACCATCACCTATAGCAAAACATTGCCTCGTAAGTCACGCACGATAAGAACGTGCTCTACGATGCACCGCCCTGCTTCCATCAACTTGAGGCATACAGACATGTCTCAAAACATGTCCCAGGAAATACAGGGTCCCGTAAATAGGGGCCCGAGTGTTAAGTGCTTCTGACGCTGTTTATACTATCTACAAATAGATGCAAGCCTGTTTATGAAGTCACTTCTTCTGCATATCACTAGTTCTTTCGAAACAGTGTGGTGAAAGGATTTTAAGTGCGCCTCAAAGAGGCTCTTTTCGAGCACTTCACCTTCTTTATAACTTCTTAGGTTCTAAGACATGCCGGTTTCCTCACAATGTTTTCCTTCACCGTTTGAGAGTACTGGCACTGTGCATAAATTTATTTTGAACTGAAAAACTCATTGGTGCACGAGTGGTTTCGAGCCCACGGTCCTAGGATTGGAAGGCGAGACCGATATCACTAGACCACTTAGTGCTCTCAATAAAGTTACTCGAATCATGATTTACAATGAAGTTCAATAACAAAGCTTTAATGTAAATGATGAGACGTGGAGTCAACAACTTGGAAAAGCTGGTCATAGTCGGCCACGTGGAAGGGAAACGATCCCGTGGAAGATCCCCAACCAGATGGTCTGACCAGCTAAGAGAAAGGGACACGTCATTCTACAGTGTGGTCCAGATGGCTACGGATCGGAGTCGCTGGAGACAGGCCGTCTACGCCTACAGAACAACACCTGGTTGATCACGATCTTCAGGAATGAAGTGCCGACCAAGAAGAGAGAATGTAAATCATTCATGAGTATTGCTAGTAAATTAAATAGCCTGTATGTAGCTTGTTTGTAAATATAAAACCTAATTTATTTATATCATTAGCAAACAAAGACACAAACAAACCACTCAAACAATGGCCGAGGAATGCGAACGTCCAAATATGTTGATTATCAAGCAGTGCAACACACCCAGCCTTAAATACTAATATTAGTAATAACCATGACGTGTTCGTACTGTTTCTTTACTGTGCCAAGGGTCTAAAATTCTGTGATTGCTATTTTTTTATGAATGAAAATGAATGAATGAAAAACTTTCTGTACACCAACCAGTAACAGTACACTTAAAAAATAATATGTATGTATGTATACTTAATAATAATATGGAATTAAACTGTACAATGGGCGATCTTATCGAGATCTTCTTCTTCAGCAATCTTTTCCAAACATGATTTTTATGTGATAATTATTAAATTACAGGCACATATGGCTTAACATCTGTTTGCCTCAAGTTGATGGACGCAGGGCATTGCATGATAGAGCACGTTCATATCATAGATGTTTGTTCTCTGTCTGGGTGTTATATAATATTTTAAGTATGTATTTACATAAAAAAAAGTATATAAGTAATATATCAGCTATCTGGTTTCCAAATCACAAGCTTTGGCTTAGTTTGGGGCGAGATAGTGCTGTGTGGAATGTCCACCAATATTTATTTAATATTTATATTTATATCGTGCATGGCTCGTGATGCAATGCTTTCTTATAGGTAACGGTAATATTTTAACATCAGGTGGGCCATCTAATTGTTCCTTCACAAGTAGTAGGTACTACTAGTACCCATATATATTGAAATCTCGTATAGTCTATTAAATATTACTAGTCTAGTAGGTATACTGTACCCCAAGTATGAGTTTTGCTTACCATATTTGGTTTTTCGTTTTACGTTTTTGTTCCGTGTTCATTGCGGGTTTTGTAAAGTTCCATATCGGTATCCCTATCGCGTCTTCATACAAAACCCGCAATGAAACCGTAAAGCGAAAAATAAAATATGGTAAGCAAAATTCATACTTGGGGTACTGGTGGTACAGTTGCCAGGAATACCAAGATTATAAAAAACAGAGGTTTAAAATGAATGCAGCAAAAGCATGTTAAAAGTGCAATTCTTTTGCAACTAAGTAACCATCGGAATGTAAATTTGGGTAATCTGCGTGTGAAAATCCATAAATAGACCATAAGCTGACCAACTTCACACCATTTAACCAAGATTAATGAATACTCAGAAGTATTTCTTTCAAAGCTATCTGCGTAACCACAACGATAAGATCCATTGTATGAGCTCTTATCAACACCCATTGCATTATGATCGCAGGTAACAATAGCTTCAAGAACACTGGTTTTAGAACGATTGGTAGTGGCTAATAAAAGAAGCTTATGGCTGTAATTCCTTACCAGAGCACCGATGGTGAGTACCTTGAACGATTGGTACAGTGGCTAGTAAATAATCTTAAGGCTGTAATTCCTCACTGGAGCACCGGTGGTGAGTACCACCTTCTGATCGTAAGGGGTCACCTTCTGATAGTGGGTTCGAACCAGTACCCGAAGTATGAGTTTTTTTTATCGTCAGGCCGTTTTTGTATGAAGACTCGATAAACTCCTCTATCGGGCGTGGCTGAAAACTCACTAGCTTCCATAAAAAACGGTCTGACGATTCAGAATATGAAAAATTAAACTCAGACTTCGGGTACAGTCGTGCAATATATACTACGTTTACATTTAGACATTCGCGCTGCCAATCGCGGGGACGGAAATGTTGCCGTCCATATGTCTGCGGCAGCGTCGCCGGCAATGTTGTTCACGCAACACGGGCAACGTGAGCAGCAACGCGAGTGGACATGGAAGTGGCCTGTTTACATTCTCGCATTGCCCAAGTCCCTGCTCATATCTCTGCACATTTCCACGGACATGAGCTGAGTGTAAACGGTGTATTAGATTTTCTCTTCAAAAAATCTATATGCGCAGCGTCAGTGATACTGTTATGTGAAAGAAAACATCGTGAAGCCACTGAAGGCTGTTAGTTTAAAAAAAAAACTGCATTCCTACATTCTACTCGTACCAGCTATTAGTGAATCCCCAAATTCGACAAAAACAATTCTTTCCCAATGACTCACCAAATGTTGGTAAATATGATGTCTCAACAATCGCTTATTCCTAAAAGTGTTAATGCAGAGCCAGATAAGGATTACCTGAAGGTACAGAATAATACTCAGTAACTACGACTTAGGTCACAGAATAAGGTAGTAGTCATTATACAATGTTGCAGGTTATGTGGTATGAAGGGTCTTGGTGTAATTCCGGATGTTCCTAATAGGGGCTTAAACAAATTGTAACGCATGATAATTTCTTCTTAGCTAAAGGTAATGGGAAAATAGGGTTTTGCCAAAGGTATTTAGGGTGTGAATTAACACTTTTTGAAAAAATATGTTATTATTGAGAAACTTTAACGACCACGGTATTTAGTTCTTACTGATTTTAGATATATTTTCATTGATGGCTTGATGTCTTTTTATTTTAAAAATACTTATCTGTTTGCCAAAAATACCCTTACCTAATTTTTAAACTGTTTAACTACTTTAAGTATGTATAGTTAACCTTTATAAATTAAATTAAGAACTTAAAATTTATAAAGGAATCGCGTACCAATTAATTATTTAGTGACCGATTTTTTGATAATCTGGTCCATAATTCATTTGTTTGATTCCAGTAATACACATGGTACTCTTACTTAAGGTACACATGATAACATGGTACACTTGGAAAAGTAAAAAATGATTCAATACAGAAATAAATACCTAGATTTCACATTTTAAGAGTTGTAGAGCTCTTTATGAAGGGCTCATCCGGGTAAGTATACTACCACCACGCCTTTTTCTGACGCCAAGCAGCGTTGCAGTGTTTCGATTTGAAGAGTGTGGTTGCCGGTGTAATTACAGGCACATGAGGCTAAACATCTGTACGCCTCAAGTTGATGGACGCAGAGCAGTGCATCGTAGGGTACGTTTCTATCGTGCGTGACTTACGAGGCAATACTTTGTGGTGGTGGTTACAACTATACATCAGGTGGGCCATCTGCTTGTTCTATCAGCTAGTTGTATAAAACAAACCTATAGTAAAATTTATTATTAGTAAATAAGTAAGGGTATGTAAACTAACCGCTAGTTCAAATCATACTCGGTTCAGTAGCGCTTTAGATGTTAACGAAATTTAACAACAAAATCAAGGAGAGGTTCACCTAAGGGATCCGCGCTCACTTTGATCATGATCTTCGCCTCACCCACGTTGGCATTTTAGGTGTGAAGCGGTGATGCATGAATGTATTGCGAATGCCAAATTGAAAACTCACCACGTCACACGACACACGGTCACTTGGGCGAGCTTTATTGTCAGAATTATTATCACTTCATAACTTCGTGGAGTAGGTACTCGTATTATAAAAATAATCTTAAATGACATCGTAAATAAAAAAAGGAATTCAAATTCGCACCTGCTGCCTCGATAAATGTTGCCAGAAAACAATACATGTCTGTCATTACTCCGCGCCCCAAATACACCCCACAATACAGAGACAGTCCTCAACGATAAAAACATTAGGACAAGATAAAACATTCAACTGAATTTTGAATTTTCGCTTTATAGTCTGTTATGAGCGTAAAAATTTGAAAGTGCCTTTCTTAATAGCTTTTACGATGTCGTCATGATTTACGCTAATGATTTGTGAGAATGAGGAATAATGTTTTAAAAGGCCTGTTAAAATGTTGATAGGTAAGGTATAAGGTATTAAAATAATTTATTGGAGGTACGTTTTGTGTGCCTATTCGTATGCGAAGAAACGAAAAAAGTAAGATGAGTCTCTTACTAACGCCATCTCTCGGTGAGTAGCGCGCTGTGTTCGTTTATGTAGAGCTTGCAGAGCTGGTAGAGCTGGTAGAGCTTTGTCTCCAAATGATTATTTGGAATGTAAAAAAAGTTTTTAATGATAAAAAAATACATTTATATTAGGTTTTTGTCAAGGTTATTTACGCAAAATAAATAGCAACAAAGTTGTGAGAAACTTTCAAATAAAATCGAGGTTTAGGTAATTTTAAAACTGGTATTTGGTAACTGGTATTTTTATAATATCATAGCCCTCAAATCATCATAATAGGCTATGAGATTTTTTTATAAAATGCTTGATATAATTTTTTATGTGATAAATTACTGTGTAAGTTTTACAATTAAATAATTAGTGTATTATATTTGTAAAAATATTATTGAATATTAAATTTAGTTTGCATAATAGAGGGTATGTATTTAAGTGTGCGTGCTATCCCACGATAGATGTCGTTAGCTGTATCGCTGGACAAGCAAAGAGCTTACGCAGGGGGTCTGCGACGTGGGGAGTGAGGAGGGGCTAAGTTGCGCGTCCCCACTGCCACTTCCACAACTCTAGCGTTCCGCTTGTCAGTCGCAACGCAGCCGCGCAGCGGAGAGGTCGTGTTACATCCCGCGCCGGTCTCTTACAACTCGCAATAAATATTTAATAACACAAACTGATCAAGAATAACAAGCACGTATTTATTAAGTGAAACTTCGATCAACATTCATCTCAAAGGACTATTATCGAACAAATCGCGATGGACCACAGTGAAGTGAAATGTTAGGAAGTTTTTTCCAACTCTTGTGTATATCACGGATTTTGTTTCGGAAATGGTGATATCGACCCACGGAGTGTGTATATAAGACGTTTTGTAGTGAAATGATAAATCTGTGATAATGTACACATACGTGATCGTGTTTTGTGCGTTGGTACATTTCGGGTGGACTATGCAGCCTTACGGCTTGGACAAATGCGTGCGGACCTCAGAGCGGGGCTCGGAAAGCAGTTCCCTCTGCAGGATCCGCACTCTCGAGGGCGATGGCACCAGCATATCATCAGTGACTTCAGACACTAGCAAATTAGACATCGAGTGTAATCATCTACTTCTCTTCGAAAGCTCTTTAAGAGCAAACTACTTCGGCACGGTTTCAAAACTGAACGAACTATCAATAAGTAATTGCAAATTCCTTCAACTGCCAGATAATACATTCCAAGATCTGAAGAAACTGAAACGGCTAAAAGTGCGTTCAAAGAACTTCGAATGGAGCCCTACGAAGAATTTAGAATTATCTTTGAACACATTCAATGGATTGTCGGAACTGCAGTCTTTGGATCTCGCTCAAAATAACATCAAGTTTGTTCCTTCCGGCGTATTCTGCTCGCTTGAAAGTTTGAATACACTAAATTTGACTCAGAATAGAATACGGACCGTTGGTCAACTTGGATTCGGTCCAGGATGCGGCTCGGGCTTACATAGCTTAGATCTCAGCCACAACGAGATCAAAAGCTTGCAAGAGGAATCCGAGCTAATGAGACTGAGAAGCTTGCAACATTTATACTTGCAACATAATAATATCAGCGACATATCAAGCGAAGCTTTCAATGGACTTGTCTCAATGAGAGTTCTGAACATATCACACAACCATTTACATACACTTCCTGAAGGGCTTTTTGCAAACGCAAGAGAATTGAGAGAAATATATCTGAATGATAATACTCTTTTTGAGTTGGCTCGAGGCATATTCCATCGCTTAGAACAGTTGATTGTGCTCGATCTATCAAGCAATCAACTTACCAGCAACCATATCGACGACGGCACATTTCTGGGATTGATTCGACTTATCGTTTTGAACTTATCGAATAATGCGCTCACAAGGCTCGATGGCAAAACATTCAAGGATTTATTCTTTCTCCAAATATTGAATTTGAAGAACAACTCGATCGGCTACATCGAAGATAATGCATTCCTGCCTTTGTACAATCTGCATACTTTGAACTTAGCAGAAAACCGAATCCATACAATCGATGAAAACTTATTCAATGGTCTGTTTGTTCTAAGCAAGTTGACACTCAATAATAATTTGCTTGTGAATATCGATACAAAAGCATTTAAAAACTGTTCAGACTTGAAAGAATTGGACTTGAGCTCAAATCAATTATTAGACGTGCCTGAAGCTTTGTGGGAACTTTCGTTTTTGAAGACACTCGACCTGGGAGAGAACCAAATCACAACTTTTAGAAATGGATCCTTCAAGAATCTTAACCAATTAACGGGATTGCGGCTGATTGACAACCAGATTGGAAACCTTTCGGTTGGAATGTTTTGGGACTTACCAAGCTTACAAGTACTTAACATCGCTAAGAACAAGGTTCAGTCGATTGAACGTGGGACCTTCACTCGGAATCCTCAACTGGAAGCTATAAGACTCGACGGCAACTTCCTGTCGGATATCAACGGTGTTTTCTCGACGCTAGCTAGCCTTTTGTGGCTCAACCTATCGGAAAATCATCTGGTGTGGTTTGACTATGCTTTTGTGCCTAGTAATTTAAAGTGGTTGGATATACACAGCAACTTTATTGAACATTTAGGGAATTACTACAAGTTACAATCTGAAATTCGAATAAAGACTTTGGACGCCAGTCATAATCGCATCGCGGAAATATCGCCGATGGCGATACCAAATAGTGTTGAACTGTTATTTATAAACAATAATTTTTTGAACAATATCCAAGTGAATACGTTTTTCGATAAAAAGAATCTGACGCGAGTGGACATGTACGCTAATGAACTAGTGCATTTAGATCTAAATAGTTTACGTTTATCAACAGTGGCCGAAAATAAAACATTGCCGGATTTCTACATCGGTGGCAACCCGTTTCAGTGTGATTGTACTATGGAGTGGTTACCTATCATCAACAATATGACCGCTATGAGACAATACCCGCGTGTGATGGACCTAGAAAATGTATTGTGTAAAATGACAAATACTCGGAGCGGAACTCATGTGCCCTTAACCAACCTAAAGACAACAGACTTTCTTTGTAAGTACGAAACACATTGTTTTGCCATCTGCCATTGTTGTGACTACGACGCGTGTGACTGTGAGATGACCTGCCCACAAAACTGTACTTGCTACCACGACCCTTTATGGAACACAAATGTCGTCGACTGTTCGGGACAGTCGTCAATGGAAATACCACACAAGATACCCATGGATGCGACGGAGGTATTTTTAGACGGGAATAACATACGAGAACTTCAGAATCATGTTTTCATCGGGCGACAAAAGATGAGATCTCTTTACGTAAACAACAGTAACGTCGATAACATTCAAAACAGGACGTTTGCCGGCCTTAACGCTTTAGAAATACTTCACCTTGGAAACAATAAGCTCAAAGAACTGAAAGGTTACGAATTCCTACAACTGAGTAATCTGAGAGAACTGTTCCTACAAAATAACCTTATCAGCCACATCGCAAACATATCATTTATTTCTCTGAAATCTCTGGAAGTTTTGCGCCTTGATGGAAACAGACTTGTAGATTTTGGAGTGTGGACTTTTAATAACCATCCCAATTTAAAAGCTTTGTCACTTGGAAACAACTTATGGTCCTGTAAATGTCGCTACCTCCAAGAATTAACTGCATACCTGGCTGAGAACGCGCAAAAAATCATCGACATAACCGACGTATGGTGTTGGAACGGCGACGCGATCCCGCCACAGAAAAAAGAGCTCAACTTAAACGGTACAGCCTGCAGCGATTATTATGCTGATAATTCAGTCATCGGAAACATGCTCGTGTCGAACTATGTTCCCATGATGGTCTCCACTCTCACCGGTTTTATGTTAATTTTATTGGCCCTTGTCGTACTATTTCTTTTTAGAGACTCACTCAGAGTATGGCTTTATACGAACTGTGGAATTCGATTATTTTCATTCTCCGGCGCCTTTGAAGAGAGCCAAAAGCTTTACGATGCTTACGTGTGCTACAGCCCGAAAGATGAGGAATCGGTCGTGCAGTCGTTAGCAAACGAGCTAGAAAACGGGAATCCATCGTACCATCTCTGCCTTCATTATAGAGACATTCCACACCACGGCGCTCAGTACATGCAATGCGCGCCACCGGCAGTCGAGACCGCGGAAGCATCGAAACGAATAATCATCGTGCTAACGAGAAATTTCATGCAGACGGAATGGTCCCGGTACGAATTCCGACAAGGTTTACACGAAGCACTCAAAGGGTGCATTTATAAACTTATTCTAATAGAAGAAGGCTCAGTAGTGGGAGATGCCATGTGTGACCCCGATTTACGACCCTATCTCAAAACAGGTTCGCGATTACGATGGGGTCAGAAAAGATTCTGGGAAAGGCTCAGATACATGATGCCAGACTCTTCGCTCCCGAATCACAAGACGCGGAGTCATAGTTATAGAAAAAGTATAAATACTTACACACTAGATTCATCGGTGCCTAACAGTGGGACTCGTACTCTACCGTTCCCGAAAAATTCCCCTGTGATGAGTGGTGTGATCCAAGGAGTCAGTGCTCCGCCGGAATATGCGACTGAAGTTCGGCAGTCTCCCTCAGCTGTCAGACAAACGCAAGGTGTTGCGTACGGGCCCGATGGAAGGCCTATCTCAGATCACATTTACTCCTCAATAGACTCTGACTACTCGTCTTTAGAGCACGGTATGGCGCCTGGTAGACGACGAGATATGCGACAATGGCCGCCTCCACCGCCACTTGTAGACACGGGCAGTTCCGTGCAAGCCTACCTAGTATAAAGGGCCTATCGCCCACTTTCCAGTCATTTTGTAAATATGTAGATTATTGTAGATGCTAATTAGTGCGCTGTACATACTGTAAAATATTAGTCTCTAAGTGCTATACCAAATCTATGTAAGTGATTATTGCCTGATCGTTATCCTGTGTATAAAGTAAAATTTAAAGACTGCTGTAGTATATGATTAATGTAAATAGCAAAAAACAAGTGATCATACTATATTATCAGTAATAATTATGTCGTTATTTATACAAATAAAAGAAAATAAAAGTGATGAAGATTTATAAATACAAATTTTATTTCACATTCCACAATTTTATACATAGGTAGTGACATAGGTGATAGAAGTAAATTAGATAAACGAGATATAAAAATAAGTAGGTTTAATGGACATAATATTAAGGTAGGACAAAAACATTGAATATTATTAGTTGGTATATAAATCAATTAAATAATATTTGTTTTTTGGGTAGTCGTATAATAAGTTTATTTGACACTTTCAATATAAATTGCATAAACGCATCAGCATTGCCATGCAGCGTGGCAATGCAGCCAGTGTCTTGGGGACGCTTCCGATTGGCACTGATTTGGATCAGTTGAGCTATCTCTAGATCGTTTGCAACGGTCTGCAGATAGCTCAACTGTTTGATATGTATTTTGTAAATACTTGTATTCATTGTAATTTCATAAAAATATAGGTTTAATACTTTGAAATATAACTAAGATAAAAACAACATGATAAAAATAGGCGCTAAGGTAGAGACTATTTTATCATTCATTAATTATTATTTTCATACGGTCAGTGATATTTTGACACAAATTTGCTATTTAAATTTAATTTAATGAAAAGCTCAAACATATTTCGATAATAAAAGTGCAAAGCCAAACATTATTTACATATTATTTATGAACGTCACTGAACCAAACAAAATCCGCAATGAATTGTGAAATAAACCGATAGGTTTTAAACGATAATGGGTTACGGGGGGGATTACGTACACATTTTGTGCGGTTTGATTGAATGAATACAGTAATGGGTACAGTAATGAGTGAATAATACTCAGACAGAAACTTGGTGTAAGAAGAAGTCTATCTTCAAAACAGTAAGAAAAAGACAGAGATTTATATAAACGAGGTGTTCCGATACTTGTGTTAAAAACTTCAGGGGGCTAGAGTCCAAAATTAATACCTACCTGGCTAAAATGTATGAAACAGATGTTTTTTTTCGCGTTCACAGTGTTGGTTCCTTAGGAAAAGTTATTCATATTGATGGGTACTTTAGCCCCCTGAAGTTTTAAACACAAGTATTGGAACACCTTGTATTGGTTAGATTTAGTTTTCTGTGAGTTTGAAACTAATCAAACTAGTAAATAAAAGTGCTTAGAAGTGAATAAATATGAAAACTTGGATTGAGGTGAGTGAAACCTGAAGCTGATATAAAAGAGAGATAATCGCATGTATGGTAAGTAATATTTGATTAATAACTACCTTTACACCACGTCTTTTTCTGCCGCCAAGCAGCGTTGCTGTGTTTCGGTTTGAAGAGTGTGGTTGCCGGTGTAATTACAGGCACATGAGGCTTAACATCTGTATGCCTCAAGTTGATGGACGCAGGGCAGTGCATCGTATGGCACATTCCTATCGTGCGTGACTTGCGAGGCAATGCTTTGTTATAGGTGATGGTTACCACTTAACATCTGCTGGTTTCATTAGCTAGTTGCATAAAAAAAATCTAACTGCCACCCGCGGCTTCACTCGTTTGGTACTGATTGCTAATATTTAAAACTATTACATCGAGGGACCTTTCGTTGATCTTGTACGATTTTGGTATTATAAGTAACATTAATACCATTAAGGTTATATCCAGGCCACGAACTATATGTATTCTAAGTTTTATCTAAATCTGTTATATAATTGAGCCAGAACATCCAAAACAACAAACATTCACATTTTTATTTAGGATATGATAAATATTTTATTCATTGCTTCTTCTGAGTTTCTGAGTATTCAGTCCCCCATCCAAATAGTGACTGCGCAGAACGTCCTTCACATAGTCGTCAATTTTGTTTAATTATAATTTAAGCATAGTTTGTGGTTATGGTGATTTTATAATAATGTAAGCTCATAAAATGTTGCCACTATAAATTGAACTGTTATAGTGCAGTTCAATTTGGTGAAATTGAGTAGGTATATCATTCAGATACATAATTAAATGATATACCTAATTTTACTGTATTAACAAACATTATCCACTTAAGTAGGCCTGTATTTTATTCTACCTGCTGATGGAACAAGCAGATGGCCCACCTGATGTTAAGTGGTAACCATTACCTATAACAAAGGATTGCCTCGTAAGTCACGCGCGATAGGAACGTGCTCTTCTATGCACTGCCCAGCGTCCATCAACTTGAGGCATACAGATTTTAAGCCTCATGTGCCTGTAATTACACCGACAACCACACTCTTCAAACCGAAACACAGCAACGCTGCTTGGCGGCAGAAAAAGACACGGTGGTAGTACTTCCCCGGACGAGCCCTTCACTAAGAGCTCTACTACTCTTAATCTACTCTGTAACCATACGTGATGACCGCTAATTGGCATTTTTAACAACCTATATCACTTACCATTAAGTTTGAATATGCAATTGGTTCTAAAAATAAATAAATGAAAAATAAGTATAACAAAACATTACCTCGCAAGTCACGCATTTCTATAAAGTTCAAAGTCAAAGTCAAAAGGTATTTAATCAAAAAAATCACAAGGATCACTTTGAAACGTCTTAAGTTCAAACTAGGAGTCTCTTATCGTTTGAGAGAATGGTTTTGTGCAGTAATGCACTGTCATTCGCCAAAAACAAAAAAAAAAAAAAAAAAAACACAAGCACATTTTGGCTTCCATCCAGTGTTTTTTTTTTCAACTCTGGCTTAGCACTAGTTTTTGAAGTTATCGAGTTTTGTCCGTTTGTTAGGTGTGCAATAAAGCATTTTCATTCATTAATCAATAGAGATTAGAGTTTCTAAAAATGTGAAGGAATAAAATGATTCGTAAGTACAGAAATTTCGCTTTTATGATACTAAATTTATTTAACTATCTTTCAAGAAATCATTTCATATCACGATCTAAATATAAAACGTAAATAGAAGTTTTTTTTACATAAGTAACTAGGGAAATCGAGTTTTTTTTACCGATAGAAACCGGTTTTTTTTTACCGATAGAAAGTCTTATTCCAACTTGATAAAGGCTATTTTGCGTTGACAGCGAAGACAGTGTGGTACAGGCTTGTTAGTACTGAACAATGCTGTCCAAGATTCATCTCCATTACGTGTGATACAGTGTTATTGTTGTGTTTGAGCTTATTTTGGGGGCTTGGCTTGGCTTCGGCTTGAAGTTTTAAAGTAGTTACGACTCTATTGTGGTAAGTATGACGTAATTTTCTTTATTTCCAGATAGGTTACGTAAACGAGATATTGGCATAGAGAAATGGTTAACGGAACGGACTCCTTTTCAATGAAATAGGCTTACGTTGCCACCAACAAAGAGTTTTATCTTTTGACTTGCACTGAAGAGCTGAGCGAGTTCATTCAACACTTTCTGCTCGCTCAGTCCTTTCCGCTCGACTATTTGTTGGTGGAAATACAAGTATGCAGTTTATTCTTGCGAGTTAAACGGAGTCCTTAATGGCTCCGCTCCGCTCGCGGTGGAGTTCGGGCTTTAATTTTGACGATGGAGCGTATTAACCCAAGTAGAATTAGACTTCTACTCGTTCAAGTTCCGAGGCGAAAATAACCAATACTTAAATCATACATGAGGTTTTTTTCGAATGGACTAAGTGTTGGTCACCGTCTGACGATTTTTTAAGCGCTACCGAACAATAACAACCTAAATAAGCGTATAGTTTTTTTTTAATATGGTTCTTCTCAACTTTAGGTTTAATATATATTAAGAAGCAACAAGTAGATACAGACAGACGTTGATTAGACCAATTACACCTAATTGTGCCAATAAAGCCATCCTTATGAACCAGCTCAGCTAAATACCAGAACGAGTTTAAATAATCAAGACCTTTTTGTCTTGAACACAATTTTGCATTCATTAAGTGCATTTTTAAGCAATTTCGAGTCTTTTTGTGCGCTGATTGTCAGATTCTGACAGCCGTTTGAGAACTGAATAAATTATCTTGTACTTAAATCGTAAAAATTAATAAAAAATGGCTAATCTTTAGTCAGTGATGCAAGACCGATAGTAAAAAAATGTTAATTTTTATATAGTGATCCATTTTATTACATTATTATTATTTTTTCATTATTTTTGTCTATTATTTTTATTTTTTTATTATTAAATTGTAAGTACTTGTTAATCTTTATATAGTCAGTGGTGCATGAAATAAAAAAAAAATAGACAAATCCGACAGGAAAAAATATTAAATTTTTCAATCCGCGTACAATCTTAAGATACGTTGAGGATCACAAAGATTTAATATAGTCCCAAAAGTTATTACCCGAGTGGGATTTGAACCCACGACCTTAAGTGTAGGTAAACACTATAAAACAAATAAAAAAAAAAAAAAAAAAAAATACGTTGAGGATGTCTTAGGGGGTAGTCAGAGGGATGTCAAAATAAATTTTACTTACATTTTTCTTATACCAATATTCTATAGTAGTTTGTATTCCATAAATAACAGCCCATCGCCTCTTGCAATAATGAAAATGAAGACACATACCTACTACTCGTACTTTTCTAAATGATTAAATGTATTCACGTATAGTAAAGCTGTCATTGCTTTTCCTATATGCCATAAAGTGATGAATATCGTTTTTTTTACAACTAGCTGATGGAACAAGCAGATGGCCCACCTGATGTTAAGTGGTAACCATCACCTATAACAAAGCATTGCCTCGTAAGTCACGCACGATACGAATGTACCCTACGATGCACGGCCCTGCGTCCATCAACTTGAAGCATACAGATGTTAAGCCTCATGTGCCTGTAATTACACCGGCAACCACACTCTGCAAACCGAAACAGCAGCGCTGCTTGGCGGCAGAAAAAGGCGTGGTGTTAGTTCTTCCCCGGAAAAGCTCTTCAAAAAGAGCTCTACGTGCTTAAATCATTATTAAAGTAATGAATTTTTTTTAAATATTTTTTTGTTGCATTATACTTTTATCAGCAGTTCAACTAAAACTTTACTCTTTGCCTAAGCTTCGTTGCATTTCCGCCCAAAGTAGGCTTAGGCGCCAAAAAAGCTATAATTAATCAAGTCCAAAAAACCCATAGCATTATCAACAATTGTTTTTACCGGACGCGACATCCGCTAAAGAGCGTGACCAGCGTAACCTCCTTAGTCCAAATAGGCTTATGTCACGTTGCATAAGCTATCAATGTAATATGAACTTTATCGGCTTGAATTAAGATATGCTTTGCTGTAGCATCAAGGGTGTGATCAAGTCTTGTGCCTATTTCACCTTTGAGTACAAATACAAATATCCCGTCTTTGTTTTTTAAAAGGCTAAAATAGAGACGGATATATTATATGTGACATATGAGCGTTACGCAGAGATGGCAAAATAGGCACTTATCAAAATCAAAATCTCAATACTCTTATAAAAATACTTGTGATTCACACAACTATTTTTATTTAGTTTTTGCTCAAGAAAACCACAAGAGCACCCAATGAAGTTTTTTTTCTCATTCATAGTAAAATATGCATTGTTTTGCGATAGGCTTTGTTATAGGTGATGTTAAAATGAAACCAAAAAATCGAAATCAAAACGGTCTTTATTCAGTACAATCACAAGGATCACTTTGAAACGTCTTATATACTAGGTGATCGCCAGTTCCTCGCGACCAAAGCCTAGAAAAACAGGCAAGAAACTTACGGCTTGGTTCCTAGTGTTTTTTTGTATGATCCTGTGATCCTCAATGAGGTGCCGTACATAAAATACCTACTTACCGTTCCGCAAATATCTTGAGAGCTGCAATTAACACTGTTACTCATATGAAGTTATTTATTTGATTCAAGCATATATATACTTACATTTTATAAAGCATCAGATTATTAGCTTCGTTTGTTGTTTTATTTTGTTGTAGAAAGAACATACACTCAATTCGAGTATCCCGGAAGAAGTATTACTGTAATGGTGGCACTATACTATACATCGCTATTCAGTGTTCGCGTTTTTCGTTGCTCATTATTCGGCATTATTGTGTAGGATTGCGAATAATTCAATAACCGTCCACACATCGTCACAATCAGGGGTATTCGTGTATTTGCGTATTTATCTTGTTCACAAAGTTCATAAAGAGTCACTCATAGTCGTATTTGAGGAAATAAGACGCGATTTCCGAATACCGAATCTCAAATTCCGAAATGCCACCTTAAGAAAGGTGTTTAAAGTGACCCATCTATGTGTTAGAACTACCATTATTCTGTGCCGGCGCGGCTTGAGTTGAAGCTCAGTCGAAGTGATGTTGAAGCCGGTTGAATGTGTAATGTCCTATTAGCTCATAAAGCTTGTGAGTGGACTAACAATGCTTAGCTTGAGTTATGGCGCTGTAAAGCACAAATTTGGAAGGAAGTTCAATGGCTTTAACTTATGTTTAGGTTATTTTGAGGATTGATTCAAGGCCAACTTTTTGGGAACTTAATTTTGTTTTTATTTATTTATTAAACACTTTATTGCACAAAAAAATTAAAATTCAAGTGTACAAAAGGTGGGCTTAATGCTATAAGCATTTTCTACCTGCCAACCTTAAAGGTAGATAATGATGATGGCGTGTTATTATTAAAAATAAACAGTTACAAATTAACAAATGCAAAGTTACGAGGGGGGAAATAAAAAAAAAGAAGTTGTTCTCTGTGGTCGGCACTTCATAACTGAAGGTCGTGGTCACTTGAAGATGTCTTTCCTGTACTGGAGTGGACTGCTTGTCTCCAGCGCTTTCTGTTGGTGACCATTCGGATAACATCCTAGAACTGGCATCTACCCTCTTTGAGCTGGTCCGTCCATCTAGTTGAGGACCTACCGCGAGAACAATTTCCCTCCGTTACCAACGATGATTAGCTTTTCGAGGTAAGTTGAGGTTTTAATTTTGTTAAACCGTTCTATATGAACCAAGGTTACCGATAGTTCTTAAATTTATTTTTTATTTTGTACTAGCGACCCGCCCCGGCTTTGCATGGTTATCGTGGGTTATTCCTAAGAGATTATGCTTGTATTATGCATATAAAACTTCCTCTTGAATCACTCTTTCTATAAAAAAAACCGCATCAAAATCCGTTGCGTAGTTTTAAAGATTTAAGCATACATATATAGGGACAGAGAAAGCGACTTTGTTTTATCTATGTACTAATGATGATACTCCTTTCTGGTAAAACAAGCATTATTATGACCCACCTAAGCAAAGCACTGCTTCAGTCATACATAGGAACTTGCCTTACGATGCAATGCACTGTGTATCAACTTGAAGCATATAGGTACTCATGTGCCTGTAATTTCACCGGCACCCAGCCCCTTCAAACCGAAACATATTAACGCTGCTTGACGGTAGAAATAAGCATAGTATAATTGCAATAAATACGTTAAGAGGCTGACAACTATCAAACAACTTCTCGCTCGCATGCTTCGACATGTTGGGATATACAAAATCACTAAACTCATTTTAGAAAAATCGCAATTGAGCATTTTGTGTGCTATCACATTTCACACAGTTAAGTAAAAATTTCATTTTGATTGATACAAGTTTTCCTACTTAAAAGTTTGCTTATGTACGAAAACTAATAAAGCAAACCTTTGAGTAGGAAAACATGTATCGATCAAAATGATATTTTTTGTGATTTTTCGAAAATGAGTATAGTGATTTTATATCTTTCAACATGTCGAAACGTGCGAACGAGAGTCACATTAGCTCTTGTCTTCGCCTTAAACCCCTTATTCAAAGCCCACGCCATTTTATAGCGGCCCTTTAAAGTATACTTGTCCTTGTTACTTTTATGTCAACAAAAAGAAACAGCAACAGATAATTTTAGCTAATGAAGCGCTCAGCGATCAATATTAATAAAATTTTATATTTTTAAAAAACAATCGCTTCAAAGGAACCTTAAGAAGATAAAAATACAGAATACCGCTTACTTGTAACCTAAATTGATTTTAAAATAGAGCCATAAAAATGAACAGTTGTAATGGAATCAATGTCTTTGGTAATAAAATGTCGTTTATATCGCAACATGCCATTTTTAGCTCCTATTACGAACGCATTAGCTACTTTGATCTTTAATGACCCGCGTTAAAGTTTGAAATGATAAAGCGATATCTTTAGCCTTAGGTGCTTTTCTTCAATAGGTACTGTTAGTCGACTGCGTTAAAACAAGTTTCGTTCATTTTGAGCTTCTGAAATTTGCCGTGCAAATTGTTGAATAGAAGTACCTATTCGATATTCGAAATTCAAATCGAATTCCATTAACAAAATATATCGCTGATACACAATGTTATCAATTTTGTTTTATTATTTCTTTTTAATTTGCTGGATATTTACATATTAGCGGCATTCTTTGGCGAATTGGACATACCTCGTAAAAATAATACAATAACGAGTTTTAAATTGTATATTCTCTGTGAGAGAAATATCTAAAAAGTTTTAGCTATTTAGGTTAGGGTTCAGCAGCGTAATAAATAATGTTCTACGAATGTGACCTTTTTTGGTTTAAACTTTCTTTTTTTATAGTGAACAATGCCCTGGGCTGGTCTGTAACTTTGAGGTCTTTTAGTATCCTGTTTACTATTTTTGTACCGTTTTTTAAGTATTTGTTAGATGGGTATAAAACTTTTTGCTTTGTTGTAAAGTTATCTCATCTTATTTTATTATACCTTAAAGAGTGACATTCCTCATCGGTGAACGCTTTTCCGAATACTTAATTTTAAGTATATAATTTTAATGTTTTGAGAGGGGAGTGAATAAAATAAATAAATAAATATTGGTGGACTTGCCACACAGCACTATGTAGCCTCAAACTAAGCCATTGCTTATAATATGGGAACCAGATAGCTGATATCATACTTTTTTTTGTATATACATACTTATAATATAATGATAACACCCAGACAGAGAACAAACATCGATGTTCATCACAGTAGGTTTTATAAAATCTTATTGGTTATGTGCTACACCGTCGACCGCATTATCACGTGAGATTGCGGTCAAACATTTTGGCTGTAACTTGAAAAGAAAAATTCTTAAAATCATTGGAGAAGGGCCGGCGTTTTAGATCCGCAATATACAATGTCTTTCCTGTGGATTAGGCCGACCAGAGTGTGATGATGGTAGATGCTGGGCAAGCCTACGTCATCTAAAATCCTGTCCTAGGTACTACAGCGTCCTGTAAAAAGAGCATGACTGAAAGAGTTGCACCTGACGCTGTTTATAGCATTTTTATAGACAAATCCTTGATTAGAAACGTATTAAAAGTAGTAGAACTCTTTGTGAAAGGCTCGTCCGAGGGAGTACTATGACTATGCCTATTTTTTATTTTATTTTATACAACTAGCTGATGGAACAAGCAGATGGCCCATCTGATGTTAAGTGGTAATCATCACAAAGCATCAAAGCATTGCCTCACAAGCCACACACGATAGGAACGTGCCACTGCCTTGCGTCCATCAACTTGAGGCATACAGATGCTAAGCCTCATGTGCCTGTAATTACACCGGCAACCACACTCTTCAAACCGAAACACAACAACGCTGCTTGGCGGTAGAAAAAGGCGTGGTGGTAGTACTTCCCCAGACGAGCCCTTCACAAAGAGCTCTACTACTCTTTCTGCCGCCAAGCAGCGTTGCTGCAAGCCAGTGTGGTTGCCGGTGAAATTACAGACACATGAGACTTAACATCTGTATGCCTCAAGTTGTTAACGCAGGGCGGTGCGTCGTAGGGCACGTTCCTATCGTGCGAGGCTTGTGAGGCAATGCTTTTTGATACTTTGTGATGGTTACGACTTAACATCAACAAGAAGTATAAAAAACCTTACTTAAAAGGCGAGTCAAAAGCCACTACAGACCGCTGTTATGCAATCATCACAGGTATATTAAGGTGACCATTAATATTCGCGATGACAGAGCAATTTCTGTTTGCTATTAATTACCAATGCTAATGTTTGAATAACAGGAGCAAACAAAATATGAGGTGGCGTGAGGGAATTCGGTATAAAGCGTAAATTCAAAGGGTCTAGCCTTAACTGTTAGACGAGTAGTGGATCAGACGAAGGGAAGGTACTACGACTTTATTATCAATACCTAATTCCCACGGCCTAAGGTTATATCAAACGAACCATTGACATCAAATTGTTTACTGTTCAAAACTGTTCACACTCCCCCAATGTATTGCATCGCACATGTCTGTCACAACGCCATTCGCACATTAAGACTACCTGCAATAAAACTCCCATTCACAGCATCTAAAATTTAAAAGCTTTCACTTTGCGGTTTTTTAAAGAAATCACGTTTTTTGAAACATATGTGATACGCTCCAGTAGAAAAGCTTAATGTCATTCACTTTCTCTGTACGAAACATTTACCACACTTTCCGTAGAAACTCTTGATAAATGTCAGCAATTTGCTTTTGTACACGCGCTTCATTTTAAAGTCATTTACACTACACTAGAATACAGAATATTTTTCTCTTTTCAACTAATTATTTTGCAACTTTGCCTTTGAAGCAATCTATATAAAATACGGACCAAGCAACCATAATAAATAAATAAAATAAATAAATATTGGTGGACATTCCACACAGCACTATCTAGCCCCAAACTAAGCCAAAGCTTGTGATATGGGAACCAGATAGCTGATTATACAACTTTTATACTTTTTTTTTTAAACAAATACTTATAATATTATATAGCACCCAGACAGAGAACAAACATCTATGTTCATCACACAAATGTTTGTTCACGGTGGGGATCGAATCCACGGCCACGGCACGGCACAGAAGGCAGAGCTACTACCCACTGAGCTGTGAAGGCTGTCAAACGCTGTCTTAATAAAGCTATTTTGTTAGAAAAACAAACATTTCAATGACAACAATCTCACTATAAGTTATTTTGGAATGCAAGCCAATAAACGAATGGTTTATTGACAAAATTGGTACTATTAGTATCAATTCGGTCAGATACATTTTTAACTAGGCTAGCACGTTTTTACAGACGTTATTTGGTATTCTAGACGAGCTTCCATACCGGAAGAAAATCTCATTTATATACAGTAGCCCTAAGGTTCTTTTTCCCGCAATCAATTATGCAACAAGTCTTTGAATCAGCGTGCGTAACACTGGTCTATTACCACGTCGGCGGCAAAGTAAAACAATTGACCATAAAATCCTCCGTACGTGTTCCTCACAAAAAGAGAAAGCCCCCAACGGGTCCATTCTAATGTCCCGTTTCTAAGAACATAATGTCTTATTTTAAGAGATACGACAAAATAAAATGGTTCTCTGTGAAAGAATAAGGTAAAATGGCCCATAAACGCTGGAACGGACTAAAGACAAAGGCCAAGCTACTGGTGCAGAAATATTTTGGTTGTAAAACGTCTCTAAGTTTATTACGACATTGTTACATATTTTCTTGTTTAGTAACTTTTGACAGCGGCACAATTGTAATTTCAGCTTCTGTTTTATAACGAGGATTGAACAAAGGGACGGGACATTTTTGGGCTCCCGCAGGGAGACCATTGTCTCACAGATAATGCAGCGTTTGCTGTACGCTGCATTTAATTTCGAGGTCTTTATATTCGTGTCATTACTTGCATCTTGTTCTATTTGTCCTACCAGTAAATCATCCCGTTTCACTCTGATTTAAAAAAAATCAAGCGATTTTCGATAACAGAGATTGAGCCGTCAACATGACGTCGAAATTACGTCGTAAGACAATAAAACGTTGAAACTAAATTCTGAATTTTATCGTCGAAACATTAAAGCCAAGTGTTATTAAAATACTGAGAACTGCATTTAGCTCGGTGACTTGAAAGATAGCGCCGCAGATTAAAGAAACCTAAAGGGTTAATTTAATCGTTTTTTGCTTCCACATGGGTATTACATTTTATGCAGAATCAGTAGACCATAACAAGAGCCGATGCTCACATAATACCTACGGAGTTTTATTACTGTGGTGTTCGTGTCGTCCTGTTTACGAAGACTTTCTCCCCAGTACATTCAGTAGCAGTCGGTAGACATCAAATAAAATTTAATTTGCCCATTGTGTCTTTAGGGTTGTGAAGTAGCAAAAATAGAAATATCTTCACGGTTAGGCAGCGACCGCGTTTAATGGAGATATTGTAAAAAGGTAATGCATTCATTAGAATGCATGACCGACGACCGATTACCTTTTTCAGTCCTTTGTTTTATTTGTCTCTTGTGTATTTTGGTTATAATTTGATTGCCGAAACGTCAAACTATAAAAAAAGTTCAAAAAAAGAAAGGAACTCCCACAATTTTAGCTTCAGACAAGATTTTGTCCATTACTTTTAACGTTCTCTATGCTGTTTAATTAAATCTTAAAACGATGTTTCATATCTCTTTAATTACACGTAATGGTGTCTAATCTTGAAATCTATTGGATTTACGACTCCAACTTACATAGCATGAATAGTTTTTAAGACTTGTATACTATCTGTGTGTGGAAGCTCTTCTCTCTTGTCTTGTCACTAGTTTCTTTCGAAACAGTTTGGTGAAAGGATTTTTAAGTGCGCCTCAAGAGGCTCCTTTCGAGCACTTGACACATGTTATAGAGCTTTATAGGTTCTACGACATGTCGGTTTCCTCACGATGTATTCCTTCACCGTTTGAGAGTACTGGCATTGTGCACATACATCTTTGAACAGTAAAGCTCATTGATTGACCAAGCCGCTACCACTAGACCATCAGTGCTCTAAAGCGTGTGGAAGCTTAAAATACGGAAGTTAAAATACTGAGGTACCTATAGGCAGGTTTCTTGACATCTCTTTCAACAGTGTTGGATAGTTTCTGTATTTTGACCTTTTTACAACTATTACGAACTGATCTGTGTGTGTAGATTGTTGATCCTTTGCGTTTGAGTTTAGCACAGCCCTCATTCCAACATACCAAAAGCAGATAGCAAGGAACACATGTTTGTCTATTCACGGGTAGTTTATTTGAAAAGTTTTCGACAATTGTGTCCCAGTTTTGTCGTAAATCATTGAAGTACTCTTGTTGCTACTGAAGTTGGGCTGTTCGTTTTATGATTCTTTTGTTTAAAACTTTTATTGGCTCGGCCCGTTCGGAAAACTAATTTATTCAGGATACTGAACGGGCGTCGGCCAGCCTTGGAACTTGGGCTACTTTCCAGCGACCGTCCCATTTTGCTCTTTTACGTTTTTTTTAGTGTTTACTGATTGTTGTTTTTAGAGGTTACCGATAAGCTTTTTCCTAGACGCTTACAAAGGAGGTAGGTAGTCTTGCCTTCTTTTAAAAAGTCGCCCTTCTTTTCTCAAAAAGGTTTGCTCTATAAAATACAAATTACGTAACTTCTGTATTTTACTATAGGTATCTTTTTAAAGAAATTTGCTTTTATACACACGTCTCGTGAAGCAATGTCACTACAGTTGTTCTTTTTATTTGGGTTTACTTTAATCACTAGAAGAGCTTATGCTAACTAAGAGTTTTGCATTATTATTATTATGTTTCTGGTCTACAACTACTCGGTTTCAGAAAAAACCGGGATTAACTGAAATGCACGGGCCTAAGCCAAGTGCACCTCAGTGGAAAAATTCGCTTCATGAGGAGGTTCAGTTTGCAGAAATTTTCTGACTATTCTGCACGTGTTTAAAATTGCTGCTTTTTGTAAAAGAATGAATGTGTGTTTTGATAAGTCTAGATGGGATAATGATTGAAAGAGTTGCTTAGGGATGACACCGGTTGATGAGAGGACTATTGGTACTATAGAAACTTTTTGCAGGCGCCACATGCGAGTGATTTCGTTCTTCAAATCAATATATTTGGAGAGTTTCTCTGCTATGGTGTTCTGTAGGTTGTGAGTGTTGGGAATGGCAATGTCAATTAATAGTGCTGTTTTGTTAATTTTATCTAGAAGAGTTAAATCGGGTCTATTGAAATGCACAGTTTTGTCAGTTAAAATCGCTCTATCAAAATAGAGTTTATAATACGTATTCTCTAGCACGGTTTCCGGGGTATACTTGTAATAAGGTGTTGGTTTTGCAGTGGCGTCGATTAGTTTATGTTTAGCTGCAAGCCTTTGGTGAATGATGTTAGCCACCTGATCGTGCCTGTGCTTGTAGTCAGTTTGAGCGATTGCTTTACAGGCCCCCGTTATGTGCTGGATTGTTTCAGAAGAGCTGTTACATCGTCGGCACAAATCACTTGGCAAGTTGCGTAGTTTCATGATATGTTTCTGGTAATTGCGCGTCTCGATGACTTGGTCTTGAATGGCAATCATGAAGCCTTCAGTCTCAGGAAAGAGTTCACCCCGACTGAGCCATTCGTTCGACGCCTGTATGTCGACGGTGGGTTGACTCAAATCGTGGTGGTGCCTTCCGTGGAGAGACTTACGGGCCCATTCGTGAACCATTGTTTGTCTGTCTGCCAGTTGTTCATTTTTTTGTTTGTTACAGTCATTCAAGTTAAGTGGAGTAAGCTTTCGGTCTAATCTGTTCGCTGACTGGTGTAGAGTTGATGTTTCAGCTTTTGTGTGAAAATATGACCTTAAAGTTGTTATTTGTTTATTGTGTAGGTTTTGGATGTCAATGATACCTCTGCCACCCTCGGCTCGTGGCAGGACTTGCCTTTGTATGCAGGCGCGTGGATGATGTTTCCTTTGTTTTGTCATACTGACATTTATCAAACGCTGTAGATTTTTCAACTCAGTCTTTGTCCAATTAATAACACCGAACGAGTAAGTGAGAACTGGAATTGCGTAAGAATTAATAGCTTTTGTAGTATTTTTAGAGTAAAGTTGTGATTTAAGGATTGAATTTAATCTATGTTTAAAATTTTTTGTTAACTTACTTTTAATTTCTTTAAAGTGAATTTGTTTTGATTGGTGGTACCCAAGATACTTATACGTTTCAGTTTCACACAAAGGATCTATTATTTCACCGTTTTCCATTTGATATGCGTGCTGATAGGTGTTTCCAGCTTTGACTGAATTGATTTTGCATTTGTCAATGCCAAAATTCATTGCAATATCTTGTGAGAATTGTTCCGTGATACGTATGAGGTGTTCCAAACCATTTTGACTGGGAGAATAAATTTTGATGTCATCCATATAAAGAAGATGGCTTAGTTTACATTCAGATGTATTGTTAGGTTCGTCGTGTGTATAGTCTAGCGAATAACCAATGTTAGATGAGTTTAGGCTGTTGGACAAGGGATTAAGCGCCAGACAGAACCATAAAGGACTAAGAGCATCTCCCTGAAAAATACCTCGCTGTATTTTTATTGGAGTTGTCTCTATAGTTGCACATGATGTCTGTGCGTGCAGTCGGGTTGTCCATTTAGACATCGAATGGGTTAAAAATTCAACAAGTTGCGGGTGTATTTTATAGATCTGCAATATTTTTATGAGCCATGTATGTGGGACGGAGTCAAATGCCTTTTTATAATCTATGTAAATGGTATAAAGGTCTTCTTTGGATTTCTGCACTTTGTTTAAGACAATCGAGTCAATGGTGAGCTGTTCCTTACAACCCTGACTATATTTTCTGCATCCTTTTTGTTGCTCCGCGAGTATTTTATTCGAGTCTATGTGGTTATAGATTAAGCGGGATAAGCATGCAGTTATAATCTTATAGATTGTCTGTAAACAAGTAATTGGTCTATACTTGGCTGGGTTAGCCGAATCATTTGTATCTTTTGGAATCATATGAGTGATTCCAGCAGTGATGTAAGTGGGGAGTGTCTGGGGGTTTTTAATAAAGTTATTGATATGATTGTAAAGGTATGGATGTATGGTTGTAAGTTTTTTATACCAGTAACTGTGGATATGATCAGACCCTGGCGTTTTCCAGTTGTGCATCGCCTTAAGTACTTGATGGTATATTTCTATCGAAATAGTTTCATATTTCATAGTGGCTAAATCCGAATATGTTGTGTACTCATCCTGGATCCATTTAGCTTCCTCATTTAGCTCTGCAGGGTTTTCCCATATATTTGCCCAGAATTGACGTAGTTCGGTAGGGTCTAGTGTGTTACTGTGCGTTTGGTTTGTAGGCGTAGCATTCGGTGCTGACTGATTGCGTGTATTATTCGTCAGATTTTGGTAGAATTTCCGCTCGTTATTATGAAACTGGTTATTCTGTGTTTTACGGAAAGAGCATTCTTTGTAGCGTCGGAGACGGCTGCTTACGACTAAAAGTTTCTGTTTTAAGGTGTCAAGATAATGCGCAGGGTCTGTATTTGGTTCTTCATGAGTAGTGTGCGTTTTGTATTGATCTATGATTGTATTTATTTGCTTATTGAGAGTACTACTTCTATTTCCTTTAATGTACTGTGTTAACCTTCCTATTTTCTTTCTGAGATCGTCTACCTTTCTTTCGAGGCGCTTTTGCCAGTTAGGTACGGTATCCTGTTTTGTTTGTCCTTGCCCTCCAGGTGGTATTTTGAGTTGTTTCGAGCCGTTCATTTTGGCTGCTGTCCATGCTACGCAATAAATAGTTGTTTGCATGGTTTCGAAATCTGTTTCAAGGTTTACATTTTCAGGTAGGATCACGTCATTAAGATAGCTAACCACCTTTGCTAGTTTTTTAGTAGCTTTTTGCTTAGGAATAAAAGGTCTCTGGTCAGCGTCAAAATTGACAAAATATTGTAAAGCTTCATTAAACATGTCGTCAATTTCTTGATTTCTGTCTTCGTTGACTCTGTCGTTTAAAGGTGTTTGTGGCATTGGTGTTGGTATATCAGTGCCATTCAAAACGCTTGTGTTGACATCATCTGTTGCATCATACCAGACTGTCGTGTTAAGATCTTGAGTTTCGATGTTTATACTGGTGTCTACTTGTGTATCTGTAGTATGTGTGTCTAACTCACTAGCAACTTCTTGTCGAATAACTTGCAGCCTGTCTTCATCAATAAACTTGTTTGCTATAATTACCCTTCTTTGGTCTGCAATCCTTTGTTCACTTACGTGAGCAAGGTGAGGGAATAAACTGATGAAGGTCTGGTGCAGAGGTCTTCTATATGCTGTTTTATTCGTTTCCAACTGAGTTATTCTGTAGTATGCCTTAATTATAGCTTCGTTGTGCTCTGATGTCCAATTCATTCTTTGTGTGAGAGGTGTGTGAGAGATAGAATTGGTATGGTCCTGCTGTGTGCGGAGATACGATTCTACTTCATTTCGTATTTCAGTTACACAATCTACACTCAGTAAATTGCTGCGTACTATGGCCCTACGTTGGTCACCTACTCTTTGTCTACTGACTTGCATGTCTGGGTATTTATTGATAAATTGAGAGTGCAATTCGGTCAGGTAAGTCCTCGTATTTAATTCTAGATTGGTGATAATGAAGTATGTGCGCAGGATAAAGACATTCATTTCTTTAGTCCATTTTTTGCGCGCACGCGTAGCTTTGGTGGGTACAGGATTATCGACTGATGTCGCCTGTACAACATCCTCAGTCATTGCAGATGGAGATTTTGAATGAAAATTTTGTGAAAGAGGAGAAAGCGAGGGTTTAGAGATAAAGTCAAGATAAGAAGGAGGGGAGGAAGGAATCGAAGAGAAAAGAGATTTAGGTGAGGAAGAAGATGATTGGGCTTCATGATCCTTTTCAGCCCAATCAGTTAGACTCGAGCCCCTTTCCTCAATAGAGGCCAGTCGCGTTGCTCCCACGTCAGCTGCTGCACTTGTGCTGCTGCGACCTTTAGTACCGGCTGAAGATGTGCTCCGGTTTGAAATTCTCCGTGGTCGTAGGTTGTACCTTCTGTTGGACTCACATTTTTCGGGTTCCCCGGCAGAGGGCCGCCCATTACCCTCGCCACCGATGGCTTGCATGCTGTAGCGCCCAGCATCGGCTCCAGGCGCGCCCCGGCGATCACCCCCGGGAAGCGACCATATACGTTTACTTCTATTACCTTGCTCCATCATGATGGGTTTGCCATTGCCTTTTTTTGTCACATGCCCCCTTTTTACGCATATAGCGACAGGTCCACGAAAACCGCAAACCGCGCAATCACTACTTCCAAACGCCACTTCTTGTAATAAAAATGTGGCGATTGACAGCAACGACCGCACAGTCCACGCCAGTCGCGGACCTGCCGCCAGACACGAAATCAGGGAGCCGCTAAGTTACTTCGTTGCGAGTGTCCGCCCCTCACGTGGCTTAGATGGTCAGCACGGACGTTAGGTTGGGCTTTGAGGGGTTATTATTATTATTATTATTATTATTATTATTATTATTATTATTTATTATTATTAGAAGTCTGTAGTGTCACACTGCAGGGCAAAGACCTCCCTTCCTTCTCTCCAGTAGCTTCTTCTTTTAGGCTACTGAGGGCTAGTGCCTTAGTAGGCGTCTATTTCGTCCCTCCATATCCGCCGCGGTCTGCCGCGAGGTCATTTTCCGTTTTTAGGCGTCCAATCTGTAGATAGATTTAGTTTTGCATTAAAAAAAAACATACGTAAAGTGTAAAGCAAAAAATATACATGAAATCGTGTAAATGGGCTTTTATGGCTATGAAAAAATAAAGTACATAAATTTGTTATATTAATTATTCGCTCGATTGTTATCGATAAGTATTTGCCAAATAAATGTAATGTTTGGACGTATCTCTGTCTACCCCCCTTAGACGTCTTCATTTTTTCCATTTTTTCATAAAACCGGCAAAGTATATACTTAGCAAGAAGCACTATAATAGCGAGGACAGGGCTCTCTTGTAGATTTTAAAATTTAGTGCCTTCCTGATATCTGTACAATACGTAACGTCCATAACACTTTACAGCCTGCAGTACCATAGAATGTGGATAATGAGATCATAGTATTGCCATAAGCAATTTCATAGTAATACTAGTGCACGCTCGCTGCTTCGCTGCAATGGTAACGGAGATACTAACAATAATATTAACAACGTGATAATATGGGTTCGTTTATAATTTATACTCTCGTGTTATACAAAAAGCTGAATTGGTGGAACTAGCTGATGGCCCACCTCGTATGACGTGGTAACCATGAGTGTGGTTGCAGGTGAAATTACAGCCACATGGTTGGTGGACGCAGGGCAGTGTATCGTAGGGCACGTTCCTATCGTGCGTGACTTACGAGGCAATGCTTTGTTATAGGTGATGGTTACCACTTACCATCAGGTGGGCCATCTGCTTGTTCCCTCAGCATATTGTATTTAAAAAAAAAGATCAGATAGGCTTGAATTCTGTTAGTATTATGTTTACGTAATCGATCTGTAAACTGGTTATTTGCTCCACTCCACAAATATTTAAGGTTGATTGTCTTTCCGGTACGGTAATTAAGCTCTAAAGTGGCCTATTTACTCCACAAAATGAACCTTCAAGGTTATTTGCCCCCGTAATCAATTCACTAAATTGACGCTTATCAACATCTAAAGCACCGACCGTCAATACATTTTTGGGTACACTCGATCAATAAAGATATGTTAAAATCACTTTCTACCTCTATACCTCTATATGTTCTCTGTCTGGGTGTTATATAATACATTATATATTAAATAAATTATATATTATAAGTATGTATTTACAAAACAAAAGTATATATGTATATGGGAACCAGATTGCTGATATACAGCTATCTGGTTCCCATATTACAAGCTTTGGCTTAGTTTGGGGCTAGATAGTGCTGTGTGGAAAGTCCTCCAATATTTATTTATATTTATTTATTTATATATAAACTATTAAAGATAACACGAGCTTAAAATGAAGTGAAAAAATGAATGAATAGAACACGTTTATTAAAAAATATCATTTTATTTTATTTCATTTACAAAGAAAATTTCAATGAATACAAGTATTTTAATAATGTACATATGAAACAGTTGGACTATCTGCAGACCGTTATGAACGATCTAGAGATAGCTCAACTGAGCCAAATCAGTGCCAATCGGAAGCGCAGCGCATTGCATTGCCAGCAGCAACTATTTGCAATTTATTTCAAGTGTGCATTTAACTCCTCTTTATACATATTCCAAATATTGTTCGCGTGTTTGTTTAGAACTGCATTGAACTATTTATTCACTTACCCAATCAATCAAATCAGTCCAATGAATATACAAAAATATTTACTACAAATTCTTTAAAAAAACTACGCACGTCTTATAAATTTAATAACGTAGTCCAAAACAAAAAGGTGTGATTTTAAATTTCAAAATTGTTGTAACAATAATAAACATGTTACGTTCAAAAACTTTAACCGTAAAAGCACGGCGTAATCGTTTTCGGTATTCTTTAAAAGTACCTAATGAGTTTTTAAAGTTATTAAAGCAAATCACCATCACGATAACTGTGTAGACCGCTTAGAATCCCGAACTAGTGAGGTGAAAGTTTGGTTTCGGTTTCGGCAAACTATTTGAGGTTTAGCCGAGTAAGCAATTACTAATTGCATGTTATGAGGAAAGAAAGTAATATTACGAGAAGAGTGTTAGATATGGATGTGGATGGTATTAGAAGGAGAGGCAGACCAAAGAAAAATGGATGGACTGAAGAAAGATGATATGAGTAAGAAAGAAGTGGGCACCGAGATGACGAATGATAGAGGAGAGTGGAAGAAGAAAACCTGCTGTGCCGACCCCACCTAGTGTGGGAGAAGTGTAGGAAGATTATAAGCAATAAAAATTGTAGTAAGGCTAATTCTAATTAAAAGTGGGGAAATAAGATTTGCACTCACGTCCCACAAAGTACTGTGATAAAAACAAGCAACCCAAAGGCATTGTTTAGTTATATACAAAATAATATATGAAAATAATTGTTTGATTTCCATTATTTTTGTTTAAAAATGAGTCACAAATCAAATCATACCTAAGTTGTACAACTTTACCATCGGTTTACAATCTAATTCGGCGTTGCCCGAAAACCAGCCGAACTAGTAGGTCGCATAGGCCGACATAAGGTGTGTGCCAGTAATAAGTTCCACTGATGGTCTGTGGGCGTCTCATTCCTTGGATCGGCTACCAGAAATGGCTTCTGTTCTACCGATTAGTGCCATGATTTATAGGCAGTTATTTCACTTCGGAGTACAGAGATAGTTACTGCGAATTTGAATATAGAATTCGCAGATTAGCTCTGCCTTAGAACTTACGCTTATTGCACATTGAGAAATGGTGAACAATCCGATAGTAAATGTTGGTAAATGAATTGGCCAAGTTGCAAGAGAAACTTGCATTGAAGTGGTCCAATTATGACGAGTAAGGTGAGGCTGACAATTCGTCGTGTAGTATTGCATTACAACCAATTTAACATGAGCTCAAACTAGAAGAAATTTTAACGATGATACTGTTTATGTAAGTTGGTCACTGAATAATAAATTTGTGGTCAATAAACTTCATTCTTCATTCACTCCATTATCTATTTTAGGATACAGAAATCATCTATTTAAGATGGTACTTAAGAATTGGTATCCATAATTATAGACACAAATAATATAAAATCTGTTAAAAATCTTACAAGACCTGTGTAGCCAATAAAATTCTGACTGTAATAATTGCAGATATAATTTTACTGGCTACAGTAGGCAGTAGCACAAGGAAAATTTCTTAGATAGTTTAGTTCGTGCATTACAGTATTATTTATAGTTATTACGCTAATTATAATTTGGTTGATGTTTAAAATTGTATGTAAATGACATTGGCATAACTAATATCATAATCATCATCATCATCAGCCTTACGAAGCTCACTGTTGATCATAGGCTTATTAATTTCTAAGAAGAACGATTCTAAGTCCTCTTCATCCACCAACTTCCCGCAATCTTCACAGTATCGTCGGTCCATCGGGTGGAGGGCGCTTACAATTATCATAAATCTACAAGAAAATGTCGCAAACAAAAAATGGTTCCTGTTTAGACCCCTGTTCACTACTGTTCTTCTGTAGTTCTTGAAGCTGATGATTCATAACAAAAGATAGAATGCGTAGCATGGAGATCTTAAGATGAACACTAAAAAAATAAGACTACCAGCTATGGAGCACCAAACGGTGTAACTGTAAACTGTGTAAATCTTAAGCTGCATTTCCTTATCATGTCAAAATATTTCTACTAGCCTCAATGTCTGATGATCATTCATAATGGCTTGAAAACAACGATACAACAAAAAAAACCTTTTATCGAACATCATTTAGACGGAGCGGCCGACCGAAATGGATATTTAATGTGGAAAAATTAAACTCTTTTTATTTCTAAGTTCTGGTTATGACTGACTTAATTACCGGTCTACAATGATTTATTATATAATGTCGGAATAATTTTTGAGTCGGCCCAATGACGTATGACTGCTCTCTCTGCAGTCCGGAACAGGTTGGTAGCCGCTGGCGTTACGGAGGAAGATAAGTGAACAGATGCAACCATCGGGTACAATATTATATTGTTCCAAGTTATTTGACCAATAAGCGTCTACACGACCCTAAAATAAATCGAAATATCGGGTGAGTGGCGTCCTAGATTGGCCACTTGGTTGGTTCGTTTGTAGGCAAATTGGTATCAATATTATTATTTCCCATAACTCAGAAATTGGGTCTCGCGAACCCACGATTTAGGGGTTAGATATTGACAATTTGCCACTGCTTTTAGGGCCGTCTGTAGACGCTTTTAGAACAGTATGACTACTTGTAGATTATCCTGAGATATTTTATGTATACAAATTTAGTGAACCAGCTTCATACCTACTCACTACGTGTACATATTATTTGTACAAGTATAATTTGTCATTTACTAGAAAGTTTAACCAGAAGGTTGCTCTAAAGCTCTACATTAAACATTCCTATCTGAACATCTTATCTATGGCGTTGCATGCAGTGCGTTTACTGCGCCCGCGCTGGTTATAAATAATACTATAATGACAAGGAATTACTGTGTTCTGCCACCAGCCTGTCCCGGTCTAGTACTATTTCATTATGCTCTGCTCAAGGTCTTTACCGTTGCATAATGTCCCACATTTTGTAGGCACTGATCTTTAGATATGCTACCCGCTATTAGCCTTTCTACTCGATATACGGCGAATCTTCTTCTTCTTCTATGTCTAAACACAAGTTTCTAACTTAGTTAGAGCAATGTTCAACGTTTTTCACTGTAAAGTACAGATAGAGCCCAAATTGTTAAATTGTATGTATATTCAACAAAAATTGTATTCTTCAACACATCGCATCTATGTTGCATCTACTACATTATGTAAAACATTCTGTATGATTTATTCTGAAAATAAATACCTATTATTATTATTATTCTGATTCGTCGTAGTGTCAATCCAATTTGATTCAGATTAACCGTTGCTTCAATTTTAGACATATTTTCAGTCGATATTTTTTTTAATTTTTCTTTGTTACAAAATTTATTCACAATGATAATCAAGCAATACGTAAAAAACAGTTAAAATAAGAATAATAACCTAAATAAATTCTATAAAAATTGTAACCATAACTGGTAGTAGGTATATCATCATCACACCCTTGGCAAGCTTCACAGGGGCATCATTATAAAAACAGGATATTCCATACTAATAATTACACTGGATAGTGGTTCTTTGCATTAATTATAACTTGAAAATGATACGTATCACTTTGCGTGATGAAGTAAAGGAGACGAAGCAAAATATAGACTAGCAAAAACAGAACAGCGCACAGTTATGGCAGGCAAAATGTAGGTTGTAAAACACTTGTACTCCGTAGCTCCACGCCATTTTCTGCCGCCAAGCAGCGTTGCTGTGTTTTGGTTTGAAGAGTGTGGTTTGAAGACGCAGGGCAGTGCATCGTAGGGCACGTTCCTATCGTGCGTGACTTACCAGGTAATGCTTTGTTATAGGTGATGGTTACCACTTAACATCAGGTGGGCCATCCGCTCGTTCCATCAGCTAGATGTATAAAAAAAGGTAATTAACAAAAAAGAATGAAGTTTTCGGATGTTTTTTTTACATGCTGTACTTTACCTGTTTTTAATTCTTATTGTTTATTTAAGTATGCATGTTTGTTCCTCTTTCACTTTCATTATATTTCATATACTTACGCTATTATATTTATCACCGTATCCACATTGACAGTAATAATTATATGCTATATTATGCGATAGAATAATAATATAGTTATTCATTTATCCGATCGATTGACTATATTGTCCAAAACTCGGTCATGATAATGAATTTGCAATGCAAATTGTATTATGCAACCATTCAATAAACGCACTGATTTACGGGAATGTTTCCACAAAACGAATAATTATCTGAATGATTACAATTATATTGGTGTAAGATTGGTTCGTCATGAAATTTAAAACATATTTTATCATGACGGACATTTTTTACTGAAACTCAATTGTTTTTATATTTCTTTTTTTGGCATTGTTTGTTCAATTTTAATATAGCATACTGTAATAAGTATAGGTAAGTAACGCATATCATTATAACTTCTACTGAATATGGGTCCAAATAATGATAATCATGATACTCTGTAAGAATTGTACTTTTACATTTATTATATAAATACAAAGAAATTGCGTTGAGACATCCTTAAAACTTCCATGTACTTAACTTGATTTAACTTAATTTTTTAAGTCTCTTGAGACTTAACAATTTTAAAATAAAAAAAGTTAATCACAATAAGTCAGAATCTTTTTTTTTTTCTTTCTTGTAGGATTAGGTATGCTTTCATCAAATTGACCTCGAAACTCCTAAAATTGCTTCACAAACTGTAAGGGGTGTCTTATAATTTGTTTTTTAACAAAAGTGCACAGAGAATTAAGGTCAAGAAGCTTTTACACTACAACAAGATTTACAAAGAAAACAGGTACTTATTTACACTCATCATCACCATATCTTAAAGTTTACTGCTAGATAGGTCTAGTTTCAAGCTTCTCTTATTTTTCTAGGAGGATCTTCCTAGAAAAAGAGCCATCTCCATCCATCAACTTATCGCGATCTTTACAATGTGACATTGGGTGGATGCCGTTCCACGAGAACCTTTATTCCCCAGCGGTTGTCGCTGAGGAAACAAGATATTTTTATGAGAACAGAAATAGAAGATGTACTATCTGATGTTTAGCTTGTGCCTATAACAATTGTATTACCCACAGAGCACGTCCACTGAGGACGTGACCTTTGCGGCATTCTACTGCGCCGATCATACTGAGATGTATTACCACAATGTGTTTTTATGGTAAGTGCTAATAGTAAGCCACAGGAAACCTGCTTTCAATGCAAAAGCAACCTTACATAGTCATAATACAGCGTGCATGTTTGTTTGTAATTAACGACTCATGCTCCTGAGAGAGCATTGTTTTAAGCCTCTCAATAAATAATCGCCACTTGTGCGGTAACCCGAGGCGTGACGTCACAGGAGCGGACAATTGCTTATTGTCGAAAGGAATGTGTAGTTTGTCTTTGTTCAGAGAAATGCTTACAAGTTTATAAGCCAGTACAGAGAAATCTGAAAATAGGTTAATAATTTTGGGATTATAAGGAAAATTGCATCAACATGCTCCCTGACTTTCACCAACTGCTGAGAAGAAGTCAAGGCCGCGTACCTAATGGCCCATAACTAAACTTATGTTTTCAGTAATTTTTTGTTTAGACAACTAGCTGATGGAACAAGCAGATGGCCCACCTTATGTTAAGTGGTAACCATCACCTCTATTGCAACACCCTTACTGGGTACATTATGTATTGAATCACAAATTACTTAGTCATAAGTCCTGACTATGTTACATCTACATACATACATATTAGTGCAATAAATATACTGAATACTGAATACTGAATACCTATAACAAACCATTGCCTCGTAAGTCACGCACGATAGGAACGTGCCTTACGATGCACTGCCCTACATCTATTAACTTAAGGCATACAGATGTTAAACCTCTTGTGCCTGTAATCTCACCGGCAACCACCTCTTCAAACCGAAACACAGCGGTGCTGCTTGGCGACAGAAAATGGCGTGGTGGTAGTACTTCCCCGGACGAGCCCTTACAAAGAGCTCTACTACTCTTGAAAAGTAAATTTGATAGCTTTCGAAATCCCACTTTGCTTGAGAAAGGTGGTGAAACAAGTTTCAAAAATCAGTGTCTTGTACCAGCTCCCATAATACTCTTCAACTAAGCAATGCAAGTTTCACTGCTTGGCGATGGAAACAGGTAACGTACTGAGCCCGACGAATTCTGTCGTAAAGAGCTTGCCTACTAAACACATGCAATACGATTGATCTAAACTCCTAGTAGGGCATCTTCATTGTCCCACCGAAACCGAAATGGCTTTGTTTTACTACCAAACATTCGTTTAACCTTTACCGTGTTCGCAACACGATCGCTTACAGATTAAGGTTGGTTTATAGACTTCGGCTTTGTGTGATTGAAAACACCTACACGGTGCTTCTGTTAAATTAGTTCTAGTTCAAAGGTCGACCTCACGATGAACATTTCAACTTTATGCCTTCGGAGATTTCTAAGTAAATCTCTTTGTTATGTACACTTCATCATCACTAAGTTTATAATGAGTTAAAGTTCGCAGAACGCGCATTTTTTTGGAGTTTTTCCACTGGATTCTTTCTTACTCGTGTAATCCATTTTTGTTTCCTTAGACCTACCCTTTGTATACAAGGTGTTCCATAAGTTGTGTATATAAACTTCAGGGGGCTAAAGTACCCATCAATATGAACAACTTTTTCTAAGGAACCAACACTGTGAACGCGAAAAAAAAAACAGCTGTTTCATACATTTTAGCCTGGTAGGTATTGAACTTTTGTATGAAACAGCTGTTTTTTTTTCGCGTTCACAGTGTTGGTTCCTTAGAAAAAGTTGTTCATATTGATGGGTACTTTAGACCCCTGAAGTTTATATACACAACTTATGGAACACCTTGTATATCCACTTCTATGTATCTAATTTTAAAACTTCATCAAAGTTATTATCGGTAATCAATGTATGGACCTACCTATACCTATATATACCTCTTATATTTTGTAACTAGTTACCAATATTGTATAGTTTTTGTGTTCTGTTGACTTAAACATTGACGTTAGAAGCTCCTTTCCCACAACACAAGCTTAACATAAGGGATAGGTACTCGTATCTACACTAATATTATAAAGAGGAAAGATTTGTATTTTTGTTGTTTTATATGTAACAAATAGGCTCAAAAACTACTGGTCCGATTTCAAAAGTTTTTTCACCATTAGAATGTTACATTATCCTTAAGTAACATAAGCTATATAATATTATCAAAAAAGTCAGGAATCCTTACTAAAACTCCAATAATGTAACCCAAGGTGGAAAAATTAATCCTTCCATCGCGTGCGCTGCGAAAACTATTGATGATAGAACAAAATAATGTACTACGATTTTGCAGAACACGTCATCATCTACAAAAAATGTCGTGACAGCATATGTCTAACTATTATAGTTACGTCACAATAAGTGTTCTTTTATTATAAAAAATTAATTGAAATGCCGCCGCTAGAAAAGGGTCTTTATTTGTACCTTGGTATTAATCCTTATCCAAATAAATCATTTTATATTTAAGACGGTTTCAATACCTATAGATTACTTCTTGAATTTTTCAAATCGGACATTCCATTCAAGAGATATGGCGAAATTAAAAATGTTAACGGGTCCACGGGTCACTCACGGGGTGTGATTTCACTCACTCAGGGAGAAGGGCGTGCAAATGCATAAAATAAGTAGACGCGATGCTCGAACCCACGGTTTAAGTTTATCCTAAAATGTTCAAAAAATTTATGACCACCCATGCGAAGCTGGGACAGGCCGCTATTTTTATATATAATCATTCCTCATTATTATAAACGTTTACACCAAACTGTGCAACTTTATATATAACCTAAATGCTGAAATAGATAGAAGAAACGAAAAAGCTTTGACCAATCTCTTGAATTCGTGAGAATTTTAATGAACATAAAATCTCATCGATAAAATAAAGAACAGCAACAAAATATTAATCACATAATAAAATCTTTATCAGATCGAAAACAGTTCGCAAACAAAGAGTTGGACACTATCAACATTATTTTATCGATAATTTCGTGACACTAACGATCTATTTTTCATTCTATCTCGGCTACAGCTAAATAACAGAAACGCTGGCTTACTCCAGAATTATGTTCATCTTCTTTTAATCTAACTTACTGCTGCTGGGTAGAGGGACACCCCAGGGACTTCCATTTATTTTGAGTTTCCTTTCACCACTTTCGTGTCAAGATCATTCCGCTGAACGTGCCTCGGTTGTGCTATTAATTATATTTTTTAAATAGGTCTTCTCTTTTTTATTTATAAACGTTGATGACATATTTACAAAATACGACCGTTTTCACTTGCTCCTACTCGGTTCTTCGGTAGGAGCACGAGGACCAATAAATGTCCTTATGCTCCTATCGTGACCTTATATGCAATTAGTACACCTAAGTACAGAAAAAAAAATTATACAATTAAAATTTTATAAAATCATCTTAGTATTTCCTGATTAGAACTGATAATCTGAATGTAACAGAACTGGTATAACCTTTTATTTTTATAAATATATGGTTTTCCTCAATAACACATTACATTATATTATTCTGCATAAATGAAAAATACACAGTCATGTATCAGTTGAGCTATTTAAAACCGTTACGAATGGTCTAGAGATAGCTCTACTGATCTAAGTCAGTGCAATCGGAAGAGTTCCCAAGCCGCTTGCTGCATTTCTTCAGACGTTAAGCATGAAAATAATACAATTCTTAAAATGTAAAACAAAAATAATCACATGAAGTTCCACTGGTAAAAGGGGACTTTGTGACTGAACTAATATAATTGTTCAATGAACAGCAGCGTAGTCATAATATACCTACCTGTCCTGGATGATATATAAAATACACACAGAACAAAAAATACAAACCTACAATACTATTCATTGCGATACCTAGAAATACATCCGTAGCTGTCATCGCATCGCTCGTTGATTGCGATAAGAATCTAAACCTACAGAGTGACCTAGCTAAAAGTTTTTTGTTCTATACACTGATACTCCTACACAATCACCCACTGTTGAGAGATAAAAGATCTATAAAGTTCAGCTGGCTAATGGATATTCCTTACTTGCATAAATTGGAAGAATTCCTTGGCGCTTGTGCCCGGTTGTAACTTGCAACGCTATATTGAGAGTTAGGGTTCTACAGTAGAATTTTAAACGTATATCGTGTTCATACTTGACTAGCAGCTTCTCGCGGCTTCGCACGCGTTTTCACATCCCTCCGCACAATTATTAAGGGTAGTTTTAAAAAATGAAAAATGCCTTTCCTATTTTTTAGCCTTGGAGTACATGTCCTCCAAGTTTCAAGTTTGTAGGTTCAAGGAATATTTTTCATACAAACGTTTTCAACCCTTTTTACACTTGGGGTTGAATTTCCAAAAATCCCTTCTTAGTACACCTCTACGCCATAAGATCTATGCACTCCTCAAATTTCAAGTCTCTAGGACCAGCGCCTTAGGCTGTGCGTTGTCTATATGTCAGTCAGTCAGGACTTTGATTCTTTTAGTATTAGAGTACAAGTTTTAAGAAAAAAAATACATACTAAGTATATCAGATTTCGATTTGGCATTCTGTAATACATTCACCCATCACTAGCGCCACCCGCGTGAGTGACACTCAGTGAAAATGCCAAAGTGAGGAGAAACTCGTGATCAAAGTGAGCGCGGATCCACTAGGTGAACTCCCCGTGATTTGTTTTTTAAAGGCATGTACGCCTTGACGCCCACGAATGCTTTTTTTCGAACAACCCTATATAGTATACTGAAAGTCCAGTTACACGTACTGTAAGTCCAAATGACCATTCATCTATCATCCAATCCATCAAACATGACAGCTGACATCTCTAAGGGCTATCAGCCAACAAATACTATAGAGTTAACACGAGTTTGACTCCTCTAAGCTCAGTTGGTAGTAGCTCAGCCTTTCTGTGATGCAGGAATGTTACATCAGCTCCATCAGTAGTATAAAAAAAAATGGGTTCGATCCCCACCGAATACAAACATTCGTGTGATGAACTTTGAATTTTGTTCTGTTCTAGGTGTTGTATTGTATTATGTATAAGTTAGTATTCACAAAAAAAATTATGTGTACTGTAAAAAAGTTCATATACGCACGCTAGGCACTTACAGCAGCTAAATTTGTCAGGTTCTGATATATTAGAATAGCACTTGTTTATGTATTTAGCCTATGTCCAGCAGTGGACTAACATAGGCAGACGAAGGTACGTTTAGTTTTTATGTCCTTAATGGTACTTAGAAAAACACGAGACGCATAAACCGACGTTACATTTTGCGCATTCAGTTCTCCCAGCCGATTTCTTCATTGTGCAGTAGGGGCCTGCGCATCTTCTCCTGTTACACTTCTGCACGATGTGATCTGTCCTTTAATACCGCGATACACTTGCGAGAGACTAGCTGGTTCTTGTTTTTCCTGCTGTTGTGGGCAGTGTTCCATATTTCTCTAGGTAGCCTAGGACGATCTCTCTGCGAAAGTCGACTTGGAACACATGGAACTCTGCCCAAAACAGCAGGAAGACCAAGGGCAGTGCATCGTAGGGCACGTTCCTATCGTGCGTGACTTGCGAGGCAATGCTTTTTTATAACAACCATAACCTATAGGTTATGGTTACCACTTAACATCAGGTGGGCCGTCTGCTTATTCCATTAGCTAGTTATATAAAAAAAATAATACCCCCGTTATTTACATCATTATTTTGACATTGTCCAACTCTCTAACAACTCAAAAGCGTTCCAGCCAGTGCTAGCTGTCTGAGAACCAGTTTCAGTGTCGCCATTGTAGGTGCGATCCGTTATGATGTGGATCTTAGCAATCTGCGAGAACTCTATAGCAATGTTGAACAAGATTGTCACACAGAGAACACTGGAAAATTGTATCTAATAAACAAGTATTACTACGACAGCCTTCACAGCTGGTAGTTGGTAGTAGCTCTGCCTTCTGCGGTGTAGGCCGTGGGTTCGATCACCGAGAACAAATAATTGTGTGACGAACATAGATGTTTGTTCTCGGGTCTGGGCTCTATTATTTATTATAAGTGGGTACTTTTTTTTTAATACAACAAGCTGATGGAACAAGCAGATGGCCCACCTGATGTTAAGTGGTAACCATCACCTATAACAAAGCATTGCCTCGTAAGTCACGCACGATAGGAATGTGCCCTACGACGCACTACCCTGCGTCTATCAACTTGAGGCATATGGCTGTTAAGCCTCATTTGCCTGTAATTATACCGGCAACCACACTCTTCAAACCGAAAAACAGCAACACTGCTTGTCGGCAGAAAAAGGCATGGTGGTAGTACTTCCTCGGACGAACTCTTCACAAAGAGCTCTACTTCTTTTAAAAGTGCTGAAGCTTTGTTTGTGCTATTCTCCGAAACTTGATTGTTTGTAATTTTGCTTAGCATCATTTAGTGATTTTATATCTTCGAAAACTAATACCGCGTTTACACTCAGCTCATGTCCGCGTAATGAGCAGGGACATGGGGCAGAGACATGGGGCAGGGACATGGGCAATGCGAGAAAGTAAACAGGCCACTTCCATGTCCGCTCGCGTTGACGTTCGCGTTGTCTGCGCTCCCTAAGCGTCCGGGCTGAATGTGGATACACATTGCCGGCGACGCTGCCACGGACATATGGCCGCATTTCCGGCCATGCGAATGACAGCGCGAATGTCTAAATGTAAACGCGGTAATAGAAATGTGGGAGCGAGAAGTACACTAGCGTGCGTCTTAAATCTTGTTAGTAGTTTTGTTAGTTAAACTTAGATAGTGAATAGTGTAGTTTTGTGAATATTGAGTTAAGTATTACCACAGCATAAAAATAAGTACGACGTAGTCACAAACAATGCGCCGACACACCTATGGGAATATTAAGTAGATTGGTATATTAATATTCGTCACATTGACCTAGGATCTACCTGATGGTCTACCATGAGTATTCCTAGACTTTTGCTAGTTATTGTAGTCTTCTTCTTCTTGTCGTGTCACTAGTTTCTTTCGAAACAGAGTGGTGAAAGGATTTTAGGAGCACCTCAAGAGGCTCCGTTCGAGCACTAAAGTCATTGTAAAGTTATTGTAGTAATATGTATGAATACTTGACATTTGCCATATTACTTGGCAAGATTTTATTTGACAGCCCTCAATTAGAAATTTGTCAAGATTTTATTTGACAGCCATCACAGCTCATTCGGTAGATCTGCCTTATGCGCTGTAGGTCGTAGGTTTGATCCCAACTGAAAACAGTATGTTGTGTGATGAACATTAATATTTTGTTCTATTTTATATTTACTATTAATTTACAAAAAAGTCTCACTGCCGGTTTCTGAAAGCTCGATCAAAACTAATCGGATGTCAAGTCACTCGCCATTTCAGCTATTACATTGAATTAGATAGAGATAGCAAGTGACTTGGCATGCGATTAGTTGATCGGGCTTTCAGAAACCGGGTCCCCATATAGTACGAGCACGTTTGGCTAGCGTAGATTATTGCTTAGTTTGGGGCTAGGTAGAAATATGTGAAATGTTCACCAATATATATTTATAATGTGAAAATATGTAATATGACCCACATTTTGTAGAAGTTAGTATTCCAAGCTCATCTCGCCCGCTGCCAAAATACTAACTGTGGTATCCCCACGATGTTTTCTTTGCCTATACTTTATCTACTGTATCTTTATTGCCTAGAGTCCTAATAATGATTACAATAATCGTGCGTTATACTCACACATACCTACCAAGCACTTTGTGTGGCCATACAATCCAGGCCCCATTGAATGGAAATAGTAAGGTGACACCATTCTTTGTTGCCAAATGTGAAGGAATGCGATAGAGTAAGCTATAACCGAACAACACACAAGAACTTTGTCTCAGTAACAAGTTCCAAGAACCACTGCATTATTAAGCAATTATTGACAAAAGTATGTTTGAAAAGGTTCTAAATAGCGCAGTGATTTTGTAAGCAGTACATCAATGAGTTTTATTGCTTGTTTTGCGATATATCGGCAAGCCCACCACGTAGCCAACTGATTTTATAATATTCAAAATTCTGACTGACTGACTGTTATTTATACCACTTGCTGGTGGAACAAGCAGATGGCCCACCTGATGTTGAGTGGCGTCACCTATAACAATGCAATCTCTCGCCAGTCGCGGACGATATGAACGTGCCCTACGATGCACTGCCCTGCGTTCATCAACTTGAGGCATACACAAGTTATAAAATACTAGCTGCTACCCGTGGTTTCGTTCGCGTTTGTATTGTTATTGCTAATATTTTATATACATACATATACATATAAAATATTAGTGGTCTTTGAAAAGAGCACTATCTAGCCCCAAACTAAGCACAGCTTGTAATATGGAAACCAGATAGCTGATATAATACTTGATATACCTATTATGAAAATGTTTTCTGTTTTGTAGTATAACTATTTTTTCAAAGAATCTTGAGTTGATACTAAGAGATCTGAGGTGATATCTACCGTGCCTGTGTTTTCTGTTTTTATTTCCGAAACATGAATACCGCGGTAATACAAAATCCTCGCGGACGAAGACGCGCGTAACCGCTAGTTCGAAGATATTTTGATTGCCTTTCGGATTTACAGAGAATCGATCGATCGTTTTCTTTCATTTTATGATTCTGTCTTTTGTTAAGTCTTTATTCCTTTTTAATGTTTTCTACAAAGTTTACTACAAAATCATTACACGTACATTACATTTTACACTCAAATGATGATGCATTGCTAAATACTTTCTTTCATCAAGCGTATAATTATGCTTTTAATTTAACGTTTCTTCTTTTATAAGCGATTACATGAGTACCCATGAACATTTTCAGACCTCTCACTGTAGTTTCGGAAACAACATTTTAAGGCCGCCCGAAGGCCTCCTTCGTAGCTTAAAGATTGCTGTTGCTTCAAAATACGTAAGTGCTCATGCAGATACAAATACCACCCATCCAAATCGAGACCGCACAATACGGTGCTGATGTTTAGTCGATTGGTAAGAAATTATCAAGTAAACTACGCCACGATTTATTAATCTAGGTACGTACTAGTATCCCTGAAGAAGTCGAATTCTGGACTCTATTGGATAATATTGGCCTCTCCTACATTTTCAGGACGAATGATTCGGAGTCCTCTCCATCCACCGACTGCTCATGATCCACACTATGTGTCTGTTCAGACAGGTTGGCTTGGAGAAGAGAGTACGTTATTATCGCACTTATAAAAGAGTTTTGGGTCATCGATTTTTTTGCTATGCCGAAGCTGGCAGACGAGCTTACGGGCCACCTGATGGAAAGTAGTCACCGTCGCCCATAGACACCTGCAACGCTGGACACACGCTGGACGCTGGACACAACACCAGAGGTGATGCTGATACGCTGCCGGCTTTTTAAGAGGTGATAAACCCGCCTTTTGAAGGACCCCATGTCATAACTCCGAGGGAAAACCGAGGAATGGTTGATTTTTTATTGCATGTCTTTTTCTTAGTCGGCTCTTAAGCATAATTTAAACAAGAAGAGCGATAAAAAATTTCTCTCCCCTTCGAACCGGAAAGTATGAACGGACACTATGTCGTCAGTCCGTCAACTACAAGGTTTCATCAAACAAGAGCCATCAATTCATCTCAACAAAGTCCCAATCGCTACATCTCGCAAAGTACTTAATAATTACCTGCGACACTTATCATAGATCACTAAAGTACAGAATAGACTAATCAATAACCCTGGGGGCTCCAACTATTTCAGCTGATTGCAAACATAGACTAGGAGAGCAATTTTCCTTAAGCTAGGGCTTTCTGCGAGGCTACTAGGCACATATGACGGGCGTTATTTAGAGAAGACTGCGATTTTAGTCATAAACAAAAAATACTTATTTTGTTCCATAAACAAAAAATACTTCTTTTGTTCCATAAACAAAAAATACTTCTTTTGTTTTATAAACAAAAAATACTTCTTTTGTTTCAATAACAAAAATACTTCTTTTGTTTTAATGATTTGCGGATTTGATAGAAGCTTACTTACCTTATTTGTTACGGGTTGTGAGTGTTCGTTTCCCACCCTAGATCAATATAAGCGTTTTTTTCTGTGTTCTGGATGTTGTTTTTTAGGTGAACTAGATGGCGGTTAATAAATAAGTCCCCGATAACATAATTAATAGGGAAGTATTCTAGTATTCTTCCGTTTGACGTTTAGCGGAGTTATTTTATAGAGGGTTAAGTGCCTCTACATTTGCGCTTTCTATTCCAGTCTATCAACTACTCATAGGTCCATGTGATACTTATACCTAAAGACTATGTAAGTACCTAAACTTAACACTGTGGAAGCAATTAACGTATTGAGTATTGAGTACTATGTTGAGGACTAACGGTTCTCAAAAACAGCCGCCGCTTTTTGGGAACTAGCTTTAATCATAATGGGCGATTGAGTTTAATGCCTTCATTGGGCACCTGCGCTGGAGGTCTAGGTACTAAAGCCTTAAAGCCTTCTCTAAGCCCTAGAGAAAGATGTGACGGATAAGTACTGACGTTGATCTGTACACTGATAGAGACGTTTGAAATACCAATTGGAAGATATTTTGTTTCGTTTGGTTTTTATTTGGCAGGAAGTCGATGGATTGGGCATTCCCTCCAAAGTCGTTCTTTCGGATAATGAGAACATTAAAATAAAATATTGATATAGGTATATCCAGATAGATAGAATAGTGGAGCTCTTTGTGGCTTGTCCGGGAGTGTACTACCATGCCTATTTCTGTCGCCAAGCAGCGTTGCTGTGTTTCGGTTTGAAGGGCGTGGTTGCCCGTGAAATGACAGGCACAGGAGTCTTCACATCTGTAAGCCTTAGGGCCGGTTTCACCATGCTCTGTTAGATTAACAAAGGATTAAAGGGCTGTTAAATATGTCAAAATGTACGCGTTTGACAGCTAAGGTTAGATTTAACGGCCTGTTAATCCTTTATTAGTAACTAACAGAGCATGGTGAAACTGGGCCTAAAGTTGATGAACGGAGAACAGTGCATCGTAGGGCACGTTCAAATCGTGCTTATGTTGCGAGGCAATGCTTTGTGTTAGGTGATGGTTACTTGGTCTTAACATCAGGTGGGTCTTCTGCAAGTTAGTCATTATAATAATTGGCCTAATCAAAGAGCTGGATTTTTTGGATTGGGAGTATTGGTGACCAAGACTCATACGGCTTTACTACAAAATATCTGTGAAACGATAAACGATTGTCATCTATTACCAATGCGTAATGGCAAACAGAGACAGATTTAAATTTAACAATTATTCAAATTAATAAAAAATAGTATGAGGGATAGTTTTTAAGTATACTCGTACAATGTATTTTGTTTGGGTTATATAATTGGTGACCCATGGCTCTGGAGTAGACTCGTACAATGTATTTTGTGTGAGGCGTTCGGAAGCCGCGCTTGGGTGGCGCGCGCGCAGGCACGCGAGCGTTGTGCGAAGCGTCGAGTCAGGCCCGCCCTCCCGCGGACGCGAGTCAAAGACTACTCGAACAGATGCGGGACTTTCTGAAAACGAAAAAAAACAGTTTTACCTACAGTTGCGTTTAATAAAACATTGGAATTCATACCTCACAGCTAAGTCGGTGGTTCTGTCGTCTGCGTTGTAGGCTGTGGGTTCGATACCCACTGACGACAATCGCCTAATGTGGCTGTTGTTTTACCTTTAAAACGTACAATTTTTTTTTTAAAATAAACACATACAGATTATTATGTTTTTCGGACCTGTACAGTCTATTATGAAATGGCTATTTTTAGAATGCTTGTGGGCAATTAATAAATAAAATGTTATTTTTTTCTCTCAGCAATGTTAGTAACTTACCTAAACAGGGTTTAGTTATGAAGCAGATCAAAGTGAATTAATCCACTTCATCACACGATTTATCTGTTTTGCGAGACTGGTGCTTAAGGAAAATTAAAAAAAATACTCTACTAGGGTTGGGCTTTACGGGTTCAGCAAGCTTGTAGGCAAGCAAAACTTATAATATTAAAGGGTCCTATCTGTACGCATCAGCTCTCTGACCTTGGTCGGTGCCCCCCTCCACTGCGCGAGCGCACCAAAGCCTCATCTCCATAATGACTCCAAGCTCATTGGTGACTATTAACCTCATGATAATTCATGAGTACATCGCCAGGGCTGTGTTTAATTAATACACATCATGTGGGCTGTCAGATAAACGTAATGAAAGTTGATGGTATTCCAACTGGCGTTTTTTAACAATCTTTTTAGTTTCTGAGTGCAATAAGGTAGAACTGAATCGCTATAATGAAGTTGTAGTTCGGTCATGGTAGAGCTTTTGCGTGTAACTTTATCGTACTGATAAATCCTTGCCATACTTCGTATTCGCGATTATTTTTATCGGTTTCAAAGCGATTCGAGAGTAAAAATACTTGTGGACTTGTTCGAAGAAATATTCAAAGAGCTCTTTTATTTTGCTTACTAAGGTCGGTGTTTATTATTTGGTAGTAGTTTCAAGACATAAATCGAACATTGATCTTTTTTCAAACAAAAAATTTGATGGCGTCAATAGGATGCAACCCTATTTCTGCTACACCGATCTAAAACTTACAATACTTTTAATTTATAAACGACACGATGTTTTGTACATCGAAATGCCTTTAGCTAATATATTATTATGTACTATGATTTAGACGTGTACCTACAATCAGCGACAAAAATAGACCTGGTTTTTACGATTAAATTAAACTTAAAAAAGTGTACTTTTGATCTAAGTTTTGAACTTCTTTTGAAGGTCCACCTTGAGCCACAAATAGAAGTTACCATTTCTTCGTAGCCCCCAAACTAAAACGAAATTCAACATTGAAATTGTTTATTGGTCGCTGACTGTACAACTAACGAGCCATGCATAACTTATTTATACACTTTTAATTTTAATATCTTTTTTAGGATTCTGCATTTTAAAGAGCAGCTCTATTCTATGTGAGTTAAATAATATTTTTGTAGATAGGAATGTGCCCTACGTCCCTGTATATACGAGTATGCCTGTCATTTTACAGACAACCACACTCTTTAAACTGAAACACAGCAACGCTGCTTCACGGTAGAGATAGGCATGGTAGTAGTACTTCACAAAGAGCTCTACTACTCTCAAAGCAGTCATAGAAATTGATAAAATAGTAAGTTCCATAAAACGAGTCAACGCAAAAAAAGGTTATTAGATCAACAGGAAATATTAGTGAAGAATTTATTACCTCTAAACGCTGAGTCGTAGTCACAGGTAAAAGGACCTTTGTGGGCGTTCTCTGTTTTAATAAAGAATTTGGACTAATAACCGTCTAAATTAGGCGCGAAGGTTTTTGTTTGTTTATTTATACTGTGTTTATATAAAGTTTTAGATGTTCGTGAAAGTGTGGCTTAGAGATGCCAAGGAAATGCTGAATAAGGTCTGTCTTGACTTTAAGTTATTGATTCTCTGTCTTGTGATTGTAACCTATACCTACGTATTCTGAAAAAAATCCATAAAAAATGTTCTTTTAATATTAAATTTAGGTTGCTCATGTTTTACTTTAAAAGCATTATAATGCCCTAACAGAACATGAAACAATGGAGGATTGAATTAAAAAAGTTAATTCTTAGTTTATATCTACCCACAAAAAAGTTCATCTCAATCTTAACAAGATAGCTGTAAAGCTTAAAATCACTATTAGCATGAAATGCAAATAATCGGGTACTAACAAGCACTTGCTAAAACTGTTTCTTTTTGCAACACAAACACCTTTTCATCTCGCGAAAGTTATATTTGCTTCAAAAAGTCACGCGTCAAAACAAGGTTTACCTTGCATTTCAGTCAAACAGTGGTGGGCCGCCGTCCCTTTGTCGGCACAAAACGGCACAGGTTGTAATTTGATAAAGTCGGAACGCCTACAAGACCTTTTCTTTGAGGGTAAGCCCACGCAACCTTCAATCTAGGCGTAGATGTCGGAAACTTTTGATGTGACTTCGTATCTAATGGTGCTTCGATTTGTAGAGCATTTAGCCAGCTATTTATTGAGCAACAAACTAGTTGCTATAGCCGGTCTGTTGCTGTAGGCATATTATACATGAATAGCTAACTTTTTAACATACTTGCTGATAGAACAAGTTGTAAAGTGGTAACTACCTATAACAAAGTATTGTCTTGCAAGTCATGCATGATATGAACGAGCTCTATGATGTACTACCCTGCGTCCATCAACTTAAGGAAAACGGATGTAAAGCCTCATGTGCCTGTTACTTTACCGGCACCCACATCCGAACCGAAACACAGCTCCGCTCCTTGACGGCAAAAATAGGCATGGTGGACCACCATGCCTATTATTTAAGAAGTACTAACTTCTATTTGAGAAGTACTAACTTTTTCGGACTAGCTCTTTACACAGAGCTCTAAAAATCTTATGCCTCGATTGATATTTCATTTCATTTCATTTATTCAATCATAATTATTTTACAAATCATATATGAATATCACATTAAAAAGAAACAAAAATATTATAATTAATTTAAATCTAACAATTAACAATAACAATAAAAAGCAAAAATCACAGTAATTAATAATCATAATATACAATACATTACAAAAACATTTAATTAAGCACATATAAAATTTTATAAAAATAATCATTGAAATAAAAAATACAAATTAATAAGTTAAATGTCATGCTTATGTGTCATAAATTCATCCACAGAGTAAAAACACTTCTTCAGCAAAAAAATTCTTAAAGTTGTCTTAAATAAGTGATATCTCGACTTTGGGATGAATTGGATCGCCAAGAACAAAAACTACCTCCTCCACCCATATTATGCCTTCTCCTTCCTAGTTTCCTGCCCCTAGACGGGCCGGATCAAAATTATACAGGTTTAATTAAATCGACATTAATCCAAGCTATTCGGCGGAGTTGCACTGCTGTCATTATGTCGTTAAGTAAACTTTTGAGAACGACATTACGGAAATTTGTTCGGAATTTCGGGATTAAACTGCCTTTTTTGTGGACCCTGGGTGGGATAGGAGGAATGGAAAGAAAAGGTACCTCGGTGATTGGTTTGGCCGTATACAGGATAGTTCGAATATTGAGTGCACTTGTACTCAATGTTCGCCAAAACTTTTTTGTGATGTTCAAAACCAATTACTAAGATTTAGAATCTTCTGTGAGTTTTATGTTTAGGAGGATAGAGTATGCCAGGACACTTTGCATTATTTCATATTTTAGCGAAGAAGCATGAACTAAGCTTAGCTATAATTATATAAATACCAGAAAAGCATAAAATCGTGTCGTTGGTAAAAAATATATTTCCATAAGCTTATTTAATTTCATCAAAAGAATAAAAATTATTTCATTGGGATTCTGCAGTTTTTTCATATAGCATCGATAATTTACTTTGTATCAAGCCTCCAGTTAAATATATATAAAGTGTATCATCATCATCATACACCTATTTTAGTCCACTGTTGGACGTAGGTCTCTCAGGAGGAGAGAAATTTAGCCCAATTTGACCTCTTCTCTTCCGGTATTTTCAAGCTACCTAAGGTAATTCATAGCATATGTATAGTATAAGTAGCCTGGTAAGCCACTAGGAACTTATTTCGCCATGTTTTCATTCAGAGGCATACTCACCTTCACAAGCGAACATAATCCTTTAGCGTAAGTACACTAAAATATAACGACCAAATTATATTAAAATCATAAAACCATTTCGTCGACTTAAGCCGACCTTTGTCAAAAACCAGTTTGCGGTTCGAAAGCTCTTTCAAAGGATATTAAAATATAATTTATAATAGTAATAATTCAACACTAATCCCCGATGCAACGTTTTTAGTAAGGGAACTATCAGAATCACATTCAGGCATGGTGTCACTCTCATTTCAAATTTAAAATAAGCTGTAAGTATACCGTCTCAAGATTTAAAATAGCTCGTATGATAATTTCAATAGCTAGCTTAGAGACTACAGTGGATCTTTATATAATTTCCGCTGAATCTTATCATAACAGTTGTATTGAAATTTCGAAGGAACTGTTTGTACCGAAATTTAACATAACAATAAACTGAATTAATTTTCACCAGTTTACTCTCAAGAACCCTTGTCACAGTAAATTGTAAAGAATAGTAAGATAAGTTGTAAAAAATACTCAAGTTATAGAAAATATAAGCACGTTCACTGTCAAAGTCAACATCATCATCATTAGTCTGAAGATGATAATTGTCAATCCAGTAGGTATTAGATCAAAATTAGGACATCGTTGAACAACTGATTCTTGCGTGAAATATTATTGACAAAATAATTGTTATCACATCTCAAATCCTGTCCCAAAACATAGCGTCCCGTAAATAGAAATGAAATTCTGTATCAAATCATCTACAAAAAAATAAAAATTACTTTTCACTGTAACGATGTCATCCACTCGGGCCTACCTGATGCATTTCAATTATTGATAATTTCAATTTTAATTTAAAAAAAAAAAAAATATGTAAAGTTTGTAATGTAAAATAACTTTATCCCTATCTTTACTTATTGTATAGAATGGACTGATAAATGCTTCAGTATAATTGTAGAGAATGATTGTGTCCTTGATCTTGAGGCTTTCTGAGGCAGTTGTTATGTCGTACACTGTGTACACTTCATATCTACGTAAATATTTCTCACAAGCAAACACTAAACCATTCTTAATCACTATAACAACAAAACCAGATAAGAACCGCGTTCAAACAGAACAAAAAATCTTCAGTTTTGAGAAGCACAATCATTAGCTAATCACTCTGACAGGTAAAGAGCAAGCTTATTGGAACTGGCTGACCAGGAATTAGGATCATTATTTTAATTATGGAGCAAACACACTTTCGAGCCAATTTCGTCATCGCTTTTTACTAACTTTTTTCTATTAATTGGGAGTGTTGTGACTATAGGCTCCAGGTAAAGCAAAAACTTCTTGTGGTTCTTAAATTAGTTTTGAGAACTTAAACTTACCTGGTTGGTCTTGTGAGAAGAACCTTATAGATTATATGTATATTTAACTTATGCTTAGTTAGAGCGACGAACTCCAACCAATGTCTATCCTAAGGTCCCCACGACATTACAAAAGATTTAAAAAAAAATGGTATTTATTTAAACTTTATTTTATTTCTTTTCTGAGCATGTAACCGGCTACAATAGTACAAAAGAACAACGAAAGTTCAAAGTGTGCTGTAGGTTGGTTGTCACCTGACATGAAGAGAGGAGACAAAATCCACTGGCGATAAGCGAGGGGCGGCCGCCAGCGTAGTCGGATTATCTACCCTAGGACTCTGCAGGACTTCCCCTAATCTCCTCTCGACAGCTTTCACTCATAGCAACCGGCATCATACGCGGGATTACACTGTCATTGATGTGAAAACTGATACAAATCTTACTGGATCACCTTAAATCACCTGCGCTTTTTGAGGATTTTGCGGGTCCAGTGTTTGTATTGCCATGGAAAACTCTGACAGGATAAATTCTTAATTATATTATTCGGAGTTTGCGTGTCTTTTTAAATCAAGTCAGACTTTGTTTTTATAAATCTTCTTTACCCTCTTCCTTTGATCATGCAATGAAATTAGCATCAAATTTACAACTAAAATTAGCATCAAATTTAGAAATGTCGGATGCAAAGTGATTTCTCAAGAGAAATAAAACGTCTTCTCTCACTTAGCGTTATAAAAAAATATCTGCTTTTATTTCTTGCAAGTCAAGACGTGTTTCCTGGCTCTCAATCAAAATGAATGTTATGAATTCGCTCATAACTCGTACCTTTGAAATATGAGGTGCAAATATGAACACCTTATTTAGTCATGTCGGAAACAAACCAGTTACCAGTAGCCTGAGAAACTCCTAGTCGCTCCAGGGAAGTAAATCATAAAGATTCATTCTAAACATTTCTGAGCGCGGTTGTAGGAAAACATCGCGGTCTAACATGTTGAGGCATTGCAGTGGCCGGCTCCTTGAAGATTACAAATCTCTCATCTCACGCATCGTTTACTGGTGCAAGCGAGATGCGAGATAATGTGATTAGTCAAACGATACTTGATAGCTCCACTGCAGCCAGCTCTCGACTGCACAAAAACCAGGCGACGTCCATGGTACTCACGCACTCATAGCTTTGATTACACAACAAACGCACACACGCGCCCTTCATGGGATTAACGTCAGACAACCCGTTTCCTGTTACCTGCTCCGGAGCAAAAAGCATCACAGTAAGTAATTCAGAATTAATTTCACATTCGGAGCCATTCTGGTTAAAATCACACACAGCGGTTCGGAGCAAACTGGAGATTAGATTGGGAGTGGAACCGTTCGACCGTTTTGAAGTCTCTATTTTCTAACACCGAAAATGTCTGTAACAAATCCGTGCGGCGGACGCAATCTACGGGACTTAAAACAAACAATTACTTCGGTTTATTTGAAAAGGAGAGCAAAAAGCAGAGCAATCAAATCGGTGCAGCTACCGTGCGGCAAAAAACTTCGACTTGGGATGCGCTCGGTGGCTATAACGGAGAGAAGCATCCACCGACGTAATAAAGTAGCATTGCTAGATTGTTTTTATTTTTCTATCAATGACGTCGATGGAATAACTTCATAAACTCGTCGAAGCGGTAACGAGGAGGCCATTCATGCATTAAGGCGGAGTAGAAAGTATAGCTGTTGTAAAGTAAAAACGAGTATTTTTAAGTTCAAAATTCATTTCTTTCTTTCTTTATTCTGTATTGTAGACTTAAAACATACATTTAGTAAACTTAAACATAAAACATGCGAATCGAGTGTGACTTACGATGCAATGATTTGTTATCTTATAGGTGATGTATCATTATCATGAGAGAGAAAATTTGCTGATGGAACAATCACCTGATTTTATGTGGTAACATCAGGTGATTGTTCCATCAGCAAATTGTGTAAAAAATAATATGCACAAAGGTGAGCTTAACCCTAATAAGATATTTTTAGAGGCTAACCATGAGTATGAATTTAGTTCAATTGATAAAAATTCTTACGATATAACAACTTATGATATAACAATCACTAAACATCAATCACGGAAACTCAAAACCCAAATCACGAGACCTACAAAATTTCTGAATCGTGATCGAAAACCATGCATCATCTGGTAATGCGTAACAAATTCTAGGCAAGGTGACACACTTTCGAAGAATCAGCCCGCACGGTACCTACGGATACCGTAGCGAAATCACTTCGGATTTTCATAAATAACGCATAAGATCTTTGAACAATAAATAATATGATTCGATTCGCCCGAACCAGCTGCGCTAAGGAGCACGTTGAATCGCACGATTTGATACGCGCCTCCATCAACGTTGCCTTTGTCAAAAGCAAGCTAATAAAGTTTAGCAGATGTGATTTTCTAAACAAGACACTAATAAATGGAGCTCGAAGCATGATAGCTCTGGAGAAAATGAACGGCGATCTTCCAAGGCAATTTTCTCTTTCATGATAATGATTAATGTACTTTATCAGGATTACATGTTTATCTTTTACAACGCGCGATATATATAAGTCTCACAAAGAGATATCAGAGCCTAATGCGAATAATTTACTTGTTTTAATGCTGTTGAATTAATTTAAAATGTGAACATCGATGCTCTGTGTCGAGCGTGTCGAGAATTTTAGCAACATAAACAGGCAAAAAGTCGGGGCCATTTTCTTTGCGCTATCGCAACACGATCGATAGGGAGCGAATATTTTAAAGGACGCCAAGATCAGATTGAGGCTGCGGATTCCTGAATAGCTTTGGACAAAAAGCGTTCCTGCTTCATTATGGCCTATTGTAACGAATTTGAAATTTTTCAAAAGCGAATTCGTCAAACGTAAAACAATTCGATACGCGTTTGTATTTGTTGTGCGGGCATCAATTCAATTTCTTCGACGTCCAAACCGCTCACGTGAATTGGGTCGCGTAAACGGGACCGCCCTTTTGGGACCAAAACGTTATTTTTTCACACAGATTGCGCGTTCTTTGATCTCCAGAATGTGTGCGTTAAGCGTTTCCTTCGCTTTGTGTCAGCGCTGTGTGTGTCTCGTACAAAACTCCTGGCAACGACACCCAGCGGGATGTGGAAATAAAAATCATCAATCCCCAATTATTCTTATTTTAATGTATTAAAACCATTTTGGATCAGTAAATACACGAAGTATTTTACAGTAAACAATGTTATATGACCTTTCAGCAAGTTCTGACGAAATTTCCAATTAAGGTCTGTTCTGAAAGTGTTCAAAAGTTTTCGTCGCTCTCTGAGAGTAAAGGTGTCAAGAACTTGGAATTTCATTCTTGACACAGTTCGCTGTTATGAACATTACTTCATCCATACTGAGGGAGTTTAGCACGTCGTAAACTGTAGGATCCATTACGTGGGGGAGCTCGAGATTATTCCAGACTTACTTTATGGGGTACCTACCGTTGAATATGGTGCAATATTTTTCAATAGAATCTTCCTTTGCTTGATCGAAAAGAGGTAAAGGTTCCTAGGCATAAATTCGAAGTAAGAAATTGAAATTGAAACATAACCTTCCTTTCATGTCAGAAATTGAATAACCAAGTAGGTAGCTGGAATATACTGTTGAATGTAAGCACATTTCACATACATTCATCCTAATTATATACATTCTTAATCCTGGATATACTTGTGCGTATAACGAATTAGTCGTTTTGCATTTTATTAGGTAATTGTAACCTTCTTATACCATCTAACTTATTTGGTAGGTACTTAATATAATATTTATAGGCTAATCTCGGCAAGTACCTACCTACTAACCAAATTTGTAACTTTGAAATAGCTTGAATTCCTAAAGTTGAATGTATAATTAAAACAGTGTAAAAATTAAGGTTTTAATTATATAGTTAAAACAGTGTAACCTAGAGTAATACAATATAACAAAAAAACCGGCCAAGTGCGAGTCCAAGGATTCCGTATCATTATCTATAAAAACGGCAAAAATAAACACGTTTGTTGTATGGGAACTCCCTTAAATATTTTTATTCTGTTTTTTTTGTATTTGTTGTTATAGCGGCAACAGAAATACATCATCTGTGAAAATTTCAAGTGTCTAACTATCACGGTTCATGAGATACAGCCTGGTGACAGACAGACAGACAAACGGACGAACGAAGCGGAGCCTTAGTAATAGGGTCCCGTTTTACCCTTTGGGTACGGAACCCTAAAAACAGCTAACGACTTTGTTCTCCCCAACTCGGAAGATATCCCCTGAAATCTCTAAGTACCAAGTACCATCTCAACATTCTTTAAAGTTGTGATTATGTCTTAAGAAGGTAGTCAGAGGTTAGTACGTCCATTACATTTGGCCCATACCCTTATTTTGCAGTAGTTGGTATTCCATACTCGAGGTTGCAAGCCCGTCGCTGTTTTATAACAAAAAAATATGTATTTGGCCCATACCTATATTTTACAGTAGTTGGTATCCCATACTCGAGGTTGAAAGCCCGTCGCTGCTTTATAACAAAAAATTAATGCAAAATATGTATGCAGATACAACAGAGGAATACTTTAGAAGAGTTTTGTAGTCCGATGCTAACAAGTTCCTTCAAGATATTTCCCTTTAGACTTTGCATTATATTTTGGAAAGGATTTTCAGCTTCTTTTTCTCTTTGTCGTATCACTAGTTCTTTCGAAACAGTGTGGTGAAAGCCTTTAAGTTCTTCTCAAAGAAGCTCCTATCGAGAACTTGACACATTCTTTTTAGATTCTAGGACATGCCGGTTTCCTCGCGATGTTTTCGTGCACATACATTTTAAACAGAAAAACTCATAGGTGCACGACCAGTTAAGAACCCACGGCCTTAGGATCGCAATGCGAGGCCGCTACCGCTAAACCACCAGTGCTCTTCAGGATTTTCATCTGAATTTTGCAGACCTACGAACTTTCTTTTAGAAAGCGAGTTGGCAGGTAAAATTGTGAGAGATTTAGTTTGCGCATTTCGTGCGAAGAGCTCGTTCAGCTGGTTGTTAGATAGTTACGAGTACGGAGCTAGACTGGGTCGTGTTGAAGTGTGGCACCTCATAAACTCTAGGACTTGTTACGTTAGTGTTCAATTATTCAGGGGCATTCCAGAATTCCAACTTACAAGGGTAAAAGATGAAATCAGATACTAAAGTTGGAGTTTATTGGCATTTGCGCTGGTAAAGTAAATACCTCTCATGTGTCACCAATTAGATCTTAGACGCTCTTTAAAGTTGTTTAGAGATTGAAAACCGTCGAACAACTTCGTGATCGCGAATAAGAAAACTTTTAAAGATATTAAATTACTGAAGGTGGTCGTGAAATATCAAAGCAGAAGCAAAAAGTTGCAAAAATAAGTACTATTACAAAGGTTCAACAAGAATATTATTTCCAAACAATTTGTCCTACCTTAAAAATTTGATTGAGTACGAAAACTAGTTAAATAGAGGTAATTTTTTTGGACAGCATCTTAGGTATATTCATTTTATTTTTATCTATCGGAAGAATAAATTTGAATAGTATTGGCAATGCTTCATGTTTGCTCATTTTATCTGCTGCGATTACTTGAGGCTTAACATCTGTATGCCTCAAGTTGATGGACGCAGGGCAGTGCATCGTGGGGCACGTTTCTATCGTGAGTGACTTGCGAGGCAATGCTTTGTTATATGTGATGTTTACCACTTATCATCGGGTGGGCCATCTGCTTGTTCCATCAGCTATTTGTATAAAAAAAGTAAAGAATTTACTTCCTAAGTTAACTAGTTTGATGTACCTTTAATATGGATAGGTCATATATTTTAACATATTTTATGACGTCGTTGTATTCGTGATACTACTTTCTAAGTACCTATTTACAACACTTTATAAAAATGTTAACCGTATATAATGTTCCCAAGATGTTGGTCGTAAATAATTACAAAAACGTCATATCTCACAATTAAAGTATGAGGCATGGACATAAAAAGTTTCCTTGGTGGGTCCCACACATTCCCGTGGGGTCTAGGAGAACAGAGAAGCATAATATATTTTATTTTCGAGTAGTGAATGGTCCTAGTCGGAGACCAAAATACGCACCTTTGTGTGTGAGGTCCCGACTTTGGATCTTTCGGCTCAGGTGACACAGCGCTGCAGCGCAACTAATTCGAATTCGATTCAACAAAAAATCTATAATTACGCCGAAAGCGAAACATTTAGACGAAACAAATTCTATTGTTACTTTGTAACACACACGCTGCGCGCCAATTTTTCCCTCTACGGGGTTAAGATTTTCAAAAGATGAACCGTTACAAATGTCAGAAGTGTAGAAATTAATGGCGACAGGCATTTATTCGACGCTTTTGTTTCGAACAAAGTGGCTTTGTCTATTTCAGACGTAATAATGGAAGTGTTTAGCGTCAGTGCTTTTGTTGTTTTCCGAAAAAAATCTGCCCGACTGTGATGAATAGATCGCGTGGAGCGCACGACAAGACATTGAAGTGTGATTTTCTTCGCGCATTAGTTAAATAATTGTTGATGACAAAAACACCGGATGGGGAACTTCGTGCTCGAAAGTAGGTAGAGAAGATCAACAAAGTAACCAAAATCATGTCTACCTACTACTTAACATACATTTATCAGCAGTTGAGATTTTTGTGAAAGACATGTCAAAGTCAAAGTCAAAAGGTATTTATTCAATAAAATCACAAGGATCACTTTGAAACGTCTTAAAGCTAGGTGACTCTAGGTGCCAGCTCCACGCGACCAAAGCCTAGAAGAACAGGCAACAAACTTACGGCTTGGTTCCTACCGTTCTTTTGTATGATCCTTGTCACAATGTATTATAATTTATAAAACATTATTGAAGCTCCAGAATGACAATCGAATTTAGTGAAGCGTAGGAGAAGTACTACCTACCACCATATTTATTATTACACATTAGGGGGGCTGATAGCAAATGCTTGTGCATTAAGCCCGCCTTTTGTGCTTTAACTTTGTGTTTTGAGCAATAAACGATAAATAAATAAATATTTATTTCGGCCGCCAAACAGTGTTGCTGTGTTTCGGTTTGAAGGGCGTCGATGGTGAAATTACAGGCACATGAGGCTTGCATCTGTTTTTATAGGTGCTTGTTACCACTTTTACATGAGGCCATCTGCTAGTTCCATATAAATTAGTTGTATACTGTGTACGTAATCAAATCAAACTGGCAAAGAAATAAGTACCCGTACCCCATCGTCAGGTCGTTTTTGTATAGAGATTACTGAGTTATCACACGCCCAATAGTGGCGAGTCTCCATACAAAAATGACAAATCTGAAAAAACGAAAAACAAAAACAAAACTCGTACTACGGGTACTGATCACACAGTAGCATTACACAATAGCACTCTCAATTTGCATAGAAACTTGATAACAGTTCGAACAACATTCCAAATTATAAGCTTGATTGTAGATGAGATTTACCTACTATGCTGATCATTGAACAATTTTTTTTTTATTAAATTAGGCGATGGAATAAGCATATGGCCCACCTGATGTTAAGTGGTACCATCACCCATAACAAAGCATTGCCTCGTAAGTCACGCACGATAGGAACGTGCCCTTCGATGCACTGCCCTGCGTCCGTCAACTTGAAGCATACAGATGTGAAGCCTCATGTGCCAGTAATTACACCGGCAACCACACTCTTCAAACCGAAACACAGCAACGCTGCTTGGCGTCAGAAAAAGGCGTGGTGGTAGTATTTTCCGGACGAGCCCTTCACAAAGAGCTCTACTACTCTTAAAATTAAATTAAATTTCAATAGTTCAGCCAGAATTAATACAGTTAGGGTCTTGGTAGAATAACAGCGTCTACTGATCATTTGACACTGTGCTGAGCTTAATACCCATTTGCTGCTGTGGTTGCCGGTGTAATTACAAGCACATGAGGCTCAACATCTGTATGCCTCAAGTTGATGGACGCAGGGCAGTGCATCGTAGGGCACGTAACGATCGTGCTTGACTAACGAGGCAATGCTTTTTTATAGGTGATGGTTACCACTTAACTAACATCAGCTTGTTCCATCAGCTGTTGTATAAAAAAAAACATATCTGCCTCATATTGTAACATGTACGTTTTTGCTTAGCTTTGATGCTTTCTGCAGGATTGCATTTTGGATTTGAAACGTTAAATATTGTACTAAAAAGATCAGTAACAGCTTCACGACTTTAATCCCCAAGCACGGAAGATATCACTTCATTTCTCTTTGTATAACTCTAATATTACATTTGGTACATAACTATATTTTGCAGTACTTGACATTCCATATGTGACAGGTTGCAAGCTTATCACCGCTGCTAGAATAAGAACTCATTTCCGAATTCATTTGTACTTAAGGATAATCGACTGTGTTCGTTTCGATAATAGTTTCTTAAGAGTTTTCTAAAACTACTTCGTTAGATAATTTTATAGTAAATATTAAGGTTTCAGATGAAATTCAAGTATTAAACTCAAGTTACCTAAACTATTTTTTTTTGGTTGAAATACATATTTGGAATTTCGATTCAAAAGCCTCTAAAATTAAACAATGCCAAAATGAAAAATAGTGATGGTTCCAGAAACGTAAATTAAAATAAATACCACGAAATATCAAATTTCAAAATGTATATTTCAAAAAAGATTAACAATCGAAAAGCTATTAATGACTAATCAAAGGATTATATGTAAAACGTACCGGTCGCGGCATTGACCACAGTTAGTAATATCTCTAAATCATCCAACCGTATAGAGTAGAAATTTAATAGATATCAAATAAACTCAAAGTTCTTTATTGTTGGATAGCAAAGTGTTCATACTTCCAATGAAGTTTGTTTTTTTATACAACTAACTGATTGAACAAACAGATGGCCCACCTGATGTTAAGTGGTAACCATCACCTATAACAAAGCATTGCCTCGTAAGTCACGCACGATAGGAACGTGCCCTACGATGCACTGCCCTGCGTCCATCAACTTGAGGCATAGATGTTAAGCCTCATGTGCCTGTAATTACACCGGCATCAGCCACACTCTTCAAACCGAAACACAGCAACGCTGCTTGGCGGCAGGAAAAGGCGTGGTGGTAGTACTTCCTCGGACGAGCCCTTCACAAAAAGCTCTACTACTCTTAAAAGTTGTGTTGTTTTTTGGTTATCTTCATGTAACATTATCAGCCTGAAGAAGTCCATAGCCTCATTTAGGGGGTACCGTCCAATGTTTGTCTTTCGGTTTCGGCCACAACAAAGAGTTACAATAATTTTGTGAGACACTAATCTTTTACTAGACTCTTGATTACACTCTATTTCATTTATCTGGCTGAAAGTTGTTGTGAGCGGCAGTGGTTCATACTCATGCTTACAATTTATTGTAGGTACTCTTAAACGAGCTCTACACTATTTCTTTTCTGACCCTTATACTTAACATTCTTAGAACCCTACTAAATTAAAAATAACGTCTCCATAAACTAAGAACCTATCTAAATTATATTTTGACATGAGAGCGAAAAATGCCATCTCTAATCTTCGACCTATAAATCTCTAATGCAAATTTCACGTTTTATTTTAGAGATTTCACCAGATTTAATGTTCTCAGAACTATGTGAGGAATTGGAAACAATCCGATCCAGGCGATAGTCTGACCTTTTCTAAACGTTAACAGGAAATCACGGAATTAGCATAATGCATTCGGGTGTTCAAAGAAATATGGCGGACGGCTCCGGAATACTTTATTGCCGGATGAGCTGCGGCGCCAAAACGGACAGTAAAAACTACAGTGATATGAGCTAAGAGCAACGTGTCGGATGTATTGTCTAGGCAAAATGTTGTAGACTATTCAGTAAGCGCCCATTTCCGCTCACTGTGTTCAGAGATTAGCGCAACCTTTTTCACATGCAAACACAAAAGATAGAAACAAAGAAATATTTCCCAAGACAGCTGTTGCAAAAAATTCTCACTTCTTATCTTGGTAATCTTTACTATTGAGTTGTTTTCTATTTTTCATGCCTACTGCGTTAGAAAGATAAATGATAGCGGGACACGGTATACGCGTAAATGCTTCTTGCGTAAGAATTGTTTTCCTTGTTTTAATTAAAATATATAAAAGTAGTTGCAAAAAGAATATTCCGATACCGGGAATCGAACCCGAGCCTCCTGGGTGAGAGCCAGGTATCCTAGCCACTAGACCATATCGGATTATATCAAACAGTTTCAATAAGTGGAGCAGTTGGCTCGATTGGTTATAAATAGGTATAACCCACGCCAATTACTGAACGAATCCTAATTGGCAGCGCTTATCATTTCTTCTCACTCACACACTATTGTTGACATTAGTTACCTTTCACTCGCACTCGTGAGAGGTATATCTATATTTAGCGCTGCCATTTCAAATTCGTCTATTTTAATTCTTCTGTTATTCTATTTTCGAATCAGAAAGTATTCATCTGGATTAACTTGATCTCTAGCCTCGTTGCGTTGAATTATAAGAAAAGTGTCTTCTCATAATAAGCAGGGCATTGTGCAAGGTGCATTCGACCACCCACATTTGGAAGCACTTGTATGCGCCATTGTATTGACTTACCGCTTGTAATACGGTGTGCTGTGGGAATGCCACGGAAGCCGGCTTTGTGATTAGATTAGTGTGAATGAATGATTCTGTTTGACATTTTGATGGGTTCGTGATTTGAATCGTTGAAAACTTCAATTCTCTTTTATGTATATCTTCTATTGACCGTCCTTTATTGGTAAAAAAATAAACATGATTAAAATTACTATTGGAAATAAAGGAATAGAAAATACCTTGGGGGCTATCGCCATGTCTTTTAACATTCTTGAAACGTCAATTTCGTACCGGCACCTACCAAATATTACACGTCATCGAGTCTGTTCAACTGCAACCAGATAAAAGAATAGCTGACAAGTTTTTTCGTACTAGATGACGTTTCGTTGTGCCGTGATGGCTTCATGTAACCCGTCGAGTGCTTCAAGTTTCAGACCGCCTATCGGCGGCAGCAATTGGATAAAAATGAAGCGTGTTTAATATAGTGCTGTTCAAGTTATGCGTAAAAAACTAATCTCAACTGCTTTAACCAATATTATTCGTTATAAAAATACACAAGGATATAAAACAAGGTTTCTTTGTTGTTTCGGTAGTCTTACTAGGCCTCTTTTATTACACATGTCTGTAATCTTGCAGTTTTTAATTTGAAACTGGAAGATATGTATATTTTGAATTCATAAGCTGCGAAAATAATGGATCGGCATACATTTGCTATCTTTTACAAGTCTAGTCTGATCGTAAGTAGTTTTCGAAGGCAAATAGGTTATTTTTTCATAAAATAGCATTGTCTATTTCAAAAGAATTCAGTATTAATTTTATGTACATATTACATCCATTTATAATTTATTGAAATAAGTAGTTTGATATCAATAGTCCCGCCTCCAGCCGTATACCACCGTCGACGGGTTAACCTTCTATCAATTTTGAATTTGGAACACATCAGAAAATACGTTTACATGCATGGTGCGTATGTGTGAGTTCTTGGAAAAGCTGACCAGGTTTATTTGACAGATATTCGTATCGTGAGCTATCTTTATGCGATCAGTGTGGCAATGTTTCTTCATACACTGGACAGATTTTTAGCAGGTCTGTGAAGAGGTACTTTTTTCACAACTGTTTTGTGATTTACTCCGTTTGTAGTTGATTTTTAGTTCAAATAAGTGCTGTGTACTCATAATAAGTTCATATTTTAGGTATGGCGATCAATAAATACCCTTTACTATAGTTTTATAGACAACACTCTTGATTATGAATAAATTTACATTATTTGATAATTAGTCACATTGACGGTCTAGAGAGCGCCTATTCTTAAGATAGTAATAACATTTTTAAATGCTCGCCATTTGTGCCATAAAAGTGTTAAATCTAGCGCTTATAGCGATAAAATTGGAACACTGTCAATTGACACACTTGACTGACAGTAATGACATTAACCCGGCGAAGATTCGTTCCAAAAAGAGCATATCTAGATTGAGGTTGGTCATTATGATCATAATGAAATTACATAATTACTTCATATTTATTTAGCATATTTTTGTACTGAAAAATCTTAACGGTGCCTTAATCCTATAAAAAGATATGATTGTACCGTTATTTAACCTGTATAAAATTACGGCACAGCATAAAATATGATGGAACAGGCAGATGGCCCATCTGATGTTAAGTGGTAGCCGTCACTACATTGCCTCGTAAGATAGATCTCTGCTCTGCTCTGCTCTGCGTCCATATACTTGAGGCATACAAATTTATGATTTGAGCCGGAATTGCCCTGAGTAGCCCAAAGTGTCCTGGCGATACGTGGCGGTACAAGATAGCAAAAAAGGGATTGATGCGCCTAACGCGAATCGAGTTCGTTTGTTTTGTATTAAAAAAATGACATATTATTATCCAGTTTGTAATTGTTATGGTAAAAGTGTAAAAAAATATATACGATATAGGTTATTGCTAAGAACGAATAAAACTCACTAAGTTTTTTTCGTTCCTGAGCGCTTATTATTACTACTAACACAGTAAAGCTGCGGGCGGCATCTAGTGCGTAATAAGAATGGAACGAAATCATGTTTTAGAACTACTGCCTATCCAACAAATACCATAAATTCCATTTTCCCACTAACCTTCTTATCGAATTCAGCTGAAACGTAATTTGTGACCCGGAAAAGCATATAGGTTACTTTTTATTTCAATAGATATCACGTGAATGCTTGTATAAAAATAAATCAGCATATTATATCTTTCAGACCCTACAGCAGGGTCGTAATGACCCAAATTTATTCTCGCCAGGTTGGATAAATTTGACATGATGCATTCAAAATCTCTTCTAGCAATAAATAGTTTGTATCATTTTCAAACAATTTAAATACAACTTTAGAGCCACAAACCTTCTTAAAAAATTTGTTAAGTATCTTTCATAGTTTAAATTTGCCAAACAAAGTGAATTTCATAGACTAAAGGTTTAATATGTACTAAAATCCAAAAACCGCAAATTACCGATAAATATATGAAAATTTATGTTACCTAGTTTCTGAACGTCACTTGACCTTGAAAAACATGTCAGTGTGTTGCTCACACAGGTCAGCTTTAAGAAAGCTCACGGTACCATATATTAGGCAAACAAGTTAGTTATTTTTGACATTCACAACTTTTCAGATGACATAATGGCCGGCAACCAAAAGCAAAATGGTCTTTATTCAGTTCTATCACAAGGACCATTTTGGAACTTTCTAAGTAAATATAACGCCAATTCCTCGAGACCATTTGCGATAAGGGCTTACAATCAAATCAAATATTCAAATATGCTCGAATCAATGAGTACCTACTATGTTCTTATTGATGAGCGATAACTTTTCTTGTGAGACTGTTACTTTATATTTTTATTCAGCTTGCGTGGGACAGAAGCCTTTTTTTATACCTACAACTAGCTGATGGAAGTGATGGCCCCTGATGTTAAGTGGTAACCATCAGCTATAATCATCATCAGCACTGCCTCGTAAGTCGCTCCCGAGGTGGTCTCATTGTCCCTGCATGGTGGAGCATGGCCTAATAATCAGAAACTTAACCGTACTGAACTACAAAGATTTTTAACTACTTACGTACTGAACTACTTCTACTCGTATATGAAACCAAATTATCGTACAAAATTATGAAGAACTTTCTGATCTTGAACGCACTCATATATCATTTTGTCGCGACAAAAATAGCTTTGTTTGTAACGACTATAAAGGCTTTGTTATGAATACTTATAACTATAATATAATCGGCTGCAAACATACCAAATTTCATGCAGATTGGATAAACGGTTTGAAAGTTATGGCCCGACGAACTTTCATACAAACATAAAATGCGAAATCGCCCAAGTTTATTGTAAGATCTTCGTTCGCTTCGCTCACTCGATCTATAATACCTAATAGTAGGTACTTAATACATATATCTACCTACCAGCCAACTTTAACTTAGTATTATCATCGTAAATTTTATAATCATTATTACTGTTGTTTTAAAGAGTAGTAGAGCTCTTTGTGAAGGGCTCGTCCGGGGAGTACCACCACGCCTTTTTCTGCCGCCAAGCAGCGTTGCTGTGTTTCGGTTTGAATAGTGTTGTTGCCGGTGTAATTACAGGCAACACTCAAGTTGATGGATGCAAGGCGTGCATCGTAGGGCACGTTTCTATCGTGCGTGACTTTCGAGGCAATGCTTTGTTAAAGGTAATGGTTATCACTTAACATCGGGTGGGCCATCTGCTTGCTCCATCAGCTAGTTGTATACTAAAAATCAAATAAAAAACATACAAACGCATTTTTTACTCACATTTCAGCTCTTTTACCCCTACTGCAAAATCAAAATCAAATAAATACTCTTTTTATTATGACAGTAATATTCGACTCTAATATTTCATAATATACATACCTACTTATGCAACCCTAGATCTGCGAAAAATAAAACCAGCTGTCAATTTGAATTATGTCACTAGTTTGGTAAAAGCATCTCAAATAATGTAAAAATTTTAAGAATTGTTTACTATTAATTTTATCTTAAAGTCTTTTTTTGAGCCATCCTTTTGCCCATTCTAAGGAAAAGTCGCTACACCACAAGTGCTCGCAATCTTTGTATTTCAAAGCTATGCTCAAACGGCGGAAAATATGGAAAATATATGTGGTGATGAGAACCCATTAATTTGTTGATCTCTGGGTTCAATATTTCGCCTTCATAGTAATAACAACCTCTTGTGTAACAATCTGCTTTACGTAAAGTAAGTACAGGTACGATTACTTCTTCTATAAATATATTTTATTACAGGATATATCCAGGTTACGTTCAGCAATGGATAATGATGAGCCAATAAGAAACGCTGCACACACACACCTGATACACAGCACCGAAAACAAGATTGTTAGCACCAGGCAACTGCAATGGGACTTCTGAATGATTGAATGAGTACTTGCGTTGCTTGCACAGAATATTAGATATTTTTGTTCTACTAAACTAAGCTAAGCGAATTATGTCAATAAAAAAACTCAGTGTTTGAAAAATTGTGTTGAAGTGTTTTTTATACTCAATAAATTATCGATGACGTACTCGTATCAATTAATTAGGCATTTTATTTTGTAACCAATTCATGCTCATGCTTCGACATGCTTCTCAGTGTTCGAGCTTGTATGGTAAGATTTCTGAAGTCTGAAAATCTGATCGAATTTATTCAGTAGCTAGGTGTGGCTTGGATTTTTCTACTTAAATTGATTCATATTTAAATCCTGAAATCATATAAGTTTTGTTTCAGCTGAAGAAAGAGACTGCTACATTTTATAGTGCCTTGTAAATTAGGATAGTTTATTTGAAGCAAACAACACAAAAACTGCGGTCACTATTTTAACAATTACCTACCACAGAGAGGTCCACAAACATTTAATACCTTTCTGTCGCAATAACACATCTATCGCTACAAGAAAGGCTGAGTTTTACAAATTCCATTTCTATATCCATCCGACATTCCTCCATACCATCGATAACGAAAGTGTGTCTGTAGGTATGTCTGTTTGTATTTTATGCTTTAACCTACAGATATCTTGAATCCCGAGGGTGGATACTTTATTTCATGATCTAATACGTACATTTTAAACATTTAAATACAAGACGCTCATACGTTCACTTACATCTATGGTTTTTTTTTATAAATTTAATGAGTGATTATAGCTGATGAAATTGAATGATTATATTATTTATTTTATACTTGATCGAGGCCTATACTTTTACTTTTGATTTATACTTGACTTTTTTTTCCATCATCATCATCATCATCATCATTATCATCATCATCATCAGCCCAAACAAGTCAACTGCTGGACATAGGCCTATACATTTCCAGCAAAAACGATTCCAAGCCCTCTCCATCCACCGTCTTCCCGCGATCCTAACAATGTCGTCAGTCCATCGGGTAGGAGGGCATCCCACGCTTCATTTTCCTGTTCGTGGTCGCCTTTTGAGAACCTTTATTTCCCAGCGGTTATCAGTTCTTCGAGTTATATGACCTGCCCATTGCCACTTCAACTTGCTGATTCTGCGGATTTACTAATTTCTGATTCCATTCCGTAGTGAAACTCCTCTCTCCATAACCCGTTGTGCAACTTTGAGCTTGTTGATGAGGCCAATAGTAGGCGACCACGTCTCAGTTCCATAAGTCATCACTGGCAACACACACTGGTTGAAGACTTTCGTCTTGAGAGCCTCAGCGGTATCTGTGACGAGATTATGTGGCGTAACTTCCCGAACGCTGCCCATCCGAGTTGGATTCGTCGGCTGACCTCTTTATCGAAGTTGGCCCTACCTAGTTGGATCGTCTGACCCAGATAAAACATAGTAGTCTTTTTTTTGTAATAGGTAATTTAAGAAGGTACTTAATTCTCATAATATGGTGACAGCGATCTGGTCTGATAATGGAGTCAAGGTCTGTTCAATGGAACTCTTCAATAAATATTCCAATAGAGTAGAAACTTGGATACCATAGTTAGAAAGCGGTAGTCAGAAGCAAGTCCAAATATAATATATGGATTTGCCTCTGACAACCACTTTCGAAGCCTTCGTATCGCATTACGAGATCTCATACAGTTCGTGGCTAACCACTAGTATTTTGTGAATCTAAAATAGTGACAGCTTGATGATTCTGCGATGGAGCCTAGTAATGTTGAACGGAATAAATTGGCCTATTGAACCGAAACTTAGTTAGCATATCGTTATTTTTTTGGTAGGGGTAGTCAGAGCAGAGCACCCCTAAAAAAAATTAAACTGCAAAATACTACGTGGGTTATTTATTATTGATACAGAATTAAGTGATTGAGTATCTCGAACAAGTGACTGAAGTTGTTTGAGTAAGCAAGCTGAAGTGATTGAATAGAATCTCTAATACTATAAGACTCTAAGTCCTGACTGACTGACTGACTGACTGACTGACTGACATATAGACAACGCACAGCCTAAACCGCTGGTCCTAGAGATTTGAAATTTGAGGAGTACATAGCTCTTATGGCGTAGAGGTGCACTAAGAAGGGATTTTTGGAAATTCAACCCCTAAGGGTGTAAAAAGGGATGAAAACGTTTGTATGAAAAATTGTATTCCTTGAACCCACAAACTTGAAACTTGGAGTACATATACTTCAAAGCAAAAAAATAGGAAAGGCATTTTTAGTTTTTTTAAACTACCCTTAATAAGTGTGCAAAGGGATGTAAAAGTTTGTAAGGGAGTTTTTTGACCGATGGTCCTAGAGACTTGAAATTTGAAGAGTACATAGGTCTTATGACGTAGAGGTGTACTAAGAAAGGGTTTTTGGAAATTCAACCCCTAAGGGTGTAAAAAGGGATGAAAGCGTTTGTATGAAAAATTGTATTCCTTGAACCTACAAACTTGAAACTTGGAGTACATATACTTCAAAGCAAAAAAATAGGAAAGGCATTTTTAGTTTTGTAAAACTACCCTTAATAAATGTGCAAAGGGATGTAAAAGTTTGTAAGGGAGTTTTTTGACCGATGGTCCTAGAGACTTGAAATTTGAAGAGTACATAGGTCTTATGACGTAGAGGTGTACTAAGAAAGGGTTTTTGGAAATTCAACCCCTAAGGGTGTAAAAAGGGATGAAAGCGTTTGTATGAAAAATTGTATTCCTTGAACCTACAAACTTGAAACTTGGAGTACATATACTTCAAAGCAAAAAAATAGGAAAGGCGTTATTAGTTTTTTTAAACTACCCTTAATAAGTGTGCAAAGGGATGTAAAAGTTTGTATGGGAGTTTTTTGACCGATGGTCCTAGAGACTTGAAATTTGAAGAGTACATAGGTCTTATGACGTAGAGGTGTACTAAGAAGGCGTTTTTGAAAATTCAACCCCTAAGGGTGTAAAAAGGGATGAAAGCGTTTGTATGAAAAATTGTATTCCTTGAACCTACAAACTTGAAACTTGGAGTACATATACTTCAAAGCAAAAAAATTGGAAAGGCATTTTTAGTTTTGTAGAACTACCCTTAATAAATGTGCAAAGGGATGTAAAAGTTTGTAAGGGAGTTTTTTGACCGATGGTCCTAGAGACTTGAAATTTGAAGAGTACATAGGTCTTATGACTTAGAGGTGTACTAAGAAAGGGTTTTTGGAAATTCAACCCCTATGGGTGTAAAAAGGGATGAAAGCGTTTGTATGAAAAATTGTATTCCTTGAACCTACAAACTTGAAACTTGGAGTACATATACTTCAAAGCAAAAAAATAGGAAAGGCGTTATTAGTTTTTTTAAACTACCCTTAATTAGTGTGCAAAGGGATGTAAAAGTTTGTATGGGAGTTTTTTGACCGATGGTCCTAGAGACTTGAAATTTGAAGAGTACATAGGTCTTATGACGTAGAGGTGTACTAAGAAGGGGGTTTTGGAAATTCAACCCCAAGGGGTGTAAAAGGGTTGAAAACGTTTGCATGAAAAATAGTATACCTTGAACCTACAAACTTGAAACTTGGAGTATATGAACTTTGAGGCAAAAAAATAGGAAAGGCTTTTTTAATTTTTTAAAACTACCCATAATAAGCGTGCAAAGGGATGTCAAAGTTTGTATGGGAGTTTTTTAACGCATAGTACGATTGATTAAAAACTTGAAGTAAATATACTCCACAATAAATAATTTAAAATCACGTTTTCAATATTTTAAAACTACCCCTGCAAAGTTTCAAGGTTTGTATGGGAAAATTTTAACTGTAACTGTAATTAACTTCAAACTAAAAGAAAATGTGTTCTGTGGATAAATAACATAAAGACGTTACCCTCCTTCGTTGCGCTCGAGTAAAAAGAATACAACGAGGCGTCAATGTTCCAAAAACGGGAATCTTGAGTTGGTACGAAGAGATCTGAGGGTACCTAAACCTACCGTGCCTGTGGATCAATGTCGTGAAGCTGTTTCGTTTCGTTTGCTTTTGGGGCAGAAACTAAAATCTAAAATCTACCCTAATAATAGTACGTATTTAAAATCCTACCCTAATAATATACAAATCAATGCGAAAGTTACGATGTTTGGATGTTTGTGGTTCAATCACGGTTCACCACTTCAACGCGTGCGAAGCCGCGGGAAGCCACTAGTATTTAATAAATGTAATAGTTACAGAACCAAATCTTATGTTTAAATTTCGTTTTAAGTTTTAGTAAATTATTGGGAGCGGATGAAGTCGCGGGTAGCAACTAGTCTGATTATAATAATTATTCAGTTGACAGATCTTACAGCGGCTTTGCATATGGCTAAGTTTAGTGGACTATAAATTGAAAAATAATAATAATTGGACGTCATATCCCCCAAATTGTTCACATGCGCACTGGAAGATTTGTTTAAGACGCTGAGCTGGACCGGAATGGGCATCAACATTAACGGCAAATACATCTTGCACTTACGATTTGCTGATGATATCGTCGTATTGGCAGAATCGTTGCAGGACGTACTACAGATGCTGAACAGCCTAGCTGCTGCCTCACGACGGATTGGCCTGGGTATGAACTTAGATAAAACTAAGATCATGATCAATGATCGCATTACCCCAGAGCCAATTACTGTCTGCGGAATGCTTCTCGAAATAAGAAATACAACGATTTGATAGATTGCAAATAAGAACCTTCGGAAGCTGCCAGCAACGTAGAATTCCACATCACTAAACAGCTCACAACAGTCAATTTGAGATAATGCTAGTTTACCCAAATAGATAATATCTGCAATTTCACGACGTTTCACTAGTGGGTAAGCGATGGTATACGAGATTTTAGATTTTTCGAATATGAGAGAGCTATTACGTACAATAACTTAAATAAGGAAAGTTTACTATACTTCAGTTAGCTATATTAGTGATAAAAGTGCGTGAGCCGATATCCCGTTCGCTCTACCCAGCTAACATGTCTGCAATGTCTGTACTATTGTGTTTTTTTTCTCTACTTTAATAAATTGTTTGTATGCATTAGGTATAATTCGTTTGAATCGTAGCGTGTATTGTTTTATGAATTTGTTTACCTTTACCTTTTTTTGTTATGCCTACGACTCACTAAATTCGATTGTCACCATACTGGAGCTTCAATATTGCATAATAATACCTTGTAACTAGGATCAGACAAAAGAGAGGTAAGCCGTCAAGCCGTAAGTTTGTTGCCTGTTCTTCTAGGCTTTAGTTTCGTGGAACTGGCACCTAGAGTCACCTAGCTTTAAGACGTTTCAAAGTAATCCTTGTGATTTTATTGAATAAATACCTTTTGACTTTGACTTTGCCTTTATCCTCGAAATTCACCAGATCTACTAAGTTAATCTGCAAGATAATTTACTTAGTACATAAATCTCGAGCGAAAATGCTACTGTCTAAATTTAGTGAACAGAGCTTAGCCATGTGTAAACCCGCGGAGAGAGTCGTTTATTCTTTTTCTTCTCCTTGATAAATAAAATCGAAAATTACCGAAAAAAAAGGTTAGAGATGTCAAAAAAGTTAAGTAGATGTCCAGAGAGAACAACACTATGTCAGCTAATCTACGCATGTGTGTGTTAGAGGTCAACTTATACAAGCCAGTTTAGCTCAGCATTGTTTGCAAGACTGTTTTCACAACTGCTAATATTGACAGTAAAAATTTAGAGCTGACGATAGGGCCCCTTATAGCTCATTTTTCTAATTCTTTTAGAATTTTGTGTGTTCCATAAATTTTGAAGCACAAAGAATTTGATCTAACAAGCGACGCTGTACCAACGAATAATTATTAATTAGCTGCTAAATCAGTCATAACTAGTGAGCGATCCGTTGGTACTTGACTCCAGACCACCCGTCAATCAATTGAAGATCAGTGTAACATAAAGCATAAGCCAGCACATGCGTTAGTAGCTTCACTACTACGGAACAGGCGAAAATCATTCGAGAACATCATCATAATTAGACGTCCACTGAACTAAGCCTTCCTCATAGTTTCGAGAACAACTGATCGTATACAATTACCGCCCGAAGACTTTCAGCCATCTTAATTATGTCAACTTTATATCAAACCGAGAACAAGAATCAGTTGCCTGGAAGAGATCGCTATTAGCGATAAGGCTGCCCATTATATTTCTAAAACTGTTATTTTTTATCTGAATATTGTGTATTACCTAAATTGTCGTGGTAATCAGTAAAGTGCTATCTATCTATTTATTTACAAAATTAAGCAAGTAGTGTAGAAAATGTTTTTTTTTTGTTGTACTCGTATGAGTGTATACTCATTGCAAATATTTTTGAGACAATCATCAACACAGTAAATTCAACAGTGTCTCAATAGCTGCCTTTGTAAAAAGTAACTGAATTCACGTAGCGTTATTTGATTCGAGTCAAGAATGAGTTTTTATAGTTAGGAGCAAGCATTAGGCCTCCTATAATGTTCGACCTATTTATCAAAGTCGAATTAGTAGGTGACATCAGGGCGAAACATATGGCGTGAAGCGATTTAGCGTATACTGTCTGTAATCCATGGTATTATTATGTCGAAATTGGTGTTAAGTAAATTACACCTCTTGGTAGAAACTTTAGCACCTAATGCTATTTTGGGGTATTTTGAGTACCAGGTGGTGAAACTGTTAGAACATCAGATTATGATGGGGAAATCAACTTATGACCCAAAACGAATACAGATTTATTGGAAGTTATTGTGAAAATATAGCTGTTACAATTAGAAAATTCAAAACTAGACATAGGTTTTTTTTATACTACGAGCTGATGAAACAAACAGATGGCCCACCTGATGTTAAGTGGTAACCATCACCTATAACGAAGCATTGCCTGGTAAGTCACGTACGATAGGAACGCCCTGCGTCCTTCAACTTGAGGCATACAGATGTTAAGCCTCATGTGACAGTAATTACATTGGCATCCACACTCTTCAAACCGAAACACAGCAACGCCGCTTGGCGGCAGAAAAAGGCGTGGTGGTAGTACTTCCCCGGACGAGCCCTTCACAAAGAGCTTAGTAGAGCTCTTTGTGAGCTCTTAATCTCTAATACTATAAGAATCAAAGTCCTGACTGACTGACTGACTGACTGACTGACTGACTGACATATAGACAACGCACAGCCTAAACCGCTGGCCCTAGAGACTTGAAATTTGAGGAGTACATAGGTCTTATGGCGTAGAGGTGTACTAAGAAGGGATTTTTGGAAATTCAACCCCTGAGGGTGTAAAAAGGGATGAAAACGTTTGTATGAAAAATTGTATTCCTTGAACCTACAAACTTGAAACTTGGAATACATATACTTCAAAACAAAAAAATAGGAAATACATTTTTAGTTTTTTAAAACTACCCTTAATAAGTGTGCTAAGGGATGTAAAAGTATGTATGGGAGTTTTTTGACCGCTGGTCCTAGAGACTTGAAATTTGAAGAGTACATAGGTCTTATGGCGTAGAGGTGTCCTAAGAAGGGATTTTTGGAAATTCAACCCCTAAAGGTGTAAAAAGGGATGAAAAAGTTTGTATGAAAAATTGTATTCCTTGAACCTACAAACTTGAAACTTGGAGTACATATACTTCAAGACAAAAAAGTAGGAAATACATTTTTAGTTTTTTAAAACTACCCTTAATAAGTGTGCTAAGGGATGTAAAAGTATGTATGGGAGTTTTTTGACCGCTGGTCCTAGAGACTTGAAATTTGAAGAGTACATAGGTCTTATGGGGTAGAGGTGTACTATGAAGGTATTTTTGGAAATTCAACCCCTAAGGGTGAAAAAAGGGATGAAAACGTTTGTATGAGAAATAGTATTCCTTGAACTTGAAACTTGGAGTATTTATATTTCAAGGCAAAAAAATAGGAAAGGCATTTTTATTTTTTTAAAACTACCCTTAATAAGTGTGCAAAGGGATGTAAAAGTTTGTATGGGAGTTTTTTGACCGCTGGTCCTAGAGACTTGAAATTTGAAGAGTACATAGGTCTTATGGCGTAGAGATGTACTAAGAAGAGGTTTTTGGAAATTCAACCCCTAAGGGTGTAAAAGGTTTGAAACCGTTTGCATGAAAAATAGTATTCCTTGAACCTACAAACTTGAAACTTGGAGTACATGTACTCCAAGGCAAAAAATAGGAAAGGCATTTTTCGTTTTTTAGAACTACCCTTAATAAGTGTGCAAAGGGATGTAAAAGTTTGTATGGGAGGTTTTTGACCGCTGGTCCTAGGGACTTGAAATTTGAAGAGTATATTGGTCTTATGGCGTAGAGGTGTACTAAGAAGAGGTTTTTGGAAATTCAACCCCTAAGGGTGTAAAAGGGTTGAAAACGTTTGCATGAAAAATAGTATTCCTTGAACCTACAAACTTGAAACTTAGAGTACATGTACTCCAAGGCTAAAAAACAGGAAAGGCATTTTTAGTTTTTTAAAACTACCCTTAATAAGTGTGCAAAGGGATGTCAATGTTTGTATGGAAGTTTTTTAACGCGTGGTGCGATTGATTTAAAACTTGAAGTAAAATAATTTAAAATCACGTTTTCAATATTTTAAAACCACCCCTGCAAAGGGTGCAAAAGACCGACAAAGTTTCAAGGTTTGTATGGGAGATTTTTAAAGCGTAGTGTAATTAACTTAAAACTTAAAGAAAATGTGTTCTGTGGATAAATAACAAAAAGACAGTTTGATTTTCGAAAACAACCCCTTACAACGTTACCCTCCTTCGTTGCGCTCAAGTAAAAAGGATACAACAAGGCGTCAATGTTTGTAAGGAACATTCTAAAACGGGAATCTTGAGTTGGTACGATGAAGAGATCTTAGGGTATCTACCGTGCCTGGGGTTCAAAGTCGTGAAGCTGTTTCGTTTCGTTTGTTTTTGGGGTAGAAACTAGGAACAAATAAGTACATATTTTCCGTATAAGAATGTCTTTGTTGTATTTGTCATGTTTGTGCTAAACTCAGTACCTATACCTACCTACCTACCTAATATAGGTAATGTACGCCTATAGGTATCTATAGGTATATACCCTAATAATATACAAATCAATGCGAAAGTTACGATGTTTGGATGTTTGTGGCTCAATTACGGCTCACCACTTCAACGCGTGCGAAGCCGCGGGAAGCCACTAGTAGGTCAATAAAACAATCAGAAACATAAAAAACTTCACGACTTCTCTAGGCACGGTAGATATCCTCTTAGTAATTTGATTACTTTTACTTTATTTTGAAGATGTCGAAAAGGGACTAATCCAAATATTACATTTGTCACATATTTATGATGACAAGAAGTAGGTATGCATGACCATGAAAAAAATATGTAGCTAAAACAAAGACCATTAAAACCTCATTCGGACACCGATCCGTTGTCACAGTCTCTCTCGTGTTTCCACAGCAAAATGATTTAGTAAAAAACGTACAAAAACAAATTTATGTCTCTTCTGGGACGTCCTCGGTGTCTATTACAAGAAATCCTTTCTTGATTTATTATAGTGGATATCTTGACGCGATTCTTCTGCTTTAAATAACGTTTGTGAGGTCCATTAAAGGACTATCAGATGTTTTATGTACTTACGTTTTATTTGACATATTAAATATGTCATATTTTTTCTTATTTGCTGAAATCGATCATGTCTGAACGAGTTAGCGCGGTCAAAAATGTTTTAGTAAATGTTATCTCGATTGTACTTATTTTCTAGTTTTGAGTTTATTTATAATGTTTAATAAACTGAATATCATGTGTTACTCGATATATTAGGTATTTAGGTAGATATATACGCACAGAAGACAACAGGTGGACACAAACAACAACCTTATGGAAAGGGCCAACTAGAAAAAGGAGAAGAGGTAGACCTCAGGAAAGATGGCAGGACGAAGGACAGACTGGAAGCTGTTGAAGGAGGCCTATACCCGACAAGGGGTTCTTAGTTAATTAGATTTAAGTGTTACTGTCAAAACTTCTAAAAGGCTTTTTTTATATATTTTATTAATTATGCAATGAGAATAGCATTATTAATAAAATTCTAAAAAAAGCTACTAGTATCTTGAAAAATGTTCATAGTGAATTTGTCTGGTATAAAAACGAAAGTTCAATGAAACGTTTCAAAAGCTCAGAATATAACATTGATTGAAACATTAACTTAGATGACACCGACACAAAGCAGATTCATTCTTCAAAAGTGACCTTATCCATAAGCATAGGCACAGGCACTCGAAACAAAAGACTTATAAATAGGCGTAAGAACACTCCACGTCCTACCCATTTATCATTCACTTCATTCAAAGCGTCGGCAGGCTCTCGACTTTGGCAAGAACAGGCAAGACTCTTCAGTTTAGAGTATATTGTTGGAAAACAATGGATCATGGATTACTGACAAGATACCCGGCCAATTACTTACAATAACATGGCTTAGATTACGTCAAGAAATTTTTTGAGCTCCATATTATTATCATCGGAACTAATTAGTTGCTTGTAAAACTACCCAAAATTATTGAACTTTGAGATTTAAACCAGCGTTTTTTTTAATTTAATCAGCTATGACACGATTAAAAGTCATAGCTTCTTATATCCTAGACTGTTTTTAATATAGTCCCAAAAGTTATTATCCGAGTGGGATTTGAACCCACGACCTTCCCCTTGATACGGGGCCGCGCTAACGAACTGCGCCATCGGATTCTAATCTCACTAGACGAATAACTCAGGGACATGCTAATATGGTACATATGCGACCGTGGTGGTGGTCGTGGGTTCAAATCCCACTCGGATAATAACTTTAGGGACTATATTAAAAATCTTTGTGATTTCCTTAAGTATATAATAAACACTATAAAACTAATAAAAAATCCTAGACTGTTTTTGTGAATAGTTTAATAAATCGTTGTTTGAATGTTCCTTCATTCAAAATTACGAATGACTTTTTTTAATAGCGTTAACAATGAGCATTTTTGTGTATCTTCATAATTAATAAAATCAAATATAGCATTAAATGTAGTATAGATTAGATCTTACAAAGTATCTAATCTATACTTTAGATTATACTATATACTATACTATAGATTAGATCTTACAAAGTATCTAATCTATACTTATAAGAACGTAGAATCTATTATACTTCCACAATTTTATTTGCTAGATCATTTGTTACTCCCCGACAAAGTCCCATTACTTAGCTTCGGTTTATATTCCCGTTGCGTCTCATATAAAGAATTTGAATGCATTCTTCTATCTAATCTGGTCAGTATTTCTCTGATAAGTCTAAAATCTAAGCCTCTAATGGCGCTCTTTGTTTTCTCCCAATTAATTTATTATTATGAGATTTCGCTTTGTATAAATTCTCCAGATTGATATCGGCTTGATCTGTCTTGTCAGCCATTAAGTCTGCTTTATTAGGAACATTTATCTTGATAAAAATTTGTTCAAGATATCTGAAACAGGAACTACATGATTTAAAAAAAAAGCGGCCCGTAGAACAGAATGGAAGTCCAGGAGATTTAAATGTCTTTATAAGTGCTCTCAGAGTTAATGAAATTGCCTTTTTATTGGTCTACCTGCAAAGTGACACGAATCCCGCCGCCTTCAACCCTGCATTATGTTTTTCTATAATTTATTTTCCATCCCTCTCAAATACCATTCCATAGTGAAAGAGTAAATGAGATAGGTATATTCTAAAACCGTGCATTAGTCAGGCACATTTCATTTGAGAAGGCGACCCCCATCATTTGATTAGCCAAGGAGACATTTTAGCATTAATCCATTATGATTCGAGAAATATTTCAATTATTTTCGAATTATGGTTTTTCAAATGTCGCGTTCCAAACGTGTCTGTCAATGGAATTATAATAAGCTTTAGGATATTTTTAAAGAATTTCAAAGGTCTTTGCCCAATACCACTGCAGTTCTAAAGCGTTAGACGAATTAAGTGTATTCGTCTAAATGATTTTAGATAGGTATTTCACGGAATACATCAAAATATTGTTGTGCATAGTCTCAAGTTTTGATGTTGTTTTGAAACTGACTCCCGATCTCGATAAATTCTATGAAACAACGACGAGACCAGGCCACGGCGGGTGTCGTGACATGGCGTGGCAATTACCACGTCCCTGACGGCATTTCCATAATTTTATAACAATTTATATAGGGATCAACAAGCCGCCCGCATACCGCACAATTGATGCAATCATCGCCCAATGAGATTTCGGGGTGTATGCCCACAGACTGTCATAGAGTTGGAGGTTACTGAGGTTTCACTTAACTGATAAAACTACCGCAGACTAACCAGAATTGTAAATGATGCACACATCGTAGATATCTACTAAAAACAAATTGTAGTGTGAAATATACCTGAATATTTATTTTCACTCCTTCATACACTGTTTTGCGTTTGTCGGTATTAAGAACTTAGAAAAGTTGCTTTTTAAAGAGTTGCATTTGCTTGAGTTGCAGTTGCTTCATTGTTTTATAAAATGTAATATATAAATGTAGTTCGATATATTTAAAAGTATTATTTTTATTTAATAAATTTACAATTGAATCGATTAGAAATGTCAGAAAACTAAAGGGTAGAATACAAATGTACTAACGGTGAATTCAGGTGCTAGTTCCATGCGCTTAGAAGAAAGGTAAGATACTTGCTTGTTTCCGCTGTTATTTGATGCCTTGATGCATGAATGATGCTTATGCTATATTATGCATTTCCTTACATAATATATATTTTGTATATATTGAATATCTATATTAGTATTTAAAGATACTTGCTTAGTTCTTGCTATTATTTGTAAAATGCTTATCACGGTGACAAGTTTCTCACGGCCGGTTTCTGAAAGCCCGATAGAAACTAATAATCGGATGTCAAGTCACTTGCTTTCTCTATCTAATTCGGTTTCATCATCATCATCTTCCTGCCCATATCCCACGCTAAGTGGGGCCGGCACAACAGGTTTTCTTCCACTCTCCTCTATCATACGTCATCTCAGTGCTCACTCCTTTCTTACTCATATCATCTTTCACACAATCCATCCATCTTTTCTTTGGCCTGCCTCTCCTTCTAAAACCATTTACATCCATTTCCAACACACTTCTCGTAATATGACTTCCCTCCTCATGACATGCCCATACCACGCTAACCTATTGCTCCTCAACTTATCCATCACAGGCGCTACTTTCAAACTTCTTCTAATATACTCATTCCTTTTTTATCTAATTCGATGTATTAGCTGAAATGGCGAGTGACTTAACATCCGATTAGTTGTGATCGAGCTTTCAGAAGCCGGCCGTGAGTGATACAGGCCTGTTCAAGCGGCAGTGTAATTGCATTGGCCACAACCAAATTATTATGGCAACTATTCAATGATAATTCAGTGCGGGTGAGGACGGTGATTGAGATGTGTCAACTAGGGAGGTTTTATTGCTGTTCAACTATTTAAATGGAATAACTTTTGACTCGTGTTCGTTAGAATCATTTGTTGTCACTGGCTAGTACTTTATTACTATAACAATTATCGTCAGCCTGAAAAATTCCACTACCGGATATTAATCGAAGTCGAAAGGTATTTATTTAGTTCAAAAGATTACTTTGAAACGTCTTAAAACTAAGTGAATCTAGATGCCATCTCCGCGCGACTAAGCCTAGAAGAACAGGCAACAAACTTTACTGTTCATCCGCTTCTTGTACCTGAAGGGGTTTGCCTTAGGCACCATACTTGGCAGGTGGAATGGTAATTGCAGCATGTCTTCAGATTTCAGAATATGTTCCTTTTTTTATAGGTATTTCTTGCTGATGGAACAAGCAGATGGCCCAAAACTGCCCCCATCAAATGCTTCGCAGTCAGGTATGAAAGTGCCCTAAAATGCACTACCCTGCAACCCGACCCTTACTTTCTTCTGTTGTCTCTTACGTCATAAAGATAAATAAGTGATTTTGGTGGACACAGCACTATCTAGTCTCAAACTAATCAATGGTAAATAACGGTGATGAAGAGATTATGTTCTTTGCAGAGATCACCATCAACTGCTTCAGATTACTATTCAAATAAATCAACCTGACTTTATAAAAAAAATATTAGATTTGATTAGATTTTTTTTATCAGTTGATATATTGTATACTTGCATAATTACAGTAACGGATAATTTTTTATTATTTGTAACTTTTGTACTTTTGGGACGTAGTATCGCTATCGTTGAAAGTAATACAACCTGATTTATTACCATCCTCAAACAAAAAACAGCTAGTGTCTCCGATCATAAACAAACAATATTTTATTCGTTTTTATCACCACTGATTTGTTTTCGTCTGCCACACTCATATCCTTGATAAATAAGCTTTTATTCCTGCGTACAGATAAGTAATCTTCAGCGGGCGACAGACACATAAATCAAAAGCTGTGAATGGGTCGAGCCCTAGTTGTTCGATAAAGCGGGTTTTCAGTCCCCATAATGGTGTTACACGACAAATAGGGAGACGAATAGAATAACGACTGTTCGGCTACTTCATTTTGTTATAGCTCTACGTCATTATGAATGCCTGGTACTTTGTGCGATTAACCAGATAGAGAAATTATTTTTTAACGTAGATAAATAGCTTTTTCCTGTGCTTTACGACTCTTGGTATTTGTTGATTTGTGAAGACCTGAAGTTAGTTCGTACTTTTCTAAAATTGTAGTTTCAGAGATGAGAAGTCATAACAAAAAAAAACCGGTCAAGTGCGAGTTGGTCTCGCGCACGAAGGGTTCCGTACCATTATCTATAAAAACGCCAAAAAAATCAAGTTTGTTGTATGGGAGCCTCCATAGGTATTTATTTTATTCTGTTTTTAGTATTTGTTGTCATAGCGGTAGCATAAATAACTCTTCTGTAAAAATTTCAACTGCCTTTAACTATCACGGTTCATGAGATACAGCCTGGTGACTGGCGGACAGACAGACTGACAGACGGACGGACAGCGGAGTCTTAATAAAAGCGTCCCGTTTTACCCTTTGGGTACGGAACCCTAAAAATCACTAATACAAATGATTGTGAAAGCTGTTGTTAGTTTCAAGTTAAACTGAGCGAATTGGAATGTCTTATAAATGGTTTTGTGCAATCAAGGCGTAAGACGTCGAACCTCCGGGCGTGGTTAGCCAAAACCAGACTAGGGGAGCGCCGACGACATTTATTTGTAGCCACAAAATGTACGTAGCTGTCTCACAAGATTTATTCCCAAACATGCGGTAATCTCCTCTCCCGTGGGCGGAGACGCATTTGTTCAACCGAGAACTGTGATATACTTGCCCTTGTATATTTTCGGTTGAAGTATCCTTGATAAGACCGGCCGGACCCCCATATTCGACGATAAAAGAAAATATGTTAATTTAGTCGATACGAAAGAACCAATATGACCCACTAAGTGATTGGGTTCCCGATGCGTTGGCGTGTTTTGAATTTGAACCGTGTCGGCTTCGAAGATCAGTCCAATGTTTACAAATTGCTAGATGGGGAGAAAAAATTCAATACGATTGAGATATCCGTTCTGATCAGATTCGATTTAAATAAGATCACGATAGAATTTTTATTTCATCGGAGGTTTCATTATGCCGCGGTGCTTTGAAAACAATAAAGCTGAATTCGTTTTGGGTAATATTAAATATTTTATGTAACAAGAACGGTCATAAAATGCGAAGAAAGTAGGCCGAATTAACCGTGAAATAAATTCACTTAGTGATGCAAAATATTGCCGAAATGGATGCCTTTCTCACAATATGGCGCCACTAAAGATTTCCATCTTTCATGAAATATTAAGGATTACGGCGAGGTTGTTTCATAAAATCTAATTTTAATTAAAAAATAAGCGAACGGTAATTAATTTTGTCGGTCGTCTCTCTCGGACACAATGGTGTACAAATTAAACGTTACAGAACGCTCGCGGATAAATTCAACTTTTAACATTTCCGCCTTTCGTATTTATTTTTTTCCATTAGAATAATATAAAAGGGAGAAATTAATTCTTCCTTTAGCAGTGAAATTTCCTTTCTTTTCTGAATTATTGCTTTGTTATAATTCGAGTCTTGAATAAATTTTCACGATATAAAAAAGAGATGTTAATTGCGTTCCTGTCTCCAAATTCTCCGATAAATTAATTTGGGGTTTAATAATGTTGGAATGGCTCAATTTCCGAACGCTGGTAGCGTTGTTATTTTATTTGTCAGCATATCGTTCTAAAATAATTAGAATGGGAATTTATTGATGTCATTGGAGGGACGTGATTTAAAGGCTCGCTCCTTCGTGTATCCGCATTGTTTGGAATGTTTAGATTAAAACGAATTTTATCTCAGTATTATCCTTGCTCCTTTGATCATTCTTATTTCTAGTATTGTGTATAATAAGTATCGTATTGTTTGTGGCTCAATCATGCTATTGACAGGTTAATATGAAACTTGGAACCGATATAGTTCGTAATTTGGAGTAACAATTACCATTTTTATTCCAAAAAACTTACAGGAAAAATAAAAAAGAAACAACTTCACGACTTGTAATCCTCAGGCATGGTAGATATCCCTCAAATCTTTTAGTACCAAGTAAAGATCCTTTGAGGATGTCTCAGGGGGGTAGTCAGAGGTACAAATATTACATTGGACGTACATTGAATATCATTTACAGGAACAAGATGGGATCACAATTACCTTGGAAGCGAAACCACAGGCGGCAGCTAGCTATACAAATTATAATTAAACATAATTTGTATCGTATTTCATTCAAGGCTATAAATACTCATGAACCAGTACAATAACCTACCGATCGATAACTGACAACACACTATACCTAGTTAAGTAAACTATTCCATATTCCATTTATAAATTAAACAGATCAAGTGCGTGGGCTGTCCACACACGAATATCGGAAATGTCACTATTATGGGCTCATTGCAGTAATACGCCACCTACGACGCTCACCAAAACTTCTAGTGAATATTTTATTGAATCGATGGTCTGACGTACAACAAGTGATCAAACTGAAAAAACACGCACGGAAATAGTATTCAATTCTAATCGTTGAGTATGTTTAAGTAGAATGATTGACATTTAAACCACTCTAATTAAGGTAAACTTTGACTTAGGTTAATTGAGTTTTAGAAGTTTAATTCATGATTTTAGTAACTTTTTAGTAGTATAGCTTTTTTGTGGGGCTCGTCCAGGGAAGTACCACCACCATGCCTATTTCTGCCGCCAAAAAGCGTAGCTTTGTTTCGGTTTGAAGGGTGTGGCGGTGAAATTACAGGCACATGAGGCTTAGCATCTGTATGCCTCAAGTTGATGGCAGTGGACTGAAGGCCACGTTCATATCGTGCATGAATTATGAGGCAATGCTTTGTTATAGGTGATGGTTACCACTTAATATCAGGTGGGCTATTTGCTTGTTCTATCAGCAGTTTAAGAAAAAAAAACTTCTCTTTGTAGTATCTAACTGTTATAGACCAGGGTCTAAATCTGGAAGCTATTATATTAGTGTCATCTTTAGACAGGTTTAGTGTTTCACTCAGTGAATTAGAACTTCTTGAGTAAAACTCATTCACTATTGTTTTATCTGTGCTTGAACTCAGATAGCAGAGATTGTTCGTAAAACTTTAAAAGCAAAGTTTTATTTCTCCAACATCCTTGTACTCCGGAACTACTGAATCAGATAGCAATCTTTTAAAATGCCAAACGTAAACGTGGTCCTTTATTTATATCTCTGATGGTAAAATTAACTTGATTCAGTAAGTACCTACAGTATAGGGATAGAAGGATAGTCGATTTAAATACTATCGTTTTACAATGAATATTGAACAAAGTATTGCCTCGTAAGACACGCACGATAGGAACGTGCCCTACGGTGCACTGCCCTGCGTCCATCAACTTGAGGCGTACAGATGTTAAGTCTCATGTGCCTGTAATTACACCAGGAACGACACTCTTCAAACCGAAACACAGCAACGCTGTGAACGCGGCAGAAAAAGGCGTGGTGGTAGTACTTCCCCGGACGAGCTCTTCACAAAGAGCTCTACTACTCTTAAAACGCGTTGGTCTAAATAGGTGTCTATGCCAGACAGGTCTATGGTTTAGTGAATAACGAAAGTAGGTTTATTAATCAACGCCTGTTCTAACAAATTGTTGGTATGTGAGCTACGATTTTGGTTAGCAGGAATGTTATAGTGAAGCTGTTCATTTGTGCTTCAGGCTATACATTGCTCGTTTTTATGTCCTTGTAGTAAGCGTCATTTTTATTTGCCTTTGTTTATCTTAATCTGTTTATGTGTGTTACTAACTGTTTATTAATAAATAAATAAATATTGCTGAACTTTCCACACAACACTATCTAGCCCCAAACTAAGCCAAAGCTTGTAATATTATGGAAACTAGATAACTGATATAATACATATATACTTTTTTTTGTAAATACATAGTTATATAATAACACCCAGACAGAGAACAAACATCTAAGTTCATCACACAAAATGTTTGTTCTCGGTGGGGATCGAAACCACGGCCTACAGCGCAGAAGGCAGAGATACTACCAACTGAGCTGTGAAGGCTGTCTTATTAATCCACGGAGTTCGTGTTTTTGAATGAATGAATGAATGAAAAAATACTACAAAAAACATTGTTTATACCAAAGAATATTTTGGTTGGTTGTAGCTCTTTGGTTGGTTGTAGCTCTGCCTTTGGTGTTTAATGCTGTGTATTAGATTCTCGCCTATGACTAACATCAAAAGATGCTTAATTTATTACCATCCCTTACCATGGATTTTTCCTATCGAAAAAATTATGTACCTACGCAATGCCGGTGCTCTTTAACGGTGAAGGAAAACATCGTGAGGAAACCATTTAGTATTCTAACAGCGGCGATAGGCTTGCATCCTGTCACGTATGGAATACCAACTGCTGCAAAATGTGGGTATGTGCCAAATGTAATGTTTGGACTTACCTCTGACTACCCCCTTAGACGTCCTAAAATATTCTGGAGTTAGTACTACGTACTAAGGATCTGAAAGGATATCTACCGTGCCTGGGGATCGAAGTCGTGAAGCTGTTTCCATACCAAGAGGCAATAGCAAATACAGCAAGTCCAATTTATAAGTAAACTAGCGACCCGCCCCGGCTTCGCACGGTTATTGTGGGTTATCCCTAAGAGATTATGCTTGTATTATGTATATAAACCTTCCTCTTGAATTACTTTTTCTATAAAAAAAACCGCATCAAAATCCGTTGCGTAGTTTTAAAGATTTAAGCATACATAGGGATATAGGGACAGAGAAAGCGACTTTGTTTTGTAGTGATTTGTTCATTTAAAATTTAATATTTCAAAAAAACAGGGTTCTTTAAGTATTAATTTTTAAAATCCGCCATGATCTACAAACCGAAGTTTTTATTTCTTGACAATATTAAACAAAAAACGGAAATTGACAATCCAGTTTGGACACTGGCTGTATGAGTTTATGAGCTGATTTCACCATGCTCTGTTAGATTAACAAAGGATTAAAGGGCCGTTAAATATGTCAAAATGTACGCGTTTGACATCTAAGGTTAGATTTAACGGCCTTTTAATCCTTGATTAGTAACCAGCAGAGCATGGTGAACTCAGATCTAAAAGTAATAAAATTACATAAAATAAGTGTTTTATTCTTAAGTATATTGCTTCGCGTTGTTTGATTCTAAAATACATCTAGGCGTTCTGAATCCGCATTTTCCATAAGATAGGAGACAAATTCCCAGCAATCCTACTATTGATGTCCATATATTTTCTGCTTTAACCATCTGTAAGGAGATTTGCATTACTGCTTCATTTTTGCCTAGCATTCAGCTAGCGGATTTGGTTGGACTACGCAAGTTAGTACCAATAAATACAAGAGTATTAAGCATAGTAGAGCACAACAGTTGTGCGACCCTCTTTTGAGACAAAAAGTCATCTCTACTTTTTGCCGTGTAACTACACAAGCACCCCTTCTAAAAATCATGAGTCCACTTCATCCAACGATTGTCTGGTAGAGATCGCTAGTTAGCGATAAGACCGTCCATTGTGCTTAGTAGTTTTAAGTGTGTTTCTATGTTATATTTACAGGATGGAATTTTTTAACGCCACCTGAAGGGAAAGTATTTTAAATACTGGAGATAGAAAATTTTACTCAAAGGAAACATTCCTTTATTTGTAAAAAGAAAGAAAACTGCAATCAAAGATTTCTAAATTTCGCTTAAATTAGACTAAAATTTGTAAATTAACATCCCGTACTATTATGTCATCAATTGTTAGGGTCAATCACTAGGATCAAATCTCTCTAACAAACGTGGTAAATTAAATGAAAAAAAAATCACGAAATAGAAATCTTTGAATTCAGTTTTCTTTCTTTTTACAAATAAAGGAATGTTTTCTTTAAGTAAAATTTTCTATCTCCAGTATTTAAAGTACTTTCCCCTCAGGTGGCGTTAAAAAATTCCACCCTGTATAAGTTGTGTGCATGCACAATACACCCCATTGCGGGACGTCCGTGCAGATCTCGTTCCCCCACCACGAATTAGAAGTTGTGTGCAATAAAGTATTTTCTATCTTCTATCTACATCTTTCACACAATCTATTCATCTTTTCTTTGGCATCAATCTATCCATATCTAACACTCTCGTAATATGACTTTCTCCTCATGTAGGTAGAATTAAGTGTTGCACTGTAATGTGACTATATACTATGTACAAACGGCACAGCTCGCAGGAGCCTTACCCCTTCGCTTACGGCTGACCACAAGAGGATTACGGCTATCATTCATTCCTACCGTCTGGCCCGGGGCGGAATCGGAAGATGTAAATATATTTTTACAAGGCGAAAGCGGTTTTGACGATATTGCTTTAGAAAAGTAATAACAGTAATTTGAGATGTAACAAAGGGTTTAACTAGTTTTTTATCTTTTATTTTTAGTTTCTCTATTATTATTTAGAGTGAAACTTCTTGATGTCAATTTGAAAGTGTGAAAATAACAATACCAAATACCTATTACAAAATGTCCTCCGACGCCGAATATCCTCTGACTGCCTCCTTAGACATTCTTAAAAGATAATAATTAACTAGCAAGAGACATGACTGTAGGTATGCCTACCGTGCACAGGGATCACAGCCGTGAGCCTATATTGTCTTCATTTTAATTTCTAAAATCGTAACATTTGGTTATTTATACAGACAGTAAAATTGACGTGAAGTCAGTTAAATAGCTATGCGTTATTTCTTACGATATTACGTAAGAAATAACGCATAGCTATTTAACTGACGTTGTAGTAATATTACGAATATTGACCCGTATTTTAATTTTAAAGTTGTAGTAGTATAAATGTTCAAAAATGTATGTGCACAGTGCCAGTACTTTTAAACGGTGAAGATAATGGAACATCGTGAAATGCTCTAACACAAATGTCAAGTGCTCGAAAGGAGCCTATTGCACTTAAAATCCTTTCACCACACTGTTTCGAAAGAACTAGAGACCCGAAAAGAAGAGGTCCTATAATTCTTTTGTCGCAAGATTCACATTTAAACCCCATTTGATAAAGTAAAAATTGGTTTGGTATTTTCTCGGGGGTAGCCTAAGGGCAAAATTGATTGGAAACGTATGGACTAAACTCCTTTTTATATTGGTCCATAATGTGCGTGGAAAAGGTATCCTTTACTTAACCAAGGTAATGTTTTGTAGATCGAGAACCTTGGTTCATGCTTGATTTATTGGAAGAAATGCTGGGTTTTCAAAATAGTTTTAATCTTTAACATTCCAAACTCTTTGTGAAGATACTTTTTTTAAATAGATTAATTTTACTGCGGAACAAAATATTCTGCATCTCAGTCAATCCAGGGTATGTCAGCTGAATTGTCAGCGTAATAACGCTTCTTCTTCTTGTCGTGACACTAGTTCCTTTGAAACAGTGTGGTGAAAAGATTAACTCTAAAGTCATCACACCTGATGAATTGACAAAATTCAGGAAAACAGTGGACGGGGAAGACTCAAAATCATTCTTCCTGGAAATCTATAGAGAGGGTAAGGTCCAGGACTCTTTCAGGTGATGATGATGACGGTTTTAATTGGGCAACAATACAATTTAAGCATTTTATGTAAGCAAGTAGGTACTAACTAGTAATAAGATATACCTTCTACGGACAGACAGCTTTAGTGAACATTCAAAATTTATTCAAACTATGTATTTATTGTCATTTACATTTTTCAATTACGCCATCATCTTTATCACAATAGCTTCGTGTGGTCGTAAGCACGAACAAAACTTTGATTTACAAATAATTTATGATGTTTATCTTTTACACCAACTATTACAAAAGACTGCCATAATGCTTTATTCGGAAAAGAGCCGTAAACAAATGGTGACTTTGACAGGCATCACGAAATTACAAAAAGGATTACGTGTCTCTTTCTACAGCTTACCTTTTGTCAAACAAGAAAAAATCACGCCAATATCAACATTAACTCTACAGAAATAAGAGCATCGCAGATAGAAGGGTCTCTTCTGGTTTGACCGTACATTTTGTTTCTTTAGCTGTACCTTGTCACTTCTAAATAAACATTCTGCGTGCTTTTTAGAATTTCAATCTGTTGGAAGAATTTGCGAGAACTTAAGTCTTGTGTAAACAACCCTTTAGAATTTAGACTTTGTCATTCGATTGACACTTTCACAAGCCAATAGGTTTGTAAAATAAATATGGAATTAGGTATGTACCTTGTTTATTTTGAGTTCTTGAAGTGTTTTCGAGTGACTGGTTAAATTTATAATGGTTTATTCAGAAATTTAGAAAATGTGCACATTTCAGAATTGCAAAAAAGGGTGGGTAACTGTTATCTTATAAGGTCTTGTAGAATGAAAAATATGTGTCATTGGGCACAATTTTTTTTATAATACTAATAATATCCTATACGTCAGATCATAAGCTAGCTCTATTCCATTTATTTTACTAAAACACAATTATTTTATCAAGGTATATCATGTTTATAATTTTATTTAGCAAATATAAAAAGAGCCCACTAAAAGGGAATGGTAATTGATTTATTTATTTTATTTCATTATTATTTATTTTAGGTACAAAAACAGCTAACAAATCTAAACATAGCTAGATAGGTAGGTAAAATAAATTCTTTAACCTAAAAATTTAACACAAAATAAGCATTTACATAATTAAAGAGTTTAACAAACAATACTGAACAAAATGTTAATATAAAAAAAAACATTATACCTAATTCAGAAAAATATTTTTTTTATAATTTTGACAAAATGTTAGCCTAGAAGCTAGCCTTATATGTACCTATAGATACACATACAGTTATGTAAGACAAAGCTAGTAAAAAGCTTTATTTATCTTATGCGCACCATAAGTATTATAACATAAAACAACTTCTGCAGCTGACTTTAATCTTCAACTTTGGAAAAACACAACGTAACATTTTCAATTCTAACTGTCACGTACTCAACGGAACCTTTGGTGAAACGATTCATTTCCTCAAGCAGAATTTGTAACTTATTGCACAACATTTGAGTTCAAAATTGGTTGGAGCTCAAAACAATTTATACAGTGCATGAAGCTAAAGTATGTTTTTCTTATGTTTGTCTTTGAAGGAGATTACAAACATACGCGCACATGGCAAGCAAGCTCTTCAATCGAAGCCCCTTCTGACATCAAAACTATTTGTCTTGAAAATAGCTTGTGACTTTCTATAGTTTCTACACAGGATAAGTTATTGTTTAGCTGTTGCAACACAGGTTTGTGACAACGAACGCTGACAGTTTTCGTGTGTATTATCTTTGGACTATAAATATTTTTAAACCCTAGAAATATACTTGTATAATGTAAAAACATATGTCTAAAATGGTTAATGTACTCTTAGAATTTTAAACCGATTTTTATAAAAAAGTTGAAAGATATTTTTAAATATTTATTACATCAAAATCACACACAAATGTCATTGTTAATGTGTATAAAAGCACAAATAGATTGCGACAAATTTTAAAGTTTCGGACAAGTACTACTAAAACTATTTTGTGAAAATGATATCGTTTGGAACCGGAAAAACAAGAATATAATAAATAATTAAGTCATAGATCGTGTGATATCCGGACAAATTAAGATCAGTAAATTAATATCAAACAAATCAAAACTTCCGTTACAACTACACTGACATTAGAACTTAATTTCGAAGGCCTCAATAAAAATGCATTTCGAAATGAACGGTTGTAAATTTTGCGCCCAAGGCTTTGACGGTAAAATCATGGCTGCTTATTAAAACGACTACACTATGTCATTATTCTCGAAACAAAAAAACGAGTGAATCGTAACAGTCGAGCAACATATCATCGGGGGAACTGGCACTTAAACGCGTAGTTTCTATCATAAATCAAAGATATTAAACTGGATGGTGGAACCTCTTTCCAGTTCACAGTATAAATCATGGAGGCGTAAGAAGACCTCTGGATGCCATCGCTGCCACCAATAGGGTCTTTGCGAGCATGTCTACTAAATCACGTGCGATAAAAAAGTACAAAATATCTACTGTGATAAAGTAACGTGCGCTTTTAGAATATTGTTACGATGTAGTGACTCCTTGTCGCCGCGTTGTGACAACGTATTTATTATGTTGGATAACGTTTGTAACGCTTTTTACCATAAAATTTTCTTGCCATAAAATTATTTCTAAAAGCTTTTCTTCCAATTCATTGGTGTGCAATTTTATGTAGCTAAGGCCACGAACCTTACTCAAAGAATAGCATATTGGTTACCAAATTCAACAACAAAAATACTTCAATTATTAAATCATTCAAAGAGAAAAATAACTAGAAAGGTATTTGCTAGATACTTTGAAACATTTTTTTTATGGAACCAAATTAACTGGAATTCGTTCAACAGGTTGATTTCAAATGACCAGCACGAGAATTGTACAAAGCAGCAATAACATTCTACTTTCACTGCGCACGAGCTTCAAATCGTTTATTGCAAATGCAATTACAATTGCTTTGACTTTCAGTTTCGTTAACCAAAGTTCTAAATTGGTTTCTTTGTAGATTCAACATCCGTAAATATGTTAATCTGAGAGCTTAATGCATGAAACTATCTCTCTCTCTCTTGTCGTGTCACTAGTTTCTTTCAAAACAGTGTGGTGAATGGATTTTAAGTGCGCCTCAAGAGGCGAAAATAAACTATCTAAAATGAGGTGTTCCTATGTAGAGTTACCGCTGGAGAATAAAGGTGCTTAGATGGCGACCACGAATCGATCCATGGATCGGCTATATTATAAAAATCAGGGAAAGACAGTCAGTGTTCGAAATAATCGCTATTTTATACTACATTACTACATTGTATAGAAATTAGTAGGTAAGTGTTTGAATTTGACATCGAGTCCCCAAAAACATTTAATGATGGCAATGATGACTATGTTGGTTTCATACGCGAAGATAAAATTAATCTCTAAGTAGAATTTTCAACTTACACTACTTTTCGATATACATTTTAAAAACTCAAAAACTACGAAATGTACCACTTTTTAGTTGTTCACGAAACTCAAATATACCAGTAATTTTGTTACGGGAAAAAATTTGCTTGACCACACTTGGTTCTATAAAGTAAACACGTGTGTAATTATGTTCTTCAAACAAATTACTTTCAATGCACAACGTTTCACAATCACCATAACTATTTGACGCCATTTAAATGTCGTGATTACAAGAATCTGATATCTCCAATATCTGTAAATACGTCAGGAATTGGCTTTTGAAGTATTAAGGCCGCATTCACTTTCAAAGCTAGCTTGTTGCCTTCAACTGTCTTGTCTACTCCTATAGGTACCTATAAATAATCTCATAATTTGACTTATAATTAGCACCTTATCAAAAACCTAATATTTTCTGCTGAGCAAGCAAGGTAATGGTGACACCATTACCTTTTTCAGGAACGGTGTTTATACCATAAATGTATATTTTTTATTTAATATTCATATTGGTCGCTGAGCGCTCCATTAGCTTATCAGACCGATAAGTCTGTTGCTGTCTCTTTTCGTTGGCATGAAAGTGACAGTGACAAGTATAGGTTATAGACTACTCTATAGAACCACACATAAAATTGTAGGGAATATGAATAAGGGCCTTAGAATATTAGCCTACTGAATAAATCAATTTCAGTTTCAAAAGGCTGCCTTTTCACACCTAAAATAAGCGTAGTCGCCCAGCGATCAATGGAGACTACTAATACTTTGCGTTTCTTGCGAAGCCGTTAGGTGCAAGCCATACAAATATGTATTACTCAAAAAAAAGAGTAAGTCTTAGTGTCAAAATCCTATTGAGTGTCTCCACTGGAGCTATAAGTTCCGGATGATAAGGATTTTTTGTTTTCGTCGAAGGAGAAGGCCTATGCTGATTGATGGACGTCCAATGTCTGAAATGCAGCTAAATTTTAGCATGCACTGTGAACACATTCTTCAGTTTTTTAATTAGGAACCATTTTTATGTATAAACCATTAATAGTATTTTTAAAGTCTCTGATCAAGTCAAAGGGACACCTTAGTGGCATTATAAGGCGAAGACAAGAGCTAAATGTACCTCTCGCTCCCACGTTTCGATTTGTTGAAAAATATAAAATAACTTAACTCAATTTCGAAAATTTGCAATCAACCATTTTGTGTGCAATCAGCCAATCACACAGTTTAGTAAAAAAAATATTTTGATCGATACAAGTTTGCTTTACTAGTTTCGTACTTATGCATATTCGAAAATTGAGTTTAGTGATTTTATATCTTTCAACATGTCAAAACATGCGAGCGAGATGTACATTGGCAGCCTTCACAGCTCAGTTGGTAGTAGCTCTGCCTTCTGCGCCGTAGGCCGTGGGTTCGATCCCCACCGAGAACAAAAATTTGTTTGATGAACATAGATGTTAATTCTCTGTCTCGGTGGTATAGAGGTATAATATTAAAAGTATTCCGTGTTATCTGGTTCCCATATCACAAGCTTTGGCTTAGTTTGGGGCGAGATAGTGCTGTGTGGAATGTCCACCAATATTATTATATTATTTATTATTATCTTCGCCTTAAGATGCCGGAAAATAAAATGTCTGAAATGATGATGATAATAAGCGCAGACCGCGTGGTCACGTGAAGTATCGGTTTTGAAGTTTTGTAACCAAGGTTTCCTTACTGGGATCGTGACAAGATGGAGTTACGATACGGGCCGTTGTTGGCGATAATTTGTGTTGTAAGTGTAGTACACAAAAGGCATTCTTGTTTTGTCGACTTTATGTAATGTCCGTTTAGTAAGCATGAGACTGTGTATCATTCAAATGAATCAAAGTTTAAATTAGTTTTAGATTATCTTGCAAGACTGTAAAAAATACTTGTAGGTGTAATATTGTGCTGGTTATAATAACGTTGGAAAAGGAACAGATTAAATATAAGTATTAAGTAAGTTAAGTATTCAACATCACTATGAACTGTGAAATTAGTTTTTATTTATATTAATTCGTGTTTTAAATAACTTATAAGGGTCTAAATCAGCTTATGTCTTTAGTATAGCTTAACTAAGTATTCTATCTATTGCAAAATCGCGAACGTTGCAATCTTGCGCAAACATTTTGCATCAGCACCAAGACCAATCCCAGATAATACGTGATTATCTCAATTTCCGAAATGATTTGATACAGAAGTAGGGATAAGATTCTCGCTCAGCTTTTCTGACAATGCATTACGTCTATCTTTGTTTCAATATCTTTACAAAAGAGTCTCATAACCGCTTCGGATAATCCCAAACAGTTAAGATTAGCCTTTCTTCTTAAACGAAAACATTTACGTCTTTTAGCAGCGACGTTTCCTATTAGCGACAGTCCATTGTGTTGGTCCGAACGATTACGTGAGAAACTAAAAGTGGAATTGAGAGGAACGATGAGCTCACTTTTGTATTAAACAAAAGTGACTCGAAAAAACTAATACAAAGTGTGGTTTAATCTTGCAGGTTTCTCTTCACAAAGCAATGGGTTACAAAAAAAAAAAACTGCATTTGTCATGATTTTGTCTTTTTTTATACAACTTGCTGATGGAACAATCAAATGGCCCACCTGATGTTAAGTGGTAACCATCACCTGTAACAAAGCATTGCTTTAATACGGTCTTCAGAATTACAGTCATCATTTTTCAGTACCCACGTTATACTTTCTAGATTCAATATTATCCATTTTGTTATTAGATTATTTACAATGATTTAATTTATAACAAGTTTGTTTTTTTAAAGATTTAGATTTTTTTATAGAAGATTTGGACTTTGATAGCACTAAGAACCAAAATTAGATTGATAATATTTAAGTTTCAGTAGAATTTCTCATTTCATTTTATGCTGATGACAAAACTAGAACATCTGTACCATGCTTTAAATAATTTCCAGATAAATTAGTTTCACTTGTCCCGAACGCAACTTGTTCATTAGCGTTAAAATAAATTCATTAATAAGCGCTGGAGACATCTCAACGCACGAATCTATAAATCAAATTGTAAGGGAGTGTCAAAGACAAAGGATAGCTTGACGGAATGAAGACTCTAGTTATACACACAGAAAAATAATATAACAAACATATCTTGGAGTTACATAATTTGGCAAAAATTTTTTTACACATACTTTTATTTAGGTTGAATTCAATCAAACTATATATAGCCTTATACTTTCTCATACGTTTCTACATAAGGTGTGTCAGAAACAAAGAAATATTTTTATCTGATTTTGATATTATTCTGACTCGCTCTGAATAGTTGAATATTTTATTCAGTGCGACGATAACTGCTGCCTGCATCTAATATTATTTGATGTATGTTTTATTGTTTTACAAAATGTTATTAGCTCCTATTTTCAAAATTGTGGAAACACGATAACTTTATATTTTAAATCTCTTATCTTTCTATTCGTTCTGTAGCAAAATTATCCCTCTTTCAATAAGACGATCGAACAAGCTCGTCTGCTTGTTCACTGATTTCAAGCCCCCAAATGTGACCCTCCCATTTCACTCCGAACCGCGGTTCCCACAAAGATCTTTCTTCACATTCGATGTGGCACGCACATTAATATAGGTAACGGTCGGTAACACCATGTACTACCTACCGACGCCCTCACATAGTATTGTTGCATTCTTGACAACTTTATAGTATAGCCTGCGACTTATTTATTGTAGCTGTGGGCTAATATTAATAGCTTCATTGTAAATCATTCACCTGAAACTATTAGCGGACTTAGATAGGTCAGTCTTTTCTGGTGTTATTGAAATGCTAGATAGGTTATTTCAATTTCAGTTTCAATAGCCTTTAAACACCTTAATACTAAAAGTTTTATAGTCTATAGAATACTATTATAACTAATCTAATCTAATATTATTGTATGACAACGGTAGTATTTTGGTTGCTTTTTTAAGCTCTTCCAAAGTTCGCGATCGCAAGCTTTCCTTCTCCAAAGTGCACCAGCTGCTTCTTAGATAGGTTATTTAAGACCTAGCAAATTATCATAAAATTACAATGAATACAGTATTTACAAAATGTTTAGAACACACATGAAACAGTTGAGCAATCTGCAGGCCATTGAAACGATCTAGAGATAACTCGACTGATCCAAATCATTGCCAATCAGAAGCGTTTCTAAGACGCTGTCTGCATTGCCACCCTGGAGGGCAAAGCTGATGCGCTGTTTCCATGATATTGTATTATTTATTAACTTCTAGTGACACAATGATATAGAAGCAAACAAAAAAATCTCCTTTGTTTTTTCATATTCTCTAGAAAATCATATCATCTCCTTCGAAGCCTCCATTGACATAACGTTACACACACACCCAAAGAAAATCACCTTTAACCCTAAACTGATTCCGTAGCAAAGGTCGTTAAGGAAGGCAATGTACCGGCGCCTTCCGACCGATTTATCTGTGTTAGCGCTCCCGCGCGCCATCTATCGCACGTTAAAAATGACAGCTCCATGTTTTCTCGCGACACATTGAATATCGGGGTCTCGTTTACATATTTTTCAATTTATGAACGTGATCGAACGGCACGGCAGTAAATAAAGCTTTAAAAGATTTGTGGAGCGACGTGCAAGTCTAGGTAGGCTCAGTTACCGTCATGCGATCGCGCGAAATATTGCCGAGGATATTTTACAAGCGGCGATACATTTTAATTTTAAACCTTTTTAAATAAGGTTAAAATTTTATTACCTGCAGGATTAGTGATTAATGTTTGTAAAAGTCGCTACATAGGTATAAATATAGCGGGTATTGATAAATCCTTTGTTCTAGAACTTTAAGGCCTGGTTTCACCATGCTCTGTTAGTTACTAATCAAGGATTAACAGGCCGTTAAATCTAACCATAGATATCAAGCGCATACATTTTGACATATTTAACGAATGATGTTTTTTTTTCGGTATAAAGTGAAGAACAAAAACAATTCAAACACTCTTACACTATTCATGGTTTATCTGCCAAACCAGTTCACGCAAAGTTGACAGTTGAACGATGCAACTAAGTATAGAAAAGTAGGTTACTTCATCAATTTTGAAACCGTCGTTCCGAGATCTCATTCAAAAGACTGGAAGCTTTTACTAATGCTCCCGGAGACTTAATTAACATCCTCTCGTGAATGGTGAGTGCATAATTCAAGAGATACTCGTGTGCCTATAAAAGTTGTTTCAACCGTGTTTAAGTTTGAAAAATATTTTGACCGCTCTCATAGCACAGTAAAATGACGAAAAATGCAAGAGTGTGGGTTTGGTTCTCGCGGACGTAGGAGTTTTAGAAAAGATCTATTTCTTAACAGCAAGTGGATCTCCTGAGCTGACCTATGTACTTGTTACCTGTTGCTGACAGATTTGGTGTAATATTTAAAATAATTCACAATTTACTCTATTAATATAACTACATACTTGCCAAGACATAAAACTCCAAATAATATATTCGTAAGCAACACACAACAGTCTCCGCGCGTTACTTGTTCTATTATGTAATTTGAAGATATTACATTTTGTAAACAAGGGAGTTTGCAGAACAAGAATTTCCAAGGAACAGTCTTGCTAGACTATATTCGCGTCGGAACGTGTGAGAGAATGCCAGGCAAATTCAATTCTTGGCGCGGAACCCATCCACCCGGTGAAGATTTAGCGTTCATTTCAGTCGGCGTAAGTTATTTGCTCATGAACATCTGGAGCGACCAATTTTAGAAATGTTACCCACCTCAATATATGAAATTGGAAACTTTATTCGCTTACGCTATGCTGATTGAGCTGTTTGAATTGTTTCATTGCCTTTTGGGTTAGAATTTGTCTTATAAGAACAGAGTTGTGAAACTTAAGATCCTGTAAGTGTAAAAGATTTCCCAAATATACCTATTTGAGAAATCTTTCACACTTCCAGGATCTTAAGTTTCTCTAGTTGGTAAAAGCAAATAAGATTATCCAGTGAAAATAGTCGACGACGTATATTAATACAAATTCTCTTGGAATCACAACCATTTCGAAGATAAGTCCATTTTGAGCAACAAGTTCATCACTTTCAGTTTGATGTTGACTTCCTCCTAACGTAGTCGCGCGTAAATTATTTTCTTGCTTTGACGTTCGTTATTTGCCGAAGCTTTGCTACGTCTCAGTTCGCACATAAATTCCTATAAAATAAGTCGTAAATAATCCGCGATCTTCTAAATATTAAAACTTTTGCGTGCAAAAGCTGACTGACTGCAATCGACGTACAACATAATTTACAAGTGTAAGTCGAAAAGCATGAAGGAGATACACACTTCCAAATGTTTTTTTTTCCAAATTCAGTGTTATCGGTGATATATTAAAAAAACACAGTTAACCGTATTTCATATAACGAAAATACTTAATAATTTAAACTTTAGGTACGCGTAATTGAGATGGTTATACTCGTAGAATAGAATATGAACGATTATCCGCTTACCTGGCAAACTAATCCGCGAGAAAACGCTTCATCCAATAAAATGCGAACATCAAAGAGTTCCAGGAAACTCCATTGAACAAATTTGGGCGGAGCGTCCTAAGGTTTATATTCACGTGGGTCTTCCGCGCCGTTTCTAGATTAATTAAAAATGAATGGGTGCTCTAATAGTCATATTGTGGTAAGTTGAATAGCTCTTAATGAATTCCCGCTCAGCAAAGTGGGTCGCAAATCTCGCAAAGTCTAATTGGTGGAAAGTCGAGACCAGTGACCGCAGTTTCAGGACGCTCAGCGCCAATTTTAAGTTTATTGTTTCGATAATTACTTGAGGCAAATTCACGATCGGTTGAACCGACTTCACTTGAAACTTTAGCCGACTCCGCAATATTGGCTATCGATTACTTTTTGTTAGCTTGAAATTTTAGATGGAAATTAATTCCGACTTACAAGTCTACCTTTTTCACTATCAACACAAGCACATATTAACAAAATACTCGAAAATTTAATTATTTATAGATACCTTGACTTGAGATAATATTATGTTGAGAATGTTATACGTGAGTTAACATTAATCTTATAAGGATGGTCCTCAAGAAGGCTTGTATCGTGCGTACTATTTATTAAGTAGAGAAAGGTTACTTGGGACAAGTTTTAAGGAATAAACTTTACCTACCATCTGGGTATAGAAGACTATCATAACTTCGCAACATCAGGTAATATCTTCTTATCTTGGGCAAGCCTTAAAATAAGGAGAAATTTTAATGATGACTGCCAATTATCTGAAGTAGAGAAGAAAAAGAAGAATAAAACTTGAAATAAAATACACAAGTATGTCATGTATTTACGAATTGATATTTTAAAGATACAATACATAATTCAATGGACAGATTAGACGTGCCCGAGATAAGGCCCATATATCAAAACCGATGAATCGCAATGCGTCCTTTTTGAATTATAGTGATAATCAATTTTGGTGGACATTCTGTTTTATCTCATCTAAATATTTTAAAAGAGGAATCATGAGCTTTGACCTCTTTATGGCCATAATCATTTAGAAAACAGATTGTAAGCGCTCAAAACACGGTGCAGCAATATTTCTAAAACACGTTATTTAAGAAACGTCTAAAATGACATGAATACGACCATGTTATTTTTGGGCTTCAAAGTTCAAACAATACAAAACGAGTATAAATTATATTATCATCCTGAAACAAGCCTCTCTTAGACATTTTAGGACTAAAGATTCTGAGCCTTCTCCATACCTTCTCATTCCTTGATGCTTGGTCCATAGGGTTGGTCCTTCGCGTATTCTTCTGGTTCGTGGTCTCCGTTCTTTATTTGCATAGCCTCTTGTTTATTTTAAATTAAAATAAATAGATAGCAAAATTTTCTAATAGCGATGGTATACGTCTATTTGTATCATTGATCTTGAAATTTATATCAATAGAAGCATATCTACATTAGATATTTTCGTTCTGTATCCTTACCAAAGTTAGTCGAAATCCCTTTAATATTTCCCTATCTAAGTCAAAGTCATGAAGTTTTTATATATTTGAATCACAAGGATCACTTTTAACCTCCCAAAATTCTACTTCAAGTTCCAATGCAATGGTGCAATGGGTTATCAAAATAAGTCTTGAAATTTCCATTGAAGTGAAAATCACTTTTAATCATGATACAGATTACTATGATTTACTGACGTCATCGTTTTCTATGTAAATGCGACTAAAACCACAAAACATTTGAATTCGCTTCTCGGGTTAATCTGTAGAAACGTTGAATCGTAACGTTGACTAATGTGTTCATACATTCTATCGTAGACTGCTGTTACACCGTTTAAGAGCTGCTGCGTTATCACTAATTTATACATTATGCCGATAAATTGTGTCCACTAAATAATCGGCCTGTGATCATTCACTAAGCTCTATTTGGGGCTGCGTTTCTCAAACTTGTTAACGAAACTAACATTATTAAATATATCGGAAATTTTAAAATTAATATAAATTATAGACACAAATAAAATTCTTTATATATTTGAATTCAAACTAAAATTATTTTTTGGTTATTCTATTCTCATGTCGTGTCACTAGTTTCTTTCGAAACAGTGTGGTGAAAGGATTTAAAGTGCGCCTCAAGAGGCTCCTTTCGAGCACATGACACATGTTATAGAACTTTTTAAGTTCCACGACATGCCGGTTTCCTTTCCACGATGTTTTCCTTCACCGTTTGAGAGCACTGGCATTGTTCACATAAATTTTTGAACAGAAAAACTCATTGGTGCACGACCGGTTTCGAACCCACGACCTTAGGATCGGAAGGCGGAGCCGCTACCACTAGACCACCAGTGCTCTATGGCTATTCTTAGAGCGAACTAAGCGACTTAGCAAGGACCTACGAGGATATCTATCAAGCCTTGGGATCAAAGTCGTAAAGATGATTCTATTTCTGCTTCATTTTATTCATAAAAAATGTTTTTTTTTTTATTTTGTTGCACTTATTCTTTGGTTTTACTTCGGTGGATAGTGTTTAAGACCTCGTCCAGAAAAAAAACTAAAAGAGCACGCGGTTTGTTCAGAACCGTAGTTTTCGTTCATCGACGTCTCAGTAGATTAACTATGTACGAGAGATTAAGAACACCCACATGTTTTATCAATAATCCATTATGCACCCAGCAAACAATGAGGACTGTTTATCAGGCGCGCTATCAGACACAGCCTTTAGAAAACAGCTTGAGAAGTTTGTGAAAACGGTCGGTGCCTTCACTGATATCAACTTCACTTCGACTCATAAAAATTGTATCGTTACTTGCCGTCAAGCACGTCACTGTGTTTCGGCTTGAAGGGTGTAGATGCCGGTGAAATTACAGGAACATGAGGCTTAACATCTGTATGCCTCAAGATGATAGACGCAGGACAGTGCATCGTAGGCACGTTCCTATCGTGCTTAACTTGGGAGGCAATGGTTAAAGGTGATGGTTATCGCTTAACATCAGGTGGGAAATCTGATCATTCCATCAGCAATTCGAATAAAAAAAAGCTACTAGCTTTGTCCCGCGGCTTTGGTCGCGTATTAGTAGTAATCGCTGAAATTGATATTTAAAGAGTCCTCTCTTTTAGTTCATTCATGTTTTCTACCGTTTCCAGAAACTTTTGGTAAAAATATCCGTCAATATTTATTACATTATTACCAAATTAAAATTCATAAAATTCAAAGAGAAAAAAGACAAAGTAAAAACTTTAAGGCCTATTTTAATATTTAGCATTTTTTTGCCATGTCTTTTTACCCGAGTGCCGAACGAGAGCGCGGCTTATTTATCGGTAAGTGACTTAGCTGTTCTTCGCAGTAGCTGTGGCTATCGCGGTCCAGCATGATGAATCGCCTCCGAAGCACATTAGAAAATGTCAATAAATAAAAAGTCAATATCTCTGTACCCATCTCCAAGATGGAAACCGGAGCCTCTTAATGTACATTCTCGCACGGAGATGCCGAAAAAAATAAGCAGCTTCACGTCTTTCATCACCAGGCACGGTAGATATGGCCCCTGATCAAGCGCGGATCCACCCTTGTGGGCACGATGGGCATGCCCATAACCTTAATAGACGTGTGACGTCTCACAAACAGTGCTCTCCCCACGACTTTGCCCGCGTGGAACTATAGACAATTTTGGTTAGACCGTCATAATATAATTATATTGTGAACATCTCATAAGATGCAGAATGCACTATATTGATCATGAGCGAGTTTTTATCAGACTCGCAGTCGCAATTTCGGGGGGCTGTGACCACAACCTTTTTAGAGGGCTGGATCCGCGCTTGCCCCTGATCTTTTAGTACCAAGTACGAATGAACTCCAGATTGTGAGGATGTCTAAGGGGGGTAACAGCGCCGAAATTATAATATAGCCAGAAAAAGTTCACTGTTGGGTATACCTTTTAGTCTTATTTGTAAAACTCTCTTCCTACATTATCAATATTACTAATTAACCAAGTACTTATATAAACGCATTCATTTAGTTTTAAACATTAATTAATTACAACAGGATGTATTACCGCTTTATAAAGACAGCCGATGCGGACGATTGGATTCTATAGGGATCGAGGTAAGACCTCGACTTAGCATAAGCAGAGCGTTGAGTGTTTCAGTTATTTACACTTTACAATAAAAACTCGAGGAAAGTAAGAGTAAGAAGATTTAATAGTAGTAGAGCTCTTTGTGAAGGGCTCGTTCTGGGAAGTACTTCCACCACGCCTTTTTCTACCGCCAAGCAGCGTTGCTGTGTTTCGATTTGAAGAGTGTGGTTGCCGGTGTAATTACAGGCACATGATGCTTAACATCCGTTTGTCTCAAGTTGATGGACCCAGGGTAGTGCATCATAGGGCACGTTCCTATCGTGCGTGACTTACGAGGCAATGCTTTGTTATGGTTACCACTTAATATCAGGTGTGCCATCTGCTTGTTCCATCAGCTAAATGTATAAAAAAAGTTCTCTAAATGCGACTATACAAACCAGAAGTCAACGCAAAGAACGGATAGAGCGGACTTACGAAAGGAAGGCGATGTATCGAGAGGGCTCAAAATCGTTCTATCTGGAAATGTACGGGGGAGACCTATGTCCTATCCAGCAGTGGATTCATTTAGTCCTGGGGCCTTATGCTCACTTCGAGCGAGATTATCTCACGGTGGAGATGATGAGAATGGGGATAAATAGTTATCGAACGAGATATGACGTCATCTCTACCGTGAGATAATCTCGCTCGAAGTGAGCATAAAGCCCCTGGTGATGATGGTGATTATGAAAACTAGAGCAAATCGCCGTGATAACTTTGAATACTTGGTACCTACTAAGGGAATGAGGGGATATCTACCGTGCGTAGAGATTAATGTCGTAAACCTATAATTTATCTTTATAACTGCATTCCTACTGTTTTGCAGATGGATAAGTTCCAACTGCCATTTCACGCTCCGCTTATCGCTCTCGCTTATGCACAGTCTAGGTTCAGCTGGCTAATTAACCAAAAGCGTCTCAAGTAAACATTACAAAAATAATCAATATATTTAACGGAGCATTAAGGCATCCACGCTGACATTTTGGTTACATAATGGTGTAATTATGTAAGGTATTGTTTACTATTTAATTTTAATTAAAAAACATATAAGGAATCTTTGTTTGTCAGTAAATAAGAGATACATAATAGATTTTAGAAAGTGACGGCTTCTGTGGTGACCAGCTGTGTAAGATGGGGGTTCAATTCTTAGACGAATGTTTGGATGCTGTCAAGCATCAGCATCAGTCAGTCATGTTTCAGGTCTGGGTGCAGTGTGACACAATGTCAATATGAAACTTTTTAAGACGCAGACTACCGTAAAAAAAAATCTTCTACTTGTTGTGTCATTTGTGTTTTTCCAAACTGTGTGGTGGAAGGACACCTGCATGGGTAAATGCAGCACTAATTCGATCACTATTGACACATGTTTTAGAACTTCAAAGTCACTGAAATTTGCGAGCGATAAAATAATAAAAGAGTAAATTTTTCAAATGGAAAAATCCAATGGTGCACGATCGGATTCGAACTCACGACCCTAGAAACGGAAGGCAGGGTCACTACCACTAGACTTCCAGTGCTTTTAAAGCAACGTATTTCTCAAAGTATGTTCATGAACCCATTCAATTAGATGTTAAGCTAGAATTGGGTATGAAGTGGAGTCTAAAGTTAATAAAATATTTTATCACTACCTCATAACGTGTGAAGTTCTTAAGGTGAGTCACCAAGAGCCTATTTACGCGTAGGAGGACCATCAAAATGAATCCAATTCAATAGTCTGGGTAGTTTGAGAGGCTAATTTGACAGCCTCACAGCCCAATTGGTAGTAACTTTGCGTTCTGCGTTGTAGGTGGTAAGTTTCATCCCTACCTAGAAAAATAAATTGGAATGAACATAAATGTTTATTCTGTGTCTAGTTTCCTTTGTTTTGTTCTGTGCGCTATTTTGTGTTATAAGTATTAAGGCGAAGACAAGAGCTAATGTGACTCTCGCTCGCACGTTTCGACATGTTGAAAGATATAAAATCACTAAGCTCATTTTCGAAAAATCGCAATCAACCATCTTGTGTGCAATCACATTGCACACAGTTAGTAAAAAAAACATTTTGATCGATACAAGTATTCCTACTTAAAAGTTTGCTTATGTGCGAAAACTAGTAAAGCAAACTTTTGAGTAGGTAAACATGTATCGATCAAAATGATTTTTTTACTAAACTGTGTGCAATGTGATTGCACACAAGATAGTTGATTGCGATTTTTTGAAAATGAGTTTAGTGATTTTATATCTTTCAACATGTCGAAACGTGCGAGCGAGAAGTTATTTGATAGTTGTCAGCCCCTTAACAACAGAAAAAAGTATTTCGGTATTCCATTAGCTATGCGGTTCCCGTAGCACAAGCTTGGATAGTGTTGTGTATATTTATCCAAAATATATGAAAAACAAGCTGGAGCCCGCGACTTCGTCTGCGCAGGATTAGTCACACAATATCTTTATAAATTGTACCCTATGTGTTATTCTGATGTATAAGCTATATTATTGAAAAGTTTCATTAAAATCCATTCAGTAGTTTTTACGTGAAAGAGTAATAAACATCCATCCATCCATCCATACTTACAAACTTTCGCGTTTATAATATTAGTAAGGATATAGGCACATAGTCGATGGTGGCTATTGTCTGACAATAACCTCCATGGTGCCAGTCCCAAGCCTGGATGAAGAGAGAGGGCAAAAAGGGTTGGTGCAGCGCAGCGGATCAATGTTTTTCGCATCGATCCGCTGTGCACCACCACCCAAAAACCCCCACCCAATCCCCTCCTCACACACACCTCTATCCTACATCCTCAACCAACCATCCCAATCCCAATCCTTTCCCTACACCTCGGTCCAAAGCACCCATCCTATCCCTAATGAAATACCTATACCACGGGGCAATGTGGTCCAGTCTCGTGGGCCTGCCATCCACAGAGAGAGTGACAGGTGGGCGGAGGACCACCTACGTTTTTGTTGCTGAGCGTAGGGGGACCGTGAGGGGGGAGGAGAAGATCCTGGTGGCTGAGTGGGCAGATGTCTCTCCCATAACACTCCTCTTTGGCTTTGAATTCCCCCAAAACGGTAAGCCATTGGTAGAGCCAACTGATGGCTAAACAGCATGGCGGCCAGCCTTCAGCTGTCGCTTAGGCTAGAGGGGGGGATTGATGGGGTTCGCAGTCGGCGGTGCACGCCTTACGCTGAGTGTGTCAGTGGTTGACGCTCGCTCTGGTGGTGCCGTTGAGACTCGTGGACAACGCAGTCGCCCCCTCTATATTGTTTTAGTATCCCTGGTGTACATAGTGCATCCCCAGGTGCGGACTCCATGGAGGGTGGGGACCTAAAATAATGAATTATATGTACACAAAATTAACATGGCTTCTAATAATAAAAATATTGACCACTCTACAACCCCCTCAGCAGGGGAGGCGGTAAACGACTTGGCGGCAGCCTTCGCAGTCCCCCAGTCCAATACTGCTGCCTGGACGGTCGTAGGACCAAAAGGCAAAAACAACAAGAATAACAGACAGACACACAAGGTAGGGAAAGGTGCACGGCCTAGGGCCGGAACCTCACACCCTGGTACCCAACCTCTCGAGGCGGCGGCAAACGTCCCGGAGAGGAAGGAGGCTGGTGAGCTCACACTACAAAAGAAGTGGCAAGGAAGACCTGGGGTGCAACAGGCGGCGTCAAAATCCGATGCCCCTGTGCGGAAAGGCCCCAACCCTAGCTTCTTCTTTAAACAAAGACAGCAAGCAAGACAGACAGAGACTGACAGACCGGCAGAGACAGACCCCGAACCGCGTGCCCCGTCAACGAGGCCCACAAGCTCACCCATACCATCCGTTGGGCCCGAAGGTTGCAGCAGTACGGGAGGCAGACTTCCACGGCAGAGGAACCGCAAAAACCGCCAGAGGCACGCTGCCGAGCAGATTGCAAAATCTGCTCAGGCACCGGCTCATAACGAGCCCAGTAAGCGCACTCGGGTGGATGACACGGTGTCCCTCCGTGGAGAGTCTAAAAAACAGAGACTCGACAGCACGCGTCGTGCCCAGCCCAGCTACGCGGAAATTGCTCAAAGCAATCTCCAAGTAGCTGTGGTGAGGGACGACAATCTGCAATTGTCGGAGGAGCAGGCGACTCTAGTGAAGAGTTATCTTGTGCGTCGCATACTGGAGGAAAGCAAGGACTCCAGTGTCGACTTCTCCCCGGGCTTTATGGGTAGACCGCTCATCAGTGAGGGGGCCCTAAAGCTTTGGTGCGAGAACGAGCCTTCACTAGCGTGGCTTGCTGCTACGATACAAAAGCTGCCGTCCGCGACATGCCCGAGGCTCAAGGTCGTCCAACAGAGTGAGCTCGCTCGGAAGATTCGTGCTGCCATCTTCCTACCTGACTGCACGAACACTCTGGAGGACACAAGCCTTGTCTTGGCAAAACAAAACAAATGGGCGCAAGTGAGCACATGGACGGTGTACTCCCACTCCTGGCCGGAGAACGACATCCTCTTCGTGGCGGTAGGGATACCAGAAGGTCTGGTCCCTGCAATCATGGATCGAGGCCGCAGACTGTCGCACAACCTGGGGAGCATCTACATCCGTTTCTACGGGCCAAACGGCACCCTGCAAGACACACCTCCGGCGCATACGACAGAGCAGAACCCGACACAGACGGAAGCCCAACCTGGCCCCAGCGACCAGAGTACTCCTACGGATAGGCCTGACCACTCAGCGAAGGCCGTCCCGCCACACTCGTCACCCAAACCGTCGTGGTCCAATGCGATGGAGGAGATGGTTGTGGAGCTGAAGGAGCTTATGGGCTCCGACACATCAGAGGAGGGAGAGGGAAGTCAGGATGATGGCGACCCAATCTCACTTTTATGATGTCATCCAAGGCAAACTCCAGCACAGCCTCACTGCAACGGCTAACCTACGCAGAGTGCTGGGGGCCAACAACAAGAGGACCATAGCCCTGATCCAGGAGCCGTGGATCAGGGCAGGGCGTGTGTGTAGTCTAAACAACATGGACGGTAAGTTAATATACGATAGCAAGGGCACAAAGCCACGCACATGCATCTATGTACCGAGCACCATAATAGCAGTGCCCCTCACCGAGTTCTGTTTCAGGGACCTGACAACAGTCAGACTCCAGGGCGAAATCGGGGGGGAGATCGTCGACGTCACGCTTGCATCAGCATACATGCCCGCTGACGAAAGCATACCCACTAAGGACGTCATGGACCTGGTAAGACACTGCGAACTAAACAACTCTAAACTTATAATTTCAGCAGACACAAACGCGCATCACCCAATATGGGGCATGCCAACATCAAACACTAGAGGAGATGATCTGGTAAACTATCTTTTTACAACCACCCTCTCTATAGCAAACAAGGGCGCAGAACCAACCTTCGTGACGAAAAGAGCTCGTACTATCATAGATCTAACAATGGTCTCAGGTAACTGCCATGATTTTGTGCAGAACTGGAGGGTCTCAGATGAATCCTCCTGCTCCGATCACAGGTGGATCCGATACGAACTGGCATTGAGCACCCACACACCAGCACCGACCCGTAACCCGCGACGTACCGACAGGATAACGTTTGTTAACTCTCTCAAACAACGCCTCGGAGAGACTACACCAGGGTCAAATATAACAAACACAACGGAGATAGAATGTGCAGTCAAAAACATAACGGTAAGCATTTCCAGGAGTTTTGAAGAAGCCTGCCCCCTGGTAGTCGCGCGGCAGGGAGACTCAGCCAAACAAGGTTGGTCCAAAGAACTGGAAAGACTAAAATGTACCGTAAGAAAGTTATTCAACAGAGCCACTAACACTTGCGATGACACGGACTGGGACAAATACAAGCAGGCCCAGGCCAAGTACAAAAAATGTATCCGTCGCAGCGGTCGCCGCAGATGGAAAGCCTTCTGCACTAACATCGAATCGAACAACAAAGCTAACAGAATTAGGAAAATCCTCGCTGCAGAACCAAATCGGGAAATTGGATCACTCAAAGGACCAAACAACACATACACTAAGACAACAACAGAAACACATAAGCTCTTACTACAAACACACTTCCCGGGATGTCAAATAAACGACGACACCGAGTGGCAAATGACTGATACGCCAACGCCAAACGATACCGACTGGGCGGTAGCACGGTCAGTCATAACCGAAGATAAATTACATTGGGCTATCAACACTTTTCAGCCGTACAAGTCACCAGGACTCGATGGAATCTACCCCGCCCTCCTGCAGTGGGGCAAAGAACATCTAATCCTGGTGCTGACAAACGCGTTTAGAGCATGTGTAGCCTTCCGCTACGTACCACTGCAATGGAGAGAGGTAAGAGTACTCTTTATACCTAAACCCGGGAAAAGCGACTACACCGAAGCAAAATCCTACAGACCGATCAGTCTCACCTCCTTCTTGCTTAAAACCCTAGAAAGACTCTGCGATCGGCACATACGAGACAACATACTAATAACCTCACCTATTCACCCACAACAACACGCCTACAGCGCTGGTAAGTCGACAGAATCAGCGCTGCACACAGTGGTCAGCAGACTAGAACGTGACATAGCAAACAAAACACTATGTCTCGCAGCTTTCATAGACATAGAAGGCGCTTTCGATAAAACAAACTTTAACAGTATAAACATAGCGCTAAGAAAACATAAAGTAGAAACGACACTGGTGGATTGGATCATAAACATGCTACAGCTTAGGGCAGTAAGAGTCGACACACAGGGACAAACCAGGGGAGTTGTGGCAAAGGGCTGCCCGCAGGGTGGGGTCCTCTCACCACTCCTGTGGAACCTGGTGGCAAATGATCTAATCACCAAACTAAATGCAAAACGGTTCTTCACGGTAGGCTATGCAGACGACCTTGCCATTCTAATATCAGGGCACTTTGCCAGTGTGGCTTGTAATTTAATGAACAACGCGCTAAAGGTCGTCGAAACATGGTGCACAGACTATGGGCTGACCGTAAACCCAACTAAAACGGAACTCGTGATGTTCACAAACAAACGCAACCTAGGAACATACCTACTCCCGTCCCTCTTCGGTACGAGACTGAGTCTATCAGAAGAGGTAAAATATCTAGGCATTACAATGGACAGTAAACTAAACTGGGCTAAGCATTTAGAAAATAAAATAAAGAAAGCCACCATCTCCTTCTGGCAATGCCGCAAAATGGTGGGCAGGACATGGGGACTTCACCCAAAGATAACCCTATGGCTTTACAACACCGTTATCAGGCCCTCACTTACGTACGGGGCTCTAGTATGGTGGCCTCGAACAAAACAGGTTACCATGACAAATAAACTACAAAAGTTTCAGAGACTAGCATGTGTAGCAACAACAGGGTGTATGAAGACTGCCCCCACGGCAGCAATCGAAGCCCTAATAGGCCTGACACCCCTACACCTACACGTGCAACAGGAAGCGGCCGCGGCCGCTTTTAGACTCTGGGTTTTAAAACTATGGGAAACAGACATACGAGCACACCACACTACCATAATAGGAGAATATGTAGGCAACAACCCTCTACTGCTTTCCGTTTATGATAGGATACCCAAAAAACACATACCAACAAGGAGCTACACTATACAACTACATGAAGAGCCTAGCGACAGCTCCAGCATACACGAAGTAAGAATATATACAGACGGCTCTAAAACAAAAACAGGTACAGGTGCCGGAACATTCTCGGAAGACCTAAACATCCACATATCAGCAGCTTTGGGCCAGCACAACTCCATCTTTCAGGCGGAATGTGTCGGCATAATCCAAGCTGCCAGTGCAGTACTACGAAGAAAGGTAACTGGGTACAACATCAGAATCCTCTCAGACAGTGCTGCAGTACTACAAGCTTTAAGCAGGCACGAGCATAACTCCGGATTAACCATACAATGCCACCAGCTACTGGAGGAGGTATGTAAGTCCAACAAGAACATCACTCTACAATGGATCAAAGGTCACAGTGGATCTAGAGGTAACGACGGTGCAGACGCCCTAGCTAGGAGGGGCTCAGAAATGCAGACAGCAGGACCAGAGCCAAAAATACCTCTCCCCTTTAGCCAAGCACGATCCTGGATCCGCAGCAGAACACTTGAACTACACCAAGCAAACTGGGCAAGTACACAGGACTGCAGGCAGTCGAAGGAGGCTTTCCCGGACTTAAATCCGAGATACTCCCGAAAACTCCTGAGCCTGAAACGTGACAAACTCCGTATTGTTATCGGAATTGTCACAGGTCACTGCTCACTAAACAAACATCTATTTACACTGGGTGTTACAGACAGTCCCCTATGCAGAGAATGCCTAAACACAGAGGAAACAGCAGCACATGTACTCCTGGAGTGCAGCAGCGTGGCGCCTCAACGAGCACTCTATCTTGGAACACCGAAGACACCTAGGGAAGCCTGCACCAGCATAAGCGAGCTGCTGGCCTTCCTAGAGGACATCGGGTGGCTGAACTAGCAACCACCACCCGTCACGCAAAAAGGGCCCACCAGCGGCCTACTTGCGGAAACCAGTCCGCTCACCAAGTACCAAGTACCAAGTAGGCACATAGTCTAAATAATCCAAAAAAGATTGCAACGCTACAAAGCATTAAAAAGAATTATCTGACTGATATTAACAGAGTTGGTGTAATAACTACGGGTTAAGTTGACATTTTCCTTTATAAAATGTATCTTAACCCTAGTTTAAAATGGCCCGGTTAACACAGTTTGGAGCAAGAGCACGTACGTAACATAATAGACGACTATATCCTTATCGATAGGAATCTTATTTTGAATTGGACCATAGTATATATTCGATACAGTATGATATCTATTTTATAAAAACCTCGACTTGTGAATGCCGATACGATAATAGCGGGTAAAATAATTGATAAAATTCGTTATTCATTTGTCATGTTCCTTCTCTTCTTTTTGTCGTGTTACTAGTTTTTTTCGCAACGGTGGTGTGTTGAATTTATATATTTTTTAAATTATTTATAAGCTATCTCATAAACTATAACCTATAACACGCCCAGTAACAGAACCTGCTGTTTTGATAAATGATTAAATCTAAGCAAATTCTTGTCAAATTGTTTAAACATTTATTTGAAAAATTGTAATGACAATAAATAAATTCCTAAATTCAGTATCATTTAAAGTAGCTATTGTTTTTTAAATAATTTTATTTTTAGTACCTACTGATTTTTGAAAAATTCGTCAACCTTATTTAAATAAAATCGCCCAAACTGCGCTACTTAATGATGTTATGTTGTCCCTACCGGTTGCGTACCACATCGTTAAGATTTTATCCTTTCCTCGACTAATCTGTACTCGCTGCGCGGCTGTACAATGGTAGGGTTGAAGAATAGGACATTTTTTTACCTATTTTATATAAGAAGCCTCAAGGGACGTAGTCATGTCTCCTATGACAGATCGATTCCATCGTCGGAAAAAAGATTGTCACAAAAATACGGGCGCTTGGATCATTTCTCATGCGTTTTATTAGAATTGTCATATTGTGAGTATTCTATTGAAATCTCAGTGCGGATATTGTCTTTTTGTTGAGTTCGTGAAGGTATTTTTGTTTATCTTATTTCATTTCTCTGTAATATACATTTAAATAGAGAAACATAAGGCATGATGATATATTTTGAAGCTTTTATTAGTTGTGTCCACCTTTATTTCTAAGGTCTTGCCAAATATTTATTTAAAATATTGGTAGTTTAAATAAATGAAAGGTAAAAAACAAACCTCTACAATGCATCACAAAGAATTCATTGCGCATCCAATTACGCCTGTTTACACGCAAACACTGCAATTATTTCAAAAGCTTTAAATCACCTCGAAAATCACAGTCACGAACCAATACTTATACAAACATTTAACTTCATTATAAAACCATTAATCCTAGGAGCGCGTCGATGTCATTGTTTATTTTATGGAAAAGATAATCTTGATTTAAAAAACGTTGGTCCATTGTACAAAGCACGACAAACATACCTTGTTTGTGTATACTTACCACACACGGTCCGAGAGACCTCTAGTACACCCAAACATCAAAATAGCCTATGATACGGCTATAGCTAATTTAAGTAGCATTGTAAACATCACAAGAGGCACGATTGAATAAGATTATCACGAGACTAAAACCCGTTGGGAGTCATTGATCATAAATCATAACTCATAAAATGAGACTGACAATAACCTCTTTCTATAAACACTTCCTAGACTCGGTGCCAAACGAAAACGTACCCAAAAGTAATCTAAGTAAGATGTAAAACGCGTTGTGTTATTTCATGTGATTTGTGACAAGGTAGAGACCGATAGTTAAAATGACAAGCGAACTTAATACTCCGTTTGATCTGACCAATTGTTACTATTGTGTGTATCTTCGATTTTTGGAAAAGAAAAAGAACAGAGCTTAATAAGCATAGAGTACATGGGGTTACAGGATAAACATCAATCACGCGACGTCATTTCATTTTCGTCTGATTCAGAAATTTTTGATGCGTGGATGATCAATAGAAAATCGTATGTAATGAAGCTCGCTCGGTTCTGCTTGTGTCATTGCTTTTTGCGCTCGTGTACATACATCTTTAGGTGTTTAGGTATACGTTCGGATTGACAGCTGCTTTTTCATATCCAATATTTTGATTACCTCTACTTTGTTGAGTATCAAATTGAAATCTTGGCAATTAGCTTCATCAATCGTATAGGTAGGTATCAATCAAAATGTTTTTATGATGTGAAATGACGGTTGAATTAATAAATTGGCAGTTTACGTCAAATAAATACCATTCAAGAAAATTCGTAGGTTTTGTGTTGGAAGATTGATTTGGTATTTTTTAAATTGTTTTGATACAAAATTGATTAAAAATATCTCTGAACTGGAGATTGACGTTTTCATGCAAATTTAACGCTGTAAGCAGTTTTATTGCTTCCAGTTCACAAATTAAGAAGCACCGCTAAATAGCACCTGTGGTCTTATAGCACTGACCCCGCCTTATGATCGTAAGGTCGTGGTTGCGAATCCGGTCGTGCACCAATGTTTTTCGAAAATTGTATGTGCAATGCCAAAGTGCTGAAGAAAAACACCTGGACAACAGGCAACCTGTTAATATTCAAACAGCGGCCAAAACAGCATCATACCAGCTCTACCCTTTAGATATTATCCTAAAAAAATTGGATAGTACTTGGTTCTAAGAGATCCGAGGAGACATTTACCGTGCCTGGGGATTAAAGTCGCGAAGTTGTTTCAGTTTATTTAGTTCATAAACTTGATATCTCGCATGGAATTTACTGGCAAAATTAAACCTCGTGTACGTTATTGTGGTCTGGGGAATCAGATCTGCATTTAAACCCAGACTATCCTATTGAGACCTCGCGGAAGGGAACCGACTCTGATAAGGCAGATCGTCGATAGGGCCCCTTTTTCTTTCCACGACACCTTTGTCATGACAAAGGGGCTGTTTTGCCTCAACTGTGGCATGTGAATGGGCTTGCAATAACACGTCCTGTGAGCTCACATCCCGCCAGATCGGCCTCTGATATACTCCTCTGTCTAAAGATTTATTAATCTTTCTCGTTCGCAGGAACAATGAACGCTTTCGGTAGGCACCTGGCTGCTTTTTTCTCGTCACTCAAGTACGCTTGAGCCGTGTATTCAGTTTTTGCTCGAGCTCGAGTGAGGTAAGTGGAAATTGGAGAGTGATTGTGGCTTCTTTGAGTACACGCTTGTTTGAAAGCATAACCGGTACTTTAGTTGCATCATTGTCTACGTTTGTTTTGTTTGAACGTTATTATAAATTCCTGCGTTCACCTGTGACGTGTACTTGCGTTTAGTGACCAAAGTTTTGAACTTCGTCTAGTGGCTAATTTCGTCTGACATGAAGAATGTGATTACTCAGCTGATTCACATTCGAGATATTGATCTCAGTTCAGATAGCCTGACGGGATTATTTTTTTTCTTCTGTTTTTTATACTACTTGCTGATGGAACAAACAGATATCCCACTTGATGTGAAGTGGTATCCATAACCAATAACAAAGCAATGCCTCGCATGTCACACGATTAAGGTGGCCTACGATGCACTGCTCTGCGTCCATCAACTTAAGGTTGAAATTAATCACATATTGAATTTTTAGCATCATTCTAAAGTTGCATATTATAAATAAACCACTTATCTTGGAACCAATAAAATCCTAAAGCCACAATGACATTCAGTGTACCCCAGAAGGGCATTATTAAATCCAAGCTGATAAAGACATAATAATATCTCAGACCACATAGACAGATACAATCGTAGATACTAAAATATTGTGACGGCATCCCGCGGTGATGCATTTGCCAAAATGTGGGTACGTTATCGAGATGCCATCTTCTATCTGATTCCATGCAGCTGGTGTTATTGTGCACTTCATGAAATGCACATTTAGAATGTCCATTCCGACTTTAAAAACACAAACGTAGCAGTTCATCATTTTTATAACCGGAGGCAATTCTATTAGTCTATATTGTTTGTAACCATTAAACTTTTGTTGTGTTTTGTTGCTTTGTCTATGAAATATTGCTTCTGTTTACTCTTTCGTGTTGTTGCGTTTTTGAAATTGTTAAGGGTTTTTTTTCTAGTTTTTTTTTACATATTCCTTTGACTAAATTCTCACCTGATGGTAAGTGACGATGTATCCGATGTTAGAACAGAAAGGTCTAGAAGATATTTATTCACTCCTGCCTGACTGAAGTCTGTTTCTCTTTTTTTCCTTATCATAAAACTAGTAAGCACCATCAACATAAAAAAAAAAAACAAAAAAGGATAGTTCAGCGAACTGAACGTGTAAGAATTTCTGCCTAGAGCTCAACGGTGTCAAGATAAAAAACATTATTTATTAATGCTGTCTCTTAACACGCGATCTAGACAAATTAAACGCGTAACTTGACCGGGGACACGTTGGGTATAACTATTTCGTAAATAATGCTCTGAAGCCAATGTTCACCAACATTATAATTACTGGTTTAATTTTCTAGCTCCAATAGTTCATCTGCTAACACATTTTGAAGCTAAGTCCCTAGTCTTTTGGGATCTTTAATGTGATTCCAAATTTTTCTTATATTAAAACACTCGGAACGGCTGGTTAGTGTGTTGGTGAACGCCACTTTGAATTAATATGCAATACCGTTGATGAAACGTGATAGTTTGTTGGGACTACGGATAGTGAGATTAATTAAAAACATATGTCTAGACTACTTTTGAAGGTTAAAATTAATTGGGTTACCGCAGTAACTTTAAATGTAGAATGATCTGATTTTATAGCCACTGCTTATAAATTATTTAATGCCCAACTTTGAACTTACATTCAGAGGAGATGGACCCATTAGGTAAAAGTATGATATATCTATACAAGGTTTTCCTTAAGTTATGTATATAAACTTCAGGGGGCTAAAGTACCCATCAATATGAACAACTTTTTCTAAAGAACCAACACTGTGAACGCGAAAAAAAAAACAGCTGTTTCATACATTTTAGCCTGGTAGGTATTGAACTTTTGTATGAAACAGCTGTTTTTTTTTTCGCGTTCACAGTGTTGGTTCCTTAGAAAAAGTTGTTCATATTGATGGGTTCTTTAGCCCCCTGAAGTTTATATACACAACTTAAGAAACACCTTGTATAATAGAAGTCCACTCACTCAATGACTTCACTGACTTACAAATCAAGGAAACTCAAAAACTACGAGGCCTAGAAATTTGGTAAAGGCATTCTTTGATAAGTCTTAGTAATTCCTATAGGGAATGATTTTTTAATGATGATGATGATGATGACGTCCTGGCCGATTTCGGCTACAGCGACTGTATAAACCAGATTTATTATGATAACTTAAAAAACTAATTAATTAATTAGGACATAGTTGATCAGTCCTTTCATGCGCTCTATGATGACTTACGTACCCGATTTTATTGACGAAAGTACGAGCACACTTGGGGCACGTCAATATCCCCCTGACGTAATTATATATAATGGCCGCTGGTGGTCTAGCCTTCAGCTCGTCTCGCTTCCTATCGAGTTCATCACGACGCTCGGTTTCGAAAGCGTTCACCTGTTGATGAATGAGCCGTCTCCATACAGTGCGCTGTGCTGCTGTAATCTCCCATTATTAGTAGTTAAAAGAGGGTGTCAAAGTTTGTATGGAAATAGGTTCCAGCGAGTGGATTTGCGCCAGATTCGACTAGTTAAATATTGCTATGTTATTCGTAACATTGTCATTACACTACGTTTAATATTATTAGATATTAAACATCAGATAATATTATCCGGCGTCACAGAAGACCAGAGTTGTAGTAGTGCGTCGAAGTAGTGTATTATAGAACCAAGCTGAGTGATGACTGATTTTGTTGTCTTAAACAATTTTGTTCTCTGTATTTCTCCTAGTTTCTTTGACACAAAATCATTTTTGTTATATTTATTAGAAATTTGCAATTTTACTTAATGACGGAAGTAAGGACGCTTAGCATCCAGCCCCTGCCATCTGTAAGATTAGCGGTTTCTTTTGTCTTTGAATGCATTCTTTTATTGAATTTACAGCACAGCATCGATTGCACTAGAGGTCTAGTGGTAGCGGCTCCGCCTTCCGATCCTAAGGTCGTGGGTTCTAACCGGTCGTGAACTAATGAGTTTTTCTGTTCAAAAATTTTTGTGCACAATACCAGTACTCTCAAACAGTGACGGAAAACCTCGTGAGGAAACTGGCATGTCGTAGAACCTAAAAAGTTATATAACATGCGGCAAGTGCTAGAAAGGAGCGTCTTGAAGTGCATTTAAAATCCTTTCACCACACTGTTTTGAAAGAAACTAGTGACACGACAAGAGAGACAACACAGCGCTGAATACCCCATACCACTGATACGATAAATATTATGATTTGTTATACAACACTACAACAAGAATCGTTTTTTCTACAACCGCCATTTTGCAAACTATAAATCTATATACCACCAAACTTCCCTGTTTTGATCACTCCTCTTGTTCCCATATTGTACAAAGGGGACGTGAAACTTCGAAATGCTCTTAAAAAACTTGGGATTCTCGAGAAACCTCAATCTTTTGTGTAATATTAAACCGCCTTACCTAAATTTATTGTAGAAGAATGATATGATGTCTTTATGTCGTGGTTCTATTGTGCGACACTTATCTGATCGTCTCCCGTTTTTGTGTTCAATGTGATTCCAATATTTTCTACTGTTTAATCTGAGAATGGACAATAATGGCTGTGCTTTTATTGTTTTGGTTGTTCTCTGTGTCTTTATGGGTATTTTATCATTCAAATGGCGGTTTCGATTCCCAAAAACACTGTGAATGTCTTATTCGTTTGTTAGTTATTATTATCGTTGTTTTTTTACTTGGGTTTTGAACTTGGTCCGTGCGATGAAAAATGGTTTTACCATTTGTATTTATTAGGTATGTATATAAATATATAAACAAAATAAAAAAATAAAATAAAGAAATAAAATACAAAATAAAAAAATAATATTTATATTATATTTTTTTATTTTGTTTTTTATTTTTTATTATACGAGTATGTTCTTGTTTTAGCATATAATTAATAACTACAGTAGGTATGTGGAATTGTGGATCCTGTTTGTTTTGTATTTTTTTGCAATATGGTACGGCTGCAAAACATAATTACCTTTATTTTTATTCAACTAGCTGATGGAACAAGCAGATTGCCCGCCTGATGTTAAGTGGAAACCATCACCTATAACAAAGCATTGCCTCGTAAGTCACGCACGATAGGAACGTGCCCTACGATGCACTGCACTGCGTCCATCAACTTGAGGCATACCTACAGATGTTAAACCTCATGTGCCTGTAATTACACCGGCAACCACACTCTTCAAAACGAAACAGCAACGCTGCTTGGCGGCAGAAAAAGGCGTGGTGGTAGTACTTCCCTGGACGAGCCCTTCACAAAGAGCTCTACTACTCTTGATATCCTATCGTATTATAGGTATACATGCTATTGTAATAGGAAGATACTCGTACTAGGTTGTTATTTTTAAAAACTGACTGTGCAAGCAAGCTGCTGACCTTCCAAAAACATCAAGTGGCTGAACTAACAACCACCCGCCACGGCTAAAGGGTCCTAGTTGCGGAAAGCAGCTCACCGAGTACCAAGTACTCTAGGAAGCTTTTAATTTCATTGTTTTAAAATAGACTATAACAGCTCAACTGTTTGCGGTCGCCGGCAAATCTCTCGATTAGTATTCTGCGGTTGGGTTGCTGTCATCGGTTTATCGGTCTCGTGTTTCCAATACGAAAATAATATTTTTATAAGCTACCTTTTGTTTACCACTTTGTGGTTACTAAAATATTGACGCACTACGTGATACATTGTCATGTTTTACTTTGGGTAGCTTTAATCTATCATGTTTATCGGTGCTTGATTATTTAAACTATGCGTGGAACGAATTTATAGTTTTATAAAACGAACAGAGATTACCTGTTCAATTTCACGCCAATCTTTTTTTTATCAGTTCTATACATTATCTCACCTTTATGCAAAGCTCACTCTATATCCAATCATGCAATTAAGTCTAGGCTTTTAAGCCTGATTGAAGTAACTGGAAACCGGTCCAGATTCTACAATCGCATATACCTAGCTTTTGAATGTTCTTGGAGCCAACTTTATCTTTTTTACGTCGTCTTCAAACGACGATTATAGATTGTTCTATGAAACAAAATTAGTACTTACTCTTAGTCATTTAAATAGATTCAAAATAGTATCAAAGTAATATAGCATAGACTTAGGAAACTCCTTTGCTGCGTTTCTTACCTCTTTATTAAGTTTTTATAGATTAAACATAAATAAAGAATGTGTAATGAACATAGGGGTTTGTTCTCTGTCTGGGTGTTTTATAACATTTTATGTATGTATTTACAAATAAAAGTATCAAGTATTATATCACCTATCTGGTTCCCATAGTACAAGCTTTGCTTAGTTTGGGGCTAGATAGTGTTGTGTGAAATGTATAACAATATTTATTTTTATCTAGGCGAGAACCACGCGTAAAGCTAGTGTATTTATAGTTAAAGCGAATTTTGATCGATACATGTTTTCCTACACAAAAATTTGCTTATGTACGAAAACTAGTAAAGCAAACTTTTGAGTAGGAAATCTTGTGTTCGCCGATGATATAAGGTAACTCTTCCTACGTTCCTTTCTACTCTTTTTCTACTGCTTGTTTTTATGACTCGAGTCAAAGATCAAATGAAAGCAAAGGATCCTTTGCTTAAATGTATTGATGATGCTTAGACTGAACCATCTCAAACACACATCAAAGTGCAGTGGACATTATCATAACCCCTTATTAACTGACTTACCTTTGCTAATGCTCTATGTTTCAACATGCCTAAGCTTTGTCTAGTCATGATAATCACAACTCATCCTTACAATCGCCAAAAAAGTTTAATCCATTTTGAACTCTATCGTTTAGAAGATAAGGGGTTGTTTATTGGTGTGTCCAAATAGTGCAGCCAAAACGAATGTATTTGAATAATGTAAACCTGTCTTGGATACTCGAGAGATGACTAGACATTACAGAATCGGGGATGGTGAACTGTTTGGTTGATAATGCTGATCTTGATATTGATAGGACTGTTGTGAGTGGTATTTTCTATTTTGTATGAACGAAGATATAAGGTATAGATTGTTTTATATTCTAAGAGCCATAACGAGTAATCTCTCTTGTTGTGTCACTAGTTTCTTTCGAAACAGTGTGGTGAAAGGATTTTAAATGCGCCTCAAGAGGCTCCTTTCGAGCACTTGACACTGTCATGTTATAGAACTTTTTAGGTTCTACGACATGCCGGTTTCCTCAGTTTTCCTTCACCGTTTGAGAGTACTGGCCATAGTACACATACATTTTTGAACAGAAAAACTCATTGGTGCACGACCGGTTTTGAACCCACGACCTTTATATCATATTAATTTATTACGAGTAATATATTAATACGATATCACGCGTAATCAAGCGTAATACAAGTATGTTACTCAGAATTTTTCATAACTTTGGAATACAAAAGGTCTCAATGATTTAATATAGCGATACGTTCTATACTAGTTACTTGTCTATAAAAATTACGGTAGATAGAATAAAGAAAAATATATTTATTGTTTATGGAAAACTAGGTAAAAAGAATGCAAGTTTTATAATTATTTATTTTATAAATGTTTTGTAAATGCGATTATCATTAAAAGAGAGATTATAAACATAATAAAAACTACAGGTGTAAGAGTAATTGTGTTCATACGAGTCTACAAAACCGTATTGCGTGCTCAAAACAATAAAATTTAATGGCTTCATCGGGCCATATCCACACATTTCGTAGCAATGGACGCTTCTCCAGTGCCAGGAGCGCAACTTACAAATTATTCCACCCACATACTTATGTAACTGCACCTGAATCAATCAAAACACACGTTCGTTCCGCCTTTTATTCGTATTTTATGCACATTATCGTTATTGAATGCGCTTTATGAACAGTGAAAATGTTAATAAACAATCATTTGTAAGGTTTATAAACTTCTCAACGCCCATTGGACGTTGAAACTTTTTTTTATTCGTTTATTCCTCTGAAAATGGAACTATTATCTGCCAAAAGAGTGTCATTGAGAAACTGTCATTAGAGATTTAAAACAAGATATTTTTATAGGGCAGATCCGACTCGGACGCTATTCACATTTTTGTATTTTTTTTAAATATTTTTTTTTGTGTTCTATCAGTGTTGTCGCTAAGTGACAAAGCCTTTGAGAAAAAAATAGACTTATGTGATGTATCTGTGTTAAAAAACAATGTATGTTGCCGCCATCTTGAGTGGATAGTGGAGAAACTCACCACCATCGAAAATTGCGAAACAAAAGATACCTATAAATAGTGACACTGTATATAAAGTCAATGCGGGTAGCTGAAAAAAATCAATTCTAATTATAAGTCAAACTGTTACTAGTGCAACTATTAAGTACCGTTCGTACAAGACCAAGTTTGTAATTTATGATAACTACCGTGCCATCAATAATTCAGAGATCAAGCCTTGTCATACGCTTGTTCATAAGTCGTTACACTAGATTGTGGGACACTCATAAAACGTAGGTACGGAATAAATACAAACATATGCATAGAAATGAAACTGCAACAAGACTTATAAATATTTACTAACAATTATTATAATTAAAATAAATAAGTACTGTTAGGCATTTTACATAGAACTAGCTTGTAATAGGAACCTTCTTATCTTTATATACATATGATTCTACTGTAGGTGTGTATGTCACTGAACTCCTAAGCGGCTGAACCGATTTGAATGATTTTCTTTGTATGCGTTTGGGTGGCACCCTGTATGGTTTAGATTCACAAATCAGCCCGGCAGATGGCGCTGCAGTCGCTTAAAATATCATGCAGGAAAACGTCTGTCGGGTCCGCTAGTGTTTTAATAATTTTTATAAGAGAACAAGACACTCTCCTGTTCATTACCCAAACAAAATATGTTTGTTCTCGGTGAGGATCAAACCTACACGGCTTAAAGCTATTACTAATGGAGATGTTAGAGCTAAATGTAGTTTTTGATCTTTCTGAATGGATAGTAATGAAAAACTCTATGTTTAATCTATCTATTCTATCCAAATCTATCTATTTTTTGATTACAGGTTTTTTGCTCTCCCTTTCGACTAAAATTTAGCATAAGAATCGTAAGAAAAGTGAGGTTTTGTTTATTTTTATCGAGGCGAGTGCTGGTTTTGAAGTACCTTTTTTGACGAGGTCTATTAGATTAATTAAGTTATAGCTAATAAAACAAATATCCTAAATGCACATTTCTGAGTAATGTCAGAGTAATGTGTGAGTATCGTCACATAAAAATATTGCCGTCTCTACGTTAGACTCGTCAAAAACAAAGACGGCAATATTTTTATGACGAATGATAATCAAATAGGCACTTCACGTGCAAACTTGGTCTTTAAGTCAAGTGATTGCAGGAGTTTCGTTTCTGTGCGCCAGTATTATCTTTTTTAAACCGTAGGTGTATGTATACTTTATACCAGCCAGTTTCACAATAATGATCCTTATTACCAGCATGTCAATGAACTACCTACGCTTCACGCTATAAGTGGAGCCTTCTAGACTGCCTTTGGGTTAAAAAATGTTAAGGGGTTTGAAATTACACCGGTGGGTAATAAACCGGGATCTAAAAGGGGCTTAAAGGTTATTCATTTAATTAACATCTTAAGGCCTAATTTCACCATGCTCTGTTAGTTACTAATCAAGGATTAACAGGCAGTTAAATCTAACCTTAGATGTCAAACGCGTACATTTTGACATTTTTAACGGCCGTTTAATCCTTTGTTAATCTAACAGAGCATGGTGAAACCGGCCCTTAATAATTTAGAAATAACCCTACTTTTAGCTCAGAAGATAAACATTAATAAATAAAGCTAGATCTGCTTGTGTAAATATAGTGCTTTCTAGTACAAATCTATCGTACTGTTGTGGGTGACTTGCAAAGCAATCTTTGTTATAAGTGTTGGTTACCACTTGACATCAGGAAGACCACCATCTCAAAAAACCTTTATAATATTCCCAGAGTCCCAGCCATCACAGTTTACTGTATTTTTTAAGAATTAAGAATATTTCGTAGACGTTATCACACAACGCTATCTAGCGTCAAACTGGCTAACTTTGCAACCTTAACAGGTGGGCCATCTGTTTGTTCCATCAGCTAGTTGTATAAAAAAAATAGATAGTTGATAACTAAAATGTAGTATTGAAATACTTTTATTGTACAAACAAGAAACATCTATGTTAATTTCTGTGATCATTGTTCGAACATTGATCGAACCCACAACCTTCAGCGCATAAGTCAAATCTACAACCAACTGAGGTAGTGTGAGGCCAGTCTAGTACTATTCCGTTAAAGTAAATAAATAAAAATAAATAAATATTGGTGGACTTTCCACACAACACTATCTGGCCCCAAACTAAGCCAAAGCTTGTAATATGAGAACCAAATAGCTGATATAATACATAACATACTTTTTTTTTGTAAATACATACTTATAATTAATAATAACACCCAGACAGAGAACAAACATCTATGTTCATCACACAAATGTTTGTTCTCAGTGGGGATCGAACCCACGGCCTACGGCGCTGAAGGCAGAGCTACTACCAACTGAGCTGTGAAGACTGTCGAAAAGTGCTAAAGAACATTCAGCTAAGTGACCGCGTAATTCTCAGTTTTCAATTTGGCATTCTGTAATACTTTCCCCTATCACTAGAGCAACCCGCGTGAATGCTGTAATTACAGCCACATGAGGCTTAACATCTATGCCTCAAGTTGATGGACGCAGGGCAGTGCATCGTAGGGCACGTTCCTATCGTGCGTGACTTACGAGGCAATACTTTGTTATAGGTGATGGATACCACTTAACATCAGGTGGGCCATCAGCTTGTTCCATCGGCTAGTAGTATAAAAAAATATGCTTTGGCGAATGATAATGCCCACGTGAGTGAGAAGAAAGTCGTGATCAAAGTAAGCGCAGATCCACTATGTGAAACTCTCTCTCCGTGATTTTGTTAGGTGAATAGACACCCAGGGGCCTTATGCTCACTTCGAGCGTGATTATCTCACGGTGGAGATGACGTCATATCTCGTTCAATAACTCGTTGACGTTGCGTCTCGCATGAACTTTGAATGAGAAAATTGGGGAGTAGGATGGTGAGAATGGGGATAAATAGTTATCGAACAAGATATGACGTCATCTCCACCGTGAGATAATCTCGCTCGAATTGAGCATAAGGCCCCAGGTGATGAGTTTAGCTTCATTTTGACAGTGACAGTGACAGCGTCTAAACTAAGCGTAACCGGGGCGGTTCACTACCGACGTTAAAAGGCACGTCATTTGATTTTAAATCCATTTACACATTCCCATGTGAAACAAAAAAAAAATAAGATCAAAAGACATTTAGTTTTTTTATGTTTGACAGAATGTCTTGACATAACTTGATGGGGGTTTGACATCCTATTTTGGTTGACACCATAACCCTAATGAATATTAACTTGATATTTTTGTAAGGGTTCAAAGTTTAAACAAATGCATTACGAATAATTACTTACCCTTACTTATAATAATGGCATTTTTAAAATTGCTGAAAAACAGTCTGTTTATCACTAATGTTTTGACAGTTCGTTGAAGTAAGGAACGAATATAAATAAATTAATTGAAATCAAGAGAGTAGTAGAGCTCTTTGTGAAGGGCTCGTTCCGGGAAGTACTACCACCACGCCTTTTTCTGCCGCCAAGCAGCGTTGCTGTGTTTCGGTTTGAAGAGTGTGGCTGCCGGTGTAATAACAGGCACATAAGGCTTAACATCTGTATGCCTCAAGTTGATGGACGCAGGGCAGTGCATCGTAGGCCACGTTCCTATCGTGCGTGACTTACGAGGCAATGCTAAACTATCAGGCGGCCTAAAAACTAAATATTAGTATTACATAGTACCTACTTACATATGTCGTACTTTTCTCACACAGGGCTTGCGGCAAAGTTAGCAATCAAACTGATTAATAATATTGCTATTTAACTACTATTCAATCAAAAAGCGATAAAATAGTATATACAGCCTTCACATCTTAGTTGGTAGTAGCTCTGCCTTCTACACCGCAGGCCGTGGGTTCTATCCCCACCGAGAACAAACATTTGTGTGATGAACATAGATCTGACGTCTGTTCTCTGTCTGGGTGTTATTATTTATTATAAGTATGTTTTTACAAGAAAAAGTTTATTGTATTATATCAGCTATCGGGTTCCCATATTACAAGCTTTGGCTTAGTTTTGGGCTAGATAGTGTTGTGTGAATACAATACAATCATGTCATCGAATAAAGTCTATCAGGACATTTAGAACAATGCACAGTACAAGGAGGTATCTAAACAAAACAATGTACCTACTAAAGCCGTATGAATAGAATTAACACAAGGGTCTGCGTTAAACTGGAAATCCAGGAAACCTACGTAACTTCTTCAATTGCAACCTAACATGAATTTTGTTACAGAGCTTTATGATTCATTTTCAACACGATCCATTTTCATACATAATACCATGTTTTATTGAGAGGTATTCCGTAAATACGTTATTTTTTGTGTGCCAGTACTCTCAAACGGAGAATGAAAACGCCGTAAGGAAACGTACATGTCGTAGAATCTAAAAAATTCTTAGGCATATGTCACATGCTCGAAAGGAACCACTTTCAGGCACTTTAAATCCTTTCACCACACTGTTTCGAAAGAGCTAGTGACACGATATGAAGATTATTTTTTGTATTCACATACAATTATCATCGCGACCTATAAACTCTAGTTATATGTAACAAATCAAGATCACGGATCTAGGATCAAATTCAAAAATCGCTTTTGAGAAGTACAAGTAAGTTCTTACTAGAGGAACCATATGTCCAGCAATTGACTTCTTCAGGCTGATGATGAAGATGATGATACTATATTTCATAGTGATCGTTTGGTAATATATAACTATTATTTGTTCTGTACATTGAGTCCGGACCATCCTCACCATTTGAATGTGCACATTGTTCGCTTTGGATTGGATCGTATTGTCTCATCGAGTGGACCTATTTATAGGACAGCGTCATACCGAACTTATAAGATTAAGTTATAAGAGGGGAGATTTTTCTTTCTTTGGTTGCGAATCTTTATAGCCTTCAGCTTTATCTGCTTTTATACAAGTCTGTTTAAAATACAATAGAAAAACAGTTAATATGTCCAAATATATTTCACCATGCTCTTACTAATCAGGAATTAACAGGGCGTTAAAAATAACCTTAGATGTCAAACGCATACATTTTGACATATTTAATGGCCTTTTAATCCTTTGTAAATCTAACAGAGCATGGTGAAATCAGCTCTAAGCTTTATACTATGCCCAGCTTTATTAAATTACATTATGCATTAATACATTTTCTTACTTTCGTTTTTTTGGCACGTTTTTTACTATTATGTTTAATCTTATTGGATTTAATCTCTCGGGGATTATATCCATGATCTTAGACCGTAGTTTGAGTGGACCGAAGAACCTTATTAAAATGTCTTTTAGGATTCAAGCTTCCAATAAAATCTGAGGTATAAGAAAGTGGATTCTGTCTAGAATCTTCTCAGTCCTGTATAGGGGTTAAGCTTTATAGTAGTAATCCACCATTACTTCATTTGACAGTCCTCACAGCTAAGTTGGTAGTAGCTCTGCCTTCTGCGCTGTAGGCCGTGAGTTCGATCCCCACAGAGAACAAACATTTGTGTGAAGAACATAGATGATTGTCCTCTGTCGAGCTGTAACAAAAAAATCATATCAGCTTTTTCTTATTGTATATTGCAAGTTATGATTTTTTATAAAATACAAAACATGAACATTATGGCTTATTGGATTCCTTTTACAATTTTCCGCTCAAGCCTATACCTTGATAATCCTAGAATAAGAAACGTAATAGTATGTATCCGCGTAACGTGTGACTGCTCGACACATGGCAGACAGGGGGTGGGTCTCAGAGATTTGTAGTTGACAAGTGAAATAAAGAATGTCACTTATCTATCATGATGGAAATAGATAGTGTTGAAGAGATAACGCTCCTTTGTGTCGGTATTTGAACTACAAGCTTCCTGCTGTCTTAAGTAATCCTGGAATCTTAATTTTTCTCTTATAATTTTAGCGTTACATGAACGACACAAATTAAGCCATGGCTTAAAATTAGTCCTGTCATTTTTTTTCAAGCTTTTATCATAATATGATATGAAATCATATTATGATAAAAGATGATTCTATAAATATCGTTTTTATTCTGAGCTCATGACTCATTCATTGACGACACATATATTTTCTTGCGTTGTCTTTGGCTAAGTGGAAACAATGTTGTGATTTCTCGATTCACGATAAAAATAGGGTCCGCTTGATAAACAAAATAGCATCATAACGTTACGTAAGTAACGGTTATATAAATAGAAGTTGTATAAAACGGAAGACAAGGAAAGAAACGCAAAGGTATAGGACAAAGAAAGAAATACATTTCATATTAGCTCTATGAATGGACGGATTGTACAGTACGGACATTGTTAGCATGGATGGATGGATGGATGGATGTTTGTTACTCTTTCACGTAAAAACTACTGAATGGATTTAAATGAAACATTATAATAATATAGCTTATACATCAAAATAACACATAGGCTACAATTTATAAAGATATTGTGTGAATTGTCCAAAATATGACGATAAGTGTCAAGTAAGTAGGAAAAAATCTACCATCTGCGAGCTATTCTGGCGTGCGGTGCCAAAACCGCTAGAGTTACACATAATGTTCTAGACCACGTTAATATAAGCTACTCGAAATACTAATCCTGCGCAGACGAAGTCGCGGGCACCAGCTAGTCAAAAAAGACGAAGACAGGACATCTATATTGTTAGTTTAAACAACTAAACGTTTGACTGCCATCTCACCTGATTGGAAGTGAAGATGCTGTCTAAGTTGCGGCACGGTTTGCTGTAATTCACTTTATCACTCTTTTATATTACAAGTTGCAACGTTCCGGAAATACCGACGACCGTAAAGAGTTTTACTCCTTGGCAGTTTGCACTAGAAAAGTGGTAACAAAGTGCTTTGTGCAAAAGTCTTGAATATCATGCATGAAGAAATGACAAATGATGCGAGAATCAGATTGTGTAGTTCCTGTGCACGCTCGTTGATACGAATTTGGTAGAATATCGATAAGCAGGCGGTATGTGTTTGGTGAAAAGATTGTATTTGTTTTCTAGAATAGGGCTCTTTTGGGGTGCACTTCAAATCCTTGCACCACAATGTTTCAGTTTCCAGATTGTTTCAAAGATCTTCCCATTAACAGTCTCAAGTCCAAACTGTACCACTGGCTTTTAAACTGCTGTTTTTATTCAATGAGCGAGTATTTTGAGCATTGTAAAAGTAATAATGCAATTGTTCCTTTTGTGTAAAAAAAAATATGTAACTGTACCTTTTGTGTTAAATAATGAGTACCTACTAATTAATATTTGTATAATTTTAAAATAAAAAGTTGCACGCCTTATGTCAAGGCAAAATATAATGAAACCTATATTACCTACTTTAATACCTGAATGCAACTATTCTACTTATGTTTTGCAAATAAAATATCTTTATCTTTATCTTTGGAAAGAACCAGTGGCACGATAATAAGAAGAAGCAGGCGATTTTTTACGGTGTTCAAGGCTATAGAGCTTGGAGTCGAACCACTGGTCGTTGCCAATAAGTCTCAGAGTGGTGGCAAAGAAAGCCGTGATTACACACCTTTTTCTGCCGCCAATCAGCTTTCTGTGTTTCGGTTTGAAGAGTGTGGCTGCCGGTGTAATTACAGGCACATGAGGCTTAACATCTGTATGCCTCAAGTTGATGGACGCAGGGCAATGCATCGTAGGGCACGTTCCTATCATGCGTGACTTGCGAAGCAATGCTTTGTTATAGGTGATGGTTACCACTTCACATCAGGTGGGCCATCTGCTTGTTCCATCAGCTAATTGTGTTAAAAAACAGAGTCTCTAGTCTTAGTTTAATTTTCGTATTTCGTAATTAATTTTTCGTTTTTCTGTTGGATTTTGTATGCAAAAAAAAAATTAATTTCGGAATACGGAAAACGATAATTATACTTAGAGACTTGAATCTAAAGCAACAAGCCTTGCATGTGAATACTCATGCGAATATTACAAGTCAATTCAATAAAATAGTAGCTAACAATTTTAGTATTTCCGTCCCGTAACTTTCACAGTAAACTCATCAAATTAAGCATTATTAGCGGGTAAAGTTCTATCACTCTAACCGCTGTCCTTAATCACGTTGGTGGTTTTGCTTCTCTGTAATTTGTTGCTAAAGTTCGCGGAGAAACATGGAGGTTATTGGCTTTCTTTTCTAAAGAAAATGTACAGTTTTATTCCTTTGTTGTATAGTTATGAACTATGCAATCTTGTTAACTTCTGTTTGTGAATAAGTGCGTGTTCAAGTTGCGTAGCTTGTAGTTTTTGCAGTTATATTAGTTTTATAATTATTTTGTTCAGCTTCGACTCATAGTAAACTCAAGATGCTTTGGTACTCAATAGCTTTACGCAGAATATCACGAAAAACCAAAAATAAACTATTGAGTGGTCCTCACAACTGCAATCTGCTAAAAGTTAATAAAGCTATTATTAATTTAAGAGTAAAAATATATAAAAAAGTATCTAAAAATTACTGTAGGTACCCTTTTGATCTATGAGAATCAAATATCCAATTAGCTATATTTTAAATCAAATTAAAACAAAAAACGTTTGTTTTATGTATAAAAAGACGTAGACGATTAAATCGGTGTACAATATACCTACATAAAACAACACCGAAATAAAAATACAAAACAAGAAGATGACTTTTGAGTGGATGTTGGAATAAAGCTCTTATTTCATAAACACCGTTCGCAGTCGAAGCTATTTTAAAATCAAACTGTCTGTGATCATAACCCCAAACATCGAAACCAAGAAGGAACCGAGCGACTGATTTGCGATTTAAATGATGTTTGTGAAGGTGCACCGAGAAACTAGGTTAGTGGCTCCTTCACCGATATACTGTGTAAACAGCGTTGATAAATGGAAGCTCTTAGGAATATCACGAGCTTTATATAACCTGGTTTATAACGATCTCTTATGGTATCGCGTATTCAACAAAATAATGATCCAGAGCAGGAATTTACAGAGGAAATTGGTAGGTTTTGGTTCTAGTAAGGAAACTACACACTTGAATGAACCTGAATCCATAAAAGATACCATTTGTGTAGACCACGGCAGGAGCAAAGTAGACATTCATTTCTTTCTGGGTCGAACTACACACAAACCATTATTCAGGATAATAATCAGTGAGTTAAAAACTTAGTATTGAATATACTTATAATCTTTCAAATTTTGGGCACTAAGGTAATTTGTAAAAAGCTGATATTGTATCGCTATATTTTTAATCCAGCTTTGATTTTACTGGAACCATACCTTACTGATCTGATATATTAGCGAAAGTGGACTTTTAAAAACAAATGGATATTAACGTGGCTTTAATTCTCAGACACTGTTGATATGCTGTCAGATCTTTTAGTACCAAATCAGACATACGTCCACATATTGACAGCCTTCATAGCTCAGTTGGTAGTAGCTCTGCCTTCTGTGCCGTAGGCCGTGGGTTCGATCCCCACCGAGAACAAACATTTGTGTCATGAACATAGATGTTTGTTCTCTGTCTGGGTGTTATATAATATTATAAGTATGTATTTACGAAAAAAAAGTATATTAGTAGTATATCAGCTATCTGGTTCCCATATCACAAGCTTTGGCTTAGTTTGGGGCGAGATAGTGCTGTGTGGAATGTCCACCAATATTTATTTATTTATTTATTTACTAACTTACTTTCTCGCGATGCTTTCCTTTTTTCGATGAGACATCTTTTAGCTCCTTTTTCTGACGACTTTTACTGTCAAACATTTTATAATTAACTTACATAATCAGTGTTTCTTTCAGAGAGCACTGTTGGTCTAGTGGTAGGTCGTGGGTTCAAAACCGGACGTCCACCAATGAGTTTGTCTGTTCAAAAATTTATGTGCACAATGCCAGTACTCTCAAACGGTGAAAGAAAACATCGTGAGGAAACCGGCATGTCATAGAACCTAAAAAGTTCTATAACATGTGTCAAGTGCTCAAATGGAGCCTCTTGAGGCGCACTTTTAATACTTTCACCACACTGTTTCGAAAGAAACTAGTGACACGACAAGAGAAAGAGTTTCAAGATATTCCGCGCAAGCAAGGGAGCTGCGCAATGCTGAAACATACTCAAATATGTAGCTGAAGCGTCACAAGCCCCAGTACAAAGACTTAGAAGGCTTAGTTCCCTTTGCCCGTAACCAGTGGACAGAGAAATTGCCTCAAGTCAGGTAAGCCGCTTTCTTTGATAGATAGAGACTTGTTGTGGATATTGGATGTGTGCCGTTGAAAATACGATTTGAGTCAGAACTATTCGCATCTCATAGCTATGAGGAAAACCGGTCACTGAACTTCTGAAACACTGTACAAAAAAATAATATTGGTAGACACACACAGCGCTATCGAACCCCAAACTAAGCATTTTATTACATTTTTTTTATTAATAGTAACTGATAAACATCTACAATTTTTTTTAAACACCCACTAAATACTGTAACACTCAGACACAGAACAAACATCTAGTTTCAAATTCTAATTCTAATTTACAAATATTTGTCCTCAGTGGAGATTGAACCCACAACAATAACTCCTCATTTTTCCATTATGGGTGCAGAGTTTTGGCCGAAAGGTGTCCTCTACAGAAGACGCCGTGGGCGCCTGCGAGACACCGTGACACTGCCGAATATGGCGCAGACAATCCGCGTTATTTATTATAATCATTATGTATTTAAGTTCCAAAGGTATTAAAAAAAAAGAAGGCAGAGTCCTACCAACTGACCTGAATAAAATTATCCATTTGATTACATAATATTAACAGGATCTTTCCCATTTGTATTAGCTGCTTGAGCAAGTTAAGTTACAATAAACTTATTACGAGTATCTCATCAGTTACTGTAGGAAAAATTTCAAGCAGATGAAACTAACAGCTGCAGTAAGAAGCGCTGTGTACCTCCACCACATCCTCCTCAATGATTAAACAGATGCACAAACAAAACAGATACTCATATCAAAACAAAAATCGAATCTCCCCGCTATCATGGATCAATAATACGTGTTTTAATTAAAACACTCACGATAACTATCTATGGTCCAGGTGTTATGGGCTCAAGAGGCACAATGCGTAATGACTCTCAAAATTCACGGGTCTATTAAAACAATTTAGCATCCCTATTGTCCCAATCTTAGGCCTTAGCTAGACGTTGCGGGGCAGTTGCTGCAAATCAGGTCTACGATTGTTTGAAAGAAAGAAAGAAAACATTTGCAAACACTTTGTACTGTACAATTATATTGTAAAAAATATAAATAGATATATAAGGCATCGCAAAATGGATCCTGACTCAGCATGAAGTTAATTGCCTAGGAACTAACGGATCCAGATCTTGAGTTGACTCTGAAAAACAAAGCTCTTTAAAAAGATAGAAAGATTAAAATACAACCCTTCGCATTTATTTACCTGACTCAACGCATGGCATTGGATTAGAATTCTCATTAGATCATGATATGATTTGACCAATAACATGCCTCCGGTCCTCATTGAATCGGAAATAGTCCCAGTTTTTTATAATGCATGATGCACTTAAACAATTTTTATATTAAAAACATCATCATAAATAACAGTGTAATTGATTCTAGTTTTGTAATCAGTAAAATAAATTTAGGACATTATAATCTGAATAAATATCACATGTCAGAGAAATCGCAAAAAGTCGCCCGTAGGCGCTTGACGTTTGGGCCAATGGGCCGATACACACTTTAATGGTACGAAAAAATAAGAATAACGAATCGTGGACTTTTAAAGATTTAACGTATGGAAGATGATGAAATGCCCCCTTTGGCTTTGCCTTACTTTAGTAAGGCATAGAGTAGTGGAGCTCTTTGCGAAGGGCTCGTCCGGGGGAGTACTACCACCACGCCTTTCTGCCGCAGCGTTGCTGTGTTTCGGTCTGAAGAATGTGGTTGCCGGTGTAATTACAGGCACATGAGGTTTAACATCTGTATGCCTCAAGTTGATGGACGCAGGGCAGTGCATCGTAGGGCACGTTCCTATCGTGCGTGACTTACGAGCCAATGCTTTGTTATAGGTGATGGTTAACCCTTAACATCAGGTGGGCCACCTGCCTGTTCCATCATCTAGTTGTATATTTAATAAAATAAATAAAAAAAAAGTTGTTTCGGTTTTCTGTGTTCTACGGATCGTGTGGCTAAGCCCTTGCAGACGAACCGGGCGCCCCGTAGCGAATTATAATGAGGCGAAACTCTTTAAAGGAGTGATACGAAATAAAGCTATCAAATTTCTATCAACACATGCCGCGACAGAATTCTTTCTCTGCACATATTTTTCATATTTTTTGCAGCATCCATAATGACGTAACAATAGTTTCATTAAAACTGATCATAAAAAATGCGATCGCTGGACTTTATTAAATATAATAATATAATTATAATAAATATAATAGTTATATTTTCACAAACTGCACTAAAAATACTCTGATAATTATAAATTATAGTAACTTCATATTATCTCATCTCAGATATGTATTTTGTACGTTTGGTAAATACTTGTATACCTTGTATTTTTTTTTATTAATAAATGTTTATAGTAAAATAGTAAATGTATAGATAAATAAATTGTTTTGGTATTTATTCATAGATACATTATAATTCATTTTTATGACCAAAATAACGATTATATACCCTTACTTTTGCCAATAGTCATATTTTTTTATTTCAATGCTCAAGCTATTTTTCAGGTACCTAAAAAAATTAGTTCTAAACAGACCTGTGAAATTCTTCGATATTGTACTTATGAGTTCAGTACATACAATAATAATAATAATAGCCTTTATTCAGAAGTTTACACAGTTTTTTCTTAATACTAACTTAATCTAACACTATTCCAACTTTTTCCACTCGTTTCTATCGCTGGCAGTTCATACAATACAAAATAATATTATACAAATGGTTGTAAATGCAAGCGAGATTTGTCGTAGAGTTTATTGAGTCACTGCTCATAGTACCTACGCTCATGCGTGTGGGCGAGTTCAAACATAATAACCACTTTTACAAATGCCTTATAACATTGCCTACCGCATGCAGTGAGAAGTCACTTTTGAAGTATCAACCGACGTTATTGTAATACTTTGTTTCGTCTGTCCATTGTTTTCTTAGGGACATATTTTTGTAGTCGCTCATTTTGTTCATTGTTTTATTATTCGGTTCATTGTTTCGCTGAATTATTTTGTAAATAAGTTTCTTTGGTTGCCGTTGACGCAAGTAATTAGAGAGGCTAATTTTAGAGAGTAGTTATTACAGTGCCTTGAAAGTTAAGCAAAAAATAACAGTGCAGTGTAGGGCACGTTCCTATCGTGCGTGACCTAGGTAATGCTTTGTTTACTTCTTGTGTCACTATTTTCTTTCAGAATCAGAATCAGTTATTACAGTGCCTTGAAAGTTAAGCAAAAAATAACAGCGCAGTGCATGGTAGGACACGTTCCTATCGTGCGTAAGCTAGGCAATGCTTTGTTTAATTCTTCTTGTGTCACTATTTTCTTTCAGAATCAGAATCAGAATAGTCTTTATTGTAAACTGTTAAAATTATAAGGTGGTAGCATAAAAGTAGTAGTACAGTCTGCCCTATTCGAGCGTACAATTTATGGTTTTATTTTATATCTTTTCCGTACTACAAGTACTTTTAATATTTGAAAAATAATTAACACTTAAATTAATTATCCTAAACTAACTTATTTAGTGAGGAACTATAGAACTATAGTCTTTTGAAAAAGTGTTAGGCTTTGAAGTGCAGCTTAAAGAGGCTTCTTTCGAGCACTATTTGTTTATTACGTTTTATTTATTTGTTATATTATGTCATGGTTACCACTTAACACCAGGTGGCATATTATTATCTGATTGTTCCATCAAAAAGTAGTTTAAAAAATATATTAGATTCGACCATTACGTACATCTTGGAGATCTGAAGGGATGTTTTTAAGCTTAGGGATTATATCCTTTACATTATTCCGAAAAGGACAAATTCGTTTTAAAAATTTAACGATTTCAATAAGTTGATGTCAGACCCTCTGGTGAACATTTTTGAAAAAAGTAATCTATTCCGATAAGCCAACAAGGAGACTGTCCATTTTTATTTGTCCATTCCCTGAGGCTTAGAGGATCTTATAAGTGTAGTCCAAGTTATAAGATATAATCCTTACTAATATTATAAACGCGAAAGTTTGTAAGTATGGATGGATGTTTGTTACTCTTTCACGTAAAAGCTACAGAATGGATTTTAATGAAACTTTACAATAATATAGCTTATACATCAGAATAACACATAGGCTACAATTTATAAAGATATTGTGTGACTAATCCTGCGCAGACAAAGTCGCGGGCACCAGCTTGTTTATCATAATCCGGAATTCATAATAACGATTTTATTTGATTCACATTTAGAGATTATATTTAATATGTAATTTTTTATTGTGATAGATGATAAATGACTTAATAATATTACTAATAATACCTAGCAGTTTTACTCAAATGTTTGCGTATTTTTCTCAAAATGTTTATATTTACAGTTTTTCAAGATAATTTCACAAAATTTCAAAGCTTAAAAATTCACAGTGTTTACAAGTCACGACTTTCATTGTGACAGGCATAGCTACTACCAACTGAACTCTGAATAAAGTTCAGTTGGTAGTTCACTGAATTTTTAAGCTTTGAAATTTTGTGAAATTATCTTGAAAAACTGTGAAGACAAACATTTCGAGGACCCTGCACCTACTGATTACTTTGTTACAACTTTTATAATCGGACAGCCAAAGAATAGAATTCCTTGGCGTCTGTTTTTCCAAATGCCCATAATTTGGATGTTTTCAAGAGAAGAGTGAATCTTCTGGGTGAGCGTGATACACCGTCAACTGCGATTCACTTAACATTCAGTGATATAAAAAGTTACATACTTGGTAATGAGATCTGAGGGGATATTGACAGCCTTCATAGCTCAGTTGGTAGTAGCTCTGCCTTCTTTGCCGTAGGCCGTGGGTTCGATTCTCACCAAGAACAAACATTTGTGTGATTTATATAGGTGTTCGTTCTCTGTCTGGGTGTTATTATGTATTAAAAGTATATATTTACAAAAAAAGTATATAGTGTATTATGTCAGTTATCTGGTTCCCATATTACAAGCTTTGGCTTAGTTTGGGGCTAGATAGTGCTGTGTGCAAAGTCCACCAATATTTATTTTATTTATTTATTTATATCTAACGTGTCTGGAAGGTAAAGCTGTAAAGCTAAAAAAATATAGAAAATGTACTGCGAGATTTGATTTTCTTTGACTTGCACCGCATATTCAGGAGCATGACGATGCATTCGGTTCCGTCGGAGCCTTAAGCCCCGTATTCATGGTAAACATTTGTTTAGCAACAAAGTTGAATCAACGTGTTGCGGAGTTGCTGTCAAGATGTTGCTGGCAGCACTGCGTGTTGCAGAGTTGATAGCGTCATGTTGACAAGCTCTCGCCCGACGAGCGTAAACATCAGTTTTGCGAAAATTGTTGACGTGTGTGAACGTGTTTGCAACAAATCCTATACATCAGATACAGAGAACACAACAACACTACCTCCTCGGGCAACATTTTAACGCAGACTGGCGTGTGGACAACCTGTATTGATTTAAACATAGTTGCTAGCAACATTCTCGCCGCTCACCAACAATGTTGATCAACTGTTCCTAAACAAATGTTTACCATGAATACGGGGCTTTAATCTCTCACGATGAGCTTGTGATAACGTTTGTGTTGTGACCCTTCTTATTTAAGTTCTAAAGGTTCTAAGCGTTCTAAGGTATCTATATCAGTTGTTATGATTTTGTTTCTAAACTATCGAGACCGACTGACGGTTATGTACGAGTATAAATACAGACATTACCTCAAATCTCTAGGAAATTAAATGTTAAAAGTCGAAAGGAGTTTGAAAAAATAAGTTCGACGTGGTCATTATTTTGGTGACCGCAAGTGTCACATTAGGGGTCTGGACAAGATCTAGATCTACTTATTTAAAAGTTTGTGAAAAACGCATGAAGGAAAATAGATTGAATGAAAATTACTTTAGAGCTGATTTCACCATGCTCTGTTAGTTATTAATCAAGGATTAACAGGCCGTTAAATCTAGCCTTAGCTGTCAAACGCGTACATTTTAACGGCCCTTTAATCCTTTGTTAATCTAACAGAGCATGGTGAAACCGGCCCTTAGCTTGACAAATGCCAAACTGATATCATTTTCATACAATTTATCTTTCGTCAGGCGTGTTCCGCAAAATATGCACAAAGCAGTTCCCTAGCACTTTCGTGTTTGAGAGGGCAAGCGCTGACGGTACAAAGACAGCCAGCAAACTACGTCAGCAGAGACGGACACGCATACGAGCTTACCATTTTATAACCTTATTTTTTTTTACTTTGGCTTGAAAAAAAACATAAAAAAAAACAACCAACGGTAACCTTGCAACGGAAGCACTAAACCCCCATTTTAATATTATAATTTAACCGATGACAGTTTAAATTCAATGGATTCCAAATGCCACCCTCCGTTTACCAAACGGAGCATAATGTCCCATTTAATAACAAATTAGATCTCGCTGCATTAATTAGATGGGCCTAAAGGTTTTGTCCCAGACTTTGGAGGTAAGGGCGGTTCTTTTCATGTGTGCGACAAGAAATAAATGTTTAGTGAAGATCTTACAATCAAAATGCTTCTTTAGAATTTTGACCACGATAACAATCGTAGCGCAATAAAATCAAAGCTGTAATGAAGGGAGCAAGGTTCATCATTATTGCTCTTTTTAACTGACTTTCAAAACGTCGTCGTCAATATAGCGCTTTTTTACTGAAGTAGGTGCTTTTACTTGTGTAAATTAAGAGTAGTAGAGCTCTTTGTGAAGGGCTCGTCCGGGGAAATACTACCACCTCGCCTTTTTCTGCGCCAAGCACTGTTGCTTTGTTACGGTTTGAAGAGTGTGGTTGCCGGTGTAATAACAGACACATGAAGCTTAACATCTGTATGCCTCGAGTTGATGGACGCAGGGCAGTGCATCGTAGGGCACGTTCCTATCGTGCGTGACTTACGAGGCAATAATTTGTCATAGGTGATGGTTACCACTTAAGATCAGGTGGGGCCATGTGCTTGTTACATTAGCCAGTTGTATAAAAAAAACAATCCCAATTCAATTAGACTTTTAATTTATTAAGTTTGAAATTTCAATTGGTCGAACATATTTTCTAGAATAAATAATGCTATTCTCAATTAAAAAGTAGGTAGCGTACCAATAGTAGTGTTACATAATTGTAGTCTTTTTATAGTTTGTTAAACGTATTCTATATTTCATTTCAGTAAAATTATTAATATTTAAGTTTTGAAGGTTATAAAAAAGGTATAAATTATGCGGTTGAGACAAAAACCTCGAGAAAAAAAAATCGACGAAATTGTAACCACGAATATTTATTACGGACCAAAGCAATTATGGGTGACACAGTAAAACATTAAAAATGCTTTTCCTTGGAAAACCGTGCTAATATATTACAAAAACAGTCCGTTATAATTAATTTAAACACATTGCTATCCCTTTTTCATTTAAATTGGAATTAGTACAACAAATGGCGTGCGAATATGCTAATGAAGATTTTAGATAGGGAAGTAATATAATTTACATCGTTATCACCGTTTTACTGATTTTTAAGCCAAGCTCACTGACCTTATTTGGTTTTAGCAGTATTAAATATCCAAATTTTATTTGCTATTCAATTTTCCGAAGTGTTAAAACAATGGAACGCAATCTACTATAATAATAATCTGGTGGTAATGCAAAATGTGAGTATGTGTTAAGGCGTATTTAGACGCACCTCTGACTACCCCCTTAGACATCTTTAAAGAATTATTTTAAGTTGGTACTTGGCAATAAAAGTTTTGAAGCGTTCTGCCGTGTCGGGATCAAAGTCGCGAAGCGGTTTTAGTTTTTTTTACCAGAATTATATACCAGAATCGCAATAAGACTTGTGAGTTTGGCCATAACACTAAAAAAACCAAACCAAGTGCGAGTCGGACTCGCGTACGAAGGGTTCCGTACCATTATCTATAAAAAAAAAACACGTTTGTTGCATGGGAGGATCCCATAAAATATTTATTTATTCTGTTTTTTAGTATTTGTTGTGATAGCGGCAACAGAAATACATCATCTGTGAAAATTTCAACTGTCTAACTAATATCACGGTTCATGAGATACATCCTGGTGACAGACGGACAGACAGACAGACGGACAGCGGAGCCTTAGTAATAGGGTCCCGTTTTACCCTTTGGGTACGGAACCCTAACTAGTGCTTTATTTATATATCACGCTACCTCATAAAAATGTGTACATATTTTTGGTAAATACATTTTCGTGGGTTTTATTACCAATGGAAATAATAATGCACGTTACAAATGGCGCTATGCCGCTCCTTCAAAATTATTTCCAAGCCATACTACTTATTATTAAATGTTATACCATCCACGTCTTTTTGTAAAACCATCGTCACTCAGTAAATACTTGGCAAAATACAGCGTTCTGATTGGTTGAAATAAATATTACACAATCGTTCACCAGGAAACGTGTTTTGTTTTTTGCATCGTCATAGTTTTTAATTGCAACCCTTAACTTATCTGAGCGGCCATCTAAGGGTATCAAAACTTGATTTCTTGTTTGCGTGGAATATTTTGTTATTCATCATCATCATCATCAGCCTAAAGAAGTCCACTGCTGGACATAGGCCTCCCCTATACATTTCCAGGAAAAACGATTCCGAGCCCTCTCCATCCGCCGACTTCCCGCGATCCTGACAATGTCGTCAGTCCATCGGGTAGGAGGGCGTCCCACGCTTCGTTTTCCTGTTCGTGGTGGCCATTCGAGAACCTTTATTCCCCAACGGTTATCAGTCCTTCGAGCTATATGAGCTGCCCATTGCCACTTCAACTTGCTGATTCTGCGAGCTATATCGGCTACTTTGGTTCTCCTGCGGATTTCCTTATTTCTGATTCTATCCCGTTTTGTTATTATATAAACGAAATTTTAACAATCCTAAACATTATTTGCTCTATCTATTTATCTATCTAGCCTGTGTGAACCCACTACTGATGGGTATATAGGCCTTGTGTTTAAAATGCCACTCTGTTGGGTCCTATGCCAGTTCTTGTGATTGCCGCCCAACTTTTTTTTTATACTACCAAGCAAAGCAAACAAGCGTACGGCCCACCTGATGGGAACCGGTTGCCGTAGCCTATGGACGTTTGCAACACCAGAAGTGTCACACGCGCGTTGCTGACGTTGCGTTTAGTTTATACTTATCTTATTAAATCTTAAAACAACTTATTCGTTTGCTTAACAAGCTCTTACTAATTAATGCATGCCCTAAATGGAATGAAACACGGCCGAAGTCAAATAAAATGTATTAAATGCAAAGTGCAAATTATGTTGAACTATATTTAAAAATTTAAATGGAACATAAAATTTGGGAATAATTGGTCTGATTCCATCTGTATGAATTAAAATTACGTATCCAATTTCATGGCTTACTTTGGTACACACCACTGAGAGGGTATCGCTACACCTTTTTGTAACACATTATTTAATTTTATTAATATAAGTAAAATGTGGTGACTACAAAGAACCTAATTGGGCTTAAGGCAGGGTGATTACATAACTTTGTTGCAATCAGTTTCTATGTAAAACCAATAAGTATTTAAAACAATATGAAAGTTTTGCAATTATCCATCAATAAAAACACCAGTTGTAATCTAACTTTGTTAGCAACTGCAGCTAAAATGTAGCCGCATAGCCGTCATATTTACTAATTACAAACAGAAACTGATTGAAACTGATTGCAACAAAGTTACGTGTTCAGGCAGAAAAACGCTTAAGTACGAAAACTAGTAAAGCTAACTTTTGATTATGAAAACTTGTATCGATTGAAATGATTTTTTTACTAAACTGATTGCACACAAAATGGTTGGTTACGATTTTTCGAAAATGGGTTTAGTGATTTTATATCTTTCAACATGTCGAAACGTGTGAGCGAGAGGTAGCTATTTATTTGCCTTATTTAAAGAACGGCGACTTGGGTAAGGTTGAATTAAACACGTTGATTTATTCACTGAAAATATTAATAATAATTATACATATTATATTGTACCTAATTATAATAATTATTACATATTATATTGTGATTATTTATGTATTCGCCTATGTGCACCCAAAAAACTGATAAACTAATAAGTAATAAGTTTTTAATTGCCCTAGTAGAAAAAGTTAACGACAAACAAATATTCAAATCGACTAAGATGAAGCCTAGCAAAATTTTATGAAACTTATAATTAATCAAGCTTTGAATTGTCTTTCGAAGGTTGACTATGTATTCATGGAATTCCTCATAGCTGTATTGTTTATGCGTGTATGAGAAATTACGTGATAAAGTAGCTACCTGCTCACAACACTCACGTAAAAACGCGATATCTTATCTCAAAATTAGTTGAGAACGAACTTTTGTTCCCAAATAAATTGTTGTTTTACCGCGAAATTTAAAATAAGTAGCCTACTTTAGATTCATCCCGCTATCAGGGTATCTTGTGATGATCAGTTTTTTACACAAAATTTGCTGTGGGTAAAATCCTGTTGGGAATATTAATTAGTAAGGATTAATGTAATAGACTAGTTTTGAGATAAGATATTTTCTCAGGACACGTAGCGGTTTATGGGGGTAAGATAACACGTGAGATTATAAGATATAGTTAGGTTAGCTACACAGGGGGCATCAGTTTAAATTCTGTCTGACTTGCGAGTCCATTTACGGGGCTGAAACCGAATACCGATAAATGGCTGGCACAAGATATAACATGTGATTTATTCATACTAGTAGGTATGTAAGAGCAGGGGTAGTGATACCAATTAAAACACGTCGTCATCGTATTTCATATTTCTATAATAATCCAAAACTATGACTCACCAACATCAATCGTCAAACAATCTGCACAACTAAATTATGAATACTAAAACTTCCCAACAATAATCATAAAATGACTTTAATTGAATTTAAACAAAGACTCTACGTAATTTAATCACAAATAATTGAATCTATCAGAAACTCGACTCAAAATAACAACCCTTCAGATTAACCAAAATAACTCGAAATTAATTTACAATAAATCATAGAAAGACAATTATCGAATTTATACAACAACAAAGTCCGCCTAGTAGTTCGCCTCGGCACTGCGCTCAGTCCGAGCGCAGGCAAGCGAATGAAGTCCGCTGTGCGCGTCATCGGCTGTTTATAAAGGCGGCGCGCTAGGTGGCGCGCCCCACCGGCCGCCATGAGTCACAGTACAGGTGGTGTGTTGTTTGCTCGTTCACTGGTGACGCAACTTGTTTACAACGCTGCTGCATTGTGGCGTGTTGCTTACGCGTTGACCGGTGACGCAACTTCTTTCGACGCTCGCGCCGATAGGTATATATTTTTGGGCATGGTTTGTTACAAAATAGATGGCAATACTTATTATTAGTTCGGCGCACATTTCTTCATAAAAAAATACCTAATTTACAAAAGTCGTAGAATATTTTGTAGTTCGCGTGAGTGCCGCACCTGTATTTCATGCAAGGATCTGTTTATATTTTTATATTTATAACGTTTATATCAAAACGTACTAAATATTAACTTTTTTGCAAAAAAATACGACTATAATCGATAAAAACATAAAACAAAACTTTTGCTAAAGGGAAAGCAAACAAAAATGACAGTTGTGTTTTTTTTTTGTTTTTTTGAAAAGGGCCTGAATATACTTAAATAAAATTGATATGAGACCACCATTGAAGTGTGACCTACCAAAAAAAAGAATCAATGAAATCAAGTCATAATTGGAGGATCTCTTGATCTCGAAACAGTTCTAAAAAAAGCAAAATTGGGACCTCACTTTTTGAAGTTGGTTAAAAACGCAAAAGCTCTAGCAGTTGACGCTGCGAATGTTGACGCATATTTTTCCATCAAAGTTTCGTTGTTACCCACTACTGTCCCAACCCATCGGGATGTTTTTGTAACTGTTTTTGAAGGTTCACGGGTCTCTGGCTCTGTGACAAACTTTGTTCTTTGTATTTTTCTAAGTTTCATGGCTGAAACAAACAAGGGGAGAATAAAAGTTGCCAAATTGGTTTTTACTTTTGAGGATTTTGTCAATACGATGGTTATTGATACAATACGACAGTTGTTCGATTACAATTTATTACAAGCTTTGATAAGTGATAGTAGTAGAGCTCTTGTGAAGGGTAAGTTCTACCACCATGCTTATTTCTGTCATCAAGCAGCATTGCTGTGTTGCGGTTTGAAAGGTGTGGGTGCCGGTGAAATTGCAAGCAAATGAGGCTTAACATCTGTGTCTCAAGTTGATAGACGCAGGGCACGTGCCTATCGTGCACGATTTGCGACGCAATGCTTTGTTATAAGTGTTACCACTTAACATCAGGTGAGTCATCTGCTTATTCCATCGGCAAGTAATGTAAAAAATTTAAATGTTATGTTCTTTCTTAAATATTAATGCAATACTGTGTACAAATAATAAATATAGGTGGAGTTACCGCACAGCACTATCTAGCCACTCTCTCTTTCTTGTCGTGTCACTAGTTTCTTTCGAAATAGTGTGGTGAAAGGAGGGCTCAAGAGGCTCCTTTCGAGCACTTGACACAATGACATGTTATAGAACTTTTTAGGTTCTACGACATGCCGGCTTCCTCACGATGTTATCCTTCGCCGTCTGAGAGTACTGGCATTGTGCGCATACATTTTTGAATAGAAAAACTAATTGGTGCACGACCGGTTTCAAACCCACGACCTTTGGATCGGAAGGCGGGGCCGATACCACTAGACCACCAGGTGCTCTCAATCTAGCCACTATCTAGCGTTACCAGCAAAGCTAGTAATATGGGAACCATAGAGCTGATATAATACTTATACAAGGTGTTCCATAAGTTGTGTTTATAAACTTCAGGGGGCTAAAGTACCCATCAATATGAACAACTTTTTCTAAGGAACCAACACTGTGAACGCGAAAAAAAAAACAGCTGTTTCATACAAAAGTTCAATACCTACCAGGCTAAAATGTATGAAACAGCTGTTATTTTTTTACACAACTTATGGAACACCTTGTATACTGTTTTGTAAAATACATACTAATAAAAAATAACACATAGAACACATAGAGAACAAACATGTTCATCACACAATTTTTTGTTCTCGGTGGAGATCGAACACACGACCTAAAGCGCAGAAGGCGGAACAAATGCTGAGTTTGAGGTTAGATTGCGCATTTTACACATAATATGCCCACCATATTGATATCTGTACCCCAAGTATGAGTTTTGTTTACCATATTTGGTTTTTCGTTTTTGTTCCGTGTTCATTGCGGGTTTTTTGTATGAAGACACGATAGAGATACCGATACGGAACTATTATGTTCTACTACTAATTTTCATCATACTTGCAACTCATACTTGGGGTACTGACGTGCTTTTTTCACAATCTACCCTCAAACATTCACATTCAACGACAAGGTCAAGCTCGGCGCGTGTGATCAATCGAGCGACAATGACGCTGCAGCCACATCGATATTGTTTCAACGCACGATTTACCAGCACGGGCTGTTAGTCTCACACCAGGGTGACTGCCACAGTAACTATTGTTATGCGACAGAATGAAAACTACATGCATTTTTTTAAATAAAATGTGTCACAGAAAGGAAAGTACATGCACTTTTTTATTAACTGTTTTTTATACAACTTGCTGATGGAACAAGCGGTGTAAGCCTGATGTTAAGTGGTAACCATCACCAATAACAAAGCATTGCCTCGTCGGTCACGCGCGATAGGAACGTGCCCTACGATGGACGGTCCTGCGTCCATCAACTTGAGGCATACAGATGTCAAGCCTCATGTGCCTGTAGAAATTTCTTTATTGCACAAATAAGACATAGGTACTGTATACCTACAGGCGAACTTAATGCTGGATAGCTTTGTGTAATTTTTTTTTTTTTTTTTTTCATAGTGTACGTTATTATTTTATAACATACTCTAATAATATTACAATCTAGCCATAATTATGGCTAATAGGTAATTTAACACTGACCTAGTTTTTTAAAGTAAGCTACAACTAAGAATGTGTCCACTAACACTTTTCTTACTGTCTCTATTTAAGGCGAAGACACTTTGTTCTTGTGTTCTTGATTAAAGTTTTTCACTTTCACTACATGAATTATAACTTTACACTACACTAGTTCAAAAGGTTTAGTTCTTTTAAGTCTTCTCACTATGTCCGTGTTGTCGAGGAGCTGGATGGCCTCGACGTTCACATGATGATGAAGTCTATGTTCGTGAGCTTCTGCATATTTTTTTATAACTTTGTCAACGAACTCAATATTCAGGTCCCGGTGAAGATCATCATTTCTGACGTACCAGGGCGCATTTACGATTTCTCTTAGCACCTTATTCTGGAACCCTTGTATAATTAGGATGTTAGTCTTTTTGGTACAGCCCCACAGCTGTATACCATATGTCCATACTGGCATTAGGACCTGTTTGTACAATAAGATTTTATTTTGAACTGACAAAGTGGAATGCCTTCCAATCAGCCAGTTCATTTTTCTGAAGCGAATATCCAGTTCATCTCTTTTCTTTTTCACATGAGCTTTCCAGCGAAGTTTTGCGTCAAGTGTCATGCCTAAATACTTGGCTGTGTTTTCGTAGGGTATGATCTTATTATTGATATATACTGGACAATAATGTTCCTTCTGATTTGTAAAATTTATATGGACTGATTTAGTTTCATTTAATCTAATTCGCCATTTTTCTGTCCAGTCGTGGACTTTGTTAACAGCCAATTGAACCTTTTCTGCTGCTTCTGCGTGAGTGCTTCCTATAGCCATTATAGCAGTGTCATCAGCGAAGGTTGCAATTGTGCTATTTTCTAGTTTAGGTATATCACAGGTATATAGCAAGTACAGGACCGGACCCAATACGCTACCCTGTGGTACACCAGCTTTAATTTCTTTTAGGTCTGAGTAGGCGTCGTCTTGTCTTATTCTAAAGAACCGATCCGTTATATATGATTTTAAAATGTCTGCGTATTCTTTGGGTAGCATTTTTCTTAGCTTGGCCATAAGTCCTTCATGCCACACTTTATCAAAAGCCTGTGCTACATCTAGGAATATGGTGGAACAGACTTTTTTTCCCTCAAGGGTTTTTTCTATAACATTCGTTATTCGGTGTACTTGGTCTATGGTCGAGTGCTTTTCTCTAAAACCAAACTGATGCTCTGGGATAAGATCTTTGGTTTCTAATATTGGTTTAAGCCGCTTTAGTAGTAGCTTTTCAAATAATTTCGACATTATGGGCAACAAGGAAATCGGCCTATACGAAGAAGTGTCATGGGGCGGTTTTCCTGGTTTTGTTATCATGATAACTTCGGCAACTTTCCACAGGTCTGGTACAAATTTCAGTCTCAGTGCGGCGTTGATGAGGTTTGTTAGCTTGACTAAGGCCTTTTTTGGAAAATTATGAAGTATTTCTCCAGAGATGAGGTCGAATCCAGGAGATTTTTTAGGATTTATGTTATGCTTAATTTCACGTTGTACCTCTCTAGGTGTAACGAGTTGGATATAAAGTTGTTCATCAAGTATTTCATGTGTGATACTAGATTCGAAATTAATTGGACCGTCGTTCGGTTTAAATATGTTTTCTAAATGTTCAGCAAACAGTTTGGCCTTTTGTTCGTTACTCACGGCCCATTTCCCATTTCCATCCTTTATTGGAGGAACTTGGGCACTAGGCCGTTTCATGTTCTTGGTTGCTTTCCAGAGGGAATAATCTGTACTGCGATCGTTGGTTAACTTTTGTAGTAATGTGTTGGTTAGAGCATCATTGTGGTTTTGGATCTTTCTTTTGAGTTGTTTTGTAAGATTGTTTAGCTTTGTTTTATCCTGTGGAGATCTTGATTGGTGCCATTGGTTTCTTTGTCTTCTCTTTTCATATATGAGCTGTTTGATCTGTCTGGGGTAATTATTTTTTGTGGTCCGCTTTGTAAAAAGAGGTGTGTTTTTCCAAGCGGTCTGCTGTATAATTGTAACAAATTTTTCTAAGTCTATGTTTAACTGCTCCGGAGTTTTGAGTGGAACTTTAAGGTCTATTTTATCATCTAATTCTATTTTAAAACTCTCCCAGTCCGTGTGTTTATTACTTAGGGTCAGAGTATTTTCTCTATACAATATTTTTTCACTTATTTCTAGGTAAATAGCAGAGTGGTCAGAATTCATATCATAGCTCTGATCGGTTCTTATGTAACTTGGTGATATGTTTTTATGTATAAAAAAGTCTATTAGGTCAGGTATTTTTAGCGGATCGGTTGGCCAGTAGGTGGGTGATCTTGTTGATGCAACGTCACATTTGAATTCTTTTATGGCATTCATAAGTTCCCTTCCTTTTGTATTTATTAGTCGGGAACCCCAATATGTATTTTTTGCATTGAAGTCGCCTCCTAATACGAATCTTTCACCGAGTTTTCGTAGGAGACTCAGGTATTCATCTTTTCTGATTGTATAGCGTGGTGGACAATAAATAGCTGCTAAAGTAATACTTTGTCGGTTGGTGTTAATGCAGATTGCTATAGATTGAATTTCTGCCTCTTCTTGTTTATATTCTTCGTGATGTTTTATACGTTCTCTAACAATTACAGCACTGCCGCCTCTTCCTTTATTGGCCGGGTGTAATGCATGATATATGTTGTAACCTTTGAAATGAATGTGCGATTGTTTTGTAAAATGAGTCTCTGATATTAGACACACATCTACATTTTCTATGTCTAGGACTACTTGTAGCTCGTTCTGATGTTTTTGTAGTCCGTTACAATTCCAGGCCATAATTTTTAGTGTGCTAATCATTTTTGGGCCTTGAATGTAGCCGATTTGGTGCTACTTTCTATTTTTTTTAGTCTCTCATCAAACGAGGTCATGAACTTAAGAATTTCATTCAACTTACTGTCGTTTGTATCGGTGTGCTCGTTGCGCTGGCTGGCTGTAGGATTCTTAGCGGCTGCTTGAGCGTAAGAGACGTTTTTACTCGTAGTAGCCATAACTTTTGAACTGGGTTTACATGGCTGGTGCTGGTTGATAGAAGCTTGATTGCTTGTAACTTCCTGGTGCTGGTTAACCTTTGGGTATTTTTGGGTTTTATTTTTTATTTTTTGCATTTCTTTTGCAATGATACATCCTCTGTAATTAGCCGGGTGTGCTTCACCGCAGTGTACGCATTTCGGCTTTTCATCAGCTGGTTTTCTGCAGTCTTTGGTCAGGTGTTTACCAGTGCATTTAACACACCTTGGCTCTTTGGCGCAGTATTTATGTGTGTGGCCATAAACCTGACATCTTTTACACTGGGGGATCAGTTTTGGCGATCTAAGGGGTTGTATATCAACCGTGCACCCTAGTATAATCCTTATGTCATATATTTTCTTAATATCCTCTTTGTTGTTGAAGGTAAGCATGAACATATTTAGCGGTTCCTTGGTTTTCCAGCTTAATTTGTTCACCGCATCTTCGATTTGGTACCCTTTTGTTTGAAGGTCACTTATAATTCTATCGGGCTTGCAGGTAGAAGGCAGCTTTTTCACCATTACTCTGATCGGCCTGTCTTGCTTGTTTTCGTAGGAATGCCAGAGGCAGTTATGTTCAGTCAATGACTTAGTTATTGCTCTGTACGCTTCATCATTACAAGCATTCACCTTGACGCTATCACCGCTTAGCATCTTTATTTTGAAGGTGCTAGCGTTCTGGTTCGTAGACAAGAAGTCATAGAAGTTTTGGTAGTCACTTACGCCATCTACTATAATTGGTGGTGGCGGGGGCACTTTTTTAGTTTTTTCAACTATTGGATTTAGAATTTGTGTTGGTGAGAGTGAGGGTGAAGTGTTCAACTTTCTTTTTTTCCTTGATTTTGTTCTGATCCACTCTGTTTGTTTAACGAGATCTTCTTCATCAGTGCAGTATTCCTCTTGGTGAGAAGAACTTTCAATGTTGGAAGTTGATGGAGGTGCGGTAGGTTCGGTCTCCATAGTACATTTCAGCTGTTGCTGCAGAATATCTATTTGACTTTGTAAGTCATGTACTAGGCTTTGCAGTTTTATACGCTCTTGCCTTTCTTCATTGAAGAGGTCGCGTTGTTCTTGGAAACGCTTGTATAAAAGCACCTCAGTTTCTGTCTTCAGTGTAATTTTGCCTTCTTTTGATGGAGTATCCATTGTTGAGGTTGAGACTTACCTCGCCTTAACAATATTATTAGCCGTTCGTAAGCATGCCTTACGCAATGTGTAACTGGGTCAACATCGCGGTCAGCCGTGTCGCGGCGGTTTTGTTATGATGCGTTAGCACTATGCACTGTTGGTACGCGCGGACGCGAGTGACACAACTATTCTCAACGAAAATCGAACGATCACTGAATGATCACTTTTCATTACACTTTGTGTAATGAAAAGACATTTTTGGGTAGTGCACATTAGATGACGGCTTATACTAAACAAAGCAAAGATTAATAATACGAAATTCGTTCGAAATATTGCTAGGAATTGAAATAAGATGCCTATTTCTGTCGCCAAGCAGCATTGCTGTGTTTCGGTTTGAAGGGTTTGGTTGCCTGTGAAATTACAAGCACATGAGGCTTAACATCTGTATGCCTCAAGTTGATGGACGCAGGGCAGTGCATCGTAGGGCATTCACGCATCGTGCATGATTTGCGACGCATTGCTTTTTTATAGGCGATGATTACGCTTAACATCAGGTTATCTGCTTGTTCGTTAAGCAAAACATTTAATTGCTACTTACTGCATACACTCTGCCATTGATATACGATCGGAACTAGGTTGGCTTTTGTTTATTGTCGGTGTTGTTATGAGTCCCTCGTAATCACGCCTAATGGAGCTTAGGGTTAAATATTGCACTCTGTTTGATTCACAGTAATAATAACTATGTTAATTCAACCAAATTATTCATTTTGTATTCACATAATGCATCATTTTGTACCAAAGCTCTTATCTCTTCTAGGCTTGGTCGCGAGGAATTGTACATCTAATAGCTTTAAGACGTTTCAAAGTGATCCTTGTAATTTAATTTTTTACTTAATGAAAAGTCAAAGAACATGGATTTAAAATAATTGATATCATCTGTAGTGCTATTCTGTTAACAACAATCACCGAAGTAACCCCGGAATCTGCAGTGAATTTTTGGTATTCTGTAATTACTTAACACTAGCACCACTAGCATGATTGTTTTGGTGTTGAAAATGCCAACGTTTGTGATACAAAGTTCGTGTGAAGTGAACGCGGATCCACTGGGTGATACTGCTTTGATTTTGCTGTTTACGGAATAGCACTACCGATATCATAGACCAAATTACACATTTCCATAATATGACTGCCTTAGGTGACAACTTTAATAACAAATATATAAAATTCGAAGTAAAATACCAGCTTACTATTCAAAGCATTTAGGAATATCCTACTTATATTATAAACTCGAAAGTTTGTAAGTATGGATGGATGGATGTTTGTTACTCTTTCACGTAAAAACTACTGAATGGGTTTTAATGAAACTGTACAATAATATAGCTTATACATCAGAATAACACATAGGCTACAATTTATAAAGATATTGTGTGAATTGTCCAAAATATGAGGATAAGTGTCAAGTAAGTAGGAAAACATCTACCATCTGCAAGCTATTCTGGCGTGCGCTGCCAAAACCGCTAGAGTTACACATACGTACTACGCCACGCTAATATAAGCTACTCGTAATACTAATCCTGCGCAGACGAAGTCACGGGCACCAGCTAGTTAGTTATATTTAAAAAAGAACTTAGTTTTTTTTTTATTAAAGTATTCGAACACAAACAAAGGCATAACCATATCCATGACGTGTAAAGTTGCATTCTTACAAAGCGGCAAACCTTTTAATTTATTGTTCGTAACCATACGCTTTATTAGGTGTTTTGTTCTCGCATTTCGCTGCAGGGGATCGAAGTAAAGCTTCTATCCTTGAAAAGCGGCCAACGTCAAAATTGTCGAGCCGTTTTGTATAAACTTTCAAAATTATGAATTAAATAATATATATTGGTAGACTTTTCAATTATATATTTATCTTGCCCCAAACTATACATAGATATATGGGAATCAGATAGCAATATAATATTTTTATTTAGTAAATATACACTTATAATAATAATAACTACCAAGACAGAGAACAAACAATATCCTATACCCAGTCAGAAAACTAACAATATAAATCGACGCTTGAAAGGCAATATTTACCAAGCGACACTTTGGGCGATATTGAGTTATATACATATATCATTGAAATCGGAAAAAAATCTGCTTCGATTGGTTTTACTCTCATGCCGCTAGGACGAAGTTTGTTGTCGCTTGGTACAAATTTTCACAGTTTTCAATTGTTATTTACACAAACGTTTTTTCTCGGTGTGGATCAAACCCACGGCCTACAGCCCAAAAGGCAGAGTTACCAACTGAGCTGTGAGGGCGGTCAAAGTTATGTGATGCGTGACCAAATTGAATGTGTATTCGCCGCGTCCCCGCATGATTACGATCGTTTTATAACGCGTAGGATTTTTTAGGGGCTGAACTTTATGTGATAACTTGAAATTAATATTCTGTCAGCGAATACGATATTCGGATGCATGTTTTATGATATCGATACACTGTGATCTGGCTTTAAGTTTTTGGTGAATTTATTCGGGTTTTAGAGATGAACGAGCGTATGTTTTGGCGCCCGATATAATCTCTTACGAAATTTTCTTGAGTATTTATTTGTTGAAACGCGATAACTCTGTGAAACAAATCAGAAATATTTTGAGTTTGCCATTTAAAGAAAGCATAACTCTGTTTTCGTTTCTTTATTTACTTTTTGATCTTAGTTGTTTTGCGTATCACAAAATATTTTATGTGTTAAACAAAATATTTTAAAAAAAAGTTTTATACTAAATTCAAACAGATGTCAGGTTTAAAAAAAATTGTATCCATTTTCATTCATGAGGAAAGACAGGCCTCGTAACTTTGACAAAATAGTTAGACGCAAGCTCACGTATGAGCTATAACGAAGTAGTCTTTATTATTTAACTGCAAACCCGTCGTAATCGTGATTTTGCGTGCAAATGTAAATGTCAAAAAAATCTATTGTATTAAAATGCGCAATGCCAGAGTTTTCAAGCCGTTATGGAAACAATTCATAAAATACTGAAAAGGTTAACTTTAATTTAATTTATTTTCATTATTCATAAAGTCAGTTTAAGGTTTTTATGAAAACGTTTTTAATTAAATAGTAGCTTTTGGCTTCACGCCAGTCAATAAAAAACATGCTTTTTACTGTGCCTGTCAAAAGCGAATCAGTATTAGAAACTCGGCAACCGCGATGTCGTTCAAGTTTTAGCGTCTGTATATTTTTTTTACTTATACAACGTGTTGATGAAGTTATGTAGGGAAACAAAGAGCGTGTATTTAGACCAAGCACTGGAATACTTTGACGTGTGCAACGGTTGAATACATCGTTTTCGAAATTCCCATAGAAAAGTAAAATTAATATTTTCTCAGAAATTTGCAACAGCCCTGTCTGTGTACGTGTCAAGGTAACACGCACGCGCGCTTCTATCTAGGAAAGAGAAAAACAACGATAACCTACGAGATAATTTGAAATACTTACCTTTCGGTAGGTAGGTAGGTACGCCGCCAATCCCCTGACACGATATTTTTACTGGTTCCTATGGATTTTGTCATTATTTACTGGCTATAATAACACTGGATAAAACTGGATTTTGGTAAGTTTGCGAGATTTCGCACGACACAGGCTTCAAACTTCACACTAAACCATTACCTCGTAGGCACTGCTCATACACACACTGACTGACGACGGCTTTTTACATAACAATCACCATTTTATCACGTTTGATGACATTTTCTCAACAAAACAATGTACAACAACGCATGTAAACACAAACAGGGTGACCATCTCAAAACTGGCGGTTCTACCACACACCTGCCAAAAAATCTGTCAAAATCTACCAAGCTTGACGATAAAAATACCAAAAATATGACTTCATACCATCTCCTTCGTGGCTACGGAATAAATTAAATACCTACATTACATTCAGTTACTATCTTTTGATCGTTTGTAACGGTTTGCAGTTATCTAAAACGAGATAGAAGTTGTTTAGAAACCAAATCAATAAAGGTAAAAAAGAATAAGAAGTTTCCAGTTCGGTAAAAAATAAATAAATTATAGGTAAATATTATTTCATTAAAAATTCAAACTAATAAGATTTTTCTTGAAATATTTAAAATCTGCCAAATGGCAGAAATCTGCCACAAATGGTAACACTGATCGGCGGCCGTCGGCCGTCCTGATTGGATATGCGTTTTTAAATGCAACCAATGACAGACAGGTTAGTCAAAGATTAAATAGGACAGACTAGACACTTCCCAAAATTGCATTTGAATAATTTTGTCGTGTCAATGAACCATGGTGGTAAAGTAACATGTTACAATTTAAAGAACTATGAATATCATAAACATTGGTTTACGACATCTAGTAATTAACCAAAAATAAATATTCTATTAAATATTGAGTACATAGCCACGTAGGTACCTAGTTACTGAATAGGTATTAGTACCAAAGATCTCAGAGAATGTTTACCGTGACTAGGGATTACAGTCGCGAAAATATTTCTTTTACATACCAAGATCTTTAAAAACAGCAACATCATTATTAGGTAGGCACATTACTAGGTAATTGGTGGCAGTTCTGTTACCTATTTTATCTAAGGTTAACAACTAGAGGTCAAAGAACAGCTGTAAATAGGGCTGCCTCATGATGCGTTTAGATTCATTTTAGATAAAAGTTTAAGAGGCATTTCATGAATGAAAAACTTTGAAATTTTAAAAGTCGTAGAACAAAAGTTGTTCGTTATGACCGGTAGAATATCCTGCTTTCGGATCCCTACAATTCTTAATAAACACGTTGTATAAAGTTCACTCAAAATATTATTTTTTATACAACCTGCTGATGGAACAAGCAAATGGCCCACCTGATGTTAAGTGGTAACCATTACCTATAGGTGATAGGTGTTATAATAAAGGATTGCTTCGTAAGTCACGCACGTTACGAACGTGGCATACGATGCACTGCCTTGCGTCCATCAACTTGAGGCATAAAGATGTTAAGCCTCATGTACCTGTAATTACACCGGCAACGACACTTTTCAAACCGAAACACAGCAACGCTGCTTGGCGGCAGAAATGGGCGTGGTGGTAGTACTTCCCCGGACGAGCCCTTCACAAAGAGTTTTACTACTCTATGTATTCTACTAATGTAGTAGTCATCAGCCGCTAGTCATTCATTTTGGGCATGCCGAACTACATATTTTTTTTTTCAATCCTTCACTTTGTTTTATCTAAGTTTAAAGTTTCTGCTACTATTTTACTAACAAAACAGATTATTGTGCCCGCAATCCAACCTCCATAGTTGTGGATCGTGACTAAAATCGGCATAAAAAATGTTTCAGCTCCAACGCATTTATCTCTGCCATCAAAAAAGTTATTTAATTTTTTTTATGAGCTGGTCAGTAAAGGTTATTAATGTTATTCTTAATATTAATATGCGCTCTAAATTGTGTGTTCTTTTTACAGTAAAACAAAAACATTTACCATAACTGTTTCCATTGTTTTTAAGGCACGTAGTACAAAACCGAACCTACAAAAAATCCATTTCTGAACACAGCCTCCATAAAAATTCTACCGAAAAATAAAAGTTAGTTAGGCAAAAGTTTTCAAGCCATTATTCATTTTTTTTGATCAATTATTTATTGAAACAAAAAGAGACTTGCGACTCCCATTTACAGCCTTCGGGAACATCGTTAAAAGTTCAGATTTCATTCAATTCGCACACAGTAACTCCGGGTGCTCTGCGCACTCCCCCACCGTATAAGTTACGATTAGTGGTAAAAAACGTCACCGCTGTAAGCGCTTTTTGATGCGATCGCCGCCGCTTGTTTTCTACATCGACACGATTTCATTAGCAATTGGCAAGATGTACGAAGTTTTGGTGAACTGTTTTGATATCATCATCATCAGCATTTCTTTTTTAAGAATAGAAATAAGAACTTCCATGTCTGTATCTAGAACATTTATATTTTAAGTTAGTGCAATCAATACCCAGTACCGTTGCGATTGGAATTTTATTTCTTCGATGCCACTATAGGTAGGTCCCGTCAGGTCAGTAGGAAATCTCAGTGGGTAACAGTGGCGCCCAACGTGGGGCCTCTTTGTGAAGAGCTCGCCCGGGGAAGTACTACCACCACGCCTTTTTCTGCCGCCAAGCAGCAACGCTGTGTTTCGGTTTGAAGAGTGTGGTTGCCGGTGTAATTACAGGCACATGAGGCTTAACATGTGTGCCTCAAGTTGATGGACGCAGGGCAGTGCATCGTAGGACACGTTCCTATCGTGTGTGACTTACGAGGCAATGCTTTGTTATATTGCTATTTGTTGGTCATGGTTACCACTTAATATCAGTTGGGCCATCTGCTTGTTCCATCAGCTAGTTAAATAACAAAAATCAAAGATTTTTTTTCTTATCATAACTTTACATGATTGAAATAAATCAGGTTACCTTTAAAAATAAAATACAATCCTGAGTCAATGACATAGGTACTTACCTGAGAGATACCGTACCTATACCCTCCACCGGAGAACTAGTTGAGATAGAAAGAGTTCGACTACAATATTTAATTGGTGTACAATGAGTATTTTCAAACTACACTCACTACCAGCTTTTATTATTGTAATCGTAAGTTTTATTTATTTCATTTTCACATCCTCTCGTAAAATTGCATTTACCATTTTAATCGAATATGTAGTAATTTCATTTGCATTAAAAAAAGGCACCTACATTTACAAACCTACTAGAGTGGTCTACTTGGATAATGATCTTGCAAGATTGCTTCATAGAAAAATACGCTCTACGTTCTTTTTACGTCATATCATAATTCAAAATATTGCCATGTCGTAAAACCTATGCTTTGATAGAGGTAAATCACTTTGTTACGGTTTTGCGACATGCAAATAGCAGTAGCCAGTTGCCTTACCTCAGGGTACAGTCTGCATCAAAAATAAATGATCATCAAACACAATTATAATACATACCTAAGTGGTTTTTTTACTCTGATTGAGAATGAAAAAAGTTTAACGTTAAAGGTGAAGGTTTTATATTGAAAAAATTAGCTAGAGCTAACAATAAATTTCAAAATTACAAAAATATACCAACTTCTGTTACCATACAGACGCTTGCATGGAGATTATCAATTTTCGATTAACGATTCTCAATTTTCATACTTACGCCGTGATCACGTCTGATCCATCAATTTTTAAGAATCACGTCTGATAGACTTACTAGAAACGAATGTAAAACTAATGACAATCTACCTCGTGAATACAAAAGTTGAGCGTAATATTGAGCCGTAAAGTGCATCTATCCTAATGCAGGCGACTGTACCCGATATTAAATTTGCGCAACATTTGGTAAACGGTTACGGGAGCGTAACTAACTCACCTTTGCGAATTAGGCGAATAAATTTGCTCGGTGGCGGAATCAACAGAATTTGTCGCCAAACAGATTGATTTGCAATGGGAAAATACCTCCTAGCTGTTATTTTAATGTACCTAGGCGTGTAATTTTGTGTGTGACTAACGTTTTGACGGCGTATTTAACAACATGGTAACTGCTCAGCATCAGGCGGGCCAAATTCCATCATTCTTGTACCATCATCTGAAATTGATAGCTCATTATCATTTCGTGACTAACGTTATGAAGTTTTCAACAACATGACACCGCTCAACATCGGATGGGATATCTGCTTGTTTATCATCTGTCATAATATCGTGATCTGTGTCGTGCGTCTAATTAATGCTGATCAAACCAAAATTGGCCTTAAAACAGCTATAAAAAATATGTCGATGTGAATTTGACACAACTATTAATAATATGATAATTTGATTTAGTTGATACTACTTCATGCAAATCATATTATATCAAAAAAACTTATACCTAGTATAAAACTTTAAAAGTAAGTTAGTCTTTGCAAAATGCCGTATCCAATGAGTCTTATTTTTTCCATGGCAATTCCCCGTTTGGACATCCACAGTTTTTGCTGCGTCTACCATTGGACTCGCCGAAGGAGTTTTTATACGTCGCAAACGACGGACAGTAGAATTTTTTGCCAAGTCCAAACTCATCTCTTTACGTCGTCGAGTGCCCATATATTTCGGTAGGTGACTACTGATGGCTGTCGTAATTGATGGAATTCGTTGTAAATAAGCCTTGTATCTACTTGAACTTTTTCTCTGTCATTGTTCGTTCAAAAAATACACACCTTTTAGGTAGGAGTTTTTGTTAGCAAAAACATTCGAACACTTTTTGTTTTATTCATACATTCGAGCAAAATGTTTTTTGGAGAATTTTGATTTGCTGCTTTAAAGAATTGTTTTCGGAGACAATCGATGTCTTGAGACAACTCATAAAATATTCTGTCAACAAAATTGGTTTGCCAACCGACGCTTATTCAAGTTTCTTGTTGCCAGCTCACAAAAAGATGGCCTTTCAAATTGAATCTTATTTTACAAACATCGTTTTTTAAAATTAAAATTACATTTAATTTATCATTCGATAACGAACCGATAGAGATAAGCACTCGCAATCACAGCGGAAGTCAAAGAGGCGTTACAACACGAGTTACTTATGACATCGATAAATCGCTCCAGCTCAAACATTAAACAATCAGTTTGCATTGATTCCAATCGATTCATTCAATTAAAACCGATTCGAAAACTGCGATGGAGATCAATATCGCAGTTTTAATAAAACAGATGGAGGACGGGCTCTATGTATATCCGGGACTTGCTTGTTTTTTCGAACGCAAAAACTCGTATCCCCTCGAAAAAGCAATGATAATAGAAACAACGGGAACGCTGCTCTAAAGGGTTATACGTGTTTTTATTTTCGCCTATACCAGTCGATTTACATTGCGACGAACTGGATACCTTTTTTTACTAAATTAGCGCATGATATGCGGTACACTAATATCATTACAATTTAGCCAAGTAGGCTATTGAGTAATTTTGCTTTAACTTAATTTTATAGAAATAATATTACTAAGAATGTGTCCATTGGAACTTTTCTTACATTCTCTATTTAAGGCGACACTTTGTTCTCGTGTTCATTAAAAGTAGCTATCACTACACAATATTAGGTTAATCTTCACTAACTCAAGAGGTTTGGTTCTTTTGAGTCACTTTGTCTATGTTGTCGAGGATACCTAAAATATAATAAATAAAAAAGAGATGGGAAAAAAACATGGAATCAAAAGTGGAAGAAGAAGGTTCTAAAACTTCTTCCTGGAAATGTATTGGAGAGAATTATGTTCAGCCGGTAAGTCTACCTGCTAAAGTGGATCAGGCTAAATGATGAAGATAATGCGGTTGTAGGGACCTAGCCCATATTACATGAACTGATTAAAAATTAAAAGCGACAAGGCTAGATCTGTAGCATATATTTTATCTAGTTACTTCAAATGGTAAATAACATTAAAACACATATAACCTATTTTCACTCACCAAACCATCCATCTAATGAGATAGTGAAGAGCTTCATTTTTTTATATAACTAGCTGATGGAACAATCAGATGGCCCACCTGATGTTAAGTGGTAACCATCACTTATAACAAAGCATTGCCTCGTAAGTCACGCACAATAGGAGCGTGCCCTACGATGCACTACTATCAACTTGAGGCATACAGATGTTAAGCCTCATGTGCCTGTAATTACACCGGCAACCACACTCTTCAAACCGAAACACAGCAACGCTGCTTGGCGCAGAAAAAGGCATGGAGGTAGTACTGCCCCGGACGAGCCCTTTACAAAGAGCTCTACTACTCTTAGGAAAATAAGATCATTCATGTGAGATTTCTGATCAAAACAAAATCCCTCTGTCGTCCCTGTCTCGCCTTGATATAAAAGGGACCGCACCTTCAGGGGTCTTTTTAGAATGCGTTAAAACGAAACGACTTGGAATCTGTCTACGAGTGTGGGTGAAAAAATAATATGGGTAAACTGTCTGTCGCGTATCTTTTACGCTCGAATACTTGTGTATTCCGGTTTTCGTGTTATCGGCATCTAAATGGCCGAAAGTCATGAGCAATCGATATTAATGTGCATACTGGTGAAATAAACGGGCTTGTGGATGGGGTAAAACGCACATTAATTTTTATTTTCGTTGACAATAATCATTCTTTGTCTGGGTGTTATACAATTATTTTTTTTGGAGGATTTTCCACACAGCTCTATCTAGCTGCAAACTAAGCCAAAGCTTGTAATATGGGAACCAGATAGCTGATAATACATATATACTTTTTTTTTGTAAATACATACTTATAATATTATATACCACCCAGACAGAGAACAAACATCTACGAAAACCACACAAATATTTGTTCTCGGTGGGGATCGAACCCACGGCCTACGGCGCAGAAGGCAGAGCTACTACCAACTGAGCTGTGAAGGCTGTCAACAATGTTGTGAATGTACTAAGTACTGCAATACTTATTTCTGCCGTGTTGCTGTGTTTCGGTTTGAAGAGTGTGGTTGCCGGTGAAATTACACATGAGGCTTACAACTGTATGCGTTAAGTTGATTGCCGCAGGGCAGTGCATCGTAGGGCACGTTCCTATCGAGCGTAACTTACGATGCAACTTTGTTATAAGATCACTTAACATTACGTGGGCCATTATACCGTGATATAACTATTTCTCTCAGTATTTACAATTGGAAAATGATATGACACTTTCTCAAGCTCCTTCTAAATTCAACCATCACAATTCAAGGTTGTTTAAAAATAGCTCTAAATTTTGCGCGTTTAACCGAATCTTTGAAAGAAGCCCGACCTAATTGGTAGGTCTCGATCACGCCAATGTGCGTGACTGGCTGTGGTGACAGTCTACATTCTTAATTACATAAAATATGGCAATTGATTGCTACCGTCAAGAAATTATGGGTCTTAAGCTCGTTTTGCTGAAGTTGTTTTCATTGTTTATTTTTATAAAAAGACAAAAATATTTATTTAAGCTTCCACTTTTGTCGTAACTTAATCGTATCTTGACTCTTTAATCTGTCTGATACGGTACTCCACTCTCTCTACTTAAGTATTGCTACAATTTCCTCCCACAATATTGTTTAACTCTTTGTAAAACATCATCCATACCATCACGCACATTATCTTCTTTTCTTCTTCTCTCAATTTATGGCTCCTGTCCGTCATTGGACAGACAATCTTGCCAGTGTCAAGTGATTTGTATTGAATACTTTTTAGTCAAGTCAGTCCATAGTCAAGTCGGCCGTCATTTGTTTTGAAGAAAATGGTGGCGGTTTTCTTCAAAACATTGGAAACATTTTCGGACAAATCAGGATATCACTTATAATACACTTTCATTCCAAATGTTTACACTCAAGTAATGTTGGTTAAAATACCACCGAAATTACACAACACAACTCAAAATAACACTAGAAAAACAAATAAAATGAAAAAGCTATGTTGCTTCCCAAAATGTCAGAAAATGAATCATCACGCACATTATAACGAAATAGAAAATGACGGACACTGATAGGGAGTCCTGCCAGTGTCAGTGATTTTTTATAAAATTACGTAGGTTTTACGTAGTTTGACTTTTTACAATAATTTTATTGTGACCATTGTTTTTAATTTTTTATTCTACATTCTTGTGATATGGGTCTAGTTTATACTAATCGTGCCTGAAATAAATGACTTTTATTTTATTTATTTATTTTATAATAAATCCAACAAGAAAAAAGCGGTTTCACATAAGAAAGAACATTCAAAATGCTTAACATGAATGATAAGAATCTTCTTAGTTTAATTTTGAAAAAGGTGCAAGTATGAAACTTGAAAGTGAGGATCTTTGACTCTATGTATTTTGACTATATGGACGCAGTTAGTTTTATTGCACAGCGTTGATAAGTTGACGTAAAGATTATTTAAATTCTTCTTCTTACCCCGCCTTCCGATCGCAAGGTCGTAGGTTCGAATCCGGTCGTGCATCAATGGATTTTTCCTAACGAAAAATTATTATGCGCAATGCTCTCTCAGCTCTTAAATGGTGAAGGAAAACATCGAGAGGTAAGTCCAAACATTTCATTTGGCAGATACCCACATTTTGCAGTAGTTGGTATTCCATACGTGACAGGTTGGAAGCTATCGCCCGTGTTAGAATACTTCTTCTTCTTCTTCTTGGCGTGTCACTAGTTTCTTCCGAAACAGTGTGGTGAAAGGATTTTAAGTGCGCCTCAAGAGGCTCCTTTCGAGCACTTGCCAAATGTTATGGAACTTTTTAGAATACTACTATGCGTCTATGCGTCTATTAGTGGTTTATTTTATTGTCTTTAGCGGCGATGAGCTTGAACTCTGCCACTCATCAACATCACCAAGTCCACCAAACATAGACCATAAACATTTCTAATAAAAACAATTTTGGATGGAGATCCATACAAGGTCATAAATCGGAAGACGAAGCGAAGACGCAACACTATCTAATGAACTGACGATATTGTAAAGATTGCGGGAAGTAGTAGGTGAGTATAGGAGACTCAAAATATTTTATCTTGAAAATATAATTTTTATTTGTATTAAAATTTGATTACCTCTATGGGGTCTATGTACCTAATTACCTATTTATCCCTCTGTCCAAAAACATTCATCAATCAGGTAGAATATCATATTTTGAGAATGATGACCCTAAGGGCTTTATTTCACTGAGAGACCACGGTTGCGTGGATGTCCTAGAACCTCATTTTAATGGTTGCGCAACCAACGTGCCACCAGTTACTAGTTACATTCCGTGCACGCGAAAATGCCGGCAATACCAAATTGGTTGTGCTGTATGAACACCAAGTGAGGTACTCTCTGTTTTGTTGGTTGGATTGGTTTGCTTAAGGGGCCTAAAAATGATATTTTACCAACACGGCCGTGACCTATCTAGGATAAGCCTCCATGGGCTCGGCAAACGAACTCGCGTGACAAAATACAGCACGCACACTGTCAAATGATAACTCCATGTCTATCAATTTCAGAGGAATGGAACGGCTGTGTGTTTAGTTTATTACAGTAATGTTGATAAAGCCCATGGAATGGCACGGGACAGTAAATAATGGCGTTGTTTGTTTCTGCGTATTTCGGACTATAAACATTTCATGTTTTTAGTTTTATAGTGTTTTGCCTACGCTTATGGAAATAACAAAGATCTAGAATTGTAAAATCTGGAGTGGTGCGTAATGTTTATGCGTAATTGTGGTGTCATTGAATTTTTAAAATAAATAGAACTTCGTTTAAAAACAAACGAATTAAATTATTCAATTATCTAATCAATAAATAAATTAAGTATAAAAGTTTTTTTTTTGGCTACTTTCTAACTAAAATCCTTTCTTTTCTCAAGAAATGTTAATTACTTACGTAGAAAGAGTAGTAGAGTAGTTAAGTAAGTAAGTTAAGAGTAGTAGAGCTCTTTGTGAAGGGCTCGTCCGGGGAAGTACTACCGCCACGCCTTTTTCTGCCGCCAAGCAGCGTTGCTGTGTTTCAGTTTGAAGAGTGTGGTTGCCGGTGTAATTACAGGCACATGAGGCTAACATCTGCATGTCATCTCAAGTTGATGGACGCAGGGTAGTGCATCGTAGGGCACGTAACTATTGTGCGTGACTTACGAGGCAATGCTTTGTTATAGGTAATGGTTACCACTTAACATCAGATTGGCCATCTGCTTATTCCATCAGCTAGTTGTATAAAAAAAATACATAACTTAAACTATTAGGTATTTTAGCGGCTATCAAACTTTTTTAAAACAAACAAACAATTTTTAAAATATAATTCAAAAATGTTGAGTAGAGAGTCCGTGACGATATTTGACGTCACTGACTTGATTAATAATAAAAAATAACAATCTCCCTAAAAATACTCATTTGACGTTCATAAACAATATTAAACGATAATTTTCCATCGAAAATGTAAGAATTTGTATGCGGAGGACTGAATTTAGTAATCTCGGAGGGCAATAAGTTCTCATCATGATTATTAACGCGAGCAAATTAAACCTTGTTTAGGACGGGAACAACCGATTTTTCTCGGTCGCTTTGCAAATTAACTACATCGAACGCTACTTAGGCCACACGGGAGACCATTATTTTAAATTTTAAATTCAGACACAATTCGTTGGCCATTTTATAATTACTAAAGAGGTTGCCACCAAAAAATTACCACCACGATACCTTATGTGAAACACGAAACACGCAGTATAAATACCTTTTTCATGAGTAGATTTTTTCATTAAAATTCAATAGAATTTCGTGAAACAAAAAGTTTTCTGTACCAATTTAGGATTCAATGAAAGTTTAATTTACGATTTGATTTCGAGTTCAAAAGTTGTCTTGCGCGCAATTTTTTTTTGTATAACTTGCTTTGATTAACTATATTGGTGTCGATTCATCGTCATCATCATCATCATCATCATCATCATCCTGACGAAGTCCAGTGCTGGACTTATGCCTCCTCTTTACGTTTCCAGGAAAAACGATTCTGAGCCCTCTCCGTCCACTGACTTTCCGCAATCCTCACGATTTCGTCGGTCGGCAGTTGTCAGTTCTAATGTCAACTAAATTGTGGCAAATAGTTTAAAAGCTCTCAAATTTTGCACCAAATTTGTTATTGTAAGTTAAGTTGGTACACTACGAACCTAATATAACAAACTTAGTTTTGCTATCAAATTTATTTATCCCGTAATTTTCTTAACTCATTATGCGGACCAGATGACAGTTCGTCTCCCATGTGATTTACCCATTCACCCCTAATTTCCATACTTTGGTCAATCTGTATCATGTGTCGTCACGCCACCGGATTTAGTAACATGAAGCTGAATAATTCACCTGTAATAAATCAGACCCGTTAAGTAGCTATGTCCTTGTCACTGAAAGTAATTTTCAATGCAAAATAAGCTTTATTGTGTTCGTTTTAAATTCAATAATGGCTTGTGAATGTTTCACTGACTAGAAACAATGTGTTTATAGGGGCATGAGGGACAATGGTACAATCTAATGAGGCATGGACTGGATGTGAACTGTGTTATGTGACCTATATGCATAATAGCAGTTTATTTCACAGAACAGCACGTAAGTATACTTCAACACAAAGTAATAAGCTTGTTGCGCCAACGCGTCCTAAGCATAAACATGCTTATATCCTATATACTTACTACAATACATGATTGTAACCTAACCTTCTATATAAATTGTAAAGTTACGATGTTTGGTTGTAAGTTTGTGTCTCAATCACGCCGTAACCGCTGAACCGATAGGGACGAAACTTAAAATAAATATAGTTAATAACCTGGATTAGAATAGGCTCTTTTTATACCGAATAAACGAGCCCAAATAAGGAAAAACGCCATAAATATTAATGTTATGAATTACTGCTGATAAGCGAGTGAAGCCGAACTGATAGTTTGATATCGATACTTAAAAGAACCTTACTACATAACTGTGTGTTCAAAATCAAAATCAAAACTGTCTTTATTCAGCTCAATCAAAAGGATCACTTTGAAACGTCTTGTCATGTAAATCTAGCGCCAGTTCCTCGCCTAGAAGAACAGGCAAGAGTGATGTGACCAATATGTAGAATAAACTACAATTTAGTCTGTACGTTAACGTGTAGCGGCAGGTACCATCTGTTTGCGCCAGGAGTTCACAACAGTAACGGTTTGGACACTTTTTACTGTAGATTCCTTTGAAGTATGTACGAGCATGTGTCGCATTGCGGTTCATTCATGGAAAGAAATAAAAAATGATGGAGCACTATGCTTTAGCAAGTATTTTGTGATTTAAAAGCAGATTTTTTCGTTATGTTTTTTTTATTATTTAGTTAGACCACGAATATGCTACATATTATATATTGGCCACATAAATTCTCACATTTAGGTAAAAATAAGTACATAGTATACACTAAACTATACCTATATACTAACTAGGTACAAAAAAACAAAATAGTAGTATTTTACAATTTAATAACAGCAACGCCTTGTAGGATACATATTTTATAAGCAATACCATCATAGTTAAGTAAAGAATACTTGATAGGTACCTTAAATAAATAAAACATGCAAAGCTATCCATGTATTTGCAAAAAAAGTATTAATTATTCTATCAGTGATAAAGTTCCCACAAAAAACTTAGCAAAGTTAAAGCTTGCCCAGCAAACATTTTTGGTTCGAATTACGTGTTTTTACACCTATTTTAAGTTGCCATTTTAATGCGACCAAATTGAGTTACCTCGAATCTACCTCGAATCCACATCGATTCCACCTAAATGGGGAAAATTGGCACGTGCCAGTTACCTGGAATCGACGTAGCGTAAGTAAATTTAACCTCACGGTCGCAAAGTAGGTAGCTGGTGCGACGTCGATTCGACGTAGTTACAACGTGTCTTTAGGTTGTATTTTACTTGTTTGGTCATTACGACTTCTATATGACGTTGATTTGACGTAAATATTTCTTAATTATGACTTAATGAGGTTTAATCTCCTATGGTATTATTTTGTTGAGATATTGCATCAATTTTGTTTCGATCTATATAAAGTCTATTTTTCTTTAACGTTAAACATGAATGAAGAAGAATTTAAAAATGGAGTAACTTGATTTATAAAATTTGCTCACTAAATATAAATTATGAATTACAGCTGAACTGGAGGCTAAAATCGTATGCGAAGTAAATTTCACTGTGTATTATGATAATAGTGCTTCGAAAAATAACGACGGGCCTTCAAAATATTGTAATATTAACACAATAAATATTTTATTATATTGATTTCAGTTTGCTACATTTCATAAATATTACGTTTTTCAGGCTAATTATTATTTACCATGGTATATTATAATACCAGCATGCCTTATTTATGTAAATTGAAGTTTGGTATAGGAGTAATTAACTAAAAACTCATTCTGTTCCTGTAAAGAATTTTAAATTATAAGAAACAAAATGGAGTTCTCAATTTTCTCTACCATCACGTTAAAACTACTTATTATCCGACCTGTAAGTATTTAGTGACAAAGTAAGGTCGTATTAACTTCGCGTTTAGTAAATGCGACCTATCAAAGTCGCAATTACTACAATGTTGGCTACTTACAAGAAACTTTAGCGACATGTTGGTGACATAACACAGATTGTGGAAGTTGCTGCTAATTGAATCAGAACCATAAATATTCATGCAGCCTTCCAATAATATTTTTGCAATTTCGATATATATTGAATACATTTTACAGCTCAAGATTGTGACAGCACAAGCTAATAGTACATACCTAATGTTCATACACTTCTTTAGTTAGAACATCTTTTAGCACGAAAAAGCCCAAGTATAAGAGCATCACACGGTACTCAGTACCCTTCAAATATTTCAAAAACTTTACTCTTCTGATTGTCTTTTGTATATCTTTAGCTCTGTCTATCCTTTTCACGAGATTCTAACATTTCATTTAGCAAATCAATTTCAAACCCTCTTAGTTTTGTTTGAAAATTGAACTTTCCTGTACACCAGGACATTAAAAAGGGCATTACACATTTCCGCATAATACCAAGATCAAACAAATGTAATGAGTCAGCGATAAAAAATCTTCAACCATATCAATAGGTAAATCCACGAGAGGTGTATTGTGAATGTGATGGTTGGTTGTTATTCCTCTTTCTAATTGCGAGTTTACTAAACTTTCTTCTAAAAGCGAGTAATTGCGAAACGATGAAGTTGTATGTGGAACGAGAGTTGATGGCCATAACATATCTTGCAAAGGTGGAAATGGTATGTTTTGTGATAATTCCTGGGATGAATAATTCTTATCGTTACTATTAAGGCGAATGGTTACCCCGATACTAGCGCCACTACATATTTTATTTTATCATTACTTTATACAAAGGAATTATCAAAAAATCGGACCACGCGTACTCGATACCTATCACAAGCTTTTTTTTTAATGTATCTGTAATCGTTTTATATTGTATTATTTAGGCAGATACTTGTTTCAAGAGTTTATTGGTGGCCACCAAGCTCTCCAAACAAGGTATCTGACTGAGTAACACGAAACAAAACTATTACAGATACTTACATTAAAAAAAGCTTGTAATAGGTATCGTCTACGCGCGGTCCGAATTTTTGATAATTCCTTTGTTTAACGTAATGATTAAATAAAATATGTAGTGGCGCTAGTATCGGGGTAGCCATTCGCCATAAGCTTGTACTTACATTTTCGAAAGTACTGGAATGTCTGTACGGTTTTTGATCTGTGCTCATGACAATTTCAAGTTTATTCGATGGCGGTTCTTAAATAAAAATGAACGCTAAGGTGGAAGCGTCCTCTCTCACCAAAATATTACTGAAATGTGACTTATACGAACGAGGTTTAAAGTTCCTGTGACTTGTTGGTTCTATTTCCGAGTTATTGTTACCATAAAGTCGAATAGATGAGTACTTATGGAAATCTAATGGTGCTGATATAGGTGTATAAGTTACTTTAACTAATTGGTTGAAATTTAGTAAACAAATCGGGTAAAAATAACTTCATTTAAGTAATAAATGTTACATTTAAGTCAGCGACTGATAAGTTGCAATATTTGGGTAGTAATTACCTAAACTGTCACCTGATTTCAACCAACTAGTAAAAATAACCTGACGGCAATTATAATAAGTCTTTCTGGCCTGATTTTAAAACCAAAATACAACCATGCGGTTGTCTAACTTATAAGTTATATAAATTGGTGAAAATGATGAAATTTTTACTTCGATCTTGTCGTTATTGGTAAAAAAATATAAAAAGTTTAAAATAATGGTGATTAACACGTAATTTCGACTATAATAAGTTAATAAGTCGAGAGCTTAGAAAAAGTGACGTGAAATGTTTGCTGGGTGGGGCTCGATATCGCTTGTTTTTTATACTAACACTACAAGTATAAAATTAAATAGGCAATGTATTAATGTAAAAATAAAGCTGAGATCTTTAAATAATAAATGTTTGAACAACAAAGTATCCGGAAACACAGAATAAATACGCCAACAATACATAAATATATTTGCAAACCCAATACATGCTCTCATTCATAATTTTTCTACTAAATATAATAATGTCAACCATCTATAGAACCGTGGGAACAAAAACCTATGCACTAAACGAAAGCACCGATTCATTCACAAATATCCTGCACGCAAGGAAACCGCATAAGCGCTACCTGTGTGAGAGAAATGGTTTTTGCAATGATTTTTATGAAGGTAAACTTAAGGGTTCTCTACGATTTCATCTTACAATGTAGGTAGTTTGTTTGGACGAAACTGGAGCTTCATTAGGCATATTATTCATAATTTGTAAGGATTATACAAAAGAACGGTAAGACCCAGCTTTTAGTTTATTCTCTGTCCTTAGAGGCTTGGTCTCGTGGAACTGGTGAATAGTTCCACTTGGTATTGTAGGATCTACTCTTGGCATTAAAACATGAAAATAAATAAAGAATAAATAAAGAAATAAATAATGTAAAAAAATACGCCGTTATAGGTGTAAGAATATTACAACGTAATTTCCCATTTTAATGGGCATGGTAATGGACATCCCTAAATCGTTTAAAGCTCATGAACTCTTTCTGTAATGTTAAAGTTCACGCTAATAAAATAACGAAGAAAAGCTAGGCGCTTTTTTGATGATCCGATGGCACTTGATCTTATAAGTTAACCATTACCAAAACATAACAAATCATTGCCTCGCAAGTCACGCACGCGTAGGAACGTGCCCTCCGTTTAACTGCCCTGCGTCAACTTGAGGCTTTTATGCCTCATGACGTTGTGTATAAGAGGCATTAAGCCTCATGTGCCTGAAATTTTACCGGCAACCACACCCTTCAAACCAAAACACAGCAAAGCTGCTTGACCGCAGGAATAAGTATTTCAATAACTACGACAAAAACGTCGAGACATAAAATAGCTATCCCGGGGATAAGAAAATTAAAATCTGTCGACCCTTTGTTTGAGAATTTTCGTCAATTTGCGAAATTCCATTAGCGACCGCTTCTCGGATTAAAAAGGTCATGTTCAGATGCTTATGTTTGTGACATTTTTCTTGGCAATGATTTAATAACAAAACGTTGTGGAAATAACAAATATCCATTAAGAAGTTTGTTGTTTTGCCATTATTATGAAACATTTTTTCATTAGCACGTAACAGCTTAACTCCCCCAAGCGAATTATGAGAATCCAGCCTCGGGGGTTGTATGAAATTAACGACAGTGATTTAAAATCTTAGAAGAAAAAAAACATCATCAATTTTTTTTGAAAAAATCCGACTTGAATACTAAACTGCGTAGCTTATGCCATAATTTCCAAACATATACAAATCAGTTTTATGCAATTTATGCAGGATTTATGCAATATTTTGATACAACACTTTTATTGCACATGCAATTCAGAAATAACAATAACTTGAACCTATCCATTCATGATCGCGTTTGTCATAAAATACTTTACGATATCTATCATTGCATAATAAAAAAAAATATTAGCAAAACGTCACGAACACGCAATAAAATATCAACATAAACACCATTTTTATTGTTAAAGTAAAATGATAGCAAAAAAATCTATGCATGGTTGATGCTATAAAATTTGGGGACACAAGAACAAATAAAAGAAGCAGTAGGTATCCAGCTGCACTCCCACTAAATGCAGGTTTTCGGTCACTTTCAACCAGCGCAGAACGAAACCACGCATTAAATAAATAAAATACATAAATCTTCTTCTTGACGCGTCACTAATTCTTTCGAAACAGTGTGGTGAAAGGATTTTAAGAGCGCCTCAAAAAAGCTCCTTTCGAACACTAGCTGTTTCTGAAAGCCCGATCAAACTGATCGGATGTCAAGTCACTTGCTATCTCTATCTAATTCGATGTAATAGCTGAAAATATGGCAAGTGACTTGACATCCGATTAAGTTTTGATCGAGCTTTCAGAAACCGTTAGTGTTCGAAAGGAGCTTTTTTGAAACCGGCCGTTAGTCTTTACACATGCTTTAGAACTTTTTGGGTTCTACGACGTGCCCATTTGAGAGTACTGGCACTTTATGCATTATCAAAAGATTATTTTATACTACATGCTAATTGAACAAGCAGACGGTTCACTTGATGTTAAGTGGCACCCATCGCCAAAGCATTGCTTTGCAAGTCACGCTCGCACAGGCACGTGCCCTACGTTTCACTGCCTTGCGTCTATCGATGAGGCCTTAAGCCTTATGTGCCAGAAATTCCACGCGCCACCACACTCTTCAAACCGTAACACAGCAACGCTGCTTGGCGACAGAAATAGGCATGGTGGTAGTACTTCCCCGGACGAGCCCTTCACAAAGAGCTCTATTACTCTTCTCTGCTTTACGTGAGAATTGCTTACCGGTCGAATCTGTTCTCTGGTTTTACAGTTTATTACGTGAATGCGCCATATAGTTCTGAAAATAAGGGCTGTAGCACAAATGTAGTTCGTTCGGCCTGACTTTTATAGGTGATAAAACGGTATAATGTGTCGGAGTTAGCGTATTTCGGAATGGTACAAATTTAGACCGGAGAGGCACCGCGTCGTTTCCGATATTAGCCAATGTAGCCGCGATGCAAGTGCTTTCTGCTTTTATATCTTCAGATTCCTGAAAAATTATGCAAGAATAAAAACAAGAAAGAAACCTGTTAGCATATTAGCAGCGATGGGCTTGCAGGCTGTCACATTATAGATTACTGCAAAGTGAGGTTAGAGACAACCCTCAGATATCCTCAGATATGAATTTTTATGTCAATTAGAAAGAAAATACATTTAACTGACATAAAAATTATATACCATATTAGCCAGCCTACCGAGCCTGGGATCAAAGTCGTAAGACTGTTTTTTCATACACCATCATCATTCGTTTTCCACCAAGCTTAAAATATTATTAGGTAAATAGGTTTATCAGGCAAATTACCTAAATCAGGTAGTAAAAATAAAATGCTTAATTTTATGTCCAAACGCAACAGATTCTACCATTGCCTTGTCACGTGACAACACTTCACACTTCGATTGATGAACCGACAAATCGACAGTGATGTGTGAAACATATTTGACACCTACCGTATTGGACTGTACATACAGACATTTACTACTCCGTAATTTATATCGAATAAAAAAATAACAAGAAGTTGATTTGTTAGATTTTGATTGGGTTTTGGAATACTGGATTGAAATTTTTATTTACACTCAAGCTTTTGTATAGGGTTTAAGTTTAAAAGGTAGGTCCTGAAAATATTTGACCCAAATGGGAAACATCCGAGATTGGAATTTAGATTTAAACCCTATGTAGCAAAATATAAATTGAGTTATATTTTGCTACATAGGGTATGCCATAACACAGGGTTATCCTAGTTTGGGTACCAATGTTGTCCAACCAGGAAATAACGAAATTGTTATACATAAACCCAATTTAATAAGATACTGTAATGTTTGTTACTGATTTCAATAAATTTCATTTCATTTCAATTTCATTTCCGTTCATTTCAAAAATTTCATTTCATTTCAGTTATACAATTTATAAAAAAAGCACCGGTGATTTACTGGGAGTCTTACAGCTGCGTGAATCTAGATACTAGTTCCATGCGACCAAGCGTCGAAGAACAGGCAGCAAGTCCTGAGGCATACTAATTGTTTTTGAAAAAAAAAACACCATCACGCTTTTATCCTCCGGCACGGTAGATTTCCCCTCAGATCTCTTAACACCAAGTAACAACTCAAGATTTCTCGAGAATATCTAAAGGGGGTAGTCAGAGGTAAGTACGTCCAAAGTTACATAAACCTCTGTTTTGCGTTTAGTCAAATAACGTGGAGTGTAAATAGCTCTGTATAACCTGCAGTCCCAAGCCGCAGTTGGATGGTCCGGCACTTAGGTAAACTCTCAGAAATCGCACTATTTGTCCATGGATGTTTATTGATATTTTTCCATCGGATTTGCCTTTCCGGTCTAAAATTACAAGCACTGGAGTTTTCTCAGCGATTTATATATTTTGCATACAAGTTTAAGAGTTTGTAGTGCGATCAAGTACAATCGATGTTGTCATAAGAATGCATTTTAGATTGCTTAAAATTTGCCAAAATATCAAGGTAATGTTTGTATGGTTTGTGTTTTGTAGGTAAGTGATATATTGATATCACTATTATAGAGGTATAGTGATATTGATTAAGTTTGACTTATAAAAAACGATGGACAGAGTAAACTCAATAGTTTACTGTCCATCGTTTTTTATAAGTTAAACTTAACATTACGACAACACTTCAAAGCCAGCAAGATTTAATTAAAAGTTCACCCAATTTAGAACTAAGTTAAAAATATCCTGTGACAGAATATATCTAAGTCTTTAAATAGAGCAGCCTAATAAAAAATAGAAAGGTCAAGTCAAGCTTACGCATCTTACTATTACATCCAACAAAATAAAAAACACCGCCGCAAGCCACAATATAGATGAAAATCTTTACGGCATCTACAAATACACGGTCCCTTAGCGTCGGCCCCTCCGTTATAAAACCAACATTACATACGATGTGCTTTAATGACGTCATATTTTCCACTATGTTTTGCGACTGCCGTAAATGTATTGACACGAGGCATAACATTATGTCAATGTCGTATACTGGAGTAAGTGTCTAATGTTTTCGAAATAACCGCCAGTTAGTCTTGGCAGTTTTTGGTCGTATAAGTGCGTTTACTGCTTTACCTAGCAGTAATAGCTACAGTTACGAAAACTGGTTAAGATAGAAGGTAGTTTTGCTGTTTATGTGGTCATTTTCAGCTCCACCCTAATGAAGAAAGGGCATAAGACGTTCCTTTGAAATGCTGAAACTTATTACGTTTTGACGTACTTCAACTCTGAAAAGTAACACGTTTATGTTTAACATTACAATGAACTAGGTACTACTATATAAAAAAAAGTATATCAATTAAATAGTTATTTAACGTGTTTGAAAGTACATCAATCATTGTACTCATTCATTTTAGAGCACTGGTGGTCTAGTGGTAGAGGCCCCGCCTGCCGATCCTAAGGTCATGGGTTCAAAACCAGTCGTGCACCAATAAGTTTTTCTGTTCAAAAAATTATGTGCACAGTGCACTGGCACTGTGCACATAATTTTACACTACGCGCGATGTTTTCCTTCACCTTTTGAGAGTACTGACTCTCAAACGGTGAAGGAAAACATCGCGCGGAAACCGGGAAGTGGTAAAACCTAAAAAGTTCTATAGCATGTGTCAAGTGCTCGAAAGGAGCCCCTTGAGGCGCACTTAAGATCCTTTCACCACACTGTTTCGAAAGAAAACTAGTGACACGACAAGAAGAGGAGTAGGTACATCAATTTGCGTCAATAGCACCTCAAACACGTTAAATAACACAGTTTGACACCTCAGATGAAGACGATTTCAAAATTTTGTAATTTTTGAGCGTTATTCATAATATTTATCATTTTAAAAACATTCCTTAGAATATGATTAAACAAAAGATAGCTGAATGTGTTTAGTCACAAAATAATTTCATTCGAGTCCTTCGTAGTAATGTCAAGAAGTAAAAATGTGTAAATCTCAGTCGATTGTATCAAGTCGTAGTTGGGTTGCTAGTCGTTGTTAGGTGCATGGTTATCAGATGAAACATAAAATTCATGTTACATACACACAATAACTGGTCACACACGATGGTTTATTTAATTCCCGTTTATAACATATACTTTTTATATTACTTTCTTTCTATAAATCCTTTTTTTTTTATACCATTAGCTGATGGAACAAGCAGATGGCCCACTTGATGTTAAGTGGTAACCATCACCTATAACAAAGCATTGCCTCGTAAGTCACGCACGATAGGAACGTGCCCTACGATGCACTGCCCTGCGTCCATCAACTTGAGGCATACAGATGTTAAGCCTCATGTGCCTTACGCGAAAGTTTGTCAGTATGGATGGATGGATGGATGGATGTTTGTTACTCTTTTAAAAACTACTGAATGGATTTTAATGAAAATTAACAATAATATAGCTTATACATCAGAATAACACATAGGCTACATTAATTTTTACATACATTTATAAAGATATTGTGTGACTAATCCTGCGCAGACGAAGTCGCGGGAACCAGCTTGTACTTTATAAATAAATAACCACAAAGACGCATATATAGCAGACTTCTAATCTCTAATACTATAAGACTCAAAGTCCTGACTGACTGACTGACTGACTGACATATAGACAACGCACAGCCTAAACCGCTGGTCCTAGAGGAGTACATAGGAGTTGAAATTTGAGGAGTACATAGGTCTTATGACTTAGAGGTGTACTAAGAAGGGATTTTTCGAAATTCAACCCCTAAGTGTGTAAAAAGGGTTGAAAACGGTTGTATGAAAAATAGTATTCCTTGAACCTACAAACTTGAAACTTGGAGTACATGTACTCCAAGGCTTAAAAATAGGAAAGGCATTTTTAGTTTTTTAAAACTACCCTTAATAAGTGTGCAAAGGGATGTCAAAGTTTGTATGGGAGTTTTTTGACGCGTGGTGCGATTGACTTAAAACTTGGGGTAAATATACTATAAATAATTAAGAATGACACTTAATTTCTGATAATTACACCTACAAACCACGCTCACCACTTTAAAGCGTGCGAAGCCGCGAGAAGCTGCTAGTCCATGAATAATTATTATCTTTTATTATTTTTATATCTTATTATAATAATAATACAAGCCTTTATTTCAGAAATTATTCGTTTATTAAATACTAGCGGCCTGTCCCAGCTTCGCAAGGGTGGATATACATTTTTTGAACATTTTAGGATAAACTTAGAACGTAGGTTAGAGTCTCGCGTGTACTTATTTCGCACGCCCTTCTCCCTGAGTGAGTAAAAACGCGCCCCTTGGAACCGCGCGTTCACTAATAATATTTTAAAGCGAGCAAAAATTTTTAATTTCGTAATATCTTTTGAATGTCCGATTTGTAAAATTAAAAAAGTAATCTATAGGTATTGAAACAGTCTTGAATACGAAATGATTTATTTGGATAAGGATTAATATCAAGGTACAAATAAAGAGCCTTTTCTAGCGGCGGCATTTCAATTACATTTTTATAATAAAAGAACACTTATTGTGACATAACTACCTCTATAATAGATAGACATATGCTGTCGCGACATTTTTTGTAGATGATGACGTGTTCTGCAAAGTCATAGTACATTATTTTGTTCTATCATCAATAGTTTTCGCAGCGCACGCGATGTAAGGTTTTTGTTTTCCACCTTGGGTTACATTATTGGAGTTTTAGTAAGGATCCGTGATTTTTTTGAAAATATAATATAGCCTATGTTACTCAGGGATAATGTAGCATTCTAATGGTGAAAAATTTTTTGAAATCGGACCAGTAGTTTTTGAGCCTATTCGTTACATACAAAAATACAAACATACAAAAATACAAATCTTTCCTCTTTATAATATTAGTGTAGATAGTGTAGATGTAGATTTTAATATATTAATATGTTTAGGTCATGACATCGACAACAGTAGTATCTGTTTGTCACAAATCGTATTCAATTTGATCGTTAGCTACATTATTTAATTTGTGTTATTGTAAATAAACAGGTAATAATTTTTGTTTTGCTACAAATTATAATTATTAAGATTAGTATTATTACACTGTGAAGATTTGAATGCAATTGTATTATTATTATTATTTATATTTTTTTAAATAATTTGCTTGTATCTTTGGTTGAATTTATTTTTTCTATGACATTGGTAGTTCCTAAATACAAAATACAAATAAAAAAATATTTATTCGGTAAACTGTAATGGTGATATATGTAATGTTTTAAATAAATACAAAAATGTATATTTGTTTTCAGTGACAGTGAGTGGGGATCGAACTCGCATCCTATAGCACAGAAGGCAGAGCTACAACCAACTGAACAATGAAATCGCTTATGTATATTATTTCCCGCTACATTATATTTTATTTTTATTTCATTATTATATCTGCAAGGCCTAACGGTAATAAAATTGATACGAAATGAGATTGCAAATTCTAAGCTGTTGAATGTTACCTTTTTTCGAAACTCATAAGAATTTGATTGCTTTGTCAACATTCATTATTCTTAGGCTCTCATTTCAGACGTAATAAACTGAAGATGATACTTTACGGGGTATCGATTCTCATAACAACAAAACCACGGGGACTTTCACCTAGGGAATCGCGCTCACTTGGATCACGAGCTTCGCCTCACTTAAGTAGGCATTTCCGCTCGCCATAGAACTTAGCGTTGGAGCTGGTGATGGGTGAGTTTATTACAAAATCATTATCATCAGGCTCTAGTAGTCCACTGCTGGACAAAGGCCACCCCTATACATTTCCAGGAAGAACGATTCTGAGCTCTCTGCATCCATTTTATCTGTGTCAGTCGTTTTCTCTGTGTATGCTTTTATGTGTGTTAAATAAAAAATCATTCATTATTTAATTCATTCATAAATTTCCAGGAAGAACGATTCTCTCTGCATCCATCTTATTTCCGCGATCCTCACAATGTCGTCAGTCCATTGGTAGAGGACGTCCCTCGCCTCTTATTAACGAATGCCAAATTTAAAACTCACAGCGGATTCCACGATCACTTGAGTGAATGTTGTTGACGGAATCGCGCTACTGAACCGGTTTGTGTATCACGCTTGTATTTTACGTCTCCTTTTGTCAGCTCAAGATAAGCGTCTCAAACTCTAAAACACTGACTTTTTATGCTGGAGAGCTCATAAAAATGATTGGACAGACTTGAGCTCTTACTGAGAGCATAAAAATAAAACCAAACTAAGCTAAGTACTAGCTTTTACTATTTACTTATTGCATTTTTGTACATAAATTTTGTGCTAAGAATGTTAAAATAATCTAAAACCTTTATAAATTGAGTTCAACATAATATTTAATGTCTTAATATTTGCCATTTTTTATTTTGTGTTATAGCGTCGGTGCAACCTAGGAGAAAATAACTACTGCAAAGTGGGTATGTGCCAATGTAGTATCTGGATGTACCTACCTCTGTCTACCTCTTTAGACATCTTCAAAGCATCTTGATTTAAAATGAATATTATAAAGATCTAAGAGTTAATATTTAAAATTTAGCTTCGAATTATAAACTAGATTATCTTTTATTTACAGTTTATCTGTTTGAAATAGTATTTAAGTCTTAATAAAGTCCTATCTTGCACTATTTATCTCAATTATTTTTGTAGGGCAAGGTTGAGCTGAAAGTTACTGAAACAATCAAAAACAATAACTTGCCGTCCAAATATTTACTAAACTGCCAAAAGTTCGCTATAATTTTATTGTAAACGAAGCGTGTCGGAAAAGAAAGGAATCATTCGACAACAGTTACCTAAAATAGCATCTGAACAGTTGTACGACACGAGAACGTGTGTGAGCAAGCTGATACACCGTGTATCATTTGAGACAATGGTCCGTTGATTGGTTTAGTTACACAGAACAGACTTCCGATCCCTGGCCGGCGAAGCGGAACGTGACCGTACTGCATGATCAATTTGACACTTTTTTGAACGTCACAATCCTAACAAAACCTATCCCACGAAACATACAGCAAAACAAACCTTACCCCTCTGAAATAAGACCACAAATATCCGAGCAAGAATTTATGGTTCGAAGTACAACGTTGTAAAAGATTTCACGAAATAGAATACCCGAAAAGAAATTGCACAGTGGACAATCTTTTCAGAACACTTTTAAAACGTTGCTGATTTTCCAGTTTCAAAATCGGGAAGATTGATGACAGGAACCGACGGTTACCTTCAGGGAGAATGGTGAAAATCATTAATCATTTCAAAAATAATACAGTACTTTATTAAAACATCATGGGAGAGCTAAAAGTACACAAAGTATTGCCGTACTATAACTCTCTTTCTATCGTAAAGATCGGTATCTACCTGCGAGGCGTGAGACTCTTTAGAGGGTATAAATTTTAATTGGTACACACAAGTAGGTTTTTTGAAACACGCTACAACTTAATCGTCTTAGGATTGTCGGCTAATGAGCGGAAAGGTTGTAAACGTATTAACAACGCGGTGGTCCAAGACTTTAAAGTAAGCCAAATTAGACGCGATGTTCCTCAGAAACAAAGCCACACAAAAACATGTTTCGGTTTGTAGTTGATCGAAAACGATCGCCGTTTTTTGATCGAGTGAGCGAAGCGAACGAAGATCTTAGTTTCAACTTGGGCGATTTGGCATTTTATGTATGTATGTATGTATGTATGTATGTATGTATGTATGTATGTATGTATGTATGTATGTTTGTCTGGCGATAACTTTAGAACCGTTGATCCGATCTGCATGAAATTTGATATGTCGATAGCTTGTACTTGAGAAATTTACTGGTAAGTATATGAGTAAAATCGGATGAAGGGTTTTTGAAATATGGGGTTTTTTAAGGGGGCAAAAATAAAAAAAGTGACTTAAAAAAATCAAGTTACATGTCATACGAAAGGGCTTTGTTTGGACATTCCAAAGCAATTTTTACTTTTTTTCTGGGACGCTCGGTTTTTGAGATACAAAATAAAAAGATAAATTAAGATAACCAGCGACCCAAGAGCTCTCATCTCTAAGAGTTTCGTTGGTATCAAGGTTTTTCTACTGGTCGTCCAGTTCCTTTGATTTTTCTTATTTTTTTTTCTTGAAATAAATTAAGGAAGTACTCAGTTCTCATAAAATGGTGACAACGACCAGGTCTGATGATGGAGCCAAGGTCTGTTCAACGGAACTCTTCAATAAATAGGCCAATAGAGTTGAAACTTGGTTACCGTACCAAGTTAGTAGGCGGTAGTCAGAAAAAAGTGCAAACATAATGTTTGGACTTGCCTTTGACTACCACCTACTCAAAGTTTTGGTGCGTTCGTCGGGTCGCATCACGAGATCTCAGTTCGGGGCGAACTACTAGTTAATGATGTATCATTCAATGAACGTACGTTAATAAAAATTCGGTAGGCGATCGAATAGAATGTCTATTAGACATATCAGATTGTCGATGACGTATTAAAGCATTAAAATAAGTTATACTAAATAAATAGCCGATGCGTTTAATTTACATAAATCAATGCTAACAAATGACGGTATACATTTGATGAGATCGAGGCTGTCTTTTAAATGAAACTTAATCGAATAATTGATTATAATAATGGAACAATCGAGTGATTAGTTGAACAAAAAGTAAGACAATGAGTTATTATTCATCGGATAGATTTCTTTTGTCAGTTCATAAGATAGTACAGTCAATAATAGCTTCACATCTGACATGACCACCCTAAAATTAATATCACAACAGACTAAAATTTACTCACTAATAACGATTTTAGTAATCATAAAAAAAATTAATGTATTATAAAATTTATGCTACAAAAAAAAAAATTAAAAAGTTATAAACGTCTTGGTAATTTTGAATGCACGTCACTTAAATAGTTGTAAAGCGATTTCTGTTGCTAAGCGTACAGAGTATTTTATCCGACAGCTCGGGTCATTGACCGATCGTTTTCATCATTTGTTTATACGATCAGTGAATGATATGATCTAACGATGAACAGTCAGATTTTTCGTATCGATATCAAAAGGTTAGTTTCTTAGATTTATAATGTGTCAGATTTGTCCGAGCTACAGTTTCTTAGACCACTGTTAACGTAATATTATTAGAAATATCTGAGCATAAATTGTTTGTACTGGTATAAAGAGGATGGAACTGGTAAAAGAAGCATCGGTTCTAGAGAACGTTTTTTTTTATTCAACTGCTGATGGAACAAGCTGATGTTAAGTGGTAACCATCACCTATAACAAAGCATTACCTCATAAGTCACGCACTATATTAACGTGCCCTACGATGCACTGCCCTGCATCCATAAACTTGAGGCATACAGATGTTAAGCCTCATGTGCCTGTCATTACACCGGCAACCACACTCTTCACCGAAACACAGCAACACTGCTTGGCCACTACAGACACGTTGTCTTGGACAACAGAAAAAGGCGTTACCCCACCTTTCGATCGTAAGGTTATAGGTTCGAATCCAGTCGTGCACCAATATATTTTTTTAATGTATTATAAAGAATTTGAATATTGAATAAAACAGTTTTTTTTTTGATAAAATACCTAGTAACACTTCATCGTAGCATCGCTTCATCCTAGGTAAAGTTATAGAAATAGACATTTATTGATTTATTACATAAACACACAGAAGCCACAATGGCTTTGTGCCTACATAATCTAAAAAAGTTCTATAACATGTGTCAAATGCTCGAAAAGAGCCTCTTGAGGCGCACTTAAAATTCTTTCACCACACTGTTTCGAAAGAAACTAGTGACACGACAAGAGAGAGAGAAAAAAAAAACGGTTTGCCAAAAATTACGGCCTGTCACCAATATAAAAAGATCTCCGCTTTCAAGGAGACCCTGGCTTTAGTTAACTGTTATGCTGATGACCATCGCTGGTCATTATCTGGATACTTTATAGGTAGGTACTATCGCCTCGAGTGATTGTGTTGAAAGCAATTGGGATACATCGATTAAGACATTAATCCTTCGACGAATAACGAGTGGCTGAAGTTATCATTGCAGTCTCCATCTTTGTCTTTAGATTTTAAACTGATATTATAAATAATTCAATATCGCAAATAAAAAAAACTACCCGTCCACAAATACACAACCTTTGAAAATTTACCTATTAAACACAAAAAAATATCCAAATCAATTCATAATTGATGGATTGATCGCGTAGCAAACATACAATTAAAAAAACATACATTCTATTTCAAAAAACCTTCTCGTTTTCTGAAGTCGATTAAAATACAGAAACAGCCTCAAACTATTTTTTTAAGAGTAGTAGAGCTCTATGTTCATCAAACAAATATTTGTTCTCGGTGGGAATCGAACCCACGGCCTACGGCGCAGAAGGCAGAGCCACTACCAACTGAGCTGTGAAGGCTGTCAATCAGGTGATTGACAGGATAAACAATCGACATTTATAATTCACTACACTTTTTTTTCTGTCCAAAGCTCAGGATACTAGTGCTATTATTAAGTTCCTTTTCTTCATTTGATATGGTCTTAAACAGTCTTAACATGTTCAGTAAGGTCTTACCAGCACATGATGTGTGGAAATATATATCAGTATTTGACCCCCATTTAATAAGTTGTACGACGGTAAGAGGATTACGGACGACTGGGAGGCAATAAATTGTGGAATCTTTATAATTTTTAGTCGTCCGGCGATTTCTTAGCGTCATAAATTTAGTATCGTTATACAACGGGAGCCTTAAAGGTGTGGTAATACTAATATGTAAATGTAACATTAAATACTTGTAGAGAAATAAATTAAAAATTCTACGAGAGTCTGCAAGGTGACAACAGAATAATATGAACTGACTTACTTAACAATGCGAAAAAACTAAAAAAAAAAAATTAACACCTTACGGGTAAGGTCCATGTTCGTCCAGCTTACTTCCAAATACCACATTTGGCACCTACCCACTGCATTCATTAGTATTCCATACGTGACAGGTTGTAAGCTTATGGACATTTCAGACAGCGTTATCGAAGCAGTGATCCCTTGCGTCTAAACACAAGTTTTCTACTTAGTTAGAGCAAGGAGTCAAACACTTGACTATGCAAGGTTTACGAGTGCATCTTACCTAAAACTTTACTAAAACTTACTTAAGCCTACCTAAATGTTATGTGTATTTTAAAATATATGTAAACTTGTCTAAAAATGTAAACCTTTTAGAAAATAAATATATATTATTATTATTATTGTCAAGTCCTAAACTAAGCAAAACTTGTACCTACAGGAACAAAATACCCGACTTTTTTTTCAACAAACAAATATGTTTTATATCTACTATTTTGTCTATTGTGTCTATTTATCATAGTCAAGTTTTACTAAAAAGACTAACATTCTAATGATACAAGGGTTCCAGGATAAAATTCTAAGATAAATTGTAAATGCGCCTTACGGTATGCGGTAAGTACAAAAATGATAAAAATATTAGAGTATGTCATAAAATAATAACGTATGCTATAAAAAAAACGAACAAAAACAACATACAATTACTTACTACACTTTTTTGAATCCCATATTGGTATGCATCGATCGCTTAAATAGGTACTCAGAGATAAAGTTGTTATATATAAGGTGTGTTGCGTTTGTATATTTTTACTGCTTAAGCCCCGACTAATTCTTAAGGAGAGTCGTAATAGACTTATTTTTATTATAGCTTGATCCTGCCCCATTTTTATACTACTTATTGTCAAACAAGCAGATGTCTTTACCTGATGTTAAGTGGTAACCATCACCTTTAACGAAGCATTGTCTCTCAAGCCGCGTAGGAAGGTGCCCTACGACGCACTGCCCTGTGTCAATCAATTTGAGGCATACAGATGTTAAACCGCATGTCCCTTCAAACCGAAACACAGCGTTGCTGCTTGGCGGCAGAAAAAGGCGTGGTGGTAGTACTTCCCCGAACGAGCCCTTCACAAAGAGCTCTACTACTCTTCTTAAAATACATGCTCGAAAGGAGCCTCTTTGGGGCGTACTTAAGATCCTTTCACCACACTGTTCCGAAAAAAACTAATGACATGATGAGATGAGATGAAAACCTCAATAATTATAAACTTCCATTATAAAATATATAATTATTATATAATGAAGGCATTTTATTATCATTATCTGAACGAATAGGTATTACAAAACCGCAATGAGCTAATCCAGAAGAATCACTTCATTAAATAACTTTGTTTCATGTTTCCTAACATATCGATGTACCCCATTAGAAATTAAGCTATAAAGTTGAAGTAGACGCGAAGCTGAGCGCCGCGGGTAGTCAAAAGCATAACACATTTTACAACTATTAAAGAAGACAGACGGACTGTACGTACCGGTTTTAGTACAGGTACATCTCACTCAAACATCATCATCATCAGACGAATGAATGAATGAATGAAAATGCTTTATTGTACACCTTACAAACGAACAAAATAAGAAACAAATAATTACAACTATAGATATGTACAATGGGCGGTCTTATCGCCAAAAAGCGCTCTCTTCCAGACAACCTTTGGATGGAGAGGAGCCTATAATATGATGGTTGGTTTGGGTCAGATCAACATCGTGAGGTAATCGGCATGACGTAAACATTTTTTTTTTAATGAGCCTCTGTCTCCTGGAATAGCGTTAGCTGTAACCCAAGAAGACCCTTACTATAAATTGGTGTTTAAATTTAGATAATGCTTAAAATTGGCGCTGTCTCTGTTTGCCATAACGCATTGGTAAGAGATGGCAATAGTTTAAGCATATTTTATCGTTTTACAGATTCTTTGTAGTAAGGCCGTTTAAGTTCTAAAGACATGTGTCAAGTGCTCGAAAGAAGCCACTGTTTAGAAACTAGTGACACGACAAGAAGAAGATCATCATCAGTCTGAAGAAGCCCACACCACGTGCCACCACTATATAATATTATATAACACACAGACAGAGAACAAACATCTATGTTCACCACACAAATGTTTGTTCTCGGTGGGGATCGAACCCACGGCCTACGGCGCAGAAGGCAGAGCTACTACCAACTTAGCTGTGAAGGCTGTGACTTATTTTTAGTTTTAGATGAGATTGAGATATTCATTCGCAAGCTTTTCGTCACCTATAAAATGAGACCGTTTAGACCGTTCTGCTCCAACGTCGGCTACATCGTCGCTTACCATCAGGTGAGATTGTAGTCAAAGGCCGGTCTATTCATTGTAAAAAAAAAAGAGATATTTGGTCGTAAGTTTTGTCAATATTGTTCTGAACACAAGTTGTCGTCTTGGTTAGAGGCAACTCATAAACCCACTCATTTACAGCAAAACTTAGTTAGCGGTCTTACAATGTATTATTTATTATGAAAACACACTTTATTGTAGGTATTTTTAGTTTTGTGTCTGTTTATTAGACACTACAAAAATGTGTGTGTATTTTTATTATTTTTTAAATTTTATATGGACGCAATACTGTTTTTTTTAATGAAATAAGAATTGACGTTTTTTCATTTATTACTACAGAAATAAACCAAGAAAAAAAAAAAAAGTAAAGTAAGGTAAAACATTTATAGCAGTAGGGCATTAACAATTTAAAGGTTGAGATACTGTCCCTAACATTACTATGTTCCAAGTTTACGACGGCCATAGACGATCTAGCAGTTACTACTTCAACGGGAACCCACCACGATACCAATAACTGTTTGAAACCAAAGTTATTGCATGTAATGTTTGTTTAAAGCCTTTTTGGTGCTTAAAATTAAAAAAAAATACCGTCCGTAGACGTTTTACGTGTAAGAGAGGTTGATAGTCGAATGTTAGTTTTATGGTTATGGTACTGTGTAAACGGTACAAGTGCTTACTGTACTAAAAATAACAGAGAAAGACATAGGTAGGTTTAGTGTGGGTACTTTGTTTTTATAAGTAACTTTTCTATGTCTTACTGAGACACATTTTTACTACAACGTGTTAATACGTTAAGCTAAGCTATAAATAGTTTTTGTATACCTAGAGTACCAACAGAAGGTCTACTTTATCTCTGGATCTCTCATTTTGTTTTAAGTTTTAACTATTGTCGATTATGTTTTTATGTTAGGTTAACAGTTCCGTAGATAGTTCCACTTCATTTTACCACTCTAAATAATAGTCTTTCTGTGTGTGTCAAATAAACGTATTCTATTAAATGTAAAATTAGCTACTGCAAAATGTCGTCAAATGCAAAATGAAATTTTTTGACAGTCTACCTTCCTTATACATAGAACCAAAATACGTTCGGGGAAGTATTACCACCACGCCTTTTCCTGCCGCCAAGCAGCGTTGCTGTGTTCGGTTGAAGAGTGTGGTTGCCGGTGTAATTACAGGCACATGAAGCTAACATCTGTATGCCTCACGTTGATGGCCGCAGTTAGTGCTCTCGTTATTGAAAACTTTAATTAATTAACAATTTTGGTTCAAAACCATTAGGTTACACTATTACATATCAATTTAAGGCACAATCAACAGTTTTTGTAACATGTATGGCATTTTATTTGTTCTCAGATAGAAACAAACACTCAAAATAACTTTTCCAGAATCACCTCTACGTGTCCTTCGAACCTATTAACTACTACTAAGCGTAAATTTAATGAGTTTTTACACATCGCCTCCTATAAAACTCCTATAAATCGGACTTAACCATTTCTGAACTCTGGGCCTCAAGCTCATCTGAATTCCTATGAAACTAAAATTAATCCACACCGATTCTTGAAACACATCAAACGCGAGTGATGATCCAAAAAGTGCTCTGTGACAGCTCAGTCGACAACTTACTCCAACAACTTTTCCATATCACTACAATTTAATAACTGACGATTTCTAGCCCTTATTACAAGAGCTTAAGGTTGAGTTTGGCAATGGTTTTCATAAGGAAAGGAAATTTAAGGGTGGTTTTGTCAGAGATGTCACTCATTCAAAGTTTAACGATCGACCTAATAGCGTTTTTAAAGCAGTTCCCAAAATCCTTGAAACGTGCCTCGAGCGTCAACAAATCTGAAAGTGAATCTGTTGGATTATTTTATAATACTCTTGATGTCCCTTTGAACTTTTTTCATTTGAAACGATACTTTGATTGCTATCAATTTATAAGTATGTACCTGATACATAAGTATAAAAGATTTTAATTGACAAGGATTTGTTTGAAAATTTACCTGTTTCGAGTTTTCATCAGCCTTATTTATTGAGTTTTTCAATAATTGGCTGAGTGAATTTTCTACCCTGGTATTGAAATTTGTTTTTTTAAACACCAGTTTATAAGTATGAAAATCTTAAAATTCATAAGGCTGGGATTATGTATGAGTTTTAAGATTTTGACAGCAGTTTAAAATATAATTATGACTTAAAATAACACAACAGAATATCGAATCGAAATGCTGGTCGAATATCCCACGGTACTTTTCAGAGTTTTAAATGAAGTGAAGTAATTTATATAAAACAATTGAGACACTTAGCTACGCTAGGTCACCTAAATTACTTTTTTTTTCTGCAAAACATCGGAGTACATGTAAATTTATAAAAAAATTGCACACAATTTAGCAAAAACGGTCCGAGGGACTATTATTAACGTGATTACTTTATTAGAAACGCGATCAACGGAGCGTGTAGTTCACCACAAAGTATTCATATAATTATGCATCATTTGAAAATAATTACATCTATCATTAACTCATTATGTTCTTTTTATAAAAATGTTGAGCTGATTTCTTCTTCTGCTTCTTGTCGTCCAAAGAACTAGTGATTCTTTGGAAACAGGGAGTGAAAGGGTTTGAAGTGCGCCTCAAAAAGACATCCTTCCGGTTGGTTAGTAGCCTTCTGTCCGTAGGCCGTGGGTGGACACAAAAACAATATTTTTTGTGTCCATAGATGTTTGTTCTCTGTCTGGGTGTTATTTAATAGTATAAGTAGGTATGTATTTACAAAAAAATATGAGTATATCAGCTATCTGGTTCCCATAATTTCAAGCTTTGGCTTAGTTTGGGGCAAGGTAGTGCTGTGTGGAATGTCCACCCATTCGCACTAAACGTTTTGCTTCTACATTTATTATGCGAACTGCCAAGGAGTGGAACTCATTGCCGTCGTCTGTCTTTCCTGATCACTACTACTTGGGTCTCTTCAGGCAAGAGTGAATAGGTGTCTTCTAGACCGTTCTGCTCCATCGTTGGCTTCATCGTCGCTTGTGAGATTGTGGACAAAGGACAGTCTATTAATTATTTAAAAAAAAAATAGGCTCTTTGGGCAATGTTTTTAGAACTTTTACTTGTATTTCTACTAATATGAGGAGATATTCTAAAAAAAATGATATTTGTATTTATAAATATATGATGGGATGTCTACCGTGATTGGGATTAATAACCATGCGTCTAGCTTTCAAAACTATAAAATCTTTATGAACATAATATTCACTTATCAACTTAATTGTGTGCTAATTTTAATTGTTTAATTTGGTTTGACTGTCAAAATCCCATATTTATTTGTATTTTTCATTGAAAATCTATAGTTTTATAATTCTATGCCTAAGCCATTCGTTTCATTTAAAAACTAAATACAAAATGAACATCACACAAGATAGATATCATAAATTTAATGATACAATTTCGCGTGCATTTATACCAGAAAATATTTGCACATTATGGTATGAAAATTCATTTAAAATACATTTCCAGGTCAGTGAATAATATTTTACATTCCTTCGTCAGTTAAAAGATGATATACGGGCAACTATGTTTGAGCAACCGCTGGCAATTTTGTTGGCGCAATCACATTGACCGATTTAACGAGAGAGCACACCTTGACCTTCTCAAGATATAAAGTTTTTTTATACCATTAGCTGATGGAACAGATGGCCCACCTGATGTTAAGTGGTAACCATCACCTATAACAAAGAATTGCCTCGTAAGTCACGCACGATAGGAACGTGCCTACGATGCACTGCCCTCCGTCCATCAACTTGAGGCATACAGATTAAGTGCCTCTTGTGCCTGTTATTATACCGGCAACCACACTCTTCAAACCGAAACACAGCAACGCTGCTTGGCGGCAGAAAAAGGCGTGGTGGTAGTACTTCCCCTTTATTTTTCCCATTTTTTTTTTAGTTTATTTAATCGCATTGTGAATATTTTGCGATATAACACTAAAGGGCATCAATATTTTAACACTTAGTTCAATTGATGTTCTTGTACGTAAACATAGTTATGAACAATTCATTATAAATTATGTTTAAACAATGAAGTAATGTTATGTATCAAAAAAAAATTGGGACGAAATGATTGTGATATCTGTTAGGTCTCAAATGGGTCAGCCGGTGGAATCAAACAGGAATAACCCAAGTATAATGATAAAACAATTTACCAAAATTTTGTTGTTCTTTTTTACAGTTGTTAGCAAAAACGTCGCTCTAAATCGCCCGTGCATAGAGATAGCTTACTCGTCTACATAATATTATGCCGTTTTGAAACAATTCGTACAGCAAGGTGGCATCCTGCGAATGTAACGTTGAAACGTTAAAAGCTAAAGAATAAACAGCGGGATATTTTTATACACGTGATATTTTATGACTCTAGCTATTAATTCCGCATACTTCGCTTTTACTGCTTTTTACTTTGAAAACTAATGCGTTGTCCAAAATCGTCGACGATTTTTGTCGTCAAGAATGTTTGTGACAGTTTGACGATAGTTGACGAGTATTTTAACTGGCTTACCTAATTGGTTTAGAAAGATTTTTATTAATGCTAAAAATAAGAACCGATTTGCTTCCAGTCCTGACTGTTCATAGAGACCAAGTCTCAGATGTTTGAGAATAGTCTACAATTTTATTAAAATAAAAAATAGAGCTTTTTTTATTTTTAGAACTTTAGTATTTTTTATTCGCCTTTAATTAAAAATGAAGAGGTTTTTCTAATAGGTGCATGTTTTTTTATACTGGTTTGTTGATTAATACTTCTAAATAGCTGGTTTGCTGTCGATGGGGATTCTCTGTTGTGTAGAGAACAATTTGGATGAAGTAAGACAAAGACAGAACTTTTGTTTACGGAATATTAACATCTGTAAGCCTCAAGTTTCTGGATGATGCAATGCTTACCACTTTACATCAGGTGGCGCAATTTATTATTTATATTACTTGCTGATTTAACATGAAGAATGTTCAGCCTTGAAGATGAACACAGCCTTCACAGCTCAGTTGGTAGTAGCTCTGCCTCCTGCGCCGTGGGCCGCGGCTTCGATTCCCACCGAGAACAAATATTTGTGTGATGAACAATGTTTGTTCTCTGTCTGGGTGTTATTATATATTATAAGTATGTATTTACAAAAAAAAAGTATATATGTATTATGTCAGCTATTTGGTTCCCATATTACAAGCTTTGGCTTAGTTTGGGGCTAGGTAGTACTGTGTGGAAAGTCTACCAATATTTATTTATATTTATATAAAAAATAAAGTGAGTTTTCAACAAAAGCTGCTTTTCTGTGCAAACAAAGATCTAAGACAGCGTCAACAAATTTGCGTTTAGTTCTGAAACATCCTGGGAATAGCGACAAAGACTAAGCTTAAGTTTATAAGGAACGTCTCAGCTACTAACTTAAAATGCTGTTAGTACCTACCTACTTTGCTCAAAAAAAGACGGACAAGCGCGAGCGAGACCATCTTTTTTACTATGAGTACTTTTGCTTTTCTGCCTTTTCCTGCCGTCAAGCAGCGTTGCTGTGTTTCGGTTTGAGATGTGGGATTGCTAGTGAAATTATTGGCACATGACGCTTAACATCTGTATGCCTCAAGTTGATGGATGCAGCGCATTACATCATAGGGAACGTTCCTATCGAGATCCAGTTGTAACCATCACCAATTTTGTGATGGTTGCCACTGATTTCCTCACGGTGTTTTTCGTCGCCGTTTGAGAGCTCAACATTTTGCACTTTCATTTTATTTTAGTAAGAAGCACAATTTGAAGATTAGGTATTGCAATTTTTTACATGTTGATAGTTTTGACATAATAGCCTACGCCAATCATACAGTCAAGTAAAAAATAGTTAAAAGTAGAATATAAAGAATACCCCAACACTAGTAGTAGTAGCACCGCAGGTGGCAGGTAGCACTAGCACCGCAGGTGCTCTACAAGGAATAATATCTGTGCTCTAAAATCGGTGCTCTAAAAATTGGTGCTCTATGAGGAATAGCCCGTTATTTCACTTACTGTTATTTCATTACATTTATTGAATGCGGATGTTCATCAATAAATAATAGCTTAGGTCTAGTTTTAGCACAGGTCAAGTACATTTAATGTCATCAAGTATTTATTCTATAACAATAAGAAAAAAAAAAGTTAACATCAAAATAAGGAATAGGTACGAACAATTATCGAACGGAACCCTACAAAGTCGGGCAAAGTGGGTGGCTGAGCCATCGAGCCATCTTATCCTGTACTTGAGACAGAAACAATTTACAAAACAGGAGTGTATAATAAGGTGAAAATATTTTTCTTGATAATGGTGTCGTTTTTGTGTTTGCATTAATTAGACAGCGCGTAAATTATAGTGGTCTTCGTTGTTTCAGTTTATAAGAAAGAGACGGCAATATTTTAGAGGTATCAAATTTGGATAGTTTAGGATAATGTAAAATTTTAACATCACTAAAATTGGTGCTGCCGAGTTTAACGTAAATAAACCACATTTTAAAGAAAAATACTTATTTCAGAATGTCAGTCTGATTATGATAATTTGAACAAAACAGTAAACATAATGATTCTTCATATTTGATACAATTTAATTAAGTAATTTTAATTAATTAGCTGATACAACAATTTGTAATAAAGTGGTTTTTTATCAAAAAAAAATACCTTGAAAACTTGTTTGAATCAAAATGATATTTTTGGTGAGTTTTCGTGACGTTATTTTTCAAAATACTGTTTTTTTATACTACTTGCTGATGGAACAAGCAGATGGCCCACCTGATGTTAAGTGGTAACCATCACCTATAACAAAGTATTGCCTTGCAAGTCACGCACGAAAGGAACGTGCCCTACGATGCACTGTCCTGCGTCCATCAACGTGAGGCATACAGATGTTAAGCCTCATGTGCCTGTAATTACACCGGCAACTACACTCTTCAACCTGAAACACAGCAACGCTGCTTGGCGGCAGAAAAAGGCGTGGTAGTACTTACCCGGACGAGCCACACACAAAGAGCTCTACTACTCTTAAGGCGAAGACAAGAGCTAATGTGACTCTCGCTCGCACGTTTCTACATGTTGAAAGATATAAAATCACTAAACTCTTTTTCGAAAAATCGCAATCAACCATTTTGTGTGCAATCACATTGCACACAGTTTAGTAAAAATATCTTTTTGATCGATACATGTTTTCCTACTCAAAAGTTTGCTTTCCTAGTTTTCGTACATAAGCTAACTTTTAGGTACGAAAACTTGTATCGATCAAAATTAAATTTTTACTAAACTGTGTGCAACGTGATTGCACACAAAATGGTTGATTGCGATTTTTCGAAAATGAGTTTAGTGATTTTATATCTTTCAACATGTCGAAACGTACAAGCGAGAAGTTGTTTGATAGTTGTCAGCCCCTTAAACTGTTTGACGGACAGCCTCTTAAGATCAGTTTATTTATTGGCGCTGGTTTTGATGTGTTTTATGGCACGAATTAAGTTCTAGACTATTCAAAATTTCACCATCGAACCCTAAGAACCCTCCACGACTTTTATTATCCAAAATTAGCTCACACTGAAAGTTGTACTACGTACTTTCGCACGTTTTACGACCGCTAATAATAAAGAATTTCAAATTATTTTCACCGCCAGTAAAAAAGGCACAAACGAGTTTTACTTAGCGCTAAAAAACTTTTACATTATTACCTTTCTCGTTCACGTCTCGGCTGTCCCTGATGGCGAATGACACTCGGAAAACTTGTAATTTTATGGCGCAAGTAACCTTAGGTTTTTATAAATCGAGCTTTATGAATATATTACTAAAGTAAATAGTACTGCTAAGTTCACAGATCGTCAGGTGCCCAAATACAAAAGAATAAATCTCAGCTAGAAACGTAACTTATCTATGCCCCCGTTAAGATATCGACTGATCATACCGCTGTTCAAGTTCTTTGAGATTCTTACTCCCGAGACTTCAACAGCCCTAGGTGTACACGAAACCAAAACTTGAATTGATTTTGATACCAAGAGTACTTAGTTGGAGTTGTCTTATGGGATTATACTTATAGGGATTACAACTGTTATCATGTTTGTTTCATTATAGGTATATATATATATTACTAACTAATACTAACATAGCGAATAAGTTAGACTGTAAGTTTAGCAAAGTATGGACCAAAATTGTCTGAATCAATAAATAAATCATCATCATCAGGGTGAAGAAACCCACTGCTGGACATAGGCCTCGCCTTTACATTTCCAGAAAGAACGAGTCCGAGCCCTCTCCATCCACCGACTTCCCGCGATCCTGACAATGTCGTCAGTAGGATGGTCGCCATTCGAGAACCTTTATTCCCCAACGGTTATCAGTATAAATCAATAATTATTATTATATACAGAATCACTTTGAAACGTCTTAATTCTTAGTAAATCTAGGTACCAGTTCTAAACGACCAAGCCTTAAAGAAAAGGCAACAAATTAACAGCTTGGTTCCTGACGTTCTTTTGCATGATCCTTGTTGCAAAATATATTAACGAAGCTCCAGTGTGGTGCTAATCGAAACTAGTCCGGACTCGTCCGGACATCCCAAAAGCCGGACAAGTCCAGACACGTCCGAGAACGACCGGACAAGTCTGGAAACGTCCGGACATCTAGCAACACAGCGTCCCCGCGGGGCAGAGTAAGTGGCGTGATGCTTTCAGTTCCAATAAAACTTTCCTACGCGACTGCTGTTTCAATCTTCGCAAATCTAATTTGTGTTTACTTTTCATCTGCTTTTCAGTGGAGGCTTTGAAGACCGCCATAGAGGTTATATTAGACCAAGTAAGACGAGAGATTTACATACATTTTTATGTCTTTTTTTATTTGTTTATACATCTAGCTGATCGGACAAGGGCTCGTCCTGGAAAGTACTACCACCATGCCTGTTTTTGCCGCCAAGCAGCGTTTTTGCATTTCGGTTTGAAGAGTGTGGTTGCCGGTGAAATAACAGGCACATGAGGTTTAACATCTGTATGCCTCAAGTTGATGGACGCAGGGCAGTGCATCGCAGGGCACGTTCCTATCGTGCGTGACTTACGATTCAGTGCTTTGTTATAGGTGATGGATACCACTAACATCAGGTGGGCCATCTGCTTGTTCCATCAAGTTGTATAAAAAAGGCTTTATAGTAAAACCTAAAAAAACCACCTAAATCATTTTGGCACTATTGTTGAATATTTCATTCTTTATTATATTTGTATTAACTGGGAACATACATTATTTAAAATCTGAAATGATAATCAAAACATAATCCACTCACAGATATAAATAAAGTACTAGCGGTCAAATGAAGTAAATTACATTTGATTTGCGACTCGCTACCGTAGATCGCGCGGTCACGAATCTTTCTATGAGAACGCCGGTGCCGGTAAGTGTACACATACGGGTCGGGAAATTGAATCTGCGTCTTAATATGTGCAATAACTTGTTCTGATGTTTGTTACGGCGTTTTTTGGATCTTTTGAAAAGCAAACTTGCTTTTCACTATGTATAACTGTCCACTAAACTGGATATGGAAAAAAATGCCCCTAACGCTTAAGAAAGAAAGAAAATGTATTTATTTGTCACAAAAACATAATATGTGGACCTAAATTTAAAAGCTATTGTAATAATACAACCTAAATAAGAGAAATAAACGTAAAAACGAGACGCTTAGTAAAATATTTATCACTATAACATTATATTTCTTATGTACCCAGAAATTTCTATGACGCGAATGTTTAACCAGTTAGTAATAAAATACAAAAGAAAGACATTATATACTAAATACTATATCGTTTCAATTCGGAAAATAAAATGAAGCTGAAATTAAGCACTAAGATTTTATAATGCCCAAAAACATTCCTAAGATTTAGGTAATCTTTTATCAGCTCTGTTGGTAGTTACTCTGCCTTTTAAAAATATCTATAAAATAAAGAATTACTTAAAATTCTTCACCACACTGGTTCGAAAGAACTAGTGACACGATAAAAAAAAAAACAATAATCTAAAACAAACCATTGCTTCCATAAACAAGCAATGGTTTGTTTTAGATTATTGTTTGTTTTATTGAAGAAGAATAGAATATAAATTAATACCTCTAGATACAGAAATATCACCTCGCTATTCTTGACAATTATACAGGCAAAATTTAAACCCGATTTTCGAATCGAGCAAGCTTTATTTCATCTCACGTTGAACGATTAAGGCGATGACAAGAACTAATGTTATTTTTTCTCGAACGTTTCGCCATGTTGAAAGATATAAAATCACTAAACTAAATTTCTAAAAATTCCAATCAACCATTTTGTGTGCACACAGTTTAGTAAAAATTTAATTTTGATCGATACAAGTTTTCCTACTCAAAAGTTTGCAACAGTACGAAAACTAGTAAAGCAAACTTTTGAGCAGGAAAACTCAACTAATACAAGTCAAAGTGCGAGCGAGAGGTACATTAGCTCTTGATGGCGATGACAAGAGCTGTTGAAAGATATAAAATCACTGAAATAAATTTAAATTAAAATAAATTCAAATTACCAGTTGTGTGCAATCGCACTGCTCACAGTTTAGTAAAAATTCATTTTGATCGTTACAAATTTTCCTACTCAAAAGATTGCATTACTAGTTTTCGTACTTATGCAGCTTTGGTTGATTGCGTTTTTTCAAAAATGAGTTAATTGATTTTATATCTTTTAAAATGTTAAAATGCGCGAGCAAGAGGTACATTAGCAGTTGTCTTCGCCTTAAATCCTGTTGCAACTGTTTACCGGTCGAACATTATACACCGAATGAGCATTGATGCATTGCATTCGATAATGCGGATCGTGGGCAATGCATCTCTCGTGTGGATTCAAATCTTGTTTGTCGTGAGACGGTGCCTTAATTAAACGATTTGATTGAAATCAAATCATCGTTTCTGGGCTAATGTATTCGAAGTTACGACGACGTACGTTTAACTGTTAAGTTATTGGGGCTTAAGGAGCAATGAGCTTGTAGTATTTTTTAGCATAACATTTTCGGTCATAACACATATTGAAGTATTACACGGGTATTTATCGCGTTTAACTTTATTATTTTCCCGACGTTTCGGCTATGTTGCAAGAGCCGCGTGTTCAGTCTGCCCATGACCTCGGCTATTGCAACATAGCCGAAACGTCGGGAAAATAATAAAGGTAAACGCGATAGATACCCGTGTAATACTTTAATGAGCTTGTAGTCTTTGGAATACTGCAAGAAGGAAGAATCTGATATTTTAGACTTGTACGTGCCGCTGACTACCCATCTAAGAAAGCTTCAAGGTCCCTGGACATTCATTTTCATATTCTGTCAGCCATCATCAATCAGCATAATAAGTCAACTGCTGATGGACATAGGATTAGGTCATTCGCCATTTCAGCTATTACATCAAATAAGATAGAGATAGCAAGTGACTTGACATGCGATTAGTTTTGATCGAGCTTTCAAAAACCGGCCGTATATCTGTCAAATAGAAGCTAAGCCTTACTAGGTTCAATTAATTCACGAAAAACTTGTTAAGTCTTTTTACAATCATGACAAGACAGCATCTGTAGACAGAAATACTGAAATGCAGATAAAAATATAAGAATAATTTATTATAAATCTGTTGTTTAATGTTCAATTATTTACAATCATCAAAGTCAAAGTCAAAAGGTATTTATTCAATAAAATCACAAGGATCACTTTGAAACTTCTTAAAGCTAGGTGACTCTAGGTGCCAGTTCCACGCGACCAAAGCCTAGAAGAACAGGCAACAAACTTACGGCTTGGTTCCTACAGTTCTTTTGTATGATCCTTTTACAATGTTATATAATACAATATTGAAGTTAAGTTATGCGTAGACATACAGAAAAAGGTAAACATAATCAAAAAATATGTAAAAGCTTTGGCTAATATACATTATATGACGTATGTAATAAGTAGTTAAAAAGTAAAAACATTTAAAAAGCCTTGCAAAAGTGACAGTTCATATGAATGAATGCCTTATAGGTTTTTCAGTAGCACAACTCTTTTGTCAAAGAGATGCGAAGCTACCATCTCTTTGAATACCCTCATTGCTTGCAAAACTACAACAATAATACCTCGTGTCAACTTTGGCTTTGCAGTTTGTGGAGGAAACAGCTAAGTCACTGTTGTAATGAACCCGACTACAAAATTTTTTGGCCATGACTGCATTTGAATGTTTTAACTGATAATTGAGAGCACTGGTAGTCTAGTCGTAGCGACACCGATCTAACCAATCGTGCACCAATGAGTTTTACTGTTCTAAAATGTATGTACACAGTGCATTGTGCTACTCTCAAACGGCGAAGGAAAAACATCGTGAGGAAACCGGCATGTCGTAGAAACTTAAAAGTTTTAAATCATAGTACTCGAAATAAACCTCTTTCAGGTGCACTTTAACTCCTTTCACCGCACTGTTCTGAAAGAATCAGTGACATGACAAGAAGAAGAAGACTGATAATTGAAGCAATGCTTTGTTTTTAATTATTGTTACCGCAACATAAGGTGGGAAAAAACGTCCTCAAAGTAGTATCAAATACCGCACAAATTTCTTCTTGGGGATTTCTAAGTCAGTCTAAGGGTAGTCAGGTACGTCCACATTTGGCACATATACCTACATTTGCAGTAGTTGGGATTCCATACGTGACATTTTGATCGTGATGATTTTGAAAACACATGGTGTGAGCTAGCTGTCCTGATCAATGTTTGAGGATGATAGCCAGTTAGCCCGCATACTCGGACCTTTAGTAAATTGCTCTTTTATCAGCGAACAAATTAATCGTGAGTAGGATTAGCCTTCCTTTACCTTTTTAATTGGTAAGAAGAAATAAAGCAAAATCTAGAAACCTAGAATTTTTAAATACGCTACTCGTATATTCGCAAGATACAAAGATAAAAAGTTACATTATACGTAGCCCTGACTAACCCCTTTAGAAATCTTTTAATTATCTTAAGTAGGAACTTGCATTTTGGTCTTCTATATTACTTTGATATAAATTTATATTCCTGGCAAAAGTACAAAAAATAGTAAGCTTTTAAGTACAAATGTGTGAGCCAGTAATAATTTGATGGGTGTCAGCCCCTTAATTAAAAGTTATTCAGCAGACTGTGAAATGTTATCGAATGTTCAGCTGTCAGATAAATGTATAAGTAAGGTTAATATGAGTAGACGGCCGTGTGATTCGGGTGACCGTTACGGTTTGGTTTAAGCCCCGGTTTCTTCAAAACGAATACGACCGAGCTTTGTTTTTTTTTATACTACTAGCTAATGGAACAAGCAAATGGCCCACGTGATGTTAAGTGGTAACCATCACCTTTATCAAAACATTACTGCCTCGCAAGGGATTTTTCCGGGGGCATTGTCCGGGGAAGTACTACCACAACGCCTTTTTCTGCCGCCAAGCAGCGTTGCTGTGTTTCGGTTCGAAGACTGGTTGCCGGTGTAATTACAGGTACATGAGGCTTAACATCTGTATGCCTCAAGTTGATGGACGCAGGGCATTGTGTCGTAGGGCACGTTCCTATTGTGCGTGATTTACGAGGCAATGCTTTGTTATAGGTGATTTTTACCACTTAACATCAGGTGGGCCATCTGCTTGTTCTATCAGATAGTTGTATATAAAAAAATAAAAAAAAAATAAGACAAACGAAGAAGATTGAAAAGTTTGTGTAAATTTAAGTTAGTATTAAGGAAAACTGTATTCGTTCCGAATAAAGGCTAATATTAGTTACAAAAAAGTTTGACGTGTGCTCGCGCTATGAAACAGTTCCCACTTTTGGTAAATTAATAGTTTAGCCCAAATTAGTAGCAGTAGGTATTCAATTTCATAGTGGTTTTGGTACTTTTTGTGAGACGCATTACATATTAATGAAAGCGTCGAAACGTCGAACACGTTTCCACTCTGTCATTTCAATCTATTATTTTAGTTTAACATTTCATATTACTACTATTGATTTAATCAAATTAAGGAGGATTTGTGTGATGAACGTAGGTATTTGTTCTCTGTCTGGGTGTTATATAATATTATAAATAAATAAATAATAAATAAATATTGCTGGACTATCCACACAGCACTATCTGGCCCCAAACTAAGCCAAAGCTTGTAATATGGAAACCAGATAGCTGATATAATACATGTATACTTTTTTTTTTGTAAATACATACTTATAATATTATATAACATCCAGACAGAGAACAAACATCTATGTTCATCACACAAATGTTTCTTCTCGGTGGGGATCGAACCCACGGCCTACGGCGTAGAAGGCATAGCTACTACCAACTGAGCTGTGAAGGTGTATTATAAGTATGTATTTACAAAGCAATAAGTATTTAAGTAGTATATCAGCTATCTGGTTCCCATATCACAAGCTTTGGCTTAGTTTGGGGCGAGATAGTGCTGTGTGGAATGCCCACCAATACTTATTATTTATTTATTAAACCTTTTGGGTATTACTGCATGCCGCCAAATGTGCCGTTTTAACAAGACGTCTCCTCGATTACACCATTTTGTTTGATTGTAAGCATTTTGAAGTACTTTTACTACTTGCTGAAGGAACAAACAGATAATTCACCTGATGTTAGTGGTAACCATCACCTATAACAAAACAAACAAAAACATAGCCGCACGATACGTGCCCTGCATCCAGCAACTCCATCATCCCCACACACACACGCACACACCCTCTCTCTCTCTCACACACCCACACACACCCTACTCTCCTCAGGCACATACAAAAACATAAATTTACAATTAAACACTCACACTCTCACACAATTGTATGCGATTACGTAGGTAGGCATTCTTCTTCTTCTTTTCGTGTCACTAGTTTCTTTCGAAACAGTGTGGTGAAAGGATTTTAAGTGCGCCTCAAGAGGCTCCTTTCGAGCACTTGACACATGTTATAGAACTTTTTAGATTCTACGATATGCCGGTTTCCTCACGATGTTTTCCTTCCCGTTTGAGAGTACTGGCATTAATATTATATAAGTGTTCCCGCACACGGGCCTCCGGCCACAACCACAAAACGCCGCCACTGGCATATTTCCTGTAGTTTTCATACGAAGTGAGCAGCGACGATTTGTAGCGTGTGGCGGCTACCGGCGTCAACCGTGTGCGGCGAGTCCATATAAAATGTATGAAAACTACAGGAAATATGCCAGTGGCGGTGTATTGTGGTTGTGGCCGGAGGCCCGTGTCCGGGAACACTTATTGTTTTACAACTATTATAAAAAAGTAACATAACAAGCTGTTATTAATTGTAAATGTATGTCCTTTTTTGAAATGAACAAATTTTGAATTTGAATTTTGAATTTGTATTTTGAATTTTGAACTTAAGGCACATAGATGTTAAGCCTCATGTGCCTTTAATTTCACCAGCATACCATCAAACCGAAACACAGCAACGCTGCTTGGCTGCAGAAATAGGCATGATGATGATATGATACAAAAAGGCCAGTTCGAGTTATGTAGGACACCACCTACTAAGGTGCTCTATATTTATTACATGCTTATTAACCGTTATGATGATTGTCTCGTCAGACTCAAAGGTCATTTTTAATAATAATTAGGAGCGTGGGCGCAAATGAATATTATAATAAATAACTTATAAACAGAGCTGGCAGGTAATTCCTACTTTCTACTTTTTTGGTGATATTCAGAAAAGTTATGTTTAAAGAGGATTTACTCCTTGCGAATACATAAATAAATATACAATAAATAAATTTTGGTGGACTTTCCACACAGCACTATCTAGCCCCAAACTAAGCCAAAGCTTGTAATATGGGAACCAGATAGCTGATTTCATACTTTTTTTTTAATACATACTTATAATATTTTATAGCACCCAGACAGAGTACACACATCTATGTTCATCACACAAATATTTGTTCTCGGTGGGAATCGAACCCATGGCCTACGGCGCAGAAGGCTGAGCTATGAAGGCTATCATGCTTATAGATTCAATAATAATCCTGAACAACTTTACGACTTTTATTCCCAGGCAAGGTAGATATTCCCTCAGATCTCTTAGTACCAAATACAAACTCAGGGTTCTTCGAGGATGTCTAAAATGGGTAGTCAGAGGTACGTCCAAATATTACATTTGGGATATACCCGCACTTTGCTTAATCATTTTGGAAATTAGTGAACAGATTCTAAAGATAGAAGACTTACTTTATACTCATGAACAAAAGTGTGAAGGGCCTTGACGAGCGCAGTTTCAAAATTTTTTTGTTACATTCTTTTGGAGTTTTACCTAGTTATTTTCATAATTCCCATCAACTTTGTCAACTACGCCGTAAAACTCCAATGGGTATTAACCACTTAAGCGATACAAGAGTTAACTGGGCGACAATAATCTTTAAGTAATCGTAAAACGAAATGAAATAAGCCTAATTCAAAATGGCTCAACCAATAAAAAGTCATCTGCTAACCGGAGTTTCTTTAAAACCGTGGGTGTTCATAACGGCCGTATTATCGTGATTATTGCAATGATATTCAGTTAAGGCGATGATATTCATAAGTACGACAACTAGTTAAGCTAACTTCAATAATATATTATATTATTACATTGTAAAAGGATCATACAAAAGAACGGTAGGAACCAAGCCGTAAGTTTGTTGCCTGTTCTTCTAGGCTTTGGTCGCGTGGAACTGGCACCTAGAGTCACCTAGCTTTAAGACGTTTCAAAGTGATCCTTGTGATTTTATTGAATAAATACATTGCTGCTCGGCGGCAGAAAAGGGCGTGGTGGTAGCCTTATTATATCACATATTCTATAGTCTTGGACAGAAGGCACTACAATAGATCCTGTGTCTGGGTTTATACCCAGCAGTAAACCTGGGGTAAGCTGCTATGGGATCTTCTTCTCGTCGTGTCACTAGTTACTTTCGAAACAGTGGGGTGAAAGAATTTTAAGTGCGCCTCAAAGAGGCTCCTTTTTAGCACTAGACACATGTTCTAGAACTTCTAGACTTGCCACTTTTTTTGCTAAGGGATTGCTAGGGATCGTAGCTTCAAACAGAGTTACAACAACCAAACCAGTCGAGTGATGATGGAACACTGCTTTATTGCTTTCATCACAAATTAACCGTTGCAACCAAGGCAATGCAAGTTATGCTAAATTATAATACTTTAACAATAATGGGCTGAATTGACATGTACCTCGTACACCTAAAAGTTTTTCCACCCATGGGTGGAAATGTTTTTGGTGTTTTCCACCAATTTATTTATACCATGGTATAAATAAATTGCATGATGACAATCAAATAATCCGTCAATTGGAAAAGGTGAATTGGAAACGGATTCTATCCAGAGACTTCAAGACCGAAACAATTTGTTTCCAGATGAACCTTCTTAAATGAGTCTTGTTGCTTATTATTTTAAAACTAATTAATTTTAATGTTCATCATTTTAATTTTCTATAATATTCACAACAAAGTCCCCACTCGGCGTCTGCCTGAACGCGATAAACTCAAAAACTACTGAACGGATTTTTATACGGCTTTCACACTTCATCAGAGTGACTCATGATAAATATTAAAACGTTTAATTTATTAATGTTTTCTGTAAATTGCCTTCGATATGACGATTATTGTTGAAGATGTCGGAAAAAATCACGTCAACTATACAATTCCAATAATTGTGTATATAAACTTCAGGGGGCTAAAGTACCCGAAAGTAACGCGAAAAAAATCAGCTGTTTCATACAAAAATTCAATACCTAACTGGCTAAAATGTATGAAACAGCTGTTTTTTTTTTCGCGTTCACAGTGTTGATTCCTTAGTAAAAGTTATTCATATTGATGGGTACTGAAGTTTATATACACAATTATTGGAACACCTTGTATATGCTCAAGGTATGTTCTGCTACCCGTGCGAAGCCTGAGCGAGTTGTTAAAACTGCAGATAAAAGAATGCTAGTAATAACTAAAATAATGTGATAAAAAAACAACGAAATACATTCCCGTCATCACATGACGGTTGTAGTCATCTTAAGAAATCTTGACTTAAGCGGCTTACTTTGTGTGTTATTTGGCTATGAATTTCAAGCGGTACTGTCTTTTAAGAGGTGGCTGGCATAAGTGTGATAAAGTTAGAATAGACTTTGTAACTAAGCTAATGATAGAGTTTTCTAAGATTTTTCTATTATCTACATCTAGTTCAAGAGTAGTAGATATCTTTGTAAAGGGCTCGCCCGTGGAAGCATTACCACCATGCCTACTTCTGCCGCCAAACAGCGTTGCTGTGTTTAAGTTTGAAGGGTCCCTTTTGCGTGGCGGAGCGCCTTCTGCGCTCGCCAGTAGCCCGGTAATGCTGTCGGCAATCGTCATACGATTATACCAGCATTTTAGTACATTCGAAAAAAAAATGAAGGGTGTGGTTTCCGGTGTAATTACAGGTAGGTACATGAACATCTGATCTCAAATTTTATGAACGTAGGGCAATGCATCGTAGGGCACTTTATTATCGTGTGTGACTTTTGTGTTGTGACAAAGGACTGGTACACTGGCACAGAAAATGAACTTGAGTTGGTTGTAAATTGGTGACAGGTGCAAAATAAAAAATACCATCTACCTTGCTCTAAGCACCGTAAGTGGACAGAGATGTCTGACGCAACTAAATATTAGAGTCCGTCAAATAGCAGTTGTGGTAATCCGATTATACTAAATACGGAGCGTAACGGTCGCTTGCGTCTTTTGCTCTGGTATCTCGTTTCTGAGCAAAATATTACCGTTTTATAGCAGCCGTTTTTATGAAGGCACTCAGTGAACTCAATCGAGCTGCGAAAAAATCGACATTAAAAAAACTGAATTACGACTTTGATCTCCAGGCATATAATACAATAAATATACATATAATACATAAATACAATCTCAATCCTACTAATATTATAAACGCGAAAGTTTGTAGGTATGGATGTTTGTTACTCTTTCACGTAAAAACTACAGAATGGATTTTAATGAAACTTTACAATAATATAGCTTATACATCAGAATAATACATAGGCTACAATTTATAAAGATATTGTGTGACTAATCCTGCGCAGACAAAGTCGCGGGCACCAGCTAGTCAGTAATATAATATTAAGTAAGTGAAAGCTAACTATAGAAAGTTTTTTACTTAAACCTACTTGCTGCGTAATTTTTACCGTCAGTATTAAATTACAAATTGTATTCCCCTATTCAGAAAGGCGTTAATTCGTTGCCTTCTGTCGCTTATAGATTCTGCGGTCAGATATAGCCACTTTGAAAGTTGAACTCAAATTAAAGTGACCGATTTAACCGATTGAAGGTGACATTTTTAGTTTTACCGCAACGTAACGGGTTCTTGATGAATTGGATGTGATGTTTTCAGATGAAGTGGTAATTAGTAGCAGAGCCAGTGTTATTATGGGAATAAGCGATGTTTAGTTCTTATCTGATCTTGCCTCTCTAAATAGTTGAGGCTTGTCATCATCAACGTGGAAAAAAAAAACAATTAATCAACTCTGCTGGTATCAAAAACGAGCCTAAGAAATAAAGCAATGTTAAATTTTTACGAGATGGGTTTTTATTTTGATTTAAAACAGATACATTTAAACTGCAGTGTTCACTTTTGGCAAGATGATTTTTTATTATTATTTTAATAGAGACTCTAAACTAAACTCAAATGTATGCAAATGCTTACTTTATTTCAGCATGAGTCTAAGAAAGTATCAAATATAAATAAATGAAAGGTCACAATACAAAAAGTGACCTTTTGTATTTAAGCAAATAAAACAAAGTCAAGGCGTACTCCTCCTTGCGGTGCGACCTGCCACAGATCGTCATTCTTTTTAGAGAAGAAATCGATCGAACTTAACTTCGCAAGTTCGTTTGATCATTATTATAATCCGTTACAAGCAGAAATGACATAAACAAGTATATAAAATCACTAAACTCATTTTCGAAAAATCGCAATCAACCATTTTGTGTGCAAATCACATTGCACACAGTTAAGTAAAAATTTCATTTTGATCGATACATGTTTTCCTAGTTAAAAGTTTGCCTATGTACGAAAACCAGTAAAGCAAACTTTTGAGTAGGAAAACTTGTATCGATCAAAACGATTTTTTTACTAAACTGTGTGCATTTTGATTGCACACAAAATGGTTGATTGCGATTTTTCAAAAATGATTTAAGTGAATTTATATCTTTCAACATGTCGAAACGTGCGAGCGAGAGTCACATTAGCTCTTGTCTTCGCCTTAACCTTTTGGTAGTAGAACTATGATAATAAAAGCAAACTCGACATTTGAACATAGCACAATACTATAAATTTTATTACCATTATTTGGCACAGTCCAGGTGAGACAAAATTTATTCATTCGTTACAATAAATAGCGATAACTGGCCAATTTTCGCGAGTCCCGCTACATGTAAACCTTCTCATTGTGAACGAAATAGGTTTATTGGGAATTACATTGAGATATGACGACAGGTGTAATGGTATTGCTGAATTGGGTCGCGATTGTGATCTTGGGGGGCTTATTGCTTTGAGGGTGCCTTTCGTATTTCTGTATCATTATAATGAAAATCTACCGGAAAATGTGTGCCCACTAAAATGTCAAAATGACCTTGAGCTTTATCTCCGAAAGGTTCTAAGGTTTCTAAAGTATCCTCTTTCCCTTTGGCTAATTCATTGGACCTTTTCTGAACCCGAATGTGATGTTGAATAAATTCAGCGATTTTAATGCGCAGATTTATAATCGGTATTATTCATAAAATTAAAAGAAGGCATGACTACAAAAAAGTTATATTCACGAACGTGAATCATCTAAATCAGAGAATCATTTAAAAGGAATGGTTTTCTATGAAGTTTTCTAGAGTAGTATAGAGCTCTTTGTGAGGGGCACGCCCGGGGAAGTATTACCCACCATGCCTTTTTCTACCGCCAAGCAGCGTTGCTGTGTTTCGGTTTGAACAGTGTGGTTGCCGGTGTAATTACAGGCACATGAGGCTTAACATCTGTATGCTTCAAGTTGATGGACGCAGGGCAGTGCGTCGTAGGGCACGTTCCTATCGAGCGTGTCTTACGAATTCGTAAAATCAGGTGGACCATCTGCTTTTCCCATCAGCAAGTTGTATAAATAATAAAATAAAAGATTGCTGTTCAAAGCATATGCCCTTCTATTCAGTTTGATGGCAGATTATAATATTACATTCTTGGAGTTGCATCACCTGCAGAAGCTGTTTCTAAATTTGATCACGAACAAACTTTATGAGCAATTTGTATGTTCCAATTTTGAATCGTAACATTTATTTAAGTTTCGTAATCAAACAAATGATTTTCGCATCGAAAATGCAGAAAGGCTGTGTTCACATGATAAAGTTGCCAAATAAGTAAGAGACACTACTTCTGTAAAAAAGGCTCTTGTCTGTCATGATGACGTCTACCTTGCTAGTACTCTCAAACGGTTAAGGAAAACATCGTGAGGAAACCGACATGTCTTACTTAGAATCTAAACAGTTCTAAAACGTGGTTCAAGTGTAGTGTAGTGTTCGAAAGTACTTTGAGGCGCACTTAAAATCCTTTCACCACACTGTATTGAAATAAATTAGTGACACGACAAGAAGAAGAAGACCTTGCCAGTGTCAAGTGATTATCGATGAATACAATTAAGTCAGTCAAGGTCATAAAGTGGGCTGTCATTAAAGATTGCCACTTTAAAAAAATAGGTGGCGTTTTCTGAAAATATTAAACTTTCTATATAAATTAGGATTTAAAAAAACTTTTTAATCTAAGTTGCTACTAAAACCTTTGAAACTTTGTACTAAAACCTCAATTATTTATAAAATTATGTTCATTTCAAAATTTCCTTAACGAATCTGAGAAAGCGCTTCCGATCAAAATTACTACCACTCGAATCAAATTTCCATCACTACAGAGGTTGAAAACTTCAATAATCACACTGTGTTATTTGCATGGCAAAATTAATATTTCTTGAACAATATAATCTTTGGACACCGGGCCTTTTGGCTTTCAACTATTATTTGAAGTGCCGCCGCGCCGTATGCATTAATTTATGATCAGTGCATAAACACCGAACTTCAGGCGCTTATATTATGTTAACGAGTTATGCCTACAGGGTTATCTATAGTAAAAATATTCAAATTTACTATTGCTGGTACTAATTTTTCATTGGATTTTTGCAAAGCACCCACTTTGCCTGTTAATCTAGAAGGATAAAGCTTTGACAGGTACAGTGAACTGAGTTTGGGCTGTTTTACCCAGAATGTTTTTTTTTTATAATAATGTTTTACTGACTGACTAAACATTGAACAGTTCCCCTCAATAGTAACTAACCTACGTGTTTGATGATTTTTTTTTTTAGAATTCTTTTTATATCTGTATCCAGAATTCCAAATAAAAAAAAATAAAAAATATCCCGTTTTAAATTAAAAACAAAATGAAAATTAAAAAAAAACAGATATCTAGCCTCATCACCACATCAACCAATTGACCGTCTGCCAAAGGCAGTTCTAAATTCAAACTTTTTTGTAGCAGTATTCCAAATTTAAATACAAATTTTCAGGTTTGCTGCTTTACCTCATCACCACATCAACCAATTGACCGTCTGCCAAAGGCAGTTCTAAATTCAAACTTTTTCATGGCAGCAATGCGCCGTAAGGCCCGATTCATACGTCAAGTTTGCATTTAACTTATCACTCCTTTAATTGGGTGTTACTCACCGTCACTCAAGATAATCCTTTAACGGTATCTGCATCGAGATCGTGGAATCTGCATCTCGAGCGGACGTGCTATTATTTTGAAGTTAGGGCTGCCAACACACGGAAATTTAAAAAGAAATTGCCAATTAACGCCCTATAGATTGATGAAACTAACAGTAATAAAGAGGACCGGTGGGCTAGTGGGAGTGACTACGCCTTCCGATCATAAGGTCGCGGGTTCGAATCCGGTCGTGACCATACGGGTTTTTCCTATCAAAAAAATTATGTGCGCAATGCCAGTGCTCTTAAACGGTGAAGAAAAACATCGTGAGGAAACCAGTTAGTACTCTAACAGCGGCGATGGGCTTGCAACCTGTCACGTATGGAATATCAACTACTGCAAAATGTGGGTATGTGCCAAATGTAATGTTTGGACGTACCTCTGACTTTCCCCTTAGACATCCTCAAAAGAAGCTGGAGTTAGTACTTGGTACTAAGAGATCTGAGGGGATACCTACCGTGCATGGGGATCAAAGTCGTGAAGCTGTTTCAGTTGTGTGTTGTTGTGAGTATTAATCCGATACTGACTATAAAACTTACCGTCTGACAGAAACTGAAAAAAAAAACTGATCTGTCTTTTTATGGAACATATTCAGAAAACAAGTTCACTTATTGTTACTCAAAAAAAATAAAAATACAAACACTATTTTTGAAACGAATACTTAGGTAAGTAACTGAATATTCATCATCATGTCAACTTCATATTTATATTCATCAGAGCTCTTTGTAAAGGGCTTGTCCGCGGAAGTACTCCCACCACGCTTTTTTCTGCTGCCAAGCAGCGTTGCTGTGTTCGGTTGAAGAGTGTGGTTGCCGGTGTAACTACCTCTACAGGCACATGAGGCTTAACATCTGTATGCCTCAAGTTAATGGACGCAGGGCAGTGCAACGTAGGGCACGTTCCTATCGTGCGTGACTTACGGGGTAATGCTTTGTTATAGGTGATGGTTACCACTTAACATCAGTGGGCCATTTGATTCTTCCATCAGCTAGTTTTATAAAAAAAAACATCAATATGATTCCTAAGGTAAAGCATGTAATCGCCTAAAGGCTTTGCTTAGTTTGGGGCTAAATAACGCTGTAGGAATTTTGATTTGCTTTAATTTAAATGGTTTGCCTGTTTGTCAACCCTGATCTGAATTTAAACTTTTAATTGACAGCGCGCGCTCGATTCGATTTATTTTTTCGCGTGTTTTTCGAACTAGTCTAAAAGTATTTTATGAACTCGTTTCATATTTTTTCTAAGGCAAGGATTTGCCAGCTTTAGAGATAATATGTTTCATAATGTATTTCAAAGTGATCCTTATAATATACTGAATAAAGAACATTTTTATTTTTTCATAGCACGACGGTTAAGCTCATACAACACATTTTGCATACTAACTTCAAAGTCAAAGTCTAAAGGGTTTTATTCAATAAAATCCCAAGGATCACTTTGAAACGTGTTAAAGCTAGGTGACTCTAGGTGCCAGTTCCTCACTTCATTTGCTTTTCGAGCCCGCATGTTATTATTATTATCACTCCTAGGCGGGTTTTACCATCTCAGAGTAACGATAACTCAAATAAAAAAATATTCCGTCTCTACTTAACAATTATTAAAAATATAGACGGAAATATTTTAATTAGACGGAAAGCGTTACTCTGGTGGTTACCTTAGTATTAACCTAATATTATTCTAAGAACTCGAACACATCGAGCAGCCATGGTCGCGGCAGCCAGGTCTCCCTGCCGTATGTGACTTTAATGTCGTGTATCACGATTTGTAATACGGTAAATATTTTATTCCATGACTATTATGAAGGGTGAGTTGTGGGCAAAGTTTAAGGTTGGCATTATTATCGCGAAAATGTACGTAAAATCGTTCATCCTGGAAATGCCTTTGTCCTTCGGAAAACTTCTTCAAGCTAATTATAATGTTAATGCTAAATACGCGATGCTATAAATAAAACCGTCAAGTGGGAGTCAGACTCGCGCAAGACGGGTTCCATTCCATTATCTATAAAAACGGTAAAAAAATCATGTGTTTTGTATGGGAAATTATTATTAAATATTTATTTCATTCTATTTTTTATTATTTGTTGTTATAGTGGCAACAAAAATACATAATCTGTGAAAATTTCAACTGTTTAACTATCACGGTTCATGAGATACAGCCTGGTGACAGAGAGACAGACAGACGGACGGACAGCGGAGTCTAAGTTACTACTAAGGTTTCGTTTAACCTTTTGGGTACGGAACCCTAAAAACATGGGGCCAGGTTTGGTCGCCATTACTGGCAGTTTAATGCGTTTGAACTCTTACAGTGCCTATTTAATTTGGTAAATTTCTTGAAAACGGTTTCATCACTGAAACTCGGGTGAGCTGAAATTGAAAAGCAACAAAGTTGAGTTCCGCGAAAACCATGATTGACAACTCCACAACTTTGTACGGACGTACATATTACGTTGTTAACTGTTCATGACCTAATAAAACGCAATTTGTGAGGCGAGATGTGGAACTTTAAACTAAAGACTACAACCACATATTGAAGCAACACTTATCCTTGATTGTATTCTATTCTGAGATAGCCTTCACAGCTCACACACAGTTGCTAGTAGCTCTGTGTTCTGCGCTGTAGGCTGTGGGTACGATCCCCACCGAGAACAAAAATTTGTATGATAAATTTATGTAGATGTTTAATATCTGTCTGGTTGTTTTTAGAATCGTATAATATTATAAGACTGTATTAAGAAAAAATAATATTATTCATGTGGAAAGTCCACCAATAATTATTTTTTATTTACTGCTGTTAATATTTGAGATTTATTATAATTATTTTATGATCCAGAGAATCTGATGTAAAAAGTTATGTGCGCAATGCCAGGGCTCTCAAACGGTGAAGGAAAACCTCGTGAGAAAACCAGTCAGTATTCTAGTAGGGGCTACTTACTACTGCTAAATGTAAGTTTGCTGCTGTGCTTTTGGATGGAAGTTGTGAACCTATTTTTTTTAAATAAATTCTAAGGTCTCTTCGTCCTATGCTACTTTCATATTATGGTACGCATCTATGAACCATTTTTGAACTCAATTGTACCACAGTCGGCATCGTGCTTTCAGAAGTATCGAAGTTTATAAAAGTAGGCAAAGTACTCATTAAATACGAAAATCTTTAAAAAGTCATCGATAAGCGATTAATTGCATCGAAATTTCCTAAAGTCGCTACTCCGCTATTACCTACCAGCTATTGAATACCGCAAAAGTCGGCAAAGTGCGAAAGTCGGCACTAAGCTCCGAAATCCATGTTTGCAATTCCTGCAACAGAGAAAGAACGCCAGCACATGGGGTCCAAACCTAAACTATAAGATCGGTTTATATTAGAATCGTAAACAGACTATGGTTTACGGTCGTCTTTGATGTGACTTTATTAGATATGGATTATTGTTACACGAGTTCGCAACATCCCCTCGTAAAATCTTAATGATTGATTGTAAAATGTACTGAGAGAAGCTATCAATGTAAATAATGCCGTTTGATTTGTTTTTAGGTACTCGTGTATTATGTTATGTGGTTTGTAGCTGAGGACCATAGATGTATATTGAACTAGATACCCATGATAACAAATAATAGTAACTGTACTGTACAGGTTGCTTGGGTACCAAATGAAATACTTAAGTTTGGGTAACGTCCGCCTGAGGTGGCGGCTGGAATCGAGTGCCCCGCGACAGCGCGTTCTCTCACCCGCCTACCCAGACAGCGCGCATAGTTTATTGTTACTATACACTACAGTAACTAACTGAGTAAGGCTCAGTAGTAACTAGAATGAATATAGTTCGTAATTTGAATTAGCATTATAATAAATATAGATGGACATTCCACACAGCACTATCTCGCCCCAAACTAAGCCAAAGCTTGTGATATGGGAATCAGATAGCTGATATACTATTTATATACTTTTTTTTGTGTAAATACATACTTAAAGTATTATATAACTCCCAGACAGAACAAAGATCTATATTCATCACACAAATGTTTGTTCTCGGTGGAGATCGAACCCACGACCTACGGCACAGAAGGCAGAGCTACTACCAACTGAGCTGTGAAGGCTGTCAAAAATATAAAGGCTACTTTTTGTCCTGAAAAGACCGGAAACAGGGTGGAAAACATGAAAGAATCCAATAAACGTAAAACAGCTTAAATAATTATGTTGTCAATTACAACTAATACGCGAGCGAATCAGCGGGCGTCAGCTGGTATAAAAAGCGAAAGATTTTTTTTTTGTGTCGTCTTCGGGATGAAACATTGAACAAATATTTTTCTTAACTCAGATAGCAGCTAGTATTGTTTTTTTTTAATACTACAAGCTGATGGAACAAGCATATGGGCCACCTGGCATATGGCCATGATGTTAAGTGGTAACCATCTCCTATAGCAAAGCATTACCTCGCAAGTCACGCACGATAGGAACGTGCCCTAAGATGCACTGCCCTGCGTCCATAAACTTGAGGTATACAGATGTTAAGCCTCACGTGCCTGTAATTACACCGGCAACCACACTCTTAAAATTAAAACACAGTTACGCCGCTTGGCGGCAGAAAAGGCGAAGGTGTATAAAACGAAGTACCACATTTATTGTTACTGCGATAGTAAGAAACAATAAATGTACTAAGTCACCGACTGAAATTATAAGACTGAGTGCATTGCACTAAGCTATATAGGGTACGCAAGATCTGTATAAGAATCAAGGTGACCAGGTTTAAATGGCAATGGACAGGCCATTATAAAAACTGAAAGATGAAATATAAAGGACATTGTAAGGATCGCGGGAAGTCGGTGGACGAGGTACTATATTATATCCAGCTGCTACGCGTCTGACGGAAGCCGGTAAAAATAAGTTCTCTAGGTAGTATGAGGTACACAGCTTGATTGATTGCGATTTTTAATATAACTTCAGTGATTTAATAAGTGGTTTGACGCTTGTCGGCGCCTTAAGACGTAAATTTCCATAGTGTTTTATCACGAACGACTTCCAAAAGTCATCATAAACTCAGCGCTCGTAAACAACGTATGAAGACAGTAAAGTACTATCGACCATTACATCCAAATGGTACGTCTATTCAAATATGGAAGTCAAATAAAATATCATCAAAACTTTTTATTAAACATAAACCGTTTCGCCGCGACCCATCTTTGCGACGGTACCGCTAAATTATACAGCCGGGGTCCCAAGTACCCCATTACGTAGGAAATGCGCACTAATGCATCTCATTCTCTATTTGTCAAATTATAGACCGCTAGTGTAGTAGTAATCTCACGAAATAAGATAGTGGTCTGAGAGACACAATTTACAATAGATATAGATAGATAACTCTTTATTGTTCATCACAACAAGAGTGGTAGAGCTCTTTGTGAAGGGCTCGTCCGGGGAAGTGCTACCACCATGCCTTTTTCTGTCGCCAAGCAGCGTTGCTGTGTTTCGGTTTGAAGAGTGTGGTTGCCGGTGAAATTGCAGGCACATGAGGCTTAACATCTGTATGCCTCAAGTTGATAGACGCAGGGCAGTGCATCGTAGGGGACTTTTCTATCATGCGTGACTTACGATGCGATGCTTTGTTATAGATGATGGTTAACACTTAACATCAGGTGGGCCATCCGCTAATTCCATCAGCAAGTCGTATAGAAATAACCAGCCAAGTGCGAGTCGGATTCGTGCACGAAAGGTTCCGTACCATTATTCTGTAAAACGGCAATACAATTTTGTTTGTTTGTTGTATGGGAGCCCCCTTATATATTTATTTCATTATTTTTTTAGTATTTATTGTTATAGCGGCAACATAAATACATCATCTGTGAAAATTTCAACTGTCTAACTATCACTGTTCATGAGATACAGCCTGACAGACGGACAGACGGACAGCGGAGTCTTAGTAATAGGGTCGTGTTACCCTTTGGGTACGGAACCCTAATAAACTAGCTTTGACTTCGCGTGCCCTAAAATAAAGTTCATACGCCAGTGACCAAATCTGCTGACGGAGTTTTCTAAAACCACCTAAATATGTGTCTAAGATAATGGTCATAAGTGAGAGTACGGTGTCGTGAGTCGCCTTTGGCTTGTTATGACGCTAACGCCTGACATTCGCACGTTAAAGGTGAAAGTTTGGTGTAAAGTTACAATAATCGGCCCAACGAGGGTTAAGGTTGCCATAAATTCACCATTCACGTCAAAAGTGAACGGTATGCGCCATTGTTGTCTGTTTGCACCTGTCAAATCAATTGGGCTTATTTACAAACGCACAATCATAATGATTTGATGAATAAAAGGTTTTGTGAAGGAGTAATTTCTAACAGGAAATAAGAATTGATTTCCAATATAATTCAAATAATACAAAGAATATTTACAAACGCGACCGGCTTTAAAGATTTTTGAAAGAGAAAATTCTTATAAAGTAACTGAATAGTTTTATCTAATCAAGATTTTTACCGTAGGTAACTCTAAAAATCCTTTTTATCTATATTTTTTAGTAATAAAAAGTATCATAATATCACAGTGTCACACATGAGGCATACAGATGTTAAGCCTCATCTGCCTGTAATTACACCGGCAACCACACTCTTCAAACCGAAACACAGAAACGCTGCTTGGCGGTAGAAAAAGGCGTGGCGGTATTACGTCCCCGGACGAGCCCTTCACAAAGAGCTCTCTCTTAAAAGTAAGTATACAAAATTTGTAGTAATGATACGGATGCATTATAAATCTTATACTAACTTATTTAAATACGAAATTTTATCGTCGCTGTAAACGATTTCTTCCTTAGTCAATATAATTACTATAGTAAATTAATGGTTTGTGTTTTTAAAACTCGAAGACAAAATACTGTGAAATAAAATAAGAAAAACCATTTTAGTTATACGAGCGAACTGACTAACACAATCAGTTTTTAAAATCCCAATTCATAAAAGTCTAAAACGACTACACCCATTAGCATACAAACAGTACAGAGGCAGATATACAAGATAAATTGTCTAGATAAACTGTGGGCGAAAGAACGGCAGCCATAATTACAGGTTAGTAGTCTAGGGCGCAAAGCACTGTACTACGGGCTGGTGTCAGCTAGTTCAGTCCTCTGTTTATCGAAATACTGTAACTGTGAATGTGTTTGACTGTAATGTTACGGATAAGCTATGCAAATCAGGCCAAAAGTACGGTCTATATTTTAAATTAAAGGTGTACTGTGAAACCAGCTTTTTTTTCAACTTATTGGTTAAACGTTTGATGTTGGTTTCAAGCCCTTTCGCGCCTATAACAGGGCTTGTTGTAATACCAGTGTTCTTGAGTAGGAACTAAGTACATGAAATTTTGCAAACTTGGCTTAGTTCGGGGCTATTTAGTGCAGTGTGGAATGTCCACCATTTTTTTATTTATTTAATGTACTCAATGAGTGTGCCGCCGTATTCTGCATTAGTCCCTATTGATCATGCTCAAATAATAGTCCATTAATAATCGAAAGTAAGCTAGCTGTTTTCTATAAAACGCTATCAGCGTTCTGGGGTGCAAAAGACCCGAGTGCTTGGCCCTAACATAAAGAACTGATGCGTCATTCACGGGGTTCAAATTATGAGCTGTCATTTGTTTAATTAAATGTGAAGTTTTTATGATTGTTTTATAACGAAAACATTTCGCGTTTATGGAGTTTTTGACGAATAAGCCGAGCATTTCTACACCTGGGTATTATTATGCGCTTTTATGTTATTTGTAATAACTTTTTTGTTTATTATGTGCCTCCGTTATTATTTTATATTACACTGGTGCTTTGTGAAGAGCTTAATTCATAGGTATAATACTTTGAGTATTCACATTTTACTTAACACTCGAATATTAAACTTTGTGATGCATTTCTGGTTTTTTATAAATATTTATTTACAGACTGGAAGACGAAGCCATTGTGAGGATCTTGGGAAATCGGTGGATGGAGAGGGCTTAGAACCTTTCTTCCTGGAAATATATGGAGGAGGCCTGTGTCCAGCAGTGGACTTGTTCAGGCTGATGATGATAATGATAACGATGTAATTAATATATTGTTATATATATATATTAATATTATATTTCACCTGTAAGTAGTTATTCAGTTATTGCAACAAAAAAAAACATAATGACCCTTGTCCGTCCACTGATTTCCTGATCTTAACAATGTAATCTTTTTTTCTTTATCAAAAGATGCAAGCTATACCTACTATAATCTATAATTCAATTAAAAACCTATTTTATATCTTAATTAAATTAAACGATAATTTAATACAATTAACTCACATTCCCACATACCGATAACGGGTGTCAAAAAAATTTAACAATATCAATAAACCTTTTTAAAGTATGTATCTAACCGTAAAATCAATTGAACAATTAAAATGCATTAGAAACTGAAGGCTTCATCTGCATAGAAATTACACTCTGGTACTGGCACAGAATAAATAACAGTATGTATATAAAGTATCACTTTCATACTGCCTGTGCTCTTAATCGGTGAAGGAAAACATCGTGAGGAAACCAGTACCCTAGCAATGGTGATGGGCTTGCAACCTGTCACGTATGGATTGCCAACTATTGTAAAATGTTGGTGTATGTGCCAAATGTAATATTTGGACTTACCTCTGACTGCTCTCCTAAGACGTCCTCAAGTAATCATGAGTATGAGTTGGTATTTGGTCAAAGATATCTGCGGGGATTAAACCGTGCCTGGGGATTAAAATCATGAGGCTGTTTCTGTTTACTTTCCTATTGAGGTCTCTGAACCAAAACTTTGAGAGTATTTATTTCTTTGGGACAGATTATGAAAAGACTTGACATTATTGATGCAATCAAATCTACCAAAAGTTTTGTTTTACTATCGACCTTAAGACTATAGCAATAGAGCTCATTTTACAAAAACTAGAAAGCATTGAAGTGACCTAGGCTTGTAATGGTATGAATTCGGTAACCGTTATGATAACATTAGAAAGAGTAATCAAAATAAAATTATATTTATTTGAAGTGACGGTCGTCTGTTCCGGCTGTAATGGCCACCCGGCAGGTGGTGGAAGTGAAACACACAAAAAGTTCGCGAGTCGATAAATATCTGTTGGGTTCTGTATAAAAAATATTATGAATCGGGAACCTGATTAATCGATGCGTTTCTTTTTTCAAACTTATGCGATCATAACTGTAGTTTTAAAATAGGTAATGATCGAAAGTATGGGTATCCTTGAACACTAGTGTGTAGTCTCTTTTTTTTTGTCGTGTCATTAGTTTCTTTCGAAACAGTGTAGCGAAAGGGTTTAAGTGCGCCTCAAGAGGCTCCTTTCGAGCACTTGACACATGTTATAGAATTTTATAGGTTCTACGACATGCCGGTTTCGTCACGATGTTTTCCTTCAGCGTTCGAGAGAACTGGCATTGTGCACATACAGTTTTGAACAGAAAAACTCATTGGTGCATGACCGGTTTCGAACCCACGACCTTAGGATCGGAAGGCGGAGCCGCTACCACTAGACCACCAGTGCTCTCCAGTGTGTACTAAAATGGTACCATTATACTTCAGTGCAATCAAGATAATTATTATTCTTTACAAGATACTGAGGAGTCAATTTATTTCTGAGTCGTAAAGGTGAGGGAAGCAGGCTTAGTTTTTTTTTGTTACGTCTTGCCGTTTTATAGTCGCCATTCGATATTTTTACTTTCTAGGTATTGGCCGCCATTGGATATCTGTTGATTTTAATAATTGTACAGAATCCTAAAAATAAGTTGACTCAAGCAGTGACGCGTCGAGTGTGACCGATTTGACACCGCGTCGCCATGACACCTGCGGCGTTCGTTTGTTTTAGTTAAACTTCTCTTAATACATCCTATGCTATTCAAATATTTTACTACTAAAATAACTGTTGGGTATTTTTATAACCAATAAAAATAAACATTGAGAAATTCTACCCACTTGCGTTGTAAGTAGTTTTTATACTAAATGTTTATTTGCGCATTTTTTCTCAGCTGGATTATATTGCCGTGATTACCGATAATTGGATTTTTTAAGGCTTAGAAAACATTAGCTATAATACTAAATTTAAAGATAATATTCAGATATTATATATATTGTTAATAGGTAGGTCCATAGATATACTTGTAAATTCTAATAAGCTTCTTCGTATCCCTAAAATAAATAGTACCTAATATTTAAGTTGGGTAACTTACTTTCCAAATTTTACTCCAGCTACAATTTAATATTAAATATTTTATGTTGTGTGTAACATGCACACACAACATAAAATATTTAGCATTATTATGTTTGGATGTACATCTGACTACCCCCCTCAAACGTCCTCAAAGAATATGGAGTTGGAGTACTTGGTACTAAGAGATTTGAGGGGATATCTACCGTGCCTGGGGATCAAAGTAGTTGAGCTGTTTAAATTTTTTTCATGCTATCCCTTCGACATTTATGGATGCAGAGTTTTGGCCGAAAAGTGTCATCTACAGACGCTTCCGTGGGGCCTACGAGACCTCGCGATATGGCACACCGTGTTAGTTAATTGACATGACAGTCTTCACAGCTAAGTTGGTAGTAACTCTGCCTTCTGCGCCGTAAGCCGTGGGTTCGATCCCCACCGAGAACAAACATTTGTGTGATGAACATAGATGTTTGTTCTCTGTCTGGGTGTTTTATAATATAATAAGTATGTATTTACAAAAAAAGCATATATGTATTAGATCAGCTATCTGGTTCCCATATTACAAGCTTTGGCTTAGTTTGAGGCTAGATAGTGCTGTGTGGATAGTCCACCAATATTGATTTAATATTTATATTTACAATATTTAATTAGTTAAATTAAATATGGACCTGACTATAACATTTCTAAGTTGTCTGAAATAAAGTTAATATAATTATTTTTAATGCTACCCAAGGACCCTTTATCCACTGAAATAGCTGTTATTTATCAACATAACGTTTTATCAAAAAAGTTCTAATAGTTAAGTTGTGTAGGTAGTTGATAAGTTTGTCGCGTGGAACTGACACCTTAAGTCACCTAGCTTAATGACGTTTCAAAGTAATCCTTGTCATTTTATTGAATAAATACCTTTTGACTTTGTCCTATATTTGCAATGTTGTTTGTTTTCTGTTATTATCTATCAAAACTTAAGTAGTTTCTCAACTAAAATCATTACAATCTGAGAAAAAATTGAATATTTTTATTTTCCAAAACCAAACACACAGTCGGTGCCATTTCTTAGGTAAATACGATGATGATTTGCCATAAACATCAAACTAAATTCTACTGCTCAATTTATTCATCCATCTGAAGTTTGCATATACATTATATTTTTTTATCTAAAACATTAACCCTTTATTACTCTTGTGGGGTGTTTTACACCCCAACGATTATTTGATCGTCTGTAGTTATTGGAGTTTTGAATTTAAAGCGTTAATTTTTGTTCAAGCTTCCTAAAACTAGCGGAACTTTGTTTTTTAATAATAAATAACATTCTGTGGCGTAAGGTTCAGGCAGGGGATTGCGAAGATCCAAAACATTATGTTACAAATGTCATCAACATGGTGTGCAGCAACCATGTTATTTCTACTTGTCAGAAATGCAATGAAGGAAATAAGTTCCTATAATGAGTTGATTTAAGAAAATGTTTATGGCACTATCTTTTTCTAAAACAATTCATCTGTTATTTATTCGTTAAAATATTACATATCTCTAATACTATAAGAATCAAAGTCCTGACTGACTGACTGACTGACTGACTGACTGACTGACTGACTGACTGACTGACTGACTGACATATAGACAACGCACAGCCTAAACCGCTGGTCCTAGAGACTTGAAATTTGAGGAGTACATAGGTCTTATGGCGTAGAGGTGTACTAAGAAGGGATTTTTGGAAATTCAACCCCTAAGGGTGTAAAAAGGGATGAAAACGTTTGTATGAAAAATTGTATTCCTTGAACCTACAAACTTGAAACTTGGAATACATATACTTCAAGACAAAAAAATAGGAAATACATTTTTAGTTTTTTAAAACTACCCTTAATAAGTGTGCAAAGGGATGTAAAAGTTTGTATGGGACTTTTTTGACCGCTGGTCCTAGAGACTTGAAATTTGGGGATTACATAGGTCTTAAGGCGTAGAGGTGTACTAAGAAGGGATTTTTGGATATTCAACCGCTAAGGGTGTAAAAAGGGATGAAAACGTTTGTATGAAAAAGAGTATTCCTTGAACCTACAAACTTGAAACTTGGAGTACATGTACTTCAAGGCTAAAAAATAGGAAAAGTATATTTAGTTTTTTAAAACTACCCTTAATAAGTGTACAAAGGGTTGTAAAAGTTTGTATGGGAGCTTTTTGACCGCTGGTCCTAGAGACTTGAAATTTGAACAGTACATAGGTCTTGTGGCGTAGAGGTGTACTAAGAAGGGATTTTTGGAAATTCAACCCCCCTAAGGGTGTAAACAGGGTTAAAAACGTTGGTATGAAAAATTGTTTTCCTTGAACCTACAAACATGAAACTTGAAGTAGATGTATTCCAAAAATAGGAAAGGCATTTTTAGTTTTTTAAAACTACCCTTAGAGGCGTCAATGTTTGTAAGGGACATTCTAAAAACGGGAATCTTGAGTTGGTACGAGGAGATCTGAAGGTATCTACCGTGCCTGGGGATCAAAGTCGTGAAGCTGTTTCGTTTCGTTTGTTTTTGGGGTAGACACTAGGAACAAATAAGTACATATTTTCCGTGTAAGGTTGTCTTTGTTGTATTTGCCATGTTTGTGCTAAGCTCACCTGTACCTACCTACCTAATATAGGTAATTTATTTATAATGAACGCCTATAGGCATCTCTTATACCTACGTAGGTATTTAAAATCCTTCCCTAATAATATACAAATCAATGCGAAAGTTACGATGTTTGGATGTTTGTGGCTCAATCACGGCTCACCACTTCAACGCGTGCGAAGCCGCGGGAAGCCACTAGTCATAAATAAAAGTCTGATTTTGCATGTATTTGGTAGTTTTCTTCTAATTGTAAAACCAGTGGGTGCTATACTCCCAGGTTTTAGAAGTACTCGAGTACTTTCGTAAGTTTTTAGGCGTGAGTAACTATGGGTTAAATATTTTGGCGGGCGAAGGTGACACCTTATTTAAGCTTAATTTATGATCAAAATAAAATATAATGTGTTACTTAACATATTTAATTTCTCAGCTTTAAATAATAATGTCCACATTAATGATTCTTGTTTTATTTTATGCCACTTTGACAGTACAAGTATACCTATTATTCACATAAGATGCTGGAAGCTTTTAAAAAATAGTTTGGAAGAATTTATTTTATTATATAATAAAGATGAATAAATGTAATTAATTTAAATTTTTATGTGTCTAAGCATCGTTTTTACAAAAATTCTCGTAAATTGTATCAGATTAAGATATTTTTTTAAACAAAAATTTTAACACTTAATAGCTACCAAGCTATATTTTATTGATGTCATAATGTCAGCAATGAATAAATGAATTAAAAAATAAAATCTCATATTTTCTTAAAAACCCACACGTTCTGTTTTAACAAAATATAAAAATAACTTTCTTATTTAGTTTTTTTTTAGTTACATTTAAGTTTTGACACAAGGAACAGCTTCACGAATTTGATTATAATTATGATAATAATATTGACACTCAGACAAAAACAAACATGTTCATGACACAAATATCTGATCATGATGGGTATCAAACCCACGACCTACAGCGCAGAAGGCAGATCCAACTACCAACTGATCTGTGTCACAATAAAATAATAAAAAAAGCAGCACAAAACACCTATAAATTGCAACAGCAATAGCGACGTCGTAAACTTCCCCACACCTATTTGACATTAAGAAAAATATGTCTTATTGCATGAGAGCAATTGCAAAAGTCACTCCCTACTGCTGTGTAAGCTCCCCTTCGGATTCAACGATCGAAAATTATGACCTGCCGTAAGGTAGAGGACGTGGGGTATTGCTTGTAGCCAATTGATGTATCGAACAAAATATTGAAGATTGGTGCGTCAGCATTGTTAAATTTTCTTATAATACATACATACATACATAAAATCACGCCTGTTTCCCATAGGGGTAGGCAGAGATCACGGATTTCCACTTGCTACGGTCCTTACATACCTCTTTCGCTTCATTCACTCTCATAACATTCTTCATACATTCTCGTCGGTTTAGGGTACTCTTGACCTGGCCCTTCTCTAGAACGTCTGCTATCTGATCGAGATACGTTCGCCTAGGTCTTCCCCTCCCAACAGTCCCATTTACGCTCGCCTGATGCACCTGTTTTGTTAATCTCCTTTCATCCATCCTCTCCACATGCCCAAACCATCTTAACATACCTTTCTCTACCCTCATCACTACGTCTTCTTTCACTCCACATTTATTTATTATATATTTATTTATTTTTCTTATAATGGCAACAAAAAAAAGTTGAGAACCGTCATATCGCTAGTCCCACCGACTTTCCCTGTGGATACGCTATCCATAGGCGAGGCCGTGCTCGGAGGTTACATAAAACTGACAACTGAGAAAGGGTTTTTATCCTTTCCCGTGGAAAACTTATCCAGTGCCTGTGTTTTACTGGTCACTGAAATATTAACAAGATAACTGTGAGTTAATATTTTTTATACAACTTGCTGATAAAACAAGCAGATGGACCCTGATGTTAAGTGGTAACCATCACCTATAACAAAGCATTGCATCGTAAGTCACGCACGATAGGAAAGTCCCTACGATGCACTGCCCTACGTCTATCAACTTGAGGCATAAAAATGTTAAGCCTCATGTGCCTGTAATTTCACTGGCAACCACACTCTTCAAGCCGAAGCACAGCAACGCTGCTTGGTGACAGAAAAAGGCATGGTGATAGTACTTTCACCGGACGAGCCCTTCACAAAGAGCTCTACTACTCTTGTTATACTTACTAATTGCATAGTTCAGGGTCTTACAGCGATCCAGTGTTCTGAATTAGTAAAGTTTAAAATGGACCGTCACAACGGAATAAAAGTCATTAAATTTGGCAATAACAGCAATTAAATAATCAATTGAAGTAGTGGAACTTATTGTATGTTTTTTATTTGTATAAGGTTGACTGTGGTGATAATGAGTTAAAGCTAATTTTCATCTTAATATTCCCAAACGTTGCAATCATTTGAATCATCCAAAAACATTCAGATAAATTGTGAATTTTGCAAAATCTAAACAGTACATATTTCTAAAACGACGCCGGAAAAGGTTATCTTTTCCGAAATAGATTTTAAGTGATCTCATGTTTATTTTAATCTATACGATAAGCCTAATTAATTGATTAATTTATTGTAATTATTTAAATACTATTAAGCATAATATTATCTCGAAAATGGTCACGGTCCTATTTATTCTTATATTTATTGCTTTTGATAAAAAATCTAAACTGATAATATTCTGCTACTTATTTTGTGAATTTATAGGCAGACATGCATTCCGTCTCAGATCAGGTCTAGATAAAATCTAATTTCTGTTGACGTAAGAAAAATTGTATGAAAACGACATTAGATTGAGCAGCTCACGCTAAACTTATGCCATTTTCATACAATTGATCTTTATTTCCGAAATCGTTTTTTCCAGAAACTTCTTGAATCTTTCTTGAAAAAAAATAATTGAATTATGATGCAGATAAAATTTTGTTTTGATAACCTTCTGTATTTTCAAAATTGAATATTAAATAGGTGAACAAAAAAATGTGGTACTTAATACCTAACACTAACGGCCGGTTTCTGAAAGTTCGATCAAAACTAATCGGATGTCGAGTCACTCGCCATTTCAGCTATTACATCGAATTAGATAGAGATAGCAAGTGACTTGACATGCGATTATAGTTTTGATCGGGCTTTTAGAAACCGGCCGTAAATCTGCAAACTCACGTTTAAATTATATAAATTTAACACTCAACCAAATAAAGAAAAATAAATATCTATAATTATGAAACACTTCGGACAATACAAAATAATCCTGATAATTTGTTTATTACTAGAATGATAATTATTATGTTACAATATTTACCTGATCTAAATGTACCATAAGCCATAAATGTGTCAAATTACGAATAAAATGTTTATACCTGTTCATAGCTGGAAAGATATTAAAGCCAAAAGGTATTTTTTCAATAAAATCACAAGGATCACTTTGACGTCTTAAAGCTTAAAGCTAGGTGACTCTAGGTGCCAGTTCCACGCGACCAAAGCCTAGAAGAACAGGCAACAAACTTACGGCTTGGTTCCTACCGCTCTTTTGTATGATCATTGTTACAACGTAATACAATATTGAAGCTCCAGAATGGTGCCAATCGAATTTAGTGAACCGTAGGTATAACAGAAAAAAGGTAAGAGTAATAATTTTTTTTTAAATAAATATTGGTGGACACAACACTATCTAACCCCAAGGTAAGCCAAAGCTTGTAATATGGGAACCAGATAGCTGATATAATAAATATAATATACTTTTTTTTTGTAAATACATACCTACTTATAATATATAATAACACCCAGACATCGAACAGATCAAACCCACGGCCTACGGCGCAGAAGGCAGAGCTACTACCAACTGAGCTGTGAAGGCTGTTATATGTCATAAAATTCAATATCAAATCGCTGACCGCTCCGCTCATGCTGCACCCCCACCCTTAACGATTTCCCTCACGCCCTGCTCTTGAGACCAACTGGAAAATGCTAACAAGCTATTCATACAGTTTTTCATAAACGAGTTACGTATAGAGAAACCATCTAATGAGTTATACAATTATTTATAATTGGGTCCTTAGGAAGTTCGGTCCGTGTTTTGGCAATTTCAAATTCAAAACAGTTTTCCTATTTATCTGAAGGGGTGAATGATTAGGTTGTTTTATGGTAATCAGAAATTTAAGTCTAAATTTTGTCATACTGGTGCTGTAAATAAAAAAAGATAATATAAAAGGTAATAGAGTTGTAGAGGTAGAAACAGATTTTTACTAGTAGTTCGCCCCGAACTGAGATCTCGTGATGCGACCCGACGAACGCATCAAAACTTTGAGTAGGTGGTAGTCAGAGGCAAGTCCAAACATTATCTTTGGACTTTTTTCTGACTACCGCCTACTAACTTGGTATGGTTACCAAGTTTCAACTCTATTGGCCTATTTATTGAAGAGTTCCGTTGAACAGACCTTGGCTCCATCATCAGACCTGGTCGTCGTCACCATTTTATGAGAACTGAGTACCTCCTTAATTTATTTCATGAAAAAAAATAAGAAAAATCAAAGGAACTGCCCGACCAGTAGAAAAACCTTTGGGAGCTCTTGGATCGCTGGATATCTTAATTTAACTTTTTAAGTTTTATCTCGAAAACCGAGCGTCCCAAAAAAAAAGTAAAAATTTGAGGAATGTCCAAACAAAGCCCTTTCATATGACATGTAACTTGATTTTTTTATGTAACTTTTTTTATTTTGCCCTCTTAAAAAACCCCATATTTCAAAAACCCTTCATCCGATTTTACTCATATACTTACCAGTAAATTTCTCAAGTACAAGCTATCGACATATCAAATTTCATGCAGATCGGATCAACGGTTCTAAAGTTATCGCCAGACAAACATACATACATACATACATACATAAAATGCCAAATCGCCCAAGTTGAAACTAAGATCTTCGTTCGCTTCGCTCACTCGATCAATTAGCGATAAGGCTGCCATTTGTATTTTTTTTTTAATGTATATTTTTTATGATCGAGGGCTCGTCGGGGTGTACTACCATACCTCGCCTTTTTCTGATGCCAAGCAGCGTTGCTGTATTTCGGTTTGAAGATTATGGTTGCCGGTGTATTTACAGGCACATTCGTCTTAACATCTGTATGCCTCAAGTTGATGGACGCAAGGCAGTGCATCGTAGGGCACATTCCTATCGTGCGTGACTTACGAGGCCATGTTTTGTTTCCACTTAACATCAGGTGAGCCATCTGCTTGTTCCATCAGCTAGTTGTATAAAAAAAGCTATATTTGGAATTCGTATTTTCTGATTCAAAGCTTCAACCACACAATTTCAACTTTATCTCATTCATCGTTACTGAAAACAGCCAAAAGTCATTGCAATGTCTGACTTTAAGACGGGTCTTAAAGTTGGCCATATTGGCTATAAAGATTTGCAGAAAAACTTTATGACATACAATGTTTTTTTCATTTTCATTACATTACTCCGCTATATTTCAAAGAATATTTATATTTAAATCAGCTATGACACGTAAATCTTCAAATAAATATGTATAAGCATTGCGCGATGTTCAAATATATTAATTCCCAAAGATCAAAGACGAACAGAAACGGTAACCGATCAAAGTCAGAATGTATTGCAAGTAGTTATTAAAGATGGAATAACAGTTTCTATATACTATGATTCACTCCACGAAATTATAAAGCATGCGATTCTAAATTTCGTGTTGTTCCAGATAAGATCTAAAGAAGTTCTCCTACCAAAAAGTTTGCCAGTTTTCGTGCTTGCAAACTTTTTAGTAGGAAAGTTGTTTGGATCAAAATGGTATTGTTCCTGAACTGTGTCCAACGTGATTGTACGCAACTTAGTTTAGATCTACTCAGCCAGGGTCTTGGGGACTCTTCCGATTGGCATTGATTTGGATCAGTTTAGCTATCTCTAAATCGTTTGCAACGGTCTGCAGATAGCTCAAATGTTTCTTATGTATTTTGTACATTTTGATACATGTATTCATTGTAATTTTCTTTGTAAATAAATGTATTTATTACCACTAGGGTAAAAAAAAAGTTTAGATCTTAATTATATTTTCGCTGAGTTGTGCAAAGTACTCGCAACTTGGTCGATTGCGATTTTTCCTGAATAAGTTTATATTTTATTATTTTATATTTTTTAAATTTTAAAATGTGCGAACGAGATGAGATGTACATTAACGCTAGATGCGGTAATAAAGAACATAATTTGTGCCAATAGTTACGTCATAGTAACGAACGATATCAAAACTGATTTTAATGCAAATCGGTTAATACAAAATTAATTGCCATAAAAATAAAAATTGCCATCTCATACGGTAGAATTGCAGTGACAGGGCAAATTTTAGGAACTGTTTCAAAATTACTATAAGTATTAAAGCAAGCTTGTTTTTACAATTGTTACCCGTAGGTAATCGTTTTCTAGTTGAACAATAATCGTCAATAAAGGTTGTGGTTCAAATTGACAAAGACGGGTCGGGAGCCAGAACGGAAGTGATGCAGAGCTTGCAAATACAACAGATATAGATTGAACTAGATACTGCAAGTTTTCATACTTAGATTTTGTGGGCCTTAAACTCTTAGTGTTCCCGCACACGGGTCTCCGGCCACAACCACAAAACGCCGCCACTGGCATATTTCCTGTAGTTTTCATACATTTTATATGGACTCGCCGCACACGGTTGACGCCGGTAGTCGCCACACGCTACAGATCGTCGCTGCTCACTTCGTATGGCCGGAGGCCCATGTGTAGGAACACTAAGTTTAGTGCAATGCACTAATCCATACCCTGCTAAATGCATTTCATTACTTTTATATGAGTTTGCACTGTGTTCCGATTTGAAAGGATGGATGCATCTATGCCACAGAGGGCTCGATGCCAAATTGAACACGACTTTAAAACCCAGGCAAGGAATTAACTAAATTACATAGATCATAATTAAGCACTTGGTACATCACTTTTTCTCTTAAAACTATTGCAAACTTAGTTTACGTGGGTGCTTGTACACAAAATTGTTACAATGTGGGTGGAAAGAGCTCGCCTTGCCTAAATCGTTTTTCCTGGAAATGTGTGAAGGCCTATATTCTACAGCTGACTTCTTTATACTGATGATGATGATGCTACATCTGTGCTGGTAGTATCTAGTTCTATTTATATCTGTGGCAAATACAGAACCGTCACGATTTATTAGTCTCGTCTAGTGCGAAATTATCTACCTCTGGTGATGTATTAATAATAAGATGTGATATTAATACGCTTGGTTGGACAAATGGCTCGTGCACGGCCAAATTAGCTGTATTTTAACTGATTATGTGAACTAATAAATTACAGCAAATTCCAATAAAAAAACATTTATGATTTGTGTGTTACCTTTTTTTTTCCAAATAAATGTAGGTATGTCTATGTCTGAGTAGTTCTTTTTTTAAAGGCTAGAACGACAGATAACGTAATGAGTTCGCAAAAGTGTACAGAATGATGGATGCCAAAGGTCACCTGGGTCTGCCCCGCAAGTACCGATCTTTTTACGAACTATGCGATCGTTAAATTTGGCTAAATCTGACTTCTATTTGTGAAAACGGGTTTTAGCGATTGTTTGGCGATTTTGACGAAAATCGTGATATTCGTAAAATTTTAGCGAATTTTGCTAAAATGCGAGTATGGTAGTACTTTTGATTTCACGATCGTGTTGTCAAATTCGTGTATTTAAGCGAATTAGACGAATCATTTTCACATCTGTGTTCGAAAAGTTCCGTACGAGTCTTATAAACTACAGCTGCAGTGCAACTGCTGTATTATATAAGAGAGAATAACTTAGTAATTTTCTAAAATAAAAATATTCTAAGAGATTGCTCTGATAGATCTATTTCCATCAGAACCGAACGACAAATTCCAACAATATTATTTTTCCAATTTGTTAAATTATATTTAAGTGCAAATTCACTAGCTTTATATTCCACGTAGGTATATTATACAAATTGAAATGCCCGCAGCAAGACAAGTCAGACAGCCCTTTGAATTTTCATACTGATTGAGAATTCACCCCTACTTACGGGGCCAACTTATATTTCCCATGAGCCTCGGGCCGCTTCAGGGTAAGACCCCTTTGTAACAAACATACGTCAAAAATTCAAAATCATTCGTATGCAATTCTTTAGAATGCAGAAAACAAGGCTCAGATAAAATAGTTTCTATTACGACGGAATAAAAGTCGTCTATTTGGAAAATATCAGTAATCAATAGATTTTTCACATTTCGTATTTAACCTTGATTTTTATCTTCTTCGCTCATTTATGGCTCCTATCCGTCAGTTTGACAGTCAATATCTTGCCAATGTCCAGTGGAATATAATAAAAACTCGTTTTCTGACATTTTGGGAAGCATAGCTTTTTCATTTTAATTGTTTTTCGAGTGTTAGTTGAAGAAAACCGCCACCATTTTCTTCAAAACAATTGACTTGACTATAGACTGACTTGACTATAAAGTATTTTATGTTTATCAAAATTGTTTGTCGAATGACGGACAGGTGCCTGAACAAAGAAAAGAAGAAGAACTATTCAGTCAAGTCGAGCTGCCATGTTTTGAAGAAAATGGTGGCGGTTTCCTGACGAGATACATTTTCTTTTAAACCAGGTCATCACATAGTACTATTTTATTTCAAATGCTCGCTGTGCTAAGACCTCAAGTAAATACCACCAAATTTAATAATATATCTCAAAATAACACTAGAAAAACAATTAAAATGAAAAAGTTATGTTGCTTCCTAAGATGACCTTAAACGAATCTCATGAGTCTTAACTATTCAGCTACAACTCAAAATATTCATGATGTCTATCTATCAAGAGAACCACCCTTCGACCTTCTCCGTCTACTGGTTCATTGTCAACTCAAGAATTTTCACTTCCATTTTGTTGCATCCAATATTTTACAGATTGCATCTCCCATATTTCTCAGCTCTATGTAAGTATGAGATCGTGCAGGTATGTCTTACAAGAGCTGGACCAAGTAAACATATTCCCTCGCCCCCATAAAGTAGACCCCAAAGTTCTAGGCCCCTAATAAGCTGACGCGTCTCACCTTAGGGTGAATGTCGGTTCCAAAGATCAATTAAAGCGGTATAGAAAGGACAGGCACTTAAATTGTACCTACAAGTATTTCGTACCTACCTTCCAAGTACCTACCTAGTCATAATGTTTCTATTTTTATTCTTATTAAATATTATGTGCGCAATGCCAGTGCCCTCAATCGGTGATGGGAAACATCGTGAGGCAAGCTGTGCATTGTAACAGCGGTGATAGGCTTGCAACCACTCACGTATGAGATGCCAACTAATGCAAAATGGTGGGTTTTACCAATGTCGTACCTCTGACTACCTCCTTAGAAATTATCAAAGAATTTTAGTTGGTACGCGGTACTAAGATAAATGAAAAGATATTTAATGTGCTGGACGAAAGAAAGAGGAAAATGGAGGGAAAGACATGTTATGCTGACTCCACATGAAGGATGTGAGAGCAAGTAGATGATGATGATTTAATGTAGCTGGGGATTGAAGTTATTTCAGCTATTTTCCTTCGGAAGTGAGCAGACTTATTATATTTACATTAATTAAATAAATAAATATTGGTAGACTTTCCACACAGCACTATCTAGCCCCAATCTAAGCCAAAGCTTGTAATATGGGAACCAGATAGGTGATAAATATTATATACTTTTTTTGTAAATAATTTTGTAAAATAATATATAATACACAGACAGAGAACAAACATCAATGTTCATCACACAAATGTTTATTCTCAGTGGGGATCGAACCCACGGCCTACGGCGCAGAAGGCAGAGCTACTACCAACTGAGCTGTGAAGGCTGTCAAAGGTATTAAGAAAGGATATCTAACGTGCCTGGGGTGGATGATATAGGAAAATGGAGATTAAAAACATATTGTGCCGACTCCACATGAAGTGTGATAAAAGCAAGAAGATGATGATCATCGTTAGATCATAATTTGATCATAATTTATCATAATCATAATTGGATCATAATTTGATCAAATTAATGAAGCTGTTTCTGTTTTTTCTTCGAATGTGAGGAGCATAGTAAATATTTCTTTAATTATCCTTTTCTAGTTTATCTGTAGGATCAAGCCTTTGCTTGGTTTATCACATCTTCGCCCTCTACCTCATCTATTCTACGGTAACTACGAGATGAGGTCACGTGATTAATGTGTGGGGGAGCGCACTAAGCCTCGATCATCAACAAGTTGCAAATTAATATTGTTTGCTATAACTACCTCGTGTTTATGTGACACCGTATGTTTACTGAGGGGTGTGTTGTTCATTATTGTAATAGGGTTAATTACGTTTTCTTGGGTTGATGACACATCGTTTACTTTCTGTAGGTATACTTATCCCTTATAAGATGCAGTTTTACCATACAGCGTTCCAGTAGTGTCTCAGTTTGAAGGGTGTGATTTCAATTATAGGCACGTGAGGCTTAACATCTGTATGCCACAAGTTGATGGACGCAGGGCAGCGCATCGTAGGGGACGTCGTTATTGTGCGTGACTTGCGAGGCAATGCTTTGTTATAGGTGATGGTTACCACTTAACATCAGGTGGGCCATCTGCTTATTCCATCAACTAGTTGTATAAAAAAAAACCCCACAGCTTAAAATTTATCGACTTAAAATTGGAAACTACGAGTATCTTGTTTCGTATCTCGAAGCAGTAAATTGTGATTGGTCAAAACAATGTCAAAATCGAACAACTAACTCGTCCTTCTTGTATAGCCTGTGTGCCTTTCGTATGCGACAAAATTCTCATCAGTATCAGTTACATAGCAAATGAATCAAGTCCCATCACCGTATTTACTTTCCAGATAATTAACACACTGTCCATTCTCATTTTCTCAGTCAACATTTAATTGGCTTCATTAAAGACGGCGATCTTATCTCCCATCTTACCTACATGTGTTCAATGTGTTCAGTTTTTTTGTTTCACACGTCAAAATATCTTACGTTATCTGCTTAGATCGGCGCGACGCGTCAGCGAGGCATCATACAATATCTCCCCAGGAAATTAAACTGTATGTAAGTGATGATAGGGTATAAATTATGTCGGTGTTTCGTAAGTAACACTTTGTTGGTTGATAGCATCGCTCGTGGTGAGCAAAAACAGACAAACTGGATTGATGTATGGTGTTGCTAGTTTTTGCATCATATTTTATAGATCCCTTTACTTATTTTGATCGTTTTGCTGGAATAATTATGTTAATTCACCGGGCGTTTTAATAAGTTTTTATTTTTTTCGTGTTGTTTTCCTTGTCACCTGTTTTCTGCGGTACCTACACGAAGAAGACAGAATTATTTAGTGGTAGAGCTTTTTGTAAGTGTTCGCTTGGAAAAACTACCATTGTACCATTGTTCTTCATGGGTGCACATGGTAGGGAACGTCTTCGATGAATGTGCTCTGTGAGGTATAGGTAGAGGTAACGGCTCAACATATAAGCCATCATAATTTTATCTCTTCTCTTGTCGTGTCACTAGTTTCTTTCGAAATAGTGTGGTGAAAGGATTTTAAGTGCGCCTCAAGAGGCTCCTTTCGACACATGTTATTGAACTATTTAAGTTCCACGACATGCCGGTTTCCTCACGATGTTTTCCTTCACCGTTTGAGAGCACTGGCATTGTGCACATACATTTTTAACAGAAAAACTCATTGGTGCACGACCGGTTTCAAACCCACGACCTTAGGGTCGGAAGGCGGGGCCACTACTACTAGACCACCAGTGCTCTCATAATATATAACGTTATACGTTCATAACTTTGCCGTACCATACACAATATACAAAGTTTTGACTATACATTATCTAAAAATCTGCGCGTAAGAATTCATAGCTAAACCTGGCGAAGATTGGCCTACGTTTCTTAGCGTTAAATCCTGACTTCCTGGAGCCTTTTACCAGGTTCTGCAAACAATACCCTCAAAGGCGAGATCCATTTACCAACGGCGACACCTCGGAAAGCGTCGTAAAAACAAATGTGCAACTAAACGCATTTCCTAGATGTAACAAATGCGCAAGAGTCGCTCGGCGCGGCGGTCGTGTAAAATAACGAGCTTGAAGTAAGTGGGACTATTATGAAAATCTTGATGGGAATCGTTATCCAGCTTATGGGAAACGAGAAAGGAGAGGTTATGAGGTAAGTAGTTATTTGAATCCTAAATCAATTTGGGAGATATTTTTTCTATCTCCAGATAGTTCACAACGGTCTGCAAATGGCTCAACAGTTTCATGTATATTTTGTAAATAATTGTATTCCATCAATTCAACTTAATTCAAAGGTAGTTTGTTATGTAACTAAAATAACGCTTGACCACACTTGGTTCGATAAAAGTATAAATAAAGTTTACCTCAAACCTCATTTTTTACCTTGGAATATTCTTAATTTTGTTATAGGCTTTTAATTTTCTTAAGGAGCTTATTTTATTTATTAAAGCAATAAGTTGCATTGTAATTGCGCGCTAGCCGGTTCTATTTTCGCTCCTCCCGCATTCCTCCATCAAACTTGGATACCACTATAAGAGATTTTGACAAGTCAACTCTAAGCTGACTCTCAAGTTTGTAAGTTAAGTTAACAATCTCACTATCCCAAGCCTTGTCTCCGCTTTCATTGTGCTTGAACTCGTTGCGGGTCAGATTACCATCAAAAGTTATGTATAACATCTTTATTTGTATATAAATGTAACTAGATATGGTTCTATAGACCATTTCGTAGGGTGTATATTTAAATACTTCGTTTTTATCGGTGATTATTGCTGTTTATAGCACATCTTAATACAAAAGTAAGACTCCTGATTCGAGAACTTGTGATGCGGCTTCAGAACTTTCACTCAGATAGGTGGCAGGTGATTATCATCAGTTATCTTTCGTCATCTTATAATCTTCATCATCGGAATTTGATATCTTTAGTCATCGGACATCTTTTCTCCACAATACACGAAGGTTACCTTTTTGAAGGTAATAATAATAAACTCATTTATTTTCTCAGACACATAAACATGATTGCCCGTAGGTTTGCTCGTTGCTCAAGGGGTGTAAAAATCTGTTTGTTCCGAGCCTACTGTACTAGCTTCTACACGAGCAGCCTATGGGTAAGTTATACGCAAAAACAGTTGAGCGCCCTACGCGTCCAGTATAATAACGCATTCAGGATGCTGGTGGGGCTGCCCCGGTTCTGCAGCGCGTCGGGGATGTTTGCCGAAGCGCGGGTGGACTGTTTCTACAGTACCTTGCGCAAGCGGTGCACATCCCTGGGGCGCAGAATCCGGTCCAGCTCCAACGGCATACTGAATGTGTTTTCAGCCAGGTTCGACTGGTACCTAAACCACTGTGCTAGGGTACATGCGCAGTACCTAAAATAGATATACCGACCATCCATTTTCTGCCTGTGTGTGTAATGTGCTTATGTCTAACTATTGTGTATTGTGTAATTAATAAGTGTATGTAAATTATGGACTAAGTTGTCTGAAATAAATGAATTTATTATATAAAGGTTCCTTACAGTAGTAATGGGTATGAAGACAATGCTTTATACCACCTTCGCCTTTGTACTTTTAATGTGCAATAAAGTATTTCCTATGTCTGTATCTGAGAAAGTCCGCTATACGGAAATAGGCATAGGAACATAAGCCCCTCTAGTAGCTTTCAAGGAATGATTTTTTTGCCTTCTCCATCTACCAACTCCATGCAAACTTCACAATGTCTAGTAGGTACATCGGCTGGAGGCAATTCTATTTTACGTTTTTCATTTCGAATTAAAATGTAGACTCCTTTTATTATAATAATAATATAATATATAATAATAAATATTGGTGGACTATCCACACAGCACTATCTAGACCCAAACTAAGCCAAAGCTTGTAATATGGGAACCAGATAGCTGGTATAAGTAATACATATATGTTTTTTTTGTAAATATATACTTATTATAAATACACCCAGACAGAGAACAAACATCTATGTTCATCACACAAATGTTTGTTTTCGGTGGGGATCGAACCCACGGCCTCCGGCGCAGAAGGCAGAGTTACTACCAACTGAGCTATGAAGGCTGTCATAATAAATATATTATTTTAAAAATATGTTTTATAGCATTTGTTAAAAAAAATACTGCATATCTTAAACTACAGATATGTAGGTAGACCTTATTAACAAAATACACAAGGTCAAGGTTATCCTTCAATTTATATTTATTTATTAGGTAGAAATTAAAGGAAGCAAGTAAATTGTTAATTTATATCAAAGAACTTTCGAATAAAAAGCTTAAACCCAGTCCTGTTATTTACATAGAAAATAAAATATACAGTCCAATGAACAGGAAATGGACATTAATTTGAATTTGAAATGGAAATAGTGTAACGTGGAATTGTTTAGAAAACGAGGAATTCGCGCGCGCAACGACATTAGAAGTTGTAGTAAAAAATAACATAAGGCTTTGTTCAAGACGATGCCTGAGACAAGACAAGACATTAGCTAAGGAAAATATAGGTTATATTTTCCTTAGCTAATGTCGTCCCACTGCTGGACATAAGCCTCACCCATGGACTTACAGTTCTGCCTATCCCGAGCTTCCTCCCACCATCTACTTGAAAACGCTGCGTCATCGTCGCCTCGGCGGCGGCGGAGCAGCTTTAAGCTGAGTTAGGACCTTTTTGGCTCATGAAATACTGGTCGGCATCCTTACCCAAGATTTACCCACTATCAATTTACCTACCTACTTTGTTTCCATTTCTTCCTGTTTGTTTTTTTCTTGTTATATCATGCTGTACCCGTGTTTGTGTGTCAAATAAAAAAATATTCTATTCTATTCTATTCTAGTTCTAAAGGCATCCAGAAACACCGGTCACCGTCCGTCAATAAAGTAAAGAAAAAACTTCAGCTTCATTTTATGTTTTTGGAGTAAAACAACACACATTATTATTAATATCTTATAAGAAACTTGTATGTGTAAGTATGTGCCTAATCTAATATTTTAGATAAGTATTTTTTTAAATGAGAGATGATGATTGGACAGCTTCCATAATTATTCTGAGATATGCATGTTTGATAACACCACCATATTTTTTTACTACACAGCGAATTCTTAGTTTTTTTTTTATCGTATTTTATTGCGCTGCATTCAAATTGTTGTAATATTTATTTTTCTTTGTTCGTCACCACTTGTCACTTGTCACATCACCACTTTGCAGTAGAAATAGATACATTATTACTATGTGTGGTAAGTTCATTGGAAGAACTGCTTCCTAGCCAAAGTAGGTACCTTGTACAATTGTGACACCGTTGTGAAATGTTCAAGTGAAATCCTGTCCATCCAAAGGTTGTCTGGAAGAGTTCGCTCTCAGCGATATGTCCGCTCATTGTACTTCACTGAAACTTTGAACTTAATTTTTGTTTTTAATGTGTTAAGGGCCGGTTTCACCATGCTCTGTTAGATTAACAAAGGATTAAAGGGCCGTTAAATATGTCAAAATGTATGCGTTTGACAGCTAAGGTTAGATTTAACGGCCTGTTAATCCTTGATTAGTAACTAACAGAGCATGGTGAAATTGGGCCTAAATGTCCTTGTCTTTATTGCACACCATAAAGAGTTTTCAATCTATCTACAATACAACCTTTATCTAGATCAAGTCGTCACCTTACCCAAGCCCTATTATTTCCAGCAGTGCCTTCATCACGACATCCTGCAACATAAAACATTCTCGTACATAATGAAGGATAATTTATGCGGACAGAAAAGTATCCGTCTTAGTTTGAGTATGTAGAAGGAGACCACACAAATGGTATCTTCTAGTTAGCATGTTTAGAATCAGAGTAACGGTTAAACTTCCTATTAAGTTCTACGTGCTTGGTACATTTCTTTAAAATCACATAACCTGAACCTGACTATAAAGAAATATGCAGCGTACAGTCGATTGCTGTACAATAATGTTTAGAATCAGCGTAACAGTTAAACTTCCTATTAAGCTCTGTGTGCTTGGTACATTTCTTTAAAATCACTTAACTTGAACCTGACTATATAAAGAAAGATGCAGCGTACAGTCGATTGCTGTACTATAATGTTTAGAATCAGCGTAACGGTTAAACTTCTTATTAAGTTCCGCGTGCTTTGTACATTTCTTTAAAATCACTTAACCTGAACCTGACTATAAAGAAAGATGCAGCGTACAACCGATAGCTGTACGCTGATGCAATTCCGAAAGCTGAATGACGTTGCTAATGTGTTTGCCACATCAGTGCCTTATTTTACGACGGAAAGGCTTTATTCCAAAGCGGAAGATTGTTTTATACCTACTACTTGCTGGTAAAACGAGCATATGGCCATCTGATGTTAAGTAGTAACCATCTCCTATAACAAAGCATTGCCTCGCAATTTACGCAAACGTGCCCTACAATTATTATTGTCAGTCTAGGAAAGTTACAAACTCTATGTCATAGTAACTGTCTACGCTAAGACTAAAGACTATTACAATACAAAATACCAAGGAAGTGATACAATTGCTATTTTTTTTACTCGGAAGAGTTAGTCTAAACGTAAAGTAAAAATTACGTCAGTAAAAATCGATTGCATCTGAAAATATAAGTATTGGAGTAAAAGACCTAAAACGCAATAGATATGATTAAGTTCTAGAAAAGTGATACACCGCCTGTTTTAACCACCTTCCAGCAAGTGTACTCTAGTTGAATAAACGTAAATAAGCAAGTAAACGTTACTGCGCGTATCTGTAACAACATGCAACTAACGGGGGTACGGAATAAGGACCCTGCTACACGCGCCAAGTGGCATTCTGCATAATTGCAAGTCGACATGGCAGCTACTAACTCTTTGTGTTGGTTTGCCTATAAAACTGCACACAATTAGGTGAGTCAGGAACATTCAACATATTCGCTTTATTTTCCAAGATTATGGAAATGAGGGTGACTTCCCATTTTCCCATGCAAATATTTTCTAATGCATAAATGTTAGGTTTTCATGACATTATGAATGTTGACATATGACTGGCAAGTAGAGTTTATTCACAGGTCTATATCATAATTCGCAATGTGACGACATCGCCTTCAAAAAAAATTATATGTAGGTACTGTGGGATACCACAGTACCTACATATAATTTTTTTTATGAAAACTATATGACACAGAAAATTATATGTACTATGGATACATAGTACATATAATTTTCTGTGCCACTACCGATTGTTTACCCACAACTTTTGGCATTTTGTTCTGCCAGTCTTATTTAATAAAATGTAATGCTCTCTTTATTTCCTTCTTTACTTCCTCTTTAGCTTACTTGATTCCGGAACGAGCAGAAGGTGTAAAATGGTAACCATCACTTATTATAACAAAGCATTGCCTCGCAAGTCACACAGGATAGGAACGTGCCCTGCGTCCATCAACTTGAGGCATACAGATGTTAAGCCTCATGTGCCTGTAACTTCACCTGCCACGACACCCTTCAAACGGAAACACAGCTGCTTGGTGGCAGAATAAGGCATGTCCTGCTCTGGACGAGCCCTCCGTAGAACTCTTTGTGTGTAGCTCATCCAGAGAAGTACTAAGTACAAAGCAGAGTTGCTGTGTTTCGGTTTGAAAGGTGTGGTTGCTGGTGAAATTACAGTCACATAAGGACACCTGATAGATACGAGAAGTCTAGATAGCTTGCGTAGTATCTAGCATGTTTCTGTCTGCACTGAGTACGTGTATCGCAGGCTTTACAATATTATGAACACGGAGGTGAGGTAGGTAATGAAATGCAAATGTTTGCATGTGCGGAACCACTTCACCAAGTGTGTGTAAATAAACAGGGACTTCTTGATAATGTGAAAGCGAGAACTTTGCCTTGAATTAATTATTGTATGAATATGGTTCGTCATGAACTAAGTAAGATTACTACCAACGTTCTAACACGGTTAGTAGGTTAATATAATGTGACTCGCACACATTACAAAATGATTTCTACTTCCGGTCATATTCTACTTCCGTCTTCTACTCTTATTATAAGAGCACCGGTGGGCTAGTGGGAGTGACCCCGCCTTCCGATCGTAAGGTCGTAGTTTCGAATCCGGTCGTGAACCAATGGATTTTTCCTATCGAAAATTTTATGTGCGCAATGCCAGTGCTCATAAACGGTGAAGGTAACCATCGTGAGGAAACCAGTTAGTATTCTAACAGCGGCGATGGGCTTGCAACCTGTCACGTATGGAATACCAACTAATGCAAAATGTGGTTATGTGCCATATAATTTTGGACTTACCTCTGACTCCCCCTTAGACGTCCTCAAAGAATCTTAAGATAGTACTTGGTACTACGAGATTTAAGGGGATATCTATCGTGCCTGGGGATCAAAGTCGTGAAGCTGTTTCAGTTTCAGTTTTTTTTCTGCTATGCTACTTATTATAATTTCTTCTTGCTTTTGTTATCTTTCCTTAAAAAAATTGAAGGTGTGGTTGAAGGGAGGCAAGAAAGAGGAGGCTAAGAATAAGTTATGTAAGCCAGATTAAAGAGAAAGTCGCTGTCATGTCGTATAAAGAATTTTTTTAATACAACTAGCTGATGGAACAAGCAGATATTTGTATACTTACTGGTTTGTTTTATTTATGTTATTTTAGTTTTTTATTTTTATTTTATTTTTTTACGGTGGTGGATGAATAAACGAGTTTTCTTTCTTTCAGATGGCCCACCTGTTAAGTGGTAACTATCACCTATAACAAAGGCTGTGTCTCATGAACCGTGATTGTTAGACAGTTGACTTTTTTACAGATGATGTATTTTTGTTGCCGCTATAACAAAAAATACTAAAAAACAGAATAATATAAATATTTAAGGGGGCTCCCATATAAAAAACATGATTTTTTACCGTTTTTATAGATAATGGTACGGAACCTTTCGTGCGCGAGTCCGACTCGCACTTGGTCGGTTCTATTTAACTCTTATTCGTAATGCTAAAAAAGGTCTAAATCGCGTGTCTACAGATAAATATCTTCAAATAAACTACGTATTCACTCAAGATTTATTTCGTAAATCTTCGAATAGTCCCTAGACCAGGGATGGCGATCCAGTGGCACGCGTGCCATTGGTGGCACGCATTTGGGCATGACAGAGATCAAAACAGCTTGCATTTTTAGTTCAAACTATCCGCTACTTCACCAGCCCACCCGGTCGACGACTACTTGGCTAAATAGTGGCACTGTTGGAATTTATGTTGAAATTATTAATTATAATAATCATTAAAATTATGATATTCTGATTGAAATTATTTGAGGGCACGTCGACGGCCTCATAATAGTTTTTTTTGAAAAAATTGGCACTTTTATAGATAAAGTGTTCGCCACCCCTGCCCTAGACTAAACCCATAATCCTGGATCTTATTCTAATATCACTTTGTAATTCGACCTTCCAATTTCAGCTGAGCTGAAACAAAGTACTCGTAATTCTCTTATCGAGAATCTGAGCCTTAGTACCCACTGAAGTATTCTAAGTCATATTGTCTTAGTATTGACTGATTCTTTTCATTTTATGGGCTAGCTGCTTTTTCTATTCAATTTTATGGTCTCTCTCTTGTCGTGTCACTTATAGTTTCTTTTGAAACAGTGTGGTGAAAAATTTTAAGTGGGCCTCAAGAGGCTCCTTTCGAGCACTTGACACATGTTATAGAACTTTTTAGGTTCTACGACATGCCGGTTTCCTCACGAGGTTTTCCTTGTCGTGTCACTAGTTTTGTTTTGAAACAGTGTGGTGAAAGGATTTTAAGTGCGCCTAAAGAAAGAGGCTCCTTTCGAGCACTTGACACATGTTATAGAACTTTTTAGGATCTACGACATGCCGGTTTCCTCACGATGTTTTCCTTCACCGTTTCAGAGTACTGGCATTGCGCACATAAATTTTTAACCGGAAAAACTCATCGGTGCACGACTGGTTTCGAACGACCACGACCTTAGGATCGGACCTGCTACCATTATAATTAGACCACCAGTGCTCTTATATTCCACCAAAACTTAAAGGTAAATATTTGACCGCAATCTCACTTGATGTTATGTGATGATGCGGTGACAATGCGGTGAAGTTATACATATAGAGGTAGAATGAGTGGAAAAACGTTGAGTGAAAGATATGGATGTTAAATTCCATCACGAGGTTATAGGTATTCTTATCTCAGTATTAGCATAAGAGCATTTGATTCGAAATGATCTTCCACTAGAAAACTCAAAACTTAGTAAGGGCGATATTGGATTTCGATAGGAATTTATCGAAATCGCTTCTTTGTTGACATAGCTTACAAAAAGATGGCTCTCTCACTCGTGGTTTTCTTGTTCTTTCTCGATCGTTCGGAAATATTTTATACTCTTGTATGCTCCGATATAAATCTCGTGATGTCGTTAATTTATCTTTTATCCAATTTTTCTATGAAAATGTTACTATTTTAGTAAATTTCTGACAAACGATTGTCAATGAGAAATGTACGCTCGCTTGATCAAAAACTATGACTTCCAGACACGTGCATGTCTTCTCTTAGTTTTTACTTAGCTTTTTAAGTTCCAAGTAATTATAAATAAACCCTAAGTAAACTAAATCTATTTTCTATAGATTTACATTCAGTTAATAAGTTTTAAAAAAACTAACAGAAAAAGCTTCAAGACTTATATCCCCAGGCACGGTAGACTATCACCATAAGTCTCTTAGTACCAAGTACAAACTCAATTTTTTTAAGAAGTCTAAGGGGGATAGTCAGAGGTATGTCAAAATATTACATTTGATACATAACCACATTTTGCAGTTGTTGGTATTCCATATGTGACAGGTTGCAAGCCGATCGCCACTATTAGCATACCAACTGGTTTCCTCACGATGTTTTCCTTCACCGTTAAAGAGCACGAGCAAAAATGTTTTAATATTTTATAAATTTATGTAATTCACTTAAGGGGCTGACAACTATCAAACAACTTCTCGCTCGCACGTTTCGACATGTTGAAAGATATAAAATCAATAAACTCATTTTCGAAAAATCGCAATCAACCATTTTGTGTGCAATCACATTGCACACAGTTTAGTAGAAAAATCATTTTGATTGATACAAGTTTTCCTACTTAAAAGTTTGATTATGTACGAAAACTAGAAAAGCACACTTTAGAGTAGGAAAACATGTATCGATCAAAATGAAATTTTTACTAAACTGTGTGCAATGTGATTGCAACACAATGGTTGCAAAACAAAATGGTTGATTGCGATTTTTCGAAAATGAGTTTAGTGATTTTATATCTTTCAACATGTCGAAACGTGCGAGCGAGAGTCACATTAGCTCTTGCCTTCGCCTTAATAAGCCATCCTTAAATTAGCTAAGTCAGCGTCAAAACGCGCCTCAGGCGATATCAAAAAATTATATCAAACTTTATCGTTATTGTAGGCTCCTGTCGAAGCTAATGACAAAATCGATTTGTTCGTATCCAAAGGTATGTAAAAGAAAAGTTTGAGATGAAAAGAGAAAAATTGGTGTTAGATAGATAGATAGTAAACTCTTTATTGTACACCACAAGAAAATAACATAACATTTAAGAATAAATTTAAACTACAGCGAAGTACAATGGGCGGTCTTATCGCTATGAGCGATCTCTTCCAGACAACCTTTGGATGAACAGGATTTTATATGATGCACTGCCTTGTGTCCATCAACTTGAGGCATACAGATGTTAAGCCTCATGTGCCTGTAATTACACCCCGGCAAACACACCCTTCAAACCCTAGTAGTTCTGCTTTCTGCGCCGTAGGCCGTGGGTTCGATCCCCACACAAACATTTGTGTGATGAACATAGATGTCTGTTCTCTGTCTCTGTACAAAAAAAACAGTATATTATGTATTATATCGGTTCCCATATCACAAGCTTTGGCTTAGTTTGGGGCTAGATAGTTCTGTGTGGAAAGTCCACCAATATTTATTTGTATTTATTTATTTATTTTAGAACATTAAAACTCATTATTGCACGACTGGTTTGGAGCTCACGACCTTGGGATGAAAGGTGGGGTCACTCCTGGACCACTAGTGGCACGACCTTGTATCTGAAGGCGGGGCCGCTACCACTAGTCCACCAGTGCTCGCAACATTAATCATGATAGACGCATGTTGACATGGGAAGCGAAGCCATGTGGGCCCACACAGCTAACGTTGTTTCACGGTGTACGTCACGCATGCATATTTCATTGTAGTGCGGGATTTCGTCGTGGGAAATCAACCGTGTTGTAGGGATGTGATGTGATCACACATCATTTATTAGGGAGAATAGTTTGCTACTTTGTTGGAACTTCGAGCGAGACTTTGAAGTGAATATTACAAAAGTTCTGTATTACGCGACGCAATAGCTTACGTTCCGTTTAGTAGGAACAACTTAATAAATAAGGATTGATGGAGATGTGTCAAATTTCTGCTTAAATATTGTGCAAATTACGATTATGCCCCGACCTTCTTTAAGGAATATAAAAAAACAACTTTACGCTTTTGGTCCCTAGACACGATAGATATCCCTTGCTTTCTTAACTGATTGAGAGCAATGGCATTGCACACTTAATTTTGTCGAAAAGTAGGTAGATTTTATTGGTTTTTGGTACGCCGTATTAAAACTTACGACATTACAAGTAGAAGGCGGGGTTACTCCAACTATACCAGCGGTGTCAACAAAGAATATAGATGCTTAAACTGCCGGTAGATTTAACTAGTTTATAAGACGTTTCAAAGTGATCCTTATCTCTATCTCTAATACTATAAGAATCAAAGTCCTGACTGACTGACTGACTGACTGACTGACTGACTGACATATAGACAACGCACAGCCTAAACCGCTGGTCCTAGAGACTTGAAATTTGAGGAGTACAAAGGTCTTATGGCGTAGAGGTGTACTAAGAAGGGATTTTTGGAAATTCAACCCCTAAGGGTGTAAAAAGGGATGAAAACGTTTGTATGAAAAATTGTATTCCTTGAACCTACAAACTTGAAACTTGGAGTACATATACTTCAAGACAAAAAAATAGGAAATACATTTTTAGTTTTTTAAAACTACCCTTAATAAGTGTGCAAAGGGATGTAAAAGTATGTATGGGAGTTTTTTGACCGCTGGTCCTAGAGACTTGAAATTTGAGGAGTACATAGGTCTTATGGCGTAGAGGTGTACTAAGAAGGGATTTTTGGAAATCCAACCCCTAAGGGTGTAAAAAGGGATGAAAACGTTTGTATGAAAAATAGTATTACTTGAACCTACAAACATGAAACTTGGAGTACATATACTTCAAGACAAAAAAATAGGAAATACATTTTTAGTTTTTTAAAACTACCCTTAATAAGTGTGCTAAGGGATGTAAAAGTATGTATGGGAGTTTTTTGACCGCTGGTCCTAGAGACTTGAAATTTGAGAAGTACATAGGTCTTATGGCGTAGAGGTGTACTAAGAAGAGATTTTTGGAAATTCAACCCCTAAGGGTGTAAAAAGGGATGAAAACGTTTGTATGAAAAATAGTATTCCTTGAACCTACAAACTTGAAACTTGGAGTATTTATATTTCAAGGCAAAAAAATAGGAAAGGCATTTTTAGTTTTTTAAAACTACCCTTGATAAGTGTGCAAAGGGATGTAAAAGTTTGTGTGGGAGTTTTTTGACCGCTGGTCCTAGAGACTTGAAATTTGAAGAGTACATAGGTCTTATGGCGTAGAGGTGTATTAAGAAGAGGTTTTTGGAAATTCAACCCCTAAGGGTGTAATAGGGTTGAAAACGTTTGCATGAAAAATAGTATTCCTTGAACCTACAACCTTGAAACTTGGAGTACATGTACTCCAAGGCAAAAAATAGGAAAGGCATTTTTAGTTTTTTAGAACTACCCTTAATAAGTGTGCAAAGGGATGTAAAAGTTTGTATGGGAGGTTTTTGACCGCTGGTCCTAGAGACTTGAAATTTGAAGAGTACGTCTTATGGCGTAGAGGTATATTAAGAAGGGATTTTTGGAAATTCAACCCCTAAGGGTGTAAAAAGGGTTGAAAACGTTGGTATGAAAAATTGTATTCCTTGAACCTACAAACTTGAAACTTGAAGTAGATGTACTCCAAAGCTAAAAAATAGGAAAAACATTTTTAGTTTTTTAAAACTACCCTTAATAAAAGTGCAAAGGGATGTCAAAGTTTGCATGGGAGTTTTTTAACGCGTGGTGCGATTGACTTAAAACTTGAGGTAAATATACTAAAAAATAATTAATTAAAATTGACGCTTTCAACTTTTGATAATTACCCCTGCAAAGGGTGCAAATGGCTGGTAAAAGTTAGTATGGGAAATTTTTAACGCATAGTGCTATTGATTTCAAACTTGAAGTAAATATACTCCACAATAAATAATTTAAAATCACTTTTTCAGTATTTTAAAACCACTTCTGCAAAGGGTGCAAAAGACTGACAAAGTTTCAAGGTTTGTATGGGAGATTTTTAAAGCGTAGTGTAATTAAATAAATAAATAAATAATAAATAAATATTGGTGGACATTCCACACAGCACTATCTCGCCCCAAACTAAGCCAAAGCTTGTGATATGGGAACCAGATAGCTGATATACTACTTATATACTTTTTTTTTGTATATACATACTTATAATATTATATAACACCCAGACAGAGAACAAACATCTATGTTCATCACACAAATGTTTGTTCTCGGTGGGGATCGAACCCACGGCCTACGGCGCAGAAGGCAGAGCTACTACTAACTGAGCTGTGAAGGCTGTCAATTAACTTCAAACTAAAAAAAATGTGTTCTGTGGATAAATAACAAAAAGACAGTTTGATTTTCGAAAACAACCCCTAAAACGTTACCCTCCTTCGTTGCGCTCAAGTAAAAAGGATACAACAAGGCGTCAATGTTTGTAAGGGACATTCTAAAACGGGAATCTTGAGTTGGTACGAATAGATCTGAGGGTATCTACCGTGCCTGGGGATCAAAGTCGTAAAGCTGTTTCGTTTCGTTTGTTTTTGGGGTAGAAACTAGGAACAAATAAGTACATATTTTCCGTGTATGGTTGTCTTTGTTGTATTTGTCATGTTTGTGCTAAACTCAGTACCTATACCTACCTACCTACCTACCTAATATAGGTAATGTACGCCTATAGGTATCTCTTATACCTGCGTAGGTATCCTACCCTAATAATATACAAATCATTGCGAAAGTTACGATGTTTGGATGTTTGTGGCTCAATTACGGCTCACCACTTCAACGCGTGCGAAGCCGCGGGAAGCCACTAGTATTAAATAAAAACCGTTTTTATTTGATTTTATTTCTAGTAAATGTACCTCTTGTGTCTTGACCTGTTATTCTGTCTTAACCGTCTGTGTTACTAATATCGTCACCAATTAAAATAAGCCAGCATCCCTATTAAAATAAACCCACATAAAAGGAATTATTCAGACCTGTATTAAGCGTGATACCATTTATACTGAGCAGGAATATGCATAGCAAAGCCATTAGTCAATTACCTATCAAAGATTAGCGCATCGAGAGATTAACGACCTCAGAGCCTTTAACATGAGCGAGGATTACATACACCGGTTATGTAGACAGGATGGTACAGGATACACAGAGTACCTTAAGTTATATTACAAACCTTGACAGCCCTTATAGTTGAGTTGGTAGTAGCTATGCCTTTTGCGCTGTAGACCGTGAGTTTGATCTCCACCGAAAACGAAAATTTGTTTGATGAACATTGAACCCTAACACCAGACCAAATGTTACATTTATAAATGTATATTTTTACTTACATTTTGTTTTATTTCTATAAATTTTACTAGCTAGGACGCAGTAGCTTTTTTTTAATTAAAACACGGGCACATTCGCCCAATGTTTGCCAATACAGATGTCTACTATACAATAGATAACAAAAAAAATACATCAGTACCTATTACGTTTATGGGTCGAATGTTTGATTTCTGTCTGGGTCTAATTATCTACTTTAGGCATGTATTAAAAAAAATATGTAAATATTATATATCAGCTATCTGATTACCATAGTACCTACAAGTTTTGCTCAGTTTCGTGCTAAATAGGTCGGTGTGGAATGTCGATTAATATTTAAATTTTATTTATATCTATCTAATCAGCCTCGGAAACACGTTAGATAATTTCTTATCCATCTATGTTCATGACACAAATGTTTGTTCTCGGTGGGGATCGAACCCACGGCCTATAGCGCAGATGGCAGAGCTACTACCAACTCTAAGGTCTGTCAATTCTTCGAGAATCTTTACTGTAAGAGTCAAAAGCGCGTAGACAAACATTCTGTGCCGATTATCAGATTTAATATATAGGATATTGTATAAAGATAAAGATAAAGATTATGCAAAGCTTCCTCCTCGAAATTAATATTTGAGCCAATAAACATTTTGGTACTTGCGACGAAATGAAATAAAATTACTCGTTGAACGGATCGAGGGCTCAAACTGAAGATTCGCTTTGATATTACTTTATCTGTCTATGTGTGTGTGTATAGGTATATGTGTGTACTGAAAACTGTAGGTACAGTCAGAGATCTAACCTGATTTTTTATGATAACAAGTGATAAAAAGCAGAAATCACACGATGTTGAGTGATCTAGTGATGTTGTATGATACAAAAACCGGCCAAGTACGAGTCGGACTCGCGTACGAAGGGTTCCGTACCATTATTAAAAACGGCAAAAAAGTCACGTTTGATGTATGGGAGTCTCTTTTAATATTTATTTTATTCTGTTTTTTAGTATTTTTTGTTATAGCGGCAACAGAAATACATCAACTGTGAAAATTTTAACTGTCTAACTACCACGGTTCATGAGATACAGCCTGGTGACAGACGGACAGACAGACAGACGGATGGACCGCGGAGTCTAGTATTAGGGTCCCGTTTTACCCCTTGGGTACGGAAACTTAAAAAATCAGCTTCACGACTTAGACGTAAGTTGACCTGTGTCTAAATCGTGAAGCCGATTTTCCGGATACTATAAGCACCAACTCAAGAACCTTCTAGTCTTGCAAAGCGTCCATAAGCTAGGTAATAGGTTTTAAGAGTAGTAGAGCTCTTTGTGAAGGGCTCGTCCAGGGAAATTCTACCACCACGCCTTTTTGTGCCGCCAAGCAGCGTTGCTTGGTGTTTCGGTTTGAAGAGTGTGGTTGCCGGTGTAATTACAGGCACATGAGGCCTAACATCTGTATGCCTCAAGTTGATGGACGCAGGGCGGTGCATATTAGGGCGCGTTCCTATCCCTTACGAGGCAATGCTTTGTTATACGCGATGGTTACCACTTAACATCAGGTGGGCCATCTTCTTGTTCCATGAGCTAGTTATTTAAAAAAAAAGGTAACAGTTCTCCATCAGGAGGACCGTACGATAAGCGAGCGATAAGTTGTTAGACGTGTGTCAGCTCCTTAAACATTAATAATAATTATTTATTTATTTCAATCTACAATGGATCATTTTGTTAGTGAAACTTACATCTATTGTTAGTAGAATTGAGGAGCACCGGAACAAAAACCGATAAATCGACTTTATGTAATTTCTTGGAAAATAAAAAACAAAACCAAAAATTGTCGGATTTTGTTCTGGCTGCCCATCTTTAGAGTCTCATTTAGTACGTTTCTAACAGGTTTTGACGCGTCCACATAAAGTATAACATGTAAGAGTACTATGAGAGACGAAAAAAGAAGTTGTTTGACCAAAAACGGATTTATCGGTTTTTGTTCCGGCGCTCCTCAATTATAATAATATTCAATGAATATAAAAACACAAAATTTAAAGAGAATCCCATAGCCATATCTACCTGAGTGTATTTTTGTTTATCATTACATGAAATATCATTAAATAAACAGGTATTTTCATCTACAAATGATGTGGACAAAGTCTTGAGCAACTTTTTTACACATATCATTGTGACGCTATAGTAGGTACTTAAAAAGTATTGTACCTACACTATCAGTAAAAAGTATTCGTGCAACGATCACAGAGTATTTTATCTGGATTCCAAACCATAAATATTAATTAAAAATAAACGTCAATGGACGGAAATTTACATGTAAATTTACATAACAAAGAATCGCCATTAAACAAAATTAGACTCTCCCATTTAAGTGGTCACCACATACTGTTGATAATAAAATAAGTTTATGGTGTGATTTTAATTCACTTTTAGATTATATCGATCACTTTTATGTGGAAATAAATATGTCGACGATAAATGTAAATCATTTCGAAACGGAAGTCACAGTAGTGCATCAACAATTTTATAATTAACTAGTGGCTTCCCGCGGCTTCGCACGCGTTGAAGTGGTGAGCCGTAATTGAGCCACAAACATCCAAACATCGTAACTTTCGCAATGATTTGTATATTATTAGGGTAGGATACCTACGCAGGTATAAGAGATACCTATAGGCGTACATTACCTATATTAGGTAGGTAGGTAGGTAGGTATAGGTACTGAGTTTAGCACAAACATGACAAATACAACAAAGACAACCATACACGGAAAATATGTACTTATTTGTTCCTAGTTTCTACCCCAAAAACAAACGAAACGAAACAGCTTTACGACTTTGATCCCCAGGCACGGTAGATACCCTCAGATCTATTCGTACCAACTCAAGATTCCCGTTTTAGAATGTCCCTTACAAACATTGACGCCTTGTTGTATCCTTTTTACTTGAGCGCAACGAAGGAGGGTAACGTTTTAGGGGTTGTTTTCGAAAATCAAACTGTCTTTTTGTTATTTATCCACAGAACACATTTTTTTTAGTTTGAAGTTAATTGACAGCCTTCACAGCTCAGTTAGTAGTAGCTCTGCCTTCTGCGCCGTAGGCCGTGGGTTCGATCCCCACCGAGAACAAACATTTGTGTGATGAACATAGATGTTTGTTCTCTGTCTGGGTGTTATATAATATTATAAGTATGTATATACAAAAAAAAAGTATATAAGTAGTATATCAGCTATCTGGTTCCCATATCACAAGCTTTGGCTTAGTTTGGGGCGAGATAGTGCTGTGTGGAATGTCCACCAATATTTATTTATTATTTATTTATTTATTTAATTACACTACGCTTTAAAAATCTCCCATACAAACCTTGAAACTTTGTCAGTCTTTTGCACCCTTTGCAGAAGTGGTTTTAAAATACTGAAAAAGTGATTTTAAATTATTTATTGTGGAGTATATTTACTTCAAGTTTGAAATCAATAGCACTATGCGTTAAAAATTTCCCATACTAACTTTTACCAGCCATTTGCACCCTTTGCAGGGGTAATTATCAAAAGTTGAAAGCGTCAATTTTAATTAATTATTTTTTAGTATATTTACCTCAAGTTTTAAGTCAATCGCACCACGCGTTAAAAAACTCCCATGCAAACTTTGACATCCCTTTGCACTTTTATTAAGGGTAGTTTTAAAAAACTAAAAATGTTTTTCCTATTTTTTAGCTTTGGAGTACATCTACTTCAAGTTTCAAGTTTGTAGGTTCAAGGAATACAATTTTTCATACCAACGTTTTCAACCCTTTTTACACCCTTAGGGGTTGAATTTCCAAAAATCCCTTCTTAATATACCTCTACGCCATAAGACGTACTCTTCAAATTTCAAGTCTCTAGGACCAGCGGTCAAAAACCTCCCATACAAACTTTTACATCCCTTTGCACACTTATTAAGGGTAGTTCTAAAAAACTAAAAATGCCTTTCCTATTTTTTGCCTTGGAGTACATGTACTCCAAGTTTCAAGGTTGTAGGTTCAAGGAATACTATTTTTCATGCAAACGTTTTCAACCCTATTACACCCTTAGGGGTTGAATTTCCAAAAACCTCTTCTTAATACACCTCTACGCCATAAGACCTATGTACTCTTCAAATTTCAAGTCTCTAGGACCAGCGGTCAAAAAACTCCCACACAAACTTTTACATCCCTTTGCACACTTATCAAGGGTAGTTTTAAAAAACTAAAAATGCCTTTCCTATTTTTTTGCCTTGAAATATAAATACTCCAAGTTTCAAGTTTGTAGGTTCAAGGAATACTATTTTTCATACAAACGTTTTCATCCCTTTTTACACCCTTAGGGGTTGAATTTCCAAAAATCTCTTCTTAGTACACCTCTACGCCATAAGACCTATGTACTTCTCAAATTTCAAGTCTCTAGGACCAGCGGTCAAAAAACTCCCATACATACTTTTACATCCCTTAGCACACTTATTAAGGGTAGTTTTAAAAAACTAAAAATGTATTTCCTATTTTTTTGTCTTGAAGTATATGTACTCCAAGTTTCATGTTTGTAGGTTCAAGTAATACTATTTTTCATACAAACGTTTTCATCCCTTTTTACACCCTTAGGGGTTGGATTTCCAAAAATCCCTTCTTAGTACACCTCTACGCCATAAGACCTATGTACTCCTCAAATTTCAAGTCTCTAGGACCAGCGGTCAAAAAACTCCCATACATACTTTTACATCCCTTTGCACACTTATTAAGGGTAGTTTTAAAAAACTAAAAATGTATTTCCTATTTTTTTGTCTTGAAGTATATGTACTCCAAGTTTCAAGTTTGTAGGTTCAAGGAATACAATTTTTCATACAAACGTTTTCATCCCTTTTTACACCCTTAGGGGTTGAATTTCCAAAAATCCCTTCTTAGTACACCTCTACGCCATAAGACCTTTGTACTCCTCAAATTTCAAGTCTCTAGGACCAGCGGTTTAGGCTGTGCGTTGTCTATATGTCAGTCAGTCAGTCAGTCAGTCAGTCAGTCAGTCAGGACTTTGATTCTTATAGTATTAGAGATAGTGCGGTGTCGATTCTCTAAACAACAAAATAAATCTAAATCTATCAAGTGTACATGTGGCCTGGTCCAAAATGGCTGGCTTAAAATGGCTGTTATTCTGGAAATACGAGTTTATGAAGGAAGCACTATAGTACTGCTAGTCCATAATATTGTTTTTGCTGAGTATAAAATATCCTTAGAGTACCCTTCTGGCTGATGATGTTTTTTTTATACAACTAGATGATGGAACAAGCAGATGGCCCAACTGATGTCAAGTGGTAACCATCGCCTATAACAAAGCATTGCCTCGTAAGTCACGCACTATAGGAACGTGCCCTACGATGCTCTGCTCTGCATCCATCAATGTGAGGCATACAGATGTTAAGCCTCATGTGCCTGTAATTACACCTGCAACCACACTCTTCAAGAAACACAGAGTTGCTGCTTGACGGCAGAAAAAGGCATGGTGATAGTACTTCCTCGGACGAACCCTTCACCAAGAGCTCTATTACTCTTAAAAAAATTATGTCAACGAAATGCAAAAGAAATGGTGGGATTAAAGTAGAAAAATGGTAAGATCCATGGCTTACCACTGTCTTGTGTTCAATACACAAGACATAGATTTTAAATGAGATAAAAATAAAATATCTTTTTTATTTCAGCAACAAACAGTCATCGACAAAGCTGCGCTTGCAATTTTTTAAGACTTCTTAAGCTCTGCTTTACGATTATTATGAACTTCATTGAAAGCCTACCTCTGCGTATAAGCGTATAAAAACATCTCATTTGTTTTGCAAATTAATACTCCCACTTACAGTGAAACGGTTGCAAGCTCATCGATCGGCAGCTGACAATACTCTCATAGGTTACATTTAGATAGTAAACTGGTTACCAGCGCCGAATACAATGATTCGGCGCTGAGTTTACATCTTCTTCTCTCGTCGTGTCACTAGTTTCTTTCGAAACAGTGTGGTGAAAGGATTTTAAGTACGCCTCAAGAGGCTCCTTTCGAGCACTTGACACATGATATAGAACTTTTTAGTTTCTACGACATGCCGGTTTCCTCACGATGTTTTCCTTCACCGTTTGAGAGTACTGGCATTGTGCACATAAATTTTTGAACAGAAAAACTCATTGCACGACCGGTTTCGAACCCACGACCTAAGGATCGGAAGGCGGGGCCGCTACCACTAGACCACCAGTGCTCTCAAAAGTTACATGATAACCATTACCTATTTCAGATTTGTCTCTATCGATAAATTGATCTCAGAAGTCGAAATCAAAATATAATCTATACTAGATTCTGTTTTTATAGACTTTGAAGAAGGAGGTATCAGCTCCGTACATACCCTCGTTTTCCTAGGTGGTGAGAATCAGAAATGTTGAATCTTACTAATAATTTACATGTTGTAGATGTTATTGAAAAGAGATTTAAGAATCCCGGATTGCTTTAAACAGGGAAATTGGAAAAGTGCCAGTCTAGTTTCCTAAAACACAATCACAGTCCTCTCCCCCTGGTCATTCATTTCATTTCATTTATTCAGTCATAACTGGTCACTCAGGCATATGTAAAACCTTTACATCTGATTGAGGATGTATAAAGTAAAGTCTTAAATAAGATGGAAAGGCGTATATTATTTTACCATACCTATTACTTTAATATTTTGAGTTATTAAGTTTGTGCGGAGCCCCAGTTTTCAGTGTGACTGTAGCCAATAGGATTTATGCACTGCGTAGTTCGACTCACTTTTGATCTTGTATTATTTATTTATGTAAATTGATTGAGTATTAAAACACAAGTTTGTTGATAAACGTAATTTGCATATCCTAGTTAAAGCTATAAGTTGTTACAAATAACATTACAGTTTTCTGTTGAAAAGCCAATTAGAGTGGTCTACTAGAATTTGTTCACAAAATCAATCAACAGTATTCCTAATATACTTAAAAAAAAATATATAAATTACAATTATAAAAAAATATAACTGTATTCACAGTTTGTTACTTTGTCTCGTGGATAATGCCTTTCAATGCTGGTGATTTGACCAATTATAAAATGATTTGAACAATTATTGAAGAAATTGGGTTCACAGATAATGATTTCAAGAATCGGATGGCTTCCATCGAATCAGTTGATATAAAAAAGGCTTAAAATTGTTCTTCCGGCAAATGACCTATGTCCAGTAGTAGACTTCTTCGGTTTTTTTTAAAAAAACAATTTGCTTATGGAACAAGCAGATGGCCTACATGATGTTAAGTGGTAATCATTACCTATAACAAAGCATTGCCTCGTAAGTCACGCACGAAAGGAACGTGCCCTGCGAAGCACTGCCCTGCCATCGTCAACTTGAGGCAGATGTTAAGATGTTAAGCCTCATGTGCCTGTAATTACACCGCCAACTACACTCTTCAAACCGAAACACAGCAACGCTGCTTGGCGGCAGAAAAAGGCGTGGTGGTAGTACTTCCCCCGACGAGCCCTTCACAGAGAGCTCTACTACTACTCTTCTACTCATACTAGGCTAATGGTAATGGTAACTAAAAATCAATATAAGATTGGCACTGATTTGGATCACTTGAGCTATCTCTAGATCGCTGGCAACGGTCTGCAGATAGCTCAACTATTTCATAATGTATTTAGTACATTTTGTAAATATCTGTATTGTATTGTAATTTTCTTTGTAAATAAATGTCTTAAAATATCTTTAAAGAATAATTATGTTTCAAACGTATCAAAACAGAACCCCTATTTGAAACAATCGGTGTTTCCGATCCAATGATGCTTTATTTCACAGATAATACAAAATGAGCTGCCGATTTGAACTCGATTGTGACGAATGCACGATAGTTAAAATAATTGTGTAATGATTTTCGAGTGGTTACCTCCTGTCAACGTTGTTTTGTTTAAAATCAGACAGGATTGTTTATCAATGGTTTTTGACAAAAAAATTTTTTCAATTAATAACTTTAAAAAATTGGTGTACTTTCCACACAGCACTATCTAGCCCTCAACTAAGCGAAATCTTGTAATATAGGAACAAGATGATAGCTGATTTAAAACATTATACACTTTTTTTTGTTAAGACATACTTCTAATATATAACACCTAGACAGAGAACAAACACCTATGCACATCACGCAGAAGGCAGAGCCACTACCAACTGAGCTGTGAACGTTTTAATATTAATAGACTGGTCTTTGGCTACAATCTCACCTGGTGGTAAGTGACGATGAAGACGATGGAGCAGAACGTTCTAGAAGACACTTTTTAACTCTTGCCTTGAAGAGATCAAATGTAGTGATCAGGAAAAACAGGCGACGGTAAGGAGTTCCACTCCTTACTGAAGCTAGAAGCAAAGCAATGAGCTGATAAACAAATCCTGCCTTTTATTTAATTAAACTTTCCCATCCATGGAAAGATGAAGCGTAAAAAAGATTACAAAGGCTTATCCACACTATAAATTTTTCATCCAAATTTTACAACAAAAGGTCTTATACCCAACGATGTCTGTTTTTTGTAGTTATTTAACAAAAGAAAAATAAGTAGTTAGTTTAGTAGTCACATTTATCAGTAAATTCGGTCTATTTTCTAATTTTAAGCCAAATATTACGAAGTTCAAAAATATTTTGGATGGACCAATATTTGTTAAAACCAGTTAAAAACAGACAAGTGCTTTGACCCACAATGTCAACCATATACAAAGTGAGCAACATAAATGAACAATACTCCATAATTACAACCACTATGAACTGTCATAGACGCCATTTACGATGACAATTGCAGGGAGCTTTCAATCTGACAGTGTTACAATGTGGAGTGTGGTTCAAAGGTTAAAATATAAGCAAGCGGGTTGAATTTAAAAAAAGCTTATGCTTATGCGTGAAAAAAATAAACATATCTTAAAAGGCGGTGCTAATCATTACCTCTCTCATGCTCACACATCATCTGTTGACATATTACCTCTCACTTGCACTCGTGAGATAATTAAACACATTAGCGACTTCATTCATATTTTTTTCTTTTAGCTTTATAGAAATGAACAACACACGTTGTTGTTTTTTAGTATTGTTATGACACAGAACGTCAACATTTTCTCGCCTGCAGGTTTTAACATTTTTGCAGATATAAACAGATATCACTGATTGTAGTTACTAATTTAACTAGTTTCGATCAAAATCCTTCGATACCCACTTAAATATTCTTGGCTAAAAAAAGAATACTATGGCCCTTAAGAATAATATTATTATTAATAAGCGCCAAGTTTCTAACGTTACAAAACGCTTCAGGTTTTAACTTACGCCAGCACCGACGGTAGGGAATTAGCACCGTTGGCCTACGTAACACGAGCCAGCATACATATGGTCTTTATTCCGATTCGCCAAACGAGGGTTGACGCGAAATTTATGTCACATCCCGAAATACGCACAAGTTCAATGTTGACATTTATATTAAACAATACAGGCTGCTCCATTGTATTCGCTTTCGAATCAAATGTCGCGCAAAGGTTGGCAAATTGGCAATTTTGGATATTGTTTCGAGGAAAATGTCGCAGATTCATTATGTTGGAAACAAAAGTTTTTCCTCGTCATCTAAGGGATTATGTGTCTTTGTTTGAAGAGCAGTGGAGTGAGGTTATGCCAAGACTTCGAAGAGTACACAGCTATCAGAGGCTTCTATCTACAGTAGTATAGATAAGTACTCGGAAACAAAAGACAATCAAATCTTATTACAGTTGTTTTGCAAAGTAGAATAAAAGCTGTCTATTTTTATTTTCCTAGACTCGGCTTTGTCTAAACAACTCACTTCGATATTTGAATATTCGGAACAAAACTCTAAATTAAAGGACTGAAAAAAATTTACGCCCACTTCTTGTGCTAATGACCCTGTCTTCTGATCGTAAGGTGGGTTTGAATTCTGCCGTAAACCAATGGATATATTTAATATAATATTATAAAGAGGAAAGATTTGTATTTTTCTTGTTTTGTAGGTAACGAATAGGCTCAAAAACTACTGGTCCGATTTTAAAAACTATTTCACCATTAGAATCCCTGGGCACGGGCCGCGTTCTGACTCACTCTGGGAGAAGGGCGTGCAAATGTATGAAATAAGTAGGTAGATGCGAGACTTGAACCCACAGTCTAAGTTTATCCTAAAATGTTGAAAAAATGAATGTCCACCCATGCGAAGCTGGGACAGGCCGCTAGTAATTAATAAAATTATAGGTGTGCATTACCAATGCCCTCAATCGGCGAATTAAAACGTCGTAAAACAGTTAGTATTTATCAGTGGCGATTGGCTTGCAGCCTGTCACTTCTAAAATACCAAATAATATACTGCAAAATTTGGCTATATTTTATATGTTATATTTAGACAAATCTCTGACTACCCTCCTAAAATATCCTACTTATATTAAACTTTGTGAGGCTAATATTTACACGAAACTTATAATTTATTTACTAGTTGTCGTTTCTTTGCTTGAACATTAATTGTGTTTAGCCCAACAAAGATATTTTGATTGATGAAGAGTTCGCGTGTAGACCATCCTGTGTAAGCCAATGGTAACAAAATCGGCCCGCGCGTAGGTTAATCATTTTATTCAACAGTATACAGTTACAGAATTATTATTGACACACCAACTGTCGAGGGACGGATAAATTGAATGTGTGATTGGAAAATCGATGGTATAGACGGTTTGCTGGCGTTGTTTTGTGTGTATTAAAAATTGAATTATTTCTATGCATCCTACTTACCTACTTATTTTGAAAGAATGAAAGAACATACATTTATTTGACATACACAAAAAATACAGAACTCTCTCTTTTGTCGTGGTGAAAGGATTTTAAGTGCGCCTCAAGAGGCTCCTTTCGAGCACTTGACATAATATGTTATAAAACTTTTTAGGATCTACGACATGCCGGTTTCCTCACGATGTTCTCCTTCACCGTTTGAGAGTACTGGCATTGTGCACATAAATTTTTGAACAGAAAAACTCATTGGTGCACGACCGGTTTCATACCCACGACCTTAGGTTCGGAAGGCGGGACCGCTACCACTAGACCACCATTGACAGCTGAGAACTGACAGCTACAGTACAAACAAACAGAATAGGTACCTAATAAAAGCATACAAACAAATAAAATAAATTTGGTAGATACAAAGGTACACAGTAACATGGACCTAGCCACATATCAGGGGAATGATATGTCAAAAAGGGCCAGACTCGGCTTTTGCTACCTAATAAAGTAGGTAATCTATCCAAGCAGCGCTGGTTTTCAGGCAGAGCCTTAAATAGGGTGACGTCACATTGGCTACTATTGCTCTTTTTTTTTAAGTTTAGTGCAACGCATCATTTCAAATCTATAGAACTATACTTCACTATATTATTTGGTCAATCATCCTCATCAAACCGTTATTAACAATTTCTTGCGTACATAATAATTGATAAAATCTCAGAGCACAGCTCACGCAGCAACTAGCAATTAATCTGTGGTGCAACTATGACGCAACGAAGGATAACCGTTCAAAGAGAAATACTTCCGCAAAATTATATCAGGGCATTCGATCGACTCGCGTCGGAATGAAATCAATTTCAGAGTTACTCCGATCGAGATATCGAATACCGTTCTTCATTAACTCGATTTTATCAAGAAAGATTTTTAATAATCGGCACGGTCACTGACAAGCGACACTTGGAGCGGCGCGTAACCCAATTGGCAAAAAAACAAATTCAAAAATCTTCTTTTTAAAAATATCGCAAATAATTAGGCGTACTTTCAAATATGTTTTGCTTTAGACGTTCATAAACTAAGGTAGTTGTTTATTAAACATATATCAGTACCTTAAAAAATACGTTCTTTACTGCATCGCACTGTGTGTAGTGTAGACCCTTCCAGCTACAGATTTTTGACGGAGTGATTAAAGATTTTTAACTTTCTAAGATAAATCTTACCGCTGATATCGCTTCGCAAAAACCGTTATCGGAATGGCTGTGATAGCGATCAACGAAGATACATGGCCCGCAATTACGTATGTTGAACTTCCGAATTCTCAGCCAAAATGTCGACTTAATAGTCCTTTTGGGAACAAATTTATAATGACTGCACTTCATTACACTAAATTCCTTAAATCTGCACATAAAGTGAATAATATTTAACTGCAATATTAAAATACACTCCATTTAATTTAAACTTTATACAGTTATTTGTTCGTATTCGGTTTTTTCATTTCTTGTTATAATTCAGAAACAAAAAAGTACCAGACAACGAATAGATTCACGCCACATTGTTAGTTTAATAAATTTGAATCGGTACAGGCACAGTCGTTACGCTCAAGAAAGCAACACCTCCTGCATAATATCACAATAAAACCGAACTATATTCTATAACAGTATATTCTACTTATCTGATTCACACTAACAATCGCACTCATTCTTTACATTTTATTGTTTTCAAATCAGCTAAGGCCATTATGGAGCGCTCAAAGATTTTATCTGAAGCTAAATGTTTCGTGAATAAAATTGGTCGCGCTGCTTCGAATCGGATCGAAATCGCGGGCGATCGGCCGTCGATACGCGATGTTGCGTAATTATACCTTCACGGTTGCTTTGTTTCAAGGGATTTGCATAAAGGTTTTGAACATGCCGTAGGACGCGGCGTGGGTGACTGCAAAGTGCAATCATGCTGCATAACATGCAATGTCATGTGAAATGACCACGAGCACCACAAGCTACGGAAACTTAAATGTAAACTTATTGTGAGTTTTTTATACAACTAGCTGATGGAACAAGCATATGGCCCACCTGATGCTATGTGGTAACCATTACCTATAACAAAGCATTACCTCGTAAGTCATGCACGATAGGAACGTGCCCTACGATGCACTGCACTGCGTCCATCAACTTGAGGCATACAGATGTTAAGCCTCATGTGCCTGTAATTACACCGGCAACCACACTATTCAAACCGAAACACAGCAACGCTGCTTGGCGGCAGAAAAACGCGTGGTTGTAGTACTTCCACGGACGAGCCCTTCACAAAGAGCTCTACTACTCTTAAAACATTTACATTGAGATATTTATCACTATTATTATAAAGGTGACGAATGGGACGTCCTCTTACCCGATGGATCGACGACATTGTGATGATCGTTGGAGGTAGGTGAATGGATATGGCTCAGAATCATTTTGAAGATAGACCTCTTTTAGCAGTTGACTTATGGCTAATGATGATGATGATGATTATAAGAGTCCAAACATTCTCCAAGGACTTGCCTTTTCTAGGGCATATAAATACAAAGTGTATTTATAGTATTATAGTGTATTTAAAGTGTTTAATAGCACATAAATAAATAATGACGTTTCTCACAGCGCAAGCCCCAAATTAAGTAAAGCTTTATATGGAAACCAAATAACAGATACAATAAATAAATACTTTTTCTGTAAATACTTATAACACCCAAACAGAGAACAAACGTCTATTTTCATCACACAAAATTAAAATATTAAGGTATGTTCTCGGTGGGGATCGAACCCACAACCATTACTTAAACTGAGACGAACTTAAACTGAGCTGTAAAGTAAGTCAAATAAAATGTATTTCACACGTTCACACTCTCTAGTCAGTTATTTACATAATGTATCAAGTTTCAAAATGCACTCTTGTAATTGTTAAAGTTTCCTGCAGACTGCTATTAGACTAAGATTGCGTTTACATCTAGACAGTCACATCACACCGCAAACCGTGATTGCACGAAGCTTAGATACTTAGATCTTTTATTGTGTCTCCTACTACTAAGCAACTTTTTAATAATGCGTCTATGTAACTTTGTCTAGCCGACATAGCTCGCACAGCAAGTTGAAGTGGCAATGGGCAGGTCATATAGCTCGAAGGACTGATAACCGTTGGGGAATAAAGGTTCTCGAATGGCGACCATGAACAGGAAAACGAAGCGAGAGACGCCCTCCTACCCGATGGACTGACGACATTGACAGGATCGAGGGAAGTCGGTGGATGGAGAGGGCTCGGAATCTTTCTTCCTGGAAATGTTTAAGGGAGGCATATTTCCAGCAGTGGACTTCTTTAGGCTGATGATGATGATGAACTTTGTCTAATGACATTCATGCACTGTTTAACATCTTAGAAACCTAGGTCTTCGTCTTCATCTATCGTGACAAATGGTAAACTTACCAGCTTTTAAATAATGCGTCTACATAACTACGTCTACCGATATTAAATAATGCACTGGATGAAGATTTACGGAAGGTTCAAAAATGCGTTGTCTATGCGGCTAGTATAAGCGTTGTTATGAAATTCGAGCTTAACCCGTGTCTGACCCGTATCTAGAGCAGTCGCTTACCCGTACTTTATTTGGCTATAACCATCGCAACGTCTGTCTAGCTGTAACTTTCCATAAACATCCTTCTACAAAAGCTTCTCGTGAATCTTTGAACTGGCTTAACCGGATTCATTTCAAAAAACACAGTAGTGGGAAGATTTCTAGAAAGATTAGACACAATTTATGGATAAAAAACACGTTTCTAGAAGTTCTTGTAACGATTTGAATGACAAAAAAAATTACACTTCAGTGTTTATTTGCTACTTATTTGGGAAAGAAAAGAAACTAATGGATGATCATGTAAATGTGACAGATTTACGTGCAAAAATGATGTTCTGGTACTTGCTTATCGAGGTTTACTTTTGTTCAATAAAAAATGGATATACCCACGTGCCTTGTAGTATAACGTCACTTTGTTCATCGTTTCTTAAACTTTTATTTATGGCACAGAATAAAATAGAATATAAAAGCATAATGTAAAAGCCAAGGGAGTGTTTACTTTTTTAAATAATGCGCGAGATTCCATAAAGCCATGTTATACGGTTCGCTTATGGATACGGCCATACAAAGTATTTAACATAAATTTTGACTAAATGTATTTCATATGTGATAAGCAGGGGTCGGAACAGGTAGAGTTTTTAAGTGCCAAATGACGTCAAATACGCTACTACGAAATCTAAATATGGATATACCTTTTTTAATCCCCGTGACGGAAACGATCCGGGTTTGAATTTCCGAATGTTTTAAAATAGCTTTGCTGTACGTGTAACGCTAGCTACTTAGTTTGTATTTAAACTAAGAAAAAAGAGTTTTAGAAGACAATAATATCAATCTTAACAGCAGGTGGGCCATCTGCTTGTTCCATCAGCTAGTTGTAAGCATATCCATGTTAAGATTGCATAGGTAATTTTACGTCATTTGGTACTTAAAAACTCTACCTCTTCCGACCCCTGGTGATAAGTTACAAGCCATACGCCGCTCTTATAACTTATGCGTGGCTGTTTGTAATTTTGACATATGACATTCTATAAAAAACCCTGAAACTTTATTTTCTTACTCGTACAGAGTATGACTGTAAGTGAACAGTGAATACTAGGTATGCCTTAATATATCACATAAGGGTTGGTGCAAACGAATGGGAAATAACGTGCCCCGCATTTGAAACGGTCCCATTAACTCGCATCTCTTTTGAAATGCAAATGAAGAGTTTTTTTCTTCATAAAATCTCTTCATTGAATATTTGAAGCGGATGGGTGAATTTATTTCTCTCGATATTGTGAAGTTTATGATTTTTTATCGAATCTTCTCTTTGCCGAATTGAGAACGGTTCAGCGGCTTTCAGGTTTAAGACATTTATTTCTAAGAAGAATACAATTCACTTATTTTAGAGAAATACAATGGTGAATTAAGTGTAAAATTATAAGTAAGTTAGAGTACATACGAGTGTCAGAAGGACTTTGTGTTAGCTTAAACAAATTAAAGGATTAAAGGGCCGTTAAACAAAAAAAAAATAGCCGATAAACAAAAAACAACTAAGGTTAGATTTAACGGCATGGTGAAATCAGCCCTAAGTATAAGGTTTTACAAAGTTTATGTCTTACTTAATAATTTGTCAAGTATAAATAAAATACCCATATTATCTACATTACACTCCACACATAAGCCTAAAAGTGTTTTTCTACTTCCGTCTGTTTGTTACATTTTACGTCAAAGCCACTCAATTAACTTTTATTTATACCCGCAAATTATTTTTTATTTTTATTATTTACTTTTACATATTTTTTCTTTAATTTGTTTAAGCTAACACAAAGTCCTTCTGACACTCGTATGTACTCTAACTTACTTATAATTTTACACTTAATTCATGCATGGTGAAATCAGGCCATAGAATACTTTAATTAGAATACAAATTAATACCTTATTTGAGTAAAAATATTTAGAGGTTTTCGTTTCAGGCTTTTCCTGTCATCACCATAAACTTAACTGTTGTGTTGCAATATTCTATTTTTCAAACGCAACACATTCAAATTGCCAAGTTTAAATTCATCACCATGTCAGAAATTGAACACATGAATAGGGTAGAGGCACCAATAATCGTCCATTGTGCGGCCGCACGCCCCAGCCTCGATGTTGTCACATAATGTCAGTATCCAAGGGGCTCAAAGTGTCACCCGGACGACAAGTGCACTTGCTACACGTTATGTTGTGAATTTGGTTCGGTACTTTGAATGACGACTAATTCTATTGTTAACGGTGGCATATGGGCTTCATGTCGGGACGGTTTAGGTCGGATTGCCAATATTGAGAAGCTCTCAATTTTTGGGGGTCGGATAATTTAAGTTTGGTATTTACAAACTGTTCATTCGTACCCTTCCGTAAATTATTTGGCAAAATTTAACGTCTAGTAAAGTTTAACCATTTTTGTATTAGCTAAACTTATCTAATGCTTATTTATCATTATCATCAGTCTGAAAATTATTGTTGAACGGACATTGACCTGTCTTCTGACATTTATAAGGAGGAAGGTTTTAAGAGTTCTCCACCCACCAACTTTCCGAGATCTTCATACTGTTGACAATCCATCGGGTTTAGGATTTTAATAATTATCGCATAAAATCAACATACATACAACAACATGCATACATACAGAATTACGTACCTTATTAGCCGTGTTAAAATATAGTGTAGTGCGTGTTTGAAGCTATTTTTACAAGAACTAAAACCTACTTTATATTCATTGAATGGTTCAATATATAAAAGGTTTTCTTTATAACACGTAACACAATTTCTTTTAACACAATATTCTAGCAAAATTAAATAACACAAACTTTAGTGAAAACCAATAAACACTTTTAAAACAAGCACAATTTCAATTGCGCAATCGAAATCCCAAACAGATATTCGGCCGTAAAATAGCAAACAAAAACGCAATTAGCACTCGTGCGGTGTAAGGGTGAGTACAATAGGCATGGACCGAGAACGGCGCAGTTACCCTAATTGTCACAGACCGGTACTGCGGTTTCGTTGGGTAGTAATTATTATTTATTCTGCGGTTATGCTAATATACCAAACTCTTGAATGACTACGCCCTTGAAATTGTATGTATTTAAAGGTTTCCACACGTGCTGTCAGTCAGCATTATTATTATTTTACATGTTACCTATTTAGTTTTTTTTTTCTAAAACATGAAACTTTAAAACAGTGACAATAAAACGGTTTGAACTTTTGTCACGCTGTCAATTTTTTTTATTAATTGGTTCAGAATAACGTGGCCATCGGGGGCCAATTGCGCTACTTTTGGTCTATTGTACTCAGACTGCATACCACAAAATATGTATACAGATGACACATTTCATACGTCAATAACTTATCGAATGCTAGCAGTCATACACCTTCTAGTACATAGTCAAAAAACGTTGAAAAACAATCACTTGGATTCTATTGGAAAAATTCTTATCAAAATTGTATGCTTGTTGTAAGCACGTGTGGACGGCACGTAACTACCCTAACCAGATGTTTGCGAATCAACGGTTGGATTTAGAACATTTTTTGGATGCAAGTGACAATTTGGCAGATGGTCCATCGGATGGAAGGTAACCCTAACTTGCAATTAATATTTTATTGCATGATTTGATTTATGCCAAAGTCAGATTTATTTAAGGCACAAGAGCCTTTACATCTGTATGCCTCAAGTTGATGGACGCAGGGCAGTGCATCGTACGGCACGTTCCTATCTTGCGTGTCTTACGAGGCAATGCTTTACTATAGGTGATGGTTACCACTTAACATCATGTGGGCCATCTGCTTGTTCCATCAGCTAATTGTATAAAAAAAACTAATGAAACAGTTGATCTATCAGCCCACAGTTGCCTACGATCTGCAGATAGCTGAAATTCTAAGCTAAAGCTGAAAGTTGAAATGATGATGATGATGATGAATTGTTTATCAGGTCAAAACAGGTGTTGTTGCGTGTTGGACTTTCCACACAGCAATCTAGCCCCAAACTAAGCCAAAGCTTGTTATATGGGAACCAGATAGCAGATATAATACATTATATCCTTTTTTTTGTAAATACATTCTTATAATATATGATAACACCCAGACAAAGAACAAACATCTATGTTCATCACACAAATTAATGTTTGTTCTCAGTGGGAATCGAACCCACGGCCTACGGCGCAGAAGGCAGAGCTAATACCGACTGAGCTGTGAAAGCTGTCCTCATATAATATTAATGACACGTAGTTATAATTAATAAATATATCGAGTGAGTATTTGAACCGTATCAAAGCAAAATCTGCTGAGAAATATTAAAATCCGATCTAGAGAGTATAGGCCTGGGAAAACATTATTAATCTTAGTGTGATTCATCTTTTATCGCTTCAACTTCGTACGTATGGACAAACTGCAATAAATCAAACATAAGGATGTAAAGGCGAGTACACACAGAAAGTTAATGAAATTACAGGCACATGAGGCTTAACATCTGTATGCCTCAAGTTGATGGACACAGAGCAGTGCATGGTAGGCACATTCATATCGTGCGTGATTTACGAGGCAATTTTTTGGTATATTCATATTCATATTAATTTATTTCCTCTTTACACATGTAACATGTTAGATATGTCAATTTGTACAATAAAGGTAATTTTTTTCTTAAAATAACTTAAAAGTAGGAAAGTACAGTACACAAAATTAAACATTAAAATACAAGACAGTAGGTAGGTATATAAATATACCTAAGATAATTTATAATTAAATCATGTCATTATTAAATATATATTTATCGGATATAGCATCGTCAATTTTATAGTAGCTTTTATTTAATAAGCTAGTTTTTACACAACGGTAAAATTCGATGTCAGGTTTATTTCTAATGTCCGTAGGAATCTTATTATACAATTTTATGGATATGCACATGAAGCTTTTTAATGTTTTCGTCAACCTAATATGAGGTGTCACAATATTTTTCTTATTTCTAGTGTTATGGGAATAAGACTCAAATTTAAATGTCATGTTATTAAGATTTTCACGGATGTACACAATATTTTGGTAAATGTACTCACCAACCATGGTCATTATTTTTAATTCTCTAAAGCGATCTCTACAAGAGTCTTTATATTTAAGACCTAAAATATATCTTACGCAACGCTTTTGCAGTATAAATATCTTATTCGATTCAGCTGCAATTCCCCAAAACATTACACCATAGCTCATTAGTGAGTGAAAATATGCAAAATATACATCTCTTGATGCCCTTATCCCACCCAGTTCTTTAATTTTCTTTATAGCGTAAGTGGCTGAGCTTAACCTTTTTGTCAAATCCTCAATATGAACTGACCATGTTAGTTTCGAGTCCAACCATATCCCTAAAAATTTCATATGCTCACTACTAGGTAAGGAAAGTTCTTGAAGGGCATTATCTAATTGACTTTGAGTTACCATATCTGTAATTCCCAGACAAAACTTTACCACATGAGTTTTATCCACATTTAGCATTAGATTATTTACAGAAAACCAATTTTCCAAAACAGGGACTACTTTCCTTAGCTTGTGACTTACACCTTCACCACTTTTTTCTTTTATAACTAAACTCGTATCGTCAGCAAATAAAACTATGTCAATATTAATGTCGTTACAAACCACAGATACATCATTCACATAAATTAAAAACAATAGAGGCCCTAATATTGAACCTTGTGGAACTCCTAACTCAATTTTACTTTTAGATGATCGAAATCCATTCAACTCCGTGACTTGTCCTCTATTGGTTAAGTAAGATTGAAAAATTTGAAAAAGTTCTTTGTTTCTCACACAGTAGTGTTCAATCTTTTGAATTAAAATACTATGAGAAACACAATCAAATGCTTTAGAGAGATCACAAAAAACCCCATAGGTTTTTTGTGATTTCTCCAAGCCTGAAAATATGTCTTGCATAAGCCTAGTAACAGCATTTCTAGTTGATTTACTTTTCTGAAACCCAAATTGTCTCTTATTCAAAAAATCTTTTTCTTGTATATAATTTATAAGTTCTTCAGCTACATATTTTTCAAATATTTTACTTATACTCGGGAGCACTGAAACCGTATACAAGGTGTTCCAATACTTGTACTTAAAACTTCAGGGGGCTATAGTACCCATCAATATGAATAACTTTTTCTATAGAACCAACACTGTGAACGCGAATTAAAATACAGCTGTTTCATACAAAAGTTCAATAGGTGCCTACCTGGCTAAAATGTATGAAACAGCTGTTTTTTTTCGCGTTCACAGTGTTGGTTCCTTAGAAAAAGTTATTCATATTGATGGGTACTTTAGCCATCTGAAGTTTTAAGTACAAGTATTGGAACACCTTGTAGATGATGGTTACCACTTATCATCCGGTAGGCCATCTGCTCGTTCATAAAATAGTATAATTATAAAAAGTTACAGGTTTGGGGCTAGATATCTGTAGTTGTATGGTATGTCCACAAATATTTATTTATTTAAATAATACGTTTTCCTTAAATGATTCATACGAAGAGATAGGGTTTTGTGGCTTTTGGTCAAGTCATAACTCTTTTTGAAGACATTTCCAATCCGAGTACAATGAGTCATAGTCGGTTTGTGTTTATAGTATGTGTATTTTTTTAGTTATTTTTGCTATAAATCAAATTTCAAAAAATTCGTCGAAAAGAGTCGAAACGACGAGTCAAAGATCACAAATATTAGCTTTATGTTTTTTTGTTCAAAGATCTGGTAAAAAACCCTTATATTATCAAATCCATCTGTCTGTCTGAATGTTTTAGTCTAATTTATTAGTGAACAACGTTTCTTAGCGACATAAAACGATTTTTTTATTACTACGGTAATGTTTGCTCATTGAAACATCTTATTTGAGATTCCAACTTTTACCGATTTTGTATTGTCTATCAGTACGTGGTCTGACACACACTTGGCAAAATTTTTCGATCTCTCTCTCTTGACGAGTCACTAGTTTCTTTCGAAACAGTGTGGTGAAAGGATTTTAAGTGCGCCTCAAGAGGCTCCTTTGCACTTGACACATGTTATAGAACTTTTTAGGTTCCACGACATGCCGGTTTCCTCACGATGTTTTCCTTCACGTTTGAGAGTACTGGCATTGTGCACATAAATTTTTGAACAGAAAAACTCATTGGTTCTCGACCGGTTTCGAACCCACGACCTTAGGATCGGAAGGCGGGGCCGCTACCACTAGACCACCTGTGCTCTCGGCAACAACCATGTGGTACGTTAATTTCGTACGAATCATAATAAGCTTGAGCTATATTCATTTCCCTGTAGTTGTATTATATCACAAATAATATAATTTGAACGTGGAAAAACTTAATATTATTTCAGACGTATTTTTTTTACAATAACTTTAAATTGTATATTGGGCGATAGCAATTTGATTATTACCTAAAAATTTTGCGTGGAAAAAAATGGTTTTATCTACAGTATCAATAACGATTTTTTAAACTTTAACAAGTTTAATTTGCAGTTTTTGCACGTCCGTTTCACAACACACCAGGCAACAACCGTTGACTCTTTATAAATAGTGCATAAAACACTATTAGTTATAGTAGTGCATGGAAATTATTAGTTTTATCACAAAGTTGAGTGACGATCGATTTAGGTATCATAGCCAAAGTTGTTCTTTGTATCTCGCCTACAATTTGTGACATATAAGAAACATTATTTGATTTGATTTGACTAATAAAGTTTAATTTTTAGTTGTTGCACGTCCGTTCCACAACACACCAGGCAACAATTGTCGACCCTTTATTAGTAGTGCATAAAACACTATTAGTTATATCACAAAGCTGAGTGACGATCGATTTAGGTATCATGGCCAAAGTTGTTCTTTGTATCTCGCCTACAATTTGTGACATATAAGAAACGTTATTTGATTTTATTTGACTAATAATGCATGCGGTCCAAGCTAAAATATAAGCTAAGAAAACTCAGACCTTAAAGCGAAGAAGATTAGCAAAAAGTCTCATAACAAAGCTAAGCTATGTAAGCTTAGCTCGTTTTAGCTCGCGGTGTGGCCTTTGCTTAAAGTACTTAGTAACATGATAAAATCGAATCAATAGTGCTCTCGTACCGTGCCAAGACGTAATAAACGCATGAAAAGTGAACAGGGCACGATCATTTGTTCTACTGCCCACCTCACATATCACAATAAACCTTATTTCCTGTACGTTAGAGTGTACATTTCAGTAGCACTACAACAGGACTCATGTAAACAGTCAGTGCTAGGATGAAATTAATGATGCTTGCATTGAAAATCGTTTGTTTCGGTTGTAAAACGAGAAACGAGGCAAATTGTTCGGTTTATGTTATTTTCTATAAATAAATAAATAAATAAATAAATATTGGTGGACATTCCACACAGCACTATCTCGCCCCAAACTAAGCCAAATCTTGTGATATGGGAACCAGATAGCGGATATACTACTTATATACTTTTTTTTTGTAAATACATACTTATAATATCATATAACACCCAGACAGAGAACAAACATCTATGTTCATCACACAAATGTTTGTTCTCGGTGGGAATCGAACCCACAGCCTACGGCGCAGAAGGCAGAGCTACTACCAACTGAGCTGTGAAGGCTGTCAAAAAATGTAAAGGCTATAAATATGTCGTTCACATTTTAAAAAGACAATAATATTAATTGTTGATTCAAATACTCTACGGTTAGCGTAATTTTAAATTAGTTAAAAACTGTGGGGAGAGAGAGAGAATATATGTCTTAGATTATTTTATTCGGCTACTAAGAAGAATCAAAATCAAAGTCAAAATCAAAACGGTCTATATTCAGTAGGTAAAATCACAAGGATTACTTTGAAACGTCTACTAAGGTGAATCTATCGCCAGTTACTCGCGACCATAGTTATAACGTAGGTAGGTATTAATAATACAAACGTATTTGTATCGAACGACTGGCATAGTTTTATTATTCCAATAGATGGCGCTGGCAGTTATTGTAGTACATAGATAATAGCAGGTATATTGTTATTACTAACAGGTATAACGACTTGGATCCCGGGCCAAGCTAGCTATCTCCTCTGATCTCTATTCTCTTTTAATTCTCTCTCTAAGTGGGGTAGTCAGAAGTCCATCCAAATATTACATTTGGCAACCATGTTTTGCAGGAGTTAGTATTTCAAAGTTGCAAGCCCATAGATGCAAGAATACTAACTGCTGATTTCGTTCACTAAATTGAGAGCACTGGTATTGCACACATATTATTTTCTATGAGAAGAGCTATTCATGACTATATTCTTACCCATGACTTTTCAAACAGAAGGCGGGGTACCCAATACACCACTGGGGTGCTCTTACACTATAACATATTACTATATTCATTTTTTTAAGTGTAATATAAATAAAAAAAGTCTTTTTGTCCTTTTACAATTTTTTTTGACTGGAACAAAATCTAATTAAGGGGCTGACAACTATCAAACAACTTCTCGCTCGCACGTTTCGACATATTGAAAGATATAAAATCACTAAACTCATTTTCGAAAAATCGCAATCAACCATTTTGTGTGCAATCACATTGCACACAGTTTAGTAAAAAAATCATTTTAATCGATACAAGTTTTCTTACTTAAAAGTTTGCTTTACTAGTTTTCGTACATAAGCAAACTTTTAAGTAAGAAAACTTGTATCGATTATAATGATTTTTTTACTAAACTATGTGCGATGTGATTGCACACAAAATGGTTGATTGCGATTTTTCGAAAATGAGTTTAGTGATTTTATATCTTTCAATATGTCGAAACGTGCGAGCGAGAGTCACATTAGCTCTTGTCTTCGCCTTAACTAAGAACTAAAAACCCCTTGCTGGGTATAGGCCTCTTTTTTAAGTGTAGTTCGTAGGCATTTCTCGTAGAGCACCGATTATAGAACACCGATCTTATCCCCTGAAGAGCATCTATCAATATTTGGGTGTTCTACGAGGAGTAGCAAATTATGGCAAATGAACAATTTTTTTCATTGAACGCATTTTGAATCTTCTTTCGGTCGCGTCTTCCGGTAACCCTAAATTCGTGAATATGAATGTTCATTTTTGTGAATCAAATATGCAAGTCCTAAATCAGGCCTGCCAAAGACACTATATTTGCATACAAGAGGGCGACGAAGAACAAAAGGGTTTTTTTTTATATTTTTTAAGCTGTCCTTACGATATCGACAAAGGCAGCATAGCTCTCGTATCCGAGCTGTAAATCAAACGTTTAAAATATATCGCGTCTGATGCCATATATTTTAGCTCAAAATAATTTATTCACTGCCATGATAAAACTGCAGTCGGCGTTGTGAAAAAGTAACGTCATTCTTGGATAAGGTTTTATTTACTTTAAAAGCTATGAACGTGTGAGAAATATGTCAGAAATTATTATTAAAATAAAACTATTTTCTAGTGTAAATAAAATACTTTTATAATTGACAGCTTGGTGTGAAAGAAATTATGCGTGTTTTGAAGGTTACTTAGATAAAGTGTTACAGCCAGAATTGGTATACGATTAAATATTGAAGGATAAGCAAAAAAAACGGTAACTAGTGATAGTTATAGATGAAAAGATTTGCATGCTCAATAAAATTATTAAACGTTAAAAACAGGTGCTATAATATATCGGTCATGAAACAAGAAACGTAAACATTATATCATACCTTCATCCTCCTCCTTCTTAGTAAAGTTATAATAATCTCTTTCTCTTGTCGTGTCACTAGTTTCTTTCGAAACAGTGTGGTGAAAGGATTTTAAGTGCGCCTCAAGAGGCTCCTTTCGAGCAACATGTTATAGAACTTTTTAGGTTCTACGACATGCCGGTTTCCTCACGATGTTTTCCTTCACCGTTTGAGAGTACTGGTATTGTGCACATACATTTTTGAACAGAAAAACTCATTGGTGCACGACCGGTTTCAAACCCACGACCTTAGGATCGGAAGGCGGGGCCGCTACCACTAGACCACCAGTGCTCTCTTTATAATATAATAATATGCGAAAACTACGATCTTCGGATAACAAAAATTTTGTGGAAGTTCAGTTTATAAACCACTGCACTGATCAAGATGAAACTTAGAACAATTATAAACCTACATTAGCCTAAAGACTATTTTTCATCAAGCAATCACCGCTACCACCCAAACGAAGTCGTAGGCTGGAGCTAGTATGTGATTAAAACTAAAATTTACCTCATTATAATTACGATTGCCGAAGGAGGGAAGGTTATTACAAACCACACTCGTGTTGCAAACAGCTGAGCATCACAAAATGAGGTATGAAAACCACATTACAAATTAAAAATTCTTTGCAAATGTTCAGTACTTTGCCACAAAACCAGTGAATCGTAACCGCGGACCACAAACATTTTGCAAAATTGACGGAGAGGATGGCTTATTAAAATCACGAATTTTATAATACTAGTAGTTCGCCCCGAACTGAGATCTCGTGATGCGACCCAACGAACGCATTAAAACTTTGAGTAGGTGGTAGTCAGAGGCAAGTCCAAACATTATGTTTGGACTTTTTTCTGACTACCGCCTACTAACTTGGTACGGTAACCAAGTTTCAACTCTATTGGCATATTTATTGAAGAGTTCCGTTGAACAGACCTTGGCTCCATCATCAGACCTGGTCGTTGTCACCATTTTATGAGAACTGAATACCTCCTTAATTTATTTCAAGAAAAAAAAATTAGAAAAAGCAAAGTAACTGGCCGACCAGTAGAAAAACCTTGATGCCAACGAAACTCTTAGAGATGGGAGCTCTTGGAACGCTGGTTTTCCTAATTTAACTTTTTTGTTGTATCTCAAAAACAGAGCGTCCCAAAAAAACAGTAAAAATTGTTTTGGAATGTCCAAACAAAGCCCTTTCATATGACATGTAATTTGATTTTTTTATGTCACTTTTATTATTTTTGCCCTCTTAAAAAACCCCATATCTCAAAAACCCTTCATCCGATTTTACTCATATACTTACCAGTAAATTTCTCAAGTACAAGCTATCGACATATCAAATTTCATGCAGATCGGATCAACGGTTCTAAAGTTATCGCCAGACAAACATACATACATACATACATACATACATACATATATACATACATAAAATGCCAAATCGCCCAAGTTGAAACTAAGATCTTCGTTCGCTTCGCTCACTCGATCAATGAAATACATAGTACCGAGTATAAAATGACGCTTTTTCTTACCCAAGGAAGGAAGCAAGTTTCAAAGAAACAAAGGGAAGAAGAAGAATGAATGGAGCAAATGGTAGCGGTGCTAATGTATCCCTCCCAGGAGTGCGAGTGAAAGGTCAAATGTCAACAATAGTGTATGAGTGAGAGGCGCGGATTATTACCAGTAAACGCTTTAACAAAGACGATTTTTTATTATGAAATCATTCGAATTATAATATGAATTGAATTAATATGAATTACTATGAATCGTCTGTTTTTCCTGACCACTACAATTTAAATCTCTTCAAGGCTAGAGTAAATAGGTGTCTTCTAGACCGTTCTGCTCCAACGTCGACTACATCGTCGCTTACCATGAGGGGAGATTGTAGGTATATTCATTATAAAAAAAAGTACCTACAAAATCATAATAAAAACATACAAAATTCTTAGGTCTTAGTGAAATAATAAAAAGAAAGATCAGTGTTTTTAAAATACACATAGTTAGCATAACTATCACCGTTTTATATCTTAAATACCTATGTATTATAAGATTCCGATAAATTATTTGATACAGTTTAAATTGCTTTTGAATAGTTCTGAAAAGAGGTCATGCTAGTTTTATTATATTATTTGAGCAAATATTAGCATAATATTAGTGAAATTATAAATTCAATGCTAGTTTTAACACTTATCGTGTGTTAGTATTATACCTATGTTATTATAATGGTAGTATATATTTTTTGTATTTATTCAAAACGTGAAGTTGTGGTGGTCCTGATAAGGTGATGACAAGAGCTAATGTACCTTTCGCTCGCACGTTGCTAGTTGTGCTTTATTAGTTTTTGTACTTATGCAAACTTTTGAGTAGGAAAGCTTGTATTGATCAAAATGAAATTTTCATTAAATTGTGTGCACGCAACTTGGTTGGTTCATTGATTTTGTATTTTTCAAAATGTTGAAATGTGCGAGCGAGATACATTAGCAGTTGTCTTCGCATTAAATAAGAGTTTATCACCTCCAGTGGATATCGTGAGAGGTGACTATGGGAACCCACCAAAGGGTGGACAACAGCACCATCTCTTGAAGGCTGATCAGATCACGAATGAATTTTGACATTAAATGTCTAAGTTTTGTATTTATTCTGTTGTATATTCCATTTTCTATTGTAAATTACATTGACAGCCTTTACAGCTCAGTTGGTAGAAGCTCTGCCTTCTGCGCCGTAGGCCGTGGGTTCGATCCCCACCGAGAACAAACATTTGTGTGATGAACATTGATGTTTGTTCTCTGTCTGGGTGTTATATAATATTATAAGTATGTATGTACAAAAAAAAGTAGATATGTATAATATCAGCTATCTGGTCCCCATAACACAAGCTTTGGCTTGGTTTGGGGCTAGAGTGTGCTGTGAGGAAAGTCCACCAATATTTATCTTATTTGTACCCTCCTAAATGTTAAGTAACAAAAATTATATCAAAACTATCCATTAGTGTTTTACCAAAACCAGGCCATAATATACCCATACTATGTCGCATGCTATTCCTATCGTAACTCACATCTTATTTGTACATTATACAAGAATTTCGTTATGGCTCACTAAATGTTACAACTATAGGCTACAAGAATTCTACGCAATCCCGTGTGACCACACCATTATCTTGAATAAATAATAGTTATATGGATCTTGAAGAGCACTGGTGGTCCAGTGGGAGTGTTTCCGCCTTCTCATAGTTTGGTCGTTGGTTCAAATCTAGTCGTGCACTAATACATTTTTTCTCTTCGATGCTCTTAACTTTCTCTTATGTGCTGTTAAGGAAGTAAAACAATTATTTTGGAATATCACCAAGTTTAAGTTTTAAAAAGTCTTGAAATATTTTAATTAATTACGAATAAAACATTATACAGCTTAAAATATATAATCTTTTAGAATCATTTTATAATAATATCATGTTATAGCGGCTCTATAAGGCTATATAATACATTACTAAGTCACCTTCATGTGAACGAAATTAGATGGCAATAGGTTTATTAGCCATTTATTCTTCTTCTTTTTGTGTCACTAGTTTCTTTCGAAACTGTGTGGTGAAAGGAACTAGTGACTAGACAAGAAGAGCCCATTGACTATTATAATATGAAACCCATCATTAGTATTTAACCTTCTTCAAAGTTGGAACAAAGTTCAAAAATCTTAATACATAAAAAGGAGTCCCTATTTCCCTTGGTCTTGGCTAATTCTTTTATTGTGTTTGTTATTGTCAAGAGAAGGTTCTTATGAAAGAAAAAATAAGAAAATTGCGCGGAAAATAAGAAAATTTAACAACCATATAAAATTATTTCTAATCTAACCTTAGCGCTTTGGACAATATAAGCTTTTTTAATGTAACCTTATGACGTTTGACATAGAATTGACAACACCGATTGATTGGTGTGTTATACCAATTCGAATTTAATATAACGTCTGTCGAGTCAGCTAGTTTAAAATAAAATTAATCTAGTGTTTCAGACCCTTATAAGTTTATCAAACGAAAGAAAGTTTTTGTTTTTACCTTCTTACTTATTATGCATACAGTTAAGTCCTAACTTTAAGGGGCTGACAACTATCAAACAACTACTCGCTCGCACGTTTCGACATGTTGAAAGATATAAAATCACAAAACTCATTTTTGAAAAATCGCAATCAACCAATTTGTGTGCAATCACATTGCACACAGTTTAGTAAAAATTTCATTTTGATCAATACAAGTTTTCCTACTTATAAGTTAGCTTATGTACGAAAACTAGTAAAGCAAACTTTTGAGTAGGAAAGCATGTATCGATCAAAATTATTTTTTTACTAAACTGTGTGCAATGTGATTGCACACAAAATGGTTGATTGCGATTATTCGAAAATGAGTTTAATGATTTTATATCTTTCAACATGCCGAAACGTGCGAGCGAGAGTCACATTAGCTCTTGTCTTCGCCTTAAGGCGAAGACAAGAGCTAATGTGACTCTCGCTCAAAATGAAAATTTCAATTTGATCGATACATGTTTTCTTACTCAAAAGTTTGCTTTACTAGTTTTCGTACACAAGCAAACTTTTAAGTAGGAAAACTTGTATCGATCAAAATGATTTTTTTACTAAACTGTGTGCAATGTAATTGCTCAGAAAATGGTTGATTGTGATTTTTCGAAAATGAGTTTAGTGATTTTATATCTTTCAACATGTCGAAACGTGCGAGCGAGAAGTTGTTTGATAGTTGTCAGCCCCTTAAGAAGTTTACTTACCAAATTAAACCTACTATAATTTCTGTGTTTAAAAAGTGTAACAGCTCGAGTCAGTGCCAACATCGACACAAACCTTACTAGGTTTCACGATGTTGTAAAGTGAATACTTTAATTAGTGATTTTGTTAAATAAATAAATTAAAAAAAAACAAAGATTTGGTATTTTTGAAAATTTTTTTTATTTTTCTTGCTCACAAGCAACCCGTTTTATGTTAGGTAGGTAATAACACTCACCTATATCAGACATCTATATTGACTCCAAAAACAGAGAACAGTTATTCACACTTCACGATGCCAAAACAAGTTTTATCTAGAAGAAAGTTCCAGAAGTGGCAATTTCTGGCAAGTGTACACCGGTTCTAAAATTTTAAAAGATCCGCTACTGTTTCCATTAAGATAACACGATATTTCAAAGCTAAAGCTCCAATGACTAGTAATTTGATATCTACGAGGTCATATAGAAACGTATCTGTTAATTTATTTTGAAGTTTAAACTATAGTACTCGTTTTAGATAAGGATAGTTGTAATAATCGCAAAGATTCCCTATCCGTGATTATTTGATAGCTTTCATGGCCGTACCAATATCAAATAAGATAGACAACATCATTTTATTAGCCGTAGGATGTGCAATGATGTTGGATGATCTACCTTCTTTTTTTTATACCACTAGCTGATGGAACAAGCCGATGGCCACTTGATGTTAAGTGATAACCATCACCTATAACAAACCATTGCTTCGTAAGTCAAGCACGATAGGAACGTGCCCTACGTCCATCAACGTTGATGATGCACTGCCCTGCTTCCATCAACTTGAGGAATACAGTTTTTTTTGAGGACTTTCCACACAGCACTGTCTAGCCCTAAACTAGGCCAAAGCTTGTAATATGAGAACCAGATAGCTGACATCATACATATATACTTTTTTTTTGTAAATACATACTTATAATATTATATAACACCCAGACAGAGAACAAACATCTATGTTCATCACACAAATGTTTGTTCTCGGTGGGGATCGAACCCACGGCCTACGGCGCAGAAGGCAGAGCTACTACCAACTGAGCTGTGAAGGCTGTGAGGTTATAAGCCTCATGTGCCTGTAATTACATCGCCAATCACACTCTTCAAACCGAAACACAGCTACGCTGCTTGGCGGCAGAAAAAGCGTGGTGGTATTACTTCCCCGGACGAGCCCTTCACAAAGAGCTCTACTAGGAACTAGAAAAACATGTATCGCTCAAAATGAAATTTTTACTAAACTGTTTGCACTGTTATTGCACACAAATTGGTTGATTGGGATTTTTCAAAAATGAGTTAGTGATTTTATATCTTTCAACATGTCGAAACGTGTGAGTGAGAGTCACATTAGTTCTTGTATTCACCTTAATTTTTGACACTACATCAAGTGTAGAATCTGATGTTATAGGTACCTACTGGTTTTCCTGTTCGGAATAATAATGATCATGTATACGTGTCATTACTTATCGTTCGCCCTTCCATTGAAATGTTCGGACAATATGTCATAATTATTTAATTAATGTAACCCCACCCCAGGATATTTGGGATCTAAATAATTTATGCGATTGTAGATAGGTATAGGTAGGAATACAGTGGTGTAGATTACCTATCTACCTGCATAAATTATAATAATTATTGAACTAAATTTTCATGATCTTCTTCTTCTTATCGTGTAACTAGTTTCTTTCGAAACAGTGTGGTGAAAGAATTTTAAGTGCACCTCAATGAAGAAGATTCCTCCTTTCGAGCAGTATGATACATTTTCATAAACTCTCATTCTTGTCGTGTCACTAGTTTCTTTAGAAACAGTGCGGTGAAAGGATTTTTAGTGCGCCTCAAGATGCTCCTTTCGAGCACTTGACAGATGTTATATAACTTGTTAGGTTCTACGATATGCCGATTTCCTCACGATGTTTTCCTTCACCGTTTGTGAGTACATTCATTGTGCACATAAATTGTTGATAAACTCACTGATGCTCGACCGGTTTCGAACCCACGAGTAACCCACCACTAGGCCACCAGTGATCTCATTTTATTGATTTTCATGATCAATACCAGAATATCCGCGAAGACAAAGCGTAAGATGGCCACCTGATGGATCAGCTATATTGTGGAGATCACTATTTCCTATTTCCTGGAAATACAATTAAGAGAGGCCAATTATTGATCCGTGATCTCCCATCTCTTAGAATTTCATTGACTTCATAGTTCAGGCTAAAATAGTTTTTTACTGTCAAAGTTTCGTTCCTTTGCTTTATGTAAGAAATTATATAGGCACAATCGATCAGTAAACTTATTCAAGCTGATAATAATTATTATGAACTGGGACTAGCCTTGAAAGTGGTACAGTTTTTTAATTATACAACTAGCTGAAGAAACAGCAGATGGCCAACCTGATGTTAAGTGGTAACCATCACCTATAACAAAGCATTGCCTCGTAAGTCACGAACAATAGGAACGTGCCCTACGATGCACTGCCCTACGTCCATCAACTTGAGGCATACAGATGTTAAGCCTCATGTGCCTGTAATTACACCGGCAACAAAAAGGCGTGGTGGTAGTACTTACCCGGACGAGCTCTTCACAAAGAGCTCTACTACTCTTAAACACACAAACTCTTACAGAGCTGGAAAGGAGAATTTAATGAGCTTCATAATCATTCCACTACACTGTATCTAAATAAACTGAATCGCAGAAGAAATACCAGTCTGTCATTACCTGTAATACAACAGCGTTGGTTGGTGACGGAACGGTTCATTACCTACACTCGTAGGCTCCGAATGAAATATAATACTTCAAAAGAATGTTTAATGCTCTACCCACGCATTCAATCTCATGGTAATTATTCGATTGTGTGCCCACGTGTGTCAATTAATAAGCTTTTATGCAAGTGAGCCAGTCAACTAATTGGGTTGCAAATGTAGACTTTTTTTATTGCTTTAGCTAAATATTGTTTGTTGGTCTCAGTTATTGGGTGTTGGGACAATCTCTCACAAAACTGGTTTTCACAAAGTTTTGTTAATTCATACAGAAACCTAATTTTTAAGAACCTTTATTTTATAACGTTTATCTTGCTTGAGAGATATTATCTTTTATCATAATATTATAAGTTACTCACCTAATAAGTTTTTTTTTATACAAAATGTTTTATTAAACATAGAATTTACTCTACAAAATAAATAGAAAATGAATCAATAAGTGTTCGTTTTTTTATTCAAACACGATGTAGGGAATTCCAATGAATTAACCAAAATATATATTGTTAATAATCCTTATCTGGTTAGTTACATGTATGCATCAGGCTACACTGCTCGCTTTTATGTCCTTTTAGTAAGCGTCATATCTCTTTTGCTTTGTGTAGCTTGACCTGTATCTGTGTGTACAATGAAAAAAAAACCTGCTTGTTTTTCTAGGCTTTGATCGCGAAGAACTAGCGTAAGTTTCACCTTGCTTTTATGACGTTTCAAAGTTTAAATAGAATTTACTCTAAAAAATAAATAGAAAATGAATCAATAAGTGTTCGTTTTTTTATTCAAACACGATGTAGGGAATTTCAATGAATTAACCAAAATATATATTGTTAATAATCCTTATCTGGATAGTTACATATATGCATCAGGCTACACTGCTCGCTTTTATGTCCTTTTAGTAAGCGTCATATCTCTTTGGCTTTGTGTAGCTTGACCTGTATCTGTGTGTACAATGCAAAAAAAACCTGCTTGTTTTTCTAGGCTTTGATCGCGAAGAACTAGCGTAAGTTTCACCTTGCTTTTATGACGTTTCAAAGTTTAAATAGAATTTACTCTAAAAAATAAATAGAAAATGAATCAATAAGTGTTCGTTTTTTTATTCAAACACGATGTAGGGAATTTCAATGAATTAACCAAAATATATATTGTTAATAATCCTTATCTGGATAGTTACATATATGCATCAGGCTACACTGCTCGCTTTTATGTCCTTTTAGTAAGCGTCATATCTCTTTGGCTTTGTGTAGCTTGACCTGTATCTGTGTGTACAATGCAAAAAAAAATCCTGCTTGTTTTTCTAGGCTTTGATCGCGAAGAACTAGCGTAAGATTCACCTTACTTTTATGACGTTTCAAAGTGATTTTTGTGATTCCACTAAATAAAGACTATTATTATTTTGATTTCTCTCATCGAATGTAGTTCAAAATAAACTACCAAAATTATATCAACGACGGAATCTCATAGTGATTCCAGTAACAATCACAATGATTATTGGTCCAATTTCAGTCATGATTAAATCTAATTACGAGAGTTTCACAATGGCGTTAATAAACCAATTAAATTTTCGGAATTACGTATGGATTATCAATTTATTTCACTCTTTGATAGAGCCACAAATGAAACTTATACCTACGTATAAATAAGCCATTTGAAGATTCTAGAGTTTTTTATACACCACTTGATGGCACATGCAGATGGCCCACCTGATCTTTAGTTAAAACCATCACCAACCAAAGCATTGCCTCGCAAGTCACACACTCACAAGTCATACTTGTCTCACAAGTCATACTTTTACAAAAAAAAGTATATAAATCTTATATCAGCTATCTGGTTCTAGTACAAGCTTGCTTAATTTGGATAGCGCTATGTGGAATGGGCACCTATAGCTTTAAGACGTTTCAAAGTGATTCTTGTGATTTTATTGAATAAGTACCTTGTTAAACTAGTAAAGATCTAAACTTAGTACCATCTTCCGAACTAGATGGCGCAACTAAATTTGTCCGCAGGCTAGATCGCGCTGACGAAAACGCACAGCGTTTTCGTAAGTTGTATGCGTAATTTTAAGACTGTATCTAACTGGGCTGGATTAGATCAGAACAAGAAAACAATAATAAATCTCTAAACGTGATTATTTCCGGAGTTTCTGTTATCCTACCTTAACTACAAATTTTTTGGTCGAACTTGAGACTAGCTGTACTATAGTAGTACATTTTGGTCCTTCGAGCCGGATTCGAGTCGTGATTTGTCGCGACGTCGAGTGCACCTGTGGGTGTCTCAAGTTGGAGTGACGGCAGCAGTGGGAGCTACTCAGGGTGTGAGTAAGCTCACGATCAAGCAAAGCATCATCCAGGCAGCCCAGAGAGGGCTAGCGGACGTGCAAGCAGCAGCAGCCGAACCAAGGAGAGGAGGAGACAGTTACGAGGCCAGCGGAGCAGCCAATCAAACAGCGGAGGAGGGGAGCGGTCGGCCAGGACCAGGAAGCAGCAGTTTCGTCAACGCAGCTTTGGTGATATAAAAATTGGACTATTATCTTTTAAAGTAACTTTTGCCTAACTAATAACCCTTTTCATTTGTGTAGTGTTAACTAACCTTAGACTTAGAATAATTTTAAGAAAAACGTTGAGACGGGGAACCTATGCCCGATTTTTAAATTTGTCGTGTTTCAAACACTTAGAATAATTTTAGCATAAAAAGACTTAGAAAAAATTTGGTGATTTTTGATTTGAATTTTCTGTCTTCATAACTTGTATAATTTTTAACATGGAATCTTTAATTTATCATCAGGAAGACATTAGAATGCGTATAGATAAAGCCAAAGTTAACTTTAAAAAGTCACCTAGAGAGCGTATCAGTAAAACTTATGTTGAATCAAGGTTGCAAGCGTTAGAAGAGTCGTGGGCTCAATTTGTAAAGAATCATACAGAACTCATTAAGTCAGGAAGCCCGTCGGAATTAAAGACTTCGTCTTATATGGTAAATGATGTTTATAGTGAGACGGAAGAGGCATATGTAGATTATAAGGGTATTTTGGGGGAAGTACTGTCAAAATTTATCAGAGCACTGGAGTGGACTTCGGAATGTAGCTCCGGTAATAATAAGAGCCACAAGAGTAGCAGTGCAAAGCTTCCGAAAATCATTATTCCCAAATTTTCGGGAACATATAGTGAGTGGAGTGCATTTCGAGATCTGTTCGTATCTCTTGTCCACAACTCAGATATGGAGCTCATACAGAAAATGCAATATCTCAAAGGCTTATTGAGTGGAGAGGCTGAGCAATTAGTCAGACACATAACTTTAACGGCAGAAAATTATAAGCGGTGTTGGGAAATGTTAGAAGCAAGGTACAATAACAAACGCTACTTATGTAACACAATTTTAAAGCGATTGCTCGCCCAACCAACTGCGAACACCGAGTCTGCTAAATTTATTAGAGAATTGCTCGATACGACCTCAGAATGTTTAGGTGCATTAGCCAGTATAGGGGTGGATGTGTCTGGATGGGACACGATCATTGTATATATCACAGCGTTGAGGTTGGACCATGAGTCTCGAAAGCAGTGGGAGCTGCAAAGCGCAAGCTCAACGGAACTTCCAACATGGAAATCATTTGAGGATTTTCTACTTAACCGATTCCGCGCTTTGGAGTTCGTGGACTCAGGGTCCAATCACAACAAATCTAAGCTGCAATATCCACATAAATCATTCCATGTAGCAGAAGAGTTAAATTACACTGTATCATGTAAATTTTGTAACGAGTCGCATAAACTGGCTCATTGTCAAACATTTGTAAGCGCAGAGGTACAAACCCGACGAGAATTTGTCGAGAAAAACAACATTTGCTTCAATTGCTTGGGTGACAATCATAGGGCAAGTCAATGTCGTAGTCCAATGACCTGCCGTAAGTGCCGACGTAGGCATCATACGTACCTACATTTAACTAGCGCGGATGTTGGAGCTCAACAGACAGATGGTGAAGGTTCAAACACGGGAAATGTATCAGGGGAAACAGCTGCTCCGGTAGTATGTTTCGCATCGGGAGGAATGGCACCTAGCCAGGTCCTATTAGCAACGGCTCTTGTAAGAGCACAATCTAGCAACGGAGACACTCGTATCATCAGAGCGTTGTTGGACCAAGGATCACAAGCATCCTTTGTCACCGAAGCAACCGCTCAGTATTTGGGCCTGAAAAGGATCCCAGTAAGGGGAGTGATCTCTGGGTTAGGAGGATGTACGAATGCGTCTTCTAACTCAATGGTTAACATAACTATTACATCTATCTACGATCATAATGTTATTCTAAATCTTAACGTCTATGTTTTGAAATCGATAACAACACTTCTTCCGAGCAAGGAGATTGTTGTGGCGGACTGGATTTTAGACAACATTCCACTGGCTGACCCGAAATATGATGTACCTAACAAAATAGATATATTACTTGGTGCTGCAGTATACGGTCAAGTGGTGCAGGAGGGAGTAAAGAAGAATCCAACAGGGACACTTTTAGCACAGAATACCACACTAGGGTGGATTCTATCCGGGGTAGTGTCAGATCGAAACAATCAAGATGAGAAATTAGTATCAATGCATACTTGCATGGAAGATATGCAACTTAAGCGATTTTGGGAACTAGAAGCTGATCCTAAAACTAGTAAAAATACAATACTTACCGAAGAAGAAACACGATGTGAAGAGTTTTTCGCAGAAACAACTGTGAGAGATGAAGAAGGACGGTATATTGTAAAGCTGCCATTTAAATCTGAAAATCGAGAAATACATAATTCTAAGAAAATAGCAGAAAAGCGATTAAAGTACCTAGAAGCAAAGCTGAATAAAGCAACAGAGTTGAAAGCGAAATACGTAGAAGTTCTAGATGAATACTTACAGCTGGATCATATGGAGAAGGTGCCTGAGGAAGAAATAAACTATAGCAAAGGAACATACTTACCTCATTTCGCTGTGGTCAGGGAGGATAAGGATACCACGAAGGTCCGGATTGTTTTCGACGCATCCTGCAAAGGAGAAAATGGCGTTTCATTAAATGACACGATGATGATAGGACCAACCTTGCAGCCGGAGCTTAGAAACCTGCTGATGAGGTGGAGGCTGCACCGCATTTGTCTGTCATCGGATATAATCAAGATGTATCGCCAGGTGAAAGTTGCAGCTGAAGACGTAGACTACCAGCGAATTCTGTGGAAAAAAGAACAATCAGCGACGTCTTCATCGGCACTCGTAGCAAAAGTCGGAAATCAATCGTCATCCAAACTAGAAGAGTTTCGTTTACTCCGAGTCACATTCGGTACCGCTTCAGCTCCATATTTAGCAGTAAAGACACTCCAGCAGGTGGCGATCGATGAAGGTGCAAATTATCCAGCTGCAGCTGCAAAAGTCAAGAGTGATTTTTATATGGATGATCTGCTAACAGGCTGCGAAGATGTCAAATCAGCAATGCAAATTTATAGCGAAATGAACGAACTGCTAAACAAGGGAGGATTTAAGCTACAGAAATGGTCTAGTAACAGTGAAGAAGTCATGAAAAAGATCAAGCATAATGGGGAAGGTATCGGCGAAGAGAAAGGCTTACAGCTAAAAGAAGACGAAGTAATGAAGCTACTGGGACTTACCTGGAATCGGATGATCGATGCGTTTCAGTACACGGTGGCTCTGGCGGAGTTGAAGGAACCTGTAACAAAAAGAAAAATTGTATCGGATATCGCGAGGTTGTTTGATCCACTAGGCTGGGTTGCACCTAGTGTGATAGTCGCAAAAGCAATTATTCAAAAGCTTTGGATCTCAGGAGCCGATTGGGACGAATCCGTACCAAGCAAAATATTAGAAGAATGGCTGGCTTACCGTAATTACTTACCAAATTTATCGGCGTTGCACATACCTCGTTGGATCCAAACATCTCTGAAGAATAGGCTGGTTGAGCTACATGGATTTTCAGATGCATCAAAGATAGCGTATGCTGCAGCTGTCTATATGCGTGTGATTGATGAGCATGGTCAGATCCACGTGAACTTGGTCACAGCTAAAACAAAGGTTGCACCCATAAAGCAAATATCGATCCCGAGATTGGAACTCTGCGGTGCTGTCTTGGTAACCAGGTTGTTGGTTGAAGTAGCGGAAGTGATGAACATTAATCGGGAACACATTCACGCATGGACAGACTCAACGATAGTATTGGCCTGGTTAAATAGTCACCCGAGCCGCTGGCAAACCTTCGTGGCTAACAGAGTCTCCGAGATCTTGACAACTATCGATGCTCAGCAGTGGTCTCATATCAGATCCAAACAAAACCCAGCTGATTGCGCTTCACGGGGTCTGACACCTAAGGAACTAATAGAAAACGTATTATGGTTTAAGGGTCCAGAAATTTTGCATGAGAATATTGTCACTTACCACAGGTTACCAAATGAAGAGACAAGCATAGAAGAAATTAAGGTGCATCTGGTGATAAAAGAGGAAACATTTTGGGAAAGGTTTTCTAATATGGGTAGGATGATTAGGGTAATAGCGTATTGCAGAAGATTTTTAACAAAGAAAGAAAACAGGGAAAAAGGGTTTTTATCAACGAAAGAACTAAGGGAAGCAACGGAAGTTTGTGTAAGAGAATGTCAGAAAAGACATTTTGGCGAAGAAATATCATGGTTGGAGGACAAAGATAATGGAAAATCAACAAAGCTCAAGGGTCCATTGAAATCTTTAAATCCATTCTTAGATGATAGAAACATCTTACGGGTAGGAGGACGGCTGGAGAGATCATCGTTATCTGAAGACAGGAAGCATCCAATTTTGATCCCAAGAAAGTCAGTCTTGACTAATTTGATGGTAGCTGATTCACACGCGAAGACTCTCCATGGTGGCCCTCAGCTCATGCTAACCTACATGAGATCAAAATTTTGGGTTCTCGGCGCTAAGGATCTGGTAAAATCATGTGTTCGGAAGTGTATTAACTGCACTAGATATAATGCAGTTACATCAACGCAAATGATGGGACAATTACCAGCTGCCAGAGTCACGCCAACGAGACCATTCAAATGTAGCGGAGTAGATTATGCTGGTCCGATCAACATAAGGACGTCCAAGGGTCGTGGTCATCATGCCTATAAAGGGTATATATGTCTATTTGTCTGTATGGCAACAAAGGCCGTACACATCGAAGTAGTTAGCGATCTAACTACTCAAGGGTTTCTAGCAGCATACAAACGATTCGTTTCTCGCAGGGGACCTTGCACGGATATCTGGAGCGATAACGGATCTAATTTTGTGGGCGCTTCCAGAGAGTTACCTTGTCTGTTCTCTGCAGAAAAATCTGCGATGGCTAAAGAGATAGCTCAAAGTTTAGCTATTAATGGCACTACTTGGCATTTTATACCTCCACTTTCGCCAAACTTTGGGGGCCTGTGGGAAGCAGGAGTAAAAGCGGTGAAATTTCACTTAAAAAGGGTTATTGGAGATACCACCTTAACGTACGAAGAGTTATCTACAGTTTTAGGCCAGATCGAGGCGTGTTTGAATTCACGGCCATTATCACGAGTAGACACCGAATCAGAGGGTTTCGATGCTTTAACGCCTGGACATTTCCTCGTGGGGGAATCTTTGCTAACTGTACCAGATTACAATTTCGAATCATCTAACATTGGTAGCTTACGCAGGTGGCAATTAACACAACGTATGATGCAAACGTTTTGGCGGCGGTGGTCGCAGGAATACTTGTCAACTTTGGTACACCGTTACAAATGGTCGGCTCAGTCTCCAGAACCTAACATAGGAGACTTAGTTCTCATTAAAGAGGCAGATCTACCACCAGCTCGATGGCTGCTAGGTCGTGTCGTTATAAAACATCCCGGAGCTGACAATCTTACGAGGGTTGTATCTCTGCGCACTAAAAATAACAATATTATAAAACGCCCCACCTCCAAACTATGTGTTCTACCTGTAGATTAAATGTAATTATCGAAAGTGAAAGTTTCAGCAAAGTGTTAGGTAAAGCGAAGTGTTAGTTAAAGCAAAGTGTTAGTTAAAGCGAAGTGTTAGTTAAAGCAAAGTGTTAGTTAAAGCGAAGTGTTAGATTATGCAAAGTGTTAGTTTAAGCGAAAGGTTAGGTTAAGCAAAATGTTAATTTAAGCAAAGCGTTAGTTTTTAGATGTAAAGTGGGTAGAGTAAAAACAGAAAAAAACTAATTTAAGAACTATATATTTAGGATTATTTTTTGTGTATAAAAAGCATCCAATTTGATTTTCATAAGTGTCATAGCAAATTATGAGTTGTAGATTGCATAACGCCCATGGTGGGCGGTTCAATGTTAACGGACAAACTGTGTCAATTTGTCCTTGGTGGGCGGAATGTTAAACTAGTAAAGATCTAAACTTAGTACCATCTTCCGAACTAGATGGCGCAACTAAATTTGTCCGCAGGCTAGATCGCGCTGACGAAAACGCACAGCGTTTTCGTAAGTTGTATGCGTAATTTTAAGACTGTATCTAACTGGGCTGGATTAGATCAGAACAAGAAAACAATAATAAATCTCTAAACGTGATTATTTCCGGAGTTTCTGTTATCCTACCTTAACTACAAATTTTTTGGTCGAACTTGAGACTAGCTGTACTATAGTAGTACATACCTTTTGACTTTGAATTTGATATTTTTTTTTATACACAGTCCTGTAAGTTTTGGCTAGTGGTCAGCGTTAAGTGGTTTAAATAGATACATAATATTCGTATTACTTCTACCGTTACCTACACAAATTACACTTTTAAAGGAATATCGGAAAAGATTTGACTAAAGCAGTTTTCCAAATTCCAAAACTGCTACAGGAATCTGCTTATCATCTTCCAGTCCCAAGAAATTGAATATTATGTAGAAAAACTCGCACCTCGTGACTTTCCATATTTGCCAGCGCAGTCCATTTTCAGGACTCTACTACACTTGCAGTAAAACTGAACGGTTTCATTGTGCAGTTCGTAGTTTTTGGTAAAGCCTATTTATTGTAGAATTTCAAATATTAAGTAGAGCATAAAACAAAATTGTAAAATTACAGCCAAAATGAGGCTATAGCACTGATACAATAATCTTATTATTTCTCTAAAATTATTAGAAATTATTGGATTATTATTACTTTTATTAAACTAATAAAAAAAGCTTTATAATATACCAAGCTTTAGTTTTTTTTATAAAGGGAATCTCTTGACCACAATTTCACCTGATGTTATGTGGTATTTGCTTGACCGTTTAACGCACTTAAATTTAGATTTCGAAGTATCTAAGTAAATTTCGCTTTAGAACTTTTTACACCCGATAGTTCTCGAACATGCTTATAAGATTTACATTGACGAAATACTTTCCATATCTCTAATACTATAAGAATCAAAGTCCTGACTGACTGACTGACTGACTGACTGACTGACTGACTGACATATAGACAACGCACAGCCTAAACGGCTGGTCCTAGAGACTTGAAATTTGAGGAGTACATAGGTCTTATAGCGTAGAGGTGTACTAAGAAGGGATTTTTGGAAATTCAACCCCTAAGGGTGTAAAAAGGGATGAAAACGTTTGTATGAAAAATAGTATTCCTTGAACCTACAAACTTGAAACTTGGAGTACACATACTTCAAGGCATAAAAATAGGAAAGGCATTTTTAGTTTTTGAAAACTACCCTTAATAAGTGTGCAAAGGGATGTAAAAGTTTGTATGGGAGTTTTTTGACCGCTGGTCCTAGAGACTTGAAATTTTAAGAGTACATAGGTGTTATGGCATAGAGGTGTACTAAGAAGGGATTTTTGGAAATTCAACCCCTAAGGGTGTAAAAAGGGATGAAAACGTTTGCATGAAAAATAGTATTCCTTGAACCTACAAACTTGAAACTTGGAGTACACATACTTCAAGGCATTAAAATAGGAAAGGCATTTTTAGTTTTTGAAAACTACCCTTAATAAGTGTGCAAAGGGATGTAAATGTTTGTATGGGAGTTTTTTGACCGCTGGTCCTAGAGACTTGAAATTTTAAGAGTACATAGGTGTTATGGCGTATAGGTGTACTAAGAAGGGATTTTTGGAAATTCAACCCCTAAGGGTGTAAAAAGGGATGAAAACGTTTGTATGTAAAATCGTATTCCTTGAACCTACAAACTTGAAACTTGGAGTACATATATATCAAAGCATAAAAATAGGAAAGGCATTTTTAGTTTTTGAAAACTACCCTTAATAAGTGTGCAAAGGGATGTAAAAGTTTGTATGGGAGTTTTTTGACCGCTGGTCCTAGAGACTTGAAATTTTAAGAGTACATAGGTGTTATGGCATAGAGGTGTACTAAGAAGAGATTTTTGGAAATTCAACCCCTAAGGGTGTAAAACGCGTTGAAAACGTTGGTATGAAAAATTGTATTCCTTGAATCTACAAACTTGAAACTTGGAGTACACATATTTCAAGGCAAAAAAATAGGAAAGGCATTTTAGTTTTTTAAAACTACCCTTAATAAGTGTGCAAAGGGATGTAAAAGTTTGTATGGGAGGTTTTTGACCGCTGGTCCTAGAGACTTGAAATTTTAAGAGTACATAGGTCTTATGGCGTAGAGGTTTACTAAGAAGGGATTTTTGGAAATTCAACCTCTAAGGGTGTAAAACGCGTTGAAAACGTTGGTATGAAAAATTGTATTCCTTGAATCTACAAACTTGAAACTTGAAGTAGATGTAAGTACTCCAAAGCTAAAAAAATAGGAAAGGCACTTTTAGTTTTTTTTAAGTAGGTATAACATGTCTGAACCTAATGAGCGGGGAGAGACGACTGGCGACGCTACATACAAACCCTTCGCGTCAGCCCGATTGCAAGTACCTGTGTGTGGCTAGCCGCCACAACAGTTTGATTTTCGAAAACAACCTCTAAAACGTTACCCTCCTTCGTTGCGCTCGAGTAAAAAGGATACACGAGGCGTCAATGTTTGTAAAGGGCATTCTAAAAACGGGAATCTTAAGTTGGTACAAAGAGATCTGAGGGTATCTACCGTGCCTGCATGGGGATCAAAGTCGTGAAGCTGTTTCGTTTCGTTTGTTTTTGGGGTAGAAACTAGGAACAAATAAGTACATATTTTCCGTGTAAGGTTGTCTTTGTTGTATTTGTCATGTTTGTGCTAAACTCAGTACCTACCTACCTAATATAGGTAATGTACGCCTATAGGTATCTCTTATACCTACGTAGGTATTTAAATCCTACCATAGTATTATACAAATCAATGCGAAAGTTACGATGTTTGGATGTTTGTGGCCCAATCACGACTCACCACTTCAACGCGTGCGAAGCCGCGGGAAGCCACTAGTCATTTCATAAAAATCTTAATTTTTTTATAAGTACTCTAATGTCCGATATTGTCTAGCCACGTGCTAAGGGCACCTTACATGTTTGCGCGGTATCATAATAATGCTTCAGTCAAAACTGGACGTGTGAAGCTCGCCTAACGCCACCATCGCATATTTGCCAAGGCGGCGTCCATTTTTATCTGCTGATTCCGCACTTCACCGCTCTCTGTAATTGGTTCGTAGTTATCTACGTCATTACATCAGGATTCTTACCTTTTTGCACACTTTATTCCTTCTTTTCGACCGCGGATATCGTTTGTTTTTGATTCAATTGCTTATTGCACCCTGGCTTGATCGTTTAGTCAGATAATAAGGATAACGGGCTTAATATATCAAAAATTCTGTGTGTGATTCATACTTGACAAACTTGACTTTAGATTTTAAATGACTTGAAAAAAATAGTAAGATCTCAAATCTATTGTACCTAATTTCTATAATGTCTCAAGTCGATGGACACAGGGCAGTTTATCGCATGGCACATTCCTATCGTGCGAGGCTTGCGAGGCAGCGCTTGGTTACAGTTCATGGTTACCACTTAACATCAGGTCCATCTGCTTGTTCCATCATCAAGTTGTACAAAAAAACCATTAAATCGATTTCTTTCAATAAAAGCGACGATTATTTTTCTCTTAATTTTTATTACTACTTTAAAGTTACAGTCAGCTTAAAAGAATTTGTAAAAAACTAAAGCGTATGTAGGTAGCTCTTTTGTGAACATGCCAAAGCTTTTGTCTCTGTGTTAACCCTACAATAACTTCACAATCTAGATAACCGTTCTTTACTCAAGCTTGTTTATGCTTTTAAGACGTTATTCTTAAGGACACTGCATTACTCATGCAGTATCGCTCTTCTGATCGGTATTTCACTAAATGAACGCTTCTCGTGGTGGAGACAGACTCATGGCAAGAACTTGAATATATTTTCTTCGAATATTCAATTTTGACGTAGCCAGTACGTATCTATACTAGTAAAACCTTGATGAAACTAATATGTAGCAAAGTGACAATAAGTCAAGGTCAAAGTCAAAAGGTATTTATTCAATAAAAACACAAGGATCACTTTGAAACGTCTTAAAGCTAGGTGACTCTAAGTGCCAGTTCCACGCGACCAAAGCCCAGAAGAACAGGCAAAAAACTTACGGCTTGGTTCTTACCGTTCTTTTGTATGATCCTTGTTACAATGCAATATAATTTGTAATTTGTATGTGTCAACCACACTTCTTTCACTTTGAAACGTCTTAAAGCTAAGTGAATCTAGGTGCCAGTTCCACGCGACCAAGCCTCAAAGAATGGACAACAAACTTACAGCCTGATTCCTACCGTTCTTATGTATGATCCTTGTTAAAAAAAAGTATATTAAGAAAGAGTTAAAACCCATAACTTCACGTATTTGAATGTTATTATTTTGCTGTGCAAGAGCGGTATAGTGTAAATGAGCACAATTTGCAAATTTTCAAAAGTGTATGTTCACAGTGCCAGTACTCTCAAACGGTGTAGGAAAACATCGTGAGCTCTCAAACGGTGAAGGAAAACATCGTGAGGAAAAATCTATAATATGTGTCAAGTGCTAGAAAGGAGCCTCTTTGCTTTAAAATCTTGCTTTATTTAAAATCCTTTCACCACACTTGTTTTCTAAAGAACTTTTGTGACGACGAGAAGAAGAAGAATCAGAAAAAAAATTAGTTCTTGGTGAAATATGTGGACAAGCTCAAGTCTACAAAGATAGACTTGCCACGAGTCTGTAGGTGCCATCAGTCGATATTTATAGCGTTTGAGACATAATTTAATAAACAAAGCAGGCCCGGCCGGCCAACGTTTTAATGCAACCTCGGGCATAAGATCTGATAGTGGATCATAACTGGTTCTGGAGTTTGTAGATAGCATTGTGAGGCACCACCACCTCGTTACAAGCTCCTGGTAAAATGCATTGGCCTGATCGTGGATTGACCAACTACTGGACAATGCTGTGCTTGGTCGAATTTATGCAAATCACCTGAATCACCGATGTTTTCACCAATCTTAAAAATAACCTTTTTTTTAATTCACAAAATTTTCGAATATGCATCACCGCTCTTTTGACCGATCTTTACTTAAGACTTTTTAAATTGTAAACACTAATATTTTATGGGGCAACTTACATTTTCTGGCATTATTTGGCATTATCTGTAATTTTGTCGTTTTTCAGTAGGTTCCGGACGTTTTCAGTTATATTGGTCGTTTCCTGATGAAAAGTGATCTTCTAAATTCTGATCACCATCGTCCAGGACACCTGCAACACCAGAAGCGGTGCTGATGCGCTGCCGGGAAAAGATAAATCTGCTATTTAGGGAAAGATTAACGAGCCTTTTAAAGGACCTTATGTCTTACCGCCTTTTGAAGGATATATGTCTTTTTAATCTTGTTTTGCACAAAATTGGGTCCAGGTATGTAAGTCATGGCTCCAATAGTTAAGCAAAAGCCCTATCTGCGTTCGAGCTATTAATAATATTACACACCACATTATCAGATATGCATTGAATGCCAGTCGCGGGTGAAGAACTACTCTCTGTTTTGATACAATTTGCGGAAACATGCCTGAAGGCATAAATCAGCCATAGTTTTACGCTAGTATTTTAAGCTCCGCTTGCACTATGTACGATTAATTGTGTTTAGCTAGCCACTAAATGCATTTAGGAAGCTAATTACGATTAACGTACAAAATCTTAGACAAGAAAAAATAAGCCGAACAGTCAGATAACGGAAATGATAAAAAAAAAAAAAAAAAATTGGGAGACATTCCACACAGCACTATCTCGCCCCAAACTAAGCCAAAGCTGTGTGATATGGGAACCAGATAGCTGATATACTACTTATATACTTTTTTTTCTGTAAATATATACTAACAATATTATACAACGTGTAAACGACTGTACGACATTAAATTAATACACGTGTAGTACTACTATCTAGTATTGATTTAAAAAAGGTTTTATTAACATTCATTCATAATTGAGATTTTTTTATTTTCAAACAAACTAAATATCAGAATAAGCATAAAATTATTGAACATTCTGTATAAACACACAAACAAAGCAACGTACGTTCATTCAATGACGCGCCCCGCGCGCAGAAACCGCACATACATACCTACCTACTACGACTAAACCTAAACTGTGCCGCGCGCCCGTGCCTAAAGGTGAACGCCCTTTCAGCGCGGGCGCGCGGCCGGCGCGGCGGCGCCGTCTTTGATTCGCCGATATAGTAGAGCAACGTTAGCATGTAGGAAAAATAAAACTAGTTAGGTACCTCAAATCCGTACGTTTCCAATATGCTCACGTTGTTGCATGTTGCACATACAAATGAATGCACTGAAGAGCTCCTTCAACTGTTCTAGAGTTTGTTTTGTATGCCTAGTTTCACAATTATCTTTCCCTTCATAATACAAGTTCTGCATTTTGATGACATTAACAAGACACACACACTCACACAAAAAGTCTATTTCGCGGTACCAAATCTAGACACTAGTCACGAGTAATAACACGAATTTACAATTTTCAAAATTAGATATGTCAAGGTCGCTACCAAGGCGATTGTTTACTAAATAATAATGTCTTTCACTGGCCACCGGGCGGCAGCGTGGCACATAGTGGGGCGCGCTACGTACCTATCTGTCTCTATCACACACGTAAGCGGAATGATATCTGTCCTTGTCGCACAGCGAAATTTTACAATGTGAGCGCACAAATATGTTTCTTATGCGGTCTAACGCGTATAAATATGATATCTCTGTCCTTTTTTTCGTTTGATTGATGAGTCACATGACTTCATGACCCCGGAAATTTGACCTCATCACCGGCGATTAGAGATACAGGTTGCATAGAAATTATTTATTGGAAAAGTATCGATATCTCGATAAATATTCAGGCTTTTTTGATAAAACCAACTGCTAAAATCTAAAAATGCAATTAGGAGTACGTGTTTCAATTTAATGTCGTACATGACTTTACACCTTGTATAACACCCAGACAGAGAACAAACATCTATGTTCAGCACACAAATATTTGTTCTCGGTGGGGATCGAACCCACGGCCTACGGCACAGAAGGCAGAAATACTACCAGCTGAGCTGCGAAGGCTGTCTGATGATGTTTACGATAATTTTGTTTAGTTTGGTAAACGTGTTAAAACTAAATACAATTTAAATTAGGACATTTATCTAGCGGCCCACTCCATATATTGTTGCTCTTGAACTTACATTTATTTCTTTTTTAGCATAAAATGTTAGCAAGTGCCAAATTGGACGTGCCACTTAGACATCCTTCAACCAAGTCCTCAGGTAAGTACATGTCAAGTAGTCTAAGGATGTCTACCGCCTGCCGAAATTTCACTCAGTACAGCCTAAATTAAGGAAAGTTTACTTGGCAACGGAAAGCTGACAGAATACCACACATTTTTTTAATCTGATAGAACCTCATCAAGTTAGCATGAGTATATTCTATTGTGACAAAATTCCATATCATACACAACACGTTACGTCATAGGTATCTAATAGTATGTATCTCATGACAAATGACTGGCATCCGATTCAAATCAGCGTTCGAACTTCACAGAGAGTATAAACATTTACATGCGAGTCCGATCTCGCCTTCATTTCGTCTTATCTATTCCCTTTGTTTGCCTGACAGGTGCATTAGTGGATATCAGGAGAGCAATTAAATGCATCGGTACTGTAGTCATGGAATACATAATAGGATGTTTGGCCTCTGTAGCACAGGCAGGTGACTGACCGGCTTATATGCAAGAGGTTAGGGTTTGAAACGTGTTGACATAATCTTGGCTGAATCATAGAAATATATCCGAGACACGTGGTGGATGTCGTATAGTAAATATGGGGTGGGCTGGGCACCGTTGCTTGAATTTGACAATTTTTATTAAATCATTATCAAAATAAACAAGTTCACTGCTCGACATAGGCATCCCTCCATCTACCGACTTCTGAATCATAGCATATTCGTCGTTTTTTTTTATACAACTAGCCGATGAAACAAGCAGATGGCCCACCTGATGTTAAGTGGTAACCATCACCCGTAACAAAGCATTGCCTCGTAAGTCACACACGATAGGAACGTGCCCTACGATGCACTGCCCTGCGTCCATCAACTTGAGGCATACAGATGTTAGGCTTCATGTGCCTGTAATAACACCGGCAACCGCAAGAGTGCGGTGCAAACCGAAACACAGCAACGCTGCTTGGCGACAGAAAAAGGCGTGGTGGAAGTACTTCCCCGGACGAACCGTTCACAAAGAGCTCTACTACTCTTAAAAGTATATTATGTGTCGTATTTTATATCACGTGTATAATATTAGCCTTAACCGCTGGTTTTCGGGAGTATCAAGCGGTCAGTACAATTAGATATTGGTCGTTTAATTGATCTTTATCAGAAGAATTTCGAAAACCACTGACTAATAAGCCAGGGGCTCTTGGAAATGTATAGTTAATAACATTCAAGGCTTTTCAAAACTTGTGTCAGTGGGATAGAGTTCATTTTAACTTGAAAGCTGATGCAGACTGACTCAAGACAGCATCAACGATGCTGCGTCACCGCTAAGTGATCTTCTATTTTTTGATATCGCTACGTATACCTATGATACTATCTTTTAAGCTTGTCCGCTAAAGAACTATGTACCTAGTTGAGGCATGGTGTTGTGATCATATTTCTAGAACAGTCATGTTTTATTATCTTATTAGTGTTTCCCTACACTTTCTACACGTTGCTAATATTTATTCTGAGGGTGCTCGAAAAGAGCCTCTTTGAAGCGCACTTTCTTTAGCCACACCGTTTGAAATAAACTAGTGACACGACAAGACGAAGAATATTCATTGACAGTGTCGAGAATAATTTTTATAAATTCTGTCATATAAGTAGTAGGCTTTAATAGAGACCAAAAAGGTCGTCCATTTAAATATAAGTTCGGTATACTTTGTTATTTCAGCGGTATGTGAAAACGTCCACAAATATTTATTTTACAGTTGGATTAAACCAGATTTAACGTTCTTTTTTATTTTCAGTTCATAATTCACTATCTACAAATTCAACATGATAGTGACAAATAAAAAATCATATTTATACAACGTGTTCTAATACTTGTATTTAAAACTTCAGGGAGCTAAAGTACCCATCAATATGAATAAAATTTTCAAAGTAACCAAAACAGCGAACGCAAAAAAATATTTAAAAAATTTTAGTTGGTTCCTTATAAAAAGTTATTCATATTGATAGGTACTTTCGCCCCCAGAAGTTTTAAATACAAGTATTGTAACACCTTGTATACATAATTCATCTTACCATAGTTCTATGAGGGCATTAGTTCAACATCGGAACCTGTACTATAATTTTGACTGTAGAATTCCTTTGTTTTGGAATGCGGCAAAGTTCAAACGAGTCAAGGTCGTCTATAGGGAAGCATCTCTAGTCCGGGGTCATTGTTCATGTTCAAAGCCTCTTCTGAGCTCGTATAATGTAACCATTTTAGCCTAATGGTTACCATGGTTTAACCTTCGGTAAAAATGGTTATGATTTGGGTTGATCAAAGTCAAAGTCAAAAGGTATTTATTCAATAAAATCACAAGGATCACTTAGAAACGTCTTAAAGCTAGGTGCCAGTTCCACGCGACCAAAGCCTAGAAGAACAGGCAACAAACTTACGGCTTGGTTCCTACCGTTTTATGTATTATCAGAACAGTGAAACCTTACCAAGTACCTACCAAGTACCAACTTAATTATTTTTTTGAGGATATGAATTCAAAGTCACAAGCCGTTTAGTAAAATCACAATGATTACCTTGAAACGTCAGAGTAAGATGAGTCAGTTCCTCGCGACCTAGCCTAGAATAGGTTAGATGTTTTAGTGTTTCAAGGCACTATCTATGTTTTTTTATTCAGATTTAATATTTTTGCGCCTGTGTGTATTAGTTAGGCAAATAAATTAATATGTTATCTATCTATCTAAAATTATTTTTTATCTCCACGCTCCCAAGCACCCCTTCTTAATTTAATGATTCCACTTCATACAACGGTTGTCTGGTAGAGATTGCTATTTAGCGATAAAACCGCCCATTGTACTTTGTAGTTTCAGGTCTGTTTTTTTTTATATTATCTAATTAAGTATTTCTATCTATTTATCTATTAATGGCAATAAAAATTTCAAGTGACATACGCGCAAGCCAAACAAAGTTTATAAATTAATTATATTTGATTTGTATCTCCACCACATCGTCGCAACAAAGTACTTCAAAACTCAGAATGGACGTACAGGACCAATTTCGTTAAAACTCGGAATGAATATAGCTCGTGGCCTGGATTAACGGCGAAAATCAGTAAACAATAATACTTATAACGTTCTCTGACTAATAGATTTTAATATCCGTATAACTAATTTTATGTTCTAGGTGAAAGGTAAGTCGCGCCCTAAAAGACAGTTCTTTCCAAGACTTTTACGACCAAAACCAAAACAGACGAGGGTCATTTAAAAGCAGTAAAATAGCTTTTAAATACACTCAGCTTCAGTATCGGGTCCGTGAAAATATGTACTGTTAATAGCCAAATTTCTACTCATACAGCATTGATATGACTGCGGGCACCAGCAGCGTATAGAAAATAGCTGGGTCAGTCTGTCTTGTCGTGTCACTAGTTTCTTTCAAAACAGTGTGGTGAAAGGATTTTAAATGCGCCTCAAGAGGCTCCTTTCGAGCACTTGACACATTTTATAGAACTTTTTAGGTTCTACGGTATGCCGGTTTCCTCACGATGTTTTCCTTCACCGTTTGAGAGTACTGGCATTGTGCATATATATTTTGAACAGAAAAACTTATCGGTGCACGACAGGTTTCGAACCCACGACCTTAGGATCGGAAGGCGGGGCCGCTACCACTAAACCACCATTGCTCTACATTGCTGGGTCATTGCAAATGGCAGAAAACAGAAACAGAAAAAAAACAGAAACAGCACGACTTTGATTCTCAGGCACGGTAGATATCCCGTTAAATCTCTTAGTATCAAGTGTGTACTCACTAATCTTTGAGTTGGTATTCTAACAGCGGAGATGGGCAGCGGTCACAACCTGTCACATATGGCATGCCAACTCATGAAAAATGTGGGTATGCGCTAAAAAGTAATATTGGACGTACCTCAGATTTCCCCCCCTAGACACCATCATATTTGACAGCCATCACAGCTCAGTTGCTCTGATGTAAGCCGTGGGTACGATTTCCATCGAGAACAAACATTTGTGTTATGTGTGAGTGTGTGTGTGTTATAATGTATTTTAAGTCAATATTTACAAAAAAAAATGTATTATATCAGCTATCTGGTTCCCATTAATCAAGCTTTGCTTAGTTTGAGTCTAAATGGTGCTGTGTAGAAAGTCCACCAACCTTTATTTATTTATCTACCTATAAAAAAGGCTAACTTAGTTTAAAGGTGGTAAGAATGCTCATGCTGCTTATAAAATCATGTTGCAAGCCACTGAATACGTCCGCTGATCATTTATGTTTCATTATCGAGTGCAACTTCAATTGTTCATTAGCAAGTGACCTAGCTGTTTAATATTTTCTGTAGGCATTTCGGATGTATTACAGTTTGCCCAACCAAATCGCTTTATAAAAAGAGATATTTAACCTGCTCGTAATGTATAAATGAACACGGTCCAGTGACCTTTTCAAATTGTGACGGTTGGCACACTTTCCGTTGAGGTTAAATTGACGCCAATTATATACACTTTCATCAGTAAAGTAGATCAATTGAAATGAAAATCTCTCGGGTGGTATAGAACAGTGCAGCACCGCATTGTGCACATTCTCGGTATAGCTGTATTTTTTACACGACTATCTGATGACTATGCCCTGTGTCCATCAACTATAGGCAAATATGTTAAACCTCATGTGCTTGTAATTTCACAGACACCCATACCCTTCAAATCGAAACACATCAAGTTTTTTTTTTATACAACTAGCTGATAAAACAAGCAGATAGCTCACCTGATGTTAAATGGTAACCATCACCAATAACAAAGCATTGCCTCGTAAGTCACGCACGATAGGAACGTGCCCTACGATACACTGCCGTGCGTCCATCAACTTGAGGCATACAGATGTTAAGCCTCATGTGCCTGTAATTACACCGGCCACCACACTCTTCAAACCGAAACACATCAACGCTGCTTGGCGGCAGAATAAGGCATGGTTCATTATGAATTCATTTATTTCAAACAGTAATGCAATTTTATTGGCAGATAATTCTCAGCATTAAGTGAGTCATCGAAACCTTTTTAATACTTTTCTTAAAAATTTGTATTATGTTGTTATTACAAAAAAATATTCACTTTCTTAGCGGTACATGGTACCGTCTTTAGTGGGCTACATTGAAGGTCATCACAAGTGCACAATAAATAAGGTATTTCACCCAATGTGTGTGGCCTGCCTTAAGCCGGTGGCACGATTCACGGAAAATCCTCCAGTTAATACAATTGATACTTTATTAACAACTAGATACGGGTTTGTATGGTTATAGTGACCTTGGGATCTCTGATCTTAAGGTCGTGGGTTCAAATCTGGTCGTGCACCTATTGATGTTTCCATTTGTAAAATATGTACTTACGCTGTTTCGAAGCATACATAATTGCAATATGTTTATGTCTATCCATAATTTGTCTGGAAGAGACCGTTGCCACCATTTCCCTCAATACTTAACAGCTCGACTTGACGTTATGTAACTGACTTCACTAAATACCTTTTAATTATTTTACTTGACAATAGTAAGATGACGAACAAAATAAATGAACGAAGATTTTGTAGAATTTTGTAATGTCAAGTAAATAAGATAAGACTATTTTAAAATATTCAGAAACATTTATAATTATAGGAATCGTCAAAATTCTAACATCGAGGCTATTACTCTTGTTTTGTTTGCTCATAAAAAAACAGTTAAATAAGGTTTCTGATCGGTAACGTTTCCAAATGTTTAAAACAACCTTTTGGTAATATCTGGTAAAATACATTCATAAGAAAAATAATCTTCAATTTAGTTATCTCATAAACAATTGAATGAAGCAACTGAAACGAAAATCATGTCCTCTTATCCGCAGATATGGCAAAACAATAAACAGGAACGTACGATTCAATATAAAATAAGTTATACATAAAATGGCCGGTTATCTGACTGACTGAAGTGCTGGGCAAACAAACGCATAGCATTTTATACCTTAACATAATATAGTTATACAATTATACATATAACTAAGCAATTATGTTGAGAGGGCGGTTTTGTGTCACCTATTTATCATGACCATTTTTGGATTATAAAAGAATTTTCAATAATTGGGTTAAAAACTTCAGGGGGCTAAAGTACCCATCAATATGAATAACCTTTTCTAAGGAACCGTCACTGTGGACGCGAAAAAAAACAGCTGCTTCATACATTTTAGACAGGTAGGTATTGAACTTTTGTATGAAACAGCTGTTTTTTTTTCGCGTTCACGGTGTTGGTTCCTTAGAAAAAGTTATTCATATTGATGAGTACTTTAGCCTCCTGAAGTTTATATACACAATTATTGGAACATCTTGTATATTTTGTTGATCTGTGGCATACGTCAAGGACTTTTGTTTTTGTTTTTATTGTTTTTACTTTCCACACAGCACTATCTAGCCCCAAACTAAGCCAAAGCTTGTAATATGGAAACCAGATAGCTGATGTAATACATATATACTTTTTTTGTAAATACATACTTATACCTCTAATATTATATAACGCCCAGACAGAGAACAAACCTCTATGTTCATCACACAAATGTTTGTTCTCGGTGGGGATCGAACCCACGGCCTACGACGCAGAAGGCAGAGCTACTATCAACTGAGCTGTGAAAGCTGTCATAACTTTGTATTGTTTTTACACTTTGTATTGTTAACGCATTCAACCGACTTCCACAGTGGTATCCTTTTTTGTAGGTTACCAACTATTACCAACTCTTAGATAAACTCTATTACCAACCCTTCTGTGGTCAGCAAGTCAAGACTGAAGATCACGATCAAAGGATCTAAGTATTTGTTGACATACACAGCAATATCTAGCCCAGAATTAACAATGCCTGTATGGGAACTAGAAATCTGATAATACTTATACACTATTTGTGTAAACGTAAGTATGTATTTACAAAGAAAATTACAATGAATATATAGAAAATTACAAAATGTACAAAATACATTTTGAAACTGCTATCTAACGAATGATCTAGAGATAATTCAACTGATCCAAATCAGTTACAATTAAAGCATCCCCAAAACACTGGAATTTTAAAAGACTTTTATGCAAATACATACTTATAATACATAATAACATCCAAATACAGAACAAACATCAATGTTAATTACACAAAATGTTTGTTCACGGTGGGGATCGAACCCATGGTTTACAGCAGAAGGCAGTGCTACTACCCACTGACCTTTGTGTGAGCAAGCAGAGCCACGTGCTGATGATAGTTTAGTATAAAATACAAGTTCAGGAAAATAAAACGCCTACCACACATAAAATATAATGTAACTCCATAAAGCGCGCCTCAAAAGCTATAAACAAACGAAAATATGAATCGAGATTACGGAAACACACGAAATGCAAAGTAGCTAACAGTACTGTTAGTTTGCTAAGTGAATAAAACATTTGCACGACAAAACAGGAACTAGCAAAAAATATCAACAGGAAAAAGATGTGAAAAAAAAAACTGCCATGTAGGCGAATTATTATAATAATTATTTTGTTTGTGAAAATCCTTTAATATGTTTATAACTACATAGTAGTTTTTTAATACAACTAGCTGATGGAACAAGCAGATGGCCCACCTGATGTTAAGTGGTAACCATCACCTATAACAAAGCATTGCCTCGCAAGTCACGCACGATAGGAACGTGCCCCACGATGCACTGCCCTGCGTCCTACAACTTGTGGCATACAGATGTTAAGCCTCATGTGCCTGTAATTACACCTGCAACCACACTCTTCAAACCGAAACACAGCAACGCTGCTTGGCGGCAGAAAAAGGCGTGATGGTAAACACTGTTTAGCTAAGTTTAAAACTTTTAACTACCTACAATTTAACAGGTTAAGGCGCCTCTAAAAAAGATATAAACAAAATTATTATACAAGGTGTTCCATAAGTTGTGTATATAAACTTCAGGGAGCTAAAGTACCCAACAATATGAACAACTTTTTCTAAGGAACCAACAATATGAACGCGAAAAAAAAAACAGCTGTTTCATACAAAAGTTCAATACCTACCAGGCTAAAATGTATGAAACAACTGTTTTTTTTTCGCGTTCACTGTGTTGGTTCCTTAGAAAAAGTTGTTCATATTGATAGGTACTTTAGCCCCCTGAAGTTTATATACACAACTTATGGAACACCTTGTATACGGGACATACATGCACACTTTATCTAACTTATTTTTTTTTTATTTTAATCAAAATTTTTATTCATGAGCTCTTTGTATAAAAACTCATTGTAGTGTTATAAGTAGAGATCGGATATTCGGATGCATATTTACCTAAAGTTGAGATGTTGGCTATTATGGAAAGCACTTTTTATCGAAAAATCCCGGGGTCTCGGGAAATTAAAATTTTGCTTTTATCTTAAAATCCCGGGATCCCAGGAAATTCAAATTTTAGTGACACAAATTACATTCATGTTATTGTAATTCTGGGCAATTATTGCCCTGTTACAACGTTATATGCCCCTCGGGGCCCAGAATCACCCCGTTTCGGCTTACACATGTAACGTGGCACCCTGTATACATCCGATTATTTATGCAATCCAGTTATTTTAATGTTAATAAAAGTATCATAAGAAGCCGCTTCCATAATTTGTTAGCCAAAAATTAACTTTAGGTAAATATGCATCCGATTATCCGATCTCTAGTTATAAGTCATTGCAACCTTATAACATACAAATAACGCGTACGGTTAATCCTATTATTAACACATCCAGGTCTCGAATAATCTTAATCATTATAATATAATATTTTATATTATAATGCCGGAGAAACCCCACTCACCTTTACTTCACGTTACTTCACGTTAAATTGATGAAGACATTCGTCTGAAGAAAATTAAATGAAATAAGAGTAAAGTTGCAGGCGTGTCACTAGTTCTCTAACATGGGCGCGATCAGCGTAGCTCGACTTATATGGTAGTGAAGCGGAATTTAGTACTGTATGTGAGACACTGCATCATTTGCAATTACATGTTATTGTGCCTTTGTAAGTTTGCCGTCCTTTATGAAGGACTAGTTGAACACGCGGCTTTGTTTAGTCTCTATTCTTAGTAGTCCTAGTCAGTGGCGTAGCTATCATAAGGCCAGGTAGTGCAGTGCACCAGGGCCCCGGAGCTCAGGGGGCCCTCTAACTTAACACGTTCCCTGTCCGCTGAATCACATATGGCTCAGGAAACTTGCGCTTAGAAAGCACTAATACGTTCCTGAGTCATATGTGTGTCAGGGGACAAATACAACTTCTATAGCGATTAATTCTACCGGACGCGCTGGTACTGCACTACATTTGCATGGGACGTGCTAAAACGATCATATTTTTTATTTATTTTTATTTGGTTGTGTGTTCTTCTGACAACATAAAAACAATATTTTGTAAAAAGTCTGTTGGAGTTGTGGCTCAATTTTGCATTTTGGTTTGGGACAGGCAACGTGCTAAGCTTTGAAAAGAGAGGGTCAGCCAGCTCCCGAAGCTAGAAAACCTTGAGCCTGCTCACAATTTTTGTTTTCATGATTTAAGTTCTCTAAGTTAAGTTAATTTATGTTCAAACTATGTGGAAAGAGGGGGTGAGGGCCCGATTCTTTTTCTATACCCCGGGGCCCTTGTCCACCTAGCTACGCCACTGGTCCTAATAGTCTCCTTTCTTCTTTCATATTAGTTTAATTATTGAAATAGAAGTTTGAATTGAAAAATTTACAGGTGCATTTGTTTTATTAAAACCGTCTTTATTAGAAGAATAAAGTAGAAGAGCTCTTTCTTAGAGTAGTGAGCTCTTTGTGAAGGGCTCGTCCGGGGAAGTAATACCACCACGCCTTTTTCTGCCGCCAAACAGCGTAGCTGTGTTTCGGTTTGAAGAGTGCTGTTGCCGGTGCAATTACAGGCACATGATGCATAACATCTGTATGTCTCAAGTTGATGGACGCAGGGCAGTGTAGTTCGAGAACCTACATTCCTTGTTCTTACTTATAAAACTTATTTACAAACTATGACAAACAGACAATTCTACAATATTTAATCATATTGTTTGAAACGTGGTATTGTAAGCAAAATAGCTAGTTTGTTTCTGTCAATTTAACTATCGCACAATGCAATTGGATAATGTTTTGCTAAAGCTTGATTAGGCTCAGTATACAGGGTGTAAAATACTTCTCTCGGAAATAAAGGTGCATGCATAGCTATATCTATAATTAGGTCTTATACGAAGACCAAAATCGCCTTATGTTATGTTTTAATTACGATGGTTTCAAAATGGTGATGTGTGGAAAGTACAACAATAAAAAAATAAAAATAAAAATTATAATAATTGAATAGTTTCACATTCATTTATTCGACGGATCGATCAAAAACACGTTCCATTTTAGTTTTCGAGAGTCAATGGAAAATGAAATGAAAATATACTTCAAACATAACATTGGATGATGATAGACAGATAGAAAATCTGAAAAAAGTAGGCACATGCATTTTTTTCATATCGATTTGTGACAGGTTGCAAGCCCAATGCCGCTGTAGTTACCTAATTGGTTTTCTCATACTTTTTTTACATTTAAACTCTGAAATTTTGATAAAAGCGAATTAAATTTTACTGGTAGTGACATAATATTCTTGCTCTGTCACTAGTTATAATGAAAATAAAATTTCACGACTTCGATCCCCAGGCGGGCAGATCTCTTAGTACCAATTACCAACTCAAGATACTTTGAGGATGTCTAAGGTAGGTAGGTACTTCCAAATGTTAAATTTGGCAAAGAAAATGTGATTTTATAATATAATCGTTGGCCTAAAATTACGGAGATGTAAACAAAGTCAATAAAAATGACCCCAGCGAATATGCGTGTGAGGTCCGGATTGTGTAGGTTTGTGAATTTTGGGTGTTCAATATTTTATAGCTTATTTTAAGTATTTTACGAGACCACTGGTATCTAGTGGAAGCGACTCCGCCTTCCAATCCTAAGGACGTGGGTTCAAAACCAGTCGTGTACCAATGAGTTTTTATGTTCAAAAATGTATGTGCACAGTGCCAGTACTCTCAAACGGAAATAAAGGAAACAGCATCTTGTGGAAAACAGCATGTCGTAACATCGAAACAGTTCTAAAACATGATAAGTGCTCGATAGGAGCCTCTTTGAGCCGCTCTTAAAATCCTTTCACCACACTGTTTCAAAAAAACTGGTGACACGACAAGAAGAAGTTCATTGTAGTACTGTGGTGTTATGTTATGCTTTTAAAGAAAAACGTGATGAAAGTGAATCACGAACATTCTTAAATTAAATGACCACCCGAAATACATTACCCTCCCTCTTTGCAATCGGGTAATAAAAGGAAACTTTATTTAATTAAACTTTAGTTTCCGATATGTACAACGCCATCTATGAATCGATTGGGAAAAATTTGTTTGAAGATTGTTCCTCAAAAACCTTTATGCGTTGAAGTAGACTGTGTTTTGTTTTGAAGGCCCCACGGTTGATGTATGCAGGGCAACACATCGTAGGGCGGCTTCATGTCGTACGTGACTCACGAGATATTGTTTTGCTATAGGTGATGGTTACTATTTGGCATCAGGTGGGCTTGTTCTGTCAAAGAGTGGTTTAATTAAAAAACTTATGACTCAACCCGCGCTGTGCCTTTTTTTTTGTACAACTTATAGGTAAAACGTTTGACCGCAATCTCACCTGATGTTAAGTGAACATGCGGTCGACGATGTGGCAGGTTTACCTAGAAAATACCTATTCACTCTTCTCTCGAAAACATCCAAATTATAGGCATTCGGAAAAACAGACGCCGGTAAGGAATTCCATTCTTTTTCTGTACGCATGATGAATGTTGAAGCAAAGCGCTTGGTGCGGGCAGTTGGCATGTCAACCATGAATGGATGTCTCATCCCTGTACGTCTGGTGGTCCGATGGTAGAACGGGGATGAGGGGATCAAGCTGTGGAATTCCGCCGCACACTCCGAAATGTATCCTGTAGAATACCGATAGACAGGCAACTTTGCGGCGAAACTCGAGAGTCTATTGGAGGTTTAATCAAATAAAAAATAAGAGCCACATAACACATCTTCTTGTCACTAGTTTCTTGCGAAACTGTGTGGTGAACGGATTTTAATACTCCACTGAATTCTTGCTAATAGGTACTGGAGTATTACTGGCTCCGTGGTAATCCACTGAAGCATGCTTCATTCGACGGTGTTCTTGTAGATTACGAAATCATTAGGCCTCCTACAACTTTGTTTTTGCCTACTCACTTCCCATCATTAGAGCTTGATATCGATGTACAAACTCTGACCTTCCACGACCTGACATTATCCATTCAATTTGCGTCCACCGTCATTGAATTCATTAATCATCTTAGGGTGTCTCACACCAACGGCAGATGAGCAAAGGTGGGAGTAAATACCAAGTAGCTATAGCATAGATTATAATATGTTCACAGCCTTTACAGCTCAGTTGGTAGTAGCTCTGCCTTCTGTGCCGTAGGCCGTGGGTTCGATCCCCACCGAGAACAAACATTTGTGTGATGAACATAGATGTTTGTTCTCTGTTTGGGTGTTAAATAATATTATAAGTATGTATTTACAAAAAAAAAGTATTTAAGTAGTATATCAGCTATCTGGTTCCCATATTACAAGCTTTGGCTTAGTTTGGGACGAGATAGTGCTGTGTGGAATGTCCACCAATATTTATTTTATTTATTTATTTATATACCTATTTATAAGGCTATAGCGTTACCTCACCTCTGTATGCCTCAAATTGATGAACGCAGTAGATAGTAGTATATTAAGAGTAGTACTAGAGCTCTTTGTGAAGTGCTCGTCCGGGGAAGTACTATCACCACGCCTTTTTCTGCCGCCAAGCAGCGTAGCTGTGTTTCGGTTTGAAGAGTGTGGTTGCCGGTGTCATTACAGGCACATGAGGCTTAACATCTGTATGCCTCAAGTTGATGGACGCAGGGCAGTGCATCGTAGAGCACGCTCCCATCGTGCGTGTATTACGAGGCAATGCTTTGTTATAGGTGATGGTTACCTCTTAACATCAGGTGGGCCATCTGCTTGTCCATCAACTAGTAGGTAGTATTAAAAAAACCGTAACTAAAAGTATATTCTTAGACTCCTGAATTCAAACCTTAACATTGTAAATGCAATATCATTAAATTTATCTTGTTGTCGACTTGTCACGGTTTTAATTATGTAGCATAAAAAAAAATACTTTACTTTACTTTAAAGCGGGCGGTTGTAGAGGTAGTACCTCTGCAACACCGGTAATTTTTCCAGAGACTGTTGAAAGTGATGGACTATCAGTGATTTGCCTACCATTATCGTTCGTGGAAGAGGCCCTTACTAAATTACCCGCAAAAACAATATTAAAAGACTGTTGTAATACGAACGCAAACACTCGTTAATCTTAGCAAGCATAGAGCATTAAGCAAATCCTTTAAATAATCCACTAAGAAAAGCCGTCATGTCTGTGTAAACACTTGGCGAACGCGATTTTCTTAGCAGCGGCACGGAAAACATATAGTTAGTTATGCAGTGAGTGCACTAAAAGCTTTTGCTTCCTATAATAAATACCTAGTTGCTGACAGGCTTCATAGCTCAGTTGTTGAGAGGTTACTCCGCTTTGTACGGTCCTGGTTGTATTTTCATAAACTAAACAATTAAGTACCATAATTGTTAAAAGGATCATACAAAAAAACGCTAGGAACCAAACCGTAAGTTTCTTGCTTGTTCTTCTAGGCTTTGGTCGCGAGGAACTGTCGGTAGATTCACCTAGTATATAAGACGTTTCAAAGTGATCCTTGTGATTGTACTGAATAAAGACCGTTTTGAATTTGATTTTTGATTTTGATTGTAGGGTCAATCAGTTATTTCATTTCCTTTGTTTGTTGTTGTAGCTAAATATTTTATTATTAGCAAAATTATTTTATATTCAAGGCTAGCCATCTTTAAAAGCATAATAATAACATAAGTTAAGCAAAAAGATGCACCGGATGGTTTTTCTTGTAACAAAATTATGCTTAGTAAACAAATTGGTCAGTAAAAGTGTCCTTATTCTTAATATTTTTTCAGGTCAGTGTCAGGTCAGTGAACCTTATTTTTAATATTTTTTCAGACGATTCTGACAACTTTCAATGAAGTTTAATTAACAGACCTCATAAATTGGTTACCTCCGAGACAATAATATAAAACTGACACTACCAATATTTAAAACCTGCAGTATGTAGAAAAACTAGTAGATAAATTAAAAAATTACGATTTGCCAAATTAAATAGTTTGTTTTAAGATTTTGCAATGACTCCTCAAGGCTTGGCTGTTATTGTAAGTAATACTACTGTTTGTCATATACATGCACAGCATCAGCGGTGAAGTTGTGAACGTATTTACATTTCCACACATAAAGTAAACGCCTCGTATCTAGAAGTTGAAGCGGGAAGCGAAAATAGCGATTCATCACAAGTTTTAATCTGTTTTTGAGTTCAACCCACTTAGAGCTAACTTTCTGCTAACAAAAGTTTTATTTTTCAAACCCTGACCTACATACAGAATCTAAAGCAAATAATGTGTAAAATTGCGTAGTTCTCGCACAAATCGACGCGAAAATATATTTCTGAGTCTGATAGTCTAAGAATTTTTTTCACAATGCTCTGTCTATTTTCCAGTTTTTTTTTGTTCGGATAGATTTTATAAAATATAAATATGTTTAGTAAATATTCTCCCGTGCCAACAAGTGTGCACTTGCACTAAATATAATGTAATTATCTTTTGAAACTGTGTAGCATTAATCATCTTCATCTTAAATAATAATTTATTATTGGTGGACTTTCCACACAGCACTATCTAGCCCCAAACTAAGCCAAAGCCTGTTAAATGGCTTTTTTTGCAAATACATACTCATAATTATATAACACCCAGACAGAGAACAATCATCAATGTTCATCACACATTATGTTAGTTCTCGGTGGGGATCGAACCCACGGCCTACGGCGCAGAAGGCAGAGTTACTACCAACTGAGGTGTAAAGGCTGTCGAAAAATAATATAAATATGCTTAGACAATATTTATATTCTCCCGTGCCGTTAAGTGTGCACTTGCACTAAATCTAATGTAATTATGTTTTGCATCATCTTCATTTTAGTTGCACTCTGCAGTTTTTATCGGCCTTATGATTCCCAGCATCTTTGTAGATGGATATAGTGGATATTTGACAGCCTTCACAGCTCAGTTGTTAGTAGCTCTGCCTCCTGCACCGTAGGCCGTGGGTTCGATCCCCACCGAGAACAAACATTTTGTGTGATGAACATAGATGTTGGTTCTCTGTCTGGGTGTTATAAAATATTATAAGTATGCATTTACAAAAAAAAGTGTATTTGTATTAATATCAGCTATTTGGTTCCCATAATACAAGCTTTAGCTTAGTTTGGAGCTAGATAGTGCTTTGTGGAAAGTCCACCTATATTTATAAATTTATTATTAATTCCACATAGCACTATTTAGCTTCAAACTAAGCAAAGCTTGTTATATGGAAATCAGATAGCTTATAATAATAATAACCACTTTTTTTTTTTAATACTTATATTAATAACTTATATAGAGAACAAACATCTATTACTCATCATGAAAATATCTGCTTTTGGTGATTATCAAACCCACGGCCTACATCGTAAAAGGCAGAACTACTACCGACTGAGCTGTGAGGGCTTTCAATAGGAAGCTCACATTCTTCATTACACTGCCCATTTCTACCATAACGCAGGCAAGCTTTCAAACATAAAGATAAGAATACAGTAAAACTATACTTACAACACGAATATTAAAATAATTCCGACCGAACTGCGCTGCCCGATACTTAATAACAGTTGAACCCACACGCAATGCAGCCAATACTTTGAAATAAATAGTATTACTGCAGTTTCTATGTGTATTTAAGGCAAATACAAGAGCTAATGTACCTCTCGCTCGCACGTTTCGACATCATCATCATCTCCCTGCGCTAGGTGGGGTCGGCACAACAGGTTTTCTTCTTCCACTCTCCTCTGTCATTTGCCATCTCGGTGCTCACTCCTTTCTTACTCATGTCATCTTTCACACAGTTCATCTTTTCTTTGGCCTACCTCTCTTTCTAAAACAAACCACATCCATGTCTAACACTCGTAATATGACTTTCTTCGCACGTTTCGAAATGTCGGAAGATAAAAAATCACTAAACCCCTTTGTCTAAAAATCGCAAACCACCATTTTGTTTATAAAAATTTTCATTCACTAATTTTTTCATTTTTATCCAAATAAGTTTTCCAACAAAAAAGTTTGCTTTACTAGTTTTCGTACTTATGCAAGCTTTTTATTGGGAATATATTTATTGGAACACATGTTTGATTAAATATATCTCTGATGAACTGTGTGAAATCATTGCATTGCACTAAACTCGATTATTTGCTATTTTTCATTAATAAGTTCAGTGATTCTTAAATAGCAAAATGTTGAAAAAAGGGCGAGTTATTTTTTACGTTAAAATAAAACTAGGTGTAGCTTAATTTTAATTTTAGTGTATTTTTCTTGCTTATTTAAGTAACGGGTATGTACGGATACATGATTTCCAAAGTCATGCTACTGTTTCTGTTTTATATTGTGCGGCATAGAATTTTTGTAAGTCCGTTGTTCTTTTCTTTGAGACTATAAAATGACTCATCTTTTATTGTGTGGAACCATCTGCTCAGAACATTACATTATTTTATAATGCAACTTTGACAATAACATTTTATTTTGTTATTCATAATATTGAAATCGAACCACCAGCGACACAGCTTACACTCATAATTGGATTGCCCAAAAAGGATTAATGTATGTTGAAAGAAAGAAAGGTTAATGTGTATTGAGAGTACTGGTGGTCTAGTGGTAGCGACCTCGCCTTCCGATCCTAAGGTCGTGGGTTCGAAACCAGTCCTGCAACAATGATTTTTTCTATTCAAAAACTTATGTGCACAATTCCAGTACTCTCAAACGGTGAAGGAAAACATCGTGAGGAAACCGGCATGTCGTAGAACCTTAAAAGTTTTTTTATTTATTATTTATACTACTAGCTGATGGAACAAGTAAATGGGCCACCTGATGTTAAGTGGTAACCATCACCTATAACAAAGTATTACCTCTTAAGTCACATACGATAGGAATGTGCCCTACGATGCACTGCCCTGCGTCCATCAACTTGAGGTATACAGATGTAAAGCCTCATGCGTCTGTAATTACACCGGCAACCACACTCTTCAAACCGAAACACAGCAACGCTGCTTGGCGGCAAAAAAAGGCGTGGTGGTAGTACATCCCTGGACGAGCCTTTAACAAAGAGCCCTACTCTTAAAAATATGGGAATACCAAAAAAAATAGTTGGTGTGTAGTTTCGAATCTCCAGACCCTGAATCTCCGGCTGTTAACATGCAAACATTAATATAATGATAAAAATTAGTAGAATTAGTAGAATGATAAAAAAAATATAATTTATTAATTATAATTTTTTATCATTCTACTAATTCTGTATTCTGTATTACGAAGTCAAAATATAGTAATTACTATACAAGGTGTTCCATAAGTTGTGTATATATAAACTTCAGAGGGCTAAAGTACCCATCAATATGAACAACTTCTTCTAAGGAACCAACACTGTGAACGCGAAAAAAAAACAGCTGTTTCATACATTTTAGCCTGGTAGGTATTGAACTTTTGTATGAAACAGCTGTTTTTTTTTTCGCGTTCACAGTGTTGGTTCCTTAGAAAAAGTTGTTCATATTGCTGGGTACTTTAGCCCCCTGAAGTTTATATACACAACTTATGGAACACCTTGTATATACAGACGTTCCTTTTCCGACGATCTATTTTCTATTGTTATTTTGTTAAATAAATAAAATTAAATTAAATTAGCGAATTCTACCAACGTATGTTTGTAGGGCACAAGCAAGCTGCGAAAAGTGCTTCGAAAGTGTTAGGTGCAGTACAAAAACATATTTCATGTAGGAAATGAAATGTAACTTTCATTGCGTGACGACACACAGCACGCAACGTACGAATTGATTTATTTTTGACGTTATTTTGTCGACTAGTTTCGTGAATAGAACTTTGTTAATTAGAATAATAGTTAGCTGATATTTTGTTTAGCTTTTGGTAAAACAAAATATGCTTAGACTATTGCCATCTCTTATCAATGCTTAATGACAAACAGTGACAGTGACAGGGCTCATTGAAGAGGCTGGAAGGAAACCGTTAAAAACGAAGTCGCCCATTTATAAAAAAAATACTTTTACCAGTTTTCGTACGAAAAATAAATAATGAATTTTTCAATGTGCGAGCGAGAAGTTGTTTGACGGTCGTCATCCCCTTAAACCTAAGTATCAGGGTAACTGCCGCTTTCTGAAAGCTCGATAAAAACTAATCGGATGTCAAGTCATTCGCCATTTCAGATATTACCTACATCGAATTAGATAGAAATAGCAAGTCACTTGACATGCGATTGGTTTTGATCGGGCTTTCAGAAACTGGCCGCAAGTGAATGAAATTATTCCAGTTTTAGTTGATACATGGTACTAAGAAATCTGAGGGAATATCTACCTTGCCCAGAGATCAAAGTCGTAATGCTGTTTCTGTTTTTGTTTCCTATTCCAAAGTTCAAACCTATCAAAAACAATAATAATTCAGAAATTCAACAACTTCCGAAATTCAACTTGTTCCAAACTCCACCTATCGATTAACCCACAACACACAATTTTAGCAGCTTGTTTACAGTTCAGTGTCGTTCGTAAACTCGAAAATACAAAGTGATCTATTAAATTTACGACCTACTTATAGTCAATCAGCCACTGGTATTAAATCAGCAAGTTTTATGGCTAACGTTCCGTTATCTGTCGGTTGAACTGGATTGGAAGCCGCATAACAGCTTTATTTATGTTTCTTCGAATAAAATATAGGGCAATGCTCTTGACGGCCAATGTGATACTTTAGTTTTATTTGAAACGTTGGTTTAAATGGTTCTAGGCTTCGATCAACAATCAACCTAGATTACGTGTGGCGGGCTCAAAAACGGCCCGAGAAATAAGAGCACAAATCAATTTGTGTTCTTATTTGAGTTTAGTATGCTCCAACCACAGCCAACGTGCGGACGTGCTAAAATGCCTCAGTGTGCTTTAAAACGGCGAAAATAACCCCTAAAACAGTAAGGTTTCAGAAGGAATGTCTTTTTTTCGGTAATTACATGTCAGTTTCCGTTTTGCGATGCTTAAATCATTGTTAACAATTAAAAACAAATATTTTGTCGTTTATTCAAAGTGCGCCATCGAGGCACCTGTAGTGTGTGTGAGGAGTAGTAAAATACAAAGAAGCAAACAGAAACAAAACGAAGCGAAAGTAATAATGTAACTCACAAAGTAATAATGGAGAAAAGTACTTTATTTGTTGCAACATAAGGTTGATTACACAATAAATGTTATTTAACCTATGTCTTTTAATTTCAAGGTGACGGCTGTAATTGACGAATGATCATAAGTGTAAGATAGTATTTTGAAGATTTGTGACTTTATTGCAAGGGTTTATGGTTGTAATTAGGTTGAACTTGAAACTGTTTAAAAACCTTTGAATCAGTTCGATGTAGCTGTTTATGTGTGTGTAAGTAGATGTTCAAGCGGACAGTTTTTAGCTTTGATTTTGTATGTGACACGGAATCTAGTTGATTGTTGATCGAAGGTTCTAGGCCAGTTATCTAGTGGACGGGACGAGTGGACCATCCAATAATTCCAGACACGCAAAATCTGTTCAGGCGAAGACAAGAGCTAATGTACTTCTCCCTCGCACATTTCAACATTTTGAATTTGACAAAACTTTTAGGCCTCTGTACCCAAGAGGTAAAACGGGACCCTATTTCTGAGACTTCGCTGTCCGTGGGTCTGTCTTGGTAGTTAGACAGTTGAAATTTTCACAGGTGATGTATTTATGTTGCCGCTATAACGACAAATACTAAAAAACAGAATAAAATAAATGTTTAGGGGGCTCCCGTACAACAAACGTGTTTTTTGCAGTTTTTATAGATAATGGTGCGGAACTCTTTGTGCGCAAGTCCGACTCGCACTTGACCAGTTTTAATTATTACTAAGCTGTTTTTCAAAAACGATTATTTATATTTTAATATGTTGAAATGTGCGAGCGAGATGTGCACTAGCAGTTGTCATCGCCTTAAATTATGAAAAGGATTGCCGTAATGACTTCCACATGAAATCCGCAGAAAACAGCTTCACGAATTTGATCTTCAAACTTATAGTCAAAAGGTATTTATTCAATTGAATCACAAGGATCACTTTGTAACTTCTTATAGCTAAATGAATCTAAAGTGTGTCAACATGTACCTACCTATAATCGCAATAAAGTTATTATGATTATGAAAAAAAATCAGCGCCATCTATCGAGTCACTTGGAACTATTTATTCATCTTAAAACGAGATCCTTTGCCGCGAGTGTAGACTCGCTCTAAATAATCGAATTACGGGCACCGCCTGGATCATCGGCACAAAAAAGCACGTTTTAATTCTAATAGCCATTACTGTAAGCTCCCCCTTTGTAAGACGACACCGCTACGTCAACTTCTAATTGATGCTGTCAGTCACTACAATGATGGTTTAGTATCCATTTGATCGTCTCATGGGAATGGGAGAGTTTGTTATTTGGGACCCGGATCGGCCCAATCGAGGCCTCATTTTAAATTTTTTTGTAAAAATATAATCTGATATAATACAAAAACAAAAAAATATAGACATAAAAAATATAGAAATAAATATTGTCAGACGAGAGTTTAGAAATTATCTATCAGAGATTATAAGACGCTAACGGTCGGTTTCTGAGAACTCGATCAAAACTAATCAGATATTATTTGATGGAGCTTTCAGAAACCAGCCGTGAAAATGTTACTTCTCGCTCAGTATTTAAAACGTTTTGTAAAAAAAAATACCTGTTATCAACAATTAGGAAAAATGCTTATTTATTTCAGGTCAGGCTTTTTTAAAAATGTATATGCAAAGATTGCACTCTCAGTGTCAGTGTGTACTCTCAAACGGTAAAGGAAAACATCGTGAGGAAACCGGCATGTCGTAGAAACTAAAAAGATCTAAAATAAGTGTCAATTGCTCGAACAGAGCCTCTTTGAGGCGCTTTTAGAAAATAACTAGTGACACGATAAAAAGAAGGGTATCACTTTTTTCATAATTAGCTATAAGTAAATTAAAGTTTTGGCTTTTTATGTGTGGCCTTTTTATTTTCAGCAGTGGACTTATGATGCAACAGCTGATGATGATGATGATCATTATTCATAGTTTACAGGTAATGGTATAAATAACATAATTATACTATTTTATTCATAATCATATTTTATTTACTTTCGATGTCGATTGAACCTTCGACATAACTATCTAACAGTACCACGGTAAAGGAACATTCTATTCAAATACTCCAATCGGAATCCCGTTTTAGTGTATCCGCTAAAATTGAATCGAAGCTCAAGTGAAACTAAAATGGTAAATCAATAATAACTGCATATTACTATCCTACAGCTGAGCTGAGAGTGATAAGCGAGATACAGAGCTCTGGGGCGTCTTACTTCCTTCTAAATCAGTCGAAAGCAGAAACATTAGACCGCCAGTTTACCTTTTTTTTGTCACATCGTGAATTATAAAGGTTGCATTGCAAACTTGCATTGTTTTTTTTTGTGTTTTTAAATGTTTCTTTCCATATTATATGTACCTATCTACCTACCTACTATACAAGGTGTTCCATAAGTTGTGTATATAAACTTCAGGGGGCTAAAGTACCCATCAATATGAACAACTTTTTCTAAGGAACCAACACTGTGAACGCGAAAAAAAAAACTGTTGTTTCATACATTTTAGCCTGGTAGGTATTGAACTTTTGTATGAAACAGCTGTTTTTTTTTCGTGTTCACAGTGTTGGTTCCTTAGAAAAAGTTGTTCATATTGATGGGTACTTTAGCCCCCTGAAGTTTATATACACAACTTATGGAACACCTTGTATACCTACCTGCTATGTTAAACAGTTTTGTGTTCTTCTTGTTTTTCTTGTTACCTATTATGTGATGCTGTACCCGTATTTATGTGTCGAATAAAAAATCTTCTATTCTATTCTAATTAGGATTAGAAAATTCTTTATTTCACAAAAAAGCTATTTATACAAGTTAGCACTTTTCTTTAATTAACATTTTGTATAATGTGGGGTGGATGGTTTCTTCTAAATCAGTCGTAAGCAAAAACATTAGACCGCTAGTTTACTTTTTTTTTGTCACAATTTGAATTAGGATTAGAAAATTCTTTGTTTTACAAAAAATGCTATTAATGTAATGTATTTTCTTCCAGTTAACATTTGTGCTATGTAAAATGGATAATAATAGTGTTCTTACTATATTTTAATAAATTGATTGTAAAATGTATTATGGAATTACGCTATTAATTATACAAATAGCTTTACCAGTAAGGATAAGGGTAACATTGATGAATAATAAAAAAAACTCAATAAATAACAACAAGTAGTGTTTTCTAATCCCACTTGATGTTAAGCGGCCCTTTTCTGCCATAGCGTTGCTGTGTTTCGGGTTGAAGTATAAATAAAATCGGCTAAGTGCGAGTCGGACTCGCGCACGAAGGGTTCCGTACCTTTATCTATAAAAACGGCAAAAAAATCATATTTCTTGTATGGGAGCCCCCTTAAATATTTATTTTACTCTGCTTTTAGTATGTGTTATTATAGCGGCAACAGAAATACATCATCTGTGAAAATTTCAACTGTCTAACTATCACGGTTCATGAGATACAGCCTGGTGACAGACGAACATACATACAGACAGACAGCGGAGTCTTAGTAATAGGGTCTCATTTTACCTTTTGGGTACGGAACACTAAAAAAAGCGGTGACCTTTGATATATTTAAAAAAGACATGCTGTCGTCGGCACAATTCTTACTACATTCTATATAACTTCTCTTAGGTTCCAGGAGTTTTTCGATTTGCTATAAATCGTGGGTTTAATTGTCCGAGAAATAAGGGATTAAGCATCAAGATTAACTGGAATCTATACAAGTTGGGGTCACCAGGAAACATCAGGGTCAACTAATTCAATTAAAAGGACAATGGAGCCAAAAAGCTACCTGGATTGTTGAACTAGAAAACTTTCTATTTTAGGCGGGTTTTATTTAGATTAGATTTTATTTATTGTAAGACAGGTATATTAGGCACATGTTAAATGTGCCAGTACTCTCAAAGGTGAAGGAAAATATCGAGAGGAAACCGGCATGTCGTAGAACCTAAAAAGTTCTAAAACATGTATCAAGTGCTCGAAAGGAGCCTCTTTGAGGCGCACTTAAAATCCTTTTACCACACTGTTTCAAAAGAACTAGTGACACGATAAGAAGAAGTGTGCTTAAAATGAAATTAATAATTATGTAATAATCTTATTTATTATAATTCAAGACTACTAAACAATTTTATTTATTAAGCTTATTCAAACAACATTCTGTATTCTGAATGTATTTATTCATTTCGAAATTCAATTAGTAGTTTAGGGTTTTCGGAGAAGCCCGTTTATTTTGTTTGTTTGTTTTTGTATAGTTTGTTTTACGTGCTCGTATCTCTTTCATGGCTTAAATCAATCTAGCTAAAAGTCAGAATTGTTTAGCAATGCTACGAGTATCTAGTGTATCAAGGCTATCTATTATTTAGTGAAACAAATACATCAATTTTGAAATAAATTAATGCCTAAAGATAAAATCTTATTAATGTTGGAGAATACTTAATCATTCCAAATGTAATTATAATGTATGCAATGTTTTTTTATTATTATAAGCACCCACGAAACACTGTCAAGCGGTGGTCCAGATATGCAGAGATAGTCTACCCGAATCACCCTCAAATATTCTGCTATGTTTGGTAGTTTTAAAATTATATAATTTTTTTTAGGGTTCCATACCCAAAGGGTGAAGTGGAACCCTATTACTAAGACTCCGCTGTCCGTCCGTCTGTCTGTCTTTCCATCTGTCACCAGGCTGTATTCCATGAACCGTGAGAGTTAGACAGTTGAAATTTTCACTGATGATGTATTTCTGTTGCCGCTATAACAACAAATACTAAAAAATTAAATAAAATAAATATTTAAAGGTGCTCCTATACAACAAACGTATTTTTTTTGCCGTTTTTTATAGATAATAGTACGGAACCCTTCGTGCGCGAGTACGACTCGCTCTTGGCCGGTTTTTTGTACTTGTTGATGGTCCAAGCATATAGATGTTAAGCCTCAGGTGCCTGTTATTTCACCGGCAACCACACCCATCCAACTGAAACACAGCAACGCTGCTTGGCGGCAGAAATAGGCATGGTAGTACTTCCTAGGACGAGCCGTTCACAAAGAGGTCCACTACTTTTAAAATCTTTGAACGAAATACTTAACATCTTATAAAATAACCCTTCAAAGGTGGCCCCAGTAAATATAATAATGTTAGTACGAGCCACGAACAGAAATATTGTGTCCCGTGGTGCAAATGTGGGCTAGCCCGTACTTAGCAGCAAAGTATTTTTATTGCCGCAGATTAGCCTACCGTAGCCTTTATAACCGCTACAATGCAAAAAGTCACAGTTTGACCACAGCAGTAGGTAAATAAATTCATTTTTTTATACAGAAAATTACAATGAATACAAGTATTTATAAAATACACATAACACTTGCGCAAGTGGTGCACATCCCTGGGGCACAAAATCTGAGCCAGCTCCAACGGCATACTGAATGTGTTTTCAACTAGGTTCAACTGCAAGTACCTAAGCCACTGTGCTATGGTACATGCGCAGTACCTAAAGTATACCTACCATCCATTTCTGACTGTGTGTAATGTCTGACTATATGTTTTTAATAATATATATAAATTATGGACTAAGTTGTCTGAAATAAATGAATTTATTATATTATAAAATAGTTGAGCTATCTGCAGACTGTTGCGAGCGGTCTAGAGATAGCTCAACTGATCGAAATCAGTACCAATCGGAAGCGTCCCCAAGACACTGGCTGCATTGCCACGCTGCATGGCAATGCTGATGGGCTGAGTCACGAGCCAGCGGTTCACGCGTCGCCCGTACCCTCCGTAGACCTAGACACGTTTCTTCGCGACCCTTTTGGGTGAAGAATCTCTCCGACATTTACTTTCATCCCCAGCAACAGCCCACGTAAGTGGTGCCATTGCGTTTGTAAAAAAAAACGCGTCGCCTCGATAAGACGCCCAGATTATATTTTGAAGATCCAGTAGGCCACGGTACCCCATGGACCTAGAGTCTCCCAATAACCCCAAAAGGAGCATATATAAGCTCTGTTGAGTCTGTCGTGATAAATTTACTTGCTGTAATATAAGGTTTAGAAATCAGCCTTAAAAGTTACCCTTCTGCAAATCATAAGTTATTTTTCCTGTGGCTAAACTAATAAGGGTATTAAATATTATACGAGTATGACCCACCATACAATGACGTAACGATTCCAAAGTATGTTTTCAAACATTGGGTCGTATAATTTTATAATGCCAGCCGACAATTTTTATTGTACCGCTACTGGTCACACCTCATTGCAACTTCAACCCTATGTTTATGTCTCTAAGGATTATAATGGACTAATTTTAATGGACTAAAAATGCAGTGTTTTGAGAGTATAAAATTGACTATTAGTGACTAAACGACAATAGTAAGGCCATTTTTGTCGATACACCTTTTGGTTAAGCTACAGATGATAACATGCTTCAGCATAATTTGGTACTTAGTCGGCTTTGTCAGTAGTTTAAATAATTTTATAGATTGAAATCTAGGTAACAGTATGTCTATAAAATATAATCAGGAAATAATTAAAGGGTTTTGTACAATAGTGTATTTTTTTTAAACATGCAAATGGAGAAATCTGGGTCCCTCAAACGCATCTTCTGAATGGCTGAAACGTTTTTGATTGCAACAGTTTTATAAATTCTAAGATGACATATATACTAGTGGCCCAACGTTTGTGATTTTAAAAAATGCGCGATATAATTTATGCTCTATTTATAATAATAAATATTGGTGGACTTTCCACACAGCCCCAAACTAAGCCAAAGCTTTTAGCGGATTTTGGGTTGAGCTACACTTAAATAGACTTATAAAATTATAAGTATGTGTTTACAAAAAAAAAGTATACAAGGTGTTTCAATACTGGTGTTTAAAAACTTTAGGGAGCTAAAAGTACCCATCAATATGAATAACTTTTTCTAAGGAACCAACACTGTGAACGCGAAAAAATAACAGCTGTTTCTTACATTTTAGCCAGGTAGGTATTGAACTTTTGTATGAATCAGCTTTTTTTTTGTCGCGTTCACAGTGTTGGTCTGTTAGAAAAAGTTATTCATATTGATGGGTACTTTAACCCCTGAAGTTTTTAAACACAAGTATTGAAACACCTTGTATACTTTTTTTTTGTAAACACATACTTATAATTTTATAAGTCTATTTAAGTGTAGCTCAACCCAAAATCCGATACAAACTAGCTACGGGCACGTCGCGCTCAAAAATCCGAATTTTCGGAATTTTATAATAAACTTTTACGATTTTCTATTTTAATATCTATAAAATTAAATGAATGGGGGATTTAAGGAGAGGTTATACCATGAATAGGTACCTAAATGATTAACTTTTAACTTTAACCATCCATAAAAGAGGATTCTCTGTTTACAGGCTTGTAAAAGCCGATCAATTTGCTGTTTCATACGTACCTACTTTTATGACGAAATTACTTGTATCCGGAATATTTATGATGGATATAAATTTTACTTATTTCATAAAAATGGTGTATTGTTGGACAACGGATTGGAAGAGCTGTTTGTAGCGCTGTTTTGTGGCCGTGAGTTAAATAAATATTTTTACCTATTTTTAAGGGTAACAGAGAATTGGGAACTTACTGTTACAGATTAATTTATAATAAGCGTAGTTTTAGTTAGTTTTATTGGTTTTTAATAAAGTATGGGTACTTACAATTCATTTTAAAATATCAATTATCTTGACCTATTCAGGCTGTATTTTTTTTAACTAGGTATTTTTTTTCATATATATTTGTCCTAATCAAAGACTAACTAACTAAAATATTGAATTAATATAAATTGCACCAACTACCAAAAGATCTGAGATGTCTACCGTACCTTAGGTAACCTAGTCGTTTTCCGGAACGTGCTTTATAGCGAGAAGGGCACCCATATGTTCTTTTTAGAGTCATCGGAGCCCTTGACATGCATTGAGGCTGGCCACAGTGGTGGTTTTAATAATAATAATAATAAAAAGTATTTATTTCCAGTAAAAGGTTACACAAAAATACAAAAGTATAGTAGTAGTGGTATAAATTTAGTTTAATTATAAAAGTGTATAAACCTTTGTAATACCTTTGCATAGACACCTCGCTATAACTAAGAATAATATATACTTGTATGCAGACGTGAGTGATCACTGTTTCGGCTATTACTCTAGATGTATTTAATATCTTCAGTAATGAGTGGCAGGAGTGGTAGAGCTAATAATTTTACCTACATTATTCTGCTGTCTATTGGAACTAATCCTCAATATATCGTAATCGATACTATCCTTATTATTAATTACATCTATTATTTATTTTTACGGTTTACAGTTTTAGTGAGTCGACGACTCCATCATTCTCACACTACCCTATCGCATCCTTCAGTGTGGATGTCTGTGTGAAGATTTCCTCCCCGTTAACAAAAAAAAAGGTAATCTAGTCATTGCCCATATTTTTTTAAACATTTATTTCTAGGGGAATTTATTTATGGGAGGGGAAGACCTAGGCGAACGTATCTCGATCAGATAGCAGACGTTCTAGAGAAGGGCCAGGTCAAGAGTACCCTAAACCGACGAGAATGTATGAAGAATGTTATGAGAGTGAATGAAGCGAAAGAGGTATGTAAGGATCGTAGCAAGTGGAAATCCGTGGTCTCTGCCTACCCTTATGGGAAACAGGCGTGATTTTATGTATGTATGTATGTTTATTTCAAAGATTTTTTAATCTATTTTGTCATCGGCCGCACACCGATTCAAAAAATAGCTGGGTAAAATATTGGTAAACATAGACGCAGTCTCAGCGTATCATACCGGCACGAGCAAAACGAATTCATAATTGCCCCGGCACGGTAAAAGCTTGGAAAGTATTTTATATACGTAAGTTTGAATAATTTTCTTTAAAGATCATAGACTAATGAAAGTTTAGAAATGTTTATGTATTAATAGTTTTCGAACTGAGTAATTTTTAAAAGATGTACAGACATACAGATTAAACTAAACAAAGCCAAATAAAATAACGCTTACTAAAAGGACATAAAAAGCGAGCAGTGCCTGAGCCTGATACGTATCCGTATGGAATACGTATGTATGAGAACTAGAGTAGTAGAAAGAGTAGTAGAGCTCTTTGTGAAGGCCTCTCCGGGGAAGTACTACCACGCCTTTTTCTGCAGCCAAGCAGCGTTGCTGTGTTTTGGTTGGAAGAGTGTGGTTGCCGGTGTAGTTACAGGTACATGAGGCTTTACATATGTATGCCTCAAGTTAATGGACGCAGGGCAGTGCATATTAGGGTAAGTTCCTATCGTGCGTGACATACGAGGTAATGCTTTGTTATAGGTGATGGTTACCACTTAACATCAGGTGGGCCATCTGCTTGTTCCATCAGCTAGTTGTATAAACAAAATAACAATAGCTGATAAAACCATAATACTACTACTCATCTACTTTTTTTTGTATTTTGCTTTGTGTTTATTGATCTGTATCTGTGTTTACAAGCTTTGGAAAGTTTTTTTTTATATTAATTATATCTCGATTTTGTATGTCAAATAAATGCATTTACTTTCTTTTTTTGTTTTCTTTCTTTTTTTGATAAGTCTTGGTAGAAAAGTATCGAATGTCCACCAATATAAAAAAAATGTTACAACATAAGGTAGTGTTTCTTGCAACTTTAAAGAAATAGGTGCCTCTAAAATAATTGATGTTCATGGTATCAGCTTAATATCTTAATTATTAAGGTCACTTTTACACAGAAAACGGATAACCAACTCATATCTATACAAGGTGTTCCATAAGTTGTGTATATAAACTTCAGGGGGCTAAAGTACCCATCAATATGAGCAACTTTTTCTAAGGAACCAACACTGTGAACGCGAAAAAAAAAACAGCTGTTTCATACAAAAGTTCAATACCAACCAGGCTAAAATGTATGAAACAGCTGTTTTTTTTTTCGCGTTCACAGTGTTGGTTCCTTAGAAAAAGTTGTTCATATTGATGGGTACTTTAGCCCCCTGAAGTTTATATACACAACTTATGGAACACCTTGTATATGTATAGTATATCATAATCATTCGATAAGGTTTATACTTCAAATAAACAAATTAGAATCATGTAGGTGTAGGTTTAAGGAATTGAATTTAATAACTTTTAAGGTGAAAATATTTTTCAAAATTTAATTTATGCTAATTACATATTGACGATATCAAATTAAAAAGTGACATCCACAATTTTAAATACACGCAATAAAAGCAATGTAATTTTCCAAAAACGAAGACTCGCTAAAGTTGATAAAAGCTGCCTATGAAAAAGCATTACTTTTTTTAATAAGTTGACTGAGGACATTCGAAATTTACATTTTAAAGAGTTTATAGCCAAAATCAGGGCATTTCTATTGTTAATATCTTTTTATACTGTTGACGAAGCCTTGGCTGTTGATTTTAGCATGATAACAGTTTTTTATTTGATTGTTTCTAGTGTAGGTACGATTATGTACAAATATTAAGGTGTATTTTTTTTATCTGCTGTATGTAGTCTTTTGTAAAATGTGACTTTTCCGAGTGTACAAATTGTATCAAAATGGAATTAATTGAATTGAATTGAATTCGGTACAAGAAAAATACTGCTCAAGATACGCAATTTGTATTGTAACTTATATTAAAATAAATTTCCAAAATAATATGCTATGCGAATATGTCTTTTTTGGTCATCATCTCCTCTCTTGAAACTTGGTGTTTATCGCTCTTTGCTGGTTTCCGCTTTTGTACCTGTCCCATAAATATAAAAAATATGTTATATTATATTTTGTACTATATTATATTTTGTACATTTGTTATATTTATAATGGAACAGGTACAACGTTTTTGTTTCATTTTAAAATTCGGTAAAAGCTGTAGGCAAAAATTATACATATCAATGTAAATGAATCCTGTGTAAATGAATCCACCGTTCCACGCATTACTTCTAGATATTAATTTTACGATCCTCACTGCATTACGGAATAATTGCTTTGAATGTAAAGTGCAGTATAAACACAAAATTATACAAATTCGAGATATTTTGTGAGTGGGCATTATTAATAACATTTTATTCGAGATAAATATCTTTATTTACATAAAAGTGGGTGTGGTGTGGTGAAAAAAACAGGTTCACGACTGTGATCCCCAGGCACGGTAGATATCCCTCAAATACTTCTTACTACTTCTCATCAACCATTATACTTACACGATGTTATAATTTTACTGAGGTCGCCTTTGGGTCCGTTTGCGGTATTGATGATTGCTAGTAGTAGTATTGGTGAAGCCGCAGGCGGCAGCTGTAGAAAATAACACCCAGACAGAGAACAAACATCTATGTTCGTTACACAAATGTTTATTCTAGGTGGGGATCGAACCAGGACCTACAACGCAGGACGCAGAGCTTTACCAACTGTGCTGTGAGGGCTGTAATTTTTTACAACTTATAGGTAAAACGTTTGACCGCAATCTCACCTGATGTTAAGTGAAGATGCGGTCGACGATGTGGTACGTTTACCTAGAAAATATCTATTCACTCTTCTCTTGAAAACATCCAGATTATAGGTATTCGGAAAAACGGACGCCGGTAAGGAATTCCATTCTTTGGCCGTACGCATTATGAACGTTGAAGCAAAGCGCTTGGTGCGGGCAGTTGGTATATCAACCATGAATGGATGTCTCGTCTCCGTACGTCTGGTGGTCCGATGGTAGAACGAGGATGAGGGGATCAAGCTGTGGAGTACCGCCGCACACTCTCCTTATTAAATTATTTAACACTATACAGTTTTATAAAAGCCTATGCTTCCGAGGAGTCGGCAACAGTGGTTTTTTGTTATTTCAACGTAATCTCACCTCTAATGAGAATATGTCGAACGTTTTCATACACAGCACAAGGATGTTAACGAACCATATCTCTCCAAAACGAACACACGCATTGTAAAATAAGAAGCATTGTGATGTAGTTCAATAAACATATTTGATGTTTCAATTTATATGTTGAAGGTAAATGGATATATTTAGTTCTCAGTTTGTGTTAAATGAAAATTATTGGTGCGGTGCGCGGGCATAAAACTTGTGATAAAGACTTTGTTTTGTGAATAAGGGCAGGAACTGACGGCGCGGTACTAACGCGCTGTTGCGGCCTGACTTGCGAAGGAGAGTTTAGTTTATCGCGTTTTTGCATGTGATTTTTCTTTATTTGTAATCCTAGATTGATTCAAGCTAATGAAATGTCAAAAGCCAGCACAAGTATCAGGGTACAAAGTAGTCTCGCATTTTAAGATGTTCCTTATCAGATACAAATAAGCTAAAATTTTTGTATTTATTTTATCACTTACACAGGCAGTTGAAAAAACGCGCCGTCAGCCTAAGGCCTAAATAGTAGCTTCGGGCAAATGAAGGATGGCACATGCTTTGTGGATTACATGCCTAAAGAGAATGTAAAATTAATGGCTTACAAGTGATATTCATTAAAATTGGCAGCAAGCATGTATGGTGGGTTGTGTTTTAAGGCTTTACAGCACACTGGTTATGTTAAGGTTCCCAGCGGTTTGTAAGGAGATTTTAGGATGCATGACCTAAGATTTTCGTGATTATGACACATATTGAACACAGGTCACACGGCTTATGCTATATAGTTTATGCTATACCAAAATAGCCAAAGAAAAAAACCGGCCAAGTGCGAGACGGACTCGCGCACAAAAGGTTCCGTACCATTATCTATAAAAACGGCAAAAAAATCACGTTTGTTGTACGAGAGCCCCCTTTAATATTTATTTTATTCTGTTTTTTTAGTATTTGTCGTTATAGCGGCAACAGAAATACATCATCTGTGAAAATTTCAACTGTCTAACTATCATGTTTCATGAGAAACAGCCTGGTGACAGACGGACAGACAGACGGACGGACAGCGGAGTCTTAGTTATAGGGTCCCGTTTTACCCTTTGGGTACGGAACCCTAAAAATGATGCTTACTACAACGGCATAAAAGCGAGCAGTATATAGTCAGATGCGTATCCTTGTGTCCAAAAAATATTACACGCGCTGTCAAATTAATAGTCAGTTACGTTCAACATTTTCGCTATTTTCATCAAATAGCTTTTATAAAAGTCATGGCTGTCATGGTCAATGTACGCAGTAATATTTTGATACAATCTATAAGCGGAACGCGATTAGTAAAGCATTACAATATAAACTAAGATTTTAAGTAAATCTGTTAGAAACTATTAATCTACTCGTAATCAGGCCACGATCATCTCAACTTAACTATACTAACTTTATTTAAAATTTATATTTGTTTGATTTCACGTCCTAGCATTTTTGTGAATCGTCGAATAAAATATTGGATGAAAGAAATAAAACTGTACGCGTACTTTTTTGTGTTTAATTATAAAATCAGACAAACTGTTTCATAACTAAAACTGATTTGACTAATTTGATTAAAGATACAGTAAACATATTCATATATTTTTTACAAGTAGATGGCCCACCTGATGTTAAGTGGTAACCATCACCTATAACAAAGCATTGCCTCGTAAGTCACGAACAATAGGAACGTGCTCTACGATGCACTGCCCTGCGTCCATCAACTTGAGGCATACAGATGTTAAGCCTCATGTGCCTGTAATTACACCGGCAACCACACTCTTCAAACCGAAACACAGCAACACTGCTTGGCGGCAGAAACAGGCGTGGTGGTCTAATGTTATCATTATTTCTTACATGAACAATAACATTTTGTGAATCCGCTGTTTCTTAGATTATGCACCTGAACCAAAAGAGAAGCAGTGATATGGCTCTCGCATCATCGGTCAATTACAAAAAGGTAATCCCGGGGAGGCACTTAATGAATCATTATGGCCGGCGGCCGTACGGTGCACGATTTATAGTCCGGCTCTCGATACTGTCTTTTATTTTTGGGTAAAATGTTGGCGACGCCTGACAAGAACCCGGTGACAGTGACGTGGGCTCTCGCGAGGACGATTTGTTGCGAAGTTCTGTTTTTGGTTTGAAATATTTAAACGACATTTTAGGCACAAAAAAAACAATCCCTAGGCTCTTGTGTTGCGGGGATTTTCACGAATCTGTGGATGCGGAGCGGCGTTTTACGGTTTTTCTTTTGTGGAAAGCCGAAAATGTTCATTCAATTTATCTGTGGGTAACATTTTACGGTGTTTTCTTTTTAAATCATTGTTTGATAAAATGCGTTATTTTGTATTTCACATTGTTTTTCCCTGTTTTGATTTGTTACCCTTTATTGTTTGTACTATGTCTTTATTTTGATTGTCTATTTTCATTTGTGTAATTGGCCGATGCCGTTCTGGTTAAAATAAATAAATAAAATAGAGTACGATTAAATTAATTATTATTTCATAGTCAGAAATAACAGGAGCCAAAATCACGAAAAAGATTAAAACGGAGAAGCATATAATAGGAAACAAGCGCACAATAATACTCACTGGAGTACCTACATTTCAGCTCGCCAATAAAATCCCTCAAAAAACCTGATGATCTGATGAGCACCAGACAATAAAAAAACATTTATTTTTTTCTAATATCAGGGACTAATCACAGATGTAAAAAAAAATATTATTTTTCAATCTTCTACCATCTAAAAAATAATTCCAAACCATTCAACTTTTAAACTATAGATCATAATGAGCTGACTCGACGCTGAGCGACGCGGAGTCAAAGGCGTTGTGCGTCAACATCACTCATCTCACCCTGTGACCTTGCCTTTACTACGTCAGTGGGCGTTGTACCGCACTGTGATAGACAACTGACCGGTGCGCCTCGTGTTTTGATAGAGGTCACGGCCAAATCGTGGGGACCTCTGATACGGGAGTTCACCAGAGTCACATTTCTACATCCTTACTTCTTGTACGACTTTGACAACTCTTCTCTTGTCGTGTCACTAGTTTCGAAACAGTGTGGCGAAGGGATTCTAAGTGCGCCTCAAGAGGCTCCTTTCGATTCGAGCACTTGACACATATTATGGAACTTTTTAGGTTCTACGACATGCCGGTTTCCTCACGATGTTTTCCTTCGCCGTTTGAGAGTACAAGCCTTTATTGGATGGAGACTCGTGAGTTCTCTGCATGCCTGATAAAGGCGATTACCGAATCTCCATACAAAAAAAGGCCTGGCGTTACTAAAAACGAAATACGATAAAGGAAAATTAAAACTCAGACTTGGGGTACAGGTCTACGATTACATTTTTTTTGTAATCTCCCAAAAATTTAATTGTAATATACCAAGTTGTAGTCGGGTGCGATTTGAAACCACGACGAAAAAAAAACTTGTGTGTGTGATTCCCAGTTTCTGCCTTTGTAGGTAAACACTATAAAACTAATAATAAGGATTCTGTAGAATTCAAACTCATTACCTTATTATCAGAAGACAGAGTCACTCCCACTAGACAACTGGTGCTCTACCGAAATGAAAATTGAAGAATGAGAGTTCTGATTTAACTCAAACATCATCCATCGAAGTCTTAGCTAAACATGCGAAATTACTTCTTAAATATTTATTTGGCTTCGAGAATAAAATTTTCTCTCAACCTTGCCAAAGAGTTTAGAATATTGCCTTATTAATTATTTCTTAAGTTTTAAAGAAAACGCGGGGCAGTTATGAGTTTTATAATAACAAGCAAAGAGTCTTTGAATGCCAAAGCGGGGTGTAGCTAAATGGAAAATATTTAGTTTAATTTAACAAAAAAACAGAAACACTTCACATCTTTTATCCCCAGGCACGGTAGATATTCCCTCTCTCTTAGTACCGTAACGACTCAAGATTCCTTGAGGATGTCTAAGTCATCTATAGTCTTTTCTGTAAGCTTGTAGGTGCATACAATACTTTACCCCAAGTCCGAGTTTCGTTTAACGTTTTCCGTATCGTCAGGCCGTTTTTGTATGGAGACCAGGGCCGCATTATCCATTAGGCAGATTAAGCAACTGCCTAGGGGCCCCGCACCGACCAGGGGCCCACGTTAACCTAGTCGATGCGGGCCACGCACCAAGAATAAAAATCGTTTCATTCGTTACATTGCCCCCTTCCTCCCAGCATTCCCATTATTTACATCCGAAAAAATGATTTTACTTACTGTTAAAAGCGCCATCTAACGGTATTTGGTCAGCATAATTTATCTATAACTATAAACTATTCATTTCAATGAAAGCAAAAAGCAGGAGTCAATCTGATCGACTCGACTTTTGAAATAGAAAAAAAACAATTAAAAAGTAGGAAAAGGACTCGTGAGTTCTTGATAGAGGCGCTCATCGAGTCTCCATACAAAAATGGCTTGACGATACGGAAACCGAAAAAGTAAACTCAGACTTGGGGTACTGGATGCAAATATGTATACCTACCTTATATTTCAACAGTAGGTATAGTTATACCCCGTTTACACTCAGCTCATGTCCGTGGAAATGTGCAGAGACATGGGCAGGGACTTGGGCAATGCGAGAATGTAAACAGGCCACTTCCATGTCCACTCGCGTTGCCGCTCGCGTTGCCCGTGTTGCGTGAACACATTGCCGGGGACGCTGCCGCAGACATATGGACGGCAATATTTCCATCCACGCGAATACCAGCTCGAATGTCTGAATGTAAACGCAGTAATACACATTTTGGGAATTGGAGGCAGTGGTGTAGCTGTTCATATTACGCTAGAGTACTGAGCTAAGAGCTCCTATTATTCAGGGTAATCGCTCAGGGAAGGCTTAAAAATATCTACTGGTTTTATCGTTAAATTTCGCCACTCGATAATGAATCTTATCTCTCGATCGAATACATCGAAATGTTCAGAAATTACTGAAAAAATTAATTTTAAATTTATTTTACCGAAGGCTTATAAAACTGTGAGTAAGTACATAAATAGATTTACGAGTAATTCTGCACAATATTAATATATTACAATTTATTGTTTTGAAATGTGTATTAATTAACGTTATTATTTCAGATTTGATTGAGAGCCCTGGTCTAGAGGTAGCGGCCCCATCTTCCGATCCTAAGGTCGTGGGTTCGAAACCGGTCGAGCACCAATGAGTTTTTCTATTCAAAAATGTATGTGCACAATGCCAGTACTCTCAAACGGTGAAGGAAAACATCGTGAGGAAACCGGCATGTCGTAAAACCTAAAAAGTTCTATAACATGTGTCAAGTGCTCGAAAGGAGCCTCGTGAGGCGCACTTAAAATCCTTTCACCACACTGTTTCGAAAGAAACTAGTGACAGGACAAGGAAGGAGACTTCAGATTTGATACATATTTCATTGGGCCGCTTGCACAATCATCTGATTTATTGGTATTTAGTTAAAACGTTAAAACTAAACTAAAAAGAATTAGCATAAGCATAATTTATAATTATTATCTGAGAGTTCGTGTTTAAGGATTTATTTAAAAAAAAATCTCGTGCAAGATATCGATCGTGATTGGCTTCCTAAATGTGATTAGTGGCTTGCTAAACACGATTAGTGATCGGATTGCAAGCGGCCCTGACGTCAAAGAGGGGTAGTCAAAGCGAAGTCCAAATATTTCATTTTGGCACAACCCACATTTCGCATCCCATACGTGACAGGTTGGAAACCCATCGCCGCTTTTGGAATACTAAATGGTTTCTTCGGGATGTTTTCCTTTACCGTTTAAGAGCTCTAGCATTCACTAGTTTCACAGTCACGATCCCTAATCTGAATTGAGACAGAACAAACAAACAAACAAACACACACTTTGTAGACTTGTTTTTCAAACAAGAATAAGAACACACCAATTGGCCCCTGATTGGAAAATAATTACATTTAATCTACATTTCTCACGATTTAAACATTCTACAGCAATTCAAATTTAGGTATCCAATGACTGTAATGATTCAGATAAAGGTATTTTGGTCTGATGATCTACAATCATGAGATCTATAGCCCTAAGCTACACAGCAAATGTTCGTGCACGACCAGACTGCCCAGACACTTTGAAATTAGGCATAACGTAATAATATTAAACGTGTAAGGGTCTGTTTATGCTGGTCGCTTTAATTTGCCCATAAAAACTATGCGTAGGTAACAAAAATTATGTCTTTATTAAAGCTATTACAGTTAAAATACGCTCCGTACACATTTGTTATGGCTCTCGTATGAATAATGTAGGAATAGTTTTGTAACCGACTTATACTCAACAACATAATGGATTCTAAATTCAAATTCAATGTACAAATGGCTTTTTTTTTAAATAAAAGAAATGTTTTGAAACACTGAAAGAATCCTTTTTCTAGCAGCTCCCTAGCTCTATATAAAATAACTGGACGTGTCTCTGACTGACATCTTCCTGTGTATTGTTTTCAAATATGTACTTACCATGCACGGTACGGCACGGCACGGTAGACATTCCTATAAATATTATAGGAATGTCTACCGTGCCGAGATATTACAGTTGTAAGTCAGTTCATGACATCTTCAACTTCCTTTTATTATTTTGATTTGCCTATTTTGTCAACTATACTTTTAAATCTAACTTTTTTGTGTAGTCTGTACCTGTGAGTTTTCCTAAAATTCTAAAATAAAATAAACAAAAAAATTTCTAATAAAAAAAAATACCTTAATTATAACTAGAACTTGACACAAGCCTAATAAAAACCATGATCAAGCACGGGTCGTTGAAACTTTTTTAATATCATACCCCAAAGGCCTCGAAAATTATTCTTAGCTACGAATAATTTTAAAACAGCCTCTAGAATCACATTCCAAAGCATTATGACTCGATTTAATAATTTATTGGAAGTTAAGTAGATATCTTTAGTAGAATAAACCTGGTTATTATACTTCATAGTTCTAAAACAAGGGCATATTTTGTAGTATTAAATTTGATTTAAATCAAATTTAATTTGAAAATTGACCTTATTTTGATGAACCAAGACTCAATATTTCAAGAGTTTTGAAGATCAAAAATAGTGTCGTAGTAGGTATGCGATATAGGTATAGGTACAAAGTATATTACTTATTCTTCGTTATAATATCAAACAGAAAACATACAGATGGCACACCTGATTTTAAATGGTAACCAGCACCTGTGGCAAAACATTGCCTGTCACGCATGATAGAAATGTGCCCTACAATGCACTGCCCTGCGTCCATCAACTTGATGTATACAGATGTTAAGCCTCATATGCCTGCAACTTCACCGGCAACCACACTTATCAAACTGAAACACAGCAACCTTGCTTGGCGGCAGAAAAAGGCATGGTGGTAGTTCCTATATACCAAATCTGACCCATGTAAAGCCTTTATAGGCTTAGTTATTCAACGTGTAACATAATACCTTTATAATCCCAAAAGCAGAGTATTCTGCAGGAATTTCGAAAACGATATATTTTACCTCTGAACACGTCAAAGTATTCCAGTGCTTGGTCTGATCACTTGGTCTTTGGCTATATAGGGGTATTATGTTACACGTTGTATAATTATAATAAATTACGTTATATAGCTATACAATTTTATAGAGCTTTACGTATCGATTTATTTTGTTATAAAAAGGTAACTCGTAAATTTTAGTATAAATTGAATTGAAATTTTCTTAAGTGTATTATTGGTGGTATTATCAGCTGTACCACTAAGTACTAATAAAGGATCACATAATTTCGGTACAGATGTACTCCAATTGGTGCATTACTCAAAGGCCCAAGGGTCCAAGATTTTTGGAGGCGGGGTCAGATTGATAGCGATGTAACACAAACGAACCAAAACAGTTTGATGGGAGTTAGAAACAAAAAATAAGTAAAAATAAGTGTGTCTTTTGGCAATTCACGAAAAACAAACAAGGTGAAGTGAATCCTAATCCCGAAATAAAAGTTGCGTGCAGCCTGAAAAAATATGATTTTACATAATACAACAACTTTTTTTTTATATGGCATATTAAAAAAATAAAAAAAATAACTTTAAAGTCATGTATGAAAACTAGTACAACAAACTTTTTGGGAGGAAAATTTGTATTAATAAAAATTATTGCGAACTTTCAAAAATAAATTCATAGATTTTATATCTTTGAAATTGAAATGAGCGAGCGAGATGTAGGTACATTAGCGGTAATCATGTGTCAAATGCGCAAAAGGAGCCTCTTGAGGCGCACTTAAAATCCTTTCACCACACTGTTTCGATTCTTTCGAAACAGTGTGGTGAAATAACTAGTGACACGACAAGAATAAGAAGCAAATATTGAGTCAAGGACCTATTAACCCTTAATTGCACCACACATGACAGTGATTCTTCCATTAGTTTTAATTATATTTTTTTTGTTATATGCATTTTTTTTTTTGTATATGTTAATACCCACCTAATTCAACGTTTATTTCTTTGGGTTAATAGATAATATTTCTTAAAGTGGTAGTCTTGGCTTTAAGGGTCTGACAACTATCAAACAACTTCTCGCTCGCACGTTTCGACATGTTGAAAGATATAAAATCACTAAACTCATTTTTGAAAAATCGCAATCAACCATTTTGTGTGCAATCACATTGCACACAGTTTAGTAAAAATTTCATTTGGATCGATACAAGTTTTCCTACTTAAAAATTAGCTTATGTACGAAAACTAGCAAAGCAAACTTTTGAGTAAGAAAACATGTATCGATCAAAATGGTTTTTTTACTAAACTGTGTGCAATGTGATTGCACACAAAATGGTTGAATGCGATTTCGAAAATGAGTTTAGTGATTTTATATCTTTCAACATGTCGAAGCGTGCGAGCGAGAGTCACATTAGCTCTTGTCTTCGCCTTAAGCTGATAAGCATAATCCCAATCGCGTTGTGTAAGACCAACGCTTTATGCGTGCGCAGTAGACTGCTGGCGGGGACAATTTGCTGCAATGTGATTGCTAACTATCCTTTAGATTATACACCGCATGCGGGATCCGAGTGTTGAGAAAAAAACATGTTTTTATGAGGTTTCATTCAACTCTACTTGATTAGACTGCGACTGTTCATAGATTTAACATCAGTTCTTCGCTATTTATTCTTGAAGCTTTGTTACTGCATAGCCGTTATTATTGTTGAATGGATCTTAAATAATTCATGTGAAAATGAAAAAAGCTAATCAAGAACACAAGAAAAAAGTCGAACAAAAGAAAAAAAATATCTTAGCTTTAAATAGAGACAGAATATTTATTAGGGATAAAAGCTTTCATTATTAACTATATTTTTCCTACCGTGGAAACATTGCTACCAAAACCATTTTTTAGGGTTAAGCTCGTACATGTACATGTCTTTTGTAATTGTAACATTTTATCTTCAGATGCTATCAAATTATTTACCAAAGACAAACTTATTTCATTTATTCTAATTATGTTTCTTATTATTTTTCTCCTATTTTAAGATTTATATTATCTTGACAGCCTTCACAGCTCAGTTGGTAGTAGCTCTGCCTTCTGTGCCGTAGGCCGTGGGTTCGATCCCCACCGAGAACAAACATTTGTGTGATGAACATAGATGTTTGTTCTCTGTATGGGTGTTATATAATATAAGTAGGTATGTATTTAAAAAAAAAGTAAATAAGTAGTATACCAGCTACCTGGTTCCCATATCACAAGCTGTGGCTTAGTTTGGGGCTAGATAGTGCTGTGTGGAATGTCCACCAATATTTATTTATTTATACTTATATTTTATTTATTTTTATTTCTCTGCACAATAAAGAATTTAAGAATCTAAAAACACCCTTCAAGCTGAAATTTTAAAATTGTTCACATACATCACGACTCAGCGGACCTGTCAATTTCTTCTTATTGGCAGTTCGCGTAATGAAACTTCAATTATATTGCATCAAATTATGGCAGGTGCAGGATACGAATTAATTTATCGGGTTGAGTTACATACGGTAGCATGCTTCAGCAGGTGCAACTGAGTTCTAACCACAAATATAAATTTCTGTGTTCTGTGGTCCTCACCTATCTTTGTAAATTCTACCTTCTTATTTTAGGTTTATGTTATTATTATTATTATGAACCTTCTATGTCCCACTGCTGGGAAAAGGCCTCCCCCCACTCCCTTACAGGTTTATATACATTTCTTTTATGCAACTTGTTGATGGAACAAGCAAATAACCTATAACAAAGCATTCCATCGTAAGTCACACTCGATAGAAACGTGGCCTTTGATGCACTGACCTACGTCCATCAACTTGAGGCATATAGATGTAATCTAATAAATAGAACACTAAAAATTAAATTGCCGTTGTTTTTTGTTAATGAAGTAAACGGAATCTTTATTAAAACCTAGTTTTAATCATTTTCTAACACTCGTGGTGTACCTTGCTCAGTCATTCCTAACCGATCAACTTAGTTATGAAACGCGTTTTGCTCTATTGAAAATATGTTTTTGTATACTTCTTGGTAATGGAACAAGTATATGGCCCACCTTATGTTAAGTGGTAGAATAAAGCAAGACGCCGCAAGTCACGCGCGATTAGAACGTGCCCTACGATCTTCTGTAATAGCTTGTACTTCTAGTAGTACTTTTATGCGTTTTATCACTGAAAAATATAATTTACGTACGAGTATGTGCGGCAAATTAACACAGTAATAAGGTAGGTCTCAAGTTGAAAAAAGAATCAGTTTTCTTATCATAATTTTTGTATAAGTACTGAATCATGCTTACTTATGTAGCCCACTTTTAAAGCCCATGTGTCGGAACATCAAGTTTTAAAATAATAGCGTGGGCGACACGACAACTGTAAATTACCGATAATTATTGAACGTTTATTTTGACGTTGTATTAAGCCTCTTAAGTCTTAAGGCGTCAAATAATTATACAGAATTTATGCCATATGTCCCGTTTGTCAATATGTTGTGGTTTGTTAAAATGATTATAAAAGAGTAGTAGAGCTCTTTGTGAAGGGCTCGTCTGGGGAAATACTACCTCCACGCCTTTTTCTGCCGCCAAGCAGCGTTGCTGAGTTTCGGTTTGAAGAGTGTGGTTGCCGGTGTAATTACAGGCACATAAGGCTCAACATCTGTATGCCTCGAGTTGACGGACGCAGGTCAGTGCATCGTAGGGCACGTTTCTATCGTGCCTGACTTATAAAGGCAATACTTTGTTATAGGTGATGGTTACCACTTAACATCGGGTGAGCCATCTGCTTGTTCCATCAGCTAGTTGTTTTCTTTTATAGAAGGTTTATGTCCAGCTGTTGACTTTTTAGGCAGATGATGATGATGATGAATCCAACTAATAGAAGCTTTGTAAATAACGGCTTATAAAAATATCTGTTAAAATATCGCATGATAGCTACAAGCAGTGTTTCATTAAAAATATACCGTAAAATGTAAAAAAGTGTGTTGTAAAGACATAATTGGCTATTCTCGCAAACAATGGACCGGGTGCAGGCGCCCCGAGCCACCGTCCGCGAACAAATGAAGCATGCTCTCACGTATACATGACCAATTTTCTTAGACCTCCATCTTTCCTCCATACTCTCCTCATTCCACCCATTTAATTTTAGCTCAGCGGGGTGGGGAAGGTCGCCGTGAATTGGCGATGGCGGTCCTGTAACAACAAAATGCCATGTACGTAACAAACTCGATGGAAATTCTTTCCGCATTAGAGTCGGTCGGAAGAAAATGTTGATAGTGATAAGGTATCCACAGATATAGAATGAACTAGAAACCGCAAGTACTATTTACTGGACTGAAGGCTCCAACTTATTACAAAAACTAATAATTAAGGATAATTATTGTGAATAGGATCATGCAAAAAGTAGGAATCTACTATACAATTTATAAAGATATTGTGTGACTAATCCTGCGCAGACGAAGTAGCGGGCACCAGCTTGTTTTTAATAAAGAAAAGAAAGAAAGAAGCCTATCTAGTGGAATATATTATTATGTCTGTGGGTATATATGCCCTTCTATATTTTGCGATACCGCTGTTCAGGATAATGAAGAAATTCTACCGGGCAAATTTCTAGAGTAAGATTCTGATAAGAATTTGAAGATACGCTACCTTTTTAGTCATAGGTTGAGCTCCAGGATTTCAAGTGGCGCGTCTGCCACAGATTAACATTTTTATATATCATGCGTTGTAAGTTTCAAAGTAATTATTTTCTTAGAGGTTCGTAATAAAATATAATTTCTTAATTGTAAGTATTAGTAACATAATGCAATGCACGCCGTCTTTCGTATAACGTCGTCTAATCTATATCGTCTAAAAATCTATTAAAGAGTAGTAAGTAGATAAAAGTGCTGGTGGTCTAGTGGTAGCAGCCGCACATTTCAACCGTAAGGACGTGGGTTCAAAATGGGACGTGCACCAATAAGTTTTTCTGTTCAAAAATGTATGCGCACAGTTCCAGTACTCCCGAACGGTGAAGGAAAACATCGTGGGGAACCGGCATGTCGGAGAACCTCAAAAGTTAATTGTATCATGTACTCTAAAATAGCCTTTCAGGCACATTTAAAATTCTTTCACCACACTGTTTCGAAAGAAACTAATGACACGACAATAAGAAGTAGGTAAATATAGATTAAAACTATTCATTAGGTATTGAAATTAACAACAATATTGAACGAGAACATCCAAATATTATTACGAATTAAACTATTCGTAATAAACCAACAATATTCTGTTTAAAAACAGAGCGAAACATCACAAACTCCTTTTACATTTCGGTAAACATAACAGATACAGAATTATTCCAAACAATTTCGACGAAACTAAACGAATGAGTTGTAGGCATAAAATAAACTTTAAAATATTACCCTACCAGACTGCCAGCTCTAATAAATTGCAAACAAACCTAACTAACGTTAGAGTTGTACGAAGTATCTGTCTGTCTGATTGTTATTATGGTGATCTAATTCTAATTATGTGTCAAATAAATGTTTCTTTCTTTCTTTTAAGGCGGCGACAAGAGCTAATGTAAGTACTTACCTCTCGACATATTGAAAGATATAAAATCACTAAACTCATTTTATAAAAATCGCAATCAACCTATTTGTGTGCAATCACATTTGACAGCCTTCACAGCTCAGTTGGTAGTAGCTCTGCCTTCTGTGCCGTAGGCCGTGGGTTCGATCCCCACCGAGAACAAACATTTGTGTGATGAACATAGATGTTTGTTCTCTGTCTGGGTGTTATATAATATAATAAGTATGTATTTACAAAAAAAAAGTATATAAGTAGTATATCAGCTATCTGGTTCCCATATCACAAGCTTTGGCTTAGTTTGGGGCGAGATAGTGCTGTGTGGAATGTCCACCAATATTTACATTGCACACAGTTTCGTAAAAAAAACATTCTGATCGGTACATGTTTTCCTACTCAAAAGTTTGCTTTACTAGTTTTCGTACATAAGCAAACTTTTAAGCAGGAAAACTTTTGAGATTTGTCGAAAATGAGTTTTTTGATTTTATAACTTTCAACATGTCGAAACGTGCGAGCGAGAGTCACATTAGCTCTTGTATTCGGCCTAAGGGGCTGACAACCATCAAACAACTTCTCGCTCGCACGTTTCGACATGTTGAAAGATACAAAATCACTAAACTCATTTTCGAAAAATCGCAATCAACCATTTTTTGTGCAATCATATTGCACACAGTTTAGTAAAAATTTCATTTTGATCGATACATGTTTTCCTACTCAAAAGTTTGCTTTACTAGTTTTCGTACATAAGCAAACTTTTAAGTAGGAAAACTTGTATCGATCAAAATGAAATTTTTACTATACTGTGTGCAATGTGATTGCACACAAAATGGTTGATTGCGATTTTTAGAAAATGAGTTTAGTGATTTTATATCTTTTTAGATGTCGAAACGTGCGAGCGAGAGTCACATTAGCTCTTGTCTTCGCCTTAATTCTAAATCGTGGTGGGGGAATAAGATCTGCACTGACGTCCCGCAATGGGGTGTATTGTGCATCTCCCTGCTAACCTTACCCCAACCAACTCCTTAAAGTAGCAGAGAAGGACTTTGGGTGGACGGCAGCAATGTTCTAGCATCCCCAGTCACAGTGGTGATGTGGATTCAGAGGAACAAGACCTGATAAGTTCTTGCAGCCCGTTGTTCTTCCTTTCTGCGCTGTAGTTGTAGATTCTATGATAAAAAAATATCTAAATCTAACAAGAAAGCGGATAAAGTCGCGGGAAAAAGTATCTGAGAGCAATAAAAGTACGCTACATTAATATACATGATGTAGTATTTCACCCGCGGATTAAACAACGCGCCATGATACCTCCGGGAGGCGTTTAGTTAATGTGTAGTTGGAATAGATAGCAGAGCACGTACCTATCTCCACTTTTTATTACGTAAGAGTAGCAGAGCTCTTTGTGAAGGGCTTGACCGGGGAAAAAATACCTCCATTACAGATACTTTTTCTGACGCCAAGCAGTGTTGCTGTGTTTTGGTTTGAAGAGTGTGGTTTCCGGTAAATAAGAGGCACATTAATTGGCTTATCTGTATGCAGTGGTGTAGCTAGGTGGACAAGGGCCCCTCGTGCATTGAGAAAGAATCGGGCCCTCACTCCCTCTTTCCACATAGCTTGAACTTACATTGGCCTTTAAAATAAATCATAAAAAAAAATGTAAGCAGGCTCATGGCTTTCTAGCTTTGGGGGCTGACCCTCTCTTTTCAAAGCTTAGGTTAGAGGGCCCTCTGAGCTCCGGGCCCTGGTGCACTGCACCACCTGGCCCTATGATAGCTACTGACTGTATGCCTCAAATTGATGGACGCAGGGTACTATCGTACGTGACTTGTGAGGCAATTCTTCGTTATAGGTGGTTTAATATAACATTAGGTGGGCCATCTGCTTGTTATAAAATATTTAAAAAAAACTAAGAAAAAAAACATTCGTTCTCAGCCTGCCGTGATAGAAGTGCTTATCGCGTCTACTTATCGAACCCGCACTGGATAAATGAATCCGATTTACGGAATAGGTACGAAATACAAGGTTTAAAGAGTAGTAGAGCTAACTAGTAATTACAGGCACATGAGGCTTAACATCTGTATGCCTCAAGTTGATGGACGCAGGGCAGTGCATCGTAGGGCACGTTCCTATCGTGCGTGACTTACGAGGCAATGCTTTGTTATAGGTGATGGTTACAACTTAACATCAGGTGGGCCATCTGCTTGTTCCATCAGCTGTTTGTATAAAAAAAAAAAGATGACAAAAGTATATTTTAAACTTTTAAAATCATGATACATTGAATAAAACACAGGTATTTATTGTGTACTTATGTACTTTCCCGACAAATAAGTTGTCAAACAAAAGTCATAACAGACACACTGATTAGGATTTACTTAGGACTCTTTGCTCCTGAGTGTAGCTATAACCTTGCAGTTGATTAGCGAACACGTTATCTTAATCAACTAAACAAAAGGTTCGCCGTTGGGAAAGGCTCTTGTAGCGAACCTAGCCTTCGTTATCCTTGACATAATTGTCCTTTATATCGTTCATTATGTAACCTTTTAGTTCTACGTAAAGGCGAATTTCAAGCGCGCGACAATTTTTTTTATAAACCTTTATACTAAATGGAATGTAGTGATAGAAATTGAAATTAGCTTTTTACTTAAAATTTTTTTTAAGATAGTAGAGCTCTTTGTGAAGGGCTCGTCCGGGGAAGCTTATTTCTGCCGCCAAGCAGCGATGCTGTGTTTTGATTTGAAGTGTGTAGTTGCCGGTTAAATTACTGGTACCTGAGGTTCAACATCCGGTATGCCTCAAGTTGAGTGACGCAGGGCAGTGCATAGGGCACGTTCCTATGGCGTGTGGCTTACGAGGCAATGCGTTATTATAGGTGATGGTTACCACCAAATGTCTGGTGGGCCATCTGTTTGATCGATCAGCAAAAAGTGTTACCAGTTGCAGAATAAAATGGCGTACGGCTATGAAATATGAGGAACTCGACTGAAGGACCTAATCCTTATTTTCCACCAGTACCCTGACTACGTCCATAGAAACACTGTTCTTGAATGGAACGTCAGTTCTACTCCTATTGTTATTGATATGATACATACGGACACAAACATTTATATCATCAATTAGACTGAAGAACTCCACTGCTGGACATAGGCATTTTAAGGCGAATACTCCGTTTAAGGAACTTTTCTCTCGCACATTTAAAAATTTTGAAAGATATAAAACTATTTTAAACTATTTTATACTATAGTATTTGCAACTGAAATTATTTCTTTAAAATCACAATCAACCAAGTTTGTGCATTTTGCATTGCACACAGTTCAGCAAAAAAGATAATTTTGATCCAAATAAGTTTTCCTACTAAATAAGTCTACGAAAAGTCTAAAAGTCGAAAAGTCTACGCATATACGAAAAGAAGTAAAGCAAAATTTCAAAATATTGAAATTTCTCGAACATTAGGTACTTTGACGGGTATCGGCCCCCAAGGAAGAACGATGTTAGTAAATTCATATTGTAAAGAACAAATAAATAAGTAAATATTGGTGGACTTTCCACACCGCACTATCTAGCCCCAAACAAAGCCAACGCTTGTTATATGGGAACTTGATAGCTGATATAATACATTATATACTTTTTTTGTAAATACATACGTAGAGTATATAATTATTATCACACAGACAGAGAACAAACATCTATGTTTATCATACAAAATATGTTTGTTCTCGGTGGGGATCGAACCCACGGCCTACGGCGCAGAAGGCAGAGTTGAACCAACTGAGCTGTGAAAGCTTACAAAAATATATTATAAGTGAACAGACGACTACCTTGAAGTATACAGTAGCAAAGAACTCCGTAATTAATTCTGGACCACTTGATGAATGTCGCCCAACAACAATTGACTTAACACAACACAACAAAACAAGTTCTCCATGTGCAATTATCTGTGGAATCCTGAAGTTACTCACTATTGAAGTAATTTATTTTATCCTAGATATACACAATCAAAATATTTTATTTATTTTTTTGCCCTTTTGTCTTTCTGATGGTGTTACTTCACATGACTCTTTGGTATTCGCGCTATTTGCTCGTGTATTCGCGTATTCGTCTTGCTTGTAGAAAATAGGCAAATAAGTTCACTACACATAGTCGATTTTTTATACAACTAGCTGATGAAACAAGCATATGGCTCACCTGATGTTAAGTGGTAACCTTCACCTTTAACAAAGCATTGCCTCGTAAGTCACGCACCATGGGAACTTGCCTTACGATGCACTGCCGTGCGTCCATCAACTTGAGGCATACAGATGTTAAGCCTCATATTGTGCCTGTCATTACACCGGAATTAATTAATTATTAATTTTTTGGGGAAATAAGATAAATACGCTAATATGAATAGCCTTGTAAAGGGCTACTATCAAATAAGTTGTATGAGAATGAGTTGAGTGAGATAAATTGAATGAAATAATTAAACTAGGTACCTAATGGGTCTTACACTATTAAAATAAAAACAATACAGTCAGTGGAGTAGATATAATATGCCTGGAAGAGATAGATTGATATAGATATAATTAAATACACTATTAGCTAACGAGTGCCTACGTTATGAACTTACTTACCACTACATGGTATAAAACAAAGTCGCTTTCTCTGTCCCTATATTCCTATGTATGCTTAAATCTTTAAAACTACGCAACGGATTTTAATGCGGTTTTTTATAGAAAGAGTGAGATTCAAGAGGAAGGTTTATATGCATAAAACAAGCATAATCTCTTAGGGATAACCCACAATAACCGTGCGAAGCCGGGGCAGGTCGCTATTAATATAATTTTAAGCAATGCGCCATGTTTGTTACAGACGTTTGGTTTTAAATAAATATTTCACTTAAATATTTCCTCTTTATTTTATTATATGGTGTACAATATTATAAAAAAATAATTAATTAGTACATTCTAAATTTTGTATCTGTGGCATTCGTTAGGTCAAAGTTTATTTTTAAATGTTAAAATAGTGTATTGTTCGTGCCGATTTTACTGTCCGTGTGTCTCTATAGTGTAAGGTTATATCTTGTAAGTTGCATTGCAACCGTATGATTAGCTTATTGTTGTACAGGCTACCGTTTCATACTTTGACAAGGCCGATGTAATGTAATAAGTATCATTGAGATATTATATAAATGGCTTTCGTAAGTCTGCTTTTGTATAAATATATAAAACTGTTTAGTATTTGACTGTTTGAAAATCAACAAACAGTAGTAGACGTTCCGGGTGCTTTTACCTGTAATTTAACAGTTCAGATTCGAGCATTGCATCAGTTAGTGAGGAGAACTGGGCATTACGGCGCTCAACTTGTACAACAGTTCTCTCCGGCCACTTAGATCCACCTTCAGATTCCACCAGCGGACCCATAGGTTTTTTTCTTCTTAAATCTACTGGTGTGGAGCCAAGGCAATTTTTTTTCTCCTCTTGAATCCGCCATCCACCACCAGGCTCCACCGATGGAGCCGAATTTGTAACATGAATGTAGTGAGTGGGAGCTTTCTTGCTGATGGAAGAAGCAGACGTCTCACCTGATATTAATAATACTTCGGTTTGAAGAGTGTGGTTGCCGGTGAAATTACAGGCATATGAGGCTTAACATCTGTATGCCTCAAGTTGATGGACGCAGGGCAGTGCATCGTTGGGCACGTTCTTATCGTGCGTGACTTGCGAGGCAATGCTTTGTAGGTGGCTCGTTTATGGGGAACGGTATACGCTTCTATAATAAACTTCCAGAAAGTGCCACTGGGCTTCCTATTAGAAAATTTAAGTCATACATTAAAAATAATCTAATAAGTAAAGCTTATTATACTTTAGATAGCTATATTGATGATAAAAGTGCGTGGCCCGATGTCCCGGTCGCTCTGCCCATCGGCAGCTAACATGTCTGCAATGTCTGTACTGTACCTACTATTGTGTGTTTTATTTTTCTCTGATTTAATAGATTGTATTTAATTTTATGCATTAGGTATTATTAGTTTGAAGCGTAGCGTGTGCTGTCTTATAAATTTGATTATGTTTACCTTTTTCTGCATGCCTACGCCTCACTTAACTTCAATAATATATTATATTACATTGTAAAAGGATCATACAAAAGAACGGTAGGAACCAAGCCGTAAGTTTGTTGCCTGTTCTTCTAGGCTTTGGTCGCGTGGAACTGGCACCTAGAGTCACCTAGCTTTAAGACGTTTCAAAGTGATCCTTGTGATTTTATTGAATAAATACCTATTGACTTTGACTTTGACTTTGATGGTTACCACTTAACATCGGGTGGGCCATTTGCTTGTTCCATCAGATAGTGGATGAAAAAGGTCAGTGTGTAAAGTATTACAGCAAACGAACAAAGTCACGTGCAGTTTCCTAGCAAAGTTATATAACGTAACTGATTGGCAGTTTTATTGTTGTTGAAAATAATAGGAATCTATTTGCGTGTTGATTTTGTATTGTGGTTGGTTGGAAATTGAAATTTGATGGACGTCTAATGTGGGTTTTTGGTGAACTGCTTTTGATTTTATATACTACATGGTAAAATAAATCAAAATCTTTTATTTATCTGCTAATAATCACAATTTATTGGCTGTGAGCAAGTAGGTGTATATTATGTACGGACTTTTATATAAAGCCGAAATAATGATTGGTAATTTTATTACCGGCTACTAATATTTTTTATAGAAAACTTTTGTTTTTTTTTCTACAAGATTTTTTAAATAACGAACTTTGAACAAGTAATGTAGTAAATAAAATATTTTGTGCATATTTCACATATAAAGTGTTTAAAAAAAGTTAATATTTTTGAAACCATTAGTTTTTAAAACAATTTCACAGCCTTCACAGCTCAGTTGGTAATAGCTCTGCCTTCTGCGCCGTAGGCCGTAGTTTCGATCCCCACCGAGAACAAACATTTGTGTGATGAACATAGATGTTTGTTCTCTGTCTGGGTGTTATATAATATTGTAAGTATGTATTTACAAAAAAAAAAAGTATATAAGTAGTATATTATCAGCTATCTGGTTCCCATATCACAAGCTTTGGCTTAGATTGGGGCGAGATATTGCTGTGTGAAATGTCCACCAATATTTTTATTTTTTATTTTTTTTTAAACATTTGAAAAGTAATTAATTCATCCGTCATCCATTAACACACATTTCAACTGCGAGAATTAATCAGTTTTGACAGGAAATTAAAATAGTTTGTTGCGACATAAAAACCAGGCAATCAAAATGGCCAGAAGTGCTATTCTGACAACAACACTCACCCAAGTGACCGCAGAATGCACTGAGAGTTTTCAATTTAGCAGTCTGTATTGCAGTCATGGCCTAAGTTTAAACAGATACCTATTAATTTATATACTTATAAAAAAAAAGAATGCTCAACTTTAAAATTACCTATTATATATTAATGCATTTATCTATATTTAGTTCTTTTTATATATAGATGTATTTTTTATCATCATTTTATTTTTACTTCTTATGGGTATACTGCTCTTACTGTATTGAAAATGTTTATACCTACCTAGATACTCGTAGATTTACGTTTTTATGTAATAATTTTAGTAAGTAAGTTTTGGTTTTTTAGTTCTAGTACCTACATGTCATGTTTGGGAAAGGTGCTACTTCCAGTAACACAGCGAAAGCTAAAACAGGAATGTGTGTTGGACCTAGTCTTGTCTGTAACTTTTTTGGAAATAAATATTATATTATATCAAATATTATATTCATGCATCACTAAACAAAAAACGCTAGGAACCAAGCCGTAAGTTTCTTGCCCATTCTTCTAGGCTTTAGTCGCGAGAAACTGGCGATAGATTCACCTAGTATATAAGACGTTTCAAAGTGATCCTTGTGATTGTACTGAATAAAGACCAATTTGATTTTTGATTTTGATTTTTATGAAAATGCCAACGTGAGATGGGTATAGCTCGTAATCGAAGTGAGCGTGGATCCACAATAAGATACTCCCTGTGATGTTGTTTCGGAATAACACTACAGAATTGTTGGCTACAATAAACAAACAAAAAAACAAAAATGTCAGTTATTGACACACAGATGTCGGTACGAACCGGAATAAGCAAATTACGGACAACGTATAATTAGTCGGACATTTTCTTGAATTGTCCAACTGTGGAATACATTTTGCTAGCTGTTCGACACAGGAACTTGTAAATGAAGACGGCTTTCACACCAAAACCAGAGTACATGCAGCCGGCCTGGTTTTGTAATCCTGAGCACAGAATAAAAATTGTTGCCCTGAGCTAACGATAGGAACGGTAGGAACCAAGCCGTAAGTTTGTTGCCTGTTCTTCTAGGCTTTGGTCGCGTGGCACTGGCACCTAGAGTCACCTAGCTTTAAGACGTTTCAAAGTGATCCTTGTGATTTTATTGAATAAATACATTTTGACTTTGACTTTGACTTTGACTTTGACTTTGACTTTGACTTTGACTTTGACTTTGACTTTGACTTTGACTTTGACTTTGACTTTGACTTTGACTTTGACTTTGACTTTGACTTTGACTTTGACTTTGACTTTGACTTTGACTTTGACTTTGACTTTGACTTTGACTTTGACTTTGACTTTGACTTTGACTTTGACTTTGACTTTGACTTTGACTTTGACTTTGACTTTGACTTTGACTTTGACTTTGACTTTGACTTTGACTTTGACTTTGACTTTGACTTTGACTTTGACTTTGACTTTGACTTTGACTTTGACTTTGACTTTGACTTTGACTTTGACTTTGACTTTGACTTTGACTTTGACTTTGACTTTGACTTTGACTTTGACTTTGATATGAGAGCGAGCTATGGCAAATGAATAGATATTTACAGGCATTTAACGCTATCTAGCCCCAAACTTAGCAAAGCTTCTACTACTTAGTTACAGGTACATGAGGCTTAACATCTGTATGCCTCAAGTTGATGGACGCAGGGCAGTGCATCTTGGGGCACGTTCCTATCGTGCGTGACTTACGAGGTAATGCTTTGTTACAGGTGATGGTTACCACTTAACATCAGATGGGCCATCTGCTTGTTCCATCAGATTGTATTAAACATTTTTTTTTTACCAAACACAGAAAAAACACCTACGCACATCTCATAACGGTTAGTTCCTTAACACTTATATGTGGTATTTATAAAATAGTACCTAATTAAATAGATTTAACAAAGCTTCCCATTTGAAATTAGCTAATATTTTAAGAGTTTAACGAACGGTTTCTGTAAGCTCGATTAAAGCTAATCGGATGTCAAGTCACTCGCCATTTCAGCTATTACATCGAATTAGATAGAGATACCAAGTGACTTGACATGAGATTAGTTTTGATCGGGCTTTCAGAAACCAGCCGTAAGATAAGTTGACTTTGTATCACTTTTAAAGCAAGTTTTTTTTTTATACAGCTAGCTGATGGACCAAGCAAATGGCCCACCCGATGCCAAGTGGCAACCATCACCTATAACAAAGCATTGCCTCGCAAGTCACGCACAATAGGAACGTGCCCTACGATGCACTGCCCTGCATCCATCAACTAGAGGCATACATATGTTAAGCCTCATATGCCTGTAATTACAGCGACAACCACACTCTTCAAACCGAAACACAGCAACGCTGCTTAGCGGCAGAAAAAGGAGCTCTACTACTCATAAAAAGCTTTAAAACCAGTTTGCTTGTAAAGTAGTCCACCCAACCTGCTTTTTATATAAATACTTCCTAAGGACGAACAAGTTGCATACAATGCAACGGTCAACAGAAGGAAATAACAGAAATTTCAATCCTTTTGAGGGGCGAGGACAATAGCTACAAACACACAAGAACAGGGCTGTACTTTAGCGTCGTAAAAAAGACCTAATTATGGCCAATTGGACTGCAAATTGGCAAAACGAATGCTATGTTAGAATACCACCTATTCTTACTGACGTAATGTGTACTCGTATTACTAAGCGATGCATTAAACTAGTCTGTTCGCCTGTTTATTGGTTGAACGGTATATATGTATAGGGAAGTAAACAAGCTTTAGAATCTATTGTAGATAAATAATAGCACTAGGGGCGACTTTTCACTCATTGTCCCTGTTCCATTCACTGTTCAAAAATGTATGTGCACAATGCCAGTACTCCCAAACGGTGAAAGAAAACATCGTGTGGAAACCGGCATGTCTTAGAACCTAAAAAGTTCTATAATATGTGTCAAGTGCTCGAAAGGAGCCTCTTGAGGCGCACTTAAAATCCTTTCACCACACTGTTTGGAAAGAAGCTAGTGACACGACAAGAGAAGAGACTCATTGTCCATAATCGAACCACTGTTAGTTTTTTTTTATATACCTTTAGCTGATGGATCAAGCAGATGGCCCACTTGATGTTAAGTGGTAACCATCACGTAACAAAGCATTGCCTCGTAAGTCACGCACGATAGAAACGTGTCCTACGATGCACTGCCCTGCGTCCTTCAACTTGGGGCATACAGATGTTAAGCCTCATGTGCCCGTAATTACACCGGCAACCACACTCTTCAAACCGATACACAGCGTTGCTGCTTGGCGGCAGAAAAAGGCGTGGTGGTAGTACTTCCCCGGACGAGCCCTTCACAAAGAGCTCTACTACTCTTAAATGTTAGTGCTTGGGATTAGATTCTAGAAGGATTATAAGTATAAATTTAGACAATGAACTGCTTTTCTTATATACCTAAGGCCATTGATTGGCCAAACTATAACACGATATTGGTCGATTCATTTGTTGCGTTTAGACGGCACTAAAGTTAAGGTCCTAGTTTTTTCAGTCCTTATAAAAGAGACTGCAACATTTTTAGTGCTTTCAAATTAACTTAGTTTACAATACAGTAATGCAACATTTTTACATGTCATCACGAAAATTTATACCTTATTTGACGTAAATATACCGACTGAATATTTATATTTTATTCATATTATGTAATATTGTTAGGAATATGTATATATGTATTCTTTTTTAATTTTATTAGGTATTTACTTAATTTAACATTTTAGGTAAGTATAGTTAAAATACGTTTTGTACACCGCCTTCTTTCTGATTTTATTTATATCCTTTCCATCCAAAGGTTGTCTGAAAGAGATCGCTTTTAGCGATAAGGGCACCCATTGTATATAAATTGCCCATTGGAATGTCTCTGTATGTGTTTTATTTTGTGTACAATAATGTTTTTATCTATCTGAATATAAAAATACTAATTTTAATTAATACTTTATATCAGTCTGAGGTGGTATGCTGATTTGGACTTTAGCTTAACATGAATAAGATCTTTCATACTTAACACAATTTTAGTAGGCTTTTACTTAGAAATCGGCACCATTATCGTATAATAATTTTGCCGATAAAAAAGCTCGTGTGAACAAAAAGGGAGGAAGTGTGAGGGATGAAGGTGTCAAAACTATAATTACAGAAGGGGAAGGGTTATTTAAAAGTAGTTAGCAGTCAATCAGACATATGCATTATGATTATCGTCGAACGCTAGCAGATGTTGATAAAACCATTAAATGTAAGGACGCCGGTGTTGGTCCGAAATGAAAATACTCGGAGTATGATTTCTGCTGATGGTGTAATGAGTTTCTGTAATTTAATTCGAATAATATGTGTGTTTTTTTAACTACCTTACGGTGAGTATGTAAATATTATACTTAAAGTCAAAGTCAAAGTCAAAGTCAAAATGTATTTATTCAATAAAATCACAAGGATCACTTTGAAACGTCTTAAAGCTAGGTGACTCTAGGTGCCAGTTCCACGCGACCAAAGCCTAGAAGAACAGGCAACAAACTTACGGCTTGGTTCCTACCGTTCTTTTGTATGATCCTTTTACAATGTAATAATATAATATATTATTGAAGTTTAGTGAGGCGTAGGCATACAGAAAAAGGTAAACATAATCAAATTTATAATCAAATTAGCATCTTAGCATCTGAAAGATCCTTTATTTTTACAGAATAAAAGAGAGCACTGGTGGCCTAGTGGTAGCGGCCCCGCCTTCCGATCCTAAGGTCGTGAGTTCGAAACCAGTCGTGCACCAATGAGTTTTTTGTTCAAAAATTTATGTGAATTAATAAATTCTATAACATGTGTCAAGTGCTTGAGAGGAGCCTCTTGAGGCGCACTTAAAAATCCTTTCACCACACTGTTTCGAAAGAAACTATTGACACGACAAGAGAGAGAGAGACAATAAAATAATATGAAACATCCATCCAGCCCATCAACCCAAGCCCTTACAATCAGAAGGCGGGGTCACTCCCACTAGACCACTAGTGCTCTTCTTGCTTGCTATCTGGAAGCTCTTTTATTGTAACAGAAAAGTATGAAACATCATGAGTGCAGTAGTGGTATTTCTTTAACAACAAAATCACTGGGAGAATACCCTAAAGTGGATCCACGCTCACTTCTATCACGGGCTTCGCCTCAATACATGCTATCGCATGCCTTTTCCGCCAAGCAGCGTTGCTGTGTTTCGGTTTGAAGAGTGTGGTTGCCGGTGAAATTACAGGCACATGAGGATTAACATCTGTATGCCTCAAGTTGATGGACGCACGGCAGTGCATCGTAGGGCACGTTCCTATCGTTCTTGACGTACAAGGCAGTGATTTGTTATATGTGATGGTTACCACTTGATATCAGGTGGGCCATCTACTTATACAACGCGGGTGGCGCTAGTGATGGGTATTACAAAATGCCAAATTGAAAACTCAGCGTGGATTTTGTGATCACTTGGGCGAGTGTTGTTGACAGAATAGTGACCGCCCTGACAGTTTGCCTACCGCCACAATGCGCTACCCTAACGAGCCTAGCGTCTGAATCTAGTTTGAATAAAACATTGCGGTCTACGGTTTTGTGTATAGGAGGTTGCGGTTCGAGTACTGGTTAGAGTACCTACTGGTGATCTAGTGGTAGAATCTAAAGAGTTTTGAAACATCGTGTCAAGTATCAAGACCGATTTTGTTGTCATAGTATTGTTCTTTATATTTAATTTTCGCCTATGTTTTTTGTGTCGCAAAATAAACATTTATTGATTTGATTATTTGATTTGAAAGGAGCCTCTCTGAGGCGCACTTAAAATCCGCAACACTATTTTGAAAGAATTAGTGACACGAAAAAAAGAAGAAGCGATTCAAGTCCAACAATTTAAACTTAATTTATTTAATATAACCTTACAGTCGTGTCTGAAATATTTAATCAAATCAAACAATATTCACAACATTAAACAACTGTTACTATAAATCATATTTTTAAATAATACTGCATATTTATTAAGTGTTTTTTATTTATTTATATAATACATATTGTATAGAAACAACAAAGAGTAATTTATTGTTTTGGATTCATAATATTTTTTGTAATTAGTTAAAAAAACAAGAAAAACTTTGAAAAGTATTAAAATTTTGGTAAATTCAAGAAACTTATTTAAAAGTATAGAATCACGTTATTTACCAAATACTATAGGATTATAACCTTGCACCTATAATTAAGTTGGTATTTTATCGACAACTTAATACATTGTTAGATTGAAACAATGGTGAAAACATTTGAGTTGAATAGGTGATACTTGCATATTTTTTGAAACTTGCTCCAAACGTAAACTGGCATTTTACTTCACACAATGGCTTGGTTTGGATGTAACCTGAATTTGGTTTCGTGGCCGAAAAAACCGGTTAAAGTTTCATAAATACTGTTAATTTAATGTACCTTACCCAAATTTGTAATTCTCTTATGAGTTATCTAATTATTTCATAACTGACATTATGCACACTTTGGCCACAATGTCGCCTAACCCTTTAGGTAAATATATTTTTGATAAAGTAGATATTTATAATTATGTTTATAGGTATTACTAATAATAATAATAATAAATTTTATAATGATATTAAGTACACTAAGAGCTGATTTCACCAGGCTCTATTAGATTAACAAAGGATTAATAGTAGGGGAGCCCAAGAGGGGATTTCGGGATTTCCTCGAGCGCGTCAGATTAATATACAGGGGGATACTTTGTACCTGGTTAAGAACCTCCACCAAATATGAGCCCCATATATAAGGCCGCCCGTCGAGTATAAAGGATCAGATTAGTAAAAAAAAATTGATCATTTGAAAATCTCGAGCGCGTCAGATTAAGTTAGGGTGAGTTAATTACATGCTAAAAAGTGTATATTCCACTAATCTGACAATTTGAGAGTGACGTAAAGAAATGGGAGGACTACAAAGTTGTAAAAAAAAAACGTCGTCTCGACATTCTCGAGCGTGGCTAATTTTTTTTTTATTTTGAAGTAAATAATTCAAGGATATCGAAAAATATATAATCTGACGATTTCCACAAGCCGAAGTAACAAATATTCGTCGATAAAGTTTAGCTACGTGGTGCCTATATTCCCCTCTGCGCGCTTCTATTTCATGCCATGAAATCGAGCCAGAAGAAGAAGATGATTCTACTGATGAAGATGATGACTAATTAATCAATGAATTGTAAATAAAAAAATAATTTTTTGCATATTTTTTTAAATTATTTTCTTATAAATACAAGTATTCTACTTAACAAACTTATACTTTTTTATTTGCATGCTTTGTTGCTAACTAAACTATACTTCCTGAGCTTTTCAATTAAGTTGAATGGTTTAAAAAAAATTTTTTTTTGTCAGATTAGGCGAATCCCTCTAGATAATCGTCAGATTATGAGACGTCTAGGATATAAAGATGAACCATATATATCTTCATCTGACGCGCTTGAGTATTTCAAAATGGCGATTTTTTTTTGCATATTAAAATAATGGCTGCGTGTTTGCGTCTCATCGAAATCGTCAGATTATTGAATGAGACTTTTTTTAGGTTCGCATAACACCCCCTTAAAAAATCTGACGCGCTTGATTATTTTTTTTTCCATTTTCAACCCTTAAGTACGACCACCCCCATCATGCAAACGATCAGATTAACATACGTACATTATTAAAAATACGTAGGACATTGGTGCTATCAATACCTGACGCGCTCGAGTATGTCCATGCAACAGTTTTTTTTTACATTTTTGAAAATCTATAGCCGCTCCCTCCACCGATGAAAAGGTATACTTATATAACATTTTTTTCTTCTTATCATCTAAGCTTTGCAACCCAATTAGGTCTCTATGACGCTCGAGGAAATCCCCATTTAGCATCATGGCCTCCCCTACTATAAAGGGCCGTCAAATATATCAAAGTGTACGCGTTTGACATCTAAGGTTAGATTTGACGGCCTGTAAATTCTGAGGAGTTTAATTGAAGTTAAAATAATTATTATTGTTGAATGATTTTACTATTTTGTAAACGTTTTGGAAACTATAAAGCCATTTTGCATTTCGATCGTGCCCTGCGATGCCCACTGCCCTGCGTCCATCAACTTCAGATAAACAGATAAATAAAGCCTGTAAAAACATGATTGTGATATTGCTTTTTCTGCATTTCTCATTTTTTCTGTGATTTTGCCTGTATTTTCACCAGTAACCACACTGAAACACAGTAACGATGCTTGGCGGCAGAAAAAGGCATTAAAAAAAAGAAAAACGTTTCAAGCAAATTACCTCACCAAAGAATGGCATAAATAAAGTTCCATTGATGAATATTGTCCACTACCAGCCAAAGGAAATTAAAGCTCACTCCTCGCAATTACTATCTATATTTAGCTCCATTTTTATCTGCACCTGGTCTTTTATGACACAGATGGAAATATTAGTATATATTCTAGAAGTTTCACTGAAGAAGTCAGTATAGGGCCAGCTTTTCAGGTTAGTTGACCAAAAGGATAGTAACACTATTTAATTTCGATTCTCTTTTTTGGTTAATATAGATTATGTATTATCAAAGCAGAAGGCCCAACTGATATTCAGTGGTAACCATCACCTACAACAAAGCATTACCTCGTAAGTCACGCACGATAGGAACGTGCCCTACGTCCATCAACTTGAGACATACAGATGTTAATCCTCATCTGCCTGTTATTACACCGACAACCACACTCTTCAAACGGAAACACAGCAACGCTGCTTGGCGGCAGAAAATGGCGTGGTGGTAGAACTTCCCCGGACGAGCACTTTACAAAATGCTCTACTACTCTTGCTTAGTTAAGCTAGTTGTATTAAAAAAAACGTTTTAACTCATCAACACGATTGGGAATAGTAGATTTCGTATGCCAATGATCTACTAACCAACGAATAGGTTTAGAAGTGATAATTCTCTCGACTATGCCAATCATCTTCGAGCAACCAGCGAAGAGCTTCAAAAGTGAAACATTTCCTTCGTCAGCTCATACCCATACTCATCAGGACTCGTCTGACAGGTATGCAATATGTATGGAGGCTTCAATATAATGACAGTGTCATGGGTAAAAAGTGACGTAGCTATACGTTAATTGATCAGAACTATTTTTATAATAGTTCGCTATGGCAATAAAGTTGCCGACAAAGTTGATTATTATGAGGAGTTAAAAAACATAAGAATAGATAAAGATATTATTTAACTTAAGAGGCTGAGAACCGTCAAAAAAATTCTCGCTCATATTTCAATATTTTAGAAGGTAAAATGTATGAAAGAAATAGAAGATTGAAGATTTCTGTTAATTAATGTTACAACTTTTAACCAAAAAACAGAAACTGAAACAGCTTCACAACTTTGATACCCAGGCACGGTAATATCCCCTCAGATCTCTTAGTACCAAGTATGAACTCAGAGGTACGTCCAAACATTATATCAGGCACATACCCACATTTTGTTGGTATTCCATACGTGACAGGTTGCAAGCCCATCGCCGCTGTTAAAACAATAACTGGTTTCGTCACGGTGTTTGCAATATAGTCTTTTAAACGCGTATAAAGCATGCATGGTATTTCAATTAACGTTGCGACATCTATAAATAACTGCGCCGAAGCAAGTTTCTGCAAGCACCTTGGTCATCGTTCATTACTCCATCGATTTTATACGAATTGTTTTTTTCTATGGTGTGAGCTAGCTCATTCATTGATACCCCATTGATTTTATGCGAACCGTTTTTATCTAAAATGTGAGCTAGCTCATTCATTGATATCCTGTTTAACATTGAACTGAAATTACTTATCGATTTAGACTCGGACAACTTTTCAATTCAGTGATTTAAGATCTTCAAAAATTTTTTAATGTGCAATCGGTAAGTTATTTGACGGTTGTCAGTGTCTTAATGTCAGAGCACTGGTGGTCTAGTGATAGCAGCCCCGCCTTCCGATCCTGAGGTCGTGGGTTCGAAACCAGTCGTGTACCAATGAGTTTTTCTGTTCAAAAATTAATGTGTACAATGCCAGAACTCTCAAACGGTGAAAAAAAACATCGTGAGGAAACCGGCATGTCGTAAAGGAGTTTGTACCTGAAATTGACAATTTACTTTTAAAAGTACTAACCGACAAAATATTATTCTATGACAAGCAACGACAAAGGAATCAGACCACATTGGTACTTTTTTACCTTCAAAGAGACCCTTTTGTATATACTTGAGATTTCTAGTTTTTTCTCTTGTCGTGTCACTAGTTTCTTTCGAAACAGTGTGGTGAAAGGATTTTAAGTGCGCCTCAAGAGGCTCCTTTCGAGCACTTGTCACATGTTATAGAACTTTTTAGGTTCTACGACATGCCGGTTTCCTCACGATGTTTTCCTTCACCGTTTGAGAGTATTGGCACTGTGCACATAAATTTTAAAACAGAAAAACTCATTGGTGCACGACCAGTTTCGAATCCACGACCGAGGATCGGGGCCGCTACCACTAGACCACCAGTGCTCTCTCCACCATAGTGCTCTACTATAGTCGCGTCTACTATAATCATCATAACACACGCTTAAACAAAAGGATCGTCGGTTCTCCTAAGTGCGAAAGAGAGAGAGAGCAATATTGCTGTCTCGTTCCGATAACTTATGACCGAGCCTGCAGCGAGAGTTTAACGCGACTATAGAGATTTCTAGTTACACCACCAGTTCAAGATAACTGCGTTCAAAAAACATTCCCCTTTATGAATACCTATTGCTAGCTTTCCTATTGGTTCAGCTATTTTAACTGGATACTTAATTGCCCATCAAAGAAGTGAATGTTTCGTAAAAACTCTCCAACAATTGAATAAGTAACACAGCGCAGTGAAATCTCAAACTTCCTCCTTCGCATACTCGTACGTAATTTACCACCATCACGTCACGGCTCGCTGTTTGCGTTGTAAGCTATAATTACTGAACGCTTGACCAACACAACTAGGTCTCGCACAACCCTTACAACCCTTTTACAGTTTTGTTGCCCGTGGGGCTCTAGACGGTCTGGTCTAAGACAATAATTATTGTCTGCAAGAACACTGTCCCGATATATTTTGCTGTCCTTGATGGCAGCTGATGAACGATGCTTGGAGCCATCGCAAAGAGTTAATGAATAAAAACCTCACAGATAAACAAGTACTCTCTTTTCCTCACAGATAAAAATGCCTACAGATTCATTTCCATGAACATAAATTGAAATATTGTTTGAAAATGTTCATTTAAGTTGTAACCTACAACTCATAAATTATCTGATCTGTTGAGATAGTTCTTATAAATAACAATTTAAGACGCCGACAACCAAAATAATACATATAAAAGTTTGATTTATTTTCACTCTCTATTAAATTTTCACAAATGATGTATTTCTGTTGCCGCTATAACAACAAATATTAAAAAACTGAATGAAATAAATATTTGAGGGGGCTCCCATACAACAAATGTGATGTTTTTGCCGTTTTTAAAGATAATGGTACGGAACCCTTCGCGCGCGAGTCCGACTCGCACTTGGCTGGTTTTATTATTTATTTTATTTTGCACCAATGAATTTATGTCCACAGTCAGTACTCTCAAACAATGAAGCAGGTTTTCTAACGATGTCGTAGAACCTAAAATGTTCTAAATGTGTCAAGTGCTCGAAAGTAGCCTCTTTGAGGCGCAATTAAAATCCTTTCAACACACCACTTCTGTTTTGAAAGTAATAGTGATCTTCTTAGAAAAAAAAAAACAAAAAAAGACTAGTAAAAATTGTTGATTTAAACTCGCGGAACAAACTTCTGTAGGCAATAAAATACAGTTTCACATTTTGCCTCTTCTGTTCATTTATTTCAATCAACAAGTTCTAGAATCAGAAGAGAAGAGCAACAATGTTTTTGCGATACTTTTTGCCCGCTCTGTCGCGCGCCCTACAACCAATTATTGAACTAGTATTGCAGGTCCTTCGTAATTAACAGGTTTTTGTTTTACCATCTGTGTAAGCTGCGCTTCAAGAATCACCTCTATCTCATAAGCAATAGAAATCAAATTGATATAACGTGTAATTTATTTATTCTACTTTAAACAAAGTCCTTTGTAATTTTATGTTAAACATATTTCGCCTCAAGACAAAATCCATGTTTCTGTAATTACAGCAAGTGTTTTGTACGCGTTCATTGGCGATACTAAGAAGTAGGTAAGTGTACCAATAATGCAATTTTGAAGAGAAAAAAATTCTTTGCACAGGCGGATGATAAAAAACAAAAAGAATTAAAACAATGTGCTAGGTAGAAGCTAAGAATAATTTTCACGGCATTTTGCAATGTATCGTTATAACGGGTGGCGCAAAGGTAATGAACCTATTTGGTACAGCTACAACTTCTTTCGAAATAAAAACAAATAATTAGTTTTGTTTACATGTATATTTGTGCCATGAAATTTCGTCTCAACAGGACTTGAAGATGATGTCTCTTAAATGGTGAGCTCAAGAGTTGATGTACATTTGAGCCCAACAACACTTCCTGCGATATGCTCCTTATTTCTTGATGAATGTTTTCTTTTCCTGTTCTTGGGTTACCAGACTTAAGTATATCCAATGTTGAGCCGGTTGCTTCGAGGCTTGTGGCAAAGCGTCGAATTGTGCGACCAACCGGTGCCGGACGGTGGGGAAATCGTTAACGAAATTCACGTTGTGTTTATAACACTGATGAATTATTCCGAAAAACATTGACACGATTATTTCACGTTCTTGGGAGTAAAACGGTCCATGTTTATTTTTAGTGAATTTTACATTTGTCTACTACACAATTTTTAATATCAGAGAGACAGGAGATGTCATATATAAAATGCCTAATAAGTAATTTATATAATGCCCCTTCTTTTGCACCACCCGTTATGTTTTGCAACATTAAAAATACTAGTCAGTTTAAAAGAAATAAGTTCAGTCACTAGTTAATTAATTGAGAAACAAAATAACAACACAGATTGAAACTCAAGATTACTAAGGCCACTACAAACACTAGTCGTTTTGCAATACGGACGTGACAAATAAAATGCCAGGTATTTGTTCCTTTCACTTCTTAAATAAATATGAATTATTGCCACAAACAAAGCTAAGCTCGTTCTGGTTTAATCTAATCAAATAGCCATTTTTTTTAAATACATACATATCTTATCACTACATAGTACAAAACAAAGTCGCTTTCTCTGTCCCTATATCCCTATGTATGCTTAAAAACTACGCAACGGATTTTGATGCGGTTTTTTTTATAGAAAGAGTGATTCAAGAGGAAGGTTTATATGCATAATACAAGCATAATCTCTTAGGGATAACCCACAATAACCGTGCGAAGCCGGGGCGCGTCGCTAGTAAATAATATAACAAAGATTTTTAATATAGTCCCAAAAGTTATTATACGGGGCCCCCGTATCAAGGGGAATAACCCATGGTCTTACAGCGTCTTAAGGCATCAACCACGCCTTTTTCTACCACCAAACAGCGTTGCTGTGTTTCGGTTTGAAGAGTGTGTTTGCCGGTGTTATTACAGGCACATGAGGCTTAACATCTGTATGCCTCAAGTTGATGGACGCAGGGCAGTGCATCGTGGGGCACGTTTCTATCGTGCGTGACTTGTGAGGCAATGCTTTGTTATAGGTGATGGTTACCACTACTCACTTAACTTCAATAATATATTATATTACATTGTAAAAGGATCATACAAAAGAACGGTAGGAACCAAGCCGTAAGTTTGTTACCTGTTCTTCTAGGCTTTGGTCGCGTGGAACTGGCACCTAGAATCACCTAGCCTAAGACGTTTCAAAGTGATCCTTGCGATTTTATTGAATAAATACCTTTTGACTTTGACTTTGACACTTAACATCAGGTGGGCCATCTGCTTGTTCCATCTGCTAGTTGTACTAAAAACAAAGGCATAGTTACCTACTATTAACTTAGTTGTGAGGGTTGTCAATGAGAACTTGTAGACTAAATCAGAAAAAAAATAACGCGGAGATTTTAACTATTTGCAGTTCAACCACTGCTCAAGCCTTTCTGATCCTGCCAGTTTTGATGGTTACCACAGAGCAAAATACGGAATCAAATCCATAGATGAATTTGATTAAAGTTGAACTTCTCGTTGATCAACTTCGATTGATTTGTTAGTGGCTCAAACGAACATGTTTTTTTTTATACTGCTTGTTGATAACACATGCACCTAATGTTAAGTGGTAACCATCACTTATTACAAGGCATTTATCGCAAGTCACGCACGATATGATTACGATTCTTTGGCCTGCTGCCATCAACTTGAGGCATACAGATGTTAAGCCTCATATGCCTGTGATTTTACCGACATCCACACCCTTCAAACTAGCTACAGAAATAGGCATGATGGTAGTACTTCCCCGGACGAGCCACACACAAAGAGCTCTACTACTCTACCTACACGTGCCAGTCAGTTTGCCGTAAGCAGTGCCTGATACCGGTAACGGAATTCCGTCCATTTGGAGCAGGTGAGAGAAATCCGTCCAGTTAGTGCCAACAATTTGACCGCTCACCACATCGGCCGGCATAATTCGCAAAATGCATTTACGTTCACGGCCAGGCCTCGTCCGAACTTTGCTTATTCTACTACTGGAACTCGATTATTTTATCTCGAAAATCATTCGAATACACACATGCAATTATGAACTGTTTTTGTCGTAACCATTACCTGTAGTTTTGCGGTCTTTTTTGTATACTAGCTATCTATGTCACTATATATAAAATAAATATCTAATATTATTAATATCACGACTCAGTTTTTAAGTAACTTCAAAATAAGGAGGTTCGTAATTCGACTGTATGTTTTATTGTATGTTTGTTACGCGATTTCTCCGCCAATTATGTTTTTTTTTTGGTAGTTCAGAGGTCCCATATAAATCTGATCAAAATGGGAATTTAAAAAAAAAATATATACACAAAAATAAAAAATATTTACCTACACGGATGACGTTTTGATTACCTTCAGGAAAAGCTTTGTTTCAAATTTTACAATTTACCTACTTGAAGCCAATTTTTTTTGTGAAAATGGTATATTTTACTTATCATCAAAAACAATTTTTTTTACTTACAACACCATACGATCATTAACAGCTTCCATCGTAAAACACCTAATTACATTTTACAGCTAAAGTTAACTCTCTCGAAGTGAGCAATAAAAGAGAACTGAGTTAATAGTTAGGTTTCCGGCAAAATTTATCGGAAAAGATTTGTGACCTGCGCCGATGCAGCAATTTGACTATCGGAAAATATATTTTATGACGTTGACGGTACTCTGTTTGGCTTAATTTTCACGGAAGGGTTTTTGTGAGATTTGAACGAAAATACTGTGAAAATATAAGTCAGGGCTTAACTATAATTAATAAAGTTATTATCAAGAAGAAGATCCCACCCAATAATGGGAAAAAGTCTTAAATATCATTGTCAGCAAACACGAGAGTGAAGCCACGGGTGTCAGCTAGTTAAATATAAATTACACTTTCTAGACAAGATGTCTGGGACTAGATTCACCCAATTCCCTGGCGACAGCTTAAACTTTTTATTAGCAAACGCTGTCAAGCTCACGACTTAGTGACATAATTGAGTAGATATCCAATAAACAGGATCACATATCATAAATCATCATCATCATAAGCCCGAAGAAGACATTGTACATGGGTCATACGTAATTCTCTCTCTTGTCGTGTCACTAGTTTCTTTCGAAACAATGTGGTGAAAGGATTTTAAGTGCGCCTCAAGAGGCACCTTTCGAGCACTTGACACATGATATATACATTTTTAGGTCTACGACACATCCCGATTTCCTCACGATGTTTTTCTTCACCGTTTGAGAGAACTAGCATTGTGCACATAAAGGACAGGTTTATTCTGGGTCTGGTCTATGTACCGCACATAGAAATTTGCAAAAAATTGAAGATTACCATTCAAATGCAATATCATTAATATGTGGGATAATATATAGTTGTTATCACTAAATGTTGAACTGCTCGAATTTCTTACTATGTGCACACTTCTAAAGCCGCCATGACAGTCTGTAATTGACGTTTGATATGACGCATTGCATTTTATAATTATTTGACAGTTTTGTTACTTTTTTTGGCGGTAATGACTTTCACTCTCAACGCTTGACTTAAACAACAGTTGTCAAAATGACATTCACGCATGTCAGTTCGCCATATTTTTTGTGCATTGTGTTGTCTCCTTGAAAAAGAAAATCTTGATAAGCAAGAAAACGAAGTAAAAATGAGGCAAATAAGCACATAAAACAGTTACTATATTGCTAAGCGATAATTATATATACTGTACATAGACCAGACCCCGGCTCCATATAATAATGAAACAATGCCTTTTTAACAGAAAAACTCATTGTTGGGTGACCGGTTTCGAACCCACGACCTTAAGATCGGAAGGCGGGGCCACTACCACTAGACCACCAGTGCTCCAAATCTCAGTGGTCATACGTAATGTAATGAGAGATGGCTATAATGACTTTTTGTAAATATCAAACAACCTATCCCATTTTCATTTTGAAGGCCATTGGTTAATGTTGCTGAAAAATGTTTAATTATTAGAAGCACACCTGTTTTTCCAACACTATAGGTTAGTTTGATTAATAATTCACACAAAAACACTACCAAACTATAAAATTACTTATTCTACGTAGCCGAACTAAGTTGTTATTATGTTACCTTTTCGGAATCTACAAGCAACCTTGAAGTTTAAAAAAAAATAAGTAAAATTAAAATATTTTATTTCAGATAATTTAGAAATCCTGTAGAGAATGTCGTGCAGGGACGTCCGTGCAGATCTCATTCCCCCATCACGAATTAGAATTAGATGCACAGGTGAAGTGATAAAACTCTCTTTTTTTATCACTCTCAAGTGAAATAATTATAATTAAGAGACATAAAATAAAATTTCTATAAATATTTTCTTTCTGAATTGACCCCTATGAATAATATCTTAAAATAATTCATCTTATTTTAATGCAAAAGCTCTTCGGCCATCCATTAGCGTCCAAATTCAAAATACAGTAGCTAATATAAATTTCCAAAGTCTGAGAACAACTCGCCTGGCGCAAGTGTAGACAATGTATGAGATAATATTTCAAAACTTTAAAAGCAATATCGGGCCACTCTTTAGGTCCCACAAGAGCTCAAGAACTTTGCCAAATAGAGTGATATTCTAAGTAGTTTATTATAAGTGCGCTGTTTTGAGCAAGTTGTTATTCGCTGAAGTAGTTTTTAAGTAATCCCTATTAATTGGCTGAATAATTTCGCTAACTTGTTGAACTATTAAGAGCTTAATGTTTGCCAAGATGGGTTAGAGTATCAAATCAATCATAGTTTAGGAGCTAAGAGCTTTGCTTCAAAACTTACTCTTCAAAACTATGCTAAGTCAGGTATTACTTACCACAATAATTTTGGAAGGCTACTATAATAATAAATAAACTAGTAGTTCGCCCCGAACTGAGATCTCGTGATGCGACCCGACGAACGCACCTAAACTTTGAGTAGGTGGTAGTCAGAGGCAAGTCCAAACATTATGCTTGGACTTTTTTCTGACTACCGCCTACTAACTTGGTACGGTAACCAAGTTTCAACTCTATTGGCCTATTTATTGAAGAGTTCCGTTGAACAGACCTTGGCTCCATCATCAGACCTGGTCGTTGTCACCATTTTATTAGAACTGAGTACCTCCTTAATATATTTCAAGAAAAAAAAATAAAAAAAAGCAAAGTAACTGGCCGACCAGTAGAAAAACCTTGATGTCAACGAAACTCTTAGAGATGGGAGCTCTTGGGTCGTTGGTTATCTTAATTTAACTTTTTTGTTGTATCTCAAAAACCGAGCGTCCCAGAGAAAAAGTAAAATTGGGTTTGGAATGTCCAAACAAAGCCCTTTCATATGACATGTATCTTGATTTTTTTATGTAACTTTTTTTATTTTTGCGCCCTTAAAAAACCCCATATCTCAAAAACCCTTCATCCGATTTTACTCATATACTTACCAGTAAATTTCTCAAGTACAAGCTATCGACTAATCAAATTTCATGCAGATCGGACCAACGGTTCTAAAGTTGTCGCCAGACAAACATACATACATACATACATAAAATGCCAAATCGCCCAAGTTGAAACTAAGATCTTCGTTCGCTTCGCTCACTCGATCAATAAATATTGGTGGGCACTACACACAGCACTATCTCGCCCCAAACTAAGCCAAAGCTTGTGATATGGGAACCAGATAGCTGATATACTACTTATATACTTTTTTTTTGTAAATACATTCTTATAATATTATATAACACCCAGACAGAGAACAAACATCTATGTTCATCACACAAATGTTTGTTCTCGGTGGGGATCGAACCCACGGCCTACGGCACAGAAGGCAGAGCTACTACCAACTGAGCTGTGAAGGCTGTCGATAATGGTACGGTCATTTCGTATATTCAGCGTACATTCTATTCTATAGTCAAATACATAAAAAAACTCGGAATAAAGTATAAAAATTAAATAAAAATTGTCAAGTTATATCTTTTTAAGATTAGTAGAGCTCTTTGTGATGATGGGCTCGTCCGGGAAAGTACTACCACCACGCCTTTTTCTGTCGCCAAGCAACGTTGCTGCCTTTTGGTTTGAAGAGTGTGGGTGCTGGTGTAATTACAGGCACATGAGGCTTAACCTGTATGTCTTAATGTATGCTTAACCTGTATGCCTCAAATTGATGGACGCAATGCAGTTTAACGTAGGGCACGTTCGTACACGAGCGGTACTTACGAGTCAGTGCTTTGTTATAGGTGATGGTTACCACTTAACATCGGTTTGTTGGGGCATCAGCTTATTCCATCAGCTAGTTGTATAAAACCTCCGAGAAAAACCAGACAAGACAAACGGGATACCAGTGTTACGAAAATGTTGCTGTTGTTATAGAATGTGAACATGCTAGCATGCTATCGATGCTTCACGTTATTTCTAGAACTTTCGAACAATATTGAGGCAAGACCCAAGCTAAAACTTCCAGGTCCATTGTGATAAATGACAAACTTTGCTCGCTCTACTTATTTAGCGGACACTCTAAATATCCGCTGCTCTAATAATGCAGTCATTTTATCGAAAAATGTGATCGCTAGGTCCTTGTTATTTCTATTCGTGCATTTTGAGAGAATTTCTTCGAGTGGCTGTTGGAGAGCCGAATTTTTAGTTGGTACTTTGGTGTATAGTACACCTTTATGCTATGTAAGTAGCTTTTAATGACCTTGTAGATACTCGTAGTATTTCATTTCTCTGTCCGCTTATATTAGTTTTTAAAGATTTAATTCTGTTACTAACTAATTCAATCATTTTTATGTGAAATAAATGAATTGAAAATTATGACTCTGATACCCTGCCTGTTTGAAAATTAACTAATAGTTTTGTCGTTTGGCCAAATCTTCCAGAACTTCCAGATACGACCTGCTTTGAGTTGCAACCTCCTTCCATCTTCTCAAAACTGCCTCTTATCTCAGCTAGTCCGTAAAATATGCATAGCCGGTGTAACTAGGACAACTTGGCGAATTTTAGCCGAAAGGTGCACTCGTAAACAAACTTGTGGGAAGTTTTAATTGCAGTAGATTGCAACGGCGGCACACGCTTGTGTGCTGACACGTACATGCATCCTTTTGTGGTTTTCTGAGTAGGATTTGGGTTATGCTGATTCTACTGCTTCTCATAAGTATATAAGCTTAGGGGATATCTTTACCTGTATGATGCTATCGAATTCGATACAAGACAAGTGTTTGGATTGAAGAAGTTTTAATGATTTTGCTGCGTTGTTTTTTTTTTAACGCAGACTGATGAACTCGCGTATTACAAATATTTTAGAAATATGAAATATTAAAGAAAGTTGTGAAAAATTGCAATCAACCAAGTTCCAGAGATAATTGATACAAAGCTTTAGTAAAAATTATATTTTGATCTATACAAGTTTTGTAAGTTATTGATTAAAACACTGGCTTTCAGATAATCTTAATACCTTCCTCAATACCTTAACTGGTGCTCAACGCTTTACCTATTGCTATGAACAAGCTCCTGTGCCATCCAAACCTGCCATTCAAAAATGCAGTCTGTTTCAATAGCTTTTAATTTCAAGTTCGCAAAGCAACAACGTACTAATGTCACTTCGTGGAGTGTTCTTAGTTGAAGAGGTTTCCTGTGTTCCGTACTTACACCGAGTGGAACTATGAGCACTTGCAATACGAAAGTAGTAAGAGTACCAAATCATCATGGTAATTAGAGTAAAGTACGTCTTGAGCGGAACTGAGAGAATCTGGATAGCAAAATGTATTAATACGTTATTCTATATGTATGTTATTCATATTCATGAAAAAAAATCATGAAAAAAAAGCTAAATGTATTCATTTGTCATGTAAACTATGTCATTAGTATTCATGAAAAAAAAAAATTGAAACAGGCTCACTACTTTTATCGCCAGGCACCAGGTAGTTTTTTATAGCTCATGGAACAAGCACCTATAACGAAGCATTGCCTCGTAAGTAACGCACGATAGGGACGTGCTCTACGATGCACTGCCCTGCGTCCATTAACTTGAGGCATACAGATGTTAAGCCTGTAATTACACCGGCAACCACACTCTTCAAACCGAAACACAGCAACGCTGATTAGCGGCACAAAAAGTGTGGTGATAGTACTTCCTCGGACGAGCCCTTCACAAAGAGCTACTAATTTTAAAATTATGTAACTGTTTTTATTTATTAAATCTACTTTTGCTTAGTTCTGAGCAGAATGGCTATGTTATTTTCATTAAAACACTACAGCTTTTCAGAAACAAAAAAAATCCATATTTACTGTAACGTAATATTTGATTTATATATAAATATAAATATTAGATCTTATATTACCCAGTTATGATGAGGTTTTTGTATTCCTGTAGGTATTTTTAGCAGAAAAATACTTTAACTATACCTTAACTTCAATCTCAAAACACAACATTTACATTTTCTTAGCTTTCCTCTAAGGACTTACTTAGACGTGCATTTAACTCTTTTTATATACTACTTCAAAAACAAGCAATTAAGATATGTGGGATTGTTCGTATAGAAAGAAAGAACTGTGATGTGGTTGTTCATATAGTGTTTTTCTATTATTTATATATAGGTTTGTAAGGTATTTTTTTTTACTTTGACTTCTTCATTTCATTCCAACCTTTTTCTTTATTTAGCTAACTTAAATTTATTAAACTCTCTCTTCTTAATCCTTTCTTTCAATAGTTGTTTTATGAAGATGTCACTTGGAAGAGAATCCCACACATTACTCCTCTCCCCACCCTTTTCCTTCCCGCTTTTGATCTGAGCAAAGTTTTGTAAATTTGATGATGCATGGTCAAATTGTTATAATCTTTAAACTTTTGTAGTTCGACAGTGATGTATCTGAATGATGCTTTAGCTTACCTAAGAGTACCTCTCGGCTTCCTGACGTTAAAATGTATAAAATCTTTAAACTCGATATTGGCATTTGCGGTTCGATTTATGCGAAGCTTGCATGACGGGAATTATAATGAAGCTCACGTTAAAATGCACATTTTTCAATGATTTTATTACGGTGTGAGAGAAGTTGGCGTATAATGGTATTGATTTATTTGTACGGAAGATTTATCGGGGATTTAGTGGAATGGTTATGGGAAAGTAAATGTGACGGTCACGTAGTAGATTTACTGTTCTGATAGTGAATATTTCCGAATTATGCAGATTGGGGAGGTGTGGTCATATATAACTATGAAGTATTTAGGGATAAATTGTAGTTGTTGAAATTGTTAAAACATAGTGTTTCAAAAACAATGCAATTTTATTGGCTTTATAATAATTACAGAAACTGTTATTATAGGATTTTTTTTAATGCAACTAGCTCATGGAAAAAGCAGATGGCCCACCTAATGTTAAGTGATAACCATCACTTATAAACAAAGCATTGCCTCGTAAGTCACGCACCATAAGAACGTGCCCTACGATGCACTGCCCTGCGTCCATCAGCTTGAGGCATACAGATGTTAAGCCTCATGTGCCTGTAATTACACTGGAAACCACACTCTTCAAACCGTAACACAGCGTTGCTGCTTGGCGGCAGAAAAAGGCGTGGTGGTAGTACTTCCCCGGACGAGGCCTTCACAAAGAGCTCTACTACTCTTCTAAAAAAGTGTGGTGAAAGGATTTTAAGTGCGCCTCAAGAGGCTATTTTCGAGCACTTGACCCAATATGTTCTACCTAGAACTTTTTAGGTTCTACGACATGTCGGTTTCCTCACGATGTTTTCCTTCACAGTTTGAGAGTACTGGCAATTGTGCACATACATTTTTGAACAGAAAAACTCATTGGTGCACGACCGGTTTCGAACCCACCTTAGGATCGGAAGGCTAGACTACTACTACCGCTACCACTAGACCACCACTGCTCTTCTAATAATTTATTATAATTAGTCTTTATGCTAGTCCTGGAAACAAACTATATTTGTTTTAGGTCAGTTTTTGGATCCATTGAAAATCATTGAGCCACATACATAACAAACATACTAACATCAAAACCATCGCATTATGATTTGGATAAGATGAGATTTCTTAACAAGAACTTGACTGTCGCAATACAATTATTGTTATAGTTCCTGCCTTAAAATCTGCTTAAGCAATTATAATTAACATTTCCACAGCGCAATCCAATAACAGACCCACGCAAACATGTCAAATAATTGATTTACTTGCTTGTTTTAACGATAATGCAATAAATACCAAAACTTCATGTTTGGCAGGTAGTTTTGTCAGTTTATTCCGACAGTTTGTACTTTATTATGATTTATTAGATATATTTATTTTTATTTTTCAATAAGAAAGTGATGAAACATAGGCAACAACTTGACAGCCTTCACAGCTCAGTTGGTAGTAGCTCTGCCTTCTGTGCCGTAGGCCGTGGGTTCGATCCCCACTGAGAACAAACATTTGTGTGATGAACATAGATGTTTGTTCTCTGTCTGGGTGTTATATAATATTATAAGTATGTATTTACAAAAAAAAAGTATATAAGTAGTATATCAGCTATCTGGTTCCCATATCACAAGCGTTAGCTTAGTTTGGGGCGAGATAGTGCTGTGTGGAATGTCCACCAATATTTATTTAATTTATTTATTTTTTAACTAAAAAACTACGCTGCTTCAAATACAAAACCTACACAGGTATATTATATTTATTAGTTTGAAGCGTAGCGTGTGCTGTCTTATAAATTTGATTATGTTTACCTTTTTCTGTATGCCTACGCCTCACTAAACTTCAATATTGTAATAAATTACTTTGTAAAAGCATCATACAAAAGAACGGTAGGAACCAAGCCGTAAGTTTTTTGCCTGTTCTTAGGCTTTGGTCGCGTGGAACTGGCACCTAGAGCTTTAAGACGTTTCAAAGTGATCCTTGTGATTTAATTGAATAAATACCTTTTGACTTTGACTTTGACTATAAATCTAATCTATCACTCAAAATTAGCATCAATGAAATAAAAACTATCGCTTGTTGTAGTATCAGTATCAGTATATTTAAAACAAAACACCATCAAATTCTTCGTAATTTTGTCACACTCCCACTTCTGTTTATGAAGCTAGACAAGACTAAGGAATCCCTATTGTACGTTCCTCACTATTCCAGCAAGTCCTACAGTTTGCGACAAATGCAAGAGGCTTGTACCGGTAACCGCTCCAGTTCTCAGGCTTTGTCGCCGGGACCTCTTTGTGAGTTGACTCTATCTGGATCACACACCGCTACCGAAGTTGTGCCGCAAGTTAAACGCTGTAACGAGATTTGCTGGCAGAGGGAAAAAAGGTACGGAATAGTTATACTTTTACTGCAATATGCATACCTACTCACACATACATAATATATTTGCGCTTTGCCTGAAATTGTATGTTGCGGACATCTAAAGAGTGGAAGTCTTTACCGGCGTCTGTTGATCCAAACATCTATAACTTGGATGCTTCTAAGAGAAAAGTGAACAGGTGTCATTATGGTAAGCATGCTAAAACATTAACACTTAATATCGGGTGAGATTGTAGTCGAACGCAAGCCTACCTCTATAAGTTGTAAAAGAAACCCGGTATAGGAATAAACTTACTAGAAATGTTTATTGTTAAGGTTTACGTGCAAGAAAAAAAGCTATAGTATACAGGATGCCTAAAAAAATAGTGATAAGTGGAGATCCAGAGATAGAGCACTACTGGGGTACCCGAATCACCTCCATGTATGTTCCACGATTTTTCATAGTTTTCGAGTTATGAATTTTTTATGTTACGTTTTGAGTTATGAGTTGGTGGTTCTTTTGTTACATAATTTATCGCTACAGCTTGCATCTAAGCCATAGTACAGCGAGTACCGCTTACGCCGGAGTAAAATTGTACGCCGACCTTGCTTTCTAATAGCACACCAATAGACCGAACTATATAATTTTAATGAGCCAATAATACCCAAGGTTTTGCATTCGATCATCATGATAAATAGGTATGCGAGCTACATTTCTAATTACCGAGTTCGACTACTACTGGATAAGATCTCGTTTCGCTTTTGTCATTTATCTCTTAGTCTATTTGTTTTTATCGAGATCATTGCGTAAGAGATACCTTTGTTTGTGAATGCAGGTCCAATTAAGGAGTTTGGTAATGTGGCAAGTTTGCCTCTTGAAACGCTGTTTCCGTACCTGACAATGTAATGTATTCTTTACTTTGTGAAGCGTCTAAAACTCGTTTACGGGATAGTTAGCGTTTGTTGATTTTTGAAGAGTTTATCATTAAAGAACCGCTCAAAAGACACCATGCTTGATATTTTAGAAAGAAAGAAAGTAAAATATTGACTTAGACAAAAAAAACAGATGGTACTTGGCAGGTACCTACATGATCTGACCTACCTTATCTAAATCAAAATTTAATCGTATTCGAGAGCACTGATCCTACGATCCTCAGGTTCTGGGTTTGAAACCAATGCGTTTTTCTGTTCAAAAATGTATGTGCACAATGCCAGTAGGTACTCTCAAACGGCGAAGGAAAACATCGTGAGGAAACCGGCATGTCGTAGAACCTAAAAAGTTCTATAACATGTGTCAAGTGCTCGAAAGGAGCCTCTTGAGGCGCATTTAAAATCCTTTCACCACACTGTTTCGAAAGAAACTAGTGACACACCAAGAGAGAGATATCGTATTGGTTGGTGATTTAAAAAGCAATAACAGTAAATTTATTTTTAGTTGTTTTTGTATTAAATCTTGGCTTAAACTAACCATTTTCAAGTAGGTAGTAGGTTGTATTATGTATATGTACTAAAATGGTATCGAACATGGTATTTACACAAGTTTGATATTAAATTTCTTAAATATAGTTTTGATTTATTTATCGACCCACTTCTAAATAATAATTAATTAAATACCAATCTCAATACCAATCAATCAAGTATTGGAAATAATATTATTACCTTAGGTCTGAACAAGTCTGAACTGTCACTGATATTATAATTAAACTATAATAATTCTTTGTTGAGCAAGAGTGACCTTAAAACCCGAGCACTAAGATTTGATTCAGCATATTCAGACCACTTTCTAAAGTCGAGCGTACATTCCTGGAATTCTATCTTATTGTCAGAGACTGGTATTTGGGGGGTTAAGTCCTTGCCCTACTTCTTCTTCTTCTTATCGTGTCACTAGTTTCTTTCGAAACAGTGTGGTGAAAGGATTTTAAGTTCGCCTCAAGAGGCTTCTTTCGAGCTCTTGACACATGTTATAGAACTTTTAGGTTCTATGGCATGCCGGTTTCCTCACGATGTTTCCCTTCACCGTTTGAGAGTACTGGCATTGTGCACATAAATTTTTGAACAGAAAAACTCATTGGTGCACGACCGGTTTTGAATCCTCGACGTGGATCGGAAAGCGGGGCTGCTACCACTAGACCACCAGTGCTCTTAGGCATGATGAAGCAAAATATCGGTAAAAATTATTTAAAAGTGATCAAAAACTACAATATGTTTACTTGACAAAATGATATAGGTACTATAAGCCGGTTTTAGTGGATAGTTGGCATCACTATACTGGAAGGACAGAGGGGGCATCCCAAATGGCGGGATAGAGAAGCAACATGGCAGATAGCGGGAGAAAGTAATAATACTGTCAATAAACCTATGAATTAATGAAGAGCTGTATACATTGGATATAAGTCAGTTCTAACAGTACGCAGAGGCTTAGGGCCGGTTTCTCCATGCTCTGTTAGTTACTAATCAAGGATTAAAAGGCCGTTAAATCTAACCTTATATGTCAAACGCGTGACTAATAGAGCATGGTGAAACCGGCCCTTAACATCTGTATGACTAAGGGCCGGTTTAAGATTTAACGGTCTTTTAATCCTTGATTAGTAACTAACAGAACATGGTGAAACCGGCCCTCAAGTTGATAAACGCAGGGCAGAGTATCGTAGGGCACGTTCCTATCGTGCGTGAAGGCAATGCTTTGTTATAGGTGATGTACTTAACATCAGGTGGTGATGTAATTAACATCTGCTTGTTGGCTCGTTCACCATCCCTAAATATACTGATTATTTTAAATTCTAAATTAAAATAACAGCCTTCACGGCTCCGTTGGTATTAGCTCTGCCTTCTGCGCCGTAGGCCGTGGGTTCGATCCCCACCAAGAATAAACATTTGTGTGATGAACATTGATGTTTGTTCTCTGTCAGGGTGTTATATAATATTATAAGTATTTATTTACAAAAAAAAGTATATATGTATTATAACTGGTCCCCATATCACAAGCTTTGGCTTAGTTTGGGGCGAGATAGTGTTGTGTGGAATGTCCACCAATATTTATTTATTTTATTTATAATTCAAATAATATTTTGCATTTTTGTATAAACAAATCTGGTGAGTACTATAACAAAATTGTTCAGACAATATTAGTCACCATTGATATAATTATACTCTTACAATTTTGCACACACACGAATACCTACGCTTCAGGCTATCCACTGCTCGCTTTTATATCCTTGTGATAAGCGCCATTTTTCATTGGCTTTGTGTAAGACACACAGGGGCAACGTGCTGGCACAACCTTTTTTGTATTTTAATTTTGTGATCTACTGTGTTTTTTCTTTTTATATGTAGGTATAGTTCCCATATAGTTATATTTAGTTATTTATGTTCTTTTAAATTTTTTGTTTTTATCTGTGTCAGTCGTTTACTATGTGTATGTTTTTTTGTGTGTTAAATAAAAATTCATTCATTCATTCGTAAGTTGATCTGTATCCGTGTGTATACATGACGATAGATCAGTCAAAGTTTTTACGCTAGATCCAATATTGAAGTGCATAATTATTATAATTGTTTCAAAGTGCTGCTATTTCCAAGTTATCTCTGTATCACATCTGAATATTAGTCAGTTTATGGTGTAATTTCTCGGAATTGCTCTAAGTTGAATATCATTAAGCTTATTACACTTTTTGCCTCAAGCTTAAGTGAGGATAATAAAAGTGACTCATTCTGTTTGAGACATCAAACAATTTTATAATTACGTCTATGAGTAACTAGGTAGGTATTTTTTATGAAAATCACAGTTATAATGTTTGCCTAAATTATATTAGTCTTTATGCTCAAAAGCTACTCAATATATTATATTATATTAATTATGCTTATGGTAGGTACATACATAGTTGTCAGTAGTAAATAGATATCACATGGACTCTGCATTAGGGTATACAAGAAAGTCGGGTGAATCTACTTTTATTTTTGTAGTAGTACTAGAGATACAAAGGTGTATAATTTGTACTACCAATTGAACTTCATTAGAACTACTGACACAGAGGCCTTTCACGCTCAGATATTTTGCTATGTAAATTACATTACTTCCTTTTGGCTGACATTATTCATTTATAATCGTTAAAATACAACCTACTTGAACAAAACAAACTAATATGATACTATACATTAGTATTTTCTCATGTTTTCCATTAATATCTGTGAGTATAATATTGACGCGTGAAGAGCTATTATAATCACTTTTAAACACACACATCACTAATTAGTTGTTGTTTTCACTGTTTGGATAACTAGTGATGTGTTATTTCTAACTCCTTTTTTTTCGGACAAATCGTTTTTTGATTGTTCACAGTTCTGTAGATTGGTGTCATTCACAATGTGTCTAAAACACTGATACCTACTTCAGATGTGTATTAATAAATTATACAATAATTATTAAAAAAAAATAGACACACGAGTAAAAATACAACGAAAGACGAGGTAGCATGGTTTTAAGACTTTAGCCTTATCCTAGAGGTGCGAAAAAAATGCACTTATATTTGAGCATGCTTTTGGTAAAAATACGGTTTGGTAAAACCTGTAGTTATGTTTGGCATTATCGTTTAAGATTTGCACAACTGGCCGCCACCAAACTTCCCAGCTGAACTTCCCAGTGACCACAGAAATGCAAAATGTTTTCTAGCAGCGCCCTGTCATTGATTTATGCGTCTTCTTTCATATCGTATCAAGTTTCACCGTAATACTAGTACCTACAAACTAAGTATGTCTGCGTCTGGCGTACATGTCGTCTCGCAATTTATGGATTGGGCCTTTTGTTGGCTGTCCGCAATATATTGACGTCAGATTCGAAATGTGTGGTGTAATGGATGACCATTGACTATGGCGTTTAGGTGTATGTCACTGTCAATGTCAGAGTTTTAGGGATTGCTAAAATCGTCATGTTCTCACAAACCTCTGATGGAGGCAAACTATGAGGGTTATAAATAAATAAAATAAATATTGGTGGACTTTCCATACAACACTATCTAGACCCAAACTAAGCCAAAGCTTGTAATATGGGAACCAGATATGTACCTGATACATTTATACTTTTTTTTTGTAAATACATACTTATAAGTTATATAACACCCAGACAGAGAACAAACATCCATGTTCATCACACAAATGTTTGTTCTCAGTGGGGATCGAACCCAGGCCTACGGTGCAAAAGGCAGAGCTACTACTACCAACTGAGCTGTAAAGGCTGTTTAAATGAAAACTAGGACAATATAAAGAAGTAGTCTAGTAGACAACTATCTTCACGCCAAGACGAGAAAGGACAAGGCACACAAATATCTTGGCCAGCAAAACAGCCCGAAAGAGCCGCCTGCAAGGCATCAAATGGCTGAAACCCAGGAATCGTAGTCCCTGCGAGTAGAAGCCAAGGCGATGGGTGACACACCTGAAGCCCTCACCTGCAACTCCCACAATAGGAGCGAGGGGTAGAAGACCGGATTGATTGATTGATTACATCCTCATCAATCTAAATAAGACCGTCAAGGAGTGGAACTCATCGTCGTTGTCTGTTTTTCCTGGGCCTCGACAAAAAAAAAGTGAATAGGTGTCTTCTAGACTATTCGGATCCATTAGCAGTGGCGAAGGGCTTGCAACCTGCTACACATATGGAGTACCAACTGCTGCTAAATGTACATATTATTACAAAAATGAAATATTTTTATGTAACTCAAAACACCCAGGTGATTTACTCCAGGTGAATTATGTCTACCGAGTGAATTAGACGTTCTTAGATCTGATGGGATAATATACCGTGCCTGGGGATCCAGGTCGTTAAGATTTTTCTGTTTTCATGTTACTGGTGCATATAATAAACATTTTCGACTTTGCCAGTAACATAGGATGGCCAATGACATGCGGTGATAACCACGGTTCGTGGTTGGTGTTTGACGAGCAGTCGATGGGCGATCAGGGACTTTTATATCGAAAGGTTTTATAGATGCCAAAATGGTGAACTTAAAATTATTATAATGACGACAACGTAAAAAACCGCCGTGGCAGAAACCGAACCAGCTGCTATTCCATTCATTTTTAGGGTTCCGTACCCAAAGGGTAAAACGGGACCCTATTACTAAGACTCCGTCCGCCTGTCTGTCTGTTTGTCTGTCTGTCCGTCTGTCACCAGGCTGTATCTTATGAACCGTGATAGTTAGACAGTTGAAACTTTCACAGATGATGTATTTCTATAAAACAGAATAAAATAAATATTTAAGGGGGCTCCCATACAACAAACGTAATTTTTTTGCCGTTTTTATAGATAATAGTACGAAGCCTTTCGTGCGCGAGTCCGACTCGTACTTGGCCGGTTTAATTAATTTACTGTTTTAAAAATAAAATAAAAAAAGCGGACACATGGATACGCATCAGGCTATAGGCTCACTGCTCGCTTTTATGTCCTTGTAAGTAGTAGGTAAGCGTCATTTTCTTTTGGCTTAGTGTAGTTTTATCTGTATCTACAGAACATAAATATATGTAGCGTTGACGATAATTATCACAGAAAAAAGTACAATGTCATGTATACAACTAAACATACATAATATTTTATTGTAACAAAATTGACAATATTCTCTTTAACCACAGAGAAAAGAAGGCATTGCCCATTTATATTTATTCGAATAGAATATAAAATTCAATTTGAATAGTAATATTAAATCCAATACTTGGAACCTTTCCCAACAGTTACTATCGACACGAATGCGCGTCTAAATCTCACAAACAAGATAGACATAGACTCTATTACAAGTATTTACACCACATAAATCCAATAAGCTAAGCCAACAATAGTTACATTCGACTAGCATTTCTACGTGATAACTGTCAGACAAGTTGGGCTCGAACGCATTGAGCGGTGGTCGCGGCGACCGGCGGGGCACGGCGGCGCGACTTGCCTAGGCTAGAATAGTATATTGGTAGGATTACCTAGAAGTAATTAAGTTATATAATGGCCTGAAACAAGCACTGGTGATTGTGATGATAAGCTGTTTGGATCAAACTGACTTTTTTTTTATTTATTTAGTATCCAAATCATATTTTTCCTAAACTACTTGGTTAATTGCGATATTTCATAAATATGTACAGTGATTTTATATTTTTCAAAATGTTCAAATATGCGGGCGAGAAGTACATTATCAGTTGTCAAAGTCAAAAGGTATTTATACAATAAAATCACAAGGATCACTTTGAAACGTCTTAAAGATAGGTCACTCTAGGTGCCAGTTCTACTCGACCAAAGCCTAGAAGAAAAGGCAACAAACTTACGGCTTGGTTCCTACCGTTCTTTTGTATAATCCTTGTTACAATCATCATCATGTCATCGCCTTAAGGTCATTTTATTACAGTTTGTCTCTGGTCGCCGCGGCCAGGTCTCATAATGTGTTTGTGTCCTTATTTGAGCCATGAGCCACAATGCCATAAATTCAGGCCTTAGTAGAAACACATTTTAGTTCTCAAAGGTATCTGATGCTTTGTACCGTCATGTGGGCGTGCCCGATCGGATAGTACTTAAAAAGTAACGGTCTTAAAATGTCGTTTAATTTATTTAATAGGGCATTATCTATTTTCATAACGTTATTTCGAGGAAGGTACATGCTTACTAGCTTTTTTCTGTTTAATAAAAGCCTAGAGCAATTGAATAGCTTTGATAAATTAAGATAGAAAGTGAAGGAGGTAAAATCAGTGTTCCTATTAAAAAAAACTCACCTACATCAATTATTGTTAGATTATTGAACTATTTAGATGTCCAAAGAATCAAAATCTATAAAGATACCTAAAGCACTAGTTAGAGACACGTTCAGTCAATATATTGGCGCCTTTCAAATTTTTCAGTATAGTTAAGTATTCAATGTGACAGGTTCAAAATCAAAATCAAAACGGTCTTTATTCAGTACAATCACAAGGATCACTTTGAAAGCTTTGGTTGTAAGCTCTTCACGCTGTCACTACACATTATGACAGATATTGACAGCCTTCACAGCTCAGTTGGTAGTAGCTCGGCCTTCTGTGCCGTAGGCCGTGGGTTCAATCCCCACCGAGAACAAACATTTGTGTGATGAACATAGATGTTTGTTCTCTGTCTGGGTGTTATATAATATTATAAGTTTTTATTTACAAAAAAATAGTATTTAAGTAGTATATCAGCTATCTGGTTCCCATATCACAAGCTTTGGCTTAGTTTGGGGCGAGATAGTGCTGTGTGGAATGTCCACCAATATTTATTATATTATATTTATATTATTATTATGAAATAGTGTAAATTTGCAACCTGTCACCTATATACATAGGAACTTTGTATTATAAAACAAAAATGTGCCAATATTTGGACGTACCAACTCACACCTTAGAATCCTCAAAGAATCTTCAGTAGAAATGTGTTACTAAGAAATCTACCATGCCTGGGCATAAAAATTGTGAGGATTTTTTAATTTAACTAAAGAGGGTAGTAATTCAAAGAACCGACTACGGACTAGAGTTCAAAAGTGATCCTTTCAACAGAATAAACATCTCTTAGACTACACGAGCAATGAAGTTGTAACTCAATCTAACTTCTAAAAGATTCCGGAGCTGATTAGAAGCACAGCTTATAGTTACATATCTGGTTTAATGCATACATTACACAACCATGCACATAAACAAAATTATAATGATTGAGTGACATCCCTCACAGCACCATCCAGCCCCAAACTAAGCAAGACTTTTACTACGGGCACTAGATAGCTAATATAATACCTATATTTTTTGTAACTATATACTAAGTCTATACTATATACACTTACTTATAATATTTATGGATGAGAAAATTCTTTATTGCACAAAAGGAAGTACATAAGCAAACTTAATGCTAGTTAGCATTTTCTTCCAATTAACCTGTGTGTAATGTGGAGTGGTGGGTATTATAACCCCCTCAAGAAACAAATATATTCATTGCACAAATATTTTTTCTTGGTGGGGATTGAATCCACGACCTACAGCGCAGAAGACGGAGCTACTACCAACTGAGCTGTTAATGCTGTCAAAAGTGAGTTGTGTATTGAAATCTTGTGATAATTTCGATAAAATAAGACAAAAGAGTACCAGCTACTATCTTTAAGCTAATTTAAGAGCTTAGGGTAAATGTATACGCAAAGTTATATGGCAGCAACAAGTTTGTGCAAATATTCAAATGTTCGAATCGACATTTTGGAGAAGTTTAAATTCCTCCTAACACCAAAACAGTACTTATTTAGTCTCTAGGCCATAGCTGCAGATATCTTTGCTGGAATCATGCCTTTCTATTATTTTGTCATGTTCTTGCCATTTTAATAGTAGTGAATTGTTTATTGTATCTTTAATCGAGTTAGAGCGGATTCGACCAATTCAGAAAAGTACTGTTCTTGAGATAATAGTACATTGTTACCCTAGGGGTGAAAGTAACTTATTTAGTCCCGTGACGGGGTTCGGTGCCCGAGCGTAGCGAGGCGCCAATAGTTCGAGGTTTAAAATTCATTTAGGGCTCCCACACATAACTGCGAATTCGCATCGCATCGCAAATATGACGTCACCAAGTGAATTGAAAGTGTGATGTTATATCGCAGATATTTGCAGTTATGTGTGGGAGCCCTTAATTGTAGAAAAATCGAAAAAAATATTTTTTTATAGTAAAAATAATATTTGTAGACACAGGACAGGCTAGATAGTGCATCTAGCCCCAAACTAAGCAAAACTAGTAAGTTTACAGTTAATTGATAAACAATGCCAATATATAGAAATATAATTCAATAGTAATTAATTGTATTATACTCGAATTACGAAACAATAATACAAATAGTATCCTTGTCAATCAAGAAACGACACCTGCAAACGCCGATAAATAAAACTTTATCCGGCATGATCTAACTGTGACAGTTTCGATTCGATCGATTTGAATTCGAAGGTATCTCTTGCGCAACTTGAATGACACATTTTTAATAGAGCAATGTTGCGACACGACTATGCGTTCAAGCAAGACAGTAGACATTTCTTAGATAAGCAGCCAGCTGTGATTTTTTTACGTCATGTTCTGTTCAGTTTTGTATCGTTTCTAAGCAAAGACCTTCAAACTCAAATCCAAAAAAGTCACGGAGAAATAGTTAATTAAAATATTGTTTGTACAAAAAAATAAAATCCTTCCGAATCAAATAGTGTTGTTTCTTAAATAACCAAAATTGTTGTGAGAAACGAAACTGATTAATGTGAGGGGTAAGCAAGCAAGACTCTTGTAAGCCTTAATTTGTAATTCAGAAACTATTAAGCCTTCTGAACTTGGCTTACAAATCAATCATATAAACAAGATGAAGCAGCACTCTTCATGTTTATTATTAAAATAAAAAATAGTAATATAAATAAAAAGATCAGACATTCATTCAAAAATTTACTATAAATAGGTATTGTATAAGTAGTCCAATTCCAAACTAAAACGATTTCCAAACAAAAATGCTTAATAAGTAGGTATGACGTAAGAATGTCGATCACTTGCTCCCATTCTAAGATAGTTCGTATAGGATTACGTGCCGTTGACATTTTGTTTCTATACATTTGCATAAATAGATGTCGTATTGAAATGCTTTAAAGGTAATCGAAAGGTTGACCGTGACTGGAAGATTTGTTGCTACTTACAACATTGGTTTCTGATACAACATACAGGTTAGAATCTATAAATAAAAATAAAACATCTAATTAGTCTTTATGCCGACACTACAACTACCAATATTTCAATATTTATTATCCTAAGAGTAGTAAAACTTTTTGGAAAGGGCTCGTCCGGGGAAGAACTACCACCAATTTTTCTGCCGCCTAGCAGAAATGCTGTTTCGGTTTGTCGGTAAAATTTCAGGCACTGAGGCCTAACAACTGTCATAAGGCGAACACAAGAGCTAATGTGACTCTCGCTCGCATGTTTCGAGATGTTGAAAGATGTAAAATCACTAAACTGATTTTCGAAAAATCACGATCAACCATTTTGTGTGCAATCACATTGCACACAGTTTAGTAAAAAATCATTTTGATCGATACATATATACATATCTACTCAAAAGTTTGCTTTAAGTACTAGTTTTCGTACATAAGCAAACTTTTAAGTAGGAAAACGTGCAAAAAAGAACATCGTAGGGCACGGTCCGACCGTGCGTTTCTTAAGAGTCAAATCTTTGCTCAAGGTGATGGTTACTACTTAACATCAAGTGGGCCATCTGCTACTTCCATCAGCAAGTTTTTGGTGAAGTATTATAAGGTACCTATTCTATATTCAATGTATTATAATATTATTATTATATTTTTTCTTAATCTTACAGTTAAGCTACAAAACAGCCCGAAGTGTACCACAATTCCGGAAGTAGACCCTGGAACAACAAGCGTTATGCAAATCGCTCATAACTTTAACGTCTATTATAGAACTTTTCATTGATTGCTTAAGCCGAGCTTGGTTAAGTTTGGACGAGGTGCTATGAATTTGTCAAGCTGTCTTCAGCCGTCTTAGATCATGAGATGAGCGTGGAGCGAGAGCGACAAGGAATTAAAACGAGTTTATGGGATTGCTTAGCGTGTGCTGTCTTATAAATTTGATTATGTTTACCTTTTTCTGTATGCCTACGCCTCACTAAACTTCAATAATATATTATATTATTACATTGTAAAAGGATCATACAAAAGAACGGTAGGAACCAAGCCGTAAGTTTGTTGCCTGTTCTTCTAGGCTTTGGTCGCGTGGAACTGGCACCTAGAGTCACCTAGCTTTAAGACGTTTCAAAGTGATCCTTGTGATTTTATTGAATAAATACATTTTGACTTTGACTTTGACTTATGGCTTTTTTTTAACCAGTACCGTAAAAATGTAGGTTTATTTCGTTAAGGTATTATCCTTACCTACTGGTTATACTGATATTAAAGGTTGCTAGAATCTATCGTTATGACATCATACTTAAGGCAGTCGTCATAAAGCAACAGCATCCCTCTGCGTTCACTATACAGTCCACCTGCTAAGCGTGGAAAATAGTAATCTCCTCAATGAATACTTAATATACCTGTACAGTATAGCAGTGGACACTGTACGGCTTAGATGATAATAATGGTCAGCATTTGATGGTTATATCCAACTTGCTAGTGATTATTGAACGTTCTTATCGTTTTCCTTTCTGCTACCAACATTGCTCATTATTCAAGCCGCTTCCGCTTATCGCTCTGCTTGTTCATAACTTTTGCTAGGGTCTATGAATTGTAAGCAAGTGGAACTTTACCGGCAGGACTTTCTCGGTTCGCTGTAGTTTTAGCAATAAAGTCTGGCTTTGTAAGAATCTTAATGTATTTTGGTTAAAAATTTAATGAGTTTTGTTTTAACTAGCTTCCGCTTGCATAACTAGCCTGCGGATTTGGTCTCGCAAACCCCAGATAGAAAGAAACGTACATATACTATTAGTAGCATAGTAGGTATTATTCCAAGTTCCATGCCGTTACGGCGCGTGACTGAGTCACAGACATCCAAAATATTTAAATACCTAATCTAAACATTCGCATCCATAATTTGTAGAATGACAGTAGCTTAAGACACAGTAAAATTTATCTTCTGTGCCTAAGACATGAGCAGTTAGCAGTAGTATTTAAAGGTTAGTTTTTGTAATTCTTGACACTTCTGCAAATAGGTATTAATTTTTCAGCAATACATACTCAGATCCCTCTCTAGGTTTCCATAATAACCGATTTTTCGAGGGCTGCATCCCACAGCTCCCAGGAACCTGACCTAAACCGAACCAAAAATACGTAATCCACTCGGAAAAGGACCTCGCTTATGTACGAAAACTAGTATAGCAAACTTTTGAGTAGGAAAACATGTATCGATCAAAATGATTTTTTTACTAAAATGTGTGCATTGTAAACACAAAATGGTTGATTGCGATTTTTCGAAAATGAGTTTAGTGATTTTATATCTTTCAACATGTCGAAACGTGCGAGCGAGAGTCACATTAGCTCTTGTATTCACCATCAAATCCTTTCACCACACTGTTCCGGAAAAACTGGTGACAAGACAAGAAGAAAAAGTGAGCGCATCTCAGAATGGACACTGCCGTGAAAACGATACCATTTCTTAGATATGTGATACTTTAGAAATAAACATTTCTGGAACTACCTACATAAAATGTCAGCGGGATACGAAATACCATAAAGCATACTAAGCCGGCGACATACTGACTCAAAGGTTTAAACAGTTTTCTGTCCACAAAAAACTCATAAACCAAAACATAACAATAATTCTGCTTAGTCTCATTCCCCACGGGGTCAGCTTCCAACTATTCATAAACATAACACTAACGACGTAACATTCTCATGGTTTTATCTTAAGCTGGACCAGTTTCGTACCACATCAACAATAGCTGCGGGCTGTCCACATTTTTATTACTTACACTTGAAGTATAAGTTGTGAGATAAACGCGTTTTGAAAAACGCGTATAATGAAACTAGAATGAAATCAAAACAAGACGAAATACCGCTCTAGTGAGGAAGATAGTGTTCTGTTTTTATTTATTTATTTTGAGCCTTTTATTACAGATACATTTCAAGAATTAAATTATATTTTACACTACGACATCGACACTATCTGTTTGCCCTTTTTTGGCAAAGGCCTCCTCCTAGCTCTTCCAATCTTCCCTATCTCTCGCTATCCTCATCCATGTCCATGTTTCTGTGTTTTGCATAATTGGATTGTAATAGCGTCGGAAGAAAGAAAAAGAGTGAAAAATGTTGCAGCGTTTGATAATTAAGTAGAGACAAGATAGGATATTGGAAGACATGAGTAGAATACTTGGCTCGCAGTTGCATGACTAAAAAGTACTTTAACTATACGCTACGATATAATAAAAAAAATATAATTATGGACAATTTCACATATCACTATCTAGCCCCAAACTAAACAAAGCTATGGTAACCAGGGAGCTGATGGAATATATAAATACACTTTATTTTTGTAAGTACATAATACAATTTATCACCTAGACATAATACTAAAAAAAATTTTTTCTTTACTCATACTCGGAAAGTAGGTCTGAAGTTGCCTGACGAGCGGGTCGGAAGTAATACATTGCAGCCCTAGGGAGAACCGTTTTCAACTGACAGCTACTGTCAAATAAAAAAAAAACAAGTTCTTTTTTCACATGTCCTAGGAAAATAAACCTTTTTGGTTTACAAATTTCAACAATATAACTGTTGACCTTCTGTTGACATTCGTAAATCAAAGAGGTTTATTACCAAAGAGGTACTCATTCAGCCAAGTTGGTGAAAACTGTAATGGATTTCATTTTTACTTTCCTTGTATTCGTAATGAAAAGCACAGTGTTTACCTCGGGTTAAAGACTTATTTAGTCCTACTATTGTGATTTCCATAAGTGTAGTAAACACTAAAAAACGAATATAAAAAAAATATTCAATATTATCCATTAATATTGGGATCGAACCTACCATCAAAATACCACCACGAAAAATCTTGTAACTTAAAACTACAACGTCATGCAATCTGAAACTATTTGGTAGCCTTTATGTCCTCAGAAGCATTAGGCTTTATATCACGACCACTCATATGCTTACTCGTAAGTGACACATGTCGGAGCGAGGTTCTCTTTAAACGAGAAACAGGAAAACATTATTCACATGTGAGTCTCCTTGTTGACTGGCTTCAGCTCAGGTAGTTGTGGGTTTGATCTTCGACCAAGACAATTTTTTTATACAACTAGCTGATGGAAAAATCAGATGGCCCACCTGATGTTAAGTGGTAACCATACCAAAGCATTGCCTCGTAAGTCACCCACGATATGAACGTGCCCTACCAAGTACTGCCCAACGTCCATCAACTTGAGGCAAACAGATGTTAAGCCTCATGTGCCTGTAATTACACCGGCAATCATACTCTTCAAAACGAAACACAGCAACGCTGCTTGGCGGGAGAAAAAGGCGTGGTGGTAGTACTTCCCCGGACGAGCCCTTCGCAAAGAGCTCTAGTACTCTTTAAGTATAAAATAAGTTTACTAAAGTACTTCTATAAATTCAATAAAGTCCAAATAGTACCTAAATATGTAGTAGAACGAATAGTGAATGCTTAGCTTATGATAAATGTTCACCATTGTACTAACAACGTATTCGGACGTACACAGCATTTCAGTAAACCAGGATAAAAGACCTCTAAACAGGGAAATAGACCATGCTACACCCACGTCAGTACTTGTTTGCCGTCCTGGGAAGTATCAAATATCCTATTAGACGTCTGAGGGGTACTGCGATTTCGTATTTGTAAGACACTTTAGTTCAGACTAGACATGGTATACAGCAGATAGCATTTTCTTAGGTTATCTGTCAATTTTTGTGGTGGGTTAAAAAATATAAGTTTATTTTCTTTTTGGTTTTTTAATTAAATTTTTGAGGGGTATGATGGATGAATAAATAATGTATTTATCCAGTAGGTAGTGCAAGCAGGTATCAATCTCTCTCTCTAGTCGTATCACTTGTTTCTTTCAAAACAATGTGGTGAAAGGATTTTAAGTGCGCCTTAAGAGGCTCCTTTCGGGCACTTGACGCCACATTAAAGAACGTTTTATGTTTTTTTGTCATCAATAGTAATGACATTGTGATATAGTCCTCTGCTATTCCCTAAGTTTCTTTTTTCATGCTACTTAATGATGGTACAAGCTCATGGTCCACCTGATGTTAAATGGTAATTATCACTTATAACAAAGCATTTTCTCACATGCCATACACAATAGAAACCTTACGATGTACTGTCTCCATAAACTTGAGACCCGAAAGATATTTAGCCTCATTGGACTGTAATTTCACTGTCACCCACCCTTCAAACCAAAACACAGCAACGCTGCTTGGGGCAGAAATAGGCATGGTCCCTATAAGCTATAGGTTTACAGGGTGTTAAAATACAACTCCTCAAAAAAATGTATGAAACAGCTGTTTTTTTTTCGTGTTCACAGTGTTGGTTCCTTAGAAAAAGTTATTCATTTTGATGGGTACTTTAGCCCCCTGAAGTCTTCAGGAGTGGTATTATTACACCTTGTATATTATTAGTATTCCTATCATTAGTATTCTGTGTCATATCATAACAATAGAACATCAAACTTTGTGCTTTTACTTTCTTACGCAATAGTTCACAAGGCCGCCTAATGTCGACTGATCACTACTTATGGCAATGATGAAGACAAAATTATCGGTTCCTTTGTACCACCGTCAGACAATAATTGCAAAGGCAGCTCACTTTCAATAGTACGTAACGATGCTACTACGGGCGGCATTCGCATAAATTTATGAAGGACATTTTGACAGATTGTTTTTCGACAACGCTATATAGTTTTTTTGATACAACTGGCTGATGGACCAAGTAGCTCCTGTACCAAGTAGCCCATCACCTATAACAAAGCATTGTCTCGTAACTCACGCACTATATGGACGTGCCCTACGATACACTGCCTTGCGTCCTTTAACTCGAGCTATTTATTTTTACTTTAATTAAAACGGTACATACAACCAATTATAAGATATACAGATATTAAGCCTCATGTCCTTGTAATTTCACCGGCAACCACACTCTTTAAACACAGCAACGCTGCTTGGTGGCAAAAAAGGCATGGTGGTTGAACTACCCCGAACGAACCCCTCACAAAGAGTTCTATACTACTCTTAAAACTAATACTACTAGTGGTCTTGGACTAGAATTTAAAAAGAACAGTACCTATTTAAAGTACTATCTTTCAATTTGACAGCCCCCATAGCTCAGTTGTATACAACACAGATGTTGTTATCTGGGTGTTGTCATATTTTTTGAATAATTATACCTATTTGTTCTAGATATTAAATACGTCAAAAGTTACTTTATTTAATGTCGGTGTTGTACTCGTATTCGATTTTATCTCGATTGAATTAATTATCGAGTATCATTAATCGTTTGAGCAACATTCGATGTATTTAGGTCAATGATGTTCTCAAAGTTTGCTGGCTTCTTAATTTGTTCTTTGGCTCCTGTCAGTTCGAGATATATTAATTGGAGGTTATTTTAATTTAATTTGTGATGAAACTTTTTGATGTTACGTCGTGAAAGATCTTACCTACTTTACGCTATTGCCTTACGTATTTTTACTTTTCACGGCTAGGTTTTTGAATATTGCACGGGTATTTATCGCGTAGTAGTTTAATTATCAATTTTTTTTATGACCGCGAAAGTTTCAGAAATACTTTTATCTCAGGTCTTATTGGTACTTCTTGATTCTTGAAGATACCTTATGGTATGACCCCTGGTAGTCAGAAGCATGTTTAATCAAAACATTTGTACTTTTTTTAAAGTAAGCCAAAGTTCCATAGGATATATTGCAAGCCCATCAAGCCTGTAGTGGTATATACTAATCGGGTTTCCGAAGGTTTCAGTAAGAACTTTATTTTTGAAAGGAAAACTCCCTCACCCCTGGGTTCAAGCCCATATCCTTAACGGAAGGCGAGGTAGCTCCCAAAAACAAATCCACATGCAACATAGGCACATGGAGGAATAACTTATACCACGTCACCATCTGCCATCCAATGACCTCGTTTCCCACAATTTCCAAACATAAAATTCCAGATTCCAGAAAAGAAACAAAGAGCCTCCAGGCTCGCCTCTATGTAATCATCTGGCATTTTGAAGAACGTAATTGAACTAATGAGATTGCCGTTGGCAACTCCAGTTTGCGCAACGAAAACCACCGGTGTCACTTGCGGTCGTGTCCCGATATAATAGGCTGTCGTGTTCCAAGCTGTACCTGACGGAACTGCCGATAAGTAAAGCGATACGCGATAACCAGGTGCCTTAGCATCGTGCGACATGTCTACACGACGTGTGTGTTTGAGCTCGATAAAATAGAAGCTCAGGCTTATGCTTTAATAACCTAAAATATTAATAAGAAAATAATTACATTAAATGTGTTATGAATTTAAATTTTATTTATCGGTTAAGCTGTCAATCGCGGTGGACAAAGGTAAGCAATGCTTGAGCCCATAAGCAGAGAGCGGACGTCTACAAGAGCAAAGTTTAAGGCGATGACAAGAGCTAATGTACCTCTCGCTCGCACGTTTAGACATCTTGAAAGGTATATAAAATTACTAAAGCATTTTTGAAAAATGGCATGCATTTTGGCTGATTGCTATATTTCATTAATGAGTTCAGTAAGTAACGGTGAAATATATTTTCTTTTATTTTATTGCTTGCAATTTACTTGTATAATTTATATGTTTCTGGGCATGAAAAATGCCAACAAATGCCAACTGACCTTTGGCATTATCTTAATAAACAGCGACGTATGTCAGGGTATATTATAACTGCGGGAGCTCGGCCTACATTTGGTACGGTAAATAAACGCCTAAGGTGATAAGTTGTGTTGGTACATGTCCTCAAAAGTCGCAAGTTTGCGTGCTCGCCTTTCCGTTCTGCAATATTATCTGTCAAATTATAACACAAGCGAAAGCTTTTCATTATTTACCGTCCAAAGCCGGTATCAAGCGGATATCAAGTAATTATAAGCTTACAAAGTAAGGTGCACCTTACTTTGTAAGCTTATAGGTTATAGGTACATAAAATAAATTCATTTACTTTTAAATGTATGACGATTGTTGCAGCAGAAAAGTTACCTAACCCAAAAAAGGCCTCATTTAACTTTATTTGCCTACAAATTAAAGTATTGTATTATTTAGGCAGGTACTTGTTTCAATAGTTTAGTTCCTATTGGTGGCTACCAAGCTCTCCAAACAAGGTATCTGACTGAGTAACACAAAATAAAACTATTACAGATACATTAAAAAAAGCTTGTAATAGGTATCGTCTACGCGCGGTCCGAATTTTTGATAATCCCTTTGTATAACGTAATGATTGTAGTGGCGCTAGTATTAGGGTATCCATTCGCCTTAAATCTCTTATTTTATACAATTTTGTATGTGACATACAAAGACCAGTACCACAATAAAAAGAGAGAATAAAGGAACCCTTGGACATCATCAAAGAATGGTAAAGTCGCAAGTTTTCTTTTTTTTTTCTTTATTTCATTTCAATTGGTAGGTAAGCAACAGTTGAAAATAATATCAAAGTGCTGACTGTTGAATTGAAAGCTTTCAGATTTAGAAAAATCGCCATCTGTTAACAAAAGCTTGTACTATTAGCTCCCACCGGCGCATAGTGAAAAGCCATGTTTCTGTCACACCTAACAAGATGGTTTACAACTATCTAGACTTTGCAGGCGTTAAGATTTTCATTTGACCTTTCTTTTTTTGAATGGTTTTATAGCTAAAACTATTTGTTACAACTGTTTTCTTTACGGCTGGTTTCTAAAAGCTCGATCAAAACTAATCGGATGTCAAGTCACTCGTCATTACAGCTATTACATCGAAGTAGATAGAGATAGCAAGTGACTTGACAAGCAATTAGTTTGGATCGGGCTTTCAGAAACCAGCCGTAAGTGTATTTATGGCGAAGCATATAAGTGTCAGACTACTTATTATTATTATTAGATGACTTTTCTGCTGGATAACGAACTACCTACAAGCATTTGTACTAACGATACATCTTTTTAATGGAGCTTTTTTTTGTATAGTGCCATTTACTAGATAAATAAGTATTGGTGGACTTTCCACACAGCACTATCTAGCCTTAAACTAAGCAAAGACTGATGCAATACTTATAAACTTTTTTTTTGTAAATACATACTTTTTTTGTAATACAAACAGCTGATGGAACAAGCAGATGGCCCACTTGATGCTAAGTGGTAACCATCACCTTTAACAAAGCATTGCCTCGTAAGTCACGCACAATAGGAACGTGCCTTACGATGCACGGCCCTGCGTCCATCAACTTGAGGCATACAGATTAAGCCTCATGCGCCTGTAGTTACACCGGCAACCACACTCTTCAAACCGAAACACAGCAACGCTGCTTGGCAGCAGAAAAAGGCGTGGTGGTAGTACTTCCCCGGACGAGCCCTTCACAAAGAGCTCTACTACTCTTAAGCTCTAATTAATTATAATATAACCCAGACAAAGAGCAAACAACTATATTTATCATACAAATTTTTGTTCTCGGTGGGGATCGAACCCACGGTCTATACAGTGCAGAAGACAGAGCTACTACCCACTGAGCTGTGAGGGATTTGTAAGAACATATACATTTCAAGAGTTCTTCTTCTTCGTGTCACTAGTTTCTTTTTAAACAGTGTGGTGAAAGGATTTTAAGTGCGCCTCAAGACGCTACTTTCGAGCAATTGACACGACATGTTATAGAACTTTTTAGGTTCTATGACATGCCGGTTTCCTCAAGACGTTTTCCTTCACCGTTTGAGAGTACTGGCACTGTGCACATACATTTTTGAACTTAATTTCAAGAGTTGAAAGCTAGACAGCCCAACAGTGGACTTGTTTCTATTGTTCCAATGAACGATGGGTATTTCAAAGTCAAATTAACACTAGAAATAAAAACAAATTATGTAAGTATACCTAAATTTCGACTTCAAAAGGTAAATGGTTCATTTATGGAGAACGGTATACGCTTCTATAATAAACTTCCAGAAAGTGCCACTGGGCTTCCTATTAGAAAATTTAAAGCATACATTAAGAATAATCTAATAAAGAAAGCTTATTATACTTTAGATAGCTATATTGATGATAAAAGTGGCCCGATGTCCCGCTTGCTCTGCCCATCGGCTGCTAACATGTCTGCAATGTCTGTACTGTACCTACTATTGTGTTTTTTTATTTTTCTCTGATTTAGGTAATAGATTGTATTTATGCATTAGGTATTATTAGTTTGAGGCGTAGCGTGTGCTGTCTTATACATTTGATTATGTTTACCTTTTTCTGTATGCCTACGCCTCACTAAACTTCAATAATATATTATATTACATTGTAAAAGGATCACACAAAAGAACGGTAGGAACCAAGCCATAAGTTTGTTGCCTGTTCTTCTAGGCTTTGGTCGCGTGGAACTGGCACCTAGAGTCACCTAGCTTTAAGACGTTTCAAAGTGATCCTTGTGATTTTATTGAATAAATACCTTTTGACTTTGACTTTGAAATAAAAAAAGTTCCGCACTATCAATATCCAAACAAATAATGCCGTCAAACGAGTGTTTGACAATGGTCATTCAAAATCTCAGCTATAAAACATGTTTGGATAGGTAAGTTTATCTAACATGCACCCGTATGTTTATATACACAACGTCGGGTGTCAACGCTGTGTTAGCGTATCGATATCGTATTAAGATCATTGGATTTAAGTTTGTTGCCTGTTTTTCTAGGCTTTGGTCGCGCTTACCTAAGGCGTGATTTTATTGAATAAATACTGTTTGACTTTGACTTTGGGTTTGACTCTTTTCACTCAGTCCTGCTTGTTACGTCAGCAAGTGAAATTTTCACAGGTAATAAATCTGTTGCCGCTATATAACAAGAAATACTAAAAAAATAGAATAAAATAACTATTTAAGGAGGCATCCCAACAAACGTGATTTTTTTGCCGTTTTTATAGATAACCCTTAGTACGGAACCCTTCGTGCGTGAGTCCAACCCGCACTTGGCTGGTTTTTTTTAAGACGTATTAATAATAATAAAATTTATTTCAGGCATCACAATCATTGAAATTTAAATTTTTTTTTTTTTTTTTTTTTTTTTTATAAGAAATAAACCGTCCTTTGGCCACAATCTCACCTGATGGTAAGCGACGATGTAGCCAACGATGGAGCAGAATGGTCTAGAAGACACCTATTCACTCTTGCCTTGAAGAGACCCAAGTTGTAGTGATCAGGAAAGACAGACGATGGCAATGAGTTCCACTCTTTGGCAGTTCGCATAATAAATGTAGAAGCAAAGCGCTTAGTGCGAATGGGTGGTATATTTACCAGATATGGGTGGTACTGAGCCGTACGTCTACTTGTCCTGTGATGGAAAGGAGATGGTGGTATTATGTCGTGAAGTTCCTGAGCACATTCTCCAAAATGTAACCTATAGAATATGGATAGGCAGGCAACTTTGCGGCGATGTTCAAGACTTTGGATCTTAGTCTCCGCCATGTGTTGCTCGCCTATTAGCCTGAAAGCTCGCCTTTCAATTGAGTCTAAGGCAGCAAGCTGGTGCTTGGCAGAGCCATCCCAGAGGTGATAGCAGTACTCCATACCAGACCGGACTTGTGCTTTGTACAGATTAAGAAGCTGTCCAGGTGTGAAGTACCGCCTAACCCTATTCAAGATGCCAAGCTTCATGGAAGCTGTTTTAGCCTTAGACTCAATGTACGAGCCAAAGTTAAGAGCAGGCGTAAGCGAGGTACCAAGAAGTTCCAGGTGATCCCGTACACTAATAGGTACATCTTGGAAAATAGGAACATGGAGAAACGAACTTTTCTTTGCTGAGAACAGACAAGCTTGCGTTTTCGTGGCATTGAATTTTACCAAGTTGGCATCACCCCAGTCAGACACCACCTTGAGTTTTAAATTCAAGCGCTGAAGCATCGCGTCTCGCTCTTGCTGAACCACATTTTGTCTGGCTTGGGCATTGGATGTATATCTTTCCACAACCGTGCTGTCGTCTGCATATCCCATGATACCGGGCATGAGCAGATCGTTGATGTGCAGCAAAAACAGCGTGGCAGATAGCACCGACCCCTGAGGTACACCGGCGTTAATAGCCAATTGATCAGACGAGCAACCGTCAACGACTACTCGAATAGATCGTTCCCTCAGAAAGTCTTCAAGCCAAGAACAGAATTGGACTGGTAGTCCGTATGCAGAAAGCTTGCCAATAAGGCTAGCGTGCCAAACCCTGTCAAAAGCCTTAGAAATATCTAGTGAAACAGCCAGTGCTTCACCGTATTTCTCTATAGCTTCACTCCAAATGTGCGTAGCATACACAAGAAGATCCCCAGTAGACCGGTTTCGGCGGAATCCGTACTGGCGGTCACTGAGGAGGTCGTTATCTTCGAGGTACGAGAGGAGTTTACCGTTCAGTACACGCTCCATACATTTGCAAAGTAGAGAGGTGACTGAAATAGGGCGGTAGTTAGACGGGTCGGCACGGCTACCTTTCTTGGGCACAGGCTGCACATTAGCAAGCTTCCAAGACTTGGGGACTGTACCAGATTTAAGAGATTGGCGGAAAAGTCGTGTAAGAATTGGAGACAACTCAGGTGCACAGGTTTTAAGAACCACTGCGGGGATACCGTCCGGTCCACTAGCTTTGTTCACGTCAAGACTACGTAGTGTTTTGAGCACTTCCTTTTGCTGGATGCGAACTTCAGGCATCTTGGATTCGCATTGGGGAAGGCTAGGTGGAATTTCACCAGAGGTGTCTAGACGTGAGTTTTCCGCAAATTGAGTAACAAATAGGTTTGCTTTCTCAATTGCAGAGTGAGCTAGCGATCCATCAGGTTTCACCATCGGTGGAAGGGAAGGACGGCTGAAGTTCGTTTCGACCGATTTGGCTAGTGACCAGAAAGCTTTACTTCCCGCGGGGTATGAGGCAAGCTTAGCTCCCATGCGGCCAATCCGATCGAAACGTGACTTCCTTATCACCTTTTTGCAGGATTTGGCGGCTTTATTATAGGCTTTCTTCTTCTGCTGCGTATCAGACGCTTTGCCGTTCCGTGCATCAACCCAGGCAAGATAGGCTGCATGTTTTTGCGCTTCTGCGCTAGCACATGCAGGACCAAACCAAGGGCGAGCATTTGTTGAAGGTGAAGCATCAGTGAATGGAATAAAGTATTCCATTGCCCTTTTGATCACCTCCGTGACGGCATTAGCGCAATTTGTGGGATCGCTAGAAGAAAAGCAGGTTGGCCGCCAAGGATAAGACGCAAAAAAATGGCGCATCTCATCCCAGTCTGCTGACTTGTATCGCCATATTCGCCTACATCCTCTAGGAGAGGGGTCGGGTGGCGAATATGACGATACAGACCTCACCACACAGTGGTCTGAGGTGCCCAAAGGAGGCAACACTGACACTGTGTGACGATCTGGTTGATTTGTCAGCAGGAGATCCAGGCAATTGGCTGTGTGGCTCTCGACATCCGGTACCCTAGTTGCTTCACCGACCAGCTGCGTGAGGTTAAGAGATAGGGCAAGTTTATAAGCCTCTATTCCAGCGTGGTCGGTGATCTGGTAAGGGAACAGCCACTGTTGGTGGTGGGCGTTGAAATCCCCTAGAAGCACCAGTTGTGCATCAGGGTATCGTCTTTGAGCCACATCCGCCGCTTCACAGATGTAGTTGAATAACCTGGTTGTCTCGGAGTCTCCAGTATGTGAACGATATAAACCAGCGTAGATAATTTTATCCAGACCAGTATCCACCAAAACCCATACTACAGAAAAGTCGGGCTCTTCTAGGTCACGCAGACGCAGACAGCAGATGTCCTCCCGAGCAAACAAACAAATACCAGCTTTTGGTAAAAAATTGTGCTCCAGTGCATAGCCTGGGTACGTGAGGTACGCTGTGTCGGGAGGGCACTGGATCTGCGTCTCCGAGAGGAATAACAAGTGCGGCTTAATGGTCTCGAGATAATGGTGGACCGGATCGAGATTTGAGTGCAGACCTCGAATGTTGGAGAAATGCACTTGAAGGGAGAGGACGTGCTTCCGCTGTAAGCACAACTTATTATTTTTAAACTTTTTCATTGGGTCGGAGAGTGAGTGATTAGGTTTGGGGAAAGACAGCAGTTGAGCGAGGCATTGATCAGGTAAGCTCATCGGCTCTCAGTAAGCTTCTGCACGAATGGTGGGCTAGACTGGAGACTGCGGGGACGCCCGAACCCCCCCAAAAAGTGGCCATCGGATCCTCTCTTCCGGTCGCCAACCGGCACGATGGAGCACTCTGGGATTTTTCGCAAGGCGGCGGGGCAGCCTTTCACGAGTGGCTGCTCGCTAATTGGGCCCCCTACAACCTGCGGTCGGCCAGCGGAAAACCGTGCTTCGGATCCCGCTACCCTCCAAATCTAGCCATCCGGCGCATTTGCATTGCTGAGTTAACCATATCGCTTAAACCTGACCCGTGCATGAACTGCTCAGACCTGTCACGTCCTCTTTGTGTCGCTGGCTACACCGGACAGCATTCCGAAACACGATATAATCGCTTCACGGAACGGTTTCGTCCGGAGGGTGGTGACAAGCCGCGGCCGAAGCCTACCACCAGAAAGTTTGTTACCCAGTTGGCACTACCCAGGGGTCACGTGTAGGGTCTCTGGAGTAATCTCCTACGGACGTGGGTAACTTTAACCCCCATAAAATACAGGCTGATATAAAAATTGAAATACATTATAATTAATTAACACGAACTGTCTGCACCGTATTCCGCAGTGTCACGGTGTCTCGTAGGTGCATCTGTAGACGACACCTTTCGGCCAAAACCTGCGTTCATAATGGTTGAAAAACGAGCACTATTCTCACGGTAAATGACAGCTATAGTGCCTGGGACAGGGTTTTTAGATGAAGTAGGCTTACCATCCCAGGCCCAGAGCCTATACCATCACAGCTAGTCGGCCTAATTCACAGAAGAAACCTGTAAATACCTGCGGAGTTGACTAAACGATGAGCTCTTGACACACGTTTTAGGTTCTATGAGATGCAACTTGCACTGTGCACATGCTCATACATTTTATAATAATTAGTGACTTATTTATAATAAGTTTTTCTGTTCAAAAATCTAAAATATTTAAAAACTGGTTTTGAGACCACGACCGTAGGCTATATTTTGAATAACTTATATTTTGATTAATAACTGAATTTTTCTCACTATATTTATCGAAAAACATTGCTCTCACTCTTATAATTCAAACCATCTGTCTCGAGCTGTCTTAAGAGTGTCAAAACCAATATTGTTTCTCAATAATCCACTTATCTGTTTCCGTCCAATTAACTTGTAAAGTTAGATCTTAAATTTTCGTTTATTTGATTTTACTAAGCGTGGGTTGGCACCATAAACTGCGATAGTTATTAGGCCAGATAACTTAACACTAAGCCTAAAGAGGAAGGAACAGCTAGATCATTCATAATAAAAAAAATATATACTTAGGCCCAGTTTCACCATGCTCTGATAGTTACTAATCAAGGATTAACAGGCCGTTAAATCTAACCTTAGCTGTCAAACACGTACATTTTGACAAATTTAACGGCCCTTTAATCCTTTGTTAATCTAACAGAGCATGGTGAAACCGGCCCTTAACTTAAGACATCATAGCCAAAGTCAAATGGTATTTATTTAGTTTAATAACAAGGATCACATTGATATTGTATGTTAATATTAAACAACTTAAAATTAAAAAAATACATATGACTCTTTTTGGTTAAAGGATCATTCATGACTACGAGTAATTTGTAATGAACTAAAATATTAGGAATTTATATACTTTCGCGATTATAACACATATTAAATATTTTTTTAGGTATTTATAACGAATTAATAATGCAATAAATATCGGTGAAATAATCATCTTAGGGGTTTAAAAAAAAACAATGCTCACTTAAACACTGTTATAGCCAAAATAAAACTAAATTCACCGAAAAAAATTCTTAAGACGATGAAATTTTTGATGTATTTTTACGTTTTTAAAATTTCTACAACCAATTTAACTTATCTGTAACTTTTAAAACATGTATAAAATTACTAAATTATCTACGTGGAGTGAGCTAGCTGCTTATAAGTCTTCGGTACTTGCCTCACCTCTAAATTGTAAGGAACACTTATTGCATTTCACTAAAACACTATTCCAATTAAACAAATTCTATTTCACAATGATTCTGTTCTAATGGAATAGTTAAATAAGTTTTGAATAAAAATAAGATATAAGTTAAAGAGCGCGCTAGTAACGACCAATGAATGAAATTTAGAAAATTGAGGTTTTAAGATGAAGTGCTTAATCGTAACCTCATTTTAGTCATCATCATCAGCCTGAAGAAGTCTACTGCTGGACATCATCCTCCCATATACATTTCCAGGAAAAAATATTTCCTCGACTAATCGCGATCGTAACAATGTCGTCAGTCCATCCATTGGAGAGTCCATTTCTAACAGTAAAGCCCGAACTCCACCGCGAAAGGGTAATGAGCTAGAAATGGTTAGCGGAACGGACTCCTTTTCAATGAAATAGGTTTACGTTTCCACCAACAAAGAGTTTTATCTTTTGACTTGCATTGAAGAACGAGGGAGTTCATTTCAACACTTTCTGCTCGCTCAGTCCTTTCCGCTCGACTATTTGTTGGTGGAAATACAAGTATGCAGTTTATTCTTGCGAGTTAAACGGAGTCCTTAATGGCTCCGCTCCGCAATATGACTCTGCCGGGACTTTGTAAGATCTAGAATACTAAAAATAAATAACCTTATAACTATTTTATAAGGTTATTTATTAAGGTAAGGTTATTTTTATACAGCCTCACGACTTTGATTTAGCGACCTCAAAAACGTTCAGGATCGTAGTGTCGGACGCCCTCCGGCAAGGTGCTACGATCTGAGAAATGTAGCTGGCAAGCACTGGATCTCTTCTCTCTTGTCTCACTAGTTTCTTTCGAAATAATGTGGTGAAAGGATTTTAAGTGCGCCTTAAGAGGCTCCTTTCGAGCACTTGACGCACGACACTTTTTAGGTTCTACGACATGCTGGTTTCTTCACGATGTTTTCCTTCACCGTTTGAGAGTACTGGCATTGCAGTGCACTAACATAGGTTAATGATGAAAATCGTTTGCAGACGGTCTGCAGATAGCTCAACCGCTTAATCATCATCATCACCACCACCACCACCACCATCATCCTCATCATCATCATCATCATCATCATCATCATCATCATCATCATCATCATCATCATCATCATCATCATCATCAACAGAGCCCGGTCTTCGGCTATTCTCATCCAGTATTTGCCAGGTACAATTCGCAGATCGTCGCCCTAACGCCTCACTTTGCCAGATTGCATCCTACACTACTGCTTCATGTGTACTGTGTATTTTTAAACTTGCATTTATTGTGATTTCCTTTGTAAATAAATGTTAAGCATACACCATCAATACTTACCCAAATACATCATGTTGTGACAATCAATTACTCACAGTGCTCTAACGCTACCAACATTAGTATCAATCAATGTCGAATTAATTAGATCAGATACGCCCACCTATAGCATCCAAAACTACATATCTACCGATATGCGGTTGAATTTAGGAGCTTTTAGGGAAGCGCCTATCTATCGACGAATGGCCTTTTTTGACCTGTCCCGTAGAATCATATCTACATGAGCACTGGCGGTCTAGTAGTAGAGGGTACCCTGCCTTAGGTTCTCACGGGAATGACCCGCCAATCTGATTTACCGAGTTTACATTCAGCTCATGTCCGTGGAAATGAGCAGGGACATGGGCAATGCGAGAATGTAAACAGGCCACATCCATGTCCGCTCGCGTTGACGATCGCGTTGCCCGCGCTTCATAAGTGTTCGAGCTAAATGTGAACACACATTGCCGGCGACGCTGCCGCGGACATATGGCCGGCCACATTTCCGTCCACGCGAATGGCAGCGCGAATATCTAAATGTAAACGAGGTATAAGGTTCATCGAAAAAAGTACTTGCGCAATGTCAGCGGAAACCAGCCAATATTCTAGCAGCGGCGCTGAGCTTGCAATCTGTCACGTGGGGAATACCAACCACTACAAACTGTGGGTATGTGTAAATGTAATATTTGGTCGAACTTCTAACTACCACCTTTAGATATCCTCAAAAGATCTTGAGTCGGTACTTGGTACTAAAAGAACTGAGGGGATATCTACCGTGCCTGGGGATCGAAGCCGTGAATCTGTTTGGAATACCAACTAGTGCAAAATTTGGGTCTTCAAGTAGGTATTCCACACGTGACAGGTTGCAAACCTATCGCCGCTTTTGCAGCCGAATAAACAAAAGCAAATAAAAAGGTCACGTATGAAAGGCAATAAGGCTCGAGTTTTAATTAAAGGAGGGTAATTAGACACGCTCAGATGAATATGTTTAATTAATCTATAGGTTAATTCTTCAAAACTGCCATTGTTCTACATCATAAACTGCACTTTTGAAATAATCTTGCATGCTGATAATACATGGACAAGACTGGGGACCATGCAGTACTACTGAACAGTGCTGTCGAATTATTTCTACCAAAAACAATACGTTAGGTAACTCATGAAATACTCGACTCAACCTTGATTCAGTATAACTAATATTTTTTGAATGACTAACAGGATGCCTTAAGTCAAAATCAAAAAGTGTTTATTCAATTGAATCACAAGTATCACTTTGAACCGCTTAAAGACGGTTCAAAGGAGAATCTGGGTGCCAAGCTCCACGCTATCAGAAAGCCGGGAAGCCGGGATATGAACCGTTGCGTTGGTTTATAATATTCCGCTAGTCAGTTAACTGGAATTTAAATATCACCATTGCTACATAATAAAACATTCATACAGTATTTTTTTAAGGATAAAAAGTGCCCTTTAATAAATGTTGTTATAATAAAAGTAAAGACAACACAAAGAAAGCTCAGCCAGCCCGCGCCCACGGTTAAGGGGCTGACAACTATCAAACAACTTCTCGCTCGCACGTTTCGACATGTTAGCAAACTTTTGAGTAGGAAAACATGTATCGATCAAAATGAAATTTTTACTAAACTGTGTGCAATGTGATTGAACACAAATTGGTTGATTGCGATTTTTCGAAAATGAGTTTAGTGATTTTATATCTTTCAACATGTCGAAACGTGCGAGCGAGAGTCACATTAGCTCTTGTCTTCGCCTTAATGCAACATAGCCGAAACGTCTGGAAAACAATAAAGGTAAACGCGATAAATACCCGTGTACTTCAATATGTGTTATGATCCCGAGAGTTTAAAAAATACTAATACAAGAAAAGTTTATCGTCTAAAAAAAACAGTATACACAAGCATAATGCAATGTAATAAATATGAACTTTCTTTCTTACAATTTAAAATTAAAAGTTGACAATTTGACACTAATTCTTCGTTTGATGGTTTCCTCCTTGCAAGGATATCCACACTGACCTTTCGTCCGAGTTCGTAAAGTGCAAGACCTTAAAAGTCACGCTCGAGGAATTCAGTTATTGAATTTCAGTCCATTGTTTGTTATTTTTGACTTCGCGCGATATTAGTGGGGGGAGGAGGGGGGTTGTTAACAATTGATTAACTTCAGAGCTTTGCATAGAACTATAATTGAGTAGAGGTGTTATATTTTAGGTCTGTTGATGTCGAAATGGGTTAGGAGGCCTGTCAACGGTTTTTGCGTAAGCAGTGTTTTTTTTTGATAGTCAAGGAACTGATAGGGAGGACAAGCAATTTTATTTATTCTTCATTCAAGTTAAATAATTATTTCTAAAATTCTAATTCATCGTTGTTCTTTAGCCTAAAATTGTATACAGGGCGCCCCAAAACTATGCGAAATGAAGGGGAAGTACCTTAAATATTGTAGATAGGATATTTTGCTAAAAGAAGGCTTTATTTTATTTTTAAAACTTAGTTCTTAGACTGCATTCAAAGATTTCTAAAAAATACTTGCTTCGTCTGGGAATCGAACCAACTCAAATGTGAAAAAAAAACACCCCGCGTGATGACGATCGAAAGAATGGAAAAATAATTATAATTCCTCTTATGTAACATCTTAAGTATCTTAAAGCATAGGTAAAACGTTAAATTGATCATTTTAAACAAATTAAAAACATAGGTACTTGAAACTGCCGGAGTCAATTCAGTATTTTTTCTAAATAAATTAATTAAATGTTCAAAATGTGATCCTTGTTGTCATAAGCAAATTGTCAATCTTTTACTTAGTTCGCTGCATGTTGATTTTCTTATCTTATAGTTATAATATTATGGTGAATACTCGATAGTTTATAAGATATTAGAGAGATTAATAATAATACTATCTAAATACATAATACTAAATATGCACTGCAAGGTAATGTAATTGTTAAGAGTCTGACGCCTGTCAAACCACTACTCAACAATACCATATCTACGTCTTCGTAGTTTCTTAGAAATTCGATAATTAAGAGCACTCTCACACTTCAACTGAATAGCTATGAAAAAGGGAAATGAATCGGCAGCAATGTTTCAATTAAGGATTTATGGCATTGATTGATGAAAGGACTTTTAGTAATTAAAACGGAAACATTGAAAAGACCTGGTATTTCAAAAGATATACATTTTGGGCTAGCTGATATAAAAATGGATTATTTTGTATTTTTTTAGGTAAGTAAATAAATAAATATTGGTGGACTTTCCACACACTATCTAGTCCCAAACTAAACCAAAGCTTGTAATATGGGAACCAGTTAGCTAATATCATACATATAATACTTTTGTAAATACCTACTTATAATATATAATAACCCCCAGGCGGAGAACAAACATCACACAAATGTTTGTTCTCGGTGGGGATCGAACCCACGGCCTACGGCGCAGAAGGCAGAGCTACTACCATCTGAGCCGTGAAGGCTGTCAGTTGTGTTATAGTGACTAACGATAGATCAATCTGCTGACTTAAAACATCAAGTGGTTCAGAAGTTACCTGTCTATAAACAACTATAGTTCCCGCTATTTTTAAAATGTTATCGGCACATGAGCGGTGTCCCATTCTTAGTTTTTGGGTTTGCTCGCTATTCGAGAAAGGAGCTGTTTCATCAATTTATGGAGCCGGGGTCGGGTCTGTGTATAGTATTTATAATTATCGCTTAGCAACATAGTAACTGTTTTTTTATTATAACTGCTTATTTACTTTATTTTTATTTTTACTTCGTTTTCTTGCCCATCAAGATTTTCTTGGTCAAGGATAGCAACACAATGCACAAAAAATATGGCGGACTGACATGCGTGAAATGTCATTTTGACAACAGTATCAATTCCGGCACTAGTGCCAAGTCCGAGTTTTGTTCTTAGTTTTTCGTTACGTCAGGCTTTTTTTGTATCGAGACTTTGCGAGTTCGTTTAAAAAAGGTCTGACGTTACGAAAAAAGCGCACGCGACGACAGCAACAACAAAAACATAAAACTGTCAAAGCGATGTAAAATTCAATGGGTCATGTCAAACGTCCGTCAATTTCGTAACTGTCATGGCGTCTCCAGAAGTGTTCACAAATTGTAATAAGCGACCAGATAAACCTTTAGGTGACAACTTTATTTGCCTACAAATTAAAGAAATTGCACTTATATGGTAATCACTTAATTTTTTCCATTATTCTATGTGGCGTACATAGACCAGACCCACAATAAAAAGGTCCTTTTTATATTTTGGTATCAGCTTTCAGTTTTAAGAACTACGGATATAATATGGCCATAAAAATTACCATTACTGTATTTTCACAATTATTATTACCACATATGCCACCTACCTACACTATTGTTAACATTACCTACTTTACACCAAATACAAAGCTTTTCTCTTCGACTAGCTAAATAACACTTTAGAAAATGAGGCTTTGTAGAAAGCTTCAAACACCTGCTAGATTAATAGACCTTTGAAAGGTCTAGTGGACTACGGTGCACTTATTCAAAGTGTTCTCGTAGGCTCCACTTACACCAATTACATCTAGTGGTATTAAACATGGCATTTGAACAGTAGGTCAATTATTCCGTGTATGGGCATTTTTTAGATGAAAACGACCGGTTACAGACATAATGTAGAATAAGCAAGCAAGCTTATAAGCACCTTGCATGGTTTGAAATAACTTCTTGATTATAACAAAACTGGGTTAAGTGTTTTGAAATAAACGAAAGGGAAATGATACTTTGAAAATACTAGCCTCTACATAAATAAAGAAAAAAAAATCGAAAACTATATATAAATAAATAAATATTGGTAGACTTTTCACACAGCACTATCCAGCCCCAAACTAAGCACAGCTTGTAATAATGGAAACTAGGTAAATACATACTTATATTATATAACACCCAGACAGAGAACAAACATCTACCTCTATTTTCATCATACAAATGTTTGTTTTCGGTTGGGGATCGAACCCACGGCCTACGGCGCAGAAGGCAGAGTTACTACCAACTGAGCTGTGAAAACTATGGGGCTAGTCAGCGTATTGTGTTCAATAATTTTCGTTCGTAATTTTCCAAAAACGTGTATGTATTACATAATTATTTTATTTATATATTTTGAAAGTATTAAACCGAAATACTAAATTAAATGTGTTATGAAACTATGAATCACTAGAAATTCAAACCCATTAAAACCGCACAATTCCATGAAAATATTAACATATTGATTCCATTTAAATTATGTCACATAATATTCGTAACTAATCCGTTCTAATAATTAGTCACCAAAAAAAACCGATATGAAACTGACCACCAGTTTTTGACGTTTTTGAATCACCCACACCCACATAATATTTTATTCAAATGTAGAATCAGACTTTAGGGTTCCGGTCTGTCACTTTTGACATCTGTCATCGCTGACAATCGTTACAAATATCTTTTAAATTATAACCGATTTGACGGGTTTCTTTTACTCAATTATTATTGACGTCAGCAAGATGACAGACATAATTCATTAAAAGAAGTCCCTACCTGATGATAGGTTACCAAAATACCCACAGTTAACTCAGAATAAATTTGTGTTTGAATAAATTTATAGATAAAATAAATAAATAAATATTGGTGATTTTCGACAGAGGACTATCTAGCCCTAAGCTAAGCCTAAGCTTGTAATATAGGAACCAAATAGCTGATATAATACATTAATACATTTTTTTTGTAAATACATACTCATCTTATATAATAAAACCCAGACAGAGAACAAACATTTATGCCTATCAAACAAATGTTTGTTCACGGTGGGATCGAACCCACGGCCTACGGTGCAGAAGGCAGAGCTACTACTACCAACTGAGCTGTAAAGGCTGTCGTAAAAACGATGAAAACGATTACACCAAGGGGTGTATCATTTCTTAAATTTTAATTTATTTATGTGTATCTGTATTGTGAATTTATGGTTTGTGACGTATTATAAATATTTCTTTTTAAATAAAAATTATGAAAAACGTTAGATATCCTCTCAGATATTTTAGTACCAAGTACGAAATCACGATTATTTAATTTTGTGAATAACTAAGACGAGTAGATAGACAAGATATAAAAAAATACAATACACAAGGTGTTCCAATACTTGTGTAAAACTTCAGGGGGCTAAAGTACCCATCAATATGAATAACTTTTAATAAGAAACCAACACTGTGAACGCGAAAAAAAGCTGTTTCATACAAAAGTTCAATACCTGGCTAAAATGTATGAAACAGCTGTTTTTTTTTTGCGTTTACAGTGTTGGTTCCTTAGAAAAAGTTTTAATTTTGATGGGTACTTTAGCCCCATGAAGTTTTAAGCACAAGTATTGGAATGAAATAAAAGCTGTATAAAAGCTGTAGAGAGAACTTGAAACTTTGGCTTAGTTTAGGGCTAGATAGTGCTGTGTGGAAAGTCCACCAATATTTATAAAAAACTCAAGTATTAGGACAATACAAACAAGATACTGACAATAAGGGTACGTCCGAATATTACATTTAGCACATACCCACTTTATGCTGTAGTTGCTATTCCTAAGGTACGTAATAAGTTGCAAGCCTATCGCCGTTTTAGAATACTAACTGGGTTCCTCCACTATTTCCGTTCACCGTTTGCACCAAAGTGTTTTTTAAAGAAAAAATCCATTGTAGAACCTACGACCTTACGATTAGAAGGCGGGGTCACTGCCACTAGACCACCGATGCTATGACCAGATTTAAGATAAGTTAGTGTTGGGCGTTTATCATAATACGAAAACATAACAAAATAAGTAGCTGCCTACTAGATAGGCATAGATACGTATCGGGTATCAGATGTAAACTGGCGCGGGTGAACAACCCACGGCATTCCAACAGAGGCTCGCTGCCGGAGATATGTATAGAGATGGTGGCACCATCAAAATTAATAAAAAAACAAAAGTACTTAATAAAAAAACAAATATTGGTGGACATTCCACATTTAATACACACTTTTAAGCCCTAAAATAAGCATGATGTCTGGAACTCTATTTCCGTTAACATCACTTCCGCCGCAATTTTTTTTTATACAAATATATGATGGAACAATGGCCTGGCATATGGCCCACCCGATGTTAAGTAGCATCATCTATAATAAAGCATTGCCTCGTAAGTCACGCACGATAGGAACGTTCCCTACGATGCACTGCCCTGCGTCCATCAACTTGAGGCATACAGATGTTAAGCCTCATGTGCCTGTAATTACACCGGCAACCACACTTTTCAAACCGAAACACAGCAACGCTGCTTGGTGACCACGGAATCCGTAGTGAATTTTTAATTAGACTTGTAATATATGAATATTTTGGTGGGTAAAATGCCAACGTGAGTGAGATGGAGCTCATCCTCAAAGTGATCTCCTAGGTTATACTTTCCGTGATTTTGACGTTTATGAAATTTCGTACGTTTGTCGTTTTACGTTTGACGTTTGTCTAGGTAAAAACAAATTTTAAAATATGTATGATTTTTTTTTATTACCATAATATTCTTCTCATAGGTTGCGGCTAGATGATGTATTGCCAAAACGGCTCATAAATTTTAACTTTCACTACATTTCTTAATTTTTGACCTTCGTTGCAATACATTTGATCTTTGTTCTATATTTTAATTTATTCATTCAAAAAGTGTTGCGTTATTCCAGACCTTGTGTATTTCCAGAATTTAAGTGTTACTGTAAAAAAATTGTAAAAGAACAATAAAGGCTTTTTTATTTTTTTATTTATTTTATTTATTTATTTCAGACCTTGAAGTGTGGTATCAACAGCTCTACCAAAATTAATTATATCGAAAGGTCCCATACAGATAATAGAGAATTGGAGCGGTGTTTGCTGGCTATTAAATGTGAATGCGATTCAATTCCACACTACTCTCCGTTCTGTAATTAAGTGGGGGTGACTTGCCGATAATCGAATGCCTATATCTAAGCAAGATTCTTATCCTGACGCTATAGCGTAGACTTGTGGTCTAACTGCGAACATTGATTGTAGAAAGGGAATAAAGCTATGCAGAAAATTGAGATAGACAGACATCTTTCCTCAGAGATAAAAATCGAAACCAATCGAATACGAGTATTTAGTACTAGCTGGTGCTCGCGACTTCGTCTGCTTACTACTTACTTGACACTTATCGTCATATTTTGGACAATTCACACAATATCTTTATAAATTGTATCCTATGTATTATTCTGATGTATAAACTATATTATTGTAAAGTTTCATTAAAATCCATTCAGTAGTTTTTACGTGAAAGAGTAACAAACATCCATCCATCCATACTTACAAACTTTCGCGTTTATAATATTAGTAGGACTTATATTTATTTTACTTTCAAGATTATTAGTCACTAACGTAGTATACATAACAGAAAATGAAACGCTCGATCGGTATACATTGTATAGGGTTGATGCTTGCTAATCGAAATATCATGAGCTATGTCTGTATTTTGATTCCATGATTAAGAGTCAAGACTTACTTCCAGTAAGATCTTGTTCTTTGTGAAGTACTAATCAATATGTTTAAATATGTTTTTAAAAGCCCCTAACCTTCTTACAGTTTTTTTCAAAAGTAAAGGGTCTAAAGAGATGATAAATCAATTTTTATTTGTTTTTATAGTGTTAACCTACACTTAAGGAAAATCACAAAGATTTAATATAGTCCCAAAAGTTATTATTGAGATTTGAACCCACGACCTTCCCCTTGATACGGGGCCACTCGGTTAATAACTTTTGGGGCTCTATTCAATCTTTATGATAAATTAAATTACAATTTACTACTTTTATTGTAGAAACGTGATAGTGTAACATATTTTCCTATAACCTAGGGGTAATCTAGGGTAAATAAACACAACTATATTTACTAAAAATAGTACAAGCTTTATTTTTATTGCCTAAGTGTTTTTATGTACAATTCTTGTTATGAAAAGACTATGCATATGATGTTAACATTAATATTAGTGTTCTGAAATCCTAAATACCTGGGGGAACACAAAACTTATAATTATAGTGTGTGTACACAGTAAAATACAAAATATGATATGGATTGGTGAAGCGTTTGGTCAGAGCTAGGCTAAAACTTACTCTCTAGTATTTATCTGAATCGATGGCTCTTATACGAATGATATACCGCAACCAGGCGAGGTAGAACGTCGACGAATTTCACGCGGGCATCGGAATTGCCTCTGACTAACCTTTTGGGGAATATTAAATGGGTCCTCGGAATGAATGTAGCTACAAGGTAACTATGTGTAGTCTACCACGAAGATAGTAAGAGCTTGGCGGGAGCAACCACTTCAATCCCGAAGCAGCTTGGCGAAAGGCAACTGCCGGCGTCTGAGGTATCTGAGGTTGGCACCGAAATGCGCCGACACACGACTGGGCAGGAATTCAGCCTCAGGGTACAGCCTTTTCTGATCGACCAAACATAAAACTTGAATTAGAAGACTCGAGAAATACGAGAGTAACATCCAAATATCACAAAATCTCTTTGCAACTCACCAGGCCTCGAAGTATGATCACTGAATATAATACAACGACGGCGCGTTGTCGGACAATTAAGTCTCGTGCGTCTCGTAATCGACGACGGGTTATTTATTTAGTAAATAACAGAGAATTAAATACTATTCTCTGACGATTCGAATATATCGACCATCTATCCAAAAATATCAGTTATCATTTTTCGTGTCATGTCTGCGCCATAGACCTCATAGACCATTCATCTACTCAACTCGATCGTACATGACCGATTCTATAATTCGGACAATCGAGATACCCGATGAAACAAACGAACAAGATTACGTCAATTCGGTCTTAATGAATCAAATTAAAAATCCTTATAATCCTCCAGGAATGATCCCGAGGAATCCAAAACAAGTTAAAACTGTATCTATCCAATAAAACTGAAAAATAATAAAACGCGATTAATCGACTCGATATAATTGTTCGAAATCGAAGATCACTATCTAAAAAAAAACAACATACCATAGATTTTTCTACACTCTACTTTTTCAATTAGGCTTGCCAGCACCCGAACAGTAATTCGCTCAAATCGGATGATCGATAATCGATCGACCGAGGGAAAAAATGATTTGAATGAATAAAAAACGATATATCTGCCTGACTTGAGTTTCCACAGAGGATCGTGAACAAAATGCAGTGGATTACTTAGTATTACCCTTTAACTTGAGAGAACATATCTAATTATCGATACAATCAATATTCGACGCTCGCTCGTGTAACACGGCAACACCAGCCTATCAGCTGTTTCGTACACAACAAAATTATGACAAACTCGTTAGACAAAATGGTTTTTATAATGGTGATATAACGTTATAAAATGGTGTGTATAAAATTACAATGGCTCGCGACTGAGTTATGTGTCGCGCGAAGCGCGACACATAACGAATTTTCTGTTTAAGGCGCCAAGGTTCACGGATGAGTTCTTATGGTAATAAAACTATCTCAATGAAAGGAGTATTCAAAATACAATGGCGCGTAAGTTGAAAAATCTATGAAATTTTATATCTTCTATATTAATGGTTTTCAGTAAAAAAACGGACGTTACAGCACATCTCCCCCCGGGTAAGAATTCACGTAGGGAATTCGCCGGATGCCCTCGTCCGTACTCGCGAAGCTTAACTACCATCTAATTATTCACAATTCTACACAAAATAATAAAAAAAACAAGAGTCTACATAATGAAATGAAAAAAAAATGAAAGTAAAAAAAAAGAAAAAAATAAGTAGTACCTAAGTATGATTCCGCATAATGACTTTCATTAATAAGATTGATCTTCAGATCGACATAGTATATCATTCGGATATTCCAGGCCAGAAGATCGCGGTGAACGTCGGCAAATATTTACGACCTACACAATAATGCACCGGGTAATGTTAGCGGGTCATTAACAGATGTGTATAACGATTTGCCGGAGTTCGTATTGAAAATAATGAAAGAAAAAAATTACCCGAAAAATTGGGGTAACTCGTGTGAGTTGGTATCCTATGCAATAAGGTTGGAATCAAGTCTTTGGCACTAAACATCGATCGATAATCGATTGACTGAATAAAATTTAAATGTTTATAATTATAATCGATTAAGCAAAAGAAATAATGGTCAATCGAAAAATCAAAGCTGTTGATGATGCTATAATATGCGTCCTGAATCGCCTTCTACGATAAACCTGGAACTATGTCATGGCTGTTGGACTATTCTAAACCCGGGCCAACACGGGGTATCTAATAGAGTAGGGATTAGTTTAAAGTATGATCTAGATTTTTGAAATCTTTAATATGCCATTTTCCTATAAATTTACCCTTGTCATCTTCAAGTTCATATACTAAAGGAGACAGTTTACGAATAACCTTGCAACGCTCATATTTAGGGGCTAGTTTCACCGCGAAATATTTATGTGCCGCACTCTGTTTGTACGTCCTTTTCCATACAACGTCACCTACGTCAAATGAAATCTCTCTGCGTTTTTTGTTATAGTATTTCGCGTTTTTATCGTGAGCACTTCTGAGCGACTGCTGTACGTGGTCAAAAATCTCCTTCAACGGTCCCAAATTTGCAACATAGCTATCGCGTGGTTTAAAAACAAGTTCGTCAATATCTTGGAAATCTTTATAGATACTGCCATCGGTGACCGCCTCCCTACCGTGTACTAGCATAAATGGAGAAAATTTTGTAGCATCATTGACTGAGGTGTTGATTGCAAATTGAACCTTGTTAACATTTACGTCCCAAGTCCTGTGGTCATTCTCGACGTAAGAGGACAGGGCGGTCATGATGGTACGGTTATAACGTTCAACGGTGTTAACCTGAGGGCAATAAACTGGGCCTAGGTGCACCTGTGGTATATTATATTTTGCATAAAGGGCTTGAACTTCATGACCTACAAATTGGGAACCGTTGTCAGAAAGTACGGTCTGGGGTATCCCATGAACTAAAAAACATGATCTTCGAGACGCTGGGCTATCACTTTACCAGTGGCTCGACGTAGAGGAAATAATAGACAATACTTTGTAAAACAGCATACAACAACCAGTAGATACGTGTTCTGTTGTCTCGACATTGGCAGTGGACCTACTAGATCTATGCTGATACACTGGAAAGGTCGAGAACAGATTTTAGGTTCTCCCATAAAGCCTGGGGTTGCTTGTGTGCTGTGTTTGTACGCATTGCAAGTAGAACATGATTTAATAAACTCCACGGTATCCTTATACATACCGGGCCAAAAATACCTTAGTTTTAAACGTTTATAAGTTTTCGCTACCCCGAGGTGGGCAGCGATGGGTTCAGAATGATTATCGGTTATGACACCTTCCCTAAACTCCGAGGGAACAACTTCCTTCCACTGAAAATCACCACTGAGCTTGTTATTACTCTTAGTAAATCGATAAAGTCTACCGTGTATAATCTGAAAGTTCGGACACGCACTTGGCTTATTTGTACAGCGCCTAACGATATTATTATACCAAGTGTCGGCCGTGTCTTCGGTGCCTATAGCAGCTATGGGTACGGATCTGGACAAAGCATCTGGCACAACGTTCTGTACGCCCCTCCTATGTTCAATTACTAAGTTGTAAGGCGAGAGTCTACATCCCCATCGTGCTAAGCGACCAGTAGGATTTTTGAGATTCAAGAACCATTTGAGGCTAGCATGATCAGTAATTACACGGACCGGTTTACTCCCTTCGATGTAAGGACGGAAATGTTCTACTACGTGAACCACTGCCAGGGCCTCCCTCTCTGTGGCCGAGTAGTTGCGTTCCGCTGGGGACAGGGAACGGCTGCAATATGCTATCGGATGCTCTTGTCCATCTATAGTCTGGGTAAGAGTTCCTCCAATACCGAAGTCTGACGCGTCGCAATGTACTGCGAACGGTAGGCAAAAATCGGGGCAGGTAAGAACGGGAGAAGTAGTAAGAGCTAATTTTAAATCGTTAAAAGCCTTATCGGCCTCGGGTGTCCACTCGAATGGAGGGGCACCCTTACGAGTAGAGGTAAGAGAATTTAAAGGTCCCGCCCTATGACTGAAATTATTTATGAAGCGTCGATAGTAAGATGCAGTGCCTAGAAATCGTTTGACATCTTTACGACAAACAGGTGTAGGGAAATCTACAATAGCTTTTACTTTGTCGGGGTCCGTGCGCAAGCCGTACTCGTCAATGACGTGACCTAGATACTTTAACTGCTTCCTAAGGAATTGGCATTTGCCCATATTAATCGTGAGTCCGGCTTCGTGTAGCCGATCCTTGACTCTCTTGAGTAGCCTAACATGATCCTCAAACGTAGAGGTAAATAATATTATATCGTCTAGGTAAATAAATACTTTATTATCGAATTCAGGACCGAACAACCTGTCCATCAACCTCTGTTGTGTACTGCCGGCCGACGTAAGACCGAAGCACATTCTAGTGTAGTGGAATAGACCGCGCCCCATCACTGTAAAAGCAGTTTTTTCCCTGGACTCCATCGAGTCCAACGGAATCTGATGGTAGGCCGCTTTTAAATCTATAGAGGATAGGTATTTGGCGTTCCTAAGCTGATCCAGTATATGGCTGATGTAAGGGAGTGGGTAAGCGTCATGCTTCGTTACTTCGTTCAGCTTCCTGCTGTCCAGGCAGAAGCGGAATGTACCGTCGGATTTCGGAGCTAGAGTGACTGGGCTACTCCACGCGCTGTTGCTAGGTTCAATGACACCGTCCTTCAGCATCTGATCAACCTGCCTGTTGACTTCGGCTAGCTTCTCTGGTGACATCATGTAGTAGCGTTGCTTGATCGGTGGGTGGTCACCAGTGTCAATCTTGTGGGTCACGAGATGAGTCATTCCTAAACCTTTCTTCTCTGCAGAAATGTCTTCGAACTGTCGCATGATTTCCTTCGCTTGGACCCGCTCCCTCTCATTCAAAGAACCAAAATCTCTTAAGTATCTATCCGTTGTAGCTATAGTATCAACATGTTCAGTAGGATAAAAATATTCGCTGTCTTTCAACAACGAGAGAACGTCTGGTGCTATATTAAACGCTTTCCAAAAGTTTATACCAAATATAAGCTCAGTGGAGACTCCAGGAACTATGTAAAACTTAACAATAGCAGTTTTCTTTGCTACCGTGACAGGCAGAAGAATATAGCCAGTCACGGGTGTGAAAGAGTCATTAGCAGTTTTAATATAATTTAAATCAAAAGAATCATGAATAGTAACTAAATTTTTGAAGTGTCTGATAGCGTCACTACCTATAATAGAAATTTCAGCACCAGAGTCCATTAGGCCTCTGTATTCAAGATCATAAACTGATATAGTAAGAAAAGGGCGTTTATCATCACTTTTTATTTCGTGAACCAGCGGCGGCGAGGATTGCTCCTTGGAAAAGAAACGTGTAACAAATTCTAACCAAGCTTTCCAATCATTAGCATGACCCACTGGATGTGCATCAGGATGTTGCTGGTTCACTTCCTCAAGTTTTTTGAGACCGCAGACCCAGGAGCTTTGTCGGTTGAGCATTTCGGACAAGTTTTGAATGTTGCTCCCTTTTCTCCACAACGATAACATACTAAACTAAAAGGAGCTTTGCAAATACTCAGACTATGACCATTTACTCTACAACGGACACAGAAATCATCATTAGACTGAACCGCTGCCACTCTGGGTCCGGGGTGCTGGGATGAGTTTTTGTAACTTAGATCTGGTGCTAAAGAGAGATTGTTACTCCGGGGGGGTTCTGTAAAAACTTCAGAGCGTTGCTTAGCATGCTCTAATAGCCTGCATTTGCTTTTCAATTCCATCCATGACTTGACAGGGCTTAGCGCCAATTGTGTTGTATAGAAAGGTCTAACATTGTAAAGAACTATATTCAACTTTTCCTCATCTGAGATAGACTTTGATAATCTTGTAAAAAAGTTTTGCATAATGCTTAGGTAATTAATAATACTTTCATCTCTACCTTGGGTACGCGATCTGATTTCCTGCATGAGCCTGTGATCATAATCAAAAGGTAAATACTCCTCCAGTAACAAAGACTTCAATTCATACCAATCATTGACATCTAGTCTGACAGCACGGTACCAGCACAAGGCCTCATCCGTGAACAGTTCAGATGATGAATTGAAAAGTTTAGTATCAGAAACACCCCTTGACAGACATAATTCCTCCAGTCTTTGCAAGAAAGCTTTAACACACGTCTTCCCATTAAATTTAAGATTCAAGGTGTGAATAGCAGAATACTTACTACAACTTGCATTACTGGTTGATTTTATCTCTGTTTCAGGTCTAGAATTTGAAGCACTATCATTACTATCCTTAGCTATGTCAGAAGGAGCTGATGAGACTGCACTCTTGAAATTGCAAAAGATATTATCTAACTTCTTCAACAACCTTCCCAAACGCTCCTGCAAAGTTGTGTATGAAGACAACAACTCATCAGTATCACATGGTGTAACCAAACGCCCAAACCTATGAAACAGATGGTGGCCTAAGGCTTGTACTCTATTCAAAATCTTCAGGGAGCATGGCTTCATGGAGGCACCAGCAATCAAATCATTGAGACTATCTAGTTTAGCACGAATTACTGCAAGTTCAGAAGAAATCTCAAACTCAGTATTAACAACTTCATCAGAAGGAATTTCCTTATTCAGGTCTCGAACCTGAACCCTCAAAGCGGTGACGGTATCCCCCGCTGGTTTAGCGCCCCTGATTTTAACTTCGTATTCCAGCTCATCCTTAGCCAAGACATTGAAAGCAATTGGTCTTTCTTCCAACATTATGAATGTATAGAACAAAAATATTAAAATATTAAAAAAACTCAAAATTTTTGAGGTAATCTTTTAAAATAAGATTCAGTATAGGTAGCTAGATAGTAATAGAACTCAGACTGACCAAACTTACAAGAATAAACACACTTTTACTATGATAAAAAATAAAATCTGAGTTTTCATTCAGCCTAGCCCGGACCAATTATTTCATGAGCTATATTTGACCAGAAAAAAGACTTTTTTTAAACTTTTAGCCACGCAATCACCAGTCCCTGTTCCGGGCGCCATTATGTAACATATTTTCCTATAACCTAGGGGTAATCTAGGGTAAATAAACACAACTAATCTTTGCTTTGTTTAGTATAGGCCTTCATTCAATGTGCACTACCCAAAAATGTTGTCTCATTACCCAAAGGTTAGCTGGTAGATAATGCTATCCAGCATTAAGCTCGCCTATGTACAGTATATTTTATTTGTGCAATAAAGAATTTTCTATCTATCTAACTATATTTACTAAAAATAGTACAAGCTTTATTTTTATTGCCTAAGTGTTTTTTATGTACAATTCTTGTTATGAAAAGACTATGCATATGATGTTAACATTAATATTAGTGTTCTGAAATCCTAAATACCTGGGGGAACACAAAACTTATAATTATAGTGTGTGTACACAGTAAAATACAAAATATGATATGGATTGGTGAAGCGTTTGGTCAGAGCTAGGCTAAAACTTACTCTCTAGTATTTATCTGAATCGATGGCTCTTATACGAATGATATACCGCAACCAGGCGAGGTAGAACGTCGACGAATTTCACGCGGGCATCGGAATTGCCTCTGACTAACCTTTTGGGGAATATTAAATGGGTCCTCGGAATGAATGTAGCTACAAGGTAACTATGTGTAGTCTACCACGAAGATAGTAAGAGCTTGGCGGGAGCAACCACTTCAATCCCGAAGCAGCTTGGCGAAAGGCAACTGCCGGCGTCTGAGGTATCTGAGGTTGGCACCGAAATGCGCCGACACACGACTGGGCAGGAATTCAGCCTCAGGGTACAGCCTTTTCTGATCGACCAAACATAAAACTTGAATTAGAAGACTCGAGAAATACGAGAGTAACATCCAAATATCACAAAATCTCTTTGCAACTCACCAGGCCTCGAAGTATGATCACTGAATATAATACAACGACGGCGCGTTGTCGGACAATTAAGTCTCGTGCGTCTCGTAATCGACGACGGGTTATTTATTTAGTAAATAACAGAGAATTAAATACTATTCTCTGACGATTCGAATATATCGACCATCTATCCAAAAATATCAGTTATCATTTTTCGTGTCATGTCTGCGCCATAGACCTCATAGACCATTCATCTACTCAACTCGATCGTACATGACCGATTCTATAATTCGGACAATCGAGATACCCGATGAAACAAACGAACAAGATTACGTCAATTCGGTCTTAATGAATCAAATTAAAAATCCTTATAATCCTCCAGGAATGATCCCGAGGAATCCAAAACAAGTTAAAACTGTATCTATCCAATAAAACTGAAAAATAATAAAACGCGATTAATCGACTCGATATAATTGTTCGAAATCGAAGATCACTATCTAAAAAAAAACAACATACCATAGATTTTTCTACACTCTACTTTTTCAATTAGGCTTGCCAGCACCCGAACAGTAATTCGCTCAAATCGGATGATCGATAATCGATCGACCGAGGGAAAAAATGATTTGAATGAATAAAAAACGATATATCTGCCTGACTTGAGTTTCCACAGAGGATCGTGAACAAAATGCAGTGGATTACTTAGTATTACCCTTTAACTTGAGAGAACATATCTAATTATCGATACAATCAATATTCGACGCTCGCTCGTGTAACACGGCAACACCAGCCTATCAGCTGTTTCGTACACAACAAAATTATGACAAACTCGTTAGACAAAATGGTTTTTATAATGGTGATATAACGTTATAAAATGGTGTGTATAAAATTACAATGGCTCGCGACTGAGTTATGTGTCGCGCGAAGCGCGACACATAACGAATTTTCTGTTTAAGGCGCCAAGGTTCACGGATGAGTTCTTATGGTAATAAAACTATCTCAATGAAAGGAGTATTCAAAATACAATGGCGCGTAAGTTGAAAAATCTATGAAATTTTATATCTTCTATATTAATGGTTTTCAGTAAAAAAACGGACGTTACAATAGCTTATCACAATATTGGTCCTATCGGTAGTGCTATGGAAAATAATTATTGCCCGTGTTACTTGTAATGGTATAGTATATCGTTTTTAGGAGTAGTAGAGCTCTTTGTGAAGGGCTCGTCCGGGGAAGTACTACCACCACGCCTTTTTCTGCCGCCAAGCAGCGTTGCTGTGTTCCGGTTTGAAGAGTGTGGTTGCCGGTGTAATTACAGGCACATGAGGCTTGACATCTGTATGCCTCAAATTGATGGACGCAGGGCAGTGCACCGTAGGGCACATTCCTATTGTGCGTGACTTAAAAGGCAATGCTTTGTTATAGGTGATGGTTACCACTTAACATCAGGTGGGCTATCTACTTGTTCTATCAGCTAGTTGTATAAACTCAACTACAAATTTATGGTGTCATCAGTGTGTTGTTGTTGTCAGCACTGCAGCGTCCCACCGTGCTATTTTGTTAAGGACTCGTCCTAGTACCTCTGCTTAGAACGGTAGGTATCTAAATATTTGGTATTGGAAGGATTTTAGTGATACTATTATTTTTAAGAAGACCTTATGTTTATACCTAAAATTCCGACAAAATAATTTTTTTTATTTGATTTGAAAACAAAAAAAACATTTGATCGTCGTCATACTCAATACTCAATACGTTTATTGCTTACACACACGTGGTTTAGTTTTGGTACATACATTGTTGTTAGTTGTTAGTAAGTATCACATGGACCCTGCATAGGGTATGGCAACATGGAGGCAGGCCGAGGTTTTAAATTATAATACGTATAGTCGGTAGACAGGTATAATTACAGTATAAAAGTAGGTGTTATCTGTTATACAAGGCACGAAAAAGAAGAACTAGGTATTTTAAATAAACAAGGTATTGGGAATGTATGTCAAAGTTAATGAAATATTTAATTAAAAATAGTCAATATTTAGGTCAAAGTGTGTATAGCCGAATGTTAAATAAAAATAAAAAATAAATGTCAAAGTTAATTCATCAGTAGTCATCGTTCCTTTCTTCGGATTTCCTCATTTCTTCTTTCCCGGTTCGTTGTTTCCTTCTATAAGCAATATGATACTGAGCCGCTAGTTCACCAGTTTACAAAGTCATAATAATTTCAGCGCAAGTCCGGTTCTTAGGGCAAACAGCTGCAGTCGCCGTGAGAATTAAAAGGGACAAGACATTTTGCAACGAGACCACCTGAGTACATTGAATAATGCAAGATTATGAAAGTTAGAATAACTGCGAGGTTTCTGGAAAGTGGATCGTAAACACGTTGTGGTACGACTTGTTAGCACCAGTTTCTAGTGTTTGTTGAGAGCACTATGGTCTGGTGACCAATTGTGCTAACTTTCTTATAATTAACTTATGAATTTAGTTGTGATCTGGTGACCACTAGTGCTCACCTTGAAACTCACTCAATCACTCACTCGAACTGGTGGACCACCAGGTCGAAGGTTCAAAACCGGTCGTGCACTAATGAGTTTTTCTGTCCAAAAATGTATGCGCACGGTGTCAAACGGCGAAAAAAATATCGTGAGGAAACTGGGATATCGTAGAACCTAAAAAGTTCTAAAGAAAACAATGTGTCAAGTGATTGAAAAGCCTCTTTGAGGGCTCTTAAAATCCTTTCACCGTTGTTTCAATAGAACTAGTAACTTATCAAGAAGAAAAAGAAGCGTTTATTACTTTTTTTATACAACTAGCTGATGGAACAAGCAGATGGCCCACCTGATGTTAAGTGGTAACCATCACCTATAACAAAGCATTGCCTCGTAAATCACGCACAATAGGAATGTACCCTACGGTGCACTGCCTTGCGTCCATCAATTTGAGGCATACAGATGTTAAGCCTCATGTGCCTGTAATTACACTGGCAACCACAGTCTTCAACCGAAAAACAGCAACGCTGCTTGGCGGCAGAAAAAAGCGTGGTGGTAGTACTTCCCCGGACGAGCCCTTCACAAAGAGCTCTACTACTCTTACTAAGGGTTAAGTGGTAACCATGATCTACAACAAAGCATCTCAGATCTGAGGTAGATATCCATCAAAGTCGAAAAGCTGTTTCTGTTAAACAATATTATGAGATATTCTCCAAAATGCTAATAAAACTTTGGTTTAATGAGTATTCCGAGGCTTTCATTTTAAGCCCAAATAAAAATATTCCCTCAACGTAAATTGCTATGCGTGGTAAAACAATTCTCTCCTCTCGCAAATATAATTCCGCCTAAAAACACTAAAAATCCCCGCCCACGGCAAATTCGAGTTTAATTTCTTTTTAAGAGATCTCCCAGTCTTGGACATTATCGAATTCAGCTGGCGAGAGTGAAAATGAAACAATTATGTAAATGACCAACAAAATAAAACTCATTTTATTAATAATCAAATCAGGAGTTCGCATTTGCAAATGAAATAAAATTTTGTAAATGGCGGCATTAATTGTTGGGCTGGAAGTGGGTAGTGGGGAAATGGGGGAGTAATGTCCCCATCTGTCTCAGGGGTGAACTAAAACTCATCACATGCGTTACTGAAATTGACATAGATATTTATTTGCATACAAATAAATTTATGGAAGTAACATATTAATTACATAAAACAATGGAAAGTTTCAAAAGTAATATAATACCCGTTTTTTTTCTGTTTACTTGTTTATTAAATCCTTAAATTAAATCTTTAATAATAAAAAAAAATGCCTCAAGTAGAGTTGTGTACTTATGATTACTTCACAATACAAAACATTAATTCCAGCCTATGTTTTATTCCAGAACCTAAACTATCTACATACCAAATTTCATCAATATCGATTTAGTAGTACGAAGATACTTGGTAACAAACATTCAGACACAAACTTTCGCATGTATAGTATTAGAAGGACAGCATAGGTACTGATAACATACTCGTATAGGTACAAAAAAAAACTCTGAAGGTGAGATAACAATGCAAAATGAAGCTTTTCGCAAGATACATACCTACTCAGACCTTGACAGCCTTCACAGCTCAGTTGGTAGTAGCTCTGCCTTCTGCGCCGTAGGCCGTGGGTTCGATCCCCACCGAGAACAAACATTTGTGTGATGAACATAGATGTATGTTCTCTGTCTGGGTGTTATTATATATTACAAGTATGTATTTACAAAAAATAAAATAAATAATATGTATTATATTAGCTATCTGGTTCCCATATTAGCTTTGGCTTAGTTTGGGGCTAGATAGTGCTGTGTGGAAAGTCCACCAATATTTTATTATTTATTTACTAGTAGTTTTTCGTGTGCATTCGATGCTGAAGCACGACAGTAATACAATTCCACCCCTCTCCCTAGCTTCCATCAAAGACAAGTTATCTGAAAGGGGCGAAGTTTTAATAAAATTCCAAATGCCTCGGGCAGTTAGACACAGACTATATATGCCATCGTTTAGTTATATAAGTGGTAACTGTAGCAACTTCGCTGAAAGATTCTGCAGCGATTGAATAAGTGTCTGCTACATTACAGTATTTGAAAAGAACTTGGGAAACTGAACTGAATAAATTCGAAAATTAACCGGATTTTATCCAAGCGCGAGAATAGGGTTTTTTATACTATTTGCTGATAGAAATAGCATACATCCATCACCTATAACAAAGCATTATGTTAAAAATCACGCTTGATATTACAAGCACGATATAACGATGCACTGCCCGACGCTTATCATCTTATGGCATACAGGTGTTAAGGCGAAGACAAGAGTTAGTGTGACTCTCATTCGCACGTTTCGACATGTTGAAAGATATAAAATCACTAAACTCATATTCGAAAAATCGCAATCAACCATTTTGCAATCACATTGCACACAGTTTAGTAAATATTCATTTCGATCCATACATGTTTTCCTACTCAAAAGTGTGCATTACTAGTTTTCGTACATAACCCAAAATGTACACAAATCACACACACACCTCACACTACACATCGTCTTAAGCCTCATGTGCCTGTAATTTCACTGGCATTTCAAACCAAAACACAGCAACATTCATTTTGATTCTACGTAGTTAGTTTAGTTTTTATCTCAAAAGATTATTGTGCCGTCCATATTGGTGTAAAACAATTTAATTTAGTTTTTTTTTTCTAGATAGACAATAGGTTAATTTACTTTTTCAAAAGTGTAGTTGTTTATATAATGAAGCTACATTCTTCATTTTAGAAGTGCGTGTTGTTTTCACTATCTTGTACTGCTTTTGGAGGATAAATAAGCAATTAAGCTGCCAAATTGAAAACAGTGGGTTTAAATCAACATTAATTTATAATTAGCGCTTTTCATTGGGGCGTATCAAATCAAATTAATTACCAATCTGAGTATTAATTATTATGGCGATTGTATAAAATTATTGAGGTATGTATTTGGCATCTACATTCTGAACTTCGTTTGACCTGAAATATACATTGCAAATATACGTTAATCAATTTAAATGTATAAGCATTGTTCTTTAAATAGTGAAATAAATGTTGACATCTTCATTATTTTTATGTCCTTATTTTAGTTTGTGTAGAGCACTGGTGGTCTAGTGGTAGCGGCCCCGCCTTCCGATCCTAAGGTCGTGGGTTCGAAACCGGTCGTGCACCAATGAGTTTTCTGTTCAAAAATGTATGTGCACAATGCCAGTACTCTCAAACGGTGAAGGAAAATATCGTGAGGAAACATGTGTCAAGTGCTCGAAAGGAGCCTCTTGTGGCTCTTAAAATCCTTTCACCACACTGTTTCGAAAGAAACTAGTGACACGACAAGAGAGAGAGAGTATGTGTAGGGTCATTTATTTCTAATCTCCTCTATCAGTCTTTATCTTAGTTGTCTCTCCGTTTTAACTCAGTTATCTTCGGAAAGAAATAAAGAAGAACTAAAAATTTATTTCACATACAAATAAAAACACAAAACAAACAGCTAGTGAATAAAAGTGAATATGCATCTAATTAAAATAAAACAAAGAAACAAACAAAAACTAAATATAGTAAGTACTCAATCTAACGTAAACTGGGTCCTAAACCGTCTCGTCCCGTGTCCAGTCTAAATTTTATGCTAGAATGTTATCTTTCAATCCTTTCATGTTTTCTTTGGTCCTATTTTTTTCTAACATTGATGCAACTGGTTTTGAAATTAATAAGTAACTGCAGTGAACATAAGTATTTTCTTAGCTAACAAAACTTTGATGCTCAGTCAAAAACTGATGGCTTCCGTGTCAGTCAACCGAAATATACAGCGCAAAGGGATCTTAAGAAGTTTCGTAGACCCAATTAAAACGTTAGAGGGACTAAGTAAATATTTCAGTGTTACCACAGTATAAATAGGTTACGACCAGTAGTAACACAATAATATTTAATTACCGAATGCTGGCAGTATTCGGTATTCTCCTTCTTGGTCGTAGCGCTCTGCTCTTGGCAGAGTGCGACACTCCTCTCGCACCGCTGCTTTCCACATTCGAAAAAAATAAATTATTATTCGGTAAAAAGGTTCGACCAAACCTGCGCGTCTGTAACGCGGGAAGTGGTAGCGTCTGCCGCGCGGCGGACGCTACCCATACTTTTCAATGGTGCTTTGTCCGCGTTGCGGTCGCGTAGGTTGTCAAGCGCCATAAAGAAGGTATGAGTAGCGTCCGCCGCGCGGCAGACGCTCCCGCTTCGCAGTCGCTTTGGTCGCGCAGGTTTGGCCGAACCTTTAAGCACATTGAATACTGGTATAGTAACCTTATATTGTATTTAAGTTTACCACTCACACAGGTATTTTTGAACTATAGATTTTACAGTTACCTTAGGAATTCTGTCATGTAACAAAATATGAAGTTTAAAATGCTTAAATCTATTAAGAGTAAGTTCGAAATCCAAATAGTTGGTGTTTGGCCTAAGGACATTATTTAAATGGAGTAGGCATGTCCAGTACCTATACCATCCTAATCCACTCACACACAATACGAGCGGAGCCGACTGAGTCACAGATTTTTCCACATGTTTCCTTCACTGTTTGAAATCCAGTGCAATAATGTTCGTAATGCACTGGTTTGCGAACATATTGTTTTCAAGCGCCCATGAGTCATCATCATCATCTTCCTGCCCTTATCCCACGCTAAGTGGGTTGGCACAACAGATTTCCTTCTTCCACTCTCCTCTATCATTCGTCATCTCAAGCGTCCATACTATCAAATTTTAAGTATTCATAGTTAATCATTGGTAAAGTAAGATCACTGGTAACTTTTTTCATATGTTAGAAAAATATATAAAGTTTAAGTTCATACGAAAAGTGGTATTCCTTACCGGCGTTTGTTTTTCCGAATGCCTTGAATTCGTTTTTTTTTAAGAGTTTGTTGTCTAGGTAAACGAGCCACACCGTAGACAGCATCATCACTTAACATCAGGTGAGATTGCAGTCGAACGTTCAACTAAAAGTTGTAAGAAAAAAGTTCATAGTAGTATCTCTACTGCTTGTTAGATACTTTAATGTTACTTTGGCTGTTTATTACCGTTCTAAGGCTTAATTAAGTCCTCTTTGATGTTCAATCTGTTTTACAAAACTGCGTAATTGCGACACGAGATACGACGTTTCGAAGAAAGTTGATATTATTTACAAAACAACCTTCGGAATTGTCATTTGTAATTTTAAGTTCAACACAAAGATTCCACCTTAGACTGCATCTTCACTTACCATCAGGTGAGATGGCAGTCAAACGTTTAGCTATTAACAATTAAAAAAAAAAAAAAAAACACTTTCTTTTTTTTTAATTTATGTTGTTGTTGTGGCTACTTATTCATGGTAGTTTTAAACGACTCTGAAGAGTTAAATTTTAATTTCAATCTGAATCGGCCCACTGCTGGGCAAAGATACTCGCAATCGACTGTCGCTTCAAAAGTTTTTTGACTAATCTTATTATTTATCTGAAATGATTTTATCAAAAGTTCAATACCTACCTACCTGGCTAAAATTTATGTAACAGCTGTTTTTTTTTCGCGTTCACAGTGTTGGTTCCTTAGACTTTATTCATATTGATAGGTACTTTAGCTCCTGAAGTTTTCTGTACTAGTATTTTAACACCCTGTAAAAAGTGCTTATATGAAGGGAACCTCTTTAAGGCGCACATAAAATCCTTTCACCACACTGTTTCGAAACAAAAAAAGAAATTGTCGCTAACACGACAAGAAGAAGATATTATTATATTATTATACGTAGGTTATATTTTTGAATCATCCGCAACACCCCAAGATCATTATGAAAATCCATCCACATTTTTTCATACAAGCGCAGCCTTCCGCATTACGCTCTCCATCACGATTAGGCCTCCCCCGCACTAATCCTACCGCACAAAAACTTAATTAACCAAAATATATATGGCTGTATTCACGTAGACAGTGGATTTTTGGAGTCCGTTTACTGGTTTATCAGTGCGAGCCTGTGAAATAAAATGATAATTCTTACACTCTGAGGATCTAATTCTAATTCTCGGTGGGGGAATGAGATCTGCACGGACGTCCCGCAATGGGGTGTATTGTGCATTGTCCCCCTGCTAACATCACCCCAGCCAGCTCAACTCCTTAAAATACCGGAGAAGGACCTTGAGTTGGTGGCAGCAATGTTCAAGCATCCCCGGTGGTGATTTGGATGCAGATGAGAGGACAGACCCGATCAGCTTTTGCAGTCCAGTTTTGTACATAAACTCTGAGGATTACGTACATAATACAAGATACGACTGCTAATGTAGCAGTCGTATCAAGAACAAGAACAAGAAAGAGTAACAAGAACAAGAACAAAAACCCCTAATCCGTAAACTGTATACAATTCATCTTAATCCTTTTTTGAATTTCAGACTCGTTCATATCACCATCCTCATTACTTTAATGCCTTCAAAACAAAATCGACAACTGGCTACGAAAATGCCTAGTCTTAACAATTCGTCGACAAAAATTGTCTGTCATATCCAATACTCGAGACTATATTATAATTGTTTTTATTAAACAGGGACAAAATACAATTAAAATTGAGGGTAGATAAAGCTCTGAAAGACAAAATTTTGGATCGTTGATTCAACGAAGTAAAAGTAAGAGCCTAGTCGAAAAACCAGGTGGACACTGTACAGGCATCAACAACCTGTTTCATAACTAAATGCGTTCTGAGGGTGTGTATAAACAAAGCCACTAAGTCACTCCCTTTCTCCCTGGAGAGTTTATACGGTGATACTATTTCGTGTAATGATTCCAAAATGAGGATACACCTACCCACAACGAAGCGACTGATACGTATGTGTGAAATAAGATGTGACAGGATAACAGATAAACAGAAGTGGCACTTTTTAACAAGCAGAGGTTAAATTAAACATTACCTACAATGACCCCAAAATGTATGTTTATCTCTAATACTATAAGAATCAAAGTCCTGACTGACTGACTGACTGACTGACTGACATATAGACAACGTACAGCCTAAACCGCTGGTCCTAGAGACTTGAAATTTGAGGAGTACATAGGTCTTATGGCGTAGAGGTGTACTAAGAAGGGATTTTTGGAAATTCAACCCCTAAGGGTGTAAAAAGGGATGAAAACGTTTGTATGAAAAATTGTATTCCTTGAACCTACAAATTTGAAACTTGGAGTGCATATACTTCAAAGCAAATTAAAAAGAAATGCATTTTTAGTTTTTTAAAACTACCCTTAATAAGTGTGCAACGGGGTGTAAAAGTTTGTATGGGAGTTTTTTGACCGCTGGTCCTAGAGACTTGAAATTTGAAGAGTACATACGTTTTACAGCGTAGAGGTGTACTAAGAAGAGATTTATGGAAAATCAACCCCTAAGGGTGTTAAAAGGGATGAAAACGTTTGTATGAAAAATAGTATTCCTTGAACCTACAAACTTGAAACTTGGAGTACATATACTTAAAGACAAAAAAATAGTAAAGGCAGTTTTAGTTTTTTAAAACTACCCTTAATAAGTGTGCAAAGGGATGTAAAAGTTTGTATGGGAGTTTTTTGACCGCTGGTCCTAGAGACTTGAAATTTGAAGAGTACATAGGTCTTATAGAGTAGAGGTTTACTAAGAAGAGACTTTTGGAAATTCAACCCATAAGGGTGTAAAAAGGGATGAAAACGTTTGTATGAAAAATAGTATTCCTTGAACCTACAAAATTGAAACTTGAAGTACATATACTTAAAGACAAAACAATAGTAAAGGCATTTTTAGTTTTTTAAAACTACCCTTAATAAGTGTGCTAAGGGATGTAAAAGTTTGTATGGGAGTTTTTTGACCGCTGGTCCTAGAGACTTGAAATTTGAAGAGTACGTAGGTCTTATAGCGTAGAGGTGTACTAAGAAGGGATTTTTGGAATTTCAACGCCTAAGAGTGTAAAAAGGGATGAAAACGTTTGTATGAAAAATAGTATTACTTGAACCTACAAACTTGAAACTTTAAGTAGATGTACTCCAAAGCTAAAAAATAGGAAAGCAATTCTTAGTTTTTTAAAACTACCCTTAATAAGTGTGTAAAGGGATGTCAAAGTTTGTATAGGAGTTTTTTAACGCGTAGTGCGATTGACTTAAAACTTGAGGTAATTATACTAAGAAACAAATAATTAAGAATGACGCTTTTGATAATTACCTCTGCAAAGGGTGCAAATGACTGTAAAAGTTTCAAGTTTTATATGGAAGATTTTTAACGTGTAGTGTAATTAACTTCAAACTAAAAGAAAATATGTTCTGTGTAATAACAAAAATACAGTTTGATTTTCGAAAACAACTCCTAAAAGGTTACCCTCCTTCGTTGCGCTCGAGTAAAAAGGATACAACGAGGCGTCAATGTTTGTAAGGGACATTCTGAAAACGGGAAACTTGAGTTGGCACGCAGAGATCTGAGGGTAGGTATCTACCGTGCCTGGGGATCAAAGTCGTGAAGCTGTTTCGTTTCGTTTGTTTTTGGGGTAGAAACTAGGAACAAATAAGTACATACTTTCCGTGTAAGGTTGTCTTTGTTGTATTTGTCATGTTTGTGCTTAACTCAGTACCTATACCTACCTACCTAATATAGGTAATGTACGCCTATAGGTATTTAAAATCCTACCCTAATAATATACAAATCAATGCGAAAGTTACGATGTTGGGATGTTTGTGGCTCAATCACGGCTCACCACTTCAACGCGTGCGAAGCCGCGGGAAGCCACTAGTAACTATATAAATAAATAAATATTGGTGGACTTTCCACACAGCACTATCAGGCCCCAAACTAAGCCAAAGCTTGTAATATGGGAACCAGATAGCTGATATAATATATGTACTTCTTTTTTTGAATAATACCTATAATATTATATAACACCCAGACAGAGAACAAACATCAATGTTCATAACACAAATGTTTGTTCTCGGTGGGGATCGAACCCACGGCCTACGGCGCAGAAGGCAGAGCTACTACCAACTGGGCTTTGAAGTCTGTTATATATATCATCTTCATCAGCGATCACAAATCAGAAGACGAAGCGTGTGATTCCCTCCTACACGATGGATATATATAAATATATATACTTTGTTGTGAGGATTGCAGGAAGTCGCGGGCTCAGAATCGTACTTCCTGGAAATGTATATTTAAACCTGCAGGTTTATGATGCAAATGAAAAAGAAACACGATTGTCCTAAGCGGTAGAGATCGGTAGACCTACCCGTAGTTAGGGAAATGAGATGACTAATATAAATGACTTTACTAATGATTTGGTCTCTTCAAGTTTCTCTACATCGCAGCTACTTAACTCATCATGTCACGTTTCCATGCGAGTATAAAGTGTGTAGGTGGGTCTGAAAACAAAAACCATAGACCGGCTCTTGTTTTGAATTTATCCGTCTTTTGTCTTTTACGAGTATTGAAGAGCTCTTTGTGATGGGCTCGTCCGGAGAAGTACTATCACCACGCCTTTTTCTGCCGCCAAGCAGCGTTGCTGTGTTTTGGTTTGAAGAGTGTGGTTGCCGGTGAAATTACAGGCACATGAGGCTTAATGTATGCATCTAGTTGACGGATGCAAGGCAGTGCATCGTAGGGCACGTTCCTATCGTGGATGGATTGTGCGTGACTATATTAAGAGGCAATGCTTTGTTAAAGGTGATGCTACTTAAAATCAGCTCGTAAGAGTAGTAGCGCTCAACTACTCTTTAAGAGTAGTTGAGCGCTAGTCCGGAGAAGTACTATCACCACGCCTTTTTCTGCCACCAAGCAGCGTTGCTGTGTTTCGGTTTCAGGTGAAACAGGCCAAGTGCCTGTTTCACGCATCAAGTATAAAAGAACAAAGAATGAACGTACTAAAGTTGTAGTTACGTAGATCCACTTTATTTGAAGTATTTTGTATAATGCTATCGACATAACCCTCAGTAGTAGCATTACTTACAAATCTTAGTGGTTTTCTTAGTGGATTTGTTAGACGGCTTGCTATTTAATTATTATATAATATGTATCTACACTAATATTATAAAGAGGAAAGATTTGTATTTTTATATGTTTGTAATTAAGATAAAAAAAAGTACAACACTAAACTCCGTCTTTTCCATGATTCGTCCGACAACTTATTAGTCTTTGTCTCTGTCAACTTTACCGTGTGGCGTTGAACCGAATGAAGGAACGTAAAATGAACGACAGGTATCATTTCAATGTCTCAATATTAAACAGATTTTCATTACGGCAAGATCAGTGTCGCATGAGTAATTACGAGTTACAAATTACATGACTTGTGGCTTTTGGGTAAAATTATTTTATTTTAGTACTCACAGAAGTAACACACGCATCAGGCTACCCTACTCGCTTTTATATCCTCGTAGTACCTTGTACTTTGTGTAGCTTGATCCAACCATGTACTAAGTTTTTTTTTCTAAGGCTGGTGATTCGCTGGCGACTAAATGCTGGTCTGACGATTCTTACAGTTCTACCGAACTGTACTAAGTTATAGGTTTTTTCTTTCTTTTTTTATTACTTTTTTTGGTTCACTAGGTTTATGTATCCTTGTTTGTATTTAAAGACTTTCTGAGTTTTTTTTAATATATATATTTTTTAATATAATTTATTACAAAATAGACTCGCAAGGGTTTAAATAGGGTGCAAAAACAGCCTTACTCGAATTTATGTGAGCAATGCCAGTGGTCTCAAACGGTGATGGAAAACATCATGAGGAAACCAGCTATAGTATTCTAGCAGCGGCGATGGGCTTGCAACCTAACGTGTGGGTTAATTATAAATGACGGTAAAATTTATAACGTTTATGAATAAAATATGCAGTTGAATGTTTTCCAATAGCATTTCAGATTTAAATCGCACTTAATTACGTTTTTGCACTTTAATATCTAAACGGTTTTATTAAAACACAATTTGCTTTAACAGTTCATTCCGCCTTCATAACTCACATTTCCATAATTGAATTTGAAATTTTCACAAACTTAGGTTCCCTATACACTCGAGGCACGCACACTCGTGCCACTTTTTTATGAATATTTGTCTCAATGAAAACGGAATTATGACCGGAATACACCCCTTCTCGGTAGACTTAGCAGATGTTTCTATGGCGATCGCATCTAGTGAGAGACATCGGAAGTGGAGTTGAAAGAGTGGAAATTACAAATATCAAATATTGGTCGATTAAACGAATTTTGAGATTATTTTAACCAAATAATTGTTTTTGTACTAAACATACTCTGCCACTGCCAACTAATCCAAGTATACTTTCAGTTTTTTATTAGAAGTATTTATACGAAGATTTTTCGGATTTGATTGATAGCTTAGAACCTCGTGCTAAAGGCACAGTTATGGCGAAGGAAAAATTTATACGCCATACCCGCAAAAGGAATTTTTCATATGCGTGGCATATTGTTATATTATTTTAAAATATAGCAGTAATAACTCTGCGTGCCTATATTAACTTTTCTTTTGGGTATTAGTTGAGTTTATTTCTTTGTGTGTACATTCAAGATTAAGTCGAGATATTTGTTTAGGGTGCTATCAAATATTTGTTAAAGAATTTCATTGCGAAATCCAGTTTGCAATGTTTGTTCTAAGAAGTTGCAAAGTCAATTTGAAGATTAAAAGTTTTTTATTAAAGTTTTTTTATATTTTTCTTTGCTTACAGTTGATCCCTGAAAAAACTTGGAAAGTAACTGAATTTCAACAACTCTAAGTCACTTAACGTTAATAATTAAAAGTAAACTTAATCTAAATTTAATGGAGAAACTTGACCAACTTAATGTAGGTATATACAAGGTATACCTACATTGTAATGAACGAATTGGGGCTAAAGTACCCATCAATATGAATAACTTTTTCTAAGGAACCAACACTGTGAACGCGAAAAAAAAAAACAGCTGTTTAATATAAAAGTTCAATGCCCCCTGAAGTTTATTATACACAATTATGGGAACTCCTTGTATAGGTAGCTACAAAATGGTGTTTCTGTTAAAACAAATTGGTTTCAACACTTTCAATTTAATTGAAATAAATGGGTTAAGCACACACAACATTTCAAATTCAGAATCAATTCGGCAATACTCTTAGAATGCATTGAGGTGGCAACATTTCTCTTTTTAGGGTTCCGTAACCAAAGGGTAAAACGGGACCCTAAGACTCCACTGTCCGTCCGTCTGTCTGTCTGTCCGTTTGTCACCAGGCTGAATCATATGAACCGTGATAGTTAGACAGTTGAAATTTTCACAGATGATGTATTTATTTTGGCGCTATAACAACAAATACTAAAAAACAGAATGAAATAAATATTTAAGGAGGCTCCCATACAACAAACGTGATTTTTTTGCCGTTTTTATAGATAATGGTAGGGAACCCTTCGTACGGAAGTCTGACTCGCACTTGGCTGGTTTTTTTAATAAACAATGAATTTATCGTCTCATGTCATCATTCACATAATCCATCCATCTTTACTTTGGCCTGCCGCTCCTTCTAAAACCAACCACATCCTTATCTAACATTATTCTCGTAATATGACTTTCTTCCCTCCTCATGACATGTCCATACCACGCTAACCCATTGCTCCTCAACTTATCTGTCACAGGCGCTACTTTCAGACTTCCTCTAATATACTCATTCCATCCGCACATCGATCTCAACATTTGCATTTCTGCTGCATGCGCTTTTCTCTCATCCTTCCCTTTGGTTGCCCAACACTCAGATTCACTGGCACCTAGATTCAAGAGCACTGGTGGTCTAGTGGTAGCAGCCCCGCCTTCCGATCCTGAGGTCGTGCGTTCAAAACCGGTCGTGCACCAATGAGTTTTTCTGTTCAAAAATGTATGTGCACAATGCCAGTACTCTCAAACGGTGAAGGAAAACATCGTGAGGCTCAAAAGGAGCCTCTTGAGGTGCACTTAAAATCCTTTCACCACACTGTTTCGAAAGAAACCAGTGACAAAACAAGAGACTGGCACCTAGATTCATCTAAATTTAAAATGTTTCAAAGTAAATCTTGTTATTCAATGGAATACCTTTTGGATTTGATCGATTTTACCTAAGTTTTATTTATTTGAAATTTTGGTCGAAGACTCTTTTTATTTTTTACAGAAAGGTATTTGTAAAACAAATGAACTGCGAATGCTGTGAATAGTGGTAAGGTTTCTATGTGTATAGTTCAGTGACTTCCACAGTCCTATAAACGTGTCATTGCATTCCCCTAATGAAAGCAGTTATTAAGCATCTCGTGTGTTCGCGGCTTTATTATGTCACAGTCCAGTTGCATCAATACCTCAAGTTTTTTTTTTAATTTTATTTTTTCTGTAATGCAAGCCAAATTATTCAAGCTGGTTTTCACGTCTCCATACAAAGCCCGCTGAAAAACGGCAATGCAGAAAACTCAAACCCCATAAACCTAAAAAAAATCTCATGTAAAAACTACACATACATTTCAGTCAGCTATGTATGGGGAAATTTGCTTGCCTAATATTTTGCTCATCAGTTTCTAAGTCACTTGTGTAGATGCGTTATGTGGAGTATTTTGTGTAATTTCAATAGACTTTGAATCGATATAAATAATCTCTATAAAAAAAAATCGATTTATAGAAATAGTAAAATATATTTTCGTTTAAATATTTTAATATTTTCCAAAATTACAGATATAAAAGAAAAGAGTACAGTTTAAAAAAAGACTTAAACTCCGTATTTGTCTAAGAAGCATCATAATTCGTAAAAGTGCTGTTTTATTTTTCTTTTTTAAAAATTATATATTGAACTGTTGGTTAATACTATGTACTTATAATATTAACTAACAGTATATTACATTGATATTTTAAAAATAGTTTTTGATTTATGCTTTCAAAACCGGTACGAAATTTCGTAGTAATAGACCTTAGCAGTTAACTTACTTACAATTGTGGATACTGTGGTCCTGATGTTCCCCTTCCACTAATTTATTTATTTATTTATTTTAAGCCCTTTAATACAGATACATTTTACGAATTATACTCTATTTTATACTACGACATCGACACTATCTGTTTGCCCTTTTTTGGCAAAGGCCTCCTCCAAGCTCTTCCACTCTTCCCTATCTCTCGCTATCCTCGTCCATGTTTTCCCTGCAGTATTGTTTAGCTCATCCTCCCATCTTTTAAACTGTCTCCCCCTTTTTCTTTTGTTGTATTTCGGGAACCAATTCATCAACATTTTGCTCCATTTCTCTTTTATATGTATGTCCCGTCCATCTCCATTTTAATGTATTTACTTTGAGTGTAACATTTTCTATTTTTGTTCGTCTTATTAGTGTTACGTTTTTAATTTTGTCCTTCCACTAATAAATGGGACTAATTAATCGAGAGTGGCATCTGCCATGCTAAAGAATAGCCCAGTATCCCCCCTGTGGGTAGCAAGAAGGTACTGACATTAAGAAAATAAAGCGGATGTAAAAAGTCAACTAGCCTCCTGAATACAAAAAAGACACTTATAAAAAAAACACAAAGAAACAGCTTCATGGCTTTCATTCCTAGGCACGGCACATGAGGCACATGAAGCTTAGCATCTGCATGCCTCAAGTTGATGGACGCAGGGCAGTGCATCGTAGGGCACGTTCCTATCATGCGTGACTTACGAGGCAATGCTTTGTTAGGTGATGGATACCACTTAACTTCAGGTGGACCATCTGCTTGTTCCATCAGCTAGTTATATAAAAAAGGTAGTTCCCTCAGATCTCTTTGTACCAAGTACGAACTTAGGATCCCAACGAGATCCCATTTAGATGGACCGTTTTTCAAGTGTTATATTTGACACATATTTTGCAATATTTTCTACACTCAAGATATATAGATAGAAAATATAAAATATTATACTTTATTGCACACAGCAACTTAAATAAAAAAACTTAAAATATGCTTTAGTGTTTGATTCACTACTATAACGCTAATTTTCCAAATGATATTGTATAAGTATTTCTGTGTTGTGGAAAGGTAAATGTGTTTCATTATAGTCCATTTATTCAACAAAAAAAGTAAAAATTCCAGCACTTGCATTGCATTGCGCAACCCTACTGTTATTTACAACAACGCGCGTCTATTGTTTCTACAAAATTACGGTATTTCGTAACATTTTATTGTTGTTGACGTGACGTCATTCAACAAATTGTCGTATCAATTGCCGCTGCGTTCTCTATTATTAGCTTTGAATTTGTTAGCGGGCTGTGCGGTAACAGTGGGCCGTCGAATGGCATGCTATAATATGCTTCAGCTATGATATTGAATAAAACAAGCCTATAGTTAGGGTACCGGTGATCTAATGGGAGCAATGCTCTATGGTCGCGTGGATATACAATACAATACAATACAAAATCATTTATTCATGCCACACGTACACAGTTTATAAAAAACTACAAGAAAAGACATTAAAAGTCAGTAAGTGACATAAATTGGCCGTCACCAATATGGCACCTAAATTCACCTAGCATTTAAACGTTTTGAAGGGATGATCTATTCGATTCAATTCAATCCAAAATTAAAATAAACTTTTGATTTTGATCTAGGCTTTGATCAATGGATTACTTTATCCGTAAAAAATATTTGAGAAATGCCAGTGCTCTCAAATGGTTCTAGAAAACATAGTGAGGAAACCTGGTACTAATTGTCTTATATTACAGATGGGATTGAAACCTATAATGTATGGAATACCTACATTGGCGTAGCTATCGAGGGGCTAGACAGTGCCGTACACCAGGGCCCACGAGCTCAGAGGGCCCTCGGACCCTGACTAGCAAACCTCGTATTGAACTAGCTAAAATGCTTCCCATCTTCAGAATGTAAATAAAATAGGTCGCAACACGACTCATGGCAACTCATTGAAGGAATACAGAGAAATACCCAAAATTCAACACTTTTGGGGACAATAATTACCTATATCTTTTGATTTTATAAAACCCTAAACAGTTAATCAGATTGGGGCCGCCCCAGTTTTGCACCAGGGCCATCGGTTACCTAGCTCTGAATACCTACCAACTTCGGCAAAATGTGCTGGGTATGTATGCCAAACCCATTATTTCGATGAGTTCTGAATTACCCTTGTCTAGATTAAATGTTATTATAGCACTCTGAGTGAAACCAGCTTTAACTTTCGAATTCGTTGGCTCAGAATTGTGCGGTAAAAACAATAAAAATGACGTTAGTGTCATCGATTTGAGACTAAACTGTTCAATAAATCTGTTTGTGCCGTTTAGAATGTTTTCAACGCTCAGCAATGCCAACATTTAGATGCTTGAAGCATTTACAAGTAAAACAGCTATGATAGCCATCTCTAGCCATCTTATAACAAAGACAACAGGAATAAACAGTTTCAAAGTTATCGTTCCAAGTCTATTGATTTTTCGGTCGGCCATAGACATTGGTCATGGCATCATCATCAGCCTAAAGAAGCCTACTGCTGGACATAGGCCTCCCCTACACATTTCCAGGAAGAACGATTCCGAGCCCTCTCCATTCACCGACTTCCCGCGATCCTAACAATGTCGTACTGACTTCCTGGAAATGTGTAGGGAAGGCCTATGTCCAGCAGTAGACTTCTTTAGGCTGATGATGATGATGCCATGACGAAGCGTGGGACGCCCTCCTACCCGACGGACTGTTGTCGAGTAGGAGGGCGTCCCACGCTTCGTTTTCCTGTTCGTGGTCGCCATTCGAGGACCTTCATTCCCCAACGGTTGTCAGTCTTTCGAGCTATATGACCTGCCCATTGCCACTTCAACTTGCTGATTCTGCAAGCTATGGCAAACGAACTATTATTTAGCTCATATTCAAATTTTTAAACTTAACCCGTGTCTTAACCCGTGAAACCTTTCAGGGCATTTCTTGCTCGCACATTTTGTAGATCTAAAATAGTAGTCAAGATGTAGTTATAAAGAGCAACCAAAAAAATGTATCAGCAAAAATATGTGAGCACTGGTAGTCTAGTGGTAGCGGCCCCGCCTTCCGATCCTAAGGTCTAAGGTTAGGCCTAAGGTTTTTCTGTTCAAAAATGTATGTGCCCAATGCCAGTATTCTCAAACGGTGAAGGTAAACATCGTTTCTATAACATGTGTCAAATGCTCGAAAGGAGCCACTTAAGGCGCACTTAAAATCCTTTCACCACACTGTTTTGAAAGAAAATATATTATTTGCATTCAAGCAAGTTTTTATGCCAAAGAAATAGCGAACAAATATCAAAATTAAAATTGAATCATCAGTGTTTCACCCCAAATTTAATAAATAAATAAATATTGGAGGACTTTCCACACATCACTATCTAGCCCCAAACTAAGCCGCAGCTTGTAATATGGGAACCAGATAGCTGATACATGTATACTTTTTTTTTGTAAATACATACATAATAGTATATAACACCCAGACAGAGAACAAACATCTATATTCACCACACAAATGTTTGTTCTCGGTGGGGATCGAACCCACGGCCTACGGCGCAGAAGGCAGAGCTACTACCAACTGAGCTGTGAAGGCTGTCAATTTATTATACTTATAAAATAATTTCGTCGAAAATCAGGCTAAGTTGGAGTAAATATCTACTTGGTCAATTTCACACGCTCTCATTTCAAGCCTCATGCGATAATAATTGAAAGTCTTATTGCCCGGAGTTTTGCTTCAACGTGTATTTTCTATGGCAATAATAAAAGTCACCAAAGCATATAATTTCAGTTCTAAAATCATTATTTCAATGCAAATCACCGGTCTCTAATAACGACTTCCTCACTGTACCTTTAGCACTAGCTTCTAACATTATCGGTATTAGCTGGCCAATCAGCCAAACCACTATTCGAAGGACCCGATAGCACTATGATTTGACAAGCTGACCAAGCCGCTTCGTGACTGTTCTTCAACATCAAAGTCAAAAAGTATTTATTCAATAAAATCACAAGGATCACTTTGAAACGTCTTAAAGCTAGGTGACTCTAGGTGCCAGTTCCACGCGACCAAAGCCTAGAAAAACCGGCAACAAACTTGCGCTCATCTAGGCTCGGTCGTGTAAAACTGGCACCTAGCTTCTTTAAGGATGCAAAGATGCTTAGAGATGCAAATTTTGTGCTGTCACTAACAATTTTTTTATTGCATTGTATTTACAAAGGAAGCTAAAATGTTGAAAAAAGATTTGGGCAACATACCTATGTCATGTCTTTATATCTTTTATCAAACCTACGAGCACTTGAAACATGTTATAGAACTTTTAAGGTTCCACGACATGCTGACATGACAGTTTTAAATGTTTCAAGTGCTCGAAAGGAGCCTCTTGAGGCGCACTTAAAATCCTTTCACCACACTGTTTCGAAAGAAACTAGTGACAAGACAAGAGAAGAGAGATCAAACCTATGTACTGTACCAAATTACTTTTATGAACATAATAAATATTATCTTAAAAAGACACTTGTGTCAGAAACTTAAAAACTAGTGTTAACGGTATTGACGATCTGAGCGTCGCAAATTTTAAGTAGGTATAATTTTATGATTTTAATGAGCTACCTATACTTAATTTTTATGTCGCTTAAGAACAGCAGAAGTACCTTAGTGTTATTACCCTAGTTTGGAATAACAACGTATTACTTGGCTGTAAACCTAGTGCGGGTTCATTATCCAATAAATATGTACATAGATGTGACTCGACCTCTCTTTTTCTTTTGCTTTAAGTTCATTATTTTGGGTCGGGTCTTGTCTTTTTTAGGGTTCCGTACCCAAAGGGTAAAACTAGACCCTATTACTAAGACTCCGCTGTTCGTCCGTCTGTCTGTCAGTCAGTCCGTCTGTAACCAGGCTGTATCTCATGAACCGTGATAGTTAGACAGTTGAAATTTTCATAGATGTTGTATTATGTATGGAATACCAATTAATATTTGGAAATGTAAAATTTGGACGTTATTCTGACTACCCCCTTAAACATCCTCAAATAATCTTGAGTTTGTACACGGTACTAAGAGAACCGAGTGGATATCTACCGTGCCTGGAGATCAAAGTCGTGAAGCTTTTTCTGTTATTCTAACTTTGACTTTGCTCCCAATACAGTCTGGGCTGTCAGCTCAAGCAATGGGAACTTCGTGAGGTCTCTCTATATGGTGGTCCACAGGTGAGCGGCTTTCTTCTTTCTGGTATGCACAGCACAATTTGCACCACATGATCTACGTTGCTTTTATACAGACTTTGTTCTAGCAGCAATGATTCTTATTCCCTTGAAATACAGTCCATATTTTGAATACGTTGCTGAAAATATCGTGGTGGTTCTAAGGGATTAAATATGACCCATTTAAAATCATTTTGCGGCTTGCAGCTTAGCGATATAGACAATAAATCTACAGAGCAAACGGTCTCGTAAATTTTGACTTTCCATAGTATCTGGACGCCAGAGAACCACAGAAGAAACACATGAATTGTAGAGAGGTTTCACTCTAACCTTGCTAACTCTAAACTAGAATATTGTCAGTTTTAATTTCTTAATGTTCTTTTTCACTAAATTTTGCAAATAATAGCAAGGAATAATAATAAAATATTATTCCAGGCTTCATAACGATTCAAATAGGGGCATTATTGATAAAATTTATCAATAACGTGTAAAAATGTGTATATAAATCTGTCATAGATCCAAAAAGAATGTTTACTTGATTGAGAGATAGAAAATAGTAACAAAACCGTATCCTTTTTTCTTCTATAGCAAAAGGTTTAAATACAGTACAACCGTATTCAATTAATTTAGCAGCCATCAAAGCAATATTGAATCTAAATCCAACAATAAATAAAGTTCATTTTACTAAAAACGCTACAAAACAGTGATCTGCACAAGATATCTGGACACCACAATACGACCGCAGGCAAAGCGTGGTCATATTAATTCTTATGCAGTCAAAAGAATTACCTTTTTAGCATGAGGTGCGCACGAAATTGACCGGTCCTTTGCACCTTTGGCTTTTACAAATAAATTGTAATGTTTATTGAATGCTGAGGAAAAATAAATAATGAGAAACTTACCTATTTATATAAATAGCACAATAAAAACATCGGACTTTTACTGAATTTGTGTTTAGTAAAAGTCTTGTTTGTTAAGCTTGTAAGTTTTGCTTGTTAGAAGCGTTTTCAATAAAAAAAAATAGTTTTGTTGCTAGTTTTTTTGGTTATTCCGAGCCGATCAACGAAATTGATATTCAGTTTATTTCGAGGTTCTATACTATCATTGTTTTAGCTGGGGATTGCTACTGGCGTTTTCATTAGATCATTTTTTCATAGAGAGAGCACTGGTGGTCTAGTGGTAGAGGCCCCGCCTTCCGATCCTAAGATCGTGGGTTCGAAATCGGTCGTGCAGCAATGAGTTTTTCTGTTCAAAAATTGATGTGCACAGTGCCAGCACTCTCAAACGGTGAAGGAAAACATCGTGAAGAAACCGGCATGTCGTATAGAACCTAATATAGTTCTATAACATGTGTCAAGGAGCCTCTTGAGGCGCACTTAAAATACTTTCACGACACTGTTTCGAAAGAAACTAGAGAGATTACTTCATTTTCGCTATTTATTTCTTGAAGGTTCATATAGCGTTCAAATTTACCAGCAAACAAGTATCGATTTAATAGAACACACCCACTTGTATAACGAGCAAGTTAATGACGTCATCCAACCCTAGAAGATTGTAAATGGGTGAGACAAATGGATGGTCCAGAATGGACGCCGGCACCCCGTCGTTTCTGGCACACAGGCGTGTTCCAGACGCCTTATTGTCGCTGAATGTAACCTAATTTCACTTAATTGAGGGAGAATAATAGGTAGGTATCGTTGTTTTGTTGGTATATACAAGGTGTTCCAATACTTGTGTTTAAAAACTTCAGGGGGCTAAAGTAACCATCAATATGAATAACTTTTTCTATTTATATTGATGGGTACTTTAGCCCCCTGAAGTTTTTAAATACAGGTATTGGAACACCTTGTATATAGACACCAATCTATATTACCGTTTTCTTTTGTTAGAAATAATAAATAAATATTGGTGGACTTCCCACACAACACTATCTAGCCCCAAACTAAGCAAAGCTTGTAATATAGGAACCAGATAGCTGATATAATGCTAATATGCTTTTTTTTGGTAATACGTCCTTATAATATATTCTAACACCCAGACAGAGAACAAACATCTATGTTCATCACACAAATGTGAGTTCTCGGTGGAGATCGAACCCGCGGCCTACAGCGCTGAATTCAGAGCAAATTGTCGTGAATTTTGAATTTTCAACAAAACTCAGTAAAATTTTGCTATTTCTACAACATAAATGAGATGAAGAAACTTTTGCTTTTGAATGGGTTAAGTATTCATTCATCATTGTAAATGAAAATTTTACAACCTGCACTACAAACAATATTGTGGCTACAGATGTTGAGATTTTATGATACCTGTGGCAGTACATTTTTTTCAACAATTTAATAATGTCTAGCTAAGTCTCGTAAAAATTTAGGATGGTCTAAGTTGAATAAACTTTTGACTTTCAAGTTTTATTTGACAAAATATAAGTAACGATACAAAAAATATCACAGCTAAATCAAGAGCCAATACAACGAATCTGTGTTCAATAGAAAGATCTGTTGGTCTTGTACACGCAGTAATATGCCAATATTGATCAATCGAATCAATATTCCCACCATCAGCTCAGTAACCTTTTCACAGCTAAGCTTAAGCCAAACATGCTTACCGCTTTCTTTGTATTTTATTCCTTCACGCTGTCCACGGGACTTTCAACCCTGTTCCAAAGCCTGTAAACTCCAAAAACCTGTGTAAATATTACTCAAAAAGTCGATTATGGTTGAGCTAATATAAGGCGGAGTTATCGGATCCACGATTTCGGGCGTTTCGTCGAAAATTAAGGATCGTTACGACATTGAGTGACCTGTTTGTTTCGTCACAACGAGCCGTTTAGAGTAAACAATTTAAACAAAGCTTTGTAAAACAATAGCTTTTTTTTATTTATGTTTATTGTAAAGAAAAATTATACCTATTTGACAGCCTTCACAGCTCAGTTGGTAGTAGCTCTGCCTTCTGCGTCGTAGGCCGTGGGTTCGACCCCCACCGAGAACAAACATTTGTGTGATGAACGCAGATGTTTGTTCTCTGTCTGGGTGTTATTATAAATTATAAGTATGCATTTACAAAAAATATATATGTATATGTATTATATCAGCTATCTAGTTCACATTTACAAGCTTCGGCTTAGTTTGGGGCTAGTGTGTGCATAGTCCACCAAAATTAACTTATTTATTAAATATTTAAATATGAATAGTAGGTACTTGCTTACTGCATCGTCTATGACGAAATTGATACAGCTGTTACAATCTAATAACTATAAGTACCTTAACTATTTATTATGGATAACATAAAGTTAATGTTATAAAAAACATGATTTGTTTTCGCTAATAGGATGCTACAAGACATGTACTTGTACATACATAAAGTAAATTTTACTTGATAAACCTAAAATAATTCTTCTATTTCTAAATTCTAGAAGTAAAAATCAGTCGTCATTTTACGATGGACATAGACAGACAATGAAACAAAACACTGCAAAATAAAATATTGTAGGTGAAATGGCTACCCCTTTTTCTTCACTCTTGTCGAGTCCTGCCCATCCAATTAGAGACACTTTTCGAATAAAAAAGACAATAGAAGCGTCGATATCGCACGTTAAAATTCAGTATAGGGTGCGGTACATAAAGCGTTTAAGCGTTTTAACACTCAATTATTGTCCGTGTATCATGCTGTAGGACAAAAATAGTAAGGTGTTGTATTGAATAAAACTACCGAGATTATTTAAAGAGTACAGCTCTTTGTGAAGGGCTCATCCGGGGAAGTACAGTACAGTTAGTACTAACACAGTAAGTGTGTGTGTTGTGTGTTTGTAATTACAGGAACATGAGGCTTAACATCTGTATGCCTCATGTTGATGGACGCAGGGCAGTGCATCGTAGAGCACGTTCCTACGCAACCATGGTCACTTACGGAATACCAATTACTTCAAATATAATATTTGGATGTTCCTCTGACTACCCTCTTGGACATCCATATACATTCTTGAGTTGATAACTGGTATTTAGAGATCTGAGGGGATACCCTGGCTGGGGATCAAAGTTGGCTGTTTCTTTTTTTTATTCTATGCTATGACGCTCGCCGCTTATCGCTCTTCCTGATCGACTCCCGCTATCCGCTCCCACAACGCCCACACCTGAATCCGGATGCACACGAGCACGAACCGTTGGGTTGGCTTGAAATACAGCACCAATTAAAGTTGACACCCCAACGCCTCTGTACAGTTTGCACTTCGCACGAAAGCAAAACGTTCGATGGGTTCTCACGTGCTCGTTTTTCGATGCATGCTTGTGAAGGCTCATTACCGTCACTTGCGGGGTAGACCTCGAGTCATTTGAAAAAAGAATTGAAGAAAGAATTAATATACAATTACATTTATTTTTGACTAGTGGCTTCCCGCGGCTTCGCACGCGTTGAAGTGGTGAACCGTGATTGAGCCACAAACATCAAAACATCGTAACTTTCGCATGGATCGTATATTATTAGGGTAAGATTTTAAATACCTACGTAGGTATATGGGATACCTATAGGCGTACATTACCTATATTAGGTAGGTAGGTATAGGTACTGACTGAGTTTGGCACAAACATGACAAATACAACAAAGACAACCCTACACGGAAAATATGTACTTATTTGTTCCTAGTTTCTACCTCAAAAACAAACGAAACGAAACAGCTTCACGACTTTGATCCCCAATCACGGTAGATACCCTCATATCTCTTCGTACCAACTCAAGATTCCCGTTTTTAGAATATCCCATATATAACACAGAATATAACATTGACGCTTCGTTGTATCCTTTTTACTCGAGCGCAACGAAGGAGGGTAACGTTTCAGGGGTTGTTTTCGAAAATCAAACTGTTTTTTTGTTATTTATCCACAGAACACATTTTCTTTTAGTTTGAAGTTAATTACACTACGCGTTAAAAATCTCCCATGCAAACCTTGGGACTTTGGCAGTCTTTTGCACCCTTTGCAGGGGTAGTTTTAAAATAGTGAAAACGTGATTTTAATCTATTTATTGTGGAGTATATTTACTTCAAGTTTGAAATCAATCGCACTATGCGTTAAAAATCTCCCATACTAACTTTTACACTCATTTGCACCCTTTGCGGGGGTAATTATGAAAACTTCAAAGTGTTATTCTTAATTATTTATTTCTTAGTATATTGACCTCAAGTTTTAAGTCAATCACACCAAGCGTTAAAAAACTCCCATACAAACTTCGACATCCCTTTGCATACTTATTAAGGGTAGTTTTAAAAACCAAAAATGTTATTCCTATTTTTTTAAAAAACTAAAAATGCCTTTCCTTTTTTTTTGCTTTGAAGTATATGTACTCCAAGTTTCAAGCTTGTAGGTTCAAGGAATACTATTTTTCATACAAACGTTTTCAACCCTTTTTACACTCTTAGGGGTTGAATTTCCAAAAATCCCTTCTTAGTACACCTCTACGCCATACTACCTATGTACTCCTCAAATTTCAAGTCTCTAGGACCAGCGGTCAAAAAACTCCCATACAAACTTTTACATCCCTTTGCACCCTTATTAAGGGTAGTTTTAAAAAACTAAAAATGCCTTTCCTTTTTTTTTGCCTTGAAGTATATGTACTCCAAGTTTCAAGTTTGTAGGTTCAAGGAATACTATTTTTCATACAAACGTTTTCAACCCTTTTTACACCCTTAGGGGTTGAATTTCCAAAAATCCCTTCTTAGTGCACCTCTACGCCATAAGACCTATGTACTCCTCAAATTTCAAGTCTCTAGGACCAGCGGTCAAAAAACTCCCATACAAACTTTTACATCCCTTTGCACCCTTATTAAGGGTAGTTTTAAAAAACTAAAAATGCCTTTCCTTTTTTTTTGCCTTGAAGTATATGTACTCCAAGTTTCAAGTTTGTAGGTTCAAGGAATACTATTTTTCATACAAACGTTTTCAACCCTTTTTACACCCTTAGGGGTTGAATTTCCAAAAATCCCTTCTTAGTGCACCTCTACGCCATAAGACCTATGTACTCCCCAAATTTCAAGTCTCTAGGACCAGCGGTTTAGGCTGTGCGTTGTCTATATGTCAGTCAGTCAGTCAGTCAGTCAGTCAGTCAGTCAGGACTTTGAGTCTTATAGTATTAGAGATATAGGTACATACACCGTCAGCACATATTAATTAGAATTTGAGTAGGCAGGCGTTGGCGTTACTGGTTGCTGTGTTTCGGTTTGAAGATTTAGTTGCCGGTGTAATTACAGGCACATGAGGTTTAATATCTGTATGCCTCAAGTTGATGGACGCAGGGCAGTGCATTGTGGGGCACGTTCCTATCGTGCGTGAATTGCGAGGCAATGCTTTGTTATAGGTGATTGTTACCACTTAACATCAGGTGGGCCATCTGATAGTTCTATCAGCAATTTGTTTAAAAAAAAACTACGACCTAAATGGCACAATTTTAATTTCTTGTTTTAATGTTTATTAAAAAAAAAGTTATTACAAGCAATTATAACTAAATATCATAATCTTTGGTTTTGATTTGAAGAGTGTACAGGCTGCCTGTGAAATTAAAGGCACATCTGTGCACCTTAAGTTCATGGACGCAGGCCAGTGTATCGTATGGCACGTTCATTGTTCGTGACTTGCGAGGCAATGCTCTTTTGTAGGTAATGGTTACCACCTGATTCGGTTGGGTCATCTGCTTGTTCTACTAGCAAGAAATATAAAAGTAATTGCAACAATAATTTACTTATTATACCTCTACAATACCTAATGATATTCATTATTTAATTATGCAGAGGGATGCAAAACAAAACCAACTCAATACGAGACCTCAAAGTATAAATACAGGCAAATCTCGGCGTCATCTTTGATGTATTTTCTAAACAGAAGTTCACAATCAAACGACTACCTGCCGAAGCCTTGTGCTATAGTGGAAGCCTGTTCCTTCACTGCAAAAGAAATCTTAAAGGCTATTTTACTTTTTAAAATGAAATAAAGGTGGCCCTATTTAATTAGAACAGTAGAGTGCTAATAAAAAGTTACTCTTTATTTCTTTTCTGTGTAAGGATATTTGAAGGACTGGAACGACGGAGTGTGAGACACTCTTCTATCAGGTGGACCGATGACATTGTGAGGATAGTAAGAGGTCAGTGGATGGAGTGGGCTCATAATTCGTTCTTCCTGGAAATGTATAGGGGAGGCCTATGTCCACCCGTGGACTTCTTCAGCCTGATGATGATGTTTCGAGAGCACTAGGCTCTCAAACAGTGAATGAAAAATTTGCGAGGACATGTCTTTCTTGTAGATTAGGCTAAAGAAGCTACTTCATCTAAAACCTTATCCCAGACAAATAGGGGCATGAATATAAAGAGCAAGTAAATGAATAAAAATTCTCCTGTTATTTTTTTTTATAACCCTTGCTGATGGAACAAGCAGATGGCCCACCTGAAGTGGTAACCATCACCTATAACAAAGCATTGCCTCGTAAGTCACGCATGGTAGAAACGTGCCCTACGATGCACTGCCCTGCGTCCATCAACGTGAGGCATACAGATGTTAAGCCTCATGTGCCTGTAATTACACCAGCAACCACACTCTTCAAACCGAAACACAGCATCGCTGCTTGGCGTTAGAAAAAAGCGTGTTGGTAGTACTTCCCTGAACTATCCATGCATAAATAAATAAATAAATAAATATTGGTGGACATTCCACACAACACTATCTAGCCCCAAAGTAAGACAAAGCTTATGATATGGGAACCAGATAGCTGATATACTACTTATATACTTTTTTTTGTTGTAAATACATACTTATAATATTATAGTATAACACCCAGACAGAGAACAAACATCTATGTTTATCACACAAATGTTTGTTCTCGGTGGGGATCGAACCCACGGCCTACGGCACAGAAGGCAGAGCTACTACCAACTGAGCTGTGAAGGCTGTCAAAATCATCTAAAATTGATAGAAGCAAGCCCGTGCTGCTTATTTTTTATTATTTGATGAATAGAATTTTGAACCTTCGACGCTGTGAACAAGGAACCTAGGTATAAACAACAACAAAATTTGCTAAAAGTATAGTTCACAGTTCGTAAAAACTTTCACAAAGAAAATTACGGCCTCATATTTATATTGAAAACTATGGTAACATCACCACCCCCGAGGGTGTTATGGCGTGACGTAAAGAACGCTCATGCAAAGTGGATTTGTGAAAGTTTTCGCTTGAAATAATATTTGAATTTGTAATTTTGACGTCATCCTGTACGTAAAGAAAGATGGATGTTGTCTGGGTAGAACACGCGAGGAAATTCGATTTTGTGGCTGAGAAATAAGTTTGATGTAAACACTAGGCGTGACGTGACGTTCCGTGAGTCGATACTTTGAAGGAACATGTTTATGTAAAGATATTGTAAATTGTCAGATAGGTGTCAACTAAGGTGATGGAGGATGTCATCATAATCATCATCCTGATAATGTCTACTGCTGGAAATAGGCATTCCTTTCTTAAGAAAGAACAATCCATCCACCGCCTTAAATTAAATAAAATAAATAAATAAATATTGGTGGACACAGCATTATCTCGCCCTAAACTAAGCCAAAGCTTGTGATATGGGAACCAGATAGCTGATAGACTAAATAACTTTTTTTTGTAAATACATACTTACAATAATAAATAACACCCAAACAGAGAACAAACATCTATGTTCATTACACTAATGTTTTTTCTCTGTTGGGATCGAACCTACAGCCTACGGCACAGAAGGCAGAGCTACTACCAACTGAGCTGTGAAGGCTGTCAAATTCGTCCCTCAGTCTATCAGCTATGAGGGCGTTCCACATTTTGTAGTAGGTACGTGAACCTTCCAGTTCGTGGTCACCATTCGAGATATTTTATTTGCCAGCGTCAGTTCTTCGAGCAATACCTGCCCATTGCCACTTCAACTTACTGGTTCTGTGTCGGTAACTTTGGTTTTTCATCGCATTTCCCCATTAATATATAATAGCTCCGTCGGCTTAGTGATTAATTTATTAAATCCTTAAGTTGATTAATAGTTCCCAGAGATTATTTACAAAAATAAGTTTGAGCAACCTATCATTCCTATCGTGCGTGATTTACAAGGTAATGCTTTGTTATAGGTGATGGTTATCACTTAACATCAGGTGGGCCATCTGCTTGTTCCATCGGCTAGTTGCTTTAAAAAACCTATCGATGGAAAAAAAACAAAACATTTATGAATTTACTTTTGCTGTAAAGAAAATGTAAAACAAAAAGGAAGTCAAGAATAATGGAAGAAAATCGCTATCTTAATGTTTTAATGTAGATAAACTGATCCAATAATATGTTGCATCAATTCCACACAAACCATTGCATTTACATACAAAATGAATAAAATAAAACATAAATCACAACAAATTGCAAGGGATTTGTCCCATAGATATGGGGAGGTCAACGCCCCTTCACATAACTCACCCATGCTACCTCCTACTTCCCTTATGATAAAGGGATAGTACGTTTTCTAACCCTACCGCTACCAGTACCTACGTATACGTATGGATGTATAATTGCAAAGCTGACTTAGATTTTCACTGATGTCGGTACCTTAAGGCGAAGACAAGAGCTAATGTGACTCTCGCTCGCACGTTTCGGCATGTTGAATAATATAAAATCACTAAACTCGTTTTCGAAAAATCGCAATCAACCATTTCGTGTGCAATCACATTGCACACTGTTTAGTAAAAAAAACATTTTGATCGATACAAGTTTTCCTACTCAAAAGTTTGCTTATGTACGAAAACTAGTAAAGCAAACTTTTGAGTAGGAAAACATGTATCGCTCAAAATGTTTTTTTTACTAAACTGTGTGCAATGTGCGATTTTTCGAAAATGAGTTTAGTGATTTTATATCTTTTAACATGTCGAAACGTGCGAGCGAGAAGTTTTTTTGATGGTTGTCAGCCCCTTAAGTGATCCATCCTTTATGTTTTTCTTCGCAGGGCGTTGTGACGCGTCTCGTAACTTATGTTCTTCAGAAATAATCATTTAGAGAGTGAAGAACAAAGAAAAATACTTGAACATTACACACTCACATAATGAAAGCCTTCACGGCTCAGTTGGTAGTTGCTCTGCCTTCTGTGCCTTAGGCCGTGGGTTCGATCCCCACCGAGAACGAAAATTTGTGTGATGATTATAGATTTTTGTTCCCAGTCTGGGTGTTCCAATAATTGGGTACAAAAGTTCAATACCTACCTGGCTAAAATGTATGAAACAGCTGTTAACACTTATTATTGGAACACCTTGCATAATATTATAAGTATATATTTACAAAAAAAAGTATATAAGTAGTTTATCAGCTACTTATCTGGTTCCCATATCACAAGCTTTGGCTTAGCTTGGGGCGAGATAGTGATGTGTGGAATGTCCACCAATATTTTATTTATAATCATTAGCATGATGAAGTATACTGTTTGACATAAAGCTTCATATTAATTTTCATTTTATTTATGTGCGCAATGCCAGTGCTCTCAATCGTTGAAGGAAAACATTGTGAGGATACTTGTTTGTATAGCATCAGTGATGGATTAGCAATCTCTCACGTACTGCAAAGTGTGGGTATGTGCCAAATGTAAGTTTAGACGTACCTCTGACTATCCCCCGTTGACTTTCTCAAATAATCTTGAGTTAGTTCTTGGTACTAAAATGATCTGAGGGGGTATCTACCGTGCCTGGGGATCAAAGTCGTCACGCTGTTTCTGTTTTTTATTTCTTTCAACACGCATCATGTTCACTAACCCTAAACATCACAAAAAACTACTTAAACATTCCACGAGCTACCTCCACAAAAATATGTCACAGAAAATGATAAGAGAAACCTAAATAAAACATACAAACGCCGTTAAAAGGGCGCATAAAATTCAACCCCGCGAAAAGCCGCATTTACACAGAAACAAGCTATCGGCGCTTGTGACAGCAAATCGGCGCCTACTTTTAGCAGTTTGTAAGGCTAGCGTGAGCACTAGCCTTACAAACTGCTAAATGAGCTGAGGCTCATTAACAAAGCTAGTTTAAACATCAACAAATTTACAAAAATCATTACCAAAAGCACAAATAATGAAAGTTAAAATGTTTGAAAGTTTTTAACTAGGTAATATTATTATTGAAGTAAGATAAGATAAGATAAGATAAGATAATGTTTATTTCCAAGAAAAAAGAAGAACATATGCAGAGTATTACATTTTCTTATGTCTAATGATTTGTAAGATAAAAGGCAACTGGCATACTCTATGGTATCGGAACATTACCTTCCGTGCTAGTTAAAAACTGTGTTACGGCAAGGTAAATGCTTCTCTCCCTAGGTGCTATTAGTCGTTATATATACTTACAAGATAGGAACACAACAAGAATCTACAAGAAGCTACTTACACAACAAGAATCTTCGTAAGTTGGTAACAATGTATTTAGCTCTTATATAGGTGGGTAATAAAAAAATAAAAATAAACTAAAACAAAAAAAAATTAAATTATTTCAACGATGCAGTATTATCGAATAAGATAAAATTAAGAAAATAGAAAGAGCAGAAACCTAATAATTAATCTAAGTGGGCATAATAAAGACAAAATAATGAATAACAAAAGATAAATAAAATTTACAGTTGGTGAAGACATTTTTGACAACACTCGTTTTTAATTTAACGAAACCATTAGAGGTTAACATTACCCTCTCTATGTTTAGTAAAATTTATGAAATCTATGTAATAATTATACATAATTGTGTTTCGTAAATGACTGTGAAAGTTGTGAGCCTAGTTTTCAAGTTTTTTTTTTTTTTTTTTGAACAAAATCCACAGCTCATAAGATACAATGCAATACTTAGGTTTCTAACATACAGCCAATAACGGATTTACATTTTTAGAACAAGGTATAACTTAATTTAATAATATATAATATAAAACTATATAATAGTAATATATAATATAATCAGTAACTTAATACACTAACATTAATACTAATCTAAAAATAGAGTTTTACTTAATTCGGTATACCTTTGACTTTGACTTTGACATTGCTTGAATTTGATGCTGACAATTCTCATCTAACAATTTTAAGCAGGTTTTCTGTTCCGTCATAATCATATTGACGTAGGAACTCGTCAAGAGCTATTCTGCATGCATATCTAGTTTTGTTCTCGATCGTAGAAACCTTATTGATACGGTTGTATAATAAAGGTGCCAAGAAATAGGCACATCTTTGCGCGAAACTAGTCCTACATGCAGGAATTTTGTAGATTTCATGTGCTCTTCTACCGCTTGCATTGTCAGTGCGACCAGGATAGGCATGTTGTCGTAGAATTATCAGTTTTATAAAAAGCTGCCGCACTGTCAGAACTCCTGATTCCTTATATAGGGCAGCTGTAGGGTACTTAAACGGTTTAAATTTTAAAACTTTGAGGATAGTACGCTGTGTTCGTTCCAACTTTATGAGACAAGTTTTTGACGCTCCTCCCCAAGCAGAGATCCCGTAAGTTAAAATAGACTGGCACAAAGTTGTATACACTGTTTTATTAGTTGTGTCGTCTCTCAGGTGTCTATTTTTTTTGAAGATGTGAATGAGTTTCCTAACACGGGATTTAAGAATATCAATGTGCGGCACCCAATTCAAGTTTTTATCGATCGTGATGCCGAGGTATTTAATGCTATCTGCAGCGGATAAAGTATAGCATGCGCAATTGCTATTGTCGTTATTTGGACATGAGTGGGCTCGTATAGTGAAGTCAGAGCTTGGCTGTGTATTATTATAAATTGAGAATGTAATGTACCTTGTTTTAGACAAATTAAGTGTGAGTAGATTCATATTAAGCCATCGAATAACAATGCGCATCCCATCCTCAGCTGCTAGACGTGCCTCCTCCCATGTTGGCCCCCTAAATATCATTACAGTGTCGTCGGCAAATGTGATAATCTTAGCGTTAGACAGTTCAGTAAGACAGAGGCTATTTATGTAGAGTAGGAATAGTGTTGGCCCGAGTACTGAGCCCTGCGGGACCCCAAAATTTATTGTTTTTTTTGAGCTGTACGCAACACCAATCTTCACAGCCTGAGACCGATCGCGCAAATAGTCATAGAAGAGGTCTAGAGGGACTCCTCTAAGACCAGCAGACTCCAACTTCCGCAACAGTAGCGGGACAGAGACAGTATCAAAGGCTTTAGCCAAGTCAAGTAACCTAAATCCCTTCCAAAGCTCATAGGTTCTTTATTAAATTAAAAGGAATAATTTGACTTCCGACTTATTTAGACCTGGTTACCGAAGACTACTAATATTATATATGTATTGTATGTGCCAAGTATAATATTTGGACTTACCTCTGATTACGTCCTATTGACATCCTCAAAGAAACTTGAGTTCAAGTGCCTGAGGGTTTTTTTTTATACAACTAGCTGATGGAACAAGCAGATGGCCCAACTGATGGTAAGTGGTAACCATCTATAACAAAGCATTGCCTCGTAAGTCACTCACGATAGAAACGTGCCCTACAATGCACTGCCCTGCGTCCATCAACTTGAGGCATACAGATGTTAAGCCTCATGTGCCTGTGATTATACCGGCAACCACACTCTTCAAACCTATCAAATATTACAATTACCTATTTACTATCAAAGTCGTAAAGCGGATTTTTACTGGGCATACTGGTTTCTATATAAATATGATCTAATTCTATATGTAACTCACGTACGACAATATCTTGAAGACACATTTTTATACCTCCCCTAGGTTAAGATATCTTAGGATACATGTATATATTCATGGTTTTAGGAAAGGCGGTAGGGTCAAGATCAGTAGTGAGTTTACTCGCCAGATTATGTTCTACCATCAGTCAATAGCATTTATGGTTCAATGGTCACTGATTTGTCATAGTCAAGAGATATTTTAAACTGGCGTTACACTTACCTAATTCAAAGTGATCCTTGTATAGTATAGTAATAATAATATAGTAATTAAGCTCTCTATCTATAGAGAGAGGTGGTAGGAGGAGGAGGCTTATACCGCTAAGTGCGGTCTTTACAAAATATAATAGGAAAATGTATACATATACAAAGTGTTCCATAAGTTGTGTATATAAACTTCAGGGGGCTAAAGTACCCATCAACATGAACAACTTTTTCTAAGGAACCAACACTGTGAACGCGAAAAAAAAACAGCTGTTTCATACAAAAGTTCAATACCTACCAGGCTAAAATGTATGAAACAGCTGTTTTTTTTTCCGCGTTCACAATGTTGGTTCCTTAGAAAAAGTTGTTCATATTGATGGGTACTTTAGCCCCCTGAAGTTTATATACACAACTTATGGAACACCTTGTATAGGTTATAGAATACTAGATATAAAATATTATACAACGTGTAAATGCTTGTACGACATTAAATTGAAACACGTACTCGGAATGGCATTTTTAGATTTTAGGAGTTGGTTTTTTAAAAAAAGCCTGAATATGTAACGAGATATCGATACTTTTCCAATAAATCATTTCTAAACAACCTGTACCTATTATCAGTCGTGTTCAGGTCAACTTTCCGGGGTCACGAAATCATATGTCTATGAATCAAAAGAAAAAAAAAGATAGAAATACCAAATTTACACGCGTTTGAGCAGAATAAACAATCAAAAAGTGCGATCTAGAACGACGTGACCAGGACAGATACATTTCACGTGCGTGTCGGAAAGAGAAGAGAAGCGCGCCCCGTCCCGCGTCGCCCGCCTAGCCACAGAGCGACTGACTGAGGAAGCGCGTATGATTTAGTAATTGTTTCGGTAGCAACCTTGACCCATCTAATTTTGAAAATTGCATATTTGTTGCATTGCTAGATTTAGGTACCGCGAAATAGACGCTTTTTGTGTGTGTGTTTTTTTTTCATAATAAACTAAATACGTACCTAACCTACCTATCTAGTTACCGCGAAATTGTCGCTTGTGAATGTGTTTTTTTGTTATTAAACTAAGTGTAGTGGCCAGCACGATCGCCAGACCTCACTCCACTAGATTTCTTTTTGTGGGGCTTCATCAAAGAAGAGGTAGGTACGCACAAGAAGTCGATACAGTGCAAGAACTGCGCAGACGGATTGTACCTAGGTGCTTTCGACAAACTGAAGGCAAGTGTCGAACAGCTGTGTTGGTGAAAGTACGGGCGAACGTTCCCCGTCAATTAAATTAGTGTGTGTAACGTGCGGGGGGGATATTGAAAACCTACGGATTTGAGGTAACCTAGGTACATTTATTATTTATTTTTAGTGTGCGGTACATTTTGTGTGTGTTCTGCCGCGCGCTCGACTTTCGGCTTTACCGGCCGGCGCGGCGGCGCCTTTGAGCGCCGCGCCGTGAGTGCGCGGCATATTCGCACTTATAGGCACCGACGAGTAATGAATGAACTTACGTTTCGTTGTTTGTGTACGTATACAGAGTGCTGTATAATTTTATGCTTTAACTGATGATTAGTTTGTTTGAAAATAAAAAAAAACTAATTATGAATGAATTTCAATAAATATTTTTTTAAATCAATACTAGATAGTAGCACTACACGTGTATTAATTTAATGTCGTACAAGCGTTTACACCCTGTATTATAGCTATCGTTTTAAGTTAAAAATAAGTAATGTTTAAGTTTATAATTAGTTTTGTAAGGTTCAAATAAAGCTCTTATTATTATTATTATTATTATTATTATTATTTAATTAAGTTCTAGGGTGGTGCTAATCGAACTTTTTTTTTTCGAAAAAGGCAATTTTGTAATTTAAAAGATAAGCTTGTACAGACGTCAGCTTGAAACAAATATTTGGTTCTCTTCTTCTTGTCGTGTCACTAGTTACTTTCGAAACAGTGTGGTGAAAGGATTTTAAGTGCGCCTCAAGAGGCTCACACATTCGTTGCTTAGTGGTGGTAACCGGTGGTCTATTCATAGACTATCTCAAATTATATTTAAAAAATATATATCTATTGTTTATGAACATACACATTATTATTCACCACAAAAGTTTTGACGGAATCAAAACGATTAAAAGTAAAATCTCTTTACATTATTTTTACAGTAGACGTAGAATGTATAAGTGACATAGTTTATTCCGTTTCAGCAGTCAAAAGCCAACAATTATAACTTTTCAAATCGATACCGTCCTAATGCAAAATTAAGCGAGCAATTTTCCTGCAAACTAGACTATAACAAGGCTAATCAACCATTGTTCCTTACAATCAATTCGACTCGATTAAAATAGATCTCCACTTTATTGCAAAAGCGATTGAAATCGTTGGTCATTTTATCATTCAAATTAATCGAATCATTCGTAGTTAACGACTAAATGCCAGATACTTTGAATACAAATACTTATAATATTCATCAGACTGAAGAAGTCCGTTCTAGAAAATATACTGAGCCCTCTTTATCCACCAGCTGATGACGAGGCAATGCTTTGTTATAGGTGATGGTAACCACTTAAAATCAGGTGGACCATATACAACTAGCTGACGGAACAAGCAGATGGTCCACCTGATTTTAAGTGGTTACCATCACCTATAACAAAGCATTGCCTCGTAATTCACGCTCGATAGGAACGTGCCCTACGATGCACTGCCCTGCGTCCATCAACTTGAGGCATACAGATGTTAAGCCTCATGTGCCTGTAATTACACCGGCAACCACACTCTTCAAACCGAAACACAGCAACGCTGCTTGGCGGCAGAAAACGGCGTGGTGGTAGTACTTCCCCGGACGAGCCCTTCACAAAGAGCTCTACTACTCTCACAATCGGTTGTCGGTTCTGCGAGCTATGATTCCCTATTTGCCACGCTTATTGTGAGCATAATGTGTGCATGTGCCAAAGGTGACATCACAAATACTGCGGTCACCGATCCGTCTGCCAAGCGGACAGTCACCACCATAACCACCATAACGACATGCGGGAAAGCTATCAGGCTGATGATAGTGATGATGACGTCTTCTGAATTAAAAATAAATTTAGTTGAAAGATTTTTAAGGTTCTTTTTAAGAGTTACTTATTAACTCAGAAAACTACAAAAAAAAGCCAGAGTTTCAATTAAACCTAAAGCTACCTATCGCCTGTCAATTAAATTCGTTGAAACTTTTGTTCGTCTGGCAAGTTTTTAATTTCGGCTTATTCGATTCATTTCAATGAGTTTTAACAAGAAATTACTGAAGTTATTAGATTCCAAGTTCTACCGTCTGTGTCGTAGACCGTTCTAAAGAGATAGATGACTTCATCATCTTTAATCATTGCAAGTAGATAATTTTCTGTCCCTTTTAAACTAAGCCATCTATATACTCCACTCCACTCCACTCTAATACTTTTAGAATTGCCCACTTTTTGCTTAATTTGTGCGTAAGAAATTAATAATAATAAATTTTGTGTGTTTTGCTTTGGCCAGTGATGATAGGACATGTCGTAGATAGGTGGTTTGGGTCCTGAGAAGAACCATTTCGAAGTTGTGAAAGAATCGCCAGTCAAAGAATTAGCATCATCATCGTGGTGAAAGAAATAGCCAGCCACTGCGTTACCGTGTCCTACCTGTTAACGGGATGCGCCAAGAGGAGGCTTCTTTCTTGCATCCAATTTTGTGTGTAATAACTAGTAAAATAAAAAAATAAATAAGTAGTAAGGTTATTAAATTTGCCAAGGCCAAACATTGAAATCGACATTCTTCTTATTATCACTATCTAGCGCCAAACTAAACAAAGTTTGTTCTATGTACTATGTTTACCATTTTCAGAAAATCAGAAAATCTTGAAATCAGCCACAAAACAAAATATTGCTGGATTTTGTAATTGATCTAAAAGTTTTAGTAGACTTACGGCCGGTTTCTGATAGCCCGATAAAAAACTAATCGCATGTCAAGTCACTTGCTATCTTTATCTAATTCGACGTAACAGCTGAAATGGCGAGTGATCAAGTCACTTCATTTCAGAAATCGGCCGTAAGACTAGAGACTAGTTTTAGTAGATTGGGACTGAGAAATGTACGCGGTTGGTCTAAAAGCTTATTATTAAAAGATCTCGTGAAACAGTTTCATTAATAACAAGTAAAAATACTCTATAAAAGATTTGATAATTTTTAAACAACTGAAATGATTTTCCAAAATCATAGCTAAAAATACTCTCGCTCACACCTTTCCAATCTAAAACTATATCGAAATTTATCCGTTTAGGAGATATACACACATAACAGCCTTCACAGCTCAGTTGGTAGTAGCTCTGCCTTCTGTGCCGGAGGCCGTGGGTTCGATCCTCACCGAGAGCAAACATTTATTGTGTGATGAACATAGATGTTTGTTCTCTGTCTGGGTGTTATATAATATTATAAGTATATATTTACAAAAAAAAAGCATATAAGTAGTATATCAGCTATCTGGTTCCCATATCACAAGCTTTGGCTTAGTTTGGGGCGAGATAGTGCTGTGTAGAATGTCCACCAATATTTATTTATTTATTTATTAACACTTTTTACTATTTTATTTGCTTCAAGGGTTAAAAAACAAAGGTTCTTGTACTCTTAGGTATTATTTGTAGAGATAAAAAAAATACCTGCTGTGTTTATATTTCGCAATTTCTATAAACTTTTTGTTTACCGCCGAACTCATTATTGCGTCCCAAATAAAATAAATAGCCTGTCAAACCGAAATAAAATGGCACAAGGAACGCACGAGCTCAGCGATTGTACAAAAGATAATAAGATAATTTGACGCAACCATCCCACAACACCAACTATGGTTGACCCTTTAGACTACTAAAAGCCACTCTGTTTACTTAACCCTTTTATCCTACCATGGGTCTTTCTAAACTGGTCGCTCGGGCATGTATGCGTGGTTTTTTTAATTACTTTTCGTCAATACAACGCGTAATCATCAATCAATAAGTCAAAGAGATTGATGAATGACCCTGTGAAATCAATTTTGTTTTGATGATGTGTTTTCTTTTAATATGACACTAAACGTGTAATAATCAACTTTTACTGTCTAATCAAATAACTAACGATATTTTTATTTCTAGTCATTAATAATACTTTATTACTGGAATGTTTACAAGGACTTATGTAGTTAACGGACTATGTATGTATGATGTAAAAGATGTGAAAAATTATGAATGACTCACTTTCAAACTGTCTTAATCTTAATGTCCCTAGTTCCTAAAGATAAAGCCATTTATAACCGACTTCAAAAAAGGAGGAGGCCCTCAATTTGACAGTATGTTTATTACGCAATTACTCCGCCAATGTGAATTGATTATGATAATTCTTTTATTCTTGGTAGGTCATATTTTAGAAGACCCATATAAATGTTAACGAAATTTATTCAAAATTTTTTGAAAAACTTAACCAAAACAATAAATATATACAAATAATATGACGTTTTAATTTGTGGTTAATTCCCTTAAGAAAAAATAAGGCGGCTTTTTTTTGCAAAAAGTTATATTATTTTAAATAATATAATAAGTAAGGATTGCTTAGTTTTTTCGTTAGACTAGATTAGATTTAGATATCGATATTATCTAATTGGTTATTAAGATTATGATTAGGTATGTACAGGTCTATACTTTATCATATTTTCCGTAAGCGACTATACCGCTGTCAATTCCAGTTAATTCCTTTCCATCCTAAGTTGCCGGAAGAGATCATTTTCAGCAATATGATTGCCCATTGTCTTGAAAGTCTTACTTCGGAGAATATAATAAGTCCAGGAATTATGTTTCTGTGAACATAATTATAAAGTTTTCTATATAAATATATCTATGAAGCATTATAATATTGTCTTGATAATGTAATTTTATGCGTTACTCAGTTTTCGTGAGTGATATTTTCACATCCAGTATAAACCAAAATAAACTTACTTATGTTATTTTCAAGCAATAACACACACTGGTGGTCTAGTGGTAGCGGCTCCGCCTTCCGATCCTAAGGTCGTGGGTTCGAAACCAGTCGTGCACCAATGAGTTTTTCTGTTCAAAAATTTATGTGCACAGTGCCAGTACTCTCAAACGGTGAAGGAAAACATCATGAGGAAACCGGCATGTCGTAGAACCTAAAAAGTTCTTTATAACATGTGTCAAGTGCTCGAAAAGAGCCTCTAGAGGCGCACTTAAAATCCTTTCACTACACGGTTTCGAAAATAAACTAGTGACACGACAAGAAGAAGAAGAAGAAGAAGCAAAAACACAATATAATTTTATCCAATTCCATTACCACCCAACATTAATCTAAACCTAACCTAATCTAATCTAAGTGCACCATCTCGATTTAAATAAAACGCCGAAGTGAAACTCATCAGTCGAAACAATCGCTTATCAACAGTCAAATCGCGATGGTCAGTCCGTGGCACAATGAGGCCTTAAATAACCCCTGGACGTCGGCAAGGCGCCTCAGTGGACGTCCGGCGCGCTTGCGACTCGACTGACGGACAATACGGGCAGTCTGACTGGCTGCCACTCGTCCATTCGTGGTCGGCTATACCCTGCATCCGCGTTTAAGGGAAGACCTTTTTATGTGGGATTGAAATGTTGGGTACTTAGTTGAGTATGCGAAAGTTTTAAGTTACACCTTTGCTTGGGGATACCGGTAACTCCCATTTGTTCTATAAGACTGTTACGTCATAGAACTGTTAAAACTTTTTTATCCCTGTAGTTCAATGGTAGGACTATTGAAACAAAAACTAGCCCATTTGTTCTATAGAACTAATAATATCTGGTAACTTCCATTAGTTCTATAGAACTGGTTGGTCCATGGATTTTTTTTATCCCTGTTGTTCAATGGTAGAACCATTGAAACGAAAATTGTGCCATCTGTAATATCAACATGAGGAGATTTTTAATTGTGATTTGGCTACCTACACTCTGTATCAAGCCTCAAATTGATTTGATAGGCGCTAGGCATCGTAGGGTACGTTTATGCTTTGTTATAGGTGATGGTTACCATTTAACTTCAAGTAGATCATCTGCTTGTTCCATCACTATAATTATGTATATTGTAACTAACAAGGCTACGTGCACCCAGAGTTATAAAATCCGCCATTATAAAAATTAAATACAATAAAAAATAAAAAGCGAGTGAGCTGCTTATAGCCCTAAGAATGTTGAGCGACTCGGACATAAAAGCAAGCAGTGTATAGCTTGATGTGTATCCGAGTGTACACGCTGAAGTCAAACATTTTTTTTTCTATACAACTAGCTGATGGAACAAGCAGATGGCCCATCTGATGTTAAGTGGTAACCATCACCTATAACAAAGCATTGCCTCGTAAGTCACGCAGGATAGGAACGTGCCCTGCATCCATCAACGAGAGGTATACAGATGTTATGCGACGTGTGCCTGTAATTACACCGGCTACACTCTTCAAACTGAAACTCAGCAACGCTGCTTGGCGGCAGAAAAGGCGTGGTGGTAGTACTTCCCCGGACGAGCCCTTCACAAAGAGCTCTACTATTAAATACTACTGCTATACTACTACAATGATGTTTAGTCTTATTATATGTAATGTGGAAATAGGTACAGTAGTAGTACTTCCCAGTACGAACTCTTTCCAAAAGCTCCATTATTAGAAAATGGAATATCCAAATTAGTTTAGTTAAATAACATCATAAAATTTTCGATAACATTTTCCCTAATGAAACACAAACTTGTCAATTTGACAGTATCCTACAACGTTGTTAAATATCAAAACACAGTTCTAATTACTGGAGGTAAACTGTGACCTACTTGTGTTAGAACGTCATTTTAACGTCAAATTAATTGACGTGCATGACTGAGAAGTGACGTGTATCATAATAATTACGGTATCTTCAAACGACGCGCTTTCTTTTACACCGCTTTTTGTTTTATTTTTTTGCCCGATTGTAATAAAAATAAATATTAGTGGCCATCACAAATAGCGTTATCTTGTCTAGAGCTAAGCTTATACTATCAGAATTGCTAATACTTATAAAACTTAAAGTAAAAAAAAAATATGTTTCCCTATTCTAATATTGACAGCCTTCACAGCTCTGCCTTCTGCGCTGTGGGTTCGATCCCAACCGAGAACAAACATTTGTGTGATGAACATAGATGGTCGTTCTCTGTCTGGGTGTTACATAATATTATAAGTATGTATATACATAAAAATAAGTATATTATGTATTATATCAGCTGTCTGCTTCACAAGCTTTGGTTTAGTTAGTGCTGTTTGGAAAGTCCACCAATATTTATTTTTTTATTTGATGAGGTCGCGTGGAACTGGTACCTAGATTCACCTAGCTTTAAGAAGTTTCAAAGTGATTTGTGATTTTATTGAATAAATACCTTTTGACTTTGACTTTGAATTGCAACGTTACTTGTTTTCAATCTTACTAAACTAAACATTACTAATGTTTCACCTGGACCTGAGATCTCGTGATGTCCGCTCCAGTCTTATTGTTGCGAAACATACACCGTCTACAAAATAATGTTTAAATTTAAATAATGGTTAAAATTAGCGCTGTCTCTGTTTGCCATTACGCATTGGTAAGAGATCGCAATAGTTTAAGCATAGTTTATCGTGTGACAGATTTTTTGTAGTAAGGCCGACAATATCTGGCTTCTGCCAGACATTGATTTTTAACTGATTATCTAAAGTAAGGTACGTGCTGATGCTAGTAGGTAGGACACAAGAAAATATTTTACTGATTAACGTTTAATACAATTATTTTTCCTTTAGGATCAGTTTTGAAGTCCTGTCACAAAGACAGTAATTTATCAATGCGTTAAAAAGTTTATTTAAACGTATCTATACCTACCTATTTGATATCTAAACCGCCGTTACTGGTAAGTTGGTGAACACGAGCCTAAGGAAACCAAAGCTTGTGTCGCGATAATCAAAGATTAATGAGAATAGTTGCACAGTATACAAAGTGCAGTAGGCGAACTAACAAGAAACGTCAGGGCTGACACCTTTGAGAAGCGGCCCGTGATTGCGCCGCAGTCTGGCGCCCTGAAATATTAGACTTGCACTGTCTTGCCACAAGAGAGTTTGGAAAATTTTATAGTAGGCTCGAATTTTATAGTAGGTCTATTATCAGGCGAATTTGTTATACTATTTTCTGATGGAAGAAGCAGATGGCCCGTACGTCTCGTACGCACGATAGGAACGTGCCCTACGATGCACTACCCTGCGTCGATCAACTTGAGGCATACAGAAACAGATGTTAATCCTCATGTGCCTGTAATTACACCGGCAACTACACTCTTCAAACCGAAATACAGCAACGCTGCTTGGCGGCAGAAAAAGGCGTGGTGGTAATAGTTCCCGGGACGATCCCTTTACAAAGAGCTCTATTCTTAAATTAAATACACTTGAGGCTTATGTTCTATATGCCTCAATTTGATGGACTCAGGGCAGTGCATCATAGGGCACGTTCCTATCGTGCATGACTTGTGAAGCAATGCTCTGTTATAGGTGATGGCTACCACTTAACTTCTTATCTTGCTTGTTCTATCAACATGAAGTACAAAAAAAGTATATATTATTTGGTTCGCTGCAAAATATAATAATTTTATTTAGAATATATCTATGTTAATGTTTAAGGAATTACTGTGTTTGGCTGCAATAAATACTTATTATTTTATTTCGCTTGCCTCTATCGAAGAGCCACACGAATCCTTCTAAGCTCTATGGCCGAGGAAACAAACCAGAAATTGTGGAGCTATAAACATAGGCCACTGTGAAATGCTGTCAAGGAATTTATTTACCGAAAATTGTTTTACAGCTTATTTTACCTTATATTCATTGCACCCGATTAAGCATCTGCGTATTTTATGAACGTTTAAAATAACGCTACTCTGATGTACTTTCTATGCGTATGTACCTACCTACCTACTGTTATTACAATTATCTTTTATGTAATGGGTGAAATAAATATGCATCCTTTTTACGGTTCCGTACCCAAAGGGTAAAATGGGACCCTATTACTAAGACTCCGCTGTCCATCCGTCTGTCTGTCTGCCTGTCCGTCTGTCCGTCAGTCACCAGGCTGTACCTCATGAACCGTGATAGTAAAATTTCTGATGATGATGTATTTCTGTTGCCGCTATTACCACAAATACTAAAAAACAGAATAAACGAAATATTTAAGGAGGCTCCCATACAACAAACACATTTTTTGCCGTTTTTATAGATTAATGGTACGGGACCCTTCGTCCGCCAGTCCGACTCGCACTTGGCCGGTTTTATTTCATCTCTAATACTATAAGAATCAAAGTCCTGACTGACTGACTGACTGACTGACTGACTGACTGACATATAGACAACGCACAGCCTAAACCGCTGGTCCTAGAGACTTGAAATTTGGGGAGTACATAGGTCTTATGGCGTAGAGGTGCACTAAGAAGGGATTTTTGGAAATTCAACCGCTAAGGGTGTGAAAAGGGATGAAAACGTTTGTATGAAAAATAGTATTCCTTGAACCTACAAACTTGAAACTTGGAGTACTTCAAGGCTAAAAAATAAGAAAGGCATTTTTAGTTTTTTAAAACTACCCTTAATAAGTGTGCAAAGGGATGTAAAAGTTTGTATGGGACTTTTTTGCCCGCTGGTCCTAGAGACTTGAAATTTGGGGATTACATAGGTCTTAAGGCGTAGAGGTGTACTAAGAAGGGATTTTTGGATATTCAACCCCTAAGGGTGTAAAAAGGGTTGAAATCGTTGGTATGAAAAATTATATTCCTTGATCCTACAAACTTGAAACTTGAAGTAGATGTACTCCAAGGATAAAAAATAGGAAAATAATTTTTAGTTTTTTAAAACTACCCTTAAAAAGTGTGCAAAGGGATGTAAAAGTTTGTATGGGAGTTTTTTGACCGCTGGTCCTAGAGACTTGAAATTTGAACAGTACATAGGTCTTAAGGCGTAGAGGTGTACTAAGAAGGGAAATTTGGAAATTCAATCCCTTAGGGTGTAAAAAGGGATGAAAACTTTTGTATGAAAAATTGTATTCCTTGAACCTACAAACTTGAAACATGGAGTACATGTAGGTAAATAGTGAAGGCATTTTGAGTTATTTTAAACTACCCTTAATAAGTGTGCAAAGTGATGTAAAAGTTTGTATGGGATTTTTTTTTGACCGCTGGTCCTAGAGACTTGAAATTTGAAGAGTACATATGTCTTATGGCGTAGAGGTGTACAAAGAAAGGATTTTTGGAAATTCAACCCCTAAGGGTGTAAAAAGGGTTAAAAACGTTGGTATGAAAAATAGTATTCCTTAAACCTACAAACTTGAAACTTGGAGTACATGTAGGTACTCCAAGGCAAAAAAATAAGGTAAGGCATTTTTAGTTTTTAAAACTACCATTGATAAGTATGCAAAGGGATGTCAAAGTTTGTATGGGAGTTTGATAACGCGTGGTGCTATTTTCTTAAAACTTGGAGTAAATATACTAAAAAATTAATAATTAAGAATGACACTTTTAATATTTGATAGTTACCCCTGCAAAGGGTGCAAAGTCTGTAAAAGTTAGAATGGGAGATTTTTAACGCATAGTGCGATTGATTTCAAACTTGAAGTAAATATACTCCATAACAAATAATTTAAAATAACGTTTTCAATATTTAAAAACTACTCCTGCAAAGGGTGCAAAAGACTGCTAAAGTTTCAAGGTTTGTAATTAACTTCAAACTAAAAGAAAATGTGTTCTGTGGCTAAATAAATAAAAAACAGTTTGATATTAGAAAACAAACCCTAAAACGTTACCCTCCTACGTTGCGCTCGAGTAAAAAGGATACAACGAGGCGTCAATGATTGTAAGGGACATTCTAAAAACGGGAATCTTGAGTTGGTACGAGGGGATCTGACGGTATCTACCGTGCCTGGGGTTCAAAGTCGTGAAGCTGTTTCGTTTCGTTTGTGTTTGGGGTAGACACTAGGAACAAAATAATAAGTACATATTTTCCGTGTAAGGTTGTCTTTGTTGTATTTGCCATGTTTGTGCTAAGCTCACCTATATCTACCTACCTAATATAGGTAATTTATTTATTTATTTACAATGAACGCCTATAGGCATCTCTTATACCTACGTAGGTATTTAAAATCCTACCCTAATAATATACAAATCAATGCGAAAGTTACGATGTTTGGATGTTTGTGGCTCAATCACGGCTCACCACTTCAACGCGTGCGAAGCCGCGGGAAGGCACTAGTTCTCTATAAAATTTATAAAGTTAAAGAATGCTAATAATAACAGAGTGTTTATTCTAAAATGCAGTAGTAGTAGGGCTCGACCTCCGAAGTACTTCTACTGAGAGTTAGGTTTTCCGAACCCGTTATTTGCGATTTTTCATAATATTATATTATCTATCTTTAAATGAATATATACAAGGTGTTCCATAAGTTGTGTATATAAACTTCAGGAGGCTAAAGTACCCATAAATATTAACAACTTTTTCTAAGGAACAAACACTGTGAACGCGAAAAAAAAAAACAGCTGTTTCATACAAAAGTTCAATACCTACCAGGCTAAAATGTATGAAACAGCTGTTTTTTTTTCGCGTTCACAGTGTTGGTTCCTTAGAAAAAGTTGTTCATATTGATGGGTACTTTAGCCCCCTGAAGTTTATATACACAACTTATGGAACACCTTGTATATAAGAATATATCTTTAAAAGTATTGAATGCGAGCTTGAGTTTTTTTGACGGTTGGCAGCCTTTTCATAAGAGTTTAAAGGTATACTATCTGACGGTTGTCAGCGTTCCATTAAAAAACTAAAATAATTCTCATTTCCAGCTACTAAGCCATATCTACACAGTTTATTGTATTACGCCTTCACTTATAAACTTTAAAGTTGGAGATTGCCTCATCTCCCCTAGTTATTAATGTGGTTTTAAAATGTGCGCCTCAAATGACTTTATCCGAGTTTTAACCACGTTTATGCCCGTCTTTGTGATTCAGACGGAGCCATTTAACGCAATTCATGAGAATAACTGTGAGTTAGATGTGAAAAGAATTTCCATTTGTGTAAAATTCAGGATAGTGAGTTGAGCGTTGCTCGTGAGTACAGCTTTGAGAGCTACGTACACTGTTGGAGTGAAGTAACGAAGTATAATAAAATATTGAAGTGAGTGAATGTAGCGTTTATTATGACTGCAATCATGTTATAGGTAGGATTTGCTTTTTGTCATGTGAAGGGACCTTTTTTGTTAGAATTTTTTTATATTGTTATTTTGAACTCTGTTCTGTTGTGTTTTTTCGGTGATATTTTAACTATTAAACTTTGTTTTAAAAAAAGAAAAAGTATTTTTTTTGACCCGCAACAAGAAACAATAACAGTATGTACAACCTACACATAGAAGTATAATATAGACCAGACGCGAATAGAGATCAAGCTACATGAAGCCATATTTGAGGTCTAAGGTCTCATAAAGTGTAAGCAATTGGATTGAAAGTGATATCCTAATTTGAAACATTTTTTTCACAGTTTTGAAGGAAACCACCATTTTTTTTAAACAAATGATACCTGACTTTTTAATTGAGAATAAAAGCAATAGTAAATATCCCTCCGATTTCTTAGTACCATGTACCAACTCAAGATTCTTTGAGGATGTCTAAAGGGGGTAGTCAGAGGTATGTCCAAATATTTGGCACACTTGCACCCAAATTATGCAGTAGTTCGTATTCCATACGTGAAAGGTTGCAAACCCATCGCTACTGTTAGATATTTACTGTTAAAATATTTGTACCGAGTGGCACAAATATTATCTTTATGTTATTGCCTTGATTTCATTATTGTTAATTCACTCCATTTATTTATCTGTTTATTTATTTTTGTTATTATATAACTATATTTATATATTTTTATGCTATTGTTTCCGCTATGAATTTTATATTGTCTCTTTTTTTTTAGTTTTTTTAATAATTTGTAATGTGTGTGTTAAAGTAGCAAATAAATGTCTGTCAATGTTTATGTTTACAAGGGGTGAAACGAAATGAAAATCAAAACATCGTTAGAACATGGAAATAATGATCGCCTCTCACCATTCTGTATCCGTGCATCGGTACGCAACATTTTCTCCCTCAAAGTCTTAATCAAAGTCTTATTTTCTACTTCAAAGTCATAGTTTACCAAAAAGCGATGACCGTTATACAGCGGGCATAATATTTAAATAGAAAAAGTTTAATTTGCATCAAAGCTATAAATAATCATTGCATTGTAGGTCACGCTCGTGCCCTACGATGCACTGCCCTGCGTCCGTCAACTTGAGGCATACAGATGTTAAGCCTCATGTGCCTGTAATTACATCGGCAACCATACTCTTCAAACCGAAACACAGCAACGCTGCTTATGGGAAGAAAACGAAAATAGACCTCATTATAACATAAAACACCAAAAAAACAGGGTTACTCACTAAGTGAAATATATAAATGTGCGGAGTCTCAATATTTTTACGTTCACAATTATGATTCCACCTAACTTTCTCCCTTCCCTTAGCGAAAATTTATGTGCAAATATTTTGAAAGTCTATACATTAGTTAATGAATGCAGCTCTTGGCAATGTGTACGCAACGTCTTTAGAATACTTATTCTAGAAATTCGATTTTATTATATTTTTTTTTTACAACTAGCTGATGGAACAAGCATATGGTCCACCTAATATTAAGTGGTAACCGTCACCACAAAGCATTGCCTCGTAAGTCACGCACAATAGGAACGTGCCCTACGATGCACTGCCCTGCGTCAATCAACTTGAGGCATACAGATGTTAAGCCTCATGTGCCTTGAATTGAATTGGATTGAAATTATCGGCACGTGAGGCACTTGTATTGACCTGAAATTGATGAACGCAGCTATGTATCGTAAGGCTTTCCGTAAATTATAGATAACCCACTAACTATCCTTTGTTTCAGACAATCTCACTTCATAGTGAGCAATGATAAATCCAACGATGAAATAGGACAATCAAGAAGACGCCTATAGACTGTTTTCAAAGACTATAGTCGAGTTAAACTCTCGCTGCGCAGGCTCGTTCAATGCTCAATCTACAGTCGCGTTAAACTCCCGCTGCAAACTCGGTCATAAATCATCTTAACACACGCTTAAACAAAAGGATCGTCCGTTCTCCTAAGTGCGAGAGAGAGAGCAATATTGCTGTCTAGTTCCGATAACTTATGACCGAGCCTGCAGCGAGAGTTTAATGCGACTATAACAAAAAAAATACTATTGAAACAAGCACTTTCATATCGCAATCGCTTCTTATCACTGACTACTCTAGAGTACGACCGCAGTTATAATGGATGGCAGTGAGACAGTCACTTGACGCACCCCTGCAATACCATTACAGCCTTCCCATTTACCCCCGACTGAATAATGATAATTCGTATAACAGTACTTGACTGTGTTCTTGAGATATTATGAAAATAATTGCAGTATAATTATTTCAAGTTTTCAGATGTATATTTTTTAAGTCGCTGTGAAGTTCGCCTTACTTGTATTTTTTGCACACATTTTATGGTTTCTATCGTTATAACGGACAACGTTACTAGTGTCAAGTAGAATATGTAACAAGTTTTTAGTCAAGTCAGTCAGGTACGTAAAGTCGGCGGTCATTTAATAGATAATAATAATAAATATTGGTGGACTATCCACACAGCACTATCTAGCCCCAAACTAAGCCAAAGCTTGTAACATTGGAACCAGATAGCTGATACAATACATATAATGCTTTATTTTTTTGTAAATACATACTTATAATAATAAAGAACACCCAGACAGAGAACAAACATCTATGTTCATCACACAAATGTTTGTTCTCGGTGGGGATCGATTCCACGGCCTTCGGCGCAGAAGGCAGAGCTACTACCAACTGGGCTGTGAAGACTGTATTTATTTGCTTTAAATAAATTGGTCAGCCATCGTAGGCGTAATGAATAGTGGAAATTCTGGAAAATTTGTTCAAGTTACACTATCAGACAGTGTCATCTGCATTGACGCTTATTTACATAAAGCTTTGACATTGTCAAATAGACAGACACCAAAATAATCTGTCAGACGACAGTTTATTCGAAAAACTCCGATTCGAATGATAAACAAGTTTGTTGCACGATAACCATCTACATGGATAGTTGAAGGCACGTTTACACAGAGCAAGTTAGTTGGTCAAGTTGTTTGTTTAGTCCACTGATGAAACCATATAAAAAACCCATAAGCAAAGTGCCTTCCCCTTAAATAGAAACAGTAAGAAAAGTGTTAATGTACACATCACTACATAGTATAAAGTCGCTTTCTCTGTCCCTACATCCCTATGTATGCTTAAATCTTTAAAACTACGCAATGGATTTTGATGCTGTTTTTTTTATAGAAAGAGTGATTCAAGAGGAAAGTTTATAGGTATGCATAATACAAGCATAATCTCTTAGGGATAACCCACAATAACCGTGCGAAGCCGGGGCGGGTCGCTAGTTCTTCAATAAAATGAAGCTAAAAATGTAAGCCATTGATTTTTATCTTTTGAAATATTTTATAATGTTAGCAATGCACTAGTGATTCCTCTAGTATTGCAGGTGTTTATAAGCTACGGTAACCGTTTTCGATCAGGCCCTAAGTCTATTTGTCTACTTTGTTGTATAAAAAAGGCAGTAGTTGTGAAATGAACAGAGACAATTTCACCGCAATATATTGTTGCTATTTATGAACGCATAGCTTGGCGTAAAAGAAAAAATTAAACATAACCTACAAAGCACGAAAATACAGTCGCTAAGTTTGAAACCTAAGTTGGAATGTGAATTTTTCAATAACTGCGCGAGATATGTAAAAGTGGTTGCGACATTCGAATTGAAATAAAACGCTGTATCAGGTTTTTTTATGTAACAGCAAGGTAGTTGAAATACCTATAATTTAACAATTCACTATTGAAAGTGATTATTTTACTGGATCATTTTACTATCCTCGTATAAAGCGCAATAAAACGGCCATAAAATCCAGTTTTGACTTGGACTGTGAACTGCTTTGGCACCTCATTGGTAGAACAATGCAGTGCATGTTTAGTAGACATTTTTAAGGCTAATCTTGAACAAAAGTGACTATTTTCGCGTATTTTCGTAGTTTTATTGGTGCGAGTATCAATAGCGGCACGCGATCAGGTGGATGACCTTTTGCGTTTCAAAGTTCATCAGATGATTGAGAATAGTTTAATATTTTAATGTTTTCAGTTTGATTGTATCTTTTTGACGCCCTTTTCATAAAGCTACTCTTTGAGCAACTAGATTTTTCATTCGTGACTTAAAAGTTAAATCAGAATAATAATTTGTTAAAAAAATCAGCTTCTGCAGTGAGTTTGATCTCCAGACACGGTAGATATCCCCTCAGATCTCAAAGTACCAAGTACCAACTTCAACGATTCTTTGGATGTTGAAAACGGTAAAAAAATGTCTAAAACATTTTAACAGAAATTTCCAAGTCTTTCAAAATTATTCTGTTTCAATAACACAATATTTGCATCATTATACTTTTTTACACAAAGTAACACACCCCATATTTTCATAGAAAAAGATTCATCCAATATTAACGCTTTTCTATTCTTCCGTACATTATCACGTTACTGCAAATAATGCGTTAACCTTTCATATTGTGACGCGGCTAATGATGGTGAAAAATAAGCCAGGCTTAGCTGATGCAGGAGAACCTACTGTGGGCGGAAAAGAGCTTGGTGCGAGTTGCAGCGTTAATAAATCTCTTAAGCGAGAAATGACGTAGCACCAGTTTGCCGAGTGCTACGCGCTTTCACATTTTTCTCAAAATTATCTTGTAATAACCAGGAAAATTTTTGTAATAACAAAGAAATTTTTGGTTATTTCACGATCGTGAAAGGGCGTAAAAAATTAAGGCACTATATTGTTATTCATATCATTCCTCAAGAAGACATACCTACTGGACATAGACCCAATATTTCCGGGAAGAACAATTATTTTGAGCCTTCTCCATTCTCTGACATCCCGCGATCTTTCAATGTCGACTGTGAATTATTGGGTGTGGTAACACCCTATAGATACAATGTAATAAATACATGTTAGGCCAATTAGGTCCCTGGCTCAGTATTTGCCGCACCGTGAGGCTCACGCCACCACGCAGTGCATAGTTACGCCAATGGGTATGCTATCTTCATTTTTCAGTCAATTTTTTAATAGTTGCCTGTGATTACATAGACGCTCTTTATGTATTCATCACTTATTTGCACCCTAATAAAAACACGCGTACAAAATGAAGGCATTATTTGTTTGTATAACCATGGCCCGCTACCATCGATTATTCGGGCCAAACCCTGAATAGAGAAGGGTGTGCTCTGATATATCGCGCGTCATATTTCCGACAGTTATTCAGTGTAATGCAAAAATAACGGTGACTTTCATTTTGATCGGATTAACCAATATCCTGGTTTTCAACGTTGGGAAAATATTTTTGAGGCAAAGCGCTTTTACGTATCTCGTTATTTTTAAAGTATGACTTAAACTAATTTATTAACATAGACTTATTTCATATTCGAAGAACATCTGGGAAAAAGTTCTCGTATGGAAAAGCCTCACCCGAGGTTGATGCCGCTAACATGCTCTAAAAAAGTCCTATACCAAGCCAGTTAATATTTATGTTTCGCTCTAACTCTTCCCTCATCGATGCGCTCCGGGCGTACTCCATCAGTAGGTGGTAAACATCCTTTTTAACACCACACATTTTACATTTAGAGTTGTCTACTAGATTCATCAGAAAAGCAAAAGCTATCTTCATCTTAAGAAAGCCACTGTCCCGTCATAGCAACCACGACCATTGCGTGCTACGACAAGGAATAAGTAGGTAGGTACATGTACAACTTCACACTATCGAACCACCAACTGTCTATATCCAATCAAAACAAACTCTTTGTTTATATGATTAAATATTTTAAGCGTACACAGCCGGAACCCACGAGCTGTCCGATTGAATTTACTTCGTGAAACACGCCACTATTTGAAAGCAAGCCGAGCACGCGAGCGTTTTGTATACCTACCCTTATATTTGTTATACCTTACCTTTGATACCGTTTTACGACGTGATAATGAAGGCGTAAATTATTTTTGGACGTTGAAGTGGCCATTGTAACGTAACAATAAACATAACAGTAAAATGGGAGGGATAGGGGGGTTCCTGTAAATGTTGCCACCTCATGTTAGTTATGTATTAACTGTTCTTGCCCAATTAGGTGCACTGGGTTTTAAATCTTTATTTTTCTTTGTTATACAGAAAAACTACAGCTACAGGGCTTGCAACCTATCACGAATTGAATGTAAGTGATGCATTTTATATTTGGACGCACCTCTGACTAATCCCCAAAATACCCTTAAAGAAGCTTAAGTTAGTTCTAAGATATCTGAGGGAATGTACTATATTTTTTTAGCATTATATAAGGTTTTGTTATAACGTTTACCTATTGTGTTTTATTGTTCAGCTTCATTAGACAAAATCGCTTATCGCAAGATGTTAAGAGTACCCTGCTGACGCATTTCTAGACTGCTGAAGTGCTGACACGTTGTCTGGCTAGAAAACGTTTTTACTTACCACAGCTTTTACATTGAACTATGTACCCACGTATTTCAGTTAGTATACAGGGCGTCCCAAGACTGTGCGACATGAAGGTAAAGTACCTTAAATATTGTAGATAGGATAATTTGCTGAAAGAAGACTTTATTTTATTTTTAAAACTTAGTAATACTGCATTCAAAGATTTTTTTAGAATTACTATGACAATAAATATTTTTTTTGAAATTTAAATAAAACATTTTATGGTTTTCTTTAGTTCACAGTTTTAAGAGACTATGTTACTTAAGAGGAATTATAATTTTTTGTGCATTCTTTCGATTCGCATTATATAAATACGGGGTGTTTTTTTTTCACATTTGAGTCGGTTCGATTCCCAGAAAGCAAGTAATTTTTAGAAAATTTTTGAATGCAGTATTGTGTATTATTATGTATTATTGTGTAACTAATAACCTATGGATTTATGTTGTCCGAAATAAAAGGATTTTTTTTTTATTTATTTTTTTAGTATTACTAGCTTAAAACATAATAAATTATCTTTGTAGCAAAATATCATAACTACAATCATTGAGGTACTTTCCCTTCATGTCGCATAGTCTTGGGACGCCCTGTATACTCAGTGAAATTAAAAGTACAGTGCTATTTTGCGTGTTTAGGTCTCTTCTTTTGGTCAGTAAACTTAATGCAATCTGAATTATATAAAAAGAGCTCTATGATTTTACTTTAGCCTTTTTATTCGTAAAAGAACTCATAGAAAAAGATTTTTTTAAAGCAACTGGCGGCGTCTTAGTTGATAAAGGAAGCGTTGGTGAGATGATCTATATGCTAGAGAAAAAATGGTGAAAGATGGCAACGAAAGAGATAAGTAGGAGGACTTGTAGCAGACCTTTGCCCAAAAGAGGGATGAGATAGATTACATGGATGTTTTGTATGAGTTTGATGAATATATTGAAATTTTGCGGCCGGTAAGGAGGCATCACTAGTGCAAAATGAATAGCGATTTAGAACAGCTCGCCCTCTATATCTGTTTTACTGTGTAGAAACGTCTCCATAAATTACATAAAATGTACCTATATATTAGGTTGGGGAAAAAGTCTTTTCGCATTATAGTATGTATAAACTTGTAATAAAATCTCTCTGGCTATACTATTTGTATCTGGCTGGTTTTGATATCATTTAAAGTTTAAATTTTAAAGAACATAATTCCAAATTAAAATTAGGAAAATGTGTGATTTTTATTTGTTTTTCGTACTGTTAATGATGAGTGAATCTAATGAAGAAATTCGATACATTTTAAAATTTTACTACAAAAAAGGAAAAAATGCAACGCAAGCCGCGAAAAAAATTTGCGATATTTATGGACCTAGTGCAGTGTCTGTGAGAGTAGCACAAATTTGGTTTAGGCGTTTTCAATCCGGAAATTTTGATGTCAGAGATGCACGTCGCTCTGGTCGCCCTATTACGGATAAAATGGATGCCATTTTTGAAAAAGTGGAGCTAGATCGGCATATCAGTAGTTACGACGTAGCTGAAGAACTGGGAATTGACCACAAAACAGTTTTGGCACATTTGAAAAAAACTGGGTACACAAAAAAGCTCGATATTTGGGTACCTCACGAGCTCACAGAAAGAAACCTAATGAACCGTGTACTCATTTGTGATTCTTTATTACGACGTAATGAAACCGAACCATTTTTGAAGAAGCTGATAACTGGTGATGAAAAGTGGATCACGTACGACAAGAACGTGCGAAAAAGGTCGTGGTCAAAAGCCGGTCAGGCTTCACAGACTGTGGCGAAACCCGGGTTAACTCGCAACAAGGTGATGCTGTGTGTGTGGTGGGATTGGAAGGGCATTATTCATTATGAGCTGTTACCACCAGGCAGGACCATCGATTCTGAACTCTACTGCGAACAACTGATGAGATTAAAGCAAGAAGTTGAGAGAAAGCGGCCGGAATTAATCAACAGAAGGGGTGTGGTTTTTCATCATGATAACGCTAGACCTCACACATCTTTAGCCACTCAGCAAAAATTAAGAGAGTTTGGCTGGGAGGTGTTAATGCATCCGCCGTATAGTCCGGACCTTGCACCTTCAGATTTCCACCTGTTTCGGTCTCTTCAGAATTCTTTAGGCAGTGTCAGGTTAACATCACGAGAGGACTGCCAAAACCACTTGTCGCGGTATTTTGATCAGAAGTCCCAAAATTTCTATAGCAATGGGATCATGTCACTACCTACAAGATGGCAAAAAGTTATCGAACAAAATGGTACCTACATACTTTAGTTAAATGTAAATAAACTATATAAAAAAATGTTTTGAATTTTCTTAAAAAATGCGAAGAAACTTTTTCCCCAACCTATTATATATTTTTTTTTGAATTATTGGAGTGTTTCTAGACGAATGTTCTATCTCTTTTTCTCCCTCTTTTCAAGCATGATCAATGAAACCTCGCCTCATCAGCATCAGTAACATTCGGACGCGACGAAACCGAACAAACTAATGACTCCTATAAAACAAAAGTGCGACATTCGGTTTACACGTCCCTATGTTTACGTCTCATTTAAGACGACATATTCTTTTACAGTCGGTCGTAAACGTCCCATGCGGCGTGACTTGAGGAGCCAATTTCTATGAAACTATCTAATGACCCAGAATGACCGACAAAGTGAATTTTCTACTGTTACGACCGATTGGGGTTTAATTATTATTCTAAGGACACTCTTAATGTCTTTTATTTTGATATACTATTGCCAGTTTATCCCGACGCGGTTTGTTGTAAAATATGTGGTCTATCAGGAAAATGGAGATCTACTCTTCAAAACTCAATCCATACTTTAAGAACTCTGCATCAAGCAGCGTCTATCATCGTGCAGTCGCGCATTCTCACCTTCTTAGGGCACGCGTTGAGTCGTTTAGAGGCTTCCATTGAACGCCTTGTAGTACAGGGGGAGTTTGAAGACAAGAGAGCAAGTAGCAGGCCAGGTACAGTCATTGGTATTCCTCTGAATGCACCAGAAGAGCAGTGGTGCGAGTGGAATGACGTGGTGGAAAATTGTTAAAGCAAGCCACTGCCTTGACACGACTACCCCGAACACTCTGTCAAGAGTGAACGACCAAGAAGAAGAATCCGAAAAACGTTAAGCGAAGGTTTTAGATATAATACGCGACAACACTTTACTTTACTTATAAAATAAACTGTTCAAAAAAACTTAAAAGATTGTTTTATAAAACTGGCTCGGCCCTTCAAACTGTCCTCTGACCAATCCATAAACAAAGCGAAGCCAAATTGGAGACATAAATGAAAACTATAAAATTTGATATCAGCTCGATATCATTTTACAATTTCGCCATCACCAACATCGTAAATTAAACCGTCCATTTTGGAGAATGTCACAATAAAGTCATAAAACAGAACTTTGCCCGATGATATACGAGGGACAATTAGCGAGATTTGATAGAATCACGTCCACATTAAAGAGCTATATCGCCAGTGCTATTGCAGTAAATATTTCAACGGCCCATTGACCACCTGGGACGGGAAAGACAGCTGGGTAAGTCCTGATCCTTCACAAAGATTTTCTGACGATCTGAGATCAGTCTAAATCTATAGTCAGTAGTCTAAATCTAAAGGTATTCATTCGATTGAATCACAATCATACGTTGAAACCTTTTAACTACGCTTACTAGGAATCACATACCCAAACTCGAAACAAGTCAAAAAATAAAAATCAAAACGGTCTTTATTCAGTACAATCACAAGGATCACTAAGAAACGACCAAAGTCTTGAAAAAGAGGCAAGAAACTTACAGCTTGGTCCCTTTCTTTACTTCCTTCCTTCCTAGTACTTTGAGATCATGCTAGCATTGTCCTGTCCAGATTCGAACCGATTGCAAAATCCTAATTTACATCCGTAAACGTATCCGTATCACTTTCTATAGAAATATGCATTAATTAATCTACCTCAAAAAAAATTAAAAACGAACAACACGAATGGCTACTATGATTAACTTATGAACTAGATAAAGAACATAATTATTTTAACTATTTTTTTTTGTTATTCATTGGTGTGGTGGTGAAAGGCTTTTTAGCTCAAACGATAAATAAATAAATATTGGTGGACATTCCACACCGCATTATCTTGCCCCAAACTAAGTCAAAGCTTGTACTATGAGTTATCTGATATAATACTTATACTTTTTTGTAAATACATGCTTATAATATATATTATCACCCAGACAGAGAACAAACATATGTGTTCATCACACAAATATTTGCTCTCGGTGGGGATCGAACCCACGGCCTACAGTGCAGAAGGCAGAGCTACTACCAACTGAGCTGTGAAGGCTGTCAATGATGTCTTATTTGATATAGTGTACCAGCTGTCTTCTCCAGACTTTGATTCAGCTTGGGTGTCGCAAGAGAAACCAAATAGTATTTTAGACTCGTTTTCGAGATCCTCCTCTGAATCACCGTTAAATCCACAATCATTTGTTAAAGTGTCTAAGTCTTGTCGTCTTTGTTGTTTTTACCTATAAATAAAACTTAAAAAAAAAACGACTTTCTACTGCTAAATCATTATTTAATTTATTTTAATTCTATGGACTACTCAATAGCTTACAAATGAAAATATGATACCTAGATTATACTTTTACTAGATTTTTGGGTCATTCTATTGTTTTATTGCTGCTGTAATGATTTTGAAGATCATGGCTTATGTGTTTTTAAAGGCTAACGACCACTTTCTGAAAGCTCGATCAAAACTAATCGGATGTCAAGTCACTCGCCATTTCAGCTATTACATTGAATTAGATAGAGATAGCTATTGACTTGACATTTGCTAACCAAACTTAATTTAAAATATATTTTATGTCAAATTAAAAATGTAAGGGGTGGGCGATTTCAATGCTCTCAAGTTTATGTACAAAAAAGGTATGTAGTTTGTTCAATCCTAGAATAATCTCATCCAGAACCTAAAAACTAAAATTACCTAATGTATAAAAATAGAAAAACGAACCAGTCCAAAAATAAAAATAACCATGATATCTGCCAGATAAAACTGTATCACATAATCAAAGTTCATACTCAATTTGACCAGAAAAAAGTACAAAATGTACATGCAAATATCACTGCACAATACTACCAAGTAGCATCACTTTATTCAAAACTGCTATCTCCAATCTTATGGAAACAATAGTGAATTTCGTAATTTTCTTATTGGCAACCGTGCAATATCAATGCGGTGCACGCCACGAATCCGATTAGATGGGTCGATAACCACCATTTTGCACCAGGTTTCACACGAATACGCTATTTACTGTGTTTAGTTTAGACTACACACGGAAATCTATTCAAGATTTACAGTTTTTTTACAACGCAACTATATTTCATAAGCATGTAAATCCGTTATTGGCTGTATGTTAGAAACCTAAGTATTTACATTGTATCTTAAGAGCTGTGGATTTTGTTCAAATAAATAAATAAATAAATATTGCATGACTTAATTTTTATATTTTTTTTCTCTTAATTCTAAACTTAAATTAATATTTTTGTCGGATAAAATAGGTTAAGGTTTCTCTTGTGTAAATTGTGTATAGGAAACTAAAAATCTTTCTATTTTATATATTTATTTGCTTTTTTGCATGAATTGATAGACTACTGAATACTTCTAATTTTGTTTTAAAAAAATATTGAGTTCTATCTTTTAGCTTCCGTGTTTGAACCTATAAATGTAACCGTAAAAAAGCTTATAAAATCTTACTAGATTAACTTACTGTGAATATTATCACCAAACACACACTTATTGTCTCTTGAAAAACATAGACTGCTACCAAACTTTTAACCAATTTATGTCGCTAAAAAAAGGAGTGTAGAAAACCCACCACCTCCTGGACCGACGGACTGTGAGGATCGCTGGAAGTCCGCGGATAGAGAAGCTAGCGAACATCTTTCTTCCTGAAAATGTATCGGTAAGCCTTTGTCAAATCGTAGACATCTTCGGACTGATATTGATAACAAAATAACTTAGGGGGTTCGAAAAGAGCGACAGTATTGCCAGAAAAATTATTGCCGAGTCAGAAGAACTCACAGTATTGCTGAAAATATTACAGTGTGTATAATCTCTTATTGTTTTCATACCACAGTCTGGTTTGGTAACCGATGGCATTATTCAACGTTATCTGTTAGGTTTGTTGTTGCAAAGGGGCATACATTAGAGCTAAGCTTAATGTTAGAAGGTAATTAGAGCAGCATGTACCTACATGTCTATCATAAATACATATAAACGAATAAATTCATATAAATTGTAACCAAATTCAAATAAGTCCGATTGCACTATAAATACTGAAAAAAGCATACCATTATAATATTTATAAAAAGGATCATACAAAAAAGCTAAAGTCCAAGCAATCTCTTACCTGTTTTACTGATCTATTTCTATCTAATACCAAAAACTAATACCAATGGTATTTGTTTGGTGGTCATAAATTTTCTGTTCCTGACGAAATATCATTTTGGTATTCGTTTTTGGTATTAGAAAGGAATAGGTCGTTTTTCTAGGCTTTAGACGGGAAGAACTGGCCTCGATTTACCTTGATTAATAAGACGTTTCAAAGTGATCCTTCTGATTGAAATGAACAAAGACCTTTTTTTGTTTTTTTTATTGTTACTAGTGAAAAACTCACTACCCATCCAAATGCAAGGGCTTTAGCAAAACTCGCACAAATATACGAATCTAAAATGGAATCCCTAATCATTATCTCTCACTCACACACAATTATTGTCTCTCGCTTCCTTTCACTCGCACTCGTGAGAGGTATAGGTTAGCTCCGCCATTTTCAATTCGTTTCTTTATTAAAACGGGTTATATAAACCTTTTATAGACCTTTGATAACTCCATGGTGAAACAACAAAGGGTGCTTGCATGAATACATTAAAGTAAAGTACACAAGATGCAAAATAAACCAAAATAAATGAACTTAAGTACACAATTATAATGACAACGCGTTAACACTTCGATATTTGTTTACTGGGGGGAAGAAGTTCTTGTTTGACAAACTTAATTATTTTTGAGACACACTGCTGCTTAAAACGCAAGACAAAAGTATTTGTTATTGTTTTTACTAAATGGCATGTTTGGCACGAACATTCTAAACTTTTCGCCTGTTTTATAGGTATAGTCGTGTGAATCTAGAGCCTGGATTCACCTTGTTTATAATTATTTTAAAAGTGTTTTTTGTAATTATATTTTGAACAAAAACCACTGAATCTAAATTTTTCAGTCCTTTTTTATACTGCTGATAAACAACGAGATGGCCCCCTAATGTTAAGTGGTAATAACAACCATTGTCTAGCAAGTCACGCATGATCGGAGTGGCCTACGATGCACTGCCTTGCGTCCATCAACTATAAAGTAAACGGTTTTTTAAAAATTCGCATTTGATGTGGCTGTAAAGTTGTGTTAAAGTTTGTATGGAAATCACTTCACACGAACGGAATCGCGGGGGATTCAACTACTTTTAATAATCTACAGAGCTGCAAAGTTTATTCACATTCATATTGCTTCTTTTATTTTGAAGCAGTAAAGTCCAAATTCCCTCATCAACTTCGACTACACGAGTCTCGTGTCCGCACATCTGTAGTCATTAACGAGATAATACCACAGGGGACGTTGCGAATATATTTACTGAATGGTATAAAATGGGATAAACACAGCTACAAATATACTTTCGACTTTAAGTTCTAACTGATTATGTGCTACGAAGATTTTAAATGTCTTGAAAACTGTTTTCCGAGTTGCATGGTTTAGTTTGTGGTTTTAGTACCTACATGTCATATTCGGGGAAGGCACTACTTCCTATAACACAGCGAAAGATAAAACAGGAAGGCGCTTGTACTTGAAACTAACTGGAACTAAACTAATCTTTATGAAAAAAAAATATGATTTTTGTTCTATAAGTTTCTACTAAAATATTTACTACGAACTCTTATTTACTACCAAATCAAATCAAAACGGTCTTTATTCATTAGAATCACAAGGATCGCTTTGAAGCGTCTTATAAATTAGGTGAATCTAGATATATTATCAAAATTAAAAGGATCATACAAAAGAACGGTAGGAACCAAGCCGTAAGTTTGTTGCCTGTTCTTCTAGGCTTTGGTCGCGTGGAACTGGCACCTAGAGTCATCTAGCTTTAAGACGTTTCAAAGTGATCCTTGTGATTTTATTGAATAAATACATTTTGACTTTGACTTTGACTTTGACTATATCAATTTCTCGTGACCGCATCCTAGAAAGCGGCAGGAAATAACTTTACTTAAATTTAAACTGCTCGTTAAAAATAAAACTTCATATTTTTTTTATTACAAAATTATTAATCTTACTCTATCTACCAAAAAAATACTTATATAGAAACTCTATATAAAAAGGTAAAATAGCAAAAATGTATTTAAAATAAATGGTATGCTATGCTCATACTGATTTACAGTTATAAATCAAGTAACACATAAATAACATCGTTTCAATGAATGAAAGAGTCAACCCTTACCAGAGATAAATTGCATTAAGCCAAAAACAGTAGACAGACTAATAGTACACTCATAACACCTAACTGATAATTTGATACACACCATGACAACACAATATTTCAAAGCAATATCAACCTTGTCCACTTGGAATTGGTCTGAATTTTGTGTGGGGAAAGAATTGTCGAAAATAGGGGGGCGCTAATGGAAGTGTGAAATACGATAGCATTCGGGCGAATACATTATTCAAATTTAACCAACGTTTCTATTATATTTTTGAGCCGCGGAAGATGTTCGTGATTCGTTTAGTTGAGCAATTCAGTTTGTAGTGTTGATCATAACAATTTGAATAGTTTTTTTACGTTGTAACTCGTGCTGCAATGCAGCATGTATTAATGAAAAATATCAGTAAAATCGTATTTTGGATGGATTACCTGATGTTAAGCGGCTACCCCTTCCTTCTATTGCGTTATCCCATAGGGCACTTCCACGGAGAACGTGCCTTAATGTGGCATTGCTTTCATCACTCTTAGACGTATAAATCGTGATTGGTAAATCTTATTGAGATTTTTTTATATTTTTTATACCATCACAGAACAGGCATATGACCCACCTGATGTTAAGTGGTAACCTTCACTTATCTATGTCAAAGCATTACCTCGCAAGTTACGCATGATGGGAAGGTGCCCACAATGCCCCGCGTCCATCAACTTGAGGCATACATGATTTTAACCTTCTAGCCTGCAATTTCACCGGCAACCATATCCTTCGTAACGAAACACAGCATCGCTGCTTGGCGGCAGAAATAGGTATATGATTGATAGATTTATTTTATTGTACGCAAGGATACATCATAAATCTAGCAGAAAATAATAAAATGTCTACAGTAGGCGGCCTTAGCTAAAAGCGATTTCTTTCAGGGCATGTGTCCTAACCGCCGGTTTCTGAAAGCCCGATCAAAACTAATCACATGTCACTTGCTATCTCTATCTAATTCGATGTAATAGCTGAAATGGCGAGTGACTTGACATCCGATTAGTTTTGATCGAGCTTTCAGAAACCGGCCGTTAATTTAGCTTTTATTTGTCTTTAATAAAAATCTTTTAGCAACTGATCATCCAAGGTCATAGTAAAACCGCTCTTGTGCTCCACGTTCCCACTTATCTTAGCGTAGAATGTGTACACAGTCTCGAGGTCGCTGTAACATTTCATTTTTTCTCACGTCAAGACAATGTTTGGCGAGCAAACACCAGTCTTTGATATCCTCATGTTTGTCAGCAAACATAGTTCCCGCTGTTGTTCTTTGAGCCAAGCGCGTCATCATAACGCAATTTCAATTATGTTTCTTTTTTCGAGGTAATCGTTGTTTGATTGGGATAGGGGTATGACTAAGATGCCGGTCTATGTATATGTGTGTCTAGATGTTTTCCTAAAAGCTTAAACAATTAAAAAATATATACAAGTTTTTTTTATACAATTAGCTGATGGAACAAGCAGATGGCCCATCTGATGTTAAGTGGTAACCATCACCTATAACAAAGCATTGCCTCGTAAGTCACGCACGATAAGAACGTGCCCTACGATGCACTGCCCTGCGTCCATCAACTTGAGGCATATAGATGTTAAGCTTCATGTGCCTGTAATTACACCGGCAACCACACTCTTCAGACCGAAACACTTCACTAAGCCGAATTTGTGGGTACTTCCAGGTAGTCATAGATTTACTTGTTAGTCGCAAAACAAGGCACTTATCTTGTATATTGCACGTATAATTATTTTAAAATGAATGGCCTAAGCTTAGATATACAATCTTATATTTTACTCACCTGACTATTTTAACAATAGTAGGTATAGTATAGAAATACTCATGATTTTTTCAGTATTGACATTCGTCTTGCGTAGTGTGTTTCCATTGAAGACCCAATTCTAGCCAATGGAATACATATAGCTTCAAGCTTATATTATTGTAATGGACATAGACAAAACAAGCGAGGAATGTATACATAATAGGGGGTCGTACGTCGCAGCGTTGCTGTGTTTCGGTTTGAAGAGTGTGGTTGCCGGTGTAATTACAGGCACACGACTTAACATCTGTATGCCTCAAGTTGATGGACGCAGGGCAGTGCATCGTAGGACACGTTCTTATCGTGCGTGACTTACGAGGCAATGCTTTGTTGTAGGTGATGGTTTCCACTTAACATCAGGTGGGCCATCTGCTTGTTTCATAAGCTAGCGTTGTATAAAAACACCAAGTGGTTGAAAAGAAGTTACATCTTCGACAACCTAAAGCAAAAAAAGGGGAAAATTACGGCTACGTCTAGACTCAATACGCCATTTGTCCATCCACTCATCTGTCTATAATGTTTGAGGCTAGATATGGCATGTCCACCATTATTAATTTATTTAGCCTGCTGAGTATACACCTAAATTGGGACAAGTTGTGCCTATTCAATATTGTATTATATTATATTGTAACAACGATCATATAAAAGCCGTAAGTTTGTTGCTTCTTCTTCTAGGCTTTGGTCGCGTGGAACTGGCTCCTAGATTCATCTAGTTATATTATTGAATGAATACCCTTTGACTTTATCAATATTCCTATGTAAGACAGTCCCTCTTCTGTGATCTAGTTCTGAATTCTGTGGCAGCAAACATAGTCAGAAAACTACATAGCCAATCTAATTGGTAGCCACTGAGGCGATACGTCGTTTGCATAAGCCGAGGTACCTACTAGCAGCTTTATTTTTGCACGTACTCAATTTCTCGCCTCACTGGGCGTCTCGGAGAATAGATATTAATTTACATGAATAAATAAAATTTGCATTGAGCTTCAGAGGTGCCGGCAAAGAAAACTCTTTCTGAGTGCAGTGGGTTGTGTTTATTCTATGGCGTGGAAATTGGCTGCATTTGGTATAGGTATATGTGGTAAGTATATAGGTATGTATTACCTATATGTTTTTTTATTTTTTATTTATTAACAATTTAACAACTGGATACATACATTTTGTAAAAAATAGCATCTAATAAACCACTAAGGTTTGGGCTGGTGCTATCGCGAGTTAACGACGCATTTTACAATACCAAAGTAGTACCAAGTAGGTACCTAAATCTGTAAAATAAAAACTGAGGAGCTAGGTACTTATAAAATTCATTATGTAGTGTGTATTTAATACGAACAAATTAACATACTATGTATTGAGTTACGAGTACGATAAGTGTACCAATGAGATTTTCTGTTTGGAAATTTAAGTGCACAGTGTTAGTACTCTCAAGCGGTGAAGGAAAACAGCGCAGCGTGAGGAAACCGACATGTTGTAGAATCTAAAAAGTTCTCAAACATGTGTCAAGTGCACGAAAGGAGTCTCTTTGAGGAGTAGCTATAATCCTTTCACCACACTGTTTTGAAAGATACTAGTGACTCGACAAGAAGGAAAAGTGCGATATGTTTGTTGTTAATATATAATTGTACACTATAAATGTACAGTAGTTTAAGTATGAAAAAAAATTGTGTGTATCCCCAAGAATGAGTTTTGCTTAGTTTGGTAGTTTAGATTACGTTGCGTTTTACTAACATATTCTTCTAAGGTAATCAAAGTCGGTTTTCGACCATTAAAAACACGCAGCTTATTGATAAGCACATACATACAATCACACATATAAAATCACGCCTGTTCCCCATAGGGATAGGCAGAGAACACGGATTTCCACTTACTACGATCCTGACATCTTTTGCTTCATTCGCTTTCATAACATTCTCCATACATGCTCGTCAGTTTGGGGTACTCTTGACCTGGCCTTTCTCTAAAAATGATCGCCGAGGTCTTCCCCTCCCAACAGTCCCATTCACACTCGCCTGATGTACCTGTTTCGTTAATCTTCTTTCATTCATCATCTACATGCCCAAACCATGTTAACATACCTTCCTCTACTCTCATCACTACGTCTTCTTTCACTCCACATTTGTCTCTTATCAAACTGTTCCTCAACACTGTTGCTGTGTTGTTATTGATAAGAGCATTAAATATAAAAAAATATGCACGTGTTTCCAGAATAAGTCCGCGCTCTTTATGCACCCTGTATAAGGCAGAGCGTCTCTGAATTTTATGCATTCTGGGTGTAAAGAATTTGTTACTTCAGAGTTGTTTGTGTGCAATCTCCCTCGTTTTTGCGGAAATTCCCTGAAGGGCAATGTTAATGTATTTTTAGGGTTTTTTTATTCACCTTTTTAAACTGAAGAGCGCTAATGGAGTTTCCGCAAAATAAAAGCTTGTTTTACAACACAGTTTTCCAATTAATTTTCTTTGTTGGTGATATATTTTTCGGGTAAATTTTATGAGCAATAAATAAAATTGATTTTTATGACACTTCGTATTTATTACTTTCATGGGATAATTAACAAAACGAACAGGTTGTTTTATTTTATTGTACAAAAGTTTTAAGTAAAAAATAATATATTGAGCTTCTTCTTCTTGTCGTGTCACGTAGTTTTTTTAGAAACAGTGTGATGGAAGGATTTTAAGTATTTTGAGCACTACGACATGCCAGTTTCTTCACGATGTTTTCCTTCACCGTTTGACAGTACTGGTACTGTGCACATACATTTTCGAACGGAAAAACTCCTTGATACAAGACCGGTTTTGTACCTACGAGCAGGATTTTCCAGGATCGGAAGGCGGAGCTGCTACCACTACTCTATATTATATATTGAGCTTATTAAGGCAGACCAGAAGGATGCTCATTTCGTCAGATCAAAGTAGATTGTCACATACCTTCTCCCGAATTTCGAAAGGATCAAAGTTGTCATAAAGTTTATTGTAAAGCCGTGAGAAGGAATTGGATCAAATTGTTTCCAGTTATCCCCTTATTGAACTGACCTCGGATTTAGACCTTAGGGGGATATTGGATGAATAGAAAAAAGTTAAGTAAAAATACAGCAGTGTTTCGACGAAAGAAATTATCAGGTTCCCATAGCTTTGCTTAGTTTGAGACTGTATAGCGATGGGTCCACATTCTCTTTAAAAATAATATAGGAAATACTAGCGGCTGCCCGCAGCCTTGCTCGCGTTTTAGGGGTGTTTGCTAAAATATTTACGGCGTGGTATTTTGTTGGGTTAGTTTATATAGTTATTTTATTTTGTTAAAAAATAACCTATTCATATATATTTTTTTATAGGTTACACGCCATATTTATTCCCAGATTTTTCCAAAATGTCCACATTCAAACGTCGTAACTTTCGCATTTATTTTTTAGTTGAATAGTGCATTTTTAAACGGGTATTTAGTTTTGTTTAGTTTTTTTTTCTTTGTACAAATTAAAATAATTAATTATTATTACATGAATTTTTAAGAGTAGTAGAGCTCTTTGTGAAGAGCTCGTCCGGGGAAATACTACCACCACGCCTTTTTCTGCCGCCAAGCAGCGTTGCTGTGTTTCGGTTTGAAGAGTGTAGTTGACATGAGGTTTAACATCTGTATACCTCAAGTTGTTGGACGCAGGGCAGTGCATCGTAGGGCACGTTCCTATTGTGCGTGACTTACAAGGCAATGCTTTGTTATAGGTTATGGTTTCCACTCAACATCAGATGGGCCAACTGCTTGTTACATTAACTAGTTGTATAAAAAAAACAAATATGAAGCTACGGTATAGTATCTTCTAACTTGGAAAGACAAAGGCAGGAAAGTATAATATGTATAAGTGTAAGGCTTCGAACAACCTACTTTGTGCCTATCATTTCTATCGCAAGCTCCAAAGTCATTCAATGTTTTACAGCCGCAATAAAAGTTCGGTATCCAAGGTTCGGAGCCTGCAGAGCCAAGATACGACTCCACTTTGCCGTATACGGTAATCCAGGAGTGCCTCCACATAACAGTTCGCTAAGTAATGGAGAGCGGAGCTTAGGCTCTCGGAACTATGTTGGCTCCGGCAATTATTTTTATTTATTGTAAGTGCAATTTAGCGGGGAAATCGAGATCGTACTAAGGCCATATGAAAATTGCTCAGGATGTGTGAATATATTGCCATCTTTTACCAATGATAGACAAAGCTAATCTAGGTATTGTTAAATCATATTTAATTAGGTTTAGGTATATATAGGGTTGATTTGTATAATACTTGCTTATAGAACAAACTCATTGGATATAGTAATAATCACCTATTAACAAGCATTGCCTTAGTTTGAGGCGTAGTGTGCTATCTTATAAATTTGATTATGTTTACCTCTTTCTGTATGCCTACGCCTCACTAAACTTCAATAATATATTATATTATTACATTGTAAAAGGATCATACAAAAGAACGCTAGGAACCAAGCCGTAAGTTTGTTGCCTGTTCTTCTAGGCTTTGGTCGCGTGGAACTGGCACCTAGAGTCACCTAGCTTTAAGACGTTTCAAAGTGATCCTTGTGATTTTATTCAATAAATACCTTTTTGACTTTGACTTTGACTTGCCAAGCACAATAGGAACTTGCTCTACGATGACCCGCGTTCATCAAATTGAGGCATACAGTAGATGTTTAGTCTGTAATTTCACTTGCAACCATACCCTTCAAACCGAAATACAGCAACGTTGCTTGGCGTTAGATATAAACATATAGGCATATAGGTAGAACAGGTACACTTTTATTTCGCAACATTGAGTGGATTAGAGCTAAAGTCTGCGGAAAAAAGATCAAGGGAAACTTGAACAGAACCGACCCAAAAAGGTAAACATAAATACAAGGAAATGTAATCAACTGCACCATATTTACTCTATTCCTGAATACACAGATTGAATAAAACCAATTTTTAAAGGTCCAACTCCGAAGGGCTCTGTGACCCATTTATTTGGGTCAAATCTTTACAAGGCTTTGGGCCCCTTGTAACCCTGTGATAGATCGCCTACCGACGCTGGATGTTCAATAAGCCTGAATAATTCGCGCAAAAAACTGAAATGTGTACCCTTAAAGCCTGTAAAATCCGATTTCGCTGAACGGTTTTTAATTTAAAATTAAGAGAGACATTTTTTTATACTAAAAAATATAACTAGACGTTTTATAAAGGATGGTATAGTATTAAAAAAAATATATAAATAAACGTGTATTCAAATAGCTCAGTTGGTAGTAGCTCTGCCTTCTGTGCCGTAGGCCGCGGGTTCGATCCCCACCGAAAACAAAACAGTTGTGTGATGAACATAGGTGTTTGTTGTCTGTCTGGGTGCTACATAAAATTATATAGATAGTCCACCAATATTTATTTATTTATTTATAGTGTGATACTAAATATTGATTCTCAGAGAAAGAATTTTAGTCATTTAAAGTATCAAAGCTTGTTAAATTCTTGTGTACAACATACAGTAGGTACATATTTACCTAGCAATAAGAAAATAATAAGAAATAAGTATATTATTTACAAAAAAGTATTAAAGTATAATATCAGCTATCTTGTTCCCATGAGTTTTGCTAAGTTTGAGGCTAGAGAGTGCTGAGTGGAAAGACTTATTGAACTATAGACACAATTTCAGTAAACATTATTTTCTAAAATGATTTAAGGCGAAGACAAGAGCTAATGTGACTCTCGCTCGCACGTTTCGACATGTTGAAAGATATACAATCACTAAACTCATTTTCGAAAAATCGCAATCAACCATTTTGTGTGCAATAACATTGCATTACACGTGCATTTATATTTTAACATTGAAACGTGCGAGGGAGAAGTTGTTTGATAGTTGTCAGCCCCTTAAGTACTGAACGTACTTTTGTTTGTTAGATAACTATCGACTATGTCGAGTCGAAAGTATCATACAATTTTACTGCCCATATCATCCAACACGCATAAATAAAAAGCCATGTTTACAATACGCCCCAAACAAAATTACAGTATCATAAAAAAATGATTTAGACCTTGGATATCGGTCTCATTCTCCCATTATAGGGGGCGTGCAGACATGCAACTTTTATCTACCCAGGTATCTATAGCTTGATTTGATAATAATAACTTCGAGTTCAAATCAGGGGTTGAATGGTAGGGCGTGAAAATGTTTATACACTTTCATAATTTTCTAGGGGATGATATCGGATCCACAACAAAGAGGGTTCGGGTAGAAAGGGCTTTCAACAAAATACTTAATACGGAAAATACGAGGTGGAAAACCTGAGGTTATTTCTAGCCGAAGCTATTATTTGGATGCGGGATTTGTTGAAGATGTACCGTAGGGGAAATACTGATGGAACTAATGTACGGTGTGTTTGGGTTTACAGTAACAAAACATCAAGGCGTGCTATTATATTTAAAATCCGATTTTTTCGGTTTTTTACTCGTTATTAATAAGTATGCAGCCACCTTAAACATACACTTAAGTGTATGTTTGTAAATATTTGTATAGGACTGCTTATGAAAATGCATTATCATGAAATCAAATTAAAACTGTCCTTATTCTGTTCTAACACAAGGCTCACTTTGGAACTTTTCTTTTAAACTAGGTAAACCTATAACGCTAGTACTTTGCGACCAAAGCCTAGAAGAACAGGCAACAAACTAACATACAATATTATATAATACCCAGACAGAGAACTAACATCTTTGTTCATCACACAAATGTTTGTTCTCGGTGGGGATCAAATGCACGTCCTAAATCGCAGAAGTAGATCCATAACTAGAAACTGAAGTGGTCATAATTTTGAAAAATCCAAAAAGCTTTTTGGGAAACGTCAACAATTTGAGTTCTGGAGCGTAGTATGGTGTTACGAATGCGGTCGGTATGTTTCACGCCGAGAATACTACGCTCCATCGCTCCATGAGCATTAAATAACATAAACCATTTTATACAACTAAAAGTGTCTATAGCAACTGTATACAGGTAGTTAAATGTATATAGGTATAATATATTCTTAAAACTCTTTTCTTTGGTTTGTAAGCCTAAAACACCGAAGTCAAGAACAAACATCCGCTAAGCCTGCTTAGTCTGTTTACACGAAATTACTGAATCCACGAGCTTGAATTAATTAGCCCACGCGAAACACTGAATATTCTGTAACCAGTGAGGTGAGAAGGGAGGACGGGTGACTTTGAATGGATCGTTATAGAACCTTTTGATCAGATGTTCAAGTTTGCGGGCGATTAAGTTATTATGGTAATACTGTTCTATCACAAAGTTCACAATACCTTATATTTATTAGTAGGTAGTAACTTATATAGTAATATATTATTTAGGTCTGTCTTTAGCGCTATAGGCCGTGGGTTCAATCCTCACCGAGGACAAACATTTGTGTGATGAACATAGATGTCTGGGGATAATAGTGCTTTATGGAATATGGATGACATTGGTTCTATTTTATTTTTATTTATTTTATAAAATCCACAGCTCTTAAGATACAATGTAAATACTTAGGTTTCTAACATACCTACAGCCAGTAACGGATTTATATTTTTTGAACAAGAAAATGTAGGTAAGTAACAAAAATCGACTACAGTTAAATACCACAGTCATAACGTCTTAATAAATTATTTCAGCAAAAATTACATAATAAAACACTAATGTTACAAAAAGAAAACTTAATACTCGACAGCATTTGGAGGTTAATTAGTTATAAGTTCTTATGTTTGTTTTCGATAAAATATAAAATAAATAAATATAATATCTTGACAGGAAAAAATACACAGTTATGAAGTTATGAGAATTTAGAATTCCATTTCACGTTAGTTTACTATTCTCTACTACACTTCCGAGAGTAAACTGCCTTCGGAAGCGCTATTAAAACAGATTTAGTGTACGCGATAACAAAGAACGACTCTGGATATGCTCGATTTGCATAATCCGTGCATCAAAATCCGTTAATTTTCTTTTAATGAGCGCCGGCAGCTGCAACGTAAGAAAACGTTGCTGCAAGTAGATTAAGAGCTGATGACAGGATAACTACAGCATCTTCGCGTCATAAAAAGAAGAGAATAACCTTGCTTATGACACCCCTCACCGCTCAGTTGGTAGTAGCTCTGCATTCTGCGCTGTACGCCGTGGGTTTGATCCCCACCGAGAACAAAATTTATGTAATTTGTGTGTATTTTTTTAGATGTTTGTTCTCTGGGTGTTATAGTATATATGTGAGAGCACTTGTAGTCTAGTGGTAGCAGCCTTCCGATCCTAAAGTCGTGGGTTCGAAACCGGTCATGCACCAATGATTGTGTGCACAATGCCAGTATTACCGGACGGTTTCCGGTACTGGCATTGTCCACATAATTTTATGTCGCATGTCGTAGAACCTAAAAAGTTCTATAACATGTGTCAAGTGATCGAAAGGAGCCTCTTGAGGCGCATTAAAAATCCTTTCACCACACTGTTTCCAAAGAAACTAGTGACACGACAAGAGAGAGTATATACAACGTGTTATATAATTACAGGATTAAACGAACTCACCTGAGTGATGTTCTATCCTGATTATTTAAGTACTCATTCTGGGATATTTACTAGTAGTAGCCGCCTTTCTTGCATTAATATCGCGTGTCAAAAGCTTAAGATAATCTGTAAAAAAAATGTTAACAACCTGGCAACATTCCACAACATATCATTACGTTTAAAGTTCAGATAAGCATATTAGCCTATCAATGGGAAGCTATGATGTCATAGCTGTTGGGAGGGTGGGACTCTCTTATCCCAGAATGAGTACTTAAATAATCAGGATAGAACATCACTCAGGTGAGTTCGTTTAATCCTGTAATTATTTTTCGTACTCATTCTGGGATATTTACTAGTAGATGTTTAGAGGGATGAACATAGAATATAAAAATCACATTATTAAATAAAAACAATGAGTGTTTTTTAAACCTAACGACTAACTAATTATATTGTCTTAATAATTAAGTTCCTTTAACTTAAAGGTAGATAAAATCTACTAAATCACAAACTCAAAAGGAATAAACCACCATTAAGGAACAACTGAGATCCAGGAACATTAATCCTTAGTACCAAATTATCATTATTCTTGAAATCACAGCAAAATACATAGCATTAGTAATTGTTAACTTAATGCTTATATGTCTAGTTTCTACTTCTGACTAGAGGAACTACAAATATATAATAATATAAACTAAACATTTGCAATTGAAAATTGAGCATTAACACTACCTTGTAGTGGCCTATTATAATGCTTTGCAAAAGTCATTGACCTGCAAAGCTACTGGAATAGCCTACTGCTTTCAACATGCTATCTACTGTAAGTAGAATGAGAGGTGAAAATTTAAATGTCAATTCTACTGTATTTCATAACTTGTTTAAGCCACCTGATTATAATATTAATTGGGAAGTGGCTCTCCTAAAGGGGTCTTTAAAACATAGAAACAATTAATCAAATGATTCCTCCTCGTCCCTAAATGTCGGAACTCTTTGACCTGTTGTAAGAGCTGTAGTTGTAATTTTGGTTAGTTTCTTAAACTACAAGAAGAAACTTTAAAAAAGTGAGAACAATATTTGGGTACCAAGTGAGCATACATTTAGGTGCAAATGGCCTTTACTTGCATAATCCTTCAAAAACCAATGTGCAATAGTCAATAGTTATTTATTGGTAATACATTGTACAGATCACTGCACTCCTTGATATTCAAAGAATAAAACCTTACTAAATAATAATAAAAATAAAATAAAAATATTAATTTGTAATATACCAATGTGTATTCACAATGTGTATTTAATATTAAATTCAAATACTCATAATATCATTACCTATTATGAGAGAATGTTCCGAACGATGGCAGTTAGGTATATGTTTGGTAAGAGGTCCCCTAATTGAAAATTTTCATCATTAAATATATAGTTTTAACTAGAATATTATTATTATTTCCTGACGATGACATGGATGACGCAGTTGTTGCGTTGTCGCGTACTGGTCACGGAAGAACAGCATTATAATAGCGTATACGTAGCTATAGCGTTTATGCTGAATGACAGCACATTTCTGTCACCTACTTTTAATGTCTTTTCTTGTATTTTTTATAAATTGTATTTATGTGTGGCATAAATAAATGATTTTGTATTGTATTATTGTTTTATAAATATGATAATACTTTAGGCACACATTACCTAGATCTTGATTATTTGTCTTGCAATACACCATCACTGTTAAATACAACTGTAATATTGTAATAGGCTATACTTTGATGATGACTCAATAATTACTGTTACAAACTTCATTAAAGGATACCAAACCTGGGTTGGCCAAATTGGACGCACTACAATACCAAAACCTTGTCTTTTCTAACCTTTTGTTAGATTTTCAAAATTAAGGGAATGCATAAAATAAATAATAACTCCTTTTAATGGTGAAGGCATTTACATTCCATGCAGAAGGGTCTCCATGTCAATATATTTGTAAAATTTTAAGCTTGAGTGAGAAGCAAACAAGTCAAAATTTGATTCTATAGGTATTATCCTTTGATTTAAAGTATCATACAAAAATCCATAAATCTAACACCATTGAAATTTGTAGGTTTCAACTACTTCTTGCTGTTTATTACTGACTGCTGTCAAACATATATGTTTCTGCCACAAAATAATTTGAATATTTCCAATGGTATAATTTGAACTATGATTTTAACTATTTGATTTGAATGGTATATTTTTAACTGCTTTCATATTTCCAATGGTAATCATAGATCCCCCACTACGTTCCAAAGCTACATTTTTTGTATAAACATAGCAAAGACATAATATAAACTGACCCAAGACTGCCTAATAATATGGCAAAATCTCTAATAGATCATTAAAGTTTTAAGAATATATTTATAAGTTATGTCTTTCTTTTTATAGGACTCTGTGTCCTATGAATTAAATTTGATCCAAAGCCTGAAAATTTCCTAATACTTGATGTGATGATTTTACTACAATCAGTTTTAATACTAAGCCAAAACATATAATAGCATAAACACAATCATGATATTCGTTATACATTCATGATATGAAGCTCCCAGGCAAATGTAATTATTGAAATAAATTACAATTCTATAGCTTTTATAGTAAGTATTGTGGTTTTCACATAATATCACACATAAACTCAAATCGAAATATATCATAATATGAGTTAATTGGACTAAATAATAACCATTTTTCAACTCTATTGTGCACATAGTATAGTCTTTACTTGAGAGTAATTTACTAACAGTCAATATCTTCCAGTTTAAACAGATAAGTTATTAAACTTTATTCAGATAAAATATGCTAAATATACAGCATCATGAAATTGCCCCAAAGTTTAAGTTTTTAAAATTTTAGTCTCCATCATAAGTTTTCCTGATATAATCAGTTTAACTTTATTGGACTTATAATGTTTGCTCCAGCAAAACTTAAAAAGGTATCTTATGCCATAAAGTATTCAAAAATGGTGGATTCTTAAGTAATTATTTTTCAATACACATTGAAATACTACAATCTACCAGCAAAACATATCTCTAAGGATATCTTGTATGCCCTCTGTTGGATGGGCCTGCCTGATGATGGCTGTCTGTGGGCTTGTATGCCTATTGTTGCTGAGGGTGCTAGTGATAAGCCCCTCATAGGCCTTGGCTGTGATACTGAAACTGTGGCCTGCTGGTTGATTGAACCTCTTTTGTTAGTAATATTTGCTGCATTTCATGGTTTAATAAGATTTACAGCCTTTTAAGATAAAGATTTCACAGAGTCCTCCAAGTTTGAATCAAAATTTTCTCCCCTCCAGCTTTTCTTCAAGGATTTCATTAAGTTCTTGTCCAAGGATGGACTTATGAGCTTTCTGCAAATGTCTGTATATTGAAAATGGATATTACAAATTGAACGAGAGGATTCTCCTTGTTTCTTTAAAACCTCAAGAAAACAATTTTCTTGACAAGACTGTATAGCTTGAGCAAGCTTAGCAGCTGACTGTCCCAGCACTTGCTGATGCTTCTGCAACAGCTCATCTTGGCTCTTGCCTGCTGGTGTCAGATTACCAGTCAGCTCTATGTTTAGTTTGGGTGCCTCTAATAGCTAGCAATTGTTTGGAATTTATAATCCACAATTTTCTCTTTCTCTGCCTTTGTAAATCCGTTTTTAGAATGGTCTCCATCACCAATGCCAAATAAGGATGATTTTCATCACTGTAGCCATTATCTTAGGTAGGCTCTCCCAAAGCTTCTGCTATGAGTGCCTCCTCTGAAGAATCTGTCTCTGCATCTGTGATATCTGTCTCACGGATTTCAACATCAGGATTCAAAGTGCCAGGGGTCCTCTGCTCCAGGCATTCAAACTGGATTAGATCCAATTCTAGAACACATTATTGTTCTGAAAAATGTATATCAAGTCTAATGTCTTAAAAGATCTTCCTTTACTTCTTCCTCTCATAGAGAGTGTAAAATTGCAATAACTATGCAATATTGTTTATATTTATTATTTGTTTATAAATATGTAAATTGTCATTGTATTTATTTCGATCCATTGAGCTGACATAACCTCCCCAACGGGAAGGTACATATTGTCACACAATATGCAATTGATTACATGTAGGTATTGCAATATATTCATCTTGATTCTTTGAGCTCACATTACTTTCCCAACGGGATTGTACATATCGTCACACAATATGCAATTTGATTACATGTAGGTTTGCAATATAAATCATCTGGATTCTTTGAGCTTACATTACTTTCCCAACGGGATGTTACATATTGTCACACAATATGCAATTTGATAACATGTAGGTATTGCAATATAATTCATCTTGATTTTTTGAGCTCACATTACCTTCCTAACAGGATGGCACATACTGTCACACAATATGCATTAGATTAAATGTAGGTATTGCAATATAATTTATTATTGATATTTTGAGTTAAACATAACCTTCCCAACGGGAAGGTACATATTGTCACACAATAATGTATTTGATTACATGTAGGTTAACTCTTTACATGGCAGGGGACAGCCGGCTGACCCATACTGGTTAAATGTGTGTACACCAGTTAATAGGAACAAGATAACCCTTAGCCTGAAGTTGTCATCAGCTTCAACATAGCCTTCCCAACGGGAACGTACATACATTGTCACACAATTATGTAATTGATAACCTGTAGGTTATTAGGAATAATTCTAAGAGTTCACTTTGATTTGTGCAATAAAGTTAATCGTAATTTTTGATTTCAGCCAGCACCATAATGGCCGGCCGGCAAATTAGCATTACCGTGTGCTAAAGAATTACGCCTCATAACAGGACTATTTTCCGTGTAAATAACGTCGGCTAGGCACGAAATGTATTGTACATTATCCAATACAAACCAAACTTAGTAAATAGTCTACAAATTCTTACCTTCCTTTCAAAGTATAAAGGTATATATTCTTAAATTTCCTCTCCAACTTTAGTATTTTTCTGTCTGGATAAGAAGCCCTACGCTTGGGCATGATGAATGTTGATGAAAATAACATACTTTACTAGTTTATTACTAACTTTTTTCCAAAAGTTTTGTAAATAGCGTGAAAACGCAGACGCCGCGATAGCGCGCAAAAGAACGAATGATATGTTGTGGAATGTTGCCAGGTTGTTAACATTTTTTTTACAGATTATCTTAAGCTTTTGACACGCGATATTAATGCAAGAAAGGCGGCTACTACTAGTAAATATCCCAGAATGAGTACGAAAAATAATTAGTACGCGAAATCGCATTCAAAGAACTTTTATTATTATTTAGCCTCAAGTTGATAGACGCAGGACACTGCATCGTAGAGCACGGTCATATCAAGCGTGACTTGCGAGGCAAGAGGCTTTTTTTTTACCTACTACTCGTTGCTGAAGCAAGTTGATGGCCCGCCTGATAGTAAGCGGTAACCACACAAAGCATCGTCATGTAAGTCACATACGATATAAACTTGTCATACGATGCACTAACATACAGGTAAAGTAAACGAGAGGCCTACTCGTATGTCAACCTGAGGCATACAGAGATAATACTGCGTTTACATTTAGATATTCGCAATGCCATTCGCGTGGACGGAAATGTTGCCGTCCAGATGTCTGTGGCAGCGTCACCGGCAATGTATGTTCACGTAACACGGGCGGCAACGCGGGTGGACATGGAAATGGCCTGTTTACATTCTCGCATTGCCCAAGTTACTGCTCATGTCTCTGCACATTTCCACGGACATGAGCTGAGTGGAACGGGGTCCAGCAGCGGACTTCTTGAAGCTGAGGATCATGATATACAAATACCATGAGCTCTTAGTTTAAGTGTCGATGGTTTTTCGCGCATACTGCTTGCCAACTATTCAGAGATTTACACGAAATCAACATAAAGAGAGTTTCATTTGAGTAAACAAAATACTTTTCAAGCTAAAATGAATAGTAACTTTCTTTTGGTAACATTCTAGGAACTAAATGAAAGCTTTTTTCTGTTTGTTACGAGTTTTAGCTTTATTAAATAAGTATTACTTCGAATCGATAATGTTGCGAAATTTTTTACCTTATTAAGAATTTCCACCTAAGTGTCCACAATCATGGATTTTTTTATACTACCTGCTAATAGAACAAGCAGATAGCCCACCTGATGGTAAGTGGTAACCATCACCTAAACCAAAGCGTTGTCACGCAAGTCACGCACGATTAGCACGTGCCCTATGCACTGTCCTGCGTCCATCAACTTGAGGTATTTATTTATTTTCATTTCTTATGAAAACAAACAATACTTACAGTCTATGTAGAATTAATATATAAAGCTATTTCCCATTAAAACGTTTTCGCATAGTGAGACTAAAAAGAGCTTACTTGTTAAATAAAAAAAGAATACTAAAGAAAAACAAAGGGGGAAAAAAAAGTAACAATAATATTTTAATATTGATAAAAGTTGCTTTTAGAAGAAACAAGAAGCCTAGGGAGACTTATCAAACCAGCGCTTCGTTAGGATATCTTTAATTTTCAGTATACGGATGTTGTTCCTCTATTTCCTGTAATTTCACACCCTTCTGACCGGAACATAGCAACGCTGCTTGGCGGCAAAAGTAGGCATAGTGGTAGTACTTCCCCGGACGAGCCTTCACTACTTTTGTCTTTTTGTTTGAACTGAGGAACTCCAATAGAACGTAGAGCTAGGCAATATCCTTCTAAATCCTTACATAGTGACAGCAATCACAAGCAGAGTGTTACTAACATAGTCGCAAACGTGAGATAAAAGTGTAAATCCTACACAATTTCGAAATAAACGCAATTTCCTGGAAAGAGCTAAAGTCTGCACTATCTACCCCTTTGTTTTCATCCACTGCTCAAGTCCTCGCTACACCTGTGTACTGTAACTGAAATCCAGTAGCGCAACCTGCCAAACGAATTGCCATCCAAACTAGTTTTTCTTCCAAAATATTATAACCTTAAAAAACAACTACAAATACACTGAAAAAATCTAACAAAAACTTTTACAGAAGGGAACCACGAACCAATTCGTCATGTTTGAGTTGATTTAAAAAAAAGAATCAATTGCGAGAAATTTTGGAGGTTTGGAACACCGACTACTGCCAAATGTGGGTCATTTGGCAGTAGTCGGTATTCCAAACGTGACAGGTTGCAAGCCCACCGCCGTTCCGAGAATACGATCTGGTTTCCTTCACTGAGAGCACTGGCATTGAGCACATAAATTTTCAATTTTCGAATCCACCTATGGTTTTTATCGATGAATAAATCCATTCGTGCAAGACTGGATTTGAACCCAGACAGATCTTCTTGTCGTGCCACTTGTTTCATTCGAAATGTGTCACTTGTTTCATTCGAAATAGTGTGTGAAAAGATTTTAAGTGCGCCTCAAAGAGGTTCCGCTCGAGCACTTGACTCATGTTTTACACCACACGATGTTTTCTTTTACCATTTGAGAGTACTGGCATTGTGCAAAAAAAATTGAACAGAAGAACTAATTGGTTCACGACCGTTTTTGAACCGACCTTATATCGGAAGGCAGGTCCGCAACCACTAGACTACCAGTCCTCGTTTTATACTACAAACAGATAGACTACTGTTTTATAAAACTACAATGTCAGCCTTCGTGCAAGATGTTAATATTCATTATGCCTGCCTCGAGGGAACTCCGGCTCAGACAAATCGACTGCGATGTCTAGGACATGGTGCCAATGACGTACAGACTCACAGAATGGCTGTTCTACGGCTTAAGGAGTTGTGTGGAAATACTTTAGTTAGAAAATTCTGCGAAGACGCCATGTTTTGCTTCATACGAGTTTCATGAAATGGTGTAACAAAAAGTTCTGAGAAATGGTGGATATAAATTTCCGTTAATTTTCTTTTTATTATTGAACAGGTTTGGGTATTTATTAATTTTAGAATTATAAGAAAACTTTCAGCTACGAACACTTTATTGCATAAAAAGATTATGTTTGCTGAAGTATAATTATGAACAGTTTTTAATCATAGAGACATTATTTTACCAGAAAAAAAAACAGTAAAGTAGACGACTGGAGATTAACAGACAGAAGTTCCATTAAAAATAATATTAACACTATAAGCTTTATAGTAGGCGATACTCTTGACATGATATTATAATCTTATTGCCAATGATATTCATGATAATATTTCATTTTATTGCAAACAGCTGAATCCTGAAATAAATAAATAAAACTAGCTGAATAAAATAAAATTGTTGGGTTAAACTGAAATACAATTTTACAAAAACTGATTTGATATAAACTGTATAATTTTATTTAACACTTTGTTTCATAGTAACAAAAATATAAGTGTATAAAAAGTTGAGCTTATGCTTTAAGCATTTTTTCAAAATTATGGCGTGCTGTTAAAAATAAACAATTACCTATTTCATGAATAAACGCGTTACAAAATAAACTGTCCAATTATTATTATAGCGTATTTTTTTGTTTTTTTATTAATTTCGCATGGAAGGTTTGCGAGTAAAATTTCCATTTCTTGCCAAAATAGATATTTACATTACAGGAAGTTACACTATTTGAGGGAAAGCCACATTCAAGCTTAGTTCGCAGGAAATGAACAACTAGTGCAAACGGGTCGGTGCAATACTAGGAATACGGTGCACTTGTTATATACTCCCGGGTAGAACAAATTCAAGAATAATAATGGTAAAAGGTACCTAATGGTAAGAAAAATTGCAAAAAACCAAGTTTTTCAGAATAACTTTACAAAGGTTTAATAAATATGTATATAATTTTGATCCATAAAAGTTTTCCTACTTCTTCTTTATCATGTCGTGTCACTAGTTTCTTTCGAAACGGTGTGGTGAAAGGATTTTAAGTGCGCCTCAAGAGGCTCCTTTTGATTACTTGACACATGTCATAGAACTTTTTAGGTTCTATGGCATGCCGGTTTCCTCACGATGTTTTCCTTCAACGTTTGAGAGTACTGGCACTGTGCACATACATTTTGGAACTGAAAAACTCATTGGTGCACGACCGGTTTTGAACCCACGACCTTAGACAGACCACGGTGAAGGAAAACATCCTGAAGAACCCGGCATGTCGAAGAACCTAAACAGTTCTAAAACATTTGTGTCAAGTGCTCGAAAAGAGCCTCTTTGAAACCTTAAAACCTTTAAAACCTTTCACAACACTGTTTCGAAAGAAAGTAGTGACACAATAGAAGAAGAAGTAAGAAATTTTGTTTAAATAAACTTTAGGTCTTCCTAAAAATAAATAAATAATGAATATTCTACCGGCACATCAAATATTTATTGTTGACATTAAGCCGTCGCTTTTTAGGTTATCTAGCTTTTAGGAGACGGTATTTACTCAAAGGTCCTAATAGATAATTCAATAGTGACTGAAGGAAACGGCGAATTAATATTCGGATAAGCTTTGTGTCGAGCTGAGCTGTGCGACGTAGCTTCTGTTTATGGTAATGAGGAATTGGGTACATGCTTCGGCAGATTGAAGTTTGAATATATAGATAATGTTTATATACCTCAAAGATATACCTCAGAGTACATTATGTACCAGTCAGCAGTATAACAGTACGTAAAGCAACAGATGAACTGTCAGACTTGACTAAATATTAGCATAGACTAAAGCGATGTTTACTTTGACTGTAAGTACTAAACGGTGAAGAAAAGTGAACATTGAGCACAAAACATCCGGGAACTCCAGTTTCTAGGCCTTTTTTTGTACAACTAGCTGATGGAACAAGCAGATGGCCCATCTGATGTTACGTGGTAACCATCACCTATTGCAAAGCATTGCCTCGTAAGTCACGCACTATAGGAACCTGCCTTACGATGCACTGCCCTACGTGTATCAATTTGAGGCATTTAGATATTAATCCTCATGTGCCTGTAATTACACCGGCAACCACACTCTTCAAACCGAAACACAGCAACGATGCTTGGCGGCAGAAAAAGGCGTGGTGGTAGTACTTCCCCGAACGAACCCTTCACAAAGAGCTCTACTACTCTTAATCTTCATTCACTCTCATAACATTCTTCATACATACTCGTCGGTTTAGGGTAGCTACTATTGACTTATGTAGAAACAAGTACTATATGGAAACTGAAACAGCTTCACGACTTTAATCCCCTATGCCCTCATATCTCTTAGTACTAAGTACTTACTTTAGATTCTTTGAAGATGTCTAAGGGGGGTTAGTCAGAGGTACCTCCAAAAATTACATTTGAACATAATACCCACATTTTGCAGTAGTTAGTACTCCATAAGTGATAGATTGCAAGTCCATCGCTGCTGTTAGATTACTAACTGATTTCCTCACTATGTTTTCCTTCCATTTAAGAGCACTGGCATAGCGCACATAATTTTTTCGATAGGAAAAATCCATTGGGGCACGACCGCATTCTATACTTTATGGTAGGTATCTTAAACCTAATTCATCATATTATTAGGTAATGATATTGCTTTGCGAAATCCTTTCAACCTCGACATAAGGGCCACAGTGCCACTTATATCAATTCCACCGTATCTTTTCGGCCAATCGATCATTCGTCGTCACGCGTGACGTGGGCTTCGAGAACTCTCCTTTTCAAAGATAGATTACAGGCGGGTCCACTCTCGAACTCAATTGAGATCCTTGGTATCGTGTTTTATCATATTGCTGGTTCTAGTGAGGTAAGGTTTACTTTGTGACGTAATCTTGACCTGTTTCATATAATCTGGGTTATTCAATTGCAAAAAATTGATGAGGAACTATAGTACTATTATAGTCACCTTTCTCTAGCCTCTAAGGTTTGCGGGAAGAAAATTCTAGTTAGGGTTAAACTCGCCTTTGTACGTGTCATATATTTCTGTATTTTTCTTATTTATTGGATTGTGGACAAAATATAATTAAGAGGAACAAATAAAATTGAAAAATAATTAACTTAGTAGATTGCTAATTTACCAGCGATTAAGTTATATAAATAAATATAAATAAATAAATATTAGTAGACTTGCCACACAGTACTACCCAAACTAAGCCAGAGCTTGTAATATGGGAACCAGATAGCTAATACATACATACATACTTTTTTTTGTAAATACATACTTATAATATTATATATAACAGACAGAGAACAAACATCTATGTTCACCATACAAATGTTTGTTCTCGGTGGGGATCGAACCCACGGTCTACGGCGCAGAAGGCAGAGCTACTACCAACTGAGCTGTGAAGGCTGTACACTATAAGATGAAGTCCACTATAGTGGTTTATATTCATAGGTTGGATTGAGTACAAAGCTATTGGCTCATTTGCTAGGAGTGTAGCTAAGTCTGTTATGCCATAAGACACTTAAGAAAAAAAAAGCTCTATCACAGCCGCATACCCTTTACCAGCTCACGGCAAACGATTCCACAGTTGTAATAACACGATATTGTGACAACATGAGCTCGTCTTCCAAATTCAAAATCTTTTCGCCCGCACTTATTTTTGTCGTTTCGGGAGACCGCTTCAGAAGCATTATTTTAATTCCCTCCTTACAATGTAAGAGAGTATAAAACGTCTAAGTAACTGTAATTTAGGCAGTAAAACGTATCAAAGTGTAACGTTATGTGGGTTTTCCTCAGTGAAATGTGTTTACGGTTAGATGTAAGAGTTTTATGTGTAAGTGTAAGTAGGTACTTGGAGTTTTCAAGACTTGTTTATGGGTAATACTACCAACATTTTATTTCAAACGAATGATTTAGGCAAAAAAGAGTTTTTAGTTCTTTACGGTTTGTAAATAACTGAATTAAACACGTGTGAATGTGAACGTGTGAATTAATACACACGGTAATAGCCCCGCTGAATACACACTAGGTGTATTCAGCGGGGCTATTAACTAAAAATAATGATGAGCGATAGCAACAACAAACAGCTTCACGACTTTTAATGAATGAATGAATGAAAAAGCTTTATTGTACACCAAACAAAACAACAGTAAAAAACAAAACAAAAAAATAAAGATAAAATAATAAATGTACAATGGGCGGTCTTATCGCTGAAAGTGATCTCTTCCAGACAGACTTTGATCCCCAGACAGGGTACATATCCTCTCAGATCTTTTAGTACCCAATACGAACTCAGAGAGAGAACTAGGCAATTGACGACTGCTCCTCAGTCGGAAAATTTGTATATTATTAAAAGTTTTGATTTTAATTGCTACTGCTATACCTATTGCTTGTTTTTAGGAAATAATTTTACGGTTTTATTCTCCAATAGTATTGAATATAGTTACTATAGTCGCGTTAAACTCCCGCTGCAAAATAAATCACACACTTAAACAAAAGGATCGTCCGTTTTTCTAAGCGCGAGAGAGAGAGAGAGAGAGCAATATTGCTGTCTCGTTCCGATAGCTTACGACCGAGCATGCAGCGAGAGTTTAACGCGACTATAGCATCGTTCATAGTTGTTTACATAGGTCTGCCCTGCAAGTAGGTAGGTACATCAGGTACATAATGAACTACGAACATGAATATTCATTTTATCCCCAATTTCAAACTGGACCATGCTCAAAAGCCATAATAAACTTCAATAGAACGATAGTGCTCTCTCCAATTACGGCAAAAGGTATGAGTGGACGAACTTCCTGAAAAAAAACTGAAACAGCTAGAAAAGTGGGACATCTGCCAGTTTTATCGGCAAATACTTAGTCTAAAAAAAGGTAGGTTGTGGTCTATCTATCTAATCTACTGTCTCATCAATTGTAGCAAAGCTAGGTCGTGTGCAAAGCTTGCATGAATATTCCTTGCCGATTAATGTTCTGTGTTGTCAACATTCGAATGGGTGACCATTAATAGCGTCTCAAATAAGCGCCGTGTTTCGGAGTTTTTTCTGCCTTCAGGCGGCATAAAAGCTAAGCCACCAATTCGGTGACAAACGAACTCACCTTGTAGCTCATTCAAACGTACCACAGCCACATTTTGCCGTAGGCCGTGGGTTCGATCCCCACCGAGGACAAACATTTGTGTGATGGACATAGATGTTTGTTCTCTGTCTGGGTGTTATATAATATTCTTAGTATATATTTACAACAAAAAGTATATAAGTAGCATATCAGCTATCTGGTTCCCATAAGCTTTGGCTTAGTTTGGGGCGAGATAGTGTTGTGTAGAATGTATTTATATTTATATTTATTTTATTTATTTATATTACATCTTTGTGAAAAAAGAGTTTCACTACAACGTTGCAAACAATAGAGGGCAAACAATATTCGAAACAGTTTTTATAAAAAAAAACGTGAAGTAACATTTCATAGATAGATAGAAAATATTTATTCAACCCACCACAGTGATAATAATTCACAAAAACTTAAAGCGAACCTACAACATAACTACAAAGACAACTAAATATATTTATAGTTATTGAAAGTTCGACTGACGACATCGTGAGGATCGCGGGAAGCCAGTGGATGGGGATATCTTAGAATCGTTCTTCCTGGAAATGTATTAGGGAGGCCTATGTCCAGCAGTGGACTTCTAGAGGCTGATGATTATGAAGATGAAACTTCGAGTGGTAGTTAAACGGCCTTAGCTGAGCACAATTCAGATTATAACTCAACATAAATTATGAAACAAACCTTTGCCTACAAAAATAACCCTAAGTCATACTTCAAATCTTTCAATGCTTTAAGCAGGCCATTTTTTTATGTTGACGGGGAGGAAATCAGCACGCAGACACCCTACCTAGGGTCTCTGAGGATGACGGACTGGTCGACTGACTAAAACCACTCCGGTAGCCAGCCTCAACGCATGTCAAGGAGCTCCAATGACTCTTAAAAGAACACGGCCACGAGTTGTCTAGGTTCGCCTCTGATGGTGTGGTTGTGGCACGTCTGAATCGGCCTGTAGGTTTGTTAGAAACGTGACGGCCGGCTGCAACCGAACCTAATAGGAAACGCGATCGTAGTCTTTAATCGAATCTGTGTGGACTTGGGTTTTCGCTGCGAAGACTTACAAAAGATTGCGATTTAGAATTGTCAAAGTGCACTCGCATTCGCAAGTCGTACACAATATTTAAACTAAACTTTATAAAGTTTTCATTCGATATAGAGTTTTACGCTGAAATAAGGATATTATTCTTTTTAAAATCGTGATGATTTTAGCGTGATTTTTGTGTGGTATCATGAATACGCATCGGAACACTGCTCGCTTTGATACTCTTGCATTAAGCATAATTTTTGCTTCATCTGTATACGTGTTTTCAAAAGGTATCAAATGATATAATATTAATTGTATTGAAAAGGTTACTGACATATAAAACTGTCGGAGCGTGAAAACACGTGTGAACTTAGATAAATGACTAAATTTACCGACAGTAGAAATGACGGTGTAATAATATAACTTATTTGCAAAAATAGATAGTAGGAGGATAGATAAAACGAATGATTAAACGTATAATTGTTTGTGCCTCAATCACTGACTTATTTTTCTTCTAATGGACTAAATGCTGGTGATCGTCTGACGATTCTCACAGCGCTACCGACCATTGGCGAGCGCGGAAGGCGCTTAACCGGTAAAGTTAGGACAACCGGTAACCGCTGACCCTATCGGGATAAAACTTAAAACAGTTATCGTTTATAACTTGGATTACCATATTTGTTACGTTTTATCCCAAAGGCGTACCCAGAACGAGGTGAAAAAATTTACACGCTAGCTGCTACAAAAGCAATATAGGTCATAATAACTTTCAAATGTTACCTCTTTTGGGGCTAGATTGTGCTGAGTGAAATTACCGCAGGTATTTATGTAAAAGTGTAGCCAAAATATAGATTTTTATAGCAAAAGGCCATTTCAATTAATCTAGTTCCCGTAACTCCAAACAATTCTTAACTCTAGATGAAAGGGAGCTTCGTGGTACAAAGTTGCCCCTCGAATTAAATTAAATCACCAAGCACATACAATGTTTATTTTACGTTTCTAGATTTCTAAATCCTGAAATAAAGGTGGATTTTCTCACAGATTTATCAGGGCTTAGAAAACAAAAGTAGCTACAGTAGTGAGAGATACCCTACACTGAATTTTATTGAACTGAACGCTGAGGATAGATGTTCTTGAATGGCGAACAAGAACCGGAAGAATTTTTTTTATATGTATTTTAAACTACTTGTTGAAGGAACAAGCAGATGGCCTAAGAAGATGCTAAGTGGTAACCATAACAAAGCATTGTCTCGAAAGCCACGTACTAAGCAAAATCCCTACGATGAACTGCCCTGCGTCCATTTTCACCAGAACAATAGGCATGGTGGTACTTCCCCGGACGAGCCCTTCACAAAGAGCTCTACTATTCTCTCTCTTCACTTGTCGTGTCACTAGTTTCTTTCGAAACAGTGTGGTGAAAGGATTTTAAGTGCACCTCAAGAGGTTCTTCAGAGTATTTGACACAATCATGTTATGGAACTTTTTAGGTTCTACGACCGGTTCCTCACGATGCTCAGTCATGTTGACTCTAGGTACTTACTTACACTATAATAGGTCTCTCTCTCTTGTCGTGTCACTAGTTTCTTTCAAAACAGTGTGGTGAAAGGATTTTAAGTGCGCATCAAGAGGTGTCTTTCGAGCACTTGGCACATGTTATAGAACTTATTAGGTTCTACAACATACCAGTTTCCTCACGATGTTTTCCTTCACCGTTTGAGAGTACTGGCATTGTGCACATACATTTTTGAACAGAAAAACTCATTGGTGCACAATCGGTTTCGAACCCAAGACCTTAGGATTGGAAGGCAGGGCCGCTACCACTCGACCACCAATGCTCTCAACTCACTACTTACTACTTTTAAAAAGTAGCAGCATATTGTAAAGGTCATGAGAATTCAGGGAATGAAGAAAGCTTTTGTTCTTCTAGGAATTGTAGGTATTAGTATTTTGTCAATAGCACCGTTGGTTTAGTAGGATCCCACCTTCTGATTGTAAGCACGCTGGTTTGAATCTAGTCGCGCACAAATAGGTTTTAAGAATAGTAGAGCTCTTTGTGAAGAGCTCGTCCGGGGAAGTACTCCCACCACGCCTTTTTCCGCCGCCAAGCAGCGTTGCTGTGTTTCGGTTTGAAGAGTGTGGTTGTGTGTGTTGTGTTACAGGCACACGAGGCTTAACCTCAAATTATATGCCTCAAGTTGATGGACGCAGGGCAGTGCATCGTAGGGCACGTTCCTGTTGTGCGTGACTTACGAGGCAATGCTTTGTTATAGGTAATGGTACTTAACATCAGGTGGGCCATCTGCTTGTTTCATCAGCTAGTTGTATAAAATAAAGGTTTTTTTCTCCAAAAAAAATATACTTCACAAACAAACTTAGAAATACAATTCTTGGACTAACTTCACCTTTCTCTCTCACTTTTAAATAACTTCACTCACCCTCCTCTCTCTCACCGCCACCTTCCTCCACATTAGTAAAGATAAAAATTAAAACAATGCGTTCTCCGTAATAAATAACATTCAGTTTACGAGCAGCTATATAAATAAAGAAGACATGCGAATTCCATTAGTGTTATTACAGTTTTATACCGGCTTATAGCAGGTGTATAAGGATCCCGTAGCTGTGATGGTGACGGGAAATCTCATTATGGGTTTGGTGTAAGTCTTAAAAAATAAAGTAAATTATTTATTAACCCTGTTTGGGTGGTAAGTGGTGTCTAAGTGATCTATATGTATAGGGATATTCTATTTTCTTATTCTTTAGGTTAGATAATAAATGTGAAAAATAACAATAGATTTCCACAAACGAATTATATCTACACTTCTACACTAATATTGAGAGGAAAGATTTGTATTTTTGTTGTTTTGTATGTAACGAATAGGCTCAAAAACTACTGGTCTGATTTCAAAAATTCAAAAGATATTACAAAATTAATCATTTTAGTTCGCTTTAAAAATATTAGCGAACGCGCGGGGCTACGGGGCGCGTTCTCTCTCACTCAGGGTAAATATATGAAGTAAGTAGGTAGACGCGAGACTCGAACCCACGGTCTAAGTTTATAATAAAATGTCCAAAAATTTTATGTCCGGGTGGACATGCGAAATGCGAAGCTGGGACAGGCCGCTAGTAATCTATATCTACAATCGTGTAAACAACAAGCGATTATTCTAAAAATAACATGAAAACGCTATATAAAAATATAAGAAATTGAGTTATTCACGAAAAGATCTATCAAACGCTAAACGGATAATCAAACGGACAAAAAAAAGAAGACGGTCACGGACGGACAATAAACCAAATTAATTACCATATACCCATTCCTTTCGGTAATTAATTTGGTTTCCTGTCCTGGTCCTCAAACCATATCTTGAAGAATGCCGGAATTCAATTTCATGCCGTGCGTATTAGAGATACTTTTTATATCAATTCAATGACACATTGTTTCAATTTTTTTGTATCATTTTGTTTCGCTTATATCTTGTGCTTTGTGTCGTGTCCTCAGTGTCAGTCTGTCGTGTCAGGAATTAGTTTACGGGTAATATTTGATTATGTGGTACAAAATGATACTGGGAAAATTAGGCGCATCTGACACTGTTGTTTGGGAAAGGTTTAATTTTGTAACTCTAGACGCTGAAAGTACGCTGATGTATTATTTTCAACTTATACGAATCAGATTATTATGTCATAAGATAGTATATAAGATAGTATATAAGATAGTAATAAGATAGTAGAGTGAAGGGCTCGTCCGGGGAAGTACTACCACCACGCTTTTTTCTGCCGCCAAGCAGCGTTGCTGTGTATCGGTTTGAAGAGTGTGGTTGCCGGTGTAATTACAGGCACATAAGGCTTAACATCTGTATGCCTCAAGTTGATGGACGCAGGGCAGTGCATCGTTGGGCACGTTCATATCGTGCATGACTTACGCGGCAGTGCTTTGTTATAGGTGATGGTTACCACTTAACATCAGGTGGGCCATCTCATTAAGTAAAAATCAAATCATTTGTAAATTTTGACAATATTTCTTTAAATTATTTATTTCTTTATCAATTAAAATTACTTATAAAAAAAGCAAATTTTTTAGAGTATAGATATAAGCACGCTTCGATTGATTGATGCAAATCAACCGAAATCTATTCAAAGCCGCAATTCAAATTTGCTGAACTTATTGGTATTCATAGGCGGTGGATGCTTCATAAACCTGGAGATCAATAATGAAGCCGTAAGCAAAGCAGTCTGTAGTATGGACGGCTCCTTTGTGTCCCAGATCGCGTTATTTAGGCAACCATTGACATGTAAATCCCTCTAGGCTATTAAATTTGCATTCTAATTAAAAGACACCAGTTCAGAACGGCCTAAGTTTTTGTTTCTAAATGTTCACCATTTTCCTCCGGAACGGACGGAACAGTTATGCTAATTTAAGTAACCTATTGATTCGCGTTTTCTGATATAACTAGGAATATTGAGCACTCCGATACGCTTTGTTGAATTTATCCTACACGAAACAGAATGAATAAGGTATGAGATTTATTTTAATATTAAAGTTCGATGAGTTTCATGGTACATCGGTTCGACTTAAAGATACAACAATGAGTCGTGTTGTTTTATAAGTGCTAAGAATCCGGGGGATAATTTAATTCCCGCTGACCGTCGGGGAAGCGACCCGACGCGACGCGTGATAATGCATTATTTATACGTACGACCTAGCGCGACCAAAACGAATGCAGATACTAACGAAAAATAAGATATGGAGGCTGACTTCTTTTGTCTCAACGATAAAACGTGCCTTGTGAATAAATAACACAAATAAAAATCGTATAAATATTGAACAACCGTATATTTCACACTTTGCCGAGAGCCTCTGTAACTGAGATATATTATGACACTGTTTTACTTCGATCGAGTGGCTGTTTTTTACGAATCTTTGTTTGTAAACGAGTGGGAACACAGTTGGGGTTTTTATCATTTTTTTTATGGATCCGGAGGATGTGCGACACCAAGATTGGAGAGCAAAAACTATTCGGGAGCGCGTAAACTGAAACGACGAGACGAAACACATTTTTTACTTGATAACGTATATCGATTGTTTTTCGTGATCCTATTCGGCTTGCTGTGTTTGCGGCTTTTTTATAAAATCTCCCATTCTCAATATGATTTACTGACAGGGAATTTAAACAAGAGTGCACCAGTGGTCTAGTGGGAGCGACCCATCCTTCTGATCGTGGGTTTGAAACCAGTCATGCACCAATGGTATTTATATTCAAACAATGAATTTTCGTAATGCACGTGTTAAGTTTTGTTAACTTATGGTTACTTGCTATTATGACCCTCATAGCTCAGTTCGTATTAGGTCTGCTTTCTGTTCAGTAGGCCGTGGGTTCGATCCCCACAAAGAAAATAATATTTGTTTGAAGAAAATAGATGTTTGTTCTCTGACTGGGTTTTATTATTTAATTATTATAAGTATGTATTTGCAAAAAAAATATTATAATATAAGTAACAACTATCTTGTTCCCATATTATGTGAACCAGATCTATCTGGTTGCCTTACTTTTTAGTTTCAATTTTTATTTTTGTATTATGCTAATTACTGGCCTAACTCAATGCCTAGGGTGCATGCATGCTTATACCCATAGTAATGCATGTTTTTATAATGTAATAATCAAAATGAAATGTAAATTGGGTACTCGTATTGTATTGGTGGTTTTAGATATGAACAAATGAATTATTATCAATATGAATTACAAGCTTTGCTTAGTGTGGGACTGATAGTCCACCAATATTTAATATAACTTGCACATTTTCTTCAGAAGTAAATAAATATAAATATTGGTGGACATTCCACACAGCACTATCTCGCCCCAAAGTAAACTAAAGCTTGTGATATGGGAACCAGATAGCTGATATACTACTTATATACCTTTTTTTGTATATATATACTTATAATATAATATAACACCCAGACAGAGAACAAGCATCTATGTTCATCACGCTTGTTTGTTCTCGGTGGGGATCGAACCCACGGCCTACGGCGCAAAAGGCAGAGCTACTACCAACTGAGCTGTGAAGGCTGACATGATTTAGCATAAACAAAAGAAAAACTGCAAACGCTGTAAATTGAGACTGGTTTTGGGAGGTTTGTTTAGTGTTTGATCAATATTTTATCGTCACAGGCAGCCGGTCACAGCGGCGAGCGCTACGTCACCGCTATGTAAAATTGGAACAAAAAACTATGGACTGGTCATCCAATCTCGACATAAAAATATTTTACGCACAACAGTTCCAACGATACACCGGTTTCAATCGAAGAGTCAGTAAACCACCCTCCCTGTCAATATTGCAAACTAATCAAATCAAAACAAACTATTAAATTGTTATAGGTTTTTTACATTTTGCAACAAGACCGATTTATTTTTGATACGAACATTCTGGCTCGATTTTTATCCCTAGAATTTTTCTGTTAAAAATACAGATTTTGGTAGCGTGTAGAATTCATACACAGAACCACACAAATGTTTGTCCCCATCAGTGGAAATTTAAACCTACGAGTATAGCGCAGTATTCAGAGTTACCAACGTAAGTTGTAAATAATGTAAAATGTTTTATTTACATTATACAAGGCGTAAAAATACCACTCCTGAAAACTTCAAGGGGCTAAAGTGCGCGAGAAAAAAAAGGTGTTTCATGCAAAAGTTTAATACCTACCTGGCGAAACAGCTGTTTTTTTTTCGCGTTCACAGTGTTGGTTCCTTAGAAAAATTTATTCGTATTGATGGGTACTTTAGCCCCCTGAAGTTTGCGGGAGTGGTATTTTTACATCGTTTATACATAGCTAAATAAGAGGCTGACACATAAAGTCTCACTTGCTCATTTCAATATTTCTGTAGATATCAAATTACTGAAAGTGTTTTGAAAATTCGCAAACAACCAAGTTTTGGAAACTTTTTTCATAACTTCATTAAAATTTTATATCATGAAATAAAATAAAATTTAGTAAGTAATGTACGATTGTGAAGTACATTAGCGGTAATCTGCGACTTAAATTAATAAAAGTAATAGTTTAAGCGCTCTACAGATTTTAGATTTGGCTGTAAGCGATATAAATAGTGGATGTGCTACACAAAACTGCCCGTAACCGGCACAATAGCGTTAACAAAGCGCTGATGTATAAATCATAATAACTTCCTCAATAATTATTCATTGAAGCAATGTTTTTTTTTAATACCGAAGTATTTCAATTAAATTATTTTCGATTCAAGTGAGTTACTATTGGCCTACTTATTATTGTGAGACCATAATGTATTATTGATACCTGCCTTATTTCTACATAATTTGCAGCGCCCTACAGGGTACGTGTACCTGCCTGGAATGCTACTTTAGACCTAACTTATAACTGAATGATTTATGTAGATGTTGGCAATAAATAAATCTTATTTAATCTTAATACAATTTTATTATGAAAGTTATCTGATGATAATATAATCTTTTTTAAACGAGAATTCCACTTATCGCGGATCTTACAGGAACTTTTTAATTCATGTATATAAATAAATAAATATTGGTGGACATTCCACACAGCACTATCTCGCCCCAAACTAAGCCAAAGCTTGTGATATGGGAACCAGATAGCTGATATACTATAGTAAGCGGTTTCGATTAAATCGACATAAAAAAATAACAATGAACAAAATAATTTAATTATCACTCAATTTATAATCATCAAAAATCTAAAAGCAATAAAATATAATTCAAACATAATGTGGGCAGAGTAACAGTAAGTATTGCGAGTTGTTTTGCCTACGGCGTCTGAAGCGCGAATGAGCTACGGGTCAGGGGAGCGTCCTGCTTTTATAGCAATGGTGGCGTGACTCGTGACGTGACTCGTGACGTTTGTCCGCTCTTCGTTGATTCGGCTTCTCCTGACACGTGGTCGTCCTCGACCACAGTTATCTTTTACAGCTCTGGAAGTTCATCAATGGTGCCTGGAACTAACTGAGATGGACCAGCAGGGGTGTCTTCAACGGCTGAAAGCATAGAAAACACAAAATTAGCATAGTCCCTTTTTGTTAACCAGAATATACAGATGGTCTGCATATCCTGAACAGACAGAGGCGCCAAGTTAGCATGTCTCGCACGAGCCATTGCTCAAGTGCACCAGTAACGACAGAGGCACCCAGTTAGCTTGTCTCAGCACTTCAGCAGAGCTTGTAGCTCAGTGCTTCAGTGTTCATCAACTACAGAGGCGCCAAGTTAGCATGTCTCGCAGGAGCTACTAGCTCAATCTAGATAATGTAATGCAATGTAAAAAATAAACTGATGTGTGTTCAAACTTTGACTTTTTGTTCTGATTTGTTTTGTAACAAGTGTGATCGTAGGTACGATTCGTTTTCTGTCATTTTATGAAGCAACATAGCTTTTTCATTTTAATTGTTTTTCTTGTGTTATTTTGAGTTGTGTTGTGTAATTTCGGTGGTATTTTAACCAACATTACTTGAGGTCTTAGCACAAAGTGTAAGCATTTGGAATGAAAGTGTATTATGTGATATCCTGATTTGACTGAAAATGTTTCGAATGTTTTGAAGAAAACCGCCACCATTTTCTTCAAGACAAATGACGGCCGACTTGACTATGGACTGACTTGACTAAAAAGTATTCATTCAATACAAATCACTTGACACTGGCAAGATTGTCTGTCGAATGACAGACAGGAGCCATAAACGGAGAGAAGAAGAAGAAGATCGTAGGTACACATATACACATATCATAAAAATGTTCAACCATTAAACTGCAAAGAGATTCGACCAATCATCATCAGTCATTAACTACTTAGACTGAATTTTTCGACCTGACTAACAAAATAACAGAGAACACCTTTAATACTCTTCCCAAATCAAGTACCCAACGATATCCATTTACAAAGAAAGTGACCTAGAACACGTTTGATACTCGTCAGTATCCAACGATATCCATTCACAAAGAAAGTTCGTCCTGTCAGAGATGTGTCGCGTCGCTACAGGCGAAGGCCACCAAGGCCTCGCGTAGTTCCACGCGAGCGTCATCTGCCGCATCTCGGCACAGACGCGTCGCTGCTGGCGAAGGCCCATAAGGCCTCGCGTCGTTCCACGCGAGCGTAGCGTGCCGCGTCCCGGCAGAGGCGCGTCGCTGCTGGCGAAGGCCCATAAGGCCTCGCGTCGTTCCACGCGAGCGTAGCGTGCCGCGTCCCGGCAGAGGCGCGTCGCTGCTGGCGAAGGCCCATAAGGCCTCGCGTCGTTCCACGCGAGCGTCGTCTGCCGCGTCCCGGCAGAGGCGCGTCGCTGCTGGCGAAGGCCCATAAGGCCTCGCGTTGCTCCACGCGAGCGTCGTCTGCCGCGTCCCGGCAGAGGCGCGTCGCTGCTGGCGAAGGCCCATAAGGCCTCGCATCGTCCACGCGAGCGTCGTCTGCCGCGTCCCGGCAGAAGCGCGTTGCTGCTAGCGAAGGCCCATAAGGCCTCGCGTCGTTCCACGCGAGCGTCGTCTGCCGCGTCCCGGCAGAGGCGCGTCGCTGCTGGCGAAGGCCCATAAGGCCTCGCGTTGCTCCACGCGAGCGTCGTCTGCCGCGTCCCGGCAGAGGCGCGTCGCTGCTGGCGAAGGCCCATAAGGCCTCGCGTCGTCCACGCGAGCGTCGTCTGCCGCGTCCCGGCAGAAGCGCGTCGCTGCTAGCGAAGGCCCATAAGGCCTCGCGTCGTCCACGCGAGCGTCGTCTGCCGCGTCCCGGCAGAGGCGCGTCGCTGCTGGCGAAGGCCGATAAGGCCTCGCGTCGTCCACGCGAGCGTCGTCTGCCGCGTCCCGGCAGAGGCGCGTCGCTGCGATAGCTGTAAGGTTTGCGTGATAGCTTCTAGAAAATAAGAATAAAAATTAAAACATATCAAACAAAGGTCTGTTGTCTCATTTTCTTATTTACGTCACAAGAACTTCGTCATCAGAACTGCACTGCACGTATTTTCAAATCAGCTCGGCTAAAAAGCTATAAACACTAAACCTTTTACCTCCATAATGTTGCTCGATACTCGTCCGCAAATAACAACACAAAGTTAAACTCGTTCGGCTTACCTGACCATTTACCAAATGATCGCTTAACCCTGAGTAGCTAAAATACTTTTTCATATATAGGTTACACCATCACTAATACAATTCATCGGTACCAATAATAAAATCACGTTCACGTAAAATAAGACAAAAATCTATTTCAAGGGTAGTTTTGAAAAACTTCTACCGTAAAATACGATATTTCAACTCTCCAACAACCTATACCGTAAAGGTAACAAAATAATCGGATCAAAGTTAGATGTAAAAACTTTGGCATAGCACTGAATACACTCCGTAGGTTTCTTGATCACCTCAATAAAAACCACGCCGCTGGCTGTATAAAACTCAAACAACAAATAAATGTATTGCTGATAGTACATGACACTGCATGTATAAACCTTTTGACTCCAATACTACATACGGCATACTACCCAGCGTATACTTGATATGATCACAGCGCTCGTACTGCGACTCCTGGAACAATAGTTATCCAACGACCAACCAAAAATAGGTCTACTTTATTTTTTTTTAAAATAAAAAATTAAGCATAAAGCTGATGAAATATCAAATCTCTAATTTAGATTAGAACAGATACAGAACGGATAGGAATCCCACTTCTGAAGTAAGCGGTTTCGATTAAATCGACATAAAAAAATAACAATGAACAAAATAATTTAATTATCACTCAATTTATAATCATCAAAAATCTAAAAGCAATAAAATATAATTCAAACATAATGTGGGCAGAGTAACAGTAAGTATTGCGAGTTGTTTTGCCTACGGCGTCTGAAGCGCGAATGAGCTACGGGTCAGGGGAGCGTCCTGCTTTTATAGCAATGGTGGCGTGACTCGTGACGTGACTCGTGACGTTTGTCCGCTCTTCGTTGATTCTATTAATATACTTTTTTTTGTAAATATATATTTATAATATTATATAACACCCAGACAGAGAACAAACATCTATGTTCATCACACAAATATTTGTTCTCAATGGGGATCGAAACCACGGCCTTCGGCACAGAAGGCAGAGCTACTACAAACTGAGCTGTGAAGGATGTGAATATGCTAACAAAGAACAGATTTATTTTAACTCCAAATCGGTACCCTTAAAAAAGATGTCAAAGTTTGGGAATATGGTCAAGCAAATAAGGTAGCGCGGGAACCCACTAGTAAATAATATTTTGTTAAAATTAGATAACTTTTGCCCCAACATAGTTGAATTTGCGGCTTAGATAATTATAATAATTTCGAACTACCAAAATATATGGAACATTAAAGTTGTAATAGTATCGGTGATAGTAAACAAAAGTTTGTTTTACCAATACAAGTGCACTAATTTGGAAATGAAAGGGTTGGAGCAGCTAGAAAGCCGGATAGCTGAGTTTTTTGAAGATGCTATGCTGCTGCTGCTGAATATCCGGGTTTGCCAGCGAGACAAGGAGATCTCTTTAATTTGTATTTATGTATTGTAGGTAAATATTTATTGAGTAGGTTATTTTAAGATAGTAGGATAGTTGTTGTTTTTTAAAGGTTTTTCTCCTCTATTGTCTCAAAGAGCACTACCAACCCACTCCACATAATACAAAGGTTAACTGGAAGAAAATGCTAATTAGCATTAAGTTCGCCTATGTACTTTATTTATGCGCAATAAAGAATTTTCTTATCTTCTTATCTTATCATGGAGCGTAGTATTCTGGGACAGTACAGTAAACTACAATGCAACTGTAATACTAGTACTATTTATGTGTACAGTGGCAGTACTCTCACGCAGCGAAGGAAAACATTGTGAAGAAACCGTCATGTCATAGATCCTATAATGTTCTAAAATGTGTCAAGTGCTCGAAAGAAGCCTTTTGAGGCGCTCTTAAAGCAACACGGGTTTCATCGGGCAAGATCTAGTGAAAAAGATCTACAAGAAGAAGACAGTAAACTCTGCTCCAAGATGCAAATCGTAGATGTCGGCATTCATGCAGGTAAATTTAAATGGGATTGGGCAGGTCATTAAATCAGGGATCCTTACTAAAACTCCAATAATGTAACCCAAGGTGGAAACCAAACACCTTACATCGCGTGCGCTGCGAAAACTATTGATGATAGAACAAAATAATGTACTACGATTTTGTAGAACACGTCATCATCTACAAAAAATGTCGTGACAGCATATGTCTAACTATTATAGTTATGTCACAATAAGTGTTTTTGTATTATAAAAATTTAATTGAAATGCCGCCGCTATAAAAGGGTCTTTATTTGTACCTTGGTATTAATCCTTATCCAAATAAATCTTTTCATAATTAAGACGGTTTCAATACCTATACATTACTTCTTAAATTTTTCAAATCGGACATTCCATTCAAAAGATATGACGAAATTAAAAACGTTAACAGGTCCACGGGTCACGCTCGGGATGCGATTTCAGTCTCTGGCGTGCAAATGTATGAAATAAGTAGGCTCGCGAGGCTCGAACCCACGGTCTTAGTTTATCCTAATATGTTCAAAAAATTTATGCGAAGCTGGGACAGGCCGCTAGTTTTATTATAAAAATTTAAGTGAAATGCCGCCGCTAGAAAAGGCTCTTTATTTGTACCTTGGTATTAATCCTTATCCAAATAAATCTTTTCATATTCAAGACTGGTTCAATACCTATACATTACTTCTTGAATTTTTCAAATCGGACATTCCATTCAAAAGATTTTAAAAATATAAGCGACGCGCGGTACACTGGGCGCGTTCTCACTCAGCGCGGGCCCGGGCAAGGCAGAGGTAGAAGGGCGTGCAAATGACTCGAACCCACCACGGTCTAAGTTTATCCTAAAACGTTGAAAAAATTTATGTCCACCCATGCGAAGCTGGGACAGGCCGCTAGTCACCTATAAGAAAGCATTGCCTTGCAAGTCACGCACGATAGGAACGTGCCCTACGATGCACTGCCCTGCGTCCATCAACTTGATGCATACAGATGTTAAGCCTCATGTGGCTGTAATTACACCGGCAACCACACTCAGAAACACAGCAACGCTGCTTGGATGCAGAAAAAGGCGTGATAGACATAAAGATACACTACGGACACCTTAAAACACAAAATAACTTCGCTGCTTATCCCTGATTATTATGGCATCTTTGTAAATTATAATATAGAACGCATATCCTAAGCCGCTGCTCGTGAGAGGGTAGAGAGAGGCTAGAAACATCAGCTTTATTCGATTATTTGCCAGCGGCATAGTGACGCTAAGCGTGCTTCAGCTTAGACTGCATCTTTACTTACCACTAGGTGAGATGGCAGTCAAATGTCTAGCTATTACCAATTAAAAAAAAACCGGACATAGCTACGTGCGGCTACAATTAATCCCACCACATCCCTTATAGCCCGTGCGTACACTAATATTGGCAAACTTCGCTCAAAGAAGTTGATACGCCTGATTTGGTATAATAGTTAGTGGAACTACTAACAAAATAGGAGATTAGAGCCGTACTTTATCGTACTTTGTTCAACATAAATGACCTTGTTTATTAGAATTGTTTGGAATTATTCTCTGAGTTTTAATTTATATAGGTACAACGTGTAACATAATACCCTTATAACCCCGGAAGCAGCATATTCCACAGGTCATGGCGAACAACTGTTGTTATAAGACTTTTGAAATTGCGAAGTTTTTTCATGAAATGCCTCTTAAACTTTCCTCCAAAATGAAACTAACACAACATGACACAGCCCTATACAGCTGTTTTTGGACCTCTATTGTGAACTGTAGATAAAATAGGTAATAGAACTGCCACCAATTAGGAAACGCAAATAGCGTATATACCAAGTTCACGTACACATTATGAGGGTTGTTGTAAATTTCTGAGACAATTCTAATTCATGGTGGGGGAATGAGATCTGCACTGATGTCCCGCAGTGGGGTGTATTGTGCATTATCCCCCTGCTAACCTCACCCCAGCCAGCTTCTTAAAGTAGCGGAGCAGGACTTTGGGTTGGTGGCAGCGATGTTCTAGCATCCCTTATGATGATGATGTGGATACAGGGGAGCAAGACTCGATCAGCTCCTGCAGCCCCGTTAATGTTAATATTACTTTTGTATGGGAATTTCGAAAACGAAGTATTCAAATTGTATATTGTCAAAGTATTCTAGTGCTTGGTCTGATCTCTTGGTCTTTGGCCTTATTGGGCTGGCCTTTGGGCTCTTGGTCTTTGGGGTAATATGTTACACGTTGTATAGATTCTATTCTATTAGACTTATTCTTCTTATAATGTCAATGTATAGTTCTTTCAAAAAACAAAAGTATATAAATATGATTCTAGTGACTACACTAGAATCATAATACTAATATTCAGAATACTAATTCTGGAAGTCAAACTCACATACCGGATGCACAACAGTATACTAGTACTATGACAGCCTTTACAGCTCAGTTGGTAGTAGCTATGCCTTCTGCGCCGTAGGCCGTGGGTTTGATCCCTACCAAGAAAAAACATTTGCGTGATGAACATAGATGTTTGTTCTCTGTCTGGGTGTTGTATTATAAGTATGGTTTTTAGAAAACAAAAGTATATAAGTATTATATTAGCTATCTGATTCCCATATTACAAGCTTTGGCTTAGTTTGGAGCTAGATAGTGCTGTGTGGAATGTCCACCAATATTTATTTATTTATTTATGTGCACAATGCCAGTACGTACAGTGTGCACATGTCGTAGATCCTAAAATGTTTTAAAATATTGTGACAAGTGTTTGAAAGAAACCTCTTTGAGACACACTTAAAATAATTATACCTACTTGATAACTTAATAAGTCCCGCGACTTCACAATAGGAATCCCAAAAGTTAACAACCGAATGGAATGGGAACCCACGACTTTCCCTTTGACGAAAGGATTACTCCTATTGTCATTGACCACAATTATTCCAACTGAATAAACTTGCTTTTACATACGGCCATGACCCACCTGATGTTAAGTGGTAACCATCACCTATAACAAAGCATTGCCTCTTAAGTGTTTTCCTTCACCGTTTGAGAGTACTGCAACTGTGCACATATTTTTTTGTTCAGAAAAACTCATTGGTGCATGAGACCGGATTTGAACCCACGACCTAAGGAACCACTGGACACTGGGGCTGGATACTGGACTGCTCTACCAGTAGAATCCAGATAGCTGATACTTATTTTTTATTTATTTTTTGTAAATAAATACTTAAAACAAATTTACTAATTTCCGATTCCGATATCAAAGTTACTTTGCCTCTTCGGGCTTGTATAATAATATTATTGTTAGTTACTAGCTCTTATACTACTGATGGAACAAGCAGGTGGCCCACCTGATGTTAAGTGGTAACCATCACCTACAACAAAGCATTGCCTCGTAAGTCATGCACAGATCGTGCCTACAATGCAATGCCCTGCGTCCATCAACTTGAGGCATACAGATGTTAAACCTCATGTGCATGTAATTTCACCGACAACTATACTCTTCAAACCGAAACACAATCTTAGTAGGATTGGTTGTTTGTTAACATTGATTTGAATGAAATTATATGGTAAAGAGCTATTTGACTATAGAAAGCGACTCTGTGCGGCGCTATAATGCATTTTTTTATGAAAATTATATTATGAATAGCTTTAAGTGATTTTAACTGCATGTTCATTCATATGTATAACGTGTAAGTACCTCCACAATAATCCGCTTACTATTCAAATATTCTTTGAATCTGAAGTGAAAACCTATAATTGACCATACTATTGAATCAAATTTAGTACAAATCGTTTATATCGCTGCTGGCTTCCCAATAAATAAATAAACAAACAAAAAACTGAAACAGCTTCACGACTTTGATCGAAGAAGTAGTAACTTCAGTTATTTTTGAGGACGTCTAAGGGGGTTAGTCAGAGGTACGTCCAAACATTATATTTGGTACATACCCACATTTTGCAGTAGTTGGTATTTCATACGTGACAGGTTACAAGCCCATCGCCGCTTTTAGAATACTAACTGGTTTCTTCACGACGTTTTACTTTACCGTCTAAGAGCACTGGCATTGCGCACATTTCCTACTCAAAAGTTTGCTTTACTAGTTTTCGTACTGCAAACTTTTAAGTAGGAAACTTGTATCGATCAAAATGAAATTTTTACTAAACTGTGTGCACACAAAATGGTTGATTGCGATTTTTCGAAAATGAGTTTAGTGAGCTTATATCTTTCAAACAATGTCGAAGCGTGAGAGCGAGACTCACATTAGCTCTTGTCTTCGCCTTAACCCAAAAGTTGCTGCTAGCTGCATTGTTATGCTGAACAGCAATTTTAATTAATAAAAAAAAAAAAATGACAGCGCCATTTTATCGCCATTACGTACATTTATAGGTACGGTTAAATTACCGCGTCGGTAAATAAAACCGTAATATCAAATGTGATCTTAATGAATATTCTGTCAAAGTTTTAATGAACTGAACGCAAATAAATCGAGGATCAAATAATGTTGTAGGTTGTCGGATATAGCTGAACAACTAAGAAAACAGTACCATTTATACCATTTATACCTATACCTGTTTAATATTATTATGTATGTATGTAAAGTAACTACATATTTAGTGTAAGTACAGGTTATTTTTAAATGATTATTTATGTAATGTAATGTTTTGTAATGTAATATATTTTGTATAATGTATTTTGTAATGTAATGTTTTTGACTACTATCCTTAAAACTTTCCTCGTGCACCTGTGATCAATCTTCCACACTTTAACAATCCTGTCCATCCAAAGTTAGTCAGGAAGAGATCGCTTTCGCGATAAGACTGCCCATTGTACTACTTTATTTTATATTTAAAAGTGTTTTTTTGTTCAGTTTGGTGTACAATAGACGTTTCTTCATTCATTCAATCAGCCATAAATACCTACACACTCTACCTAAGTTGTCAGCTACTACTGCTGTAAGATGGTAAGCTCGTATCAACTTCTCGAATAATTAGCAGAGCTCGGAAGTTTGATAGGATCAGGTTACAGTTTATTCAGTCGATCGGTAAACAACTCAGACTGTGTTTACTATAGTCAACACATTGGAAATCACAAGGCAGGCTGTATTGGCTGTAGCTGTAGGGTTTGGTTACCGGTGAAATTAGAAAAAGAAGAAAGTAAAGCGATTTATTAACCAAACCATAATGACTTGACACTCATTTATTAAGTCATTTATATTGTGGGGTACTTAACTGTCGTCGATTTTTGTTACCTATATTTCTTGTTCTAAAAATGTAAATCCTTTATTGGCTGTATATTAAAACCTAAGTATTTACATTGTATCTTAAGAGCTGTGGATTTTGTTCACAAAAAAAAAAAAAAAAAAAAACAAACAGACAAATAAAACCATGGTTATTTATTTATTTATTTATAAGACAATATACCATCATAACAGGTTTTTTAACCCTAATGCGATGGTATATGTAAGTAGATTTATACAATAAGATAAGTAGGTAGGTACTAATCTAAATATATTTGGTTTCAATGCCTACCTGTGCAATTTTTAAGAGTTTCGGCAGGTTATTGAAAAAAATATCCACGCTGTTCGCAGACAATATATTAAGTAGTTGTGAAACAGGTAGGCAGGTAACATACGCTATGGGCCAATTAGGTGTCTTGCTCAGTATCTGCCGCACCGTGTGGGTCACGCCACACAGCGCAACAGTATGGTACTCTGGCCGATCCAAAGGCACATGAGGCTTAACATCTGTATGTCTCAAGACGATCATACAAAAAAACGCTAGGAACCAAGCCGTAAGTTTCTTGTCTGTTCTTCTAGGCTACTATGGGAACCGGATAGCTGATATAATACTTAATTATTTTTTTATAAAGACTTATAATAATATATAACATTCAGATATTGTAAATAAAATGAAAATACGAATCGTGAACGGAGGGTTTCGTACCATTTTCTATAAAAACGGCAAAAAAATCACGTTTGTTGCAAGGGAGCCGCCTTAAATATTTATTGATCGAGTGAGCGAAGCGAACGAAGATCTTAGTTTCAACTTTGGCGATTTGGCATTGTATGTATGTATGTATGTATGTATGTATGTTTGTCTGGCGATAACTTTAGAACCGTTGATCCGATCTTCATGAAATTTTATATGTCGATAGCTTGTACTTGAGAAATTTACTGGTAAGTATATGAGTAAAATCGGATGAAGGGTTTTTGAGATATAGGGTTTTTTAAGAGGGCAAAAATAAAAAAAGTTACATAAATAAATCAAGTTACATGTCATATGAAAGGGCTTTGTTTGGACATTCCAAAACAATTTTTACTTTTTTTTTGGGACGCCCAGTTTTCGAGATAAAATTTAAAAAGTTAAATTAAGATAACCAGCGATCCAAGAGCTCCCATCTCTAAGAGTTTCCTTGAAATCAAGGTTTTTCTGCTGGTCGGCCAGTTCCTTTGATTTTTATTATTTTTTTTTCTTGAAATAATTTAAGGAGGTACTCAGTTCTCATAAAATGGTGACGACGACCAGGTCTGATGATGGAGCCAAGGTCTGTTCAACGGAACTCTTCAATAAATAGGCCAATAGAGTTGAAACTTGGTAACCATACCAAGTTAGTAGGCGGTAGTCAGAAAAAAGTCCAAAGATAATGTTTGGACTTGCCTCTGACTACTACCGACTCAAAATTTTGATGCGTTCGTCGGTTCGCATCACGAGATCTCAGTTCGGGGCGAACTACTAGTTTTAATTCTGTTTTTTAGTATTTATTGTAATAGCGGCAACAGAAATACATCATCTGTGAACATTTTAACTGTCTAACTATCACGATTCATGAGATACAGCCTGGTGACAGACAGATAGAGAGACAGACAGACGGACGGACAGCGGAGTCTTAGTAATAGGGTCCCGTTTTACCCTTTGGTTACGGAACCCTAAAAACCTAGGTGGAAGACGAGGTCAATGAAAAAAACCCGTGTTATTTTTAGATACCTGATTGGAATAACACTCAAGTGTTTTACTATCAAAACCACTTTTCACATCATATACATTTATCAAACAGCAAAACTACTTGATTTTATGTTTTATGGTATTAAAAATAACAAGATGTAAAATTTATTTTTATGACGTGTTATTTTTTATAGAGCTCCTCAACTGAGATAAACTGTCAGTCTAAAACACAGCAACGTAGAAATTATCATACTCGTAGCATACTATATCGCCAGAACAAACATTTGTGTGATGAATATGTTTGTTTTCTGTCTGTGCAATGTAATAATAACGGGTGATTTTATTACATTATTAGTATTAAAAATATATATAGAAGGTGTAAAAACACCACTCCTGAAAACTTCAGGATGCTAAGGTACCCATCAATATGAATAACTTTTTCTAAGGAAGCAACACTGTGAACGCGAAAAAAAACAGCTGTTTCATACATTTTAGCCAGGTATAGATGTAGGTAGGTATTCATATTGATGGGTACTTTAGCCCCCTGAAGTTTTCGGGAGTGGTATTTTAACATCCTGTATATAAGTATCATATTAGCTATTTTTGTTTAGTTTGGGGCTGGATAGTGATGTGTGAAAGGTCCACCAATATTAATATATTATTTATTATTCTTAAAATTATCCACGCCACGAGAGAAACCTCTCTATTTCTGCAAAAGCTTTTTCCATCCAAGTGAAATGTGTATAGGTAATTGTGTTTATCGATTCCCTACGTCATCTGCGTCCCACTGAACCAATTCTGTTTAATCAACGCCCAGGATTGGAACTATTGGAACTATTTGGAGCAATCGAGCGGAGAACACCGGCTGACGAACAATCTTCGACTAATTTCCTTCGCGAGAACTCAATTACAACGCGAGTGCCTTTAATTTCCTCGTATAGGATTTGTCACTCAACAAGGGAATTCTTGAATGATTAAAACTGTGGAGCTTGGAACTATTTTTCACCTGGTGTTTTTGTGTGTTCAACCTGCGTTCGCGGTGACGATGTTTTGTAGCTAATTACTAGCATCATCTTTATGTTTTTTTTTTTTTTGTGTTGTGAAGCATTGCCTCACAAACCACGCTCCTAATAAGGTGCAAACAGATGTTGATCCTAATGTGCCTGTTATATCACCGGCAATCACACTCTTCATACCAAAACGCTGCATGGCGGCGGAAATAGACATCGTGGTAGCACTTCCCCGTACAAGCACTTCACAAAGTGCTCTCCTACCCTAAAAATATAATATTCTGGTGATCAGGGTGCATCCAAATATTAAAACATATATTATGTTCTGTAGAATTATGTGGAGATTCAGGCAACAGTCACTCAGTTGTCCGCCGCGCCACAGCATACAAACAATGATAAATCAAAGCCAAATAACAATGAAAACCTATCGTTATCTCGACCATCTTCGTGAATGGAGAAACACTATACTCTGCGTTGTCTATTCTAAAGTCAATTGTGCGGATATCAAAGTGTTATGGTATCGCTGGGGGCGGTTCGACGCTTTATATCGTACGATATTCGGTATCTTTGGCAATTGCTATCAAGAAAGGCCTTGGGGCCCATTTCTTATAAGTAACAAGCTGGTGCCCGCGACTTCGTCTGCGCAGGATTAGTCACACAATATCTTTATAAATTGTAGCCTATGTGTTATTCTGATGTATAAGCTATATTATTGTAAAGTTTCATTAAAATCCATTCAGTAGTTTTTACGTGAAAGAGTAACAAACATCCATCCATCCATACTTACAATCTTTCGCGTTTATAATATTAGTAGGATAAAATGGTATGAATGGTACACAGAATACGAATTATATAAAAAGCACAAAATGGTAAAAATAGTACACGAAATATATAAAAATGTCTAAGAAGTAGATCATCATTTTCATTATCCAGAAAAAAATCCACTGCCGAACATAATAAATAATTCTAAGAAAGTACTAATATACATAATATGCAATACTTTACTACGTTTAGATACGACTTGAACGAAACTTAAAATTCATAATAGTTCGTTACAGGGAATACCATTATAGGCTACTTTTTATCCCGCAAAATTACCGAGAACGGGGTAGAAAACATGAAGGAATTCAACAAAGGGAAATGTTAACAATACGTGGGTGAGGCTATACGCAGGCAGTATTACATTATGCTTATTTCTTAGATTTCGTATCCGATATTACATAAATAATTTTATGTATGAAAATCCATTCACGAATCGTTTCTATTTTCATTTTGTTTCTGATGCTCAAATATTATTGCTCCTAAATATTTTTGTCGTGTCACTAGTTTTTTTCGAAACAGTGTGGTGAAAGGATTTTAATTGCGCCTCAAGAGGCGCACTTAAAGCAGAGCACTTGACACATGTTATAGATTTTTTTAGGTTCTACGACATGCCGGTTTCCTCACGATGTTTTCCTTCACCGTTTGAGAGTACTGGCATTGTGCATATACATTTTTGAACAGAAAAATTCATTGGTGCACCACCGTTTTCGAACCCACGACCATAGGATCGGAAGGCGGAGCTGCTACCACTAGACTGTAAGTGCTCTTTTTTTGGTACTAAAAGTTAACGTTCACAGCTTTCAGCTATACATTAGACCAAAGTCAATATCAATGCTTTAGTTAGATGTTTATTATTCTTTTAAAATATCCAGCTCTTGATTTATCTTCTACTATGAAACATTAGCTTAGCTATTCTGCAAAAGAAACTACTATAAATTAGTTTTATGTTAGAAACGAATGCCTTGACCTACTTCTCAAGCCCAGTAAGCGCTGGTATCAAAACGACTTACAAACAGCTGAGAATGCGCAAGAACTACGGAGAAATTTATTAGCTGACATCTAAATCAGATAAGAATTTATACAGGAAAACTTGGAAAAATATCGGTTTGTCGTAGCGTCCTTCGAGCTATATATTTATAGAAACTCCATAAATATTTAGCTTGAAGGACGACAAATCGGTATTTTTACAACTTGGTGAAGTAAAACAAGTGAGGTTATTGGAACTAATATACAAGGTGTTCCTTAAGTTGTGTATATAAACTTCAGGGGGCTAAAGTACCCATCAATATGATCAACTTTTTCTAAGGAACCAACACTGTGAATGCGAAAAAAAAAACAGCTGCTTCATACATTTTAGCCTGGTAGGTATTGAACTTTTGTATGAAACAGCTGTTTTTTTTTCGCGTTCACAGTGTTGGTTCCTTAGAAAAAGTTGTTAATATTGATGGGTACTTTAGCCCCCTGAAGTTTATATACACAACTTATGGAACACCTTGTATAGCTTAATTTACTCGGTAAAAATTAGACAGTTTAACACGAGCTGCGAAAAAAACATGATAGAGATTCTGCTGGATTAGGCCTGGTGGTAGAACTTCTCCAGACGAGAAACACACAAAGAGCTCTACTCCTGAAATCGAAAGCAAAGCAACTGATTCCATCATGATTGGATTTCAAATTAACAATTGTCATCGAGTTAAAAGTTCGAGAAGCGCACAAACTTGATTTACGCTCATAATTTCGATTGTTACTTTCTAGGATAAAATTTACACTGGCAATTGTAAAACTCAATATATGTATGAACAAATAAAGATATTTTAAAATTACAATTAACGATTTGCAAACTAAAGTTCATAGATGGATAGATAGATAACAGTTTATTGTACACAAGAATACATTATAAATCTAAGCGTTACTTAAAAAATGAACAATGGGCGGCCTTATCGCTGAAAGCGATGTCTTCTACGCAACCTTAATTCATTCAACGTAAGTTCATGCTCACTGTTTCTGTTTTCACGATGAAAATAATGTCCCAAAAAGTGATGGGTTGTTCTATACCTACTTACCTACCCGCTTGTGTTATGTTTTACTGTGTTCTATCTGGTTTTTCTTTAGCAGTTGTTATTTATACCTATAAATAAAATAAAAAATATTGGTGGACATTCCACACAGCACTATCTCGCCCCAAACTAAGCCAAAGCTTGTGATATGGGAACCTGATAGCTGATATACTACATAAATACTTTTTTTTTTGTAAATACATACTTATAATATTATATAACACCCAGACAGAGAACAAACATCTATGTTCATCACACAAATGTTTGTTCTCGGTGGGGATCGAACCCACGGCCTACGGCGCAGAAGGCAGAGCTACTACCAACTGAGCTGTGAAGGCTATAAACGGTAAGTTGTATAATTATGTTTATTTAATATGATATTTTATATCTGCTTTTGTTTTTGTGATATACGCATCTTCACACATGTTGTCAATCTTCATAGACAAGTAATGAGTTGAAATTAATTTATTATTAAAAGTATGAGTACTATTTATAACAAGCATAAATATACTTACAAATAAGGCATAATTCGATTTAACTGTGTAGTGTACTAAGAACTCTTGCCACCGCAACCCCGCTAAAATATTCTAGCAAGATAACGGCCACCAATAACAGACCCCAGACATATTCCAACCAGATAACAATAGAATAAACTTTGCCTCTGAGCGCATTCAGACAGAAATTAGGTTGACACTGACTGAAAGCAGCGCCGACAAACGCTTACTCACAACCCTAAAACCATGAGTTTTTTCTACTTTCAGTAACGTTAGTTTCGTGCATTTTTTGTATCGACATCGTGTTAAAGAGTATGCAGATTTATTATGCATATTAATTTCTTTGTGCCTTTAATTGAGGTTGGTGTAATTTAATAACGGATTGTGTTAATAATTGATGAATTTAATAACTGATAAAATACGATATGCACAAAATAACAAATTTAGCATAAAAAATATTATAGATACAAACACAAAAATATTTGATTCAATCAGCGAAGGCTCGACTTTAATAGATATTTTTCATGTTCTTGACCTGCAAGTGGTCCGAGCGAGCAGTGAAGATTAAGAAAAATATCTTTGATGATTTAGTAGCGAGATGCCTACTATCAGACTTAGTTAATTTTTTAATTTTTACTTGCAGTATGTAGCACAAATATACTGTGGTTCGTCAAGATATGGACGTAGCCACGAGTCGCGAGCAAAACAGGACGCGCCGGATTTATCCGGCTCGTACCTGTTTTGCTCGTGACTGCGTCCAAACTTCGCAAAAGGCACAGAGAAGGCGCAAAACGTGCATTTTAATTACACTTCCTGGCTTCTGTATTTATGCGTGGCGCTGTGTCGTTATTCTTAATGGATCAGATAAAAGCTAAACGATTATTTGGCCTTATTGAGTTTGGCGATTGTATATTGATAATGTTTATGTGTGAAGATTCAGGAAGGGGACTTTTGGATCGGACGCTATCTTTATAGCATTTTACAGGACTAAAGTATTACTAAATTCTAATGTTAGGACTATCAACGTAACTTTGGAATTGTATTTGTTAAACACTGCTAAATTAACATTGCCTGAAAAGAGGCATAAACAGTATACAGCCTAAAGGAAATATATTAAATTGATGTAAACGGTATATCAGAAATGTTTCCACGCTAAAAAGTACATTATTTACTTTTAGAAGCCCTACTCAAAGGGCTGTGTAATTGCCAGAAAGAAAGGGCTGTGTAATTGCCAGAAAGAAACATGTGCACGTGTACCCAGTTCTACAATAGTCTCGATGTCGCAATTGATAATCACAACTCAATTTGCAGCCGGCCTTCACCTGCTTAGCAAATGTTACAACAGTTGTAATTCGGATCAACGTGCTAACAGTAATGAGGATCGCGATAAACCTTCTCAATTCAGGACACGTTCTGCATCACGTGACACCCCCTATCAGACGCATAGAAAAACGGGAACTTTCGCAAAAGTGGGAAAAGTCATTTATCAAGCGCTAAGAACTCTCGTCGGAACTTTTGATACAGGATACGCTGGCATCAGACATTAATAATAAGGATATCACAAATCCGAAGTGTTTTTGGGACGCCGTGTTTTATCACTTAAGCGGGGAAGTTTTTCCGCTCTAAGTTCTTTTGCTCCACAATGGCGTAAATAGGAGCTGTTTGCTAAAGTTTTATCAAAAAGATTAGACCGAAATCCTTTTCAGGGCCTGATACTTTAGTAAGGTTCGAAAAAGAACAAGAAGAAAGGTCATAATACTATCAAACCAATATCGTTCCAAACAACCCCGTGTCTTTATTCTCAACTCGCTCTCAAAAACTTACCCCGTATTCTGTAACTAACTTTCAGTTAGACCCGTAAACGACTTTACGTGTCGAACAAGGAAATCAAATTATCAACTCCCACCAACTTCGCACCTCTTCTACGAGACACCGGAATTTGTTGGCCGAAACGGTAGTAGCCCTCTATTTGAAAATTCTATACGTCTCTTTGGGCAAAAAATATGTTAGGGGCACGCGACGCCAAACAAGCTTTATTGGGTATCTTCACCAAAGTATGTGAGTTGGGAATTCAATAAGTGACAGAAAAAGAATTAAGGGCACCCGCGGTAACATGCACTTTGTTCCCCGTTCTCAATTTGAAGCTTCCTCTTTGTCTTTGTCGCGTAGGTACGAACAGTTTCAGGATTTTTTATTGGATATGAAATAAAAATGTTCATTGTTTTATCGAAGCTTATTCTATGAAACCACCCAGAAAATTATTTAATCATATTTTTTTATTGGATGAAAGATCATTTTATTTATGAACTCTTTTATACGTTATTTTCATCACTAACTGCTCAGTAAGTTAGTAAAAAGGTAACAGGTGACCGAACGAGAAAGATAACGATTGACAAAATCTTATTCGATTAATACCTCACGTAGTTACTACGAAAAGCAGAGAGATCAATCTACCTAGGTACAGCTTTATTACTCGATAATTTATTCATGGAAAACCGATCGTAAGTAGGTACATCTATAATCATTACCATTTCCGAAGGCAGGCGCAAGTTTTCTTTTTAACCCGCTGCGGTGGCTCGATTAAGAAAACATTACATAATTGTGCGAGAGCTGTCAGGCGCGCAAGTGGCGCCATGCGAGGGGACGTGTAACTATGTGGGGGCGCGAGGGTGTGCGGGGGAAGGGTAGGGGGGCGGTGAGTACCACCACTCGCGACGAGCTGACGAACCGGTTGCCTCGTCAGTCGCGCACGAGCCACAATGAGGCAGGCACGCGCCCGTGTCGCCTCAAACACCGAACGTTCTTACGCGAGACGTAAACATCTGTGAAGTGACACAATAAAATGAAATTACATCATTAACTCTAGTTTTGTGAACTGTTATTTTGATCGAAGCATTAGAGACAAATGTGTGTGAAAAATGTTTCAATTCTTGACACTTTTGTTTGTGACTTTTGGTGTTAATGCAGCCTATGCACCGAGTGGCGTGGACGACTGCAGTCGCCTGCCAAAAGGTGACGAGGGCACCTTGTGCCGAGTGCGAACACTCGATGCAGATGGATCCTGCCTGGCATCTGCACCTACCGAGGTTACAAAGACGCTCACGGTAGAGTGCAATCAGCTGCTACTTTTTGAAAGTTTTCTCGAAGCGAACTATTTTCAAAGATTTCCAGCACTTGCGAAACTAACGCTTCAGAACTGTAAACTCCTCAGAGTACCCGGCAACGCGTTCGAAGGTTTACGCGAACTAAAAAAGTTGTCGATCCGATCAAAAAACAACGGTTGGGGCCCGAATAAGAACTTGGAGCTCTCACTCGGTACTTTCAATGGATTGCGCGAACTGCAAGCTCTTGACTTGGGGGAAAATAGTTTGAAAGCAATCCCTTCAGAGGTTTTTTGTCCGCTGGATAACTTACAAGTGTTAAATTTAACTCAAAATAGAATCAAAAGTGTTGACCGCATAGGGTTCGGGAATAACTGTGGTTCCAGTTTGCTGAGCTTGGATTTGAGCAACAATGAGCTCAAGTCTCTCTCTGAGGAGTCAGAGATCACCGGTCTCAAGAGGCTTCAAGAGCTGAAATTGCAAAACAACAATATCACAGATATATCGAGTGAAACTTTTGATGGACTCATTTTGTTACGTATTCTTAATATTTCCTATAACAACCTTCAGTTCGTACCTGAGGGCACGTTCGCTAGTACGAAAGAGTTGCGAGAGGTTTATTTGAATAATAACTTGCTATTTGAGTTAGCTGCGGGCGTGTTCCACCGATTAGAGCAGCTGCTTGTCTTAGATCTATCGAATAATCAACTCTCTAGCGCGCACGTCGATGGTGGAACGTTTATTGGCCTGATACGCTTAGTCATTCTAAATTTATCCAATAACGCTCTGACTAGGATAGATGGTAAAACGTTTAAGGATTTATTCTTTCTACAGATTTTAGATCTAAGGAACAATTCCATCGGGTATATTGAGGAAAACACTTTCTTGCCACTGTATAATCTTCACACGTTGAATTTAGCCGAAAACCGTTTGCATACTGTAGAAGAATATCTATTCAATGGATTGTTCGTGCTTAGTAAATTAAATCTTAACAATAATTTGTTAGTAAACATAGATTATAAGGCTTTTAAAAATTGTTCCGATTTAAAAGAATTAGATTTAAGTTCCAATCAGTTAACTGATGTCCCAACAGCTATTTGGGAGTTGTCATTACTAAAAACTTTGGATCTGGGTGAGAATCAAATATCGGATATAAAAAATGGTTCATTTCAAAATTTAGACCAATTAACTGGTTTACGTCTCATAGATAATCAAATTGGCAATATAAGCGAGGGAATGTTTTGGGATGTCCCGAGTTTGCAGGTATTGAATTTAGCTAAAAATAAAATCCAAGCCATACAAAGAGGTAGCTTCGATAGGAACAAACAAATAGAAGCCATAAGGCTGGACGGTAACTTCATATCAGATATCAACGGAGTCTTTTCAACGTTACTCACTTTATTATGGCTCAATTTGTCTGAAAACCATTTGGTTTGGTTCGACTACGCCTTTATACCTAGCAATTTGAAATGGCTCGACGTACACAGCAATTTTATTGAGCACTTGGGAAATTATTACAAACTCCAGGAGGAAATTCACATAAAAACTTTGGACGTAAGCCACAACCGCATTGTTGAAATATCGCCATTAGCAATCCCCAACAGCGTTGAGCTATTGTTCATAAACAATAATCACATAAACAAAATTCAAGTGAACACGTTCATGGATAAAGCTAATCTCACTCGTGTTGATATTTACGCAAATGAGATTTCACATTTAGATATAAACAGCCTCCGTCTAGCGCCGGTACCCTCTAACAAGACCTTACCAGAGTTCTATATCGGAGGAAATCCGTTTAACTGCGATTGCTCGATGGAATGGCTGCCTTTGATAAATAACATGACCGCCATGAGACAACACCCTCGAATAATGGACCTAGAGAATGTCTTATGTAAAATGACACATACTAGAGGCGTTACGCATATTCCCCTAAGCAATTTGAAGTCGACCGATTTCTTGTGTACATACGAAACCCACTGCTTCACATTGTGTCGTTGCTGTGATTACGTTGCCTGTGATTGCCAAATGACATGCCCATACAATTGTTCGTGCTACCACGATCCCACGTGGAATAAAAACGTAGTAGATTGCTCTAGTCAGCGTTCCATTGAAATACCTGAAAAAATACCCATGGACGCAACTGAGGTCTACTTAGACGGGAACGACTTTAAAGAATTGCAAAATTATGCATTTATCGGACGAAAAAATATGAGATCACTGTATGTTAATTCGAGCGAAGTTGAAACCATACAGAATAGAACATTTGCCGGTTTATCTTCGCTTATTATATTGCAACTTGGTAACAATAAGCTGAAGCATTTGAACGGGTACGAGTTTGAACATCTGACACAGCTTAACGAGCTCTATTTGCAAGATAACTTCATCAGCCATATTGCTAACTCTACGTTTATGACACTGCACTCCTTGAAAGTTCTGAGATTAGATGGCAACAGATTAGTTGACTTTACTGTTTGGAGTTTGAACAGCAATTTGAATTTGAATGCGCTGGCTTTAGGTAACAATATGTGGTCATGTAAGTGTCGATATTTACAAAGATTGACGTCATACATTTCCGATAATGTACCTAAAATTATTGACATTACAGATGTCTGGTGCTGGAACACGGATCGTAAAACATCACAAAAGAAAGAACTCAATCTGAATGGTACAATTTGTAGCGACTATTACGCCGGAGATTCTGTTATAGATAACATGTTGGTCTCAAATTACATGCCCATGATGGTGACTACGCTCTCCGGATTCATGTTGATTATGCTAGTCATCCTTGTGATCTTCATATTCAGAGACACGATTCGCATATGGATGTATACTAGCTGCGGTATAAGATTGTTCCCATTCACTGGAGCGTACGACGACACTGATAAATTATACGATGCTTATGTTTGCTACAGCCCAAAAGATGATGATTTTGTTATACAAACGCTAGCCGCTGAGCTGGAAAATGGAAGTCCTTCGTATCACCTTTGTCTACATTATAGAGACATACCGCAACATAATGTAGCCTACATGCAGTGCACGTTACCTTTGCCCGAGGCTGCGGAAGCATCCAGGCGCATTGTAATTGTATTGACCAGAAATTTTATTGAAACGGAATGGTCACGTTTCGAGTTCAGGCAAGCGCTACACGAAATAATAAAAACTAGAATTTACACTCTAGTTTTAGTTGAAGAGAGTGCAGTATTGCCTGAGGCGGAGTGTGATCCAGATTTAAGGCCGTATTTAAAGACAAGTTCGAGAATAAGGTGGGGCCAAAATAAATTTTGGGAGAAGTTGCGCTACGCGATGCCGGATCATAGATATAAATCTAAAAAGTCGGCGTATAAAAATAATATAAATTCCTACACAATGAGAAGTGGTATGCAAAATGGAACGTTGAGATCGTTTTCGTTTACGGAGAAGGTCAGAGGGTCCGCTGATGGAGTGAGTGCTTCTCCCGAGTTTGTCGAAAGCCGAACGCAACATGTTCAGACGTCCGCGTATGGGCCTGATGGTAGACCTCCGTCAGATCATATTTACTCGTCGATAGATTCAGATTATTCCTCTTTAGAGTTAGGCGGTAACAATCCTAATAGAAGGCGAGAGTTCAGGCACTGGCCACCTCCACCACCTCTGATAAATGCCCAGTCCTCGGGTCAAGCATACCTGGTCTAGTCTAGATTCTTGTTTAAATCATTGTTGTAACTCATTAGTCAAAGCTTCATGTGAATATTGTGTTATCGCATCGCGCGCATTACCAAATAATTAATATTTTTAATCTATTTTTGTAACTCAGCGCCTGACCGGGCGTCTCTAAATAATGTAAATACATCTTATAAGACTGCTGTAGAAATTATGTGAATTTTGTATATATTATCATGTAAATAGTTGTCTATATAAATGTAAGTCACAGGTATACTATTTATGTACTTTAATAAAGCCATTGTGATAATTTTTGCATCACTCTTTTTTTATTGAACTATCCCAAAATAGTCTAAGTAGGTAGGTAGGTTCCAGTAATATCTGTATATGTAGACAAGTACCTAAAATGTGCAAATATGTTAATTTGAGTGAGTCAAAACCAGCCATTATGCTAAGATGATGAAAAAAAGCAGGTAGGCACACTTATTATAGGTACGGGTTCCGTATTTTTTACTGTTTTGTCTACATTTCTTACAAACTTAATGAAATGAAAAATTTCGCACAATATAACTAAATATTGTGGTCTAATGCCAGGTCAACAAAAGTGTTTAACGACTTCAAGTTAAACTGTTCTAGCATGGTACATACTTATAGCCTTTTCTTGTCACAACTTATTCTATTTTTCATTATTAAGTTAATAATTGAACTTTTAACTATAAAAGTACCTCAAATATTTTAAGTTTGTCCTGACAAATGTATAAACGAAACATTTTATGAGTTTTGAATTAAAATATTAAATAATGTATTCTTTATTTCTCATTAAATATGTATAAGTTGGCTGAAACGAATTGACTGAAAGAATGTAAGGTAGAATCAGAAATGAGGAAATCCGTAGGAGAACCAAAGTAGCCGACATAGCTCGCAGAATCAGCAAGTTGAAGTGGCAATGGGCAGGTCATATAGCTCGAAGGACTGATAACCGTTGGGGAATAAAGGTTCTCGAATGGCGACCACGAACAGGAAAACGAAGCGTGGGACGCCCTCCTACCCGATGGACTGACGACATTGTCAGGATCGCGGGAAGTCGGTGGATGGAGAGGGCTCGGAATCGTTCTTCCTGGAAATTTATAGGGGAGGCCTATGTCCAGCAGTGGACTTCTTTAGGCTGATGATGATGATGATGATGTAAGGTAGGTACTACGGTCCCCTAAAAAGGCTTCTACCTGTACCAAGTAAATCTGACAAAGCACGGGAGAGTTTACGTGACCAGAATGACGCGGTCACTCTCCCGTTCCTCCCTATCATAATCTTGAGGTGGAGTCGACGGTGGAATTTTAAACTTTACGCGCTAAAGTTGTTTTTTTTTATACAACTAGCTGGTGGAGCAAGCAGATGGCTCACCTGATGTTAGTGTTAGAGGCAATGCTTAGTGGTTACCATTACCACAAAGCATTGCCTCGTAAGTCTCGCACGATAGGAACGTACCCTACGTAGGTCCAGCAGTGGACTTCTTTAGGCTGATGATGATGATGATGATGTAAGGTAGGTACTACGGTCCCCTAAAAAGGCTTCTACCTGTACCAAGTAAATCTGACAAAGCACGGGAGAGTTTACGTGACCAGAATGACGCGGTCACTCTCCCGTTCCTCCCTATCATAATCTTGAGGTGGAGTCGACGGTGGAATTTTAAACTTTACGCGCTAAAGTTGTTTTTTTTTATACAACTAGCTGGTGGAGCAAGCAGATGGCTCACCTGATGTTAGTGTTAGAGGCAATGCTTAGTGGTTACCATTACCACAAAGCATTGCCTCGTAAGTCTCGCACGATAGGAACGTACCCTACGTAGCACTGCCCTGCGTCCATCAACTTGACGCATACAGATGTGATATTAATTACACATGCAACCACACTCTTCAAACCGAAACACAGCAACGCTGCTTGGCGGCAAAAAAAGGCGTGGTGGTAGTACTTCCCAGGACGAGCCCTTAACAAAGAGCTCTGCTACTCTTAAAACGTCAGTTGACGTGCGTTGGGTTTTTTATGATGATATTCTAATTTAATCAATAAAAATTACATAGTCATGATTTTATAAAGTCGTACGTTTATTCTGAGTACCTATTTACAACTTGTTTTTAAGAATTTCGGATTTCGTATTCAATAATTCAGTACCCCAAGTATGAGTTTTGCTTACAATATTTCGTTTTTGCTCCGTGTTCATTGCGGGTTTTGTAAAGTTCCATATCGGTATCCCTATCGCGTCTTCATACAAAACCTGCAATGAACACGGAACAAAAACGTAAAACGAAAAACGAAATATCGTAAGCAAAACTCATACTTGGGGTACAGATTTCGTTTTCTAGCGGGTTTTATATGAAGATGCCATAAGCGCCCCCATCCGGGTGTTACAAAAATATTCGTTCTCGCAAGCCAGATAGGGGCTTGAGACTCACGTACTGATATTGTAACTGTTTTCAATAAACATTTTGTGAAAAATTTTTATTTCACCAAACAAAATGTGTTTTGGCTAATGGAAATACTATTAATAATTTATAAATACTAATAAAACTCCTTATTAGACTCCAGAATACAATTTATCTCTGGGCTAAATTTCATCTCGATCTTCAGTTGTTTAGTCATGAAAATGTGACAGTCACACATTTCACTTTTGCATTTCTAAACTGGATATAGAATTCATGATGCAAAGTTTTGAGAAATAATAGACTTTGTCGCGTGTCTTCGGGTGAGCCTCGTACTTTAGTGACCATTAAAGAGCCGACTGCAAATGAGGCCGTTGTCTCGAAAGGTAATTGAGTTAAACAAATCTACATTATAAAAGAAATGTTACGGAACTGGTAAGGTATTCCTAGAACCTCTCTAATTAGATTTACGAACTTGTAACAAACGAAATCTAATGAAAGAAATTATACCCGAATTCTACGAGGCAAGGTTGCCTAGTGTGGGGTCCTTAAAACTATAAATAAAATATAAAATAAAGATGAGTGGGCATTTTATACTTGCTCTAAACTAAAGCAAAGCTATGGGAATCAGATAGCTGCTATAATACTTTTTGTTAAATACATAATAATAATAGTTATTACACCCATATACAGATCAAACATTATAATGTTCATCACACAAATGTTTGTTCTTGGAGGGGATCGAACCCACGGCCAACAGCGAAGAAGTCAGAGCTACTTCCAACTCAACTGTGAAGGCTGTCAATCAAACATAGAACATGACGATATTGTTTATAATTTATATTCCTAACAATTTTGTAGGAGATACAAATGATATGGAATATAAAAACTAATAAAGATGGAACTAGACAACGCTAGTATTAATATATAGTATTTTTTTTGGGTGCCTTTCAAGTGAGATCCTGAGGTAAGTACAAAACTATTTCCCATATAACGTTTAGTGTTGTACCATTTTGAACTTGTGTTACATTAAGGCGAATACACGAGCTAATGTGACTCTCGCTCCCACGTTTCGACATGTTGAAAGATATAAAATCACTAAGCTAAATAAAAAATAATTTTGATCGATACATGTTTTCCTACTCAAAAGTTTGCTTTACTAGTTTTCGTACATAAGCAAACTTTTAAGTAGGAAAACTTGTATCGATCAAAATGAAAATTTCACTAAACTGTGTGCAATGTGATTGCACACAAAATGGTTGATTGCGATTTTTCGAAAATGAGTTTAGTGATTTTATATCTTTCAACATGTTGAAACATGATAGCGAGAGTCACATTAGCTCTTGTCTTCGCCATAACGTAGGTTTTCAAACAGAATGACGATCTTATTTTTACTACTTGTTGGTGGAACAAACAGATGGCCCATCTGATATTAATCAACTATAACAAAGCATTGCCTTGCACGACAAGCATAAAATGAACGAGGCGTCAATGCACTGCCCTGCGTCCATCAACTTGAGGCATATCATGCTTTATGTAGTGCCTGTGCCTTCACCGGCGACCACACCCTTCATACTGAAACACAGGAGGCAGAAATAGGTATGGTGGTAGCACTTCCCCGGACGAGCCCTTCACAAAGAGCTCTACTACTCTTCCGCCTGTCTCTACTTACATGGTATCCCTACTGTATCGTCAGCATGCTAATAAGTAACAACGTATACGTCCAGCAATATGACGTTTGATGATAATGATAACGGCCTCAATTTATGAATCATCGTATTCATAAGTGGCAATCCCACGGTATATTCCGTTTATTGGCTCCGTCAATAGCAGATTAAATGTATCTAATTGATATTGCAAAAGATGATCATTGGGTTAAGGTTGAACTAATGAATTAAGCACATAGTGATTAATTATCACCAATAATGTGGATTGAAAATTATGATAATATTGGGTATGTGCCAATGCCAAGTGATGTATCTCTGACTACCCTCCTTAGACACCCTGAAATAATCTTGAGTTGGTTGATGATGAGATCTGATAAGATATCTACCGTATCTACGTTACTAGGCTTACCTAGGTTACTAGAGTAAATAGCAATTTACTCTATCTGAATAGGTCATAATCATTATCATCAGTATGAAGAAGTTATAAGAGTAGTAGAGCTCTTTGTGAAGGGCTCGTCCGGGGAAGTACTACCACCACGGCTTTTTCTGCCGCCAAACAGCAACGCTGTGTTTCGGTTTGAAGAGTGTGGTTGCCGGTGTAATTACAGGCTCATGAGGCTTAACATCTGTATGCCTCAAGTTGATGGACGCAGGGCAGTTTTTTGTTTATCGTTTAATTGGCTCTGATAGTTAGCGCTGTATGGTATTTTATAACGTAAATGTTCTATTGATATATATAAGTTATTATTATCTACTCATTCTGTGTACAGACTAACGCCATCTATTGGCATTAAAACAAGAGTGATATATACTTTTTATATTATTTTTCGGTTAAAGCATCAAGATCTTACTCAAAATACCAACATTCGAAAAAATAAAAAAAAATATGCTAACTAAATTGTTATAGCATGTATTGCAACAAAGTTCAAAATGCTCAGATTTAAGAGACTATTGATAGGTTTTCTAAACTCAGTGAACAAAGAAAAACATTTTGTTTTGTTGTTTCAAACACTGGTAGCTCTTTAATAATAGAAAAAAAATAGAAATCAGATATAGTCAACCTGTGGCCCGCTATATGAAAAAGTACAGTAGATATATATAAAGTGGAGACGAAAAAAAATTGAAAATAGTTAATTTAAAGACTTTCAAATATCAAATATATAATAGCAATTTAAAAAAAATCTTTACATGATTTAATTCTGATGATTTTGTTTCACCACACAATTTCACGATGTTTTAACTAACATCCATATAATTTGTTTTAGGACAAGTCTAAAATAGAGACTTAAATTTAAAAGTTAGAATTACTCAAAGCTGGTGAAACATAAACTAACAGTTTTTATTTTATTTATTTAGGGACAACAAACAACAACAACAGGGACAAGAATATAAAAAAATATCGTAACTAATTCTAAAAGTAGGTTATCCTTCCAACTTGAAAAGTGACTTGACACATTTAAGTGATATATTTTTTTTTAATAACTAAATTTAAAATTGTATTTGCGAACCGCAATATAATAAAAATTGTTTACGCCTGTCACAAATCGTAGTACAATGCAGTGTTATGTATATTATGAGTCATTGTATACTGACTATTGACATAAATACAAAAGAGGTAATAAAATGTAGAGACACGAGCCTTAAGTGCCTTAATAGCTTTTGTTATACTTTTTGTGCTATAAACAACGTGCAATGGAGCATTTACTTTTTACAAGCACAGAAGCAACTTCATTGTTCATAGGTTTCTTTGAGGAGTTCTTGTAGCCGTAGATTGATAGTTGAGGATTTGAATTTCGCGGCAGGACAAATGTTTGATCTGCTAAAATTTTGTTCCAGGTTACAAGTAATATTTATGTTACAAGTAATTTATGACTTCATGTAGCCGTGGACTGTGATGGTTGCGGATTTGAATCTCGCGACAGAACAAATAAATTTTGATCTACAAAAAGTGTATTCCATTTTACAAGTAATTTATGTAACTTGTTTATCACTATTAAAGTCAAAGTCAAAGTCAAAAGGTATTTATTCAATAAAGTCACAAGGATCATTTTGAAACGTCTTAAAGCTAGGTGACTCTAGGTGCCAGTTCCACGCGACCAAAGCCTAGAAGAACAGGCAACAAATTTAAGGCTTGGTTCCTACCGCTGTTTTGTATGATCCTTGTTACAATGTAATTATTATAACTATTAACCTATAGCAGTCCACTGTTGGACATAGGTCTTCAGCTATAACTTCGGTTACTTATAATATTATGTAACCTAATAATGTATAATATTATATAATACCTAGTTTAAAAAACACAATGTTTTTTTTAAATATATAGGTTTAAGAGTAGTAGAGCTCTTTGTGAAGGGCTCGTCCGGGGAAGTACTTAGCACCACGCCTTTTCTGCCGCCAAGCAGCGTTGCTGTGTTTCGGTTTGAAGAGTGCGGTTGCCGGTGAAATCACAGGCACATGAGGCTTAACATCTGTATGCCTCAAGTTAATGGACGCAGGGCAGTGCATCGTAGGGCATATTTCTATCGTGCGTGATTTAACATCAGGAGGGCTTTCTGTTTGTTCCATCAGCTGGTTGTGTAAAAAATAAAAGACATAAAAAAGGTAGGCATAATTTATTGGTTACCATTTAACATCAGGAGGATGGCACGTTAACGGCACGGAGGACAATCAATCATAATCAGGTTAAAAATACTCTTGCAATTAAAAATGAATCCATCTTCATTGACCAAACATCATCAAAATCGACTCAGTGAAATAATAATAAACAGTTTTATCGAAATTAAATATCGTTTGATACAAATGTGAGATTTTTTTGTACACAAAGTACCTATTTAAAAATGTATTAAAGTATCTGATAATGGGTATTCTATGAAATTTATATTGAAATTATTCCAATGTCTTTTTTTAGGTAGAACTCATTCTTTTGACCTTTGGATTATGAATATTAAAAGTAAATTAATCCCACGCAATGGAAAAACAGTAAGCTACGCCTATTTTTCTTCGCAGCTCAGTTGATAGTAGCTCTGCCTTCTGCGCTGTTGCTTGTGGGTTCGGTTCCCGCCTGGTACAACAATTGTGTGAAAAACACAGATGTTAACATGGTGTTTAAAAGTATACAAGTAAGTATTAGATAAATGTCTTTAAACCTAGATAGATATTATCAGGTAGGTACCTAACTGGTTGCAGGTGGAGATAATTTAGTAATTTTCTTTCTATTTTTTTATTTTATTTTATTTGAGAAATAAACAGTTAAATAAGTTTTTTTTACGACATACCGGTTTCTTTACGATGTTTTCCTTCACCGTTCGAGAGTACTGGAATTGTGCTCATAAATTTTTGAACAGAAAAACTCATTGGTGCGTGACCGGTTTCGAACCCACGACCTTAGGATCGGAAAGCGGGGCCGCTACCACTAGACCACCAGTGCTCTAAAATTTTACAATTTATATTTATAATTTAGATGAATTGGAGCATATCAATCAAGCAAGACCAGAGACATACCCAGATTTCAAGACATTGCACACAGGAACAAAACAGCTGATTGATTACAGTAAGCTAATGAGAAATTTGAAATGAACATTTAAACTTATACACAGCTCAAACACAACAGCCCTGTAAAAAACCTATTAAAATAATAAAATGATGCGTAACAAAATAGCATCCATCAAGCACAGAATGTTGGCTAGCCCCAACAAGATACTCAGGATATTGGCTGGCAGATGGGACAGTCCATTGCAGTTTCACTGGGTGTCTGCACTTATTAACCCGAATGCCAGTCAAGTTTATTTCATTAATTAAACAGTGTTCCTACCTACTTCATGTTAGATTTAAGTTGTTTGATTATTATGTGTTATTTTTAAGTTTGCATGGATCTATGACATCTGAAATAAATAAATTTTAATTTAATTTAATATTTAATAAAGAATATTTCAAATATTGCCTTCTCTTACTAATAGTATGTGGCCAACAGCGACAGGATTAATTCTTCACACAATATATCATCTTAAGCGTAAATTATTTCATTGCAGGATATGTCTCCCACTTTTTTTTGGAAAAAAAATCATAGTCCACCATGTTTGACTGATAGATTAGTCATCTCAGTGTTAGCGCTACGTACCTCCATAGGAGATACTGCTGCTCATCACCTCATCATTGGGTAGACCCCATTGGGTTTAAGTCGGTAAGAGTCCGACATAACTCTTTTGTTGTCACCACAACAGAAGAATATCCAAGAAAGTTTCCCAAGGTTAAAAAAAAAAAAAATAGATTAAGGCTCTGATAAAATGGTGGCATATAAAGATCTTGAAAAAATAATATAAAGATCTTGACAGGCTATTAGCCCTGCGGGTTGATGATAATCCGTCCAAGAAACGACCTGAATAAAAAAATGCCAAAACAGACTGGCGTCTGTGGGAGAAGGCTTATTTCTTATTACTAGGCGTACAAGGCTCAGCAGCATGCAAGCAAGCTTTACCTATACGGCATAATGAAAATGAAAAAATGAAAATGAAAAATGTTTATTGGCAATAATAAAATCAACAGTAAAGTGTGAGGCTCTGTCTCCTGGAATAGCGTTAGCTGTAGCCCAAGAAACAGTACTCTCCCGAATGACAATATACTTCTAGTTTGATAGTTATTAATTAATCTAATTTTAACATTATATTAAACGAAAATTCTAGCTTAATTTTTGCTAATAATAATAAGATAGTAATGCATTATCACGGCAAGCTAGAGTTCACCAGCTGTTTGTCACAGCTGTGTCTAAACGCTTTGTGATTCCACAACAGTAGGCTCTATTCTGAAAATGAATTTCACGACTGAGATACATAATTAATTTCAGTAACGTACTACATAATACCTACATAATGATACAGGGTGAAAAATAATGCTCACAAAAAGAAATTTACACAAACATACTGAGTCAGGCACTCTTTCCTTATTTTTGGACCCTGAAGTTTCATGGGACAGGATTTGAAGCACTGGTTCTTTATAAATATACCCAGCACCTAAATAGCATTTAAGTAAAAAAATATTAAATAATATCAGAAGGAACTCCTTAAAATATTTCAAAGTCTATGAATCTAATATGAATCTAAGGCGCCAGTTGCATCTACACCTTCATCTCAGCCCAGTTGATCTAATTTTCAGAAGAATCCTTTTAGAAAGAAAGAAAGAAAGAAAAAAAATACATTTCTTGACATACGACACACAAAAAAAAATAGAATGGACAGGTACAGACAAACAGAATACCTACCAACTAAAAAACACATAACAATATAAAAAGAAAAAAATACATTAAAATATAAAGTTTGTCATAGCCAGTCCCGTCCCGTTGCAGAGAATGGCATGCCAAAAAGGGTCAGACTCAGCTTTTGCTGCTTAATAAGGTAAGTAATCTACCTTGCCAAGAAACGCTGGTTTTCAGTCAGAGCCTTGAATAGGGTTACGTCACTGCAATTAAATGAAAATAAATAAGTAAGTGAGGATGATGGAAGAAAAAAAAATATAATAAAATAATAATATTAATAGTCAAAGTCAAAGTCAAAAGGTATTTATTCAATAAAATCACAAGGATCACTTTGAAACGTCTTAGCTAGGTGACTCTAGGTGCCAGTTCCACGCGACCAAAGCCTATATAGAAGAACAGGCAACAAACTTACGGTTCCTACCGTTCTTTTGTATGATCCTTTTACAATGTAATATAATATATTATTGAAGTTACATAATAGTAACACTTTTACACCCTACGTAAACCATGGTTACTGAACAGTTACATTATAATGTATCAACCATGCGTCAAAATGAGAATTTGATGATGTGTTACTGATTGATGTAATTACTATGTAGTTTCATGGCTGGAATCTATTTTATATGTATCTCTATTTAACAGCTCTCACGGCTCAGTTGGTAGTAGATCTGCCTTCTACGCTGTAGGCCGTGGGTTCGGTACCCACTGAAACTAACATTTGAGTAGCGAATAAAGGTATTTGTTCTCTGTCTAGGTGTTATAAAGTATATTTATTGGTATGTTTTTCCAAAAAAAGCAATACGTTATACATATATCAGCTATCTGGTTCCCATTGTAGTCAATGTAGACTTTCACAACTTTAATTTTGTATTTAGAATAACAAGGAATCCAAAAATTTCATGCTTAGCTTACTTTTTTTTTATACGACGATGGAACAACCAGATAGTCCACTTGATGTTAAGTGGTAACCTGTAACAAAGTATTGCCTCGTAAGTCACGCACGATATGAACGTGCCCTACGATACACTGAACTGCGTCCATCAACTTAAAGCATACAGATGTTAAGCCTCATGCGACAGTTATTTCACCGGCAACCACACTCTTCAAACCGAAACACAGCAACGTTGCTTGGCGGTAGAAAAAGGCATGGTAGTACTCCCCATGCTCCGCATGTTGCGCATAAGTTGGACGCATAAGGTCACAAACATTGAGGTCCTAAGAAGAATGTTCATCAAGAAGCCCGGTCTTGTGCGTACTATTAAACAGAGAAAATTTGCCTACTTGGGACATGTTTTGAGGCATGAGCGTTACCATCTGCTCCAGCTTATAATGATGGGCAAGTTGCTGGGAAAAAGAGGAGTAGGTAGAAAAAGAACATCATGGCTACGCAACATCAAGCAATGGACTGGAATCAGGAAGGTAGATGCCCTAGATAAAGAGAAATTTAAAGAGATGTTTGCCAACCTTCAGTAGTGGAGAGGCACCCTAAGAAGAAGAAGTACTTCCCCGGACGAGCTCTTCACAAGATCTTTACTACGTCTGTGAAGGAGGTTGAGCAAGAGCTCAACTTACTTCATAGACCTCAAACAATTCACTTTCAATATTGGTTGGCATAATAATGAATCACCTTACGTAACGTAACTTCTAATCCCGGCCTCGGTAGCCGCTCTATTGTCGCGCTTGTCAATCCAGTTCAATAGCCAATAATAATTATACCTTTTTCATAATAAATAGAGACCAGCCAGCATTCAATATACGTGCGTTTGCATATTATTATAAAATATATTTATCTTTGTATACTCGTAGTACAGTCATGAGTTACTTGTTATGTACCAACTGTGTGTTTCGATTGTAAATTATTTGACAACACCCTTTAGACCTCCCCAAATAATCTTGAGTTCGTACTTGGTACTTTTGAAGGGATGTCTACCGTGCCTGGTAGTAATAAATATTATATAAATATTGGCGTACATTTCATAGAACAACATCTAGCCCCACACTTAGTAAAGCTGGTATGTTGGTACTATGTGAAACAGGTAACTAATCAAATATAATACTTTTTTTGTAAATACATACTTATAACATTTTATAATACCCAAGCATCAATGTTCATCACACAAAATATTTGTCCTTGTGATTTACTTAATAAAAAGTTTATTATAGTTTTGTTTACAAGTTTAAAGGCATGGAATTATAATTTATATTTTATAATTTCTGAATGCATATTAACTTGCATATAATTTTAGCCAGTCTCTACTAATATAAAACACAAAGCAAACCTTATGGCACAAGTAACCCAAACGCGATTCAAACTCAATATACTTTATTTTCTATTACGAAACTAACGTAATCATGCGTCCATTCATTAGTTCAAGTTAAAGCCTTGTTGGCACGATGCTAGTATTCGGGTAAGTAGATTTGTGAAAGACAGTTGACTTGCTGTTATTAAAATAAAATTCAAATCCAAAATTTATTTATTTCCCTTGCAAAGTGTGGTGGTACAGTAGGACTTATAGTAGGAAGGTAGGTAAGAGATACCTATTCATAGGTATGACAGTACCCACTTTGCAAGGGACTGAAGCTCGAGAGAGGTTTAAAAAACCTGTAATACAAGTCTTCAGGACCTTACTTGTATCCTTATCATCCTAACAGTTTAAAATTTGATATCAGCTGCAAATAGCTTTGTTTTCTCCTAAGGAAGCATGTTTATAGATTTAGATAGTTTTAGTATATCAAGGGTTTTTTTATTACTACTTGCTGGTGGAACCAACATAGCCTTTCACCTTTGTTCCGCTCTGAAATGACTATGGCGTGTCTGTGACAAAAATAAAATATCATAACCTAACTTTAACTTATTAAATGACAGTTGGTGTCACTGACATGACACTGACATCTATTAGACTTCTGTAGATAATAAATCCTCATAGAAATGAATTCTTCTTTACATATATGTTTTAGCTTAAATCAGTCGTCACTCTAAGACAGTGGTTTGGACACTTTACTTTATGCTTACTAGCACAGACAAACTTGACTTTTACTAATTTTTTTTCAAGAAGTTTTAACTTGACTAGTGATGACTTGACAGTGAATCAAGAGCACAGGAACTTCTTGTCTCGTTCGAGCAAGGCTTATAGGAAATGAGCTAAGGCTTTTAATATTCGACTTTAGTTACACAATGGAGCAACACTTCATTAAATTGTCACTCACTCGGTTCTTTTTGTAATGAACTCGAACGTGACATAATAATGACGTTTCGACACCGATGTGACTTATTGACTTTTGGATGCGATGGTACCAATGTTATAAGGAAATACGCTGGATGGTTTTTGTTATTGATGATCCCTTCCTTTGATTATAAGTAAGAGCACTTTGAGTATGTGTTTTAAGAGTAGTAGAGTTCTTTGTAAAGGGCTCGTCCGGGGAAGTACTACCACCGTGCCTTTTGCTGCCGCCAAGCAGCGTTGCTGTGTTTCGGTTTGAAGAGTGTGGTTGCCGGTGTAATTACAGGCACATGAGGCTTAACATCTGTATGCCTCAAGTTGATGGACGCAATGCAGTGCATCGTAGGGCAGGTTCCTATCGTGCGTGACTTACTTGGCAATTCTTTGTTATTGATCGAGTGAGCGAAGCGAACAAAGATCTTTGTTTCAACTTGGGCGATTTGGCATTTTATGTATGTATGTATGTATGTGTGTATGTATGTATGTATGTTTGTCTGGCGATAACTTTAGAACCGTTGATCCGATCTGCATGAAATTTGATATGTCGATAGCTTGAACTTGAGAAATTTACTGGTAAGTATATGAGTAAAATCGGATGAAGGGTTTTTGAGATATGGGGTTTTTTAAGGGCGCAAAAATAAAAAAAGTTACATAAAAAAATCAAGTTACATGTCATATGAAAGGGCTTTGTTTGGACATTCCAAAACAATTTTTACTTTTTTTTTGGGACGCTCGGTTTTTGAGATAAAACAAAACAAGTTAAATTAAGATAACCAGCGATCCTAGAGCTCCCATCTCTAAGAGTTTCGTTGACATCAAGGTTTTTCTACTGGTCGGCCAGTTCCTTTGCTTTTTCTTATTTTTTTTTCTTGAAATATATTAAGAAGGTACTCAGTTCTCATAAAATGGTGATGACGACCAGGTCTGATGATGGAGCCAAGGTCTGTTCAACGGAACTCTTCAATAAATAGGCCAATAGAGTTGAAACTTGGTTACCATACCAAGTTAGTAGGCAGTAGTCAGAAAAAAGTCCAAACATAATGTTTGGACTTGCCTCTGACTACTACCTACTCAAAGTTTTGATGCGTTCGTCGGGTCTCATCACGAGATCTCAGTTCGGGGCGAACTACTAGTATAATATAGGTGATGTTTACCACTTAACATCAGGTGGACCATCTGCTTGTTTCATCAGCTAGTTGTATACAAAAAAATAGACGTACCTTTGACATCTTATATACTTATTATCTCTTACACACACCAGGATGTCAGACACAATTAAATTTATATTGCCTTTGACTCAATATGGCATCAGGGGGTCTAACAGGTAAAAAACTTTTATAATAGAACTTTCTATTATATCTCTAATCACAATAATTTCCAAGTTATTAATAGAAAGTTTACTGTGTATTTGAACTATAAGCACGATACAAAACAACTAGTTACAGTAAAAACGTTTTATTTTTTATACGTTACCTGCTCTTAAACAAACAAAACAAACAGATCTCCCAGTTGCAAATCACACTTCCACAAACTTATTTATAAAACAACCAACGGAAGACATATCTAATTTAATATAACTGATGCCCTCATCTCGAACGCCTACGCATCGCTGGAAATCCTTTGAGCTCGTCATGGGTGTTCTGAAAAGAAGTTGTCGGCAAAGGATGCCTCAGCAATGTTCAAAGTTGTATAAACAAGTTTGACAATCGAGCGTGGCGCTGTTTTACCCCTGTATATTTTACTTACAAAAAAAATGTTCAGCTTCTTGTTTTGTCTTTGAATACAATAACGATGAAAACAATGGTCTGCTGTTAGGAGGATCAGTCAAAAGGAATTGGGGCTGTTTAAAAGTAGTTGCAAAATTTTGCTTAGGCGAGTGATAGATGATCTGCCAAATATTATATTAAGTAAAGCTCTTTGTGAAGGGCTCGTCCAGGGAAGAACTACCACCACGTCTTTTTCTGCTGCGAAGCAGCGTTGTTGTGTTTTGGTTTGAAGAGTGTGGTAGCCGGTGTAATTACAGGCACATGAGGCTTAACATCTGTACGCCTCAAGTTGATGGATGCAGGGCAGTGCATCGTAGGGCACGTTTCTATCGTGCGTGACTTACGAGGCAATGCTTTGTCATGGGTGATGGTTACCACTTAACATCACGTGGGCCATCTTCTTGTTCCATTAGCTAGTTGTATAAAAAAAAACTCGTACGTATCTTTGACATCTTATGCTAGTACTCATTACTAATCAATCTAAGGGGTATCTACCGTGCCTGGATAAAAAATCATGAAGCGTTTTCAGTTCTTTTTTACATTTTACCAATGTCTACATTCCATGAAAAAGAAAGTAAATTTCAAACCGAGATAGAACTCTTTCAATCCAATAAACAAGAATCCAAATAATTGAAATTCAAAGCCTCAGATGGAGTCCGCAACGAATACCAAAGTGAATACCTACTCCCTGAAACTATTTCCCATTCGGCGTACATTGCGGACTGTGGTAGCGCGGACGAGTGACCAAGCGTGCGAGAGGAAACTATGTAAAACTCGGCTGACCTACTTACCGCTGAAATTGTTAAAGGAATTTTTAATAAAAAGCCGTGACGCGTGCTTTGTTTATGGAGCCGCAAGTTATGTGCGAAGCGTTCGTACTAGCTTTTCATGTTTTTATTACACTGTGAGGTCAGCACTGTGTTTTGAAAAAATAAACCGTTTATGTAATAAGTCAGTCATTTATGTAATAATATTGGTTAGCATTCCACACAGCTCTATCTAGCCCCAAAGTGACCCCTAACTGACTGGTTCAAATTATTTCAATTTATAATAATTTAAATTAGTATTCTTTTTCTTCGTTAATAGATCCCCACCGAGAACAACCATTTTTGTAATGCACATAGATGTTTGTTCTCTGGCTGCAATGGGGGAAAAAAAATATCTAAATTATTAAAGTATACAAGGTGTTCCATAAGTTGTGTATATAAACTTCAGGGGGCTAAAGTACCCATCAATATGAACAACTTTTTCTAAGGAACCAACACTGTGAACGCGAAAAAAAAAACAGCTGTTTCATACAAAAGTTCAATACCTACCAGGCTAAAATGTATGAAACAGCTGTTTTTTTTTTCGCGTTCACAGTGTTGGTTCCTTAGAAAAAGTTGTTCATATTGATGGGTTCTTTAGCCCCCTGAAGTTTATATACACAACTTATGGAACACCTTGTATACAAAAAAAAGTACATAGAACTGAAACAGCTTCACGACTTTAATCCCCATGCAAGGTAGATATCCCCTAAGATCTAAGTAAAAAGTACCTACATCATCTTCTTCTTCTTAGGGTGCCTCTTCACTACTGAATGGCAGTTATCTCTTTAAACTTCTCCTTTTCTAGGGCAAGCCTAAATAACTCTTCTACCTTCCTGATACCAGTCCATTGCCTGATGTTGCGTAGCCATGATGTTCTTCTGCTACCTACTCCTCTCTTTCCCAGCAACTTGCCCATCATTATAAGCTGGAGCAGATGGTAACGCTCATGCCTCAAAACATGTCCCAAGTAGGCAACTTTCTCTGCATAATACCTACACACAAGACTGGGCGTCTTGATGAACATTCTTCTCAGGACCTCAATGTTAACCTTATGCGTCCAACCTATGCGCAACATGCGGTGGTAACCCACATTTCGAACGCCTCAAGCCTATATAAGTATCTAATATATCAGCTATCTGGTTTCCATAGTACAAACATTACTTAGTTTGGGCTTAGATTAGATAATAATGTGTGGAATATCCATCAATATTTATTTATTTAATTAAATCATGGTAAAAAAGTACACGAAGCTGACCAAGCCCCCCACTGTTTGAAAACACTGACATTACGTTGTTGTTTTTCCATTTAAGAAATTCACCCATGCCTGGCTTCAAACCCGCGTTCTAAGAATCAGAAGGTTGCTGCCACAAGACCACCAGAGCTTAATGCTGCTATCAGCTGCTAGGTATGCTAAATTATTCCAATATTGTACGATTCGTTGCTGCCACATCGGGCTGGGGCAAATTATGTCATACGCTTAGCCGGCTATATTTTGATTGACCTAATTATTCGCTATTTATAACGACGTCATGTTGACTCTAGGTACGGTTTGAAGAGTGTGATGGCCGGTGTAATTACATGCACATGAGGCTTAACATATGTATGCCTCGAGTTGATGGACGCAGGGCAGTGCATCGTAGGGCACGTTCTTATCGTGCGTGACTTACGAGGCAATGCTTTGTTATAGGTGATGGTTATCACTTTACATCAGGAGGACCATCTGCTTGTCCATCAGCTAAAAAAAAGTACAAAAAAATACTTACACTATAATAAGTACATATAAGTGCAACGTGTTTCAGAATAATTATGCATTTTTATGTCCTACTACTTACAATGTCCCGTTCTAAACATAACCAATTCTAACAATACCTTCGTCTGGTATTACCTACCTTGAAAAATCACCATTTCTGGAAATGACCACTTTTCTAAATGATCAAATTTTTAATTGATCACTTACCTTCCGAAATTATTGTTACGTCAATTGATCACTTTTAAAAAAAACCAAGTTCTTAAATGAAATACACCTGGAAAAAACATTTCTTAGTACATTTGGTACAAAAGTAAATATTTTTGTTCTAAAGGTATTAACCGAACTTTTAACAAGCACAACTGTCAATCACGTACTTACGTTCGTTACTTTGTTCGGCCTCGTATGAAATATTCAGTAAAAACTGGCATGCAAAAGTCACCAACTTTATTTTAATTAATCCCCAGCACTGGTTTTATTTGGTATCGAATCGGGTCAATTTATTAAAATATAATCTTTTTTTGCAAAAAAAGAATACTTTAAATATATACAAGGTGTTCCATAAGTTGTGTATATAATTTTCAGGGGGCTAAAGTACCCATCAATATGAACAACATTTTCTAAGGAACCAACACTGTGAACGCGAAAAAAAAAACAGCTGTTTCATACATGAAGTGTGATTAACCAAACAAAAAAAAACATCAAAATCAATGCGTAATGCTTACAATCATATAAATCATATAATAAAACATACAATCGAATTGAGAACCTCTTTCTAAATACCCTATAGAAACAATTTCATTTGTTTTACTGTGATTTCATCCACAGAATAAAAAAGGAACACTAGCAAAAAACTGAAAGTGCGTGCAATATTTCAAATAAATGAAGGCCCGGCTACATTTTTTTATTTGTCAGTAGTGCCAACCGAAACAATCAAACTGGTTGATCACCAACATATCAAACATGGAGACAACCGTCGCAGGTGTTGACTATTCAGACGATAAGTCATCCTTAAAATGACATAAAAAAATATTCTGGTGTCGGCCTGTCCACACTTGGTAATTTATTACGATCTTTCTTGGTTCCAGGTAGGGTGAAAGCCACAATATTAAACAAAACGTTGACAATGGGCAAATAAAAAGGCCCTACATTTGACATGACCCACTTTTACCCCATAAAATTATTTCCATCTCCCATAAAGTTTGTTATCATTGTCTAATATTTGGAGTTTTTATTATCTGTGTTCGCTCCCCGTTGGTCCGTTTGTGTATGTTTTTTTAATGACTATGGTTGGAATGAGAATTTTTATTTTATTTCTAGGCCTATACAAAAGCCGTCAATAATATGCAGTAAGTTTGGGTCTGATTAGAAACGATTTGACGTTTGTTTCACAGGTTTATTTTTTATTTTAAAACTCCCTGCTGCTAGATATATTTTATGCGGTGTGGTGCATTTTCTTTTTTTTATTTATGAGACCTATCTTTTTGGATAAAATTGTCAATGACAAAGTAAATAAAAAAACAAAACACAGATTCTTTTTTTTCGTCAAGTCATTTATCATGTTCGTGACCCTGAAAAGTTAATGCTGACAACAATTTTATTGATATAAACACATCACTTGTCAAACATTTAAATAGAAGGTCCCTGTTTTGCGTTAAAACAACGCAATGTTCACTTGTCAATCTCCTTTCTCTCACTGACACACCAAATAGTACTGTCTCATTTAAATATTTTCGTTTCACTAATGAACGCACAAATTACATTCAACTTAACTATTGTTGTCTTACTTTTAAACAATGAAGACATTAGTGACTCCTCTAATGTACACCTTTTTAGATTCTGCTATCCATTGCTGCGAACGTGGTAAAAGTTACATAAACAAAATCCCGCTGCCAGTAATGTAAGACAAAACAAAGAGAATAGTCGTGAACCCATGAAAAGGCACTGAGTCATTTGAATAGTGAATAGAATAAAATTTATCGTGTGAAAATAGTATAATCTAAAAACGCTACCATTTAAATCGGAGACCGGGTATGTAATTTAATACTTTTCTTCTAACTTAAATGTTGCATTCACAGAAATAATTATACGGTGCGTGGTTATCTGAGTTCAGTTTGACAGCTCAATATACATTTGCCAAAACATTTTGTACGTCTGCTGGGAAGAAGAGAAAAATAAGGTTTAATAACAAGTTACGATACCAACAGAAGCATTAGCAAACAGAGATCGGTTTTAAAGATATTATGTGCAAATTACAAATGTTGGACAAGTGAATTTATACATTTCTTAGTTGTCGTATCATTGGTGATTTTTTGATTGCCCAATATCCAGTGCAAGTTTGATAGTTCAACTATTTGATGAATTACTAACGAACGATTTGGCTTGCAGCTCAGGTAGTTTGTTTGCCTTCTGCGCTTGAGGGTTCGATTCCCAGCTGTACACACATTTTTGCAGTTATATGTGATTAGCTAGATGTAGGTTGTTAAATCACGACAACGGCTGAACCGATTTGGACAAAACTTGAAACAGATACAAAAGTCGTGGTCTAAAATTAGTGGTTATTTTTTGACCTCCCTTAGACATTCTTAACCTGTGCTGGTACTTAGTACTAAAAGATCAGGCTATCTACCGGATAGGATAGGATATCTACCGTGCCTGGAATCAAATTCATGGAGCTGTTTCTGTTTTTATTTGTATTCAGGTGCCATGCAGTCACAGCCGCAAGTTGCAGCTAGTTTATTATAATAATAATGGCAATTATTTTACAAAGTGACACAAACACGAGCGTGCCGACATAACGAACAGATAACCGGCCATTTCATTTATAATAATATACGTTTAGTTATGTCGTTATTATTTTTCTGGGGCATGCATATTTCGTATCCTGCTTATGTAAATTAATTCATAATAAATATTTTGATTCCATGTTAACGAGTAGTTTGAGTTGGATGTCGGCTCGTTGGAATCTCGTTATAGCTGAATATAAACGTACATTATCATAATGTTGTTATTTACTGCGAAACAGTTTTATTTTTGCTGGAGCGCTTTAGCTGAGCCGTTTCTAAAAGGTACTCATTTTACTCGTGTCGTATTCGTCCTACTCAATTTTTGTTTTAACAAGTAGGCACAGAATTAAATTGTATAGCTGTTTTTGAAATGCTTAGTTCCCAACTCTTAGGTCCTTGTTCGGTATTAACCCTGCAATAATAAATGTAGGTGCACTTAATTTGCACTTTTCTATTCACGTTCGGTATCACCGAGCTCGGTTGTACACCAGTGGTATTTTAACCCGAAAAAAGTATGTGCGCAACGCTAGTACTCTCAAACTAGGTAACCTATTTTAATTTTGGGGAGTTGTTAACATCTATGGGATTATTCTGGAAACTTTACACTAACGGCAATACGAATAGACAGTACATAATCAATAATCCTTTATTTGGTAAGCATATTACACGTCATGGTACAAATTTAATGATAGGTACAGAACTTAAAACATTAAAAAACTAACTATACAGTCACTAATTATAACTTCAAATAAAATTGTATTAATCTAAATAAGTTCCATCATTGAAAGTCATAATATTTACGTCATAATCTCTTTTTCCCATTTAAATAAATAAAGTAGGGGTTATATTTAAGGTAATATACCTAAAGACAATCAGCTTATGATTATGAAATCTATTATAGATAAGGTATTAATGATTTCAACGAATCATTTGAACAGACCAAATGAGGCACGCGTCAAACATTGAACAATTTTAATTACAGTAAAAGTCAGTAAATCATTATTGAAACCAAAACCGTAATCGAAATTTGATATCTATTTCAAACGCCATAAGATTTGAATTGTGTTGGGCAGTGAGTAAAATAATTCGCGCCGTAAATCATTGGAAGGATAAAAACGAAAGTGTGCGTTCGGCTGGAAAATTTATTTCTTTCTACCACTTCTTGTAAAAGTTTTTACTTTTTAATTATTCGCCGGATGCGGTCCGGCGTCGCTCCGTTTGAGATCAATGCTACTATGTTTGACTTTTCGGTATTTTATACCTTTTGAAAATCCCTTTTTGTATTTTAATTGCATTTCTCTTGGCTTAATGATCGTCTGGTGAATGCGTTGCTATTGTTCGTTCTTAGCTGTATATTTAGTTTTTTGAAACAGCTTTATCTATAGCTTTATCTTTATTCTGAACAGTGGTTAGTTGTGTAGATTTAAATGGATAAACAAGTTTATTAAAAATTAATGTTATAAAATGATTGATAATTTGATTGATAAATTCAATTCTTCTAGGCTTTTGCCTGTTCTTCTAGGCTTTGGTCGCGTGGAACTGGCACCTAGAGTCACCTAGCTTTAAGACGTTTCAAAGTGATCCTTGTGATTTTATTGAATAAATACATTTTGACTTTGACTTTGACTTTGACAATGAGGGACAATGAGTATGTCGTATTTAAGAGTGTTTGAAAAAGATAGATTAATTTCAATAATTGATCGAGTGAGCGAAGCGAACGAAGATCTTAGTTTCAACTTGGGCGATTTGGCATTTTATGTATGTATGTATGTATGTATGTTTGTCTGGCGATAACTTTAGAACCGTTGATCCGATCTGCATGAAATTTGATATGTCGATAGCTTGTACTTGAGAAATTTACTGGTAAGTATATGAGTAAAATCGGATGAAGGGTTTTTGAGATATGGGGTTTTTTAAGAGGGTAATAGATTGTATTTAATTTTATGCATTAGGTATTATTAGTTTGAAGCGTAGCTGTCTTATAAATTTGATTATGTTTAACTTTTTCTGTATGCCTACGCCTCACTTAACTTCAATAATATACTAGTGGTTCGCCCCGAACTGAGATCTCGTGATGCGACCGGCAAACGCACCAAAACGTTGAGTAGGTGGTAGTCAGAGGCACGTCCAAACATCATGTTTGGACTTTTTTCTGACTACCGCCTCCTAACTTAGTATGGTAATCAAGTCTCAACTCTATTGGCCTATTTATTGAAGAGTTCCGTTGAACAGACCTTGGCTCCATCATCAGACCTGGTCTTTGTCACCATTTTATGAGAACTAAGGACCTTCTTAATTTATTTCAAGAAAAAAATATTAGAAAAAGCAAAGGAACTGGCCGACCAGTAGAAAAACCTTGATGCCAACAAAACTCTTAGAGATAGGAGCTCTTGGATCGCTGGTTATCTTAATTTTACTTTTTTGTTGTATCTCGAAAACCGGGCGTCCCAGAAAAAAAGTAAAAATAGTTTTGGAATATCCAAACAAAGCCCTTTCATATGACATGTAACTTGATTTTTTTGCGCATTTTTTTTTATTTTTGGCCCCTTAAAAACACCCATATCTTAATAACTCGTCATCCGATTTAATTCATATAGTTACCAGTAAATTTCTCAAGTACAAGCTATCGGCTTATCAAATTTCATGCAGATCGGATCAACGGTTCTAAAGTTATCGCCAGACAAACATACATACATACATACATACATACATACATAAAATGCCAAATCGCCCAAGTTGAAACTAAGATCTTCGTTCGCTTCGCTCACTCGATCAATTATATTACATTGTAAAAGGATCATACAAAAGAACGGTAGGAACCAAGCCGTAAGTTTGTTGCCTGTTCTTCTAGGCTTTGGTCGCGTGGAACTGGCACCTAGAGTCACCTAGCTTTAAGACGTTTCAAAGTGATCCTTGTGATTTTATTGAATAAATACCTATTGACTTTGACTTTGACTTTGGTAAAAATAAAAAAAGTTACATAAAAAAATCAAGTTACATGTCATATGAAAGGGCTTTGTTTGGACATTCCAAAACAATTTTTACTTTTTTTTTTGGGACGCTCGGTTTTCGAGATAAAATTTAAAAAGTTAAATTAAGATAACCAGCGATCCAAGAGCTCCCATCTCTAAGAGTTTCGTTGACATCAAGGTTTTTCTACTGGTCGGCCAGTTCCTTTGATTTTTCATATTTTTTTTTCTTGAAATAAATTAAGGAGATACTCAGTTCTCATAAAATGGTGACGACGACCAGGTCTGATGATGGAGCCAAGGTCTGTTCAACGGAACTCTTCAATAAATAGGCCAATAGAGTTGAAACTTGGTAACCATACCAAGTTAGTAGGCGGTAGTCAGAAAAAAGTCCAAAGATAATGTTTGGACTTGCCTCTGACTACTACCTACTCAAAGTTTTGATGCGTTCATCGGGTCGCATCACGAGATCTCAGTTCGGGGCGAACTACTAGTATAGAATATTTATAGTACAAAATAATCTTTTACCAAGAGTAGATTGTCAGGCTGCAGATAATGATGGATATTCTAGTGTACCTCGGTTTCTAAACAGAATTGATACTAAAATTGGAATAATGGGGTTTTAGCCCGGTTTCGAAAAAAAGAACTGAAACAGAAAATATTGTTAATGGTTCGTAAAACTGGTTTCAAAAAAAGAAGTGAAACACCAAATCTTACTTTACGTTCGCCTGGTTGCAAAGTATGAAAAAACATTTCTTCTTTACGAATCTTATAACGTAGACACACTAAAAGTGACGATCCTAAGGTCATGGAATCAAAACCGATTTTGCAACAATGAGTTTTTCTCATCAAAAAATTATGTTTGTACACATAATTTTGCCAGAACTCTCAAACGGTGAATCGTGAAGAAACCGGCCTGTAGTAGAACTTAAAAAAGTATTAAAAAACTATTAACTACAACCCGGTCACATTATCTCGAGACCTGGCGTCGATGACGTCACCTCGCGTCGTCGCTCTCTGGTAGGGTGCGCAAAACAAGCATCCATTTCGTTTTCGCATTCCAGCGAGGTCTCGGGATAATGTGACCGGGTTGTACTAAAGACTAAACTATTAAAGAACCCAAAAATGTGTCAAGTGCAAAAGAACGGTAGGAACCAAGAATGTTGCCTGTACTTACCTCTAGTCCTAGAGAGTATAGCCTATGCTTTGATCGCGTGGAACTGGCACCTAGATTCACCTAGTTTTAAGACGTTTCAAAGTGATCCTTGTGATTCTATTGAATAAATACCTCTTGACTTTGAGGCACACTTAAAATCTTTTCACCACACTTAGAAAGAAAGTAGTGACACGATATTTTTGCGTTTCCGAGACGGTGAAGCTCATTCGTGTTAGAAACAGTACTCAGGGCGCAGGGTGTGTTTGTCCGATATAATAGCTTGGCGATGTTTGCTTTGTGTGATTGATGCCGTCCACGCTAATGGATCGATATCCGAAGTTCTTATGCTTCGGGTTGTTGAAAAACTGGCAACCATTATTTATGACGGCAAAAAAGGCATTTAATTATATAAATTAATAAATAGTGCTCGTCCGGGAAAGTACTAACACCACGCCTTTTTCTGCCGCCAAGCAGCGTTGCTGTGTTGCGTTTTAAAGAGTGTGGGTACCGGTGTAATTACAGGCACATGAGGCTTAACATCTGTATGTCTTAAGTTGATGGACGTAGGGCAGTGCATCGTAGTGCACGTTCATCATGCGTGATTACGAGGCAACGCTTTGCTATAGGTGATGGTTACCACTTAACATCAGGTGGGCCATCTGCTTGTTCCATCAGCTAATTGTATAAAAAAAACTTTAAAGTGCCTAATATTCGGACTTACCAATGACGATTCCTGTTAGAAATCCTCTCATAATCTTGAGTTGGTCTATAAGTGATCTGAGGGATATCTACCGTGACTGGAGTCAAAGTTGTGAAGCTGTTTCTGTTTTTCTTTCTGAATATCACACTTACCGCTACAACGTTAGATAGCGTTACCGTATTTTAGGAAACTAAAGCTTTAGGCCCTGAGATACAGTTTCTGTTTGTGTTGGCTAACGTTGATGGAATGTGTACTTTTTGCAGTTTTGAGCAAAACTGTCGTCCGTATGATATAAATATCATTCATATATCCATATTCATTTATAAAAAAAAAATACATTTGAGTGAGGAATATAATAAAATAAAATTTTCTAGAAGGAAAGATTTCAGTTTTTTAATAATCACTACTTTTCGATGGACAACTGATTTGATTTCTAGTTGTAGTTTATTAAATATGTCCATTGCTTGATGTTTTGTACAAACAATGTGTAATAAGGTTTAGTTTGAGATTAATTTTATTTTTCGTCGCAAGATAGCTGCATTGACTTCATTTGTATATCAATGAATATTAGTGGACATTCCACAGCACTATCTAACCCCAAACTAAGCAAAGCTTGTAATATGGAAACCAGATAGCTGATTGAATATTAAACTTATGTATACAGTTTTTTATAAATAATATACAAAATTTGTGTAAATTTTTGTATTATTTTTGTAAATGAAATACATTAATGCTTATTGCTTAAACATCTCTAATACCTTGTGTAATAAATAAACAAATGTAAGGTTTGCATGATTTGTCTGAGTGCTATATGTATTAAAGTTTAAAGTAATGTATCTACAAAAAAAAAGTATGCTGCTGTTAAGGGTCTTTGAAATAAAGAAATTATTTTATAGGCAGAAAAACCCGCTGAACATGGGTTCTACCATATTTGGTTGCAACAAACTTTAATAGATTCTTAAAATAAAATGTTGTACCATAATAGATTCTTCAAAAAAATACCGCATTCTTGAAATTATTCTCTAAAAACCTCCAAAAAATTCGAATTTGAGATTAAAAAGTGAATCACGTTTCATTTGAGGAAAATATTCAATTGTTAAAAATATGAATTAATTTCGATATTTGCAATAGCCGTCGCTTTTTCCAATATCGAAATAATCAACAAAAATTCAATTGATCTAAATTGAATAACACTTTAGTCAAAATAACATTTTAATTTAGCAAATTCGTTTGATACCGAAACAGAACAATTAAATCGTTTCGAAATCAATTCAAATTCTCAATCAAAGTAAAATGAACAGCAACATTGGAACTTCATTGATTCCTTCAGAATCGCTTTAACAAAGTAAAGACGAAGAGAAGTCAATACAGCTTTCAATCAATTTTAAAGTTGCTTCATTAGAATTTGTTTGATCAATTAATTGAATAAGAATCGTTTTCACACTGAAAAGTGTATTCATAAAACAAAACAGTCCAAATGAAATACTTCAAAATTAATCACGAACTCAAAAACAATAAATCTAAGTCAATTTATTAGATCTCAGAAAGTTTCTTGTGCTAATATTATTTTTTCTACAACTTTGTGTTATATTGGCTACACAGAGCCTTGAATTTGTTGGTACATACCTAAAGCAATAAAAATAGCAATTTTGATTACCAGGTTAAGGTAAATACCCCTAAGATATCTCAGTAAGTAATAGATTCCCCAAGTAAGGTAAATGAACCCATAAGATATCTTAGTAAATAATAGATAATTAGTTATCTATTGGTACTGAGATATGTTAGGGTTTTTTTTTTTTTATACAACTAGCTGATGGAACAAGCAGATGGCCCACCTGATGTTAAGTGGTAACCATCACCTATAACAAAGCACTGCCTCGTAAGTCACGCACAATAGGAACGTGCCCTACGTCCATCAACTTGAGGCATACAGATGTTAAGCCTCATGTGCCTGTAATTACACCGGCAACCACACTCTTCAAACCGAAACACAGCAACTCTGCTTGGCGGCAGAAAAAGGCGGGTATCAAAGATATCTTAGTACCTACTTAGGTACTAAGATATCTTTTTTTTTTGACGCTGGGAAAAATGCTTTAAGTCAAGCGAGATAAAAATATTTCTTCATCAAAGTTAAGTACAAAATTGACTAAAATAACTCAAATAATAAAAAATATATGACTGTTTTTTTACAACTAGCTGATGGAACAAGCAGATGGTCCACCTGATGTTAAGTGGTAACCATCACCATACCAGCAATGTTGATATAGAGTGGCGGAAACTCTCAAACGGCCTAGTTTTGTGGCAATATATCGATTTTCAACTAGAAATAACCATTCGATTATTATAGCCCTCTAGTTTACGAACATTTGAATATAATAATTGTAACCAATTTGTAATATTGGGTAAGCATTAAGTAAGAGTAAGTAAGTAATAAATTATAATTATATTACATTGTAACAAGGATCATACAAAAGAACGGTAGGAACCAAGCCGTAAGTTTGTTTGCCTGTTCTTCTAGGCTTTGGTCGCGTGGAACTGGCACCTAGAGTCACCTAGCTATAAGACGTTTCAAAGTGATTTTATTCAAAAAATACCTTTTGACTTTGACTAATTAGAATTTGTCGAATATTTCAATATTTTTTATAATGTTATATTATAGACCAAGCGGCGGAATAAATCGAGGGCACTCCACAAATACACGTATTCAAGCAACAATAAAAACAGCAAAACCATAAAGGTGCGTACACACGGATTACCGAGTGTCGTATTACCGATATAATTGGTCGGGCCTTCGTGGAGACTAAAGGAACGGTTCACGGATCAGCTGGTCTGCAAATTGGTGCTTTGTCGGCCGTAGTCGCTGGACGAAGAGCCGATAGTAATAATACAACATTGTGCAAGGAAAAAAATAGAAAACAGTCTCATGACTTTGAACCTCAGGCACGGTAGAGCTAGCAACCCATTTTTGAGGATGTCAAAAGAGATATTCAGAAGGACATTCAGTAGTACGTCCAAATATAAAATTTGAAACATAATACCTACATTTTGCACCTCAGTACTTATTTTCATAATACCTACACCTATTAGTTTCCACAATACTTATCATACAGGTACTTATTTCATTTTTCACTGATTACAATTTAAAAAACATGCCTCAGACATGGTAGACATCTACTTAAATCTTTTCTCTTTTCTCAAGTTCTTTTTTTTTTTATTTTTTTTTTATACTATTCGATAATGGAACAAGCAGATGGCCCACCTGATGTTAAGTGGTAACCATCACCTATAACAAAGCATTGCCTCGTAAGTCACGCACGATAGGAACGTGCCCTACGATGCACTGCTCTGCGTCCATCAACTTGAGGCATACAGATGTTAAGCCTCATGTGCCTGTAATTACACCGGCAACCACACTCTTCAAACCGAAACACAGCAACGCTGCTTGGCGGCAGAAAAAGGCGTGGTGGTAGTACTTCCCCGGACGAGCCCTTCACAAAGAGCTCTACTACTCTTACTTACTACTTATTAGTTCGTACTAATAAGTAATAATAATAAATATTGGTGGACATTCCACACAGCACTATCTCGCCACAAAGCTTGTGTTAAGGGAACCAGATAGCTAATATACTACTTATATACTTTTTTTTTAATACATACATATAATATAATAAAACACCTAGACTGAGAACAAACATCTATGTTCATCATACAAAATTGTTTGTTCTCGGTCACGGCCACCGGCACAGAAGGCAGGGCTACTACCAACTGAGCTATGAAGGCTGTCAACTAGGTTCAGAGTATCGTTATGTTATGTTATGTTACTGTAACTTAAAAGACCGACAATAACGCAGGCTAATAAATAATAATAATAATAATAATAATAAAAGTCTTTATTCGGAGTAGGTAGGTACAATAGTTTTTCTTAATTCTAATATAAACTTACGCTAATTCTTCCACATCATCCGTTTGCCCTAGTTTGGCATAGACCTCTTCTAACTTCTTCCATTTGTCTCTATCCCTAGCCGTTCTCAACCATAGTTTCCCAGCAATAGCTTTTACATCGTCTTCCAACCTTTTAAATATAGTCTTGTATCTATAATAAGGTATGTACTCAATGTATTTTTTTCTTTGCACAATAAATAATTTGATTTGATTTGATTAAATGGTCTACCACATTTCCTTTTTTGGTTTCTAGGTATCCAGTTTGTTATAGTTTTGCTCCACCTGTCGGTTCCTCTTAATAAATAATACAATATAATACAATACAATACAAAATAATTTATTCATGCCACACATACACAGTTTATAAAAAATACAAGAATAGACATTAAAAGTAAGAAAGTGACACAAATTGGCCGTCACTCAGCATAAATGCTATAGCAGCATACGCTACTATAACGCTGGTCTTCCGTGACACCAGTACGCGACAACGCAGCAACTGCGACACCCATGTCATCGTTACAGTAGGTACATTCAATAATAATATTATCTTAATTAAAGACTATAGTTATAATAAAACATAATATAAAAAAACTAAAACATTAAGACTTGAAAATAAATAAATACCCCTCCATAATAAAGATTTCTCTATAATAAGTTTATAGTTGTTCCTAAAAAGTACTATTCCATTAAACCCATTTACGCTCACAATCAGATAAAAAACACCTGGATAGATAAAACGGCAGACAACATGTGGAGGTCCGATGACACGGACTAAATTATAATAATTAATCATTATTTTCTACCGAACCCTTTTAAGTAAGTAATGACGAATGCCCCCGGGTTAGTTTTTCTATTACCGTGCATTTCCTGTTTGGTATGAAGATTAATCTATAGACCACAGGGTTAAATGTTTTGGAGAACAATGATAGTAAGGTGTTTGTTAGGTATTTTTAAGATTTCGATCTTGGTTTATTGCTCGAAAGGGAAGACTTTTCGAAGCTTATTCAAATCATTATGTCTAGTACAGAAAGTTAAATATTTTTGTAGGTCAGTTAGCTGTTCACTAATGCAGATTGGAAAGGCAGAAAGAAGAAAGAGGAGAGAGACAAAGAAGAAGAAGAAAGAAAAAATAATGACGTGACTAAAATTAACATTGTGCGTCGCAAAACGAACTCTGATTCAGCATAAGTAGTTTTTTTTTTCTTTTATACAACCAACTGATGAACAAGCAAATAGCCCACCAGATGTTAAGTGGTAACGCCAAGTCACGCACGATAGGAACGTGCCTTACGATGCACTGCCCTGCGTCCATCAACTTAAGGCATACAGATGTTAAGCCTCATGTGCCTGTAATTACACCGGCAACCACACTGTTCAAACCGAAACACAACAACGCTGCTTGGCGGCAGAAAAAGGCGTGGTGTAGTACTTCCCCGGACGAGCCCTTCACAAAGAGCTCTCTACTTCCTTTAAAAGTTGGTCTTCCTTTAAAAACAGTATTACGTTTATTAGAAGAAGACGCACAGACTACTAGTTACATTTTTTTAAACCTAGAGTTTCCAAAAATGATAAGGATCTAAAAATTATCTTCTAGACTTCCGTACTTTATCGTCTTCTACCAAGTGATTATTTTGTTAAAATCAAACCCAACGGTTTTTATTCAGTTCAATCACAAGAATCACTTAAAACATATTGTAAACTAGGTAAACCTAACGCCAGTGAAAGGATAGTATATTGTATATTTTGTATAATATAGGGGTCAGCCACCAGAGTCATACCTGCAAACGTTACTAAAATTCAAATATTGCCCAATAAATTTCCCAGACTTTTTGTAGCAAGGAATTAAAAATGTGTTTGGATGAATATATTTTTTTCTTATCACGCCCTAAGGAATACGTCAAGGCTTAATATGTCATTGAATTCAATAAAAAGCCACAAATATGGGAAACCTATTGAGCAAATAAAAATCAAATTAATTTTTATAAAACCATGAGACGCGACACTCGAAGCTTTTTTTAAAAAAAATGTAATACCCCTCGTCTCTTGAGGGACGCCGGATTTCAATTACAAACCATATTCACAGAATTGTGTTTTGCCTTCATTCATTTCAACCGAAATAATCTGTACCACAAACAACGTTGTACAGTCGAACTGTCAAATATAATGCTCCTTTTGTGTGGCCGAAATCGATTATGGCCTTTTTGTTGTCAAAATTGAGGCTCGAATTTCTGGTGTTCTACAATAGTTTCGATGCTTATCGCGACCAGGTGCGTAAAGACCTTTAAACGCATTTTTATTGAGTGCAACGATGTTCTTGAAGTGTGGTCTGTTATTTTTTGGGCTTATGTTGCTCCTAAGAAGCAACTGCCGTCACTTTGACAACCGTTTTCTGAAAGACATCACCAATTATGGCAAATTTTTAAGTCGACTTTCGTCAAAGTGAACGGTAATGCAGCTACGTGTTGCCAAAATAAACTTTTCACACAACAAACATAATTATCAGGCATTGATTCAGTGTCAAGAATCAATGGCTTAATTCACCACAGACCAAAAAAACGAAGCAGAAAACACTTGATGAGGCCGATGATATTGTAAAGGTCTTGAGAAATCAGTGGGATTGAGGACGCACCAATTGTTCTTCCTAGAAATGTATGTAAAAATACTATGTTCAGTAGTGGACTTCTTAAGGCTTCTGATAATGATACAAGCATCAAATGGTTATGTAGCTATCTGGTTTGCATCGTAAAATGAACTGACATTTTCAACATCCCCGCTTTATTACGTTCAACATAAACGACGTTATTTTGAAGATTCAACGCGTTTTACAAGATTATCGAGACAAAGCCGTTGTTTTCGTTTCTTGTTGGTACGGGTTAGCGGTTTTGACACATCTTTTTAGGTTATTTTTAAGGTTTATACAATATGCATTCTATATGCACGGGTAAATATATTATTGTGTAGAGTACGCAGTACAATAGTAACAATCTTTAAAAGTAGAGCTGAAATAACTTTTGAGTTTTTGAATGAAATCTTTGTTAAGCTCATTCTTTCTATTTACGTGCGCCTTCCATCATTTTCATTTTTTTTATTATTCCTCTTGATTCAAAGGTTAGACAGATAGATTAAATATAATTTTAATTAGAGAGATAAACTCTTTTTTCATTACCACAACAAATAAAGATACACATTTTTTACTTAAAAAAACTAACAATTGTAGTAATACAATGGGCGGCCTTATCGCTAACAGCGATCTCTTCCAGGTTTCTCTTCAAAGGTTGCCTGGAAGAGATTGCTACTGAGTGTTATGTGTTGTACATTCATGTTTTTGTGTTTCTTTCTGAGTAACGTCTTGTTTCTTTATTATTTTCTGTATGGTGTTTGTTCAAAAAAATGTCGTATAAAAAATTATTTATTCATTTATCTTTCATGACTGATTTGTCTGTTTCTTATTTCGACGTTTTATTCAACATTGGAAACTCAAGCTTAGGCTCAAGGTTAATAAACAAAAACCCAAGCTTTTTATATTAAATAATAATTAGGAGCTAATTAAAATGAAACAAGATCTTTAAAATACGTACCATCCAATATTATCAGTACCCCAAGTATGAGTTGTGTTTACCATATTTGGTTTTTCGTTTTTCGTTTTTGTTCCGTGTTCATTGCGGGTTTTGTATGAAGACGCGATAGAGATACGGAATTTTATATTCTACTACTAATTTTCATCATAGTTGCAACATAAAGTTACTTTACATAATTTACAGACTTTTGAAGCCTTTTTAAGAGTAGTAGAGCTCTTTGTTAATTACACCGGCAACCACACTCTACAAACCGAAACACTGCAACGCTGCTTGGCGACAGGAAAAGGCGTGGTGCTAGTACTTCCCCGGACGAGCCCTTCACAAAGAGCTCTACTACTCTTTAACAATTAACTTACAAATAGCTTCAAACTGTATCAGTCGATACGTCATAATAGAACTGTAAAAAAAAATTGGACAAAATATTAACCTAATCGCATCCACTTACACGATTTACAGGATTCAAATAGATATACGCATACTGTAGATACTGTATGGTGTACATTAATAAATAATAAATAAATAAATATTGGTGGACTTTTTACACTATCTAGCCCCAAACTAAGCCAAAGCTTGTAATATGGGAACCAGATAGCTGATATAATATATATATACTTTTTTAGTAAATAAATACATACTTATAATATTATATAACACCCTGACAGAGAACAAACATCTATGTTCATCACACAAATGTTTTGTTCTCGGTGGGGATCGAACCCACGGCCTACGGCGCAGAAGGCAGAGCTACTACCAACTGAGCTGTGAAGGCTAGTGAAGGTTAGTGTACTGTATTCTTTTGAGAGTTCTACTAATGTTCAAGTGACCCAGTGAAGCGTCACAAAAACCGTGCAATAAACTGCACGAGAGTGCGGATGTCATGTCTCACAAAACGGACATAGACTTCGACCCCGTATACCCGCATACATTCTGCTTTCACTCACTTACTTTGCCTGAATAAAAAATTAAATAAAGTTATTATCTGAGTCGGATAATAGCTTTTGAGACGAGAAAATATTTTGTAATTTCCTTAAGAGTAGGTAAATACAACAAAACGAATAAAAAAAATTGTTTATTATCAGGTAAATGTAAGACTCTTTGTGAAGGGCTCGTCCGATAAAGTACTACCACCACGCCTTTTTCTGCTGCCAAGAAGCGTTGCTGTGTTTCGGTTTGAAGAGTGTGGTTGCCGGTGTAATTACAGACACATGAGGCTTAACATCTTTATTTTTCAAGTTGATTGACGCAGGGCAGTGCGCCGTAGGGCACGTTCCTATCGCGCGTGACTTAAGAAGCAATGCTTTGTTATAGGTGATGTTTACCACTTAACATCAGGTGGGCCATCTGCTAGTTCCATCAGCTAGTTATATTAGAAAAAAGCATTCTTCATAACAAACATAGCGATCATACCTAAAATTAAAACGATACCAAAATTATCTACTGATAGGAGATAGTATGAGCACATATATGGCCGAAGCAATAAGCAGACATACATCAAACGGCAAAAACAGGCAGAGCAACGGGCGAACACTATCATTTACGCAACTATTTGTCATCAAGAGAGGTAGGGGAGGTTTGGTGGGCCCTACCAAGGAATTATTTCATGTTTTTTTTTTCATTACCTTGAAGTTTTTATTGAAACTAGCAAAATGGTTATTTTATAGTTAAATAAGTGGTTATAATGCAATATCGCGTGGTTCGCTTCAACTTCCTACTCCTATTAAAAAAATATAATGAAATATTATACAACATATTATAAGAGTAGTAGAGCTCTTTGTGGACCAGACTTGATGAGGCAGGCTAGAGATAGAGAGCTATGGCGAGAGATGGAGCTACGCCCTACAATTAATAACCTAACCTAACGTTTATTTTGCTACTAAATATTTTTTATTTTTTATTTATGAACTATGAATTTTATTAATGCATAATTTTAAAATATTATGTTATTATGAATTTAATTATTGTGAATTTTATTTTAATTGAAATATTGTAATAAAATAAAGGCTATTTTTATTTTATTTTATTTTAGAGCTCTTTGTGAGGGCTCGTACGGGGAAGTACTATACCACCACGCCTTTTTCTGCCGCCAAGCAGCGTTGCTGTGTTTCGGTTTGAAGACTGTGGTTGCCGGTGTAATTACAAGCACATGAGGCTTAGCATCTGTATGCCTCAAGTTGATGAACGCAGGATAGTGCATCGTAGGGCACGTTCCTATCGCGCGTGACTCAATGCTTCGTTATATTTGATGGTTACACTATAACATTAGGTGGGCCATCTGCTTCATTCATTCATTCATTCATTGATGGATTGACTGAAAATACTTAATTGCACATAAAATTAGCAGTACAAATGCGAACTTAGGGTTATAAAGGTCATATAAAAAAACAAAAAAATAATAAATATAAATTCATCAGCTTGTCATTAAAAAAACTAGGTTTTTTCTTTCGACAACAGTGTTAACAACCATTCTGCAACCAATGGTAGGATCCACGGAAGCTGGATTAACGCTTGTCGACTTGATTAACGACGTGCGTAAGTTACACGACAATGGAATGCGGTATACGTCCTACGGTACGTTGTGCGCTGGCGTCATTCATTATGAATCTAATTTCAAATTATATAGAAGCAGTTTACAGTAATTATTAAAAAAAAAATACAATTAAAAAAAATGGCTGTAAAGCTTTCTTGTACATATTTTTCACACTGGTGGTCTGGTAGCGGCCCCTCCTTCCGATCGTGGGTTCAAATCCGGTCGTGCACAAATGAGATTTTCTATTCAAAAATGTTTATGCACAGTGCCAGGACTCTCAAATGGTGACGGAAAGCATCATGAGGAGACTGGCATGTAACCTTAAAAGTTCCAATACATCTGTCAAATGCACGAAAGGAATCTCTTCGAGGCGCAATTAAGAGTATTTCACCACACTTTTAAGAGTAGTAGAGCTCTTTGTGAAGGGCTCATCCGGGGAAGCACTACCACCACGCCTTTTTCTGCCGCCAAGCAGCGTTGCTGTGTTTCGGTTTGAAGAGTGTGGTTGCCGGTGTAATTACAGGCACATGAGGCTTAACATCTGTATGCCTCAAGTTGATGGACGCAGGGCATTCAATTCAATTCAATTTAATTTTTATTCCATTTTGATACAATTTGTACACTCGGAAAAGTCATATTTTACAAAAGAGTACATTCAGTAGACAAAAAAAAAAAATACACAATAATATTTGTACATAATTGTACCTACACCAGAAAAAATCAAAATAAAAAACTGTTACATGCTAAAATTATCAGCCAAGGCTTCGTCAATGGTATAAAAAGATTTTAACAATAGAAATGTCCGTATTTTGGCGCTAAACTCTTTAAAATGTAAATTTCGTATATCCTCAGTCAACTTATTAAAAAAAGTAATGCTTTTACAAAGGAAGCTTTTATAAGTGGTTGGAGATGTTTAATATTGTCCTGGAACCAGTCATTTTTTGAGGATTTCCGATATCCAAATGCCTCTGCAGCGGTTTCTGTTAAAAGTATTTTTACTTTACTCCATTCCTGACTTACAGATTGATTCGGATCCCAAGTATCAGTCTCTTTTCTGACTAGTTTATTGAAGGACTCAATCATTTCGGTACTCTGTTGAGATGGAACCTTGAGTTTCTTTTTACCGACGGTACGAGCAGAATGTATCCTCTTTGGGCTAAAAGAAACCATGGTGACCACAAGAGAGTGGTCAGTGTCACAATCTGCGCTGTGAAAAGTGCGAGTATGGAGAATATCGCATAAATTTTTCCTCCTCGTGAGAATCACATCCAACTGATGCCAATGACCTGAACGAGGGTGCTTCCAAGATACTTTACGCATAAATTTGCCTTTAAAGAAGGTATTGGTGACACACAGCAAGTTCCGCGAACAAAACTCCAGTAGCCGTTGCCCATTTTCATTCATACTTCCGATTCCGTGATGACCCAAGCAGTCTGGCCAAGAAGTTACTGATTGACCTACACGCGCATTGAAATCACCTAATATAACTAGACGATCAGCCGACCGAACCTCACGCACTGTCTCACTAACCTGTTCGTAGAAGTGGTCTTTCGATTCGGGAGAAGATGTTAGCGTCGGAGCGCAAGCAGTGATTAAGGTAACGAAACCACCGTTGGTGCTCAATCGACACACCATAATACGTTCCGACACTCCTCTTAGACTTTCAACCGCTGGCAGAAGGTCATTCCTAATTGCAAAACCTACGCCGTGCTCTCGTTTTTCTGCTGAGCTCTTGCCTTTCCAATAGAAGGTATAATTGGCTTCACGCAATGAGACCTCATCCGGAAGTCTGGTCTCTTGAAGGGCTGCTATTGTGATATTGAGTCTCAGAAGTTCTGCATCAATAACTGCAGTTTTGCGAAGGTGGTCATCGCTATTATTGGAGCTTTCATCGGTGTTTGGGAAGCCTGTCCTCATAGTACGGACATTCCATGACCCAATTCGCATGGATTGGTGAGGTTTAAATTGTTTTTTCTTATTTTCCTTGACAGCAGGTGAAACAGGTAACGGCACCGGCTGTCTAGCCATACTAGTGTTTCTTCCACCCATAAGAAACAAACCAGCACCGAGACGGACAAGTACCTAACTGACCGGGGGCTGCCCGGCTTAGAGCGGGCGATAACTTGTCAATGGGCCTACGATGGACCCTCCCACTGCCGAGAGTGACCCCTGGCGTCCGCGCTTACGTCTATCTGCTTGGACTTATAACCGGTAACTGCCACTCTCCGTGTTGTTTTCCACTTCAGCAAACTGAAGTTGGTGAAGTGACCTCTCCACGGACGCTGCATCGCCTGGGACGCGATTAAGATAGTGCAGGCATGCCTAAAACCTACACCACTCTCTCGACCTCACCGACTGGTCCCACAGGAATGACAGGTCATTACATGCGGAGTCGGTTCGGTTGCAGGTGCATAACGGCTGGCACCAAGCCGGGATTGTTTCAAGTTTTCCTTCTCTGTTACTAGCTCTTCTGTTTGTCAGCAGGGGGCCACGTGCAGGCGAGACTAGCTGGGGTACAAGGATGGTATATGTACCCCACCCCATGTAAATTTTGAAAAATATATTCACCTGTAAATGTCATAATATTCAATTCCTTAAAACTACGCCTACATGATTCTAATTTGTTTATTTGAAGTATAAACCTTATTAATACTTATTAATAAACCATTGCATCGTAGGGCACGTTCCTATCGTGCGTGACTTACGAGGCAATGCTTTTTTATAGGTGATGGTTACCACTTAACATCAGGTGGGCCATCTGCTTGTCCCATAAGCTAGTTGTATAAAAAAAACGTCACGACAAGAAGAAGATTCATGAACTATAGAAGGCAGAGTTACTACCAACTAAGCTGTGAGGACAGTCGATAATCACGAAAACATAACTTTTCTTGTGTTCATTAAAATGATTGGCCAAGCTATTTACCAACCAGTGCCGTTGATTTTAAAAATGGACTTCCTGAAAAAAAGAAGTTTAGAAATCATTGACAAAGTCTTATTAATTGTATGGGTATTTTTTACAATACTCGCAAATACGTACATATTACACAGAATTCAAACACACAATTAACTTGATCAGAATAACAAAGAAACAATTTTATTCTATATTTAAAAACAATGAAACAAAAGAAATGAAAACATTTGAATTTAGAACAAAAGCGTGTTTCAATGTAAAGGAAACACTTGCGTCACAGTGGACATAAAAACTTATGGCTCGGGACCTTCCCGGGACAGAATAGCCACGATCGAGTCTTTTACAGCCTTCTCAGAAGATCGCACTGGAAAACCATTCACTGGTAAAGGCTCAGGCACACGATACAAGTGGGTAGTGTAGTTGCACTGGTCGAGGGACTAAAGATAAAGATTAAATTTGTGTTTTTTTGACGTTTGATTTGCTGTTTTTGTCACGTGTCATGTTACTAATCCTACTTACTTTGTACAAAACATATATATAATTATGTAGTAATCTGGTTCCCTTAATAGGTGATTTTAGGCATTCTCTCTATATTGGGTTCATTCATGTTTTCTACCGCGTTAATAGTAATTTTCAGGATAAAAGTATCAATCCAGGTTACGAACTGTTTGTTTTAAAGTTTCACCCCGATCGGTTCCGTTGTAGAGGCGTTATTGAGCCACAAAAAGAAATAAATAATATTTTTAAACTGCAGTTGAGAAACGCAGCCGCTGCGCCCTCGTAGACCGGCCCTTATCTTTGTGATATTTGGAAGCGTGCCACAGTAACTCCTCGAACAGTAGCAATTCAGCTCTGAACAATGTATTGTATCCAGTAGCCCCCGGGTGGTTTCCAAACTGCCCTAATGACCCAAAAATGTGCCGTGAACGTGATTTTGTTTGTCCTTTGTGTGCGTCACTAATTCGGTGAAAAGGAAGATTGATGGCTGTTTTAAATTTCACAAATTGAGATGTTGACTGTACATTGTCTATTGTGCACTTTGTGTTTCTTTATGTTTCCTTTGCATACAACATCTTACAAAGAAAAATATAGAATAAAAAAAAAACTCCCAGCACAAAATTAAAAATTTCCTTATTATCTATAATTTGGTAAATGTATTTTTTGACGTTTCGTGTAAATTTAATACTGACATTTTAAATTTTGGTTATTAATAATTAAAAAAAAAGAAACTTAATTTTATTTGCATGCTAGATTATAGTTATGTGCTGACCATTTTTACCTGAAGAACGTATTGTAACCACATCGTAGCAAATAAATAAATAAAAATCTGATGGAAAATTCCAAAATCCTATGAAAATTCTAAAAATCAATTACTTTATTCAACTTTATTCTCGTACAAGATCATCTCTAATGAAAGTCAGTAGGTAGAGGCAAGGGTTTATAGTGTCACATAAAGTACCTACAATAACATTGAGTTATAATAACATAGAAAATGGTCATAGCTATGGATATTATTCAACTGTACCTTTACCTTTAGATATACCTTTTAAAGAAGCTACTTAACGATCATCAGGTGGGCCATCAAAAAAATAAAAAATAAAAAAAATATTCAACTAGCTGTTGGAACAAATAGATGGTTACCACTTAACATCAGGTGGGCCATCTATTTGTTCCAACAGCTAGTTGAATATTTTAATTATAATTAGTTGTTTGGTGATGGTTACCACTTAACATCAGGTGGGCCATCTATTTGTTCCAACAGCTAGTTGAATATTTTTTTTTTATTTTTATTATTTTTTTGATGGCCCACCTGATGATCATTAAGTAGCTTCTTTAAAAGGTATATCTAAAGGTAAAGGTACAGTTGAATAATATCCATAGCTATGACCATTTTCTATGTTATTATAACTCAATGTTATTGTAGGTACTTTATGTGACACTATAAACCCTTGCCTCTACCTACTGACTTTCATTAGAGATGATCTTGTACGAGAATAAAGTTGAATAAAGTAATTGATTTTTAGAATTTTCATAGGATTTTGGAATTTTCCATCAGATTTTTATTTATTTATTTGCTACGATGTGGTTACAATAGGTTCTTCAGGTAAAAATGGTCAGCACATAACTATAATCTAGCATGCAAATAAAATTAAGTTTCTTTTTTTTTAATTATTAATAACCAAAATTTAAAATATATTAAATTTAAAATGTCAGTATTAAATTTACACGAAACGTCAAAAAATACATTTACCAAATTATAGATAATAAGGAAATTTTTAATTTTGTGCTGGGAGTTTTTTTTTATTCTATATTTTTCTTTGTAAGATGTTGTATGCAAAGGAAACATAAAGAAACACAAAGTGCACAATAGACAAGGTAGGTACTTTATGTGACACTATAAACCCTTGCCTCTACCTACTGACTTTCATTAGAGATGATCTTGTACGAGAATAAAGTTGAATAAAGTAATTGATTTTTACGAGCGAAGGACTAACAACCATGGGACACCCAGATAAAAACAAAAACATTTGATAACATTATACGTAGAAAGCAGGTTTCGCCTTTCTGGAACTTGTTTCAAAAAAGACTTGAGACTCATTATTTCTTTCACAATATCTCAATGCACTTTATCAAACTAATAATAATAAAAATACCTTCAGGGTAGGCAACAATGACCTTAACATCAAGCGCCCATAAAATATTTCTTTGAAAAAATTGGTTGTCTCTAAATTTGGTTTATGGACGATAGTTTAACGTGACAAGAATAAGCGTAACGGGACAATGAGTCATCCTTTTTCGTGCATGCAGCCGGCGTTCATCGATTTATTAGACGTTGTCACGTCAGATCTGGTAAAGATTACTATTGGATTCATTTTCTGACATTTTGGGAAGCAACATAGCTTTTTCATTTTATTTGTTTTGCTAGTGTTATTTTGAGTTGTGTTGTGTAATTTCGGTGGTATTTTAACCAACATTACTTGAGGTCTTAGCACAAAGTGTACACGTTTGGAATGAAAGTGTATTATGTGATATCCTGATTTGACTGATTAAGACGTTTCAAAGTGATCCTTGTGATTTTATTGAATAAATACCTTTTGACTTTGACTTTGACTTTGACCGAAAATGTTTCCAATGTTTTGAAGAAAATCGCCACCATTTTCTTCAAACCAAATGACGGCCGACTTGACTATGGACTGACTTGACTAAAAAGTATTCAATACAAATCACTTGACACTGGCAAGATTGTCTGTCGAATGACGGACAGGAGCCATAAATTGTGAGAGAAGAGATTACTATTTGTTTTGTCTTAATTTAATAATGGATAAGCATAAGGGCCGGTTTCACCATGCTCTGTTAGTTACTAATCAAGGATAAAAAGACCGTTAAATCTAACCTTAGCTGTCAAATGCATACAGAATCAGAATTAGAATAATCTTTATTGTAAACTGTTGAATGTATAAGGTGGTGAGTACATTTTGACATATTTAACGGCCCTTTAATCCTTTGTTAATCTAACAGAGCATGGTGAAACCAGCCCTAAGAGTAGGTTCCTAGGTACCTACGTGCGGGTGCACGCTTGTTAGCAATGACACAAGCGGTGCGGTGACTCAATAAAAAAAAAACTAAAAACAGTTTAATTCAAAAAATATAGACTCCATAAAAAACAACGTGATCCGTAATGTATTCAAGCCGAGTGGATGGTTGTTGAAAAGCGATCGAACCGATGTTTATGTTAATTCTCTCCTCTTAGTGAGATGTTAGTTTGTTTATGGAGCGTTTCGTCGATGGGCGACCATTGGGCGGCTCGGTAATTATGCATCTTAATTATTTTGATTCAGTTTATCGATTGATATAATTGATTTTTTATACAGTTTTTTATTGAAATTAAAATAAATAGGATTGGTAGATTTCCAAGTTTATACTTTTTGCTCGAGCACTCATAATTGAGTGGTCGTGGTTATTCCGTTCAAATATTAGCGGTATTTCGATTGCGTGCAGTCTTGGTGGAATATGACGTGATGGATCTGATTGGTCACCCAATCAAGGATCATACAAAAGAACGGTAGAAACCAAGCCGTATGTTTTTAGCCTGTTCTTCTAGGCTTGGTTGCGTGGAACTGGCACCGAGATTCAATTGAATAAATACTTTTAGACTTTGACTTTGATAAGGTTGAACCACGTGCTGTCATCCTCCATCGTGCCTTGCACTGCCAAACGTTTCATATGAATCCTTATTTCAATCAGTGTGTTCAAAAAGCTTACAAGTTACAATTAATAATGTGCTGAGAATATAGGCCTTGACATATTTAAAGCCTCATGATTGTTGCAGGGTAGGGCATCGCAGAGCACGTGCATTTGAGGTGCTAGGTCGGGTAACCTTCTCGTGGTGCACCCTGGTAACACCATGAAACACGCCCACAGAGTACTGAGGACGTGTTTCATGGTGGCTAATAACCCGACACGGTGGGCCTCTCCGCGTGTCCCTCTGTCTAGCAGAGGGCACAGCGTGATGAGGAAGGGTAGACCTACGGGTCTACCCAGGCGGTAGAGCGCGCGCGAGAGACGCGGAACTTCATCATGCGGAACCGCTCATGGTGGTGAATAGCGGGAGAACACCTGGAGGGGCCTTCTCCCGCATTGCACATATTCACCACCCCGTCAGGCAGGAACGGCCGGGCACTCACGGTCGTTCCCGGGCCCCTCCCAGCAAAGGGGGGGGGCGTGCGGGCCACTGGATGAAAAGGCTCTGCTGGTTTCCCAGTTCCCCGCCTCATAGGCGACGCGGGAGTGCCACTGGGTGCTTAAGTGTGTATACCGAAAACCGGGGAGTCCCACATATCCCCTCCATCCTCCAATGGGGGGGAATGCGTAACGCATTATTCCAAGCGTCAAAAAAAATGGCAAGTGCATTTTGTGCGTGACGAGCAATGCTTTGTTGTAGGTGATGGTTACTTAACATCACGCGGGCCATATTATGCTTGTTCCATAGCAAGTAGTATAAAAAGTCATCAGGATAGATATACGCGAGTAATATAAGTTCATGGATTAAATAAACCACGAACTATAAGGCCCAGCCGGCGGCGAGCGGAAAATTAAAAAGCAAAGCGGAGAGCGTTTCCCGGCTGGGGTTACCATTTCGAAATTCTTCAAGTCCGGGCATAAAGCCGGAAAATTTGTAAATCACCTGGACTATTTTATTACATTTCGAAATACTTCCTATCAGAAAAGTCTATTTCTGTCTTTTTTTTAATTCAACTAGCTGATGGTACAAGCAGATGTTTAGTGGTAACCATCACCTATAATCACCTATAACAAAATCTTTTTGTTTTAACAATTTATTTTTTGTTTGTAAGCAAACAGAAGGAGACAAATCTGATAATTCCGTTTCCGAATGTTATAAAATAGCCATACTGGACTCGAAATTTAAAAAAAACCACAGCCATGGTCAAAGTAGTAGCTTGTGACATTATTTAGCCATAAATAAAAAAAAAAACATTTAGGTATATGCTATTTATTAATAATTATGTGAAAGTGATTTTACTATACAGGTTTTAGCACTTATTATCTGTATGTAATGAAGTACTATATTTTCTATTAATCCAGTCTCAAATCATTCATCATCCAGGTAATACCGTAGCTGGGTATAAGTCGTGAAGCGGGTTCTGCTTTTTTTCTAACAGGACAAGTATTCGATTTAAATTAACAGGGTTCTGTTTTTCCTTCGTGTCAAAAAAATTGAAACTAAAAACACTGGCCGGACTTGTCCGACAAAATCCGGACACATGGTACCCCTATTTCCGGCTATTCTTTTTAATTCTCATTCTCAACGTCTCGATGGACGAGAAATCATTAAAATTTATATTGCACAGCCTTTACAGTTTTTATATTTGCATGCCTCTATTTCATAGATTTACAGGAAACACGCAAATATGAGACGTTTTCTTTATATCTATGAATTAATGAGCAAAAGATATTTCTTTTGATATGAAACTTATTAGCATCTCTTCATGTATACAAAGCACGTCGCTTTAAAATGTTTAGCAAAATACGTAAGTACCAAAAGATCCGAGGGTATGTCTAATATACCTTCGATAACATTTAAAAATTAAATTCTGCCTTCTAAAAACATTGATAAATAGAAATTGAAAATATGGTATTTATTCTCTCTTTGTTTTGTTTTTGACACTAACGGACGATGAAAGCCCGATCAAAACTAATAGCATGTCAAGGCATTGGCATAAAAAAAAATAAAAAAAAGTCATCATCACTGTTACATATAAGATTTATTGTTTTCTCCTCACTCATACGTAAATAATAATATACTTATTTTAATTGTACGCACTATTATGCTTACGGTAAACCAAACTTATAATTATTATAACAAAATACAAAAAAATACAAAAAATGTTTATTTTCATTTCAAAATGATACATAAATTTTAACTGTAGTTTGATACCTCCTTTTAAGTAAAAAATACCTGTATTAGGAGGCATCGCTCTTCCATAGCATACATAAAGAGTTATTAAAAAAAAAAACATTTACTTATACAAAACATTTTGATTACCTAGGTTAATGAAATTTCGGTTGACAAAGGAATTCATTACAAAGATTTTATAATATCTCAAGAGTTATGAACCGAGTGAGATTTAAATACCTTATCACTAATAAAACATATAGGTATCCACACAAGTTAATTGAGTACAAGAATATAAAAAGTTTTGGGAGGGTAGAATTGAAACATTGCAACTTATTGATCGAAATTGTTGAAGAACGTGGTTGTGTATGGTACAAGTTATAAAAGCGAGGTGGGTTTATAAAGTGTGAAGTGTATTGGGTGGTTCTGAGGACACCTGTCTCTTAAGAGTCAGGGCAACAGGAACCACTCAGGTGTGTAGAGTGTGTGTGTGAGTGTAGGGTGTGTGTGTGTAGGCTGTGTGTATATAAGTGTGTTTTATTGTGTGAATGGGTGAGAGAGAGGGTGATTGTGTGTTAGTGTGGTGTGGGAGAGGTGTTGTGTGTCTTGGGGTAAGGGGCTTTTGAGTGTATTTAGCGTTTAGTTCTGTAAATGATTATATAAAATATGTATTTAAGAATTGATTTCTAGAATAGCTTCGGTTGTGTCATAGTTCAGAAGCAGTAAATATTTAATTAGGCTTGTCTTGCAGTCGTATTTATTCATTGAAAAAATGTTCAAAGTTTTATTAATTTTATTATATATATGCTTAGATTGTGTTTCGTATTGACGAGCCGCAAAAGAAGATTTTACTTGTTTTTTAATTAATATCCTTTTATTATTTCTTTTAGCTATTGTAAGATTAGGGTGGTATGGTAGGGATTTGTGAAGCTTAATAATAGAGTGCAGTATATATAATTTTCTGATAGATAATGTATTCTGTATTGAGTAAAGCAATTCAGTCGGATACCTGTATGGCTTAAAAAACATAACCTTAAGTAATGCTCTCTGTGCTCGTTCAAGGTCAATGAGTTTTGTTTTGGTCGCTCCTCCCCATATAGGTATGCAGTAATTATAGATTGATTGTGCTAGAGCAATATATATTTTGTGCAGAAGATCCTGTGTAGCTACATGTCTAAGGTTTTTGAAAACCCATATAAGTTTTCTAGTTCTACCCATGAGCAGTTCAAGATGTGGTTGCCATGTGAGTCTCTGGTCAATGGTGACTCCCAAGTATTTAACTGTCCCTACTTTTTTTATTGTTGAGCAAGAGCACACATTTGTCATTCCGCATTCATGAATCTTTAGAATATAGTCAGAAGCAGGTTGAGTACGATTATACATGGTAAAGCACATAAAGTTTGTTTTAATAACGTTGAGGGAGAGCAAATTGAGTTTAAGCCAATTAGCAATTATTTGTAGACCTTTTTCTGCTCTTTTTTTAACATCACTCCAGGATGATCCCACAAAGACCACTGCGGTATCGTCTGCGTATGAGAAAATATTACCGTCTGGAATTTCTAGCTCACAGAGATCATTTATATATGTCAAAAACAATGTAGGCCCTAAAACACTCCCTTGTGGAACTCCGTAGTCAATAGGGGTATCTTCACTTTCTATCTCACCAATTTTAATCCTTTTAATAACATTTTAGTTAAATTATTTTGTGATTGTAATGTGATTCGTACGCTAAAATAAATAACACCAAAAGTAGTAAATTGTGATAATTGAGAAGTTAAAATGAGAAATTTCAATAATTTAAAAATCTTTTAAGAAAATAAGGATTATCAATAAAAATAAATAAAAATGAGATAATCAGGAGCAAAGTTATGGTAAAAAAGAAATAAAACTGCCGTAAATAATCATTAAATCCGCTTATCATAATGAGCAAAATCTTCATTAAACGAATCTAAGTCCTGACTGACTGGCATACGCATAACTTTAACCGATAGTCCTACTAAACAAAAAAATGTGGTGTGTTCTTTGTAGTTCGTATCCAAATAAAAAGCCAAAGTTGTGGACTTTCAACCCTATTTTGATTCTTCTGTAGAAATTAGTGAGGAGAATAAAATTAGTGAGTTTCTCTAGAAAACTTTTTTCAAAAGCATGCTTATAAAATATCTGAATTAAATAATAAAAATGAAAGCTTGGGATTGAACTAGCTCCAACTCATAAATAAAACTAAAAATGAAGTACCCACCATTAATTGTAAAAAAGATCATACAATAAAACGCTAGGAACCAAGACGTAAGTTTCTTTCCTGTTCTTCTTTGAACGCAAGGAACTGTCACAAAATTCACCTAGTATACAAGCTGTTCCCTTAATTGTGTATATAAACTTCAGGGGGCTAAAGTACCCATCAATATGAATAACTTTTTGTAAGGAACCAACACTGTGAACGCGAAAAAAAAAACAGCTGTTTCATACATTTTAGCCAGGTAGGTATTGAACTTTTGTATGAAACAGCTTTTTTTTTTTCGCGTTCACAGTGTTGGTTCCTTAGAAAAAGTTATTCATATTGATGGGTACATTAGCCCCATGAAGTTTATATACACAATTAAGGGAACACCTTGTATAAGACGCTTCAAGGTATTCCTTGTGATTGATATGAATAAGGACCATTTTATTTTAGATCTTGATTTTCTGAGATTACGAGTATGTGTACCTATAATAATATATTTTAAGAGCAGTAGAGCTCTTTGTAAAGGGCTCGTCCGGGGAAGTAATATCACACCTTTTTCTGCCGTCAAGCAGCGTTGCTGTGTTTCGGTTTGAAGAGTGTGGTTGCCGGTGAAATTACACACACATGAGGCTTAACATCTGTATGCCTCAAGTTGATGGAGGCAGGGCAGTGTATCGTGGAGCACGTTTCTATCGTGCGTGACTTGCGAAGCAATGCTTGTGATGGTTACCACGTACCATCAGGTAGACCATCTGCTTGTTCCATCAGCTACTTGTATACAAAAAAACATGCCGCGGGTAAACAAAGTCTACGCGGACGAAGTCGCGAGTCTTAGCATATAAGTAGTATGAACCAATCTCCATCCGAACGAGCACAGAATCTTTAAAAATTGATTAAATTTATTAGCAACGCAAATTGTAAAATTTTACGGTACTAAATATATAATGATTATTTGGATCGGCTTAAGCGAATATTTGCATTTAGATTGTTATTTATTGAACTACTGGTGTTCTAACTGGGGCTATGAACTCCTAATTTAAACAATAATTAAACTAGGACTAGTTTTTTCTAGACGAACGAGTACGAGGCAATATTGTCAGCAGTCTTTTTCAGTAGGCAAAAGTAGTTGTTTTAAGTGATCTCAGTGTTCATTGATTTTTTTTAAACTTTGACAGCACTAGTGCCTTAGAACGTCGCTCAAAAAGGTTCCACCAGCGGCCTATTTACAGAAACCAGTCCGCTCACCAAGTACCAAGTACTGGTGGCTTAGTGGTAGCGGCCCCGTCTTCCGATCCTAAGGTCGTGGGTGCGAAACCAGTCGTGCACCAATGAGTTTTTCTACTCAAAAATGTATGTGCACAATGCCAGTACCCGCAAAGTGAAGGAAAACATCGTGAGGAAACCGGCATGTCGTAGAACCTAAAAAGTTCTATACCATGTGTCAAGTGCTCGAAAGGAGCCTCTTGAGGCGCACTTATAATCCTTTCACCACACTGTTTCGAAAGAAACTAGTGACACGACAAGAGAAGATAGATATTGAAAAAATGCTTTTGACTTTGACTTTGACGCTTTTTACATGCAAATTTCAATTACCACCACTGCACAATTGTGAAAAATCCCTTCTTACTATCACTTACACGCACCGAAATAAATATACCCGTAAAATTTTAAATTGCTCTTTCAGAAATCTAATTAAATTTGAAAATCTGTTAACTTAATAGGCTGTAATTTATTTTATTACGACTTGCTGATGGCACAAGAATATAGCCCATCTGATGTTAAGGCGAAGACAAGAGCTAATGTGACTCTCGCTCGCACGTTTCGACATGTTGAAAGATATAAAAACACTAAACTCATTTTCGAAAAATCGCAATCAACCATTTTGTGTGCAATCACATTGCACATAGTTTAGTAAAAATTTCATTTTGATCGATACAAGTCTTCCTACTTAAAAGTTTGCTTATGTACGAAAACTAGTAAAGCAAACTTTTGAGTAGGAAAACATGTATCCATCAAAATGAAATATTTACTAAACTGTGTGCAATGTGATTGCACACAAGATGGTTGATTGCGATTTTTCGAAAATGAGTTTAGTGATTTCATACCTTTCAACATGTCGAAACGTGCGAGCGAGAAGTTGTTTGATAGTTGTCAGCCCCTTAAGTTTTAACCGTCACCTATAACAAAGCATTGCCACGCAAGTCACGCATAGGAACGTGCCCTACGATGCACTGCCCTGCGTCCATCAACTTGAGGCATACAGATGTTAAGCGTCATGTGCCTGTAATTTCACCGGCAACCACACTCTTCAAACCGAAACACAGCAGCGCTCCTTGGCGGCTGCAATAGTCATAGTAGTACTTTCCCAGATGAACCCAGTTGACTAGTTCACCCGACTAGTTGATAAGTGGTTTGATAATTCCGTGCTTTCTCTATAAGGCTGGCCGTCAGATTGCAAATTATAAAATTATAGAACTCCATTTTCAAGTCTCTATTAGAGATCATTAAGTTATCGCCGAATCGTCAGCGCGTAGGCGTCATACAAACGTAGAGCTCATCTAATTTATTGTTCTACCTACGAATATAAATGGCTAATTATACGCGCAATCATCGTAGAGATTAATAGATTATAATTTTGTACTATATTATTGTAAATGTATATGATTATAAAATATATATTCAGTTTGTTTATTTAATACAAAAATAAAACAATCAATATCTGTAGTCAAGTTCAAGTTTTTTAATAAGAATGTAATGAACACTGTCATATATATTTTAATATAATTTTATAAAAAACTTAAACCCCCGACTTCAGTTTACTTGAAATAAACACTTAATTACAGAACGATATTTTAAAATTATATTCAAAACCTCTTTTGCAGGTTATTATTGTATCAGGTCCTCTTAAAATCCATCAAATAAATCAGTCTATAACGAGCAATCTATACATTGCACTGAATTGGGAAAATCCCTATTTATTTATCATTAAATAATTAAGATTAAAATATTCTTATACAAGGTGTTCCCATAATCTCTTCTCTAATACTATAAGAATCAAAGTCCTGACTGACTGACTGACTGACTGACTGACATATAGACAACGCACAGCCTAAACCGCTGGTCCTAGAGACATGAAATTTGAGGAGTACATAGTTCTTATGGCGTAGAGGTGTACTAAGAAGAGATTTTTGGAAATTCAAAAGTAAAAAGGGTTGAAAACGTTGGTATGAAAAATTGTATTCCTTGAATCTACAAACTTGAAACTTGAAGTAGATGTACTCCAAAGCTTAAAAAAATAGGAAAGGCATTTTTAGTTTTTTAAAACTACCCTTAATAAGTAGGTATTACATGTCTGAACCTAATGAGCGGGGAGAGATGACTGGCGACGCTACATACAAACCCTTCGCGTCAGCCCGATTGCAAGTACCTGTGTACTTAAGCCGCCACAACAGTTTGATTTTCGAAAACAACCCATAAAACGTTACCCTCCTTCGTTGCGCTCGAGTAAAAAGGATACAACGAGGCGTCAATGTTTGTAAAGGACATTCTAAAAACGGGAATCTTGAGTTGGTACAAAGAGATCTGAGGGTATCTACCGTGCCTGCATGGGGATCAAAGTCGTGAAGCTGTTTCCTTTCGTTTGTTTTTGGGGTAGAAACTAGGAACAAATAAGTACATATTTTCCGTGTAAGGTTGTCTTTGTTGTATTTGTCATGTTTCTGCTAAACTCAGTTCCTATACCTACCTACCTAATATAGGTAATGTACGCCTATAGGTATCTCTTATACCTACGTAGGTATTTAAAATCCTACCTTAATAATATACAAATCAATGCGAAAGTTACGATGTTTGGATGTTTGTAGCTCAATCACGGCTCACCACTTCAACGCGTGCGAAGCCGCGAGAAGCCACTAGTTGTGTATATAAACTTCAGGGGGCTAAAGTACCCATCAATATGAATAACTTTTTGTAAGGAACCAACACTGTGAACGCGAAAAAAAAACTGCTTTTTCATACATTTTAGCCAGGTAGGTATTGCACTTTTGTATGAAACAGCTGTTTTTTTTTTTCGCGTTCACTGTGTTGGTTCCTCAGAAAAAGTTATTCATATTGATAGGTAATTAGCCCCACAGATATATATGTACAATAGATAACGCAAATGCGTGTACTTTCCGTGTCCGAACCCCGACGAATCGTCCAGGTTGGCCGCCGCTGCTTACAATCCGTGCGCGTCCGTTGTTGCAGCCAGACGTCCGCAAAATCTTATAAAATGCCTCGTTTCGTGCTATTGAACTGCACTAGCCCAAAAAATTCTAGCCCCCAAAGGCAAGGACATATTTCCTATCACAGTTAAGTTATTTTTAAATTATATTATGCGTAAATTTATTTTAAAACGAATTTTTAAGTATTCCAAGCTGTGATTTCATGAGTATACCTAAGTAACTATAGATTAACGTTAAGTAAACTATATTTACATTACATTGCCGCGTTTGCTTAGAGCGTTTAATCTGACGTTGTGTGTTATGAGTCGATGAATATTGGAACAAGCGATACTGTCGCGCATCGCTTCGACTTCGTGGTACAGGCAACTTCTCATTCGTCTGTCAAATCTCGCGACTAGTGTTGTTCGTCCTACAAAATATATGAATAATCGATATCTGACAGACAAATGATATTAACCATTATAATAAGAGATCATTTAGTAGTTAGTGACAAAAACAAGCTCATAAATAAATAAATGTTCTAATTTTACACAAAAGCTTTAAGTGGGAGGGTAATATTTTTAGAGTTTATGAACCTATTTAATATGTTCATGTTCATACATTGTTACCATTGCAACCGTGCGCATTGAACTTGACACGTACACAAACCGATCTATTTCAAATTTCTGAGTTAATATTAATTTTACTTTTGTATGTGAATTTCGAAAACGATTTATTCAAACTTTCAACACGTCAAAGTAGGTAGGTGCTTGGACTGATCACTTGGTCTTTGTTTATAAAGGAGTATTATATTACACGTTGTATAAGCAAAGTAGGTATATGATATAATATTGTTTAGAATAATAATAGATTTATTTTAAAAATGTAATTAAAATATTTTTTTATTTGAATTCCGTTCAATATCATTCGTCTGTCAGAAAATCGATGTCATTCATGTAAATCGATTCGTAATTGGTCATCAAAAACTACTCTAGTGAGCGAGCGGGACCACAGATATAAAATCTATGAGTAGGTATGAGCGAGACGATCACGGCGGCGGTTCCAGTTGAATCGTTTAAATCGTAGCGGGGCGGAGGGACATCGGCGGCATCGGTGTCTTTGAATCGGTTTGGATTTCCCGTCACTAAATTTCGACTGTGACGTAACAGTAGGTGTTAAAAAGTCGGCACGCTTGGTTTCAATACAAATCGTGATACTTGCGTTATCTATGTATATATATATCTGTGATTAGCCCCATGAAGTTTATATACACAATTAAGGGAACACCTTGTAGATATCACAACTTGGATTCGGGTTTGGATATGGATTCAATCCTTATTATATATCCTTAAATGATTACTGATTATACTATATAATATTTGTTGATGCTACTAGCTGATGGAATAAGCAGATGGCCCACCTGATGTTAAGTGGTAACCATCACCTATAACAAAGCATTGCCTCGTAAGTCACGCACGATAGGAACGTGCCCTACGATGCACACTGCCCTGCGCCCATCAACTTGAGGCATACAGATGTTAAGCCTCATGTGCCTGTAATTACACCGGCAACCACACTCTTCAAACCGAAACACAGCGTTGCTGCTTGATGGCAGAAAAAGGCGTGGTGGTAGTACTTCCCCGGACGAGCCCTTCACAAAGAGCTCTGCTACTCTTAAAATTTAATATGAAATGCACAAGCCCCTAAACAATACAACACATAGCAGACTTGCTATGTGGAAACTGACGGACATTAGTTTCAAACTTTGAACAGTCCGAAACTCCTCAAGATTCTTGACTCCATAGTCGGAACGTTCTAAGGAATCTGAGAAACTCAGCAATGATCTTAAAACAGCTAGATCAAAGTTCAAAATCAAATCAAAATAAAAATATGTTTATTTTAGAACAAAAACAAGGCACAATATAATGTAGAAAACGATAACATTCGCAGAAATTTAAAAAACTGTGTCGCGAACATTAACGCCCTCCTCCGGCTTTAAGAACTCCTGAACATTTGAGAACTATTAGTTCAGTTAATTAAAAGTTAATTATTAACAAAAGTAGAAAATTATTGTAGGATATAATTGTAAGGATGGATTTTTGTTGTTTATTGAGTGTTTGTGTGTGTGTGAGAGGGTGTGTAAGGGTGTGTGTGTGTGCATGTATGTATGTTTGGCCTCTCCTGATTACACAAGTCTCTTAAGAGTCCAGGTTTCACGTCCAGGTTGATGATTGTGGTTGCCAATGTAATTAAAGGCACATGAGGCTTAACAACTGTATGCCTCAAGTCGATGGACGCATGGTAGCGTATCATAGGGCACGTTCCTATCATGATTTACTTACGAAGCAATGCTTTGATGTGATGATTACCACTTAACATCAGGTGGGCCATCAGCTTGTTCCATCAGCTAGTTGTATATAAAAAAGATGAAGCTGAAACTGGCAGCCAAATAGTAGCAGCCAAACATAAAAATCCAGGGCCGAATTAAGACTTACGAATATTATAATGAAAATTTCTAAACTTACCTATTTAACGCTAGGTGTCAGTTCTAGCAACAATTGTGATACCATTTATGCCCCAACAGGATCAAAAAAACTTTTAATAATACAAAATACTCCGACAACAGTTGTCTTCTTTTAGGAATTCATTAGTTTTGGATTGCGCTCTGTCGAAATTCAAGCTTAGGTCTATACAAGACATCAATTATAGGGTCTCCAGTAATTTTCAGGAAATTCTATCGTTGCAGGAGTCCAGGAGATAGTAGCAGCCAAATCTAATATGACTTATTTTTATATTTTATGTATCTTTTGGTTTTGATTCCGCTCCCTCAAAATTCATGCTAACATTTATTAAAGACCTTCATTGGAAGGTCTCCAGTGATTTTCAGAAAATTCTGTCGTTGCAAGAGTCTAGAAAATGGAAAAAACGTAAAGTTTCTTTTATAACTTTCGTAATTGATTCCGCTCCCTTAAAATTCATGCATACATCCATTAAAGGCCTTCATTGGAAGGTCTCCAGTGATTTTCAGAAAATTCTGTCGTTGCAAGAGTCTAGGAAATAGAAAAAACGTGTATTTTTTTAAAGTTTTTTTTATAACTTTTGTAATTGATTCCGCTCCCTGAAAATGCATGCATACATCCATAACAGACCTCCATTGGAAGGTCTCCAGCAATTTTTAAGAAAATTCTATCGTTGCAAGAGTCCAGAAAATCGAAAAAACTTTTTTTTTTCAATATATTATAACTTTTGTTTTTAATTCCGCTCCCTCAAAATTCATGCTCAGATCTATAATAGACCTCCATGGGAAGGTCTATAGCAATTTTCAGAAAATTCTACCGTTGCAGGAGTCCAGGAGATAGTAACAGCCAAATCTAAAAATGACTTTTTTTAAATATTTTATAACTTTTGTTTTTGATTCCGCTCCCTCAAAATTCATGCTAACATCCATTAAAGGCCTTCATTGGAAGGTCTCCAGTGATTTTCAGAAAATTCTGTCGTTGCAAGAGTCTAGGAAATAGAAAAAACGTGTATTTTTTAAAAGTGTTTTTATAACTTTTGTAATTGATTCCGCTCCCTTAAAATTCATGCATACATCCATAACAGACCTCCACTGGAAGGTCTCCAGCAATTTTCAGAAAATTCTATTGTTGCAAGAGTCCAGGAAATCGAAAAAACTTTTTTTTTTAAATATTTTATAACTTTTATTTTTGATTCCGCTCCCTCAAAATTCATGCTTAGATCCTTATCAGACCTCCATGGGAAGGTCTCTAGCAATTTCCAGAAAATTCTATCGTTGCAGGAGTCCAGGAGATAGTAGCAGCCAAATCTAATATGACTTATTTTTATATTTTATGTAACTTTTGTTTTTGATTCCGCTCCCTCAAAATTCATGCTAACATCCATTAAAGACCTTCATTGGAAGGTCTCATTCATTGGAAGGTAAAATATTTAAAAAAAGTAATTTTTAGATTTGGCTGTTACTATCTCCTGGACTCCTGCAACAGTAGAATTTTCTGAAAATTGCTATAGACCATCCCATGGAGGTCTATTATGGATCTGAGCATGAATTTTGAGGGAGCGGAATTAAAAACAAAAGTTATAATATATTGAAAAAAAAAAAGTTTTTTCGATTTTCTGGACTCTTGCAACGATAGAATTTTCTAAAAATTGCTGGAGACCTTCCCATGGAGGTCTGATGGATGTAAGCATGAATTATGAGGGAGCGGAATCAAAAACATAAGTTATAAAATATTAAAAAAAAAGTCATTTTTCGATTTGGCTGTTACTTTCTCCTGGACTCCTGCAACGGTAGAATTTTCTGAAAATTGCTATAGACCTTCCCATGGAGGTCTATTATGGATCTGAGCATGAATTTTGAGGGAGCGGAATTAAAAACAAAAGTTATAAAATATTGAAAAAAAAAAGTTTTTTCGATTTTCTGGACTCCTGCAACGGTAGAATTTTCTGAAAATTGCTGGAGACCTTCCAATGGAGGTCTGTTATGGATGTATGCATGAATTTTAAGGGAGCGGAATCAATTGCAAAAGTTATAAATAAAAACTTTAAAAATATACACGTTTTTTTCTATTTCCTAGACTCTTGCAACGACAGAATTTTCTGAAAATCACTGGAGACCTTCCAATGAAGGTCTTTAATGGATGTTAGCATGAATTTTGAGGGAGCGGAATCAAAAACAAAAGTAATAAAATATTTAAAAATAAGTCATTTTTCGATTTGGCTGTTACTATCTCCTGGACTCCTGCAACGGTAGAATTTTCTGAAAATTGCTATAGACCTTCCCATGGAGGTCTATTATGGATCTGAGCATGAATTTTGAGGGAGAGGAATCAAAAACAAAAGTTATAATATATTGAAAAAAAAAAGTTTTTTCGATTTTTCTGGACTCTTGCAACGATAGAATTTTCTAAAAATTGCTGGAGACCTTCCCATGGAGGTCTGATGGATGTAAGCACGAATTATGAGGGAGCGGAATCAAAAACATAAGTTATAAAATATTAAAAAAAAAGTCATTTTTCGATTTGGCTGTTACTTTCTCCTGGACTCCTGCAACGGTAGAATTTTCTGAAAATTGCTATAGACCTTCCCATGGAGGTCTATTATGGATCTGAGCATGAATTTTGAGGGAGAGGAATCAAAAACAAAAGTTATAATATATTGAAAAAAAAAAGTTTTTTCGATTTTTCTGGACTCTTGCAACGATAGAATTTTCTAAAAATTGCTGGAGACCTTCCAATGGAGGTCTGTTATGGATGTATGCATGTATTTTAAGGGAGCGGAATCAATTACAAAAGTTATAAAAAAAAACTTTAAAATAATACACGTTTTTTCTATTTCCTAGACTCTTGCAACGACAGAATTTTCTGAAAATCACTGGAGACCTTCCAATGAAGGCCTTTAATGGATGTTAGCATGAATTTTGAGGGAGCGGAATCAAAAACAAAAGTAACTAGTAGTTCGCCCCGAACTGAGATCTCGTGATGCGACCCAACGAACGCATCAAAACTTTGAGTAGGTGGTAGTCAGAGGCAAGTCCAAACATTATGTTTGGACTTTTTTCTGACTACCGCCTACTAACTTGGTACGGTAACCAAGTTTCAACTCTATTGGCCTATTTATTGAAGAGTTCCGTTGAACAGACCTTGGCTCCATCATCAGACCTGGTCGTTGTCACCATTTTATGAGAACTGAGTACCTTCTTAATATATTTCAAGAAAAAAAAATAAGAAAAAGCAAAGGAACTAGCCGACCAGTAGAAAAACCTTGATGCCAACGAAACTCTTAGAGATGGGAGCTCTTGGATCGCTGGTTTTCTTAATTTAACTTTTTTGTTGTATCTCAAAAACCGAGCGTCCCAAAAAAAAAGTAAAAATTGTTATGGAATGTCCAAACAAAGCTCTTTCATATGACATGTAACTTGATTTTTTTGTGTCGCTTTTTTTATTTTTGCCCTCTTAAAAAACCCCATATCTCAAAAACCTTTGATCCGATTTTACTTATATACTTACCAGTAAATTTCTCAAGTACAAGCTATCGATATATCAAATTTCATGCAGATCGGATCAACGGTTCTAAAGTTATCGCCAGACAAACATACATACATACATACATACATACATACATAAAATGCCAAATCGCCCAAGTTGAAACTAAGATCTTCGTTCGCTTCGCTCACTCGATCAATAAAATATTTAAAAATAAGTCATTTTTCGATTTGGCTGTTACTATCTCCTGGACTCCTGCAACGGTAGAATTTTCTGAAAATTTCTGGAGACCCTCCAATGGAGGTCTGTTATGGATGTATGCATGCATTTTAAGGGAGCGGAATCAATTACAAAAGTTATAAAAAAAAACTTTAAAATAATACACGTTTTTTCTATTTCCTAGACTCTTGCAACGACAGAATTTTCTGAAAATCACTGGAGACCTTCCAATGAAGGTATTTAATAAATGTTAGCATTAATTTTGAGGGAGCGGAATCAAAAAAAAAAGTAATAAAATATTTAAAAATAAGTCATTTTTCGATTTGGCTGTTACTATCTCCTGGACTCCTGCAACGGTAGAATTTTCTGAAAATTGCTGGAGACCTTCCAATGGAGGTCTGTTATGGATGTATGCATGAATTTTAAGGGAGCGGAATCAATTACAAAAGTTATAAAAAAAATCTTTAAAAATATACACGTTTTTTCTATTTCCTAGACTCTTGCAACGACAGAATTTTCTGAAAATCACTGGAGACCTTCCAATGAAGGTCTTTAATGGATGTTAGCATGAACTTTGAGGGAGCGGAATCAAAAACAAAAGTTATAAAATATTTAAAAATAAGTCATTTTTCGATTTGGCTGTTACTATCTCCTGGACTCCTGCAACGGTAGAATTTTATTAAAATTGCTATAGACCTTCCCATGGAGGTCTGTTATGGATCTGAGCATGAATTTTGAGGGAGCGGAATCAAAAACAAAAGTTATAAAATATTGAAAAAAAAAAGTTTTATCGATTTCTTGGACTCTTGCAACGATAGAATTTTATGAAAATTGCTGGAGACCTTCCAGTGGAGGTCTGTTATGGATGTATGCATGAATTTTAAGGGAGCGGAATCAATTACAAAACTTATAAAAAAAAACTTTAAAAAAATACATGTTTTTTCTATTTCCTGGACTCTTGCAACACTATACACCACATACACTATATACCACACATCATTATGATACTATAGCTGACATATAGTTATAGAAATTTCATTTTTGAAATGGTATTTCACACTTAGTCCGGCCCTGGACGTTTGGCTGCTACTTTTTGGCTGCCAGTTTCAGCTTCATATAAAAAAGAAGAAGTTCTACCAAGCTTTTTTTTTATACTACTAGCTGATGGAGCAAGCAGATGGCCCAACTATGAGCTATAAAGCGTACGACTTATGTAGTGACTTAGCTGTTTCCTACCAACCTGTGGTTTAAGGACGAGTGTTCCAATGTAATGAGATTCCTGCGCCGCTATCTCGCTTGACAATGAAACCCCAATTTGTGGTCAGTCAATCTTCCCGGATTTATCGTGGAATTCAATTTGCTAAGATACGTATTAGAGAGAGCTTTGCATGAAGTTAAAGTATAGGAAACCTACTTAAATTTTAAATGTTGAATCCGTAAGTAGGTATGTACTAACCTATCTAACTTACAATGTTTCCCATTTTTTCTTCTTGTTATGACAGCCTTCACAGCTCAGTTGGTAGTAGCTTTGCCTTCTGCGCCGTAGGCCGTGAGTTCGATTCCCCCCGAGAACATACATTTGTGTGTGATGATCATAGATGTTTTTTTCTCTGTCTGGGCGTTATTATATATTATAAATATGTAGTTACAAAAAAAAATATAAACCTATGTATTATATCAGCTATCTGGTTCCCATTTCACAAGCTTTAGAGCTGATTTCACCATGCTCTGTTAATTACTAATCAAGTTAACAGGCCGTTAAATCTAAACTCAGATGTCATACGCATACATTTTGACATATTTAACGGCCCTTTAATCCTTAGTTAATCTAACAGAGCATGGTGAAATCAGCTCATAGTTTAGATTGGGGCTAGATAGTGATTTGCGGAAAAGCCACCCATATTTATTAATTAACATTTTTTAACTACCAACTGAGCTGTGAAGGCTGTCATTTGGAGTTCTTTTGGAGACTAGCCACCACTATATAAAATAACAGAAAACTAAATAAATTAATCTAAGCGAGAGTTCTAGGAAATGAAGCTTCGCTACAAATAGACCGATCCCCTCAATCCCAAACCAATTACAACAAATCACGAAAAAACATTTAATTACTTTAAAAGTCGCGATACTTCCCTATTCTTTAGCGCAAACAAACGCTGAAAAGCTTTTAGAAAACAAATTTAAATTCACATGGCGTTCTAATATAGCTAGCGGCAGCGTTAAAAAATTTACACCCACCTAATTTTATAGTCCCCGAATAACTCTCAAATGCTTTCACGATACGACTGGGTCTTCCACACGTGCTGCCAACTGGCTAACAGCCGCCAATACATTCAATGCTTTGACGATTCTCCCAGAAATAAAAATAATTGTAATATTTATTTGGTATGGATCATGAGATCAGAGGGATTGTGAACTTATCTTTTATATTTTCACTGTCTCAGAAAGTTTTAATAAAGTTATGAAATTACGACCGTTTGAACCGACATTTTGCTTGCTACCGTTCAATAGCTTAGTTGCATACACACTAAACACATCATCATCATCTTCCTGCCCTAATCTCATGCTGCGTGTGGCACATCATGTTTTCGTAAATTTTGTATAAGTATATTAGTTTCAAAGTGATCCTTGTGATTTTTTTGAATAAATACCTTTTGACTTTGACTTTGACATTATGTTAGAATAGGAAGCACGATAGGATAAGATAGGAAGTTGGATATAAAATAGGATAGGAAGTAGAATAGTAAGTAGGATATTGAGCATGGTGGTCTAGTGCTAGCGGCCCCGTCTTCCGATCCTAAGGTCGTGGGTTCGAAACCGGTCGTGTGCCAATGAGTTTTTCTGTTCAAAAATTTATGTGCACAATGCCAGTACTCCCAAACTGTGAAGGAAAACATCGTGAGGAAACCGGCATGTCGTAGAATCTAAAAATTCTATAACATGTGTTAAGTGCTCGAAAGGAGCCTCTTGAGACGCGCTTAAAATCCTTTCACCACTGATTCGAAAGAAACTAGTGACATGACAAGAGAAGAGAGTAGTATTAGGTAGGATAGTGTACTCACTATCCTTGATTTTGACAGCCTTCACAGCTCAGTTGGTAGTTGCCCTGCCTTCCGTGCCGTAGGCCGTGGGTTCGATCACCACCGAGTACAAACATTTGTGTGATGAACATAGATGTTTGTTCTCTGTCTGGGTGTTATATAATATTATAAGTACATATTTACAAAAAAAAAAGTATTTAAATAATATATCAGTTCCCATATCACAAGCTTTGGCTTAGTTTGGGGCGAGATAGTGCTGTGTGTAATGTCCACCAATATTTATTATTATTTATTATTATTATTGGATTGGAAATACCATAGGATGAACAAGAAGGATGTATTTATTTGTAGTAGGATAGGAAGTAGGATAAAGGGAGGATCTATTTATTAGTCTGCCAGCACGCGTAGAAGCCCATTAATACTCTGAAGAGGTGTTGACGTATACTAATGTCCAATTAATATGCCGTTCCGTTCGAACATTTTAAAATATATTGGGTACAAAGTCAGTTATTTATTCTCATTAAGTTGACACTTGCCGCCTAATAACTGACCGGCCATTAGATTGGACCGATAAATACCTATTGGACCGAATCGGAATAGAGATATCGAGATTGATCATAAATTTCTAAGCGCTACTGTTTGTGGGTTTTTGTTTTTTTTACTGCCTTATAAATAAACATGAACGGAAAAAAAAAAAAACAAAACTGTATTTCTGTTTAATCAAAAGAATCACTTTGAAACTTCTTTTTAACTAGGTGAATTTAATAGGCGCCAGAATACAGCAGTGCAAACATAACTGTAAGAGTAGTAGAGCTCTTTGTGAAGGGCTCGTCCGGGGAGTACTACCACCACGCCTTTTTCTGCCGCTAAGCAGCGTTTCTGTGTTTCGGTTTGAAGAGTGTGGTTGCCGGTGTAATTACAGGCACATGAGGTGTAACATCTGTATGCCTCAAGTTGTTGGACGCAGGGCTATGCATCGTAGGGCACGTTCCTATCGTGCGTGACTTACGAGGCAATGCTTTGTTATCGCTGATAGTTACCACTTAACATCAGGTGGGCCATCTGCTTGTTCCGCTATCAGCTAATTGTAAAAAAAAACTGTTGTAAAACTACTATATTAAACTCTTCTACTACTTTTAAACTACCACAAATCTCAACCTTCGAATAATAGACATTTGGTTCAGATCACAGCTCAACTGACTCTTATGACTCAATAGAGTCACAGAAAACAGCATGTCTCTTTGGTACTATGAACGCTAAGCTGATACAAAATGTACGTACACATTATCAGATGCGTTAATGCAGTTAAGTTGTAAAGGGCTATTTGTGATGCCGTTGTTTTTAATTGCGCGTTTTAAACAATGGTGTATGGTGTGAAACAAAACGTTAATGGGTCATTAAGGGCTAGCGCAATCTAGTGGACGGCGCGATAGTGGACTTTAAAATTGGTGATGAATATTTTATCTTAATTCATCGGAATTATTATTATTATTATGTTTCTGGTCTACAACTACTCGGTTTCAGAAAAAAACGGGATTTACTGGAATGCACGGGCCTAAGCCAAGTGCACCTAAGTGGAACAATGAGCTTCATGAGGAGGTTCAGTTTGCAGAAATTTTCTGACTATTCTGCACGTATTTAACACGTTCGTTGCATTACGAGATCTATCAGATCTCTTGCAGGACTTTTGTATTGTGCGTTGACTTTATTCGTGTTGTTTCACTCCTTGCGGGAGGCTCTAACGTGTAAAGTTCTTTAAGTATGAGTAAGACAAATATATATATTTGCTTCCTATTTAAAGGTGAATTCAAGGACATAAAAAAAAAATATAGAGATGGATTAGGTCCCTAACGCACAGTAGTATAATTATTTCCATTCCTTGCGTTAGGAGACCTGTCGGTACTCGGGAAATCGTACGCCTCGTAGACGCAAGAGAGGGAGGGTGGGCGGCGCGGGCGCCGCGTGACTCGATTTAGTGTTGTCCTAGCATCGATTGTATTTCAAAGTGTGTTGATTATTGTTAATAAACAATGAGTATGTTGTTAATAAACTAAAGGGAAAAAGTGTAAAAAGTCTATTTATTTTGATGAGATTTCTAAAAACGAAAACTCAACGCCGGATTATACTGCTGCATCATTATAATGCTTGCATTTATTCGTGATGTGGGTGCATGCTTTTTATATAAATCATGCATTTTATTACAGAATTTCCCGAAGGAAGATGTACAGATCATGTTTTCCAACGTGGCAACAAAAAAAGACGTTGTGTGGGTTGTTACGAAAAATTACGACGAACGAATTACATTCAACAGCACTGACGCTTCTAAAAAAGCCAAAATAATTATTACCATTTGCTCGCAATGCAAACAATCAATGTGCTTACCATGTTTTAATGAAAAGCACTTTCAATAAAACTTTTTCAATCGACGAGATATTATTTTATTCCCATCACTACTTTACTACACATATTGAACTATCTTCGGTTGCGGTAAGAGATACAATCGATACCTAATTTTTTTTTGGTATTTGTAGTTTATTCTAATGTCATAACTGCGTGCGAACCTAGCAAAATGTAGAGCAATAGCCTCTCTTGACCCACAAAAACTTCAAAATATTATGTCATTGGTTTTTTGGAAGATATAAATTATTTTCAAAACTGTATTTTTAGGAGACTGATTAGGTCTCAAACGCACCAAAGGGTAGGTTAGTTTCGAGATCTTTTAGGTCTCCAAAGCACCAGCTGAAAGTTTTTTGAAAATGATGGCGCAGTGAACGTGTTAAAATTGCAGCTTTTTGTAAAAGAATGAATGTGTGTTTTGATAAGCCTAGATGGGATAATGATTGAAAGAGTTGCTTAGGGATGACACCGGTTGATGAGAGGACTATTGGTACTATAGAAACTTTTTGCAGGCGCCACATGCGAGTGATTTCGTTCTTCAAATCAATATATTTGGAGAGTTTCTCTGCTATTGTGTTCTGTAGGTTGTGAGTGTTGGGAATGGCAATGTCAATTAATAGTGCTGTTTTGTTAATTTTATCTAGAAGAGTTATTATTATTATTATGAGCCTTCTATGTCCCACTGCTGGGCAAAGGCCTCATTCCCTCCACTCTGTGCGATCCTGTGCTGTGGTCTTCCATTCCGGCTGGTATTTATCGAGCTCGGAATAAAGTTTAAAATTCAATGCTCCAAAACCGATCTCAGAGCACCTTAGTGTATCACAGGGAATTTACGTATTCTATCGAAATATATACTTTATTTCGATATAAATAATATATTAATGTTAATGTAGGTACAATTGAATAACAGACACGTGATGTTATAGGTCGTCTGTAAGCCTCAAGTTGTTATAGTAGGAAATGTTTGTTATAATATAACTAAATGGTATAAAAACAATCCTTGATGCGGATTATATATCATGCTAAAATTTCAGCTCGATCGGTGCAGAACTTTTTGAGTTTTTGAAGAGTACACAAACCAACATAACATTTTTATATTTATAGACGGTAGCCCCTTAACATCAGGTATGCCGTATGCTTGTTCCATTAGCAAGTACTACAATAAAAAACTCAGAATAATAATTTACTTTGACTATTAGATAAAGTAACTTTACCAATTTTATAATCGTACAATTTTGCGAGTTCAAGGGATGTATTAGAAGCTTTTAATCCTGTTCTAGTTGTCTCTTGTCAGTTACTTAATTCCGAAAATTTAAAAGTAGTAGAGCTTTTTATGAAGGGCTTGTCCGGGGAAGTACTACCACCAGGTCTTTTTCTACCGCCAAGCAGCGTTGCTGTGTTTCGGATTGAAGAGTGTGGTTGCCGGTGTAACTACAGGCACATGAGGCTTAACATCTGTATGCCTCAAGTTAGCAAGCTATTTATCATATTCTAGTTGTCTCTTGCCAGTAACTTAAATCTGAAACATCGAAACATTTACCTATACAATAAATATTGTAGAAAGGCCCAACAAAAATAAAACTCCTCGCAGGAGATGTTTTGATAGTAGGCCGGTTTGACATGGACGGCTAATATTTCGCTATAGCATCTGCTAAGCAGATGTTTGGCCCACATTATCTAGTACACATGTGCGAAAGAAATTGTGAGAACTTTATTACGATTTAATTACTATTGGTTGTGACTTCAGTTTAACTTAGTTTTGTGTGATGAAATGGGTGTTTATGTAGGACAAAGACAATGGAGAGAAGTTATTGGCGGTAATTTGTTGTTTAATGATTCTTTTAATTAATAAAGAACACAAAATTGTTGCCGTCTACCCATTTTTATCATCTTCTTCATACCGTGTCACAAGTTTTTCAAAACCGTGTTGGGAAAGGATTTTAAGTGCGCCTCAAAAAGGCTCTTTTCGAGTACTTGACACATGTCTGAGAACTTTTTAGATTCTACGTCATGCTTACGATGTTTTCCTTCACCGGTTGAGAGTACTGAGCACATAAAAGCTTATCATAATTAGCGTCTTGCACAACAAAAAAAACCCCTTCACATGCTTAGCGAACTGACAGCCAAAAGAAATGGTGGTCTAGTGGTAGCGGCCCCGCCTTCCACGATCCTAAGGTCGTGGGTTCAAAACCAGTCGTGTACCAATGAGTAGGTCTGTTCAAAAAATTATGTGCACAGTGCCAGTACTCTCAAACGGTGAAGGAAAACATCGTGAGGAAACCGATATGTTGTAGAATCTCAAAAGTTCTACAACATGTCAAGTGCTCGAAAGAAGCCGCTTGAGGCGCACCTAAAATCCTTTCACCACACTGTTTCGAAAGAAACTAGTGACACGACAAGAAGAAGAAGCCAAAAGAAATGATGCTTATGCTAATTCTGTTTAGTTTGGTTAACGTGTTTAGCTAAATACAATTAAATCAAATTTTTGTGCATGCGGCCCTATGTAATTAATTTGTGTCACAACAATATTTTGTTTACAAAACAACAAATAAAGTCGGGATATCAAAATTGTCAAGATTTGTCTAGAATAGTAAATTACCTCCCAGTGCTCGGGCGAGCTGACATTGCATTCAACAAAATTAAACCTGACACATTTTTCATATAATTTATTTAGGAAGACTCACATGCGACGTCGTCGGCCCATAATTTAGGTAAGGGCCGGGCTTAGGATTTTCTGCAGGGGTATAAAGTGGGCTTTTACTAAGCTTACCCGTCCAGTTCCAGTTCAAACTGGAGCTGGGTCCATTTCACTTAACATTTTAGGAAGTGATCTTCATTAAAAACTTTATTTTTTTATCATAATTCTGAAGTCCACTTACCTACGGCACATACCCATATTTACCAATTTGGGTTTACGTCTTATTTGCTTACAATTTATAAACCAGCCTCTTATAACTCTTATAAATGGTAGTCTTGTTAGATTCGAACAAGTTAGGCTCTGATTTCACCATGCTATGTTAGATAAACAAAGGATTAAAGGGCCGTTATATATGTCAAAATGTAAGCGTTTGACATCTAAGGTTAGATTTAACGGCCTGTTGATCCTTGATTAGTAACTAACAGAGAATGGTGAAATCAGCTCTAAATCGAATAAAGTATTGAAATTGTTACGGACTTTAAAAAATAAACGCATTTCCTATAAAATTAGATTAGTAGTTTTTAAACTCTCGCAATCATAACACATATTTAAAAGTATTACACGGGTATTCATCGCGTTTACCTTTATTATTTTCCCGGCGTTTCGGCTATGTTGCAATAGCCGTGGTCGCGGGCAGACTCAAAAATAATAAAGGTAAACGCGATAAATACCCGTGTAATACTTTTAAATAAAATTATAATAGTCTTTATAGACCCTATTCTTAAGTAACCCTTTAGGCGTACCCCATTTCTTAAAGTCCTTAATCCTTCCCGCATCGCTTACAAACTTCAGGACAATAAAGCACTATGCAGGAACATTAATTACGAGTTATCATAAAGTATGGAGTCTTGCTATGAGTCTTTAGTCATCTTTTCCTAAGAAACGGCGTCCGCTATAACACTTATAAAAAACGAAGAAGGCTGTACTAGACCAATAATTAAATGAATAATGGTGTACATTTCACACAGCGTCGACTAGCCATAAACTAAGCAAAGCGTGTAGTATGGAACTGTAGTGTAAATACAGTTTTTTTATATGAATATTTGAATGCATTATAATCATATTCAGTAACAGTAAAATACCTATAATTCAAATGAATAAGTTTTTTCCTTGAAACACACAAACAACAACAGAGAAGGAAAACCAACTGGAATCTTGTCCAGTTTCACCTTATTGGTGTTATCTTTTGTAAGATGTTTAGAGCTGATTTCACCATGCTCTGTTAGTTGCTAATAAAGGATTAACAGGCCGTTAAATCTAACCATAGATGTAAAACGCGTACATTTTGACATATTTAACGGCCCTTTAATCCTTTGTTAATCTAACAGAGTATAATAAAATTGGAGCTTAAGTAGGTAATGCTGTTGATTAGACCTTAATTTTTTTTAGGCATTTTCTGTATTGGAACCTATTTTTATACAAAAAACTGATGGAACAAGCAGTTGGCCTACCTGATGTTAAGAGATAACCATCACCTATAACAAAGCATTGCCTCGTAAGTCACGCACGATAGGAACGTTCCCTACGATGCACTGCGCTGCGTCCTTCAACTTGAGGCATACAGATTATGTTAAGCCTCATATGCCTGCAATTACACCGGCAACCACACTCTTCAAACCGAAACACAGCAACGCTGCTTGCGGCGACAGAAAAAGGCGTGGTGGTGGTACTTCCCCGGACGAGCCCTTCACAAAGAGCTCTACTACTCTTAAAATATTATTCAAGATTTGATACCTATTCACTTCAATGGACATGTGAAAACTAAAATTAGTCATGCCACTAGTATATGTTTTATTTTAATTCCTACAGGAGTTCATGACAGCCAACGCTTTTAAAGAATAAAAGTTTTAGTATTTCCTGCAATAAACATTGGCATAAAGTGAAAACTGGTCACTTTAGTTTGATGGACGACGTCAATGATCAACTTGTATACCCTTGTGGGTGAGTTTTTGATATACTACAAGAGCCGTACTATACATGCTTCACTTCTTATTCCAGTTGTCATGTCGCTAATTCTTTAGAAACAGTGTGGTGATAGGATTTTAAGTGCGTCTCAAAGTGGCTCTTTTCGAGGACTTCACCCATGTTTATTTATTTATTTTTATAATTAAAGGTTCTACAACATACTTTATTGTAATACAATTATATCCATAAAAGTTCATAAATAAACAATCGTTAAATTCAACCTTCAAACAATTTCAAAAACAAACCAAATCTAAATCAGAGACAACGGATAAACCACGAACATAATCTTGGATAATCCCGCTATTAATCAAGCAAGTGTGACATCCAACCAGCGATAGAATTGGCGGTATTTAATGTAATAAAACACGCATGGCCACAGACGCATGGAGATACAGAACAGCCAGCTGAGAGAACCAAGATCTCGCCGAACTGGAACACTGGAGATTAATTATTATATTATAACACATTGTAAGGTCACGTGGTCTAGTGAGAATGGCTCTAGAGAATCAATAATAAATAAATAAATAAATAATGGTGGACTTTCCACACAGCACTACCTAAGCCCAAACTTAGCCAAAGCTTGTAATAGGGGAACCAGATAGCTGATATAATACATTATACTTTTTTTTTGTAAATACATACTTATAATATTATATAACACCCAGACAGAGAACAAACATCACACAAATGTTTGTTCTCGGTGTTATTGAACCCACGGCCTACAGCGCAGAAGGCAGAGCTACCGACTGAGCTGTGAAGGCTGTCTGTAAGGTCTGATTGTAAGGTCGTGAGTTAGTTACGTTATCCTCAGATTTTGTACTACAAAAGTACCAAAGGTTCTTTTTGAAAATGTGGGGTAGTCAGAGGCATGTCCAAATATTACGCTTAGCACATGCACACAATCTTGGTGGCCCAACGAGAAAACAATTCTTACAAGGTGTGACTCTGCGATGCACTATTTTACCGTCCATAAGACACGATAAATCAGAAGTGGTATCGTTACTCGATGCTATTCATAATTACCGACCGACCGACGGTATCGATGCTTTGTGATCCAGCTCTGCAAATGTCCCCAACTTATTTATGATAAAAGCATAAATAATTTATTTACTCTCTATGCTAGTGAATTTAACAGCTATTTTACAATAAAACAAAACAGGGTATTGAAGTAAACCTCGTCTATTTGAGAATCAAACTAAATTGATAAGCACAAGTGTGCTTATCAGTCTCGATTTGTCATTTTGTAAGTCATTTGATTTGTATGGAGCAATTTTCTTATGAAATAAATAAGAAAATTGCTCCAATCAAATCAAAAAACATTGACTTACTTGATTTAAAATAAAAATATTAAATTAATATTGGAGGACTTTCCACACAGCACTATCTAGCCCCAAACTAAGCCAAAGCTTGTAATATGGGAACCAGATAGCTGATATAATACATAAATATACTTTTTTTTTGTAAATACATACTAATAATATTATATAACACCCAGACAGAGAACAAACATCTATGTTCACCACACAAATGTCTGTTCTCGGTGGGGATCGGACCCAAATCCGAAACCGAAACAGAATGGGTGGGGAATTTTATTTTTATTTGCTCACCTGATTTTGAGCGGTTACCTCTGGTTATAACTCATTGCATTACCTCACAGAGCACATCCATCAAAAACGTGCCTTATTGAATTGATGGCAAAGTTTAACATTATTATTATTTTTAAGTATAATTTACTCAATATTGCTAATTATTGCTAATCTCTGAGATTCCAAATGTTTATAAAAGCGTAGGTAGAAAGAATACTGAACGGTGAGCAGAAGAAAACAATATCTTATTCCAACAAATTACATGCAACATTACAAAAAATTAACTCATAATAAAATATACACATGGATACGCATCAGGCGATACACTGCTCGCTTTCACATCCTACAGGGACGTAAGCGTCATTTTCTTTAGCTGTGTGTAGCTTAGTCTGTGTCCATGAAACATAAGTACCTATGTACCGTCCAAGATTATTTACTTTGAAAATAAACAATCAATTAAATTTACATGCTTTTTTACAAGAAATTTGATTGCGTTTGTAGTTGATAAGCGTCATTTTATTTAGCTTTGTGTAGCTTGGCATGTTTCCATGTACTCATAAGAATGTACCTTGAAAATCACTACTTAGTATAAAACAAAGTCGCTTTCTCTGTCCCTATATCCCTATGTATGCTTAAATCTTGAAAACTACGCAACGGATTTGATTGAAAGAGTGATTCAAGAGGAAGGTTTATATGCATAATACAAGCATAATCTCTTAGGGATAACCCACAATAACCGTGCGAAGCCGGGGCGGGTCGCTAGTAAACAATAAAAAAATGAAATCTGATCGCGTTTGTAGTAAGCGTCATTTTATTTATCTTCGTATAGCTTGTTCTTTATCCGTGTGTACGTAAGTATGTACCGTCCAAGATATTACTTTGAAAATAAACAATCAAATAAAAATTACATGTTATTCTTACAAAGAATCTGATTGCGTTCTCGGTGGCGCGGCGTAATTGAAAAAATGTCTCTTTATTTTGCATCGGGTTTGAGTCACCGCAGATGAGCTTAAATTATAACCTTGGATGCGGGAACTAAGTGGTGGACTTGATGATTTAGGGTTCAATGGTAATATGATTGTAAAAACAGCTTCATGAATTTAATGCCCAGGCAGGCTAAAACTACCCGCATCATAGATGTAAAATTTATCAGTAGCAATAAATATTGAAAAATATATTCTAAATTATTTTAAACTAAATTTTCTTAAATTAATAACTTAAATTATATTTCATTTAATTGTCAGTGACTAATATTATTTATTAGTCACTGACAATGTGTAATTTATTTAATCATCATTTAATTTTTAATTTAATTTATTTAATTTTTAATCATCCCATATTTAATTTTTAACTGTTTTATAATTTCGTTAATTAGTGTAATTATTAAATAAATAAATAAATTAACATATTTTTTTTTGCTTTAAAATAAATTATAATTTTTATATTGTACTCAATATTTTATTTATGCAATGGGCTGCTGGAACAATCAGATGACCCACCTGATATTAAGTGGTAGGTAACCATCACCAATAGCAAAGCATAGCCTCGTAAGTCAGGCACGATATGAACGTGCACTACGATGCACTGACCATGAATGATGAATTAGGTCCCGTCTTAATAAACTAGCTCAGAAAGTTATGATATTTCCATATGAGTTTAAAGGCTCAGTATTACTTATATAGAATTGTTTAACCTACGGAACTCAGAGGGCTTATTACGAGTTAAGTGCCGATCGTCGATCGTTACGATACACCGAATTTTCTATGAAAATAAATCAACGGCATCTAGCGTATTCTTTGAGAACCCGTTTTTTTTTCATAGAAAATTCGGTGTATCGTAACGATCGACGATCGGCACTCGATCGGCACTAAACTCGTAATAAGCCCTCAGATCTTTTAGCCCACACTGTCACTTGACGCATTCAATGCGTTTATAATACCTGACCTGTTTTGCTTATATTTAGCCGTGTGAGAACGTAATGCAAGTCCTGATGAAGTTAATGTCCACTGGCCAATCTTGTTCTAATTAGGTAGATTATAATCTAATTTGTTTAAGGGACGTGGAATTATAATTACTTGCTTGTTTTGGTAAAAATGAGCTCAGTTTAACGTTGATTAGTCCATTTTGGAAATTGCTTTCGAAGTTTGCAGAAAAAATAAGTCGAGTGACATGAAAGGATTAATTAAATAAATTAATATAAATCAATATTGGTGGACATTCCACACAGGACTATCTAGCCCCAAACTAAGCAAAGCTTGTAATATGGGAACCAGATAGCTGTTATAATACTTAAATACTTTTTTTGTTAAAACATACTTATAATATTATATAACACCCAGACAGAACAAACATCTATGTTTATCACACAAATGTTTGTCATCGGTGGGGATCGAACCCACGGCCTACGGCGCAGAAGGCAGCTACTACCAACTGAGCTGTGAAAGCTGTCTGCTATATTAACTAATTGACTACCATTAGGTACTACTACTACTTTTACTGAGTGACGGCCAATTTATGTCACTTAATTACTTTTAATGTCTTTTCTTGTATTTTTTATAAACTGTATTTACGTATGGCATAAATAAATGATTTTGTATTGTATTGTACTTACAAATTGATTCAACTGTGGACTTTTTCCTAGAGATCGTCATAACAATCCCCTAAAATTAAGCATTTAATATCCATGCTTTAACCAAGCATTTAAATTTTAATTTTTACTTGCCCCACGTCACATGCCACACGATTCAAAATGTTAAAACATCGCAGACTTTTCTATAAGAACTTCTTTTCTTTTCTATTTGAAAACTGGTGACTTATCTAAGATGCAAGAGGCGTAGGTTCATCCCACGGAAACACCATCTTTCTGTTTTCACCATCTTCCGATTTGACGACTTCCTGTGCCCGTAAATCATATTTCCGTCAGTATTTTACGATTCGTTGATATTGAACCTCATAAACCCGTTCTTTTGTCTCCTCTTGTTAATTTTCATAATTTTACGCGCGTTTTAAGCCAGCTCAAGATGACTTTTACTGTGTCGTAATTCTAATCTATGCCAGAGTAATTTATGGTGTTCATAACCTCATCACGTTTATTTATATCCTGTGTACAAGTGTCCCCTAGACAAAACCATGGTTGAATCTTCTCTTGTCATGTCACTAGTTTCTTTCGAAACAGTGTGGTGAAAGGGTTTAAAGTGCGCCTCAAGAGGCTCCTTTCGAGCAATGATAGAACTTTTTAGGTTCCACAACATGCCGGTTTCCTCACGATGTTTTCCTTCACGATGTGTTTGAGAGTACTGGCATTGTGCACATACATTTTTGAACAGAAAAACTCATTGGTGCACGACCGGTTTCGAACCCACGACCATAGGATCGGAAGGCGGGGCCGCTACCACTAGACCACCAGTGCTCTCTCCACCATGGTTGACTAAAAAGTGCTAACTAGCTCCGCCCGCGGCTCCGCTCGCGTATACCTACCATAATGTAAGGCCTGTGTTGCTTCAGGTTCTATATATACTTCAAGATTCATTCAAACCATAACGCCGTTACGGAGATGAGTGGGAACAAACACACTCATGCACAAACACACATACATACACACAAACTTTCGTAAATACGAGTATTTTGGTAGAAAAAGATTATTTGCTTTAAAAATGCATAAACATGTCTACTTTTTGATTTCTACTACTTTTTGTCTATTTTGATTGGTCTTCAAATTATAAAAATATTCTGTACAATGCCAAAAAAAATATATTTGAATGTTACAACGAAACCAAGAAACTAATGACGATGTAGAAAAAAACAGTAAAGATTGTGATCTGCAATAGCATGATAGTGTTTTTTTACCTGGATACAAGCCGCAGGCAAAAGCTAGTGCTTTTATAATTCCGTTGTCATTTTTCATAGATAGGTCACATACATACATAAACAATAGCGTTTTCTGCAATGCCCTTTTCTGCCGCCAAGCAGTGTTGCTGTGTTTTGGTTCGAAGAGGACAGTTGCTGGTGAAATTACAGGCACATGGGGCATAGCATCTGTGTGTCTCAAGTTGATGAAAGCAGGGCAATGCATCGTAGGGCACGTTCCTATCGTGCGTGACTTACGAGGCAATGCTTTGTTATAGGTGATGGTTCCACCGGGGATGCTTGAACATTGCTGCCACCAACCCAAGGTCCTTCTCCGATATTTTAAAGAGTTGGGTTGGCTGGGGTGAGGTTAGCAGGGGGACAATGCACAATACACCCCATTGCGTGACGTCCGTGCAGATCTCATTCCCCCACCACGAATTAGAATTACAATTAGGTGATGGTTACCACTTAACATCAGATGGGCCATCAGCTAGTTATATAAAAATACTTCCTACGAGAACTGAGGATTAAATCTACTTTTGAGGCTTAGCCGGTTTCACCATGCTCTGTTTGATTAACAAAGGATTAAAGGGCCGTTAAATATGTCAAAATGTACGCGTTTGACATCTGAGGTTAGATTTAACGGCCTGTTTATCCTTGATTAGTAACTGACAGAGCATGGTGAAATTAGCTCTTAGTTTCGTTTTTCAGCCGTCTTCGTTTCTCGACATCCATTTGTCTATGAGAGCTGTTTAAGTATCCTCTTGATGACATCAATTAAAACCATTTTGATCGTTAACCTAATTCAGGGCGATGAGAAACTCGGGAAGCACAGTAACTCTCTAGTGGAATATTTAAAGTTAATGTGAAAGGAATCTTCACTTCACTTAAGGCCAAGTGAGCTGCAAAGCAATTCAGTTTCATTTGTTAGAAGAAAATATTGTAATTAGTTTTATGTTATCGTGTACCTTGATAAATACTTAATTCTGCTATGGGATTACATTTTTGTACAAGAACATAATTTGTTTATATTGTCTTATAAATTTGATTTTGTTTACCTTTTTCTATATGCCTACGCCTCACTAAACTTCATTATCTACATCTACACTAATATTATAAAGAGGTAACATTTGTATTTTTGTATATTTGTATTTTTGTATGTAACGAATAGGCTCAAAAACTACTGGTCCGATTTCAAAAATTCTTTCATCATTAGAATGCTACATTATCCCTGAGTAACATAGGCTATATTATATTTTCAAAAAAATCAAGGATCCTTACTAAAACTTCAATAATGTAACCCAAGGTGGAAAACAAAAACCTTACATCGCGTGTGCTGCGAAAACTATTGAAGATAGACTATTGAAGAACAAAATAATGTACCACGATTTTGTAGTACACGTCATCATCTACAAAAAATGTCGCGACAGCATATGTCTAACTATTATAGTTATGTCACAATAAGTGTTTTTTTATTATAAAAAAATAATTGAAATGCTTCCGCTAGAAAAGGGTCTTTATTTGTACCTTGGTATTAATCCTTATCCAAATAAATCATTTCATAATTAAGACGGTTTCAATACCTATAGATTACTTCTTAAATTTTTCAAATCGGACATTCCATTCAAAAGATATGACGAAATTAAAAATGTTAACGGGTCCACGGGTCACGCGCGGGTTGCGATTTCACTCACTCAAGGAGAAGCGCGTGCAAATGTATGAAATAAGTAGACGCGAGGCTCGAACCCACGGTCTAAGTTTATCCTAAAATGTTCAAAAAATTTATGACCACCCATGCGAAGCTGGGACAGGCCGCTAGTTATATTATATTATTACATTGTAAAAGGATCATACAAAAGAACGGTAGGAACCAAGCCGTAAGTTTGTTGCCTGTTCTTCTAGGCTTTGGTCGCGTGGAACTAGCACCTAGAGTCACCTAGCTTTAAGACGTTTCAAAGTGATCCTTGTGATTTTATTGAATAAATACATTTTGAGTTTGACTTTGACTTTATAATGCAATTTTCATTGAAATTGCGTGCGGGCCAATAATAAAAACAGAAACCAACAGAAGCAGCCTCATAACTTTATGCCTAGACGCGGTAAATGTCCCTTCAGGTACAAAGTTTTTTTTATATTTATACAACTAGCTGATGGAACAAGCAGATGGCTCACCTGATGTTAAGTGGTAACCATCACCGATAACAAAGCATTGCCTCGTAAGACGATAGAAACGTGCCCTACGATGCACTGCCCTGCGTCCATCAACTTGAGGCATACAGATGTTAAACCTCATGTGCCTGTAATAACACCGGCAACCACACTCTTCAAACTGAAACACAGCAACGCTGCTTGGCGGCAGGAAAGGCCTGGTGGTAGTACTTCCCCGGTAGTGGTGTAGTAGTAGTGGTGGTAGTATTTTGTGAAGGGCTCGTCTTCACAAAGAGCTCTACTACTCTTAAAGCTTATTTTGTTTTCAATGCAACTTTCATTGAAATTGCGTGCGGGCCAATAATAAAACCGAAACAAACAGAAGCAACCCCATAAATTTATCCCTACACGCGGTAAATGATCCTTCAGGTACAAAGTGCTAACATTGCAATGCTATGCAATGCTATGCAATTACCACTTAGCATCAGGTGGGCCATCTGCTTGTTCCATCTGCAAGTAGTATAAAAAAATATGTTAAGTATATAAATTATTTATTATTATTTATATTTATTAAAGATTTATTATTATAAGGGATTGGGAAGCCTTTGCCATGTGGGACGATGCAGGCTGAAATAATAATAATAACAAATAATAATGAATAATAATGAACTAATAATTAAAATAAAAGACTTCTTTCACAATAAACCACAGTATGATTAGATGTAAATTGTGTTGTGGTGTGTGAGTGTGGTTGTAGGTAGTTGTACGTAATACATTTTCATTATTTTATTCATATTTTATTAATTTAAGACACCATTCTTTAATGAGTTGTCGTTTTGACTTGTTCGTCCACTTGTCTTTCCGCCATTAAGGGCCATTATTTGTTGTGTAAGACGGATAGTTAGGCAAAGAAAACAATTTAATGGAATATTCTTTCACAGCTTAACATGTATAAAACCAGCTGGTGTTCTTTTAAAAGCCAGAGCACTGGTGGTCTAGTGGTAGTGGCCCCGCCTTCCGATCCTAAAGTCGTGGGTTCGAAACCGGTCGTGCACCAATGAGTTTTTCTGTTCATAAATGTGCACAATGCCAGTACTCTCAAACGGTGAAGGAAAACATCGTGAGGAAACCGGCATGTCGTAGAACCTAAAAAGTTCTATAACATATGTCAAGTGCTTGAAAGGAGCCTCTTGAGGCGCACTTTAAATCCTGTCACCACACTGTTTTGAAAGATACTAGTGACACGACAAGAGAGAGACCAGTTTTTAAGCTTCTACAAGCCTGTTTCTTATTAGCTATTTCTTCTACTTTTATATGTGGCTGTTCATTGGCCGATAGTGATTGCCACGATTGTCATTATCAAATTTTTTACTAGACTTAAAAAAGGGGTTAATCTATATAATTGCAGAGACAGATTCTAAAAGTTGCTTAGTTAAAATGATAAAAAATATAATCATTTGTACTAACGGCCGTTTCTGGAAGCCGGATCAAAACTAATCGCATGTCAAGTCACTTGCTATCTCAATCTAATTTGATGTAATAGCTGAAATGGCAAGTGACTTGACATTCGATTAGTTTTGATCGAGCTTTCAGAAACCGGCCGTAAGACTCTGTAATTTTGAAAAAGAATTTTGCCATTCAAGTGGATTAATTTGAAAAAGTTGTCAATTCAGTGACGCATTACTTCAAGTCGGGCTGTCATGTTTTGATGAAAAACGTATCATAAGGCTTACAAGACAATGCTATGTTATAGGTAACCACTTAACATCAAGTGAGCCATCTGCTTGTTCCATCAGCATTGTATAAAAAAAAGATTACAGACTTGCTATCGGCTGGTAGTTTGGTCGGACTCTTATCATAATATATATAATATCAGTTTGAAGATGTTGGTAAGTCCGAACACTATACAACTATTCATTGGCAGCCGCATTATTACCAAGCTATTGGCGCAGATATAAAGTCTGTAGTCTGCGGGGGCTCTTCCTTCTACTGCTATAATTACTGTTGGTTCTTAGACAAAACTGCCGGCAAGACACGCCAAGAAGTTCTTCCCTACAGTTAATACCAGTTGAAGCATGTCTTAGCTACAATACTGCGGTGGTCGACTCACTTAACCGTAACCCAAGACTTAACTCGATGGCTACGTGTTTGCAGAGTAACCGAATATGGGAAACAGAAGCTTCATAATGCTATGTCCCAGTTCTCTGTTTGCCTTTCGTCCACAAATACGAAAATTCGTTTGTATAACTGAATGTTAGTTTGTGAAATGTTGATTTCGCTTTTTTTTTATATAACTATCTGATGGAACAAGCAGATGGCCCACCTGAAGTTAAGTGGTAACCATCACCTATAACAAAGCATTGCCTCGTAAGTCACGCACGATAGGAACGTGCCCTACGATGCCCTGCGTCCATGAACTTGAGGCATACAGATGTTAAGCCTAATGTGCCTGTAATTACTTAGTTACAATAATAATTTTAACTCAGACACGGGCTATTAAATATTTTAAAAGCTAAAAGAATTGGGAGTTTGAAAATGTTTGATGTTATTTCAAATAGCCAAATGAATAAAATATTTACTCGTAAATGTAGCTTCGTGAGTTTTAATAATTAATTTAATCTTTTGCGAAGAAATAAATTGGATTCACATCTGTAATCCTCAGGTAGAATTCTCCTCAGAGGTATTTTTATTAAGTCTATCAATACCTATCGTGGATAGGAGGTTAGTCAGAAGTAAGTCACGTTTTTCAAATGTCATGTCCATGTTTGGAGTTATGATTTCATGACAAATGAAATGTTTGTGTCTTCATGTTGCGTACATACATTTTTCAAATACAAGTCCTTTGGTGTACGAACAAAAATGCAAACAAAAATGCACAAGACTACCGTTGAAAAATAATAAAATATTTGCACACATTTTGCAGTTGGTATTTCTTTCTATATAATTTCTCTCCGTAAATCATTTAAAATTGTATATTACTTCTTCTAATGGCCTCTAATCAAATTTAGATGGTCTGTTGTTCCAAAGACACGCGCCTACCCACATTAGCGATAAACAGAACCGCATAAATTCAATTTTCTATTAGATTTCTAGGCTCTAAATCATAGTATAATCTAATCTCATCATAGTTATCTACTGAATAAATTATAGGCTTCAAATAAGCTGTCCCGTGTGAGCCATGGAGCATTAATGTATGCATATGCGGATTATATTTTATTTTATCGCGACCCCGCAAAGATTAGGTCAGGAATCAATAGAGGGTACTATGAATATTATGAAGGGTATGATAGCCCTCACAGCTTAGTTGGTAGTAGCTCTGCCTTCTGCGCTGTAGGTCGTGAGTTCGATCCTGACTGAGAACAAATATATGTGCGATAAAAATCATAGTGAATGTTTGTTCTCTGGGTGTGATATTGTATTAAAAGTATTTACAAAAAAATATACAAGTATTATATCAGATATCTGGTTCTCATAGTCCAAACTTTGCTATGTTTGGGGCTAGATAGTGATTATGGCATGTCCACCAATATTTATTTATGTATTTATGAACCCAATAAATGGACAAGAGTAGGTACACAAAAAGAAATCTGTTTTTCTTTGAAGAAGTTTGCATGACTTAAAAAAAAGGAAAAACTTACTTAGGTAGGTGTATTTAGTAGGTATGACCTGCGAAAAAAAAGAAATAGTCCAAACTTTGCTTAGTTTAGGGCTAGATATTTATTTATGTAGCCAATAAATGGACAAGGGTATGCAAATAGTAATCTGTATTTTTTTTGAAAGACGTTTGTATGACTTAAAAAACTTACTTAGGTAGAGGTATAACCTGCGAAAATAAAATAACAAGAAATGAATCGAAGACAAAAGAGAGCATTATCTCTCACTCGCACGCTATTTCTAACGATAGTGTGGAAATGAGAGGAAATGATTCACCATTTGTATATTTTTCTAATAGCGCTGATTTTACCTACTCCTATTATAGTAAAGCGTCTTACCAAAAAAACTGTTAAACACGATTGAGAATTGTTTTTTTGCCAACTTCGTGGAGTAAAATGTAGGTACTTACTTTATAAAGCTTTTAAAGCTCGTTTGGTGCTAAAATGAAACGCATATTATACAATCCAGCCTCTACAAATCATTTTGCAATCGAATTACCATTTGAATATGATATATGGGGTTCAAATCCGGGGTGCAGACAATTGCTGTGAAATTTTTGAGGGTCATTTCTGATTTGATAAAAATTGAATTATTGCTTTGATGTTTTATCTGAAGCACTCGTTATGTAATAAAATATATTTTTAATCAAAATTAAATGCTGTGAAGAAACGAAACACAACAACATAAAATATAAAATAGGTATCATTTAATTTTAATCCAAACGAAAAATATATTAATTAAATATATAAATAATATTAATAAATTAATATGATACACTTTTTTATAACAACTAGCTGATGGAACAAACAGATGGCCCACCTGATGTTAAGTGGTAACCATCACCTATATAATAAAGCAAGTCACGCACGATAGGAACGTGCCCTACGATGCATTGCCCTGCGTCCATCAACTTGAGGCATACAGATGTTAAGCCTGTGCCTGTAATTACACCGGCAACCACACTCTTCAAACCGAAACATAGCAACGCTGCTTGGAGGCAGAAAAAGGCGTGGTGGTAGTACTTCCCCGGACGAGACCTTCACAAAGAGCTCTACTACTCTCAAACTACTATACTATAGATAATAATGACTATATTTTGAAGATCGCGGGAATTCGGTGGGTGGAGAGGGCTCAGAATCGTTTTGATATGGACATGTGTACTGTGTAGGGGAGGCGTATGTCCAGCAGTGGACTTGTTCAGGCTGATGAAAATGATGATGATGATTATATTTATAAGTAAATGGTTTATTTCAGTTTGTTTACCTTGTTTTTAATACCGTTTTTAATCAAAATAAAATCAAATTAATATTATAACAAAACTGTCCTATTTTGTTAGTTTACTTTTGCCTTGTTAAAATGACATCCTGCACAAAGCAAATAAGCGTATCGAGCGACAAAACTGTCGATATGATTAATGCGCCTTGCAAGGCTCCAACAACTTATGGACGCATTAAATCGTCCTTTGTGATGTCAATAACTCATATCCATGATAAAAGCGTTTTAATTTATTTGAAGCCTCTTTCAGAAAAAAAGAAACAGCTTTGTGACTGTACCTGGCACGGTAGATATCCACTCAGATATCTTAGTACCAGTAGGTAGGTCCTAACTCAAGTTTATTTTTGAGGATGTAAAAGGGGGTAGTCAGATAAACGTCTAAATATTACATTTGACACATACCCACATTTTGTTTTTTTTATTTGAGACGATGTTTTATTTATTTTCATCGTGGTTTAAACTGCCGGTCAACTGTAGATAATGTTTAAACTGTGCTTAGGAAAGAAAGAAATAGGAAAGGACTATGATAGATTCACACCTAGCTTTAAGATGTTTCAAAGTGATCCTTGTGATTTTATTGAATAAATACCTTTTGACTTTGACTTTCAATAAACTACATACCATAACTGTCACAACGCAACGGCGTTAATAGTAGTAGTTTGTAGTTTTTTGCCTATTCTTTTAGACTTTGATTGCAAGGAACTGGTGCTAGATTCACGTATAGTTTATAAGACGTTTCAAAGATTTTCTTCATCAGGTGACCTGTAAAAAAGGTTTTACAAACCAATCTCCGGCACCAATCTCTCACAAAACAGGGTTACACGAAGTTTTCGTTTATTACTGAACCCTAATTTTTAAGAACCTTTGTGAAAGATAAAAAAACTATTTTCTTCTTATCTTCTTTTGACTCCAAAAAGTCAAAGTCAAAGTCAAAAGATATTTATTCAATAAAATCACAAGTATCATTTTGTAACGTCTTAAAACTAGGTGACTCTAGGTGCCAGTTCCACGCGACCAAAGCCTAGCAGAACAGGCAACAAACTTACGGCAAAACATAAACGGGTCTATCAAAATGCGATTGTATTAGTGCACATACGGCCGACGTCGAAATAACAAAAAGGCGATATGTTCATTAACGTGTTTCAGATTCCTGTAGGTCCATTAGCCAGACATTTTAATTGTTGTCGCATCCCTGAAGCGGCGCAGCTGGCTCCAGTCGCGCTATTTCAAGACAGATTGCTTTACGAAACTATTTCCCGAAATAATCAAATTAATATGTAAAAAGTGGCGTTTAAGTTTTTTACTTTTATATTAAAAAAAAACATGGGTGGACTTTCCACACAGTACAGTCTAGCCCGAAACGAACACGGCTTGTATTATGTAAACCAGATAGCTGATATAATACTTTATTTACTTTTTTAAATTCATACTTATAATATTATAACACCCAGACAGAAAACAATGTTTGTTCTCGGTGGAGATCGAACCCACGGCCTACAGCGCAGAAGGCAGAGCTACTACCAACTGTGTTTATTTACTTCATTGTACACAAGAATACATCATAAATAAAGAAAGAAAGAAAGAAAGAAAGAAACATTTATTTGACACACAAATAAATGTTTTTTGTTTGTAAATCTAGGCGTAGCTTACAAAAAGTACAATGGGCGGGTTTTCAGTTATTTGATATACGGTATTTTAATTTGCAAATGACGTAATTTAGTGGATGAAACAGTAGAAGATACCTAAATATCAAATTGAATTTCTGAATACCTTTAGCAACGAAAATTACAATGAAAGAAAAATAATATTCTTAGTTTGGATAGCATTTTTCACAATTATGTACATACAACTATTGTTAAAAAAGGCACACATTTTGAAATAAATATTATTTAACACTATATAAAGCCAAAAAACTAAGTACTCACAAAAGCTTAAACTGCCCGTACATTCTGATACAAACTTGCAATTTTAGCGCGAACCATTTTTCTTATAAGCTTCGTTGCATTATTTTGCGGTAGAACGCAATAAATTAAAATGTGGGTTAAATATAAACATGGCTGTAATAATAAGTTACCTGCTCGTTTCTAGCAGAGTTCGCGTGAGACCGCGTTATATTTACAACTTTTAATTACCTAGAGTTGGGCGAAATTATTATTTTGAAACGAGAAGCTTAACTTTCTGCTTACCAAGAACATGAAAAAACTATCGTTATAGGTTATTTTTTCATAAACATTGCTTCTGTTGCAATTATATTAAAATAAAACTTAAATATAGTACCTACATACTATAGTATTTTTGTACAGTATAATATATAATAAATTTCCAGTTAAAAAAAAAATAAGAACTTGTGTCGATCAAAATGATATTTTTGCTGAACTTTGTGCAATGTAATTAATTGCACACAACTTGGTACAATGCAATTTTCATAAACAAGTAATGTGTATTAATTTTTTTCTTTATGTTCAAATGTACGAGCGAGAAGTACCACGACGGGTGTCAGCCCCTAAAACGATTGACTACAATATGATGTGACGGTGTAGCACGCTTACCTAGAATATAAGAGTAGTAGAGCTCTTTGTGAAGGGCACGTCCGGGGAAGTACTACCACCACGCCTTTTTCTGCCAAGCAGCGTTGCTGTGTTTCGGTTGGAAGAGTGTGGTTGCCGGTGTAATTACAGGCACATGAGGCTTAACATCTGTATGCCTCAAGTTGATGGACTCAGGGCAGTGCATCGTAGGGCACGTTCCTATCTTGCGTGGCTTACGAGGCAATGCTTTGTTATAGGTGATGGCTACCACTTAACATCAGGTGGGCCATCTGCTTGTGCCATCAGCTAGTTGTATAAAAAAAACCTTTTGACTCTTCTCTGTAAAACAACCATTTTTTTATGTTTATTTGAATAATCGGATGCCTACTAGTTCTTACGGCCGGTTTCTGAAAGCCCGAACAAAACTAATCGGATGTCAAGTCACTTGCTATCTCTATCTAATTCGATGTAATAGCTGAAGCTGAGCTGAGCTTTCAGAAACCGGCCGTAAGTCTCTGAAAGTTATAATTCTCTCACACCTTATCATCATCATCAATAGCTTATTAACCCATTGCTGGATAAAACCTTAGACGTCGTTCTCGCCAATTGTGGGTCTTTTATACCCAAGTGTATCACAGTACTCAAACTTTTTAATTTCCCTAATTGAATAATCAAACACACCCTTTTATCAATAGATTTATGAACCTCAAAATTACGTTTCTCAATATTTACACAAGTAATCTTGTTTGAACATCTCTGTCCATGTATTTGCATATTTCTATTATTGTCGCATGCAAAGTCCCCGCTCGCAAAATCAACACGTGTGACGTCAGATAGCTTTGAATGAAATTCCGTATAATTCGTATAATGGTATTGGTATAACGCTGGAGTTTTGTTCAGAGAATCATATGGGAATGGGTTGCCTTTGGACCTTTGAATATTTGAATATTACAAAACAGGGTTCTAAAACTGCTGGCCAAAAATTAAAGTTTTTTTAACCTATTTTTTTAAGCCATTCTGTGTTCAATATTACAAAACAGGGTTCTAAAACTGCGGGCTAAAAAGTTTTTTTTTTAACCTAAGCCATTCTGTGTTCTCAAGGTGAAAAAAATACGATGAAATTCGTATCTATTCTAGCAGATGCAGAACTGCAAAATTAGGGCCGAATGTAATAATAATGTTCCTCTCATTCCCTTCCCTTCGACATCCTCAAAAAACCAGTCAGCTCCACTAGAATTAATGCCAACAACTCGTAACTTTTTAGTAGTGTATATCAAATAAAATGAAATCAAAATGTACAATCACATGGATCACTTTAAAACGTCTTATAAACTAGATAAATCTAGTTTCTTGCGACAAAATGTTCTTTAGGGCAAACCAACACCCAAAAATCATAAAATCTATTGATAATTTCACAAATTTTTGAGTATAAACTCTGTAAATGGCCATTACAAAACTGTCATGAGTCTAGTCGGTAAGTCGTAACTATTTCAACCTTAATTAAAGAATATCGTAAAAAAAAAAATTACAGTGTTGGTGAATCTCCAAATGAGTTCTCTGACTAATCAATACTTTAAGCTTCAACACATGCGGTCTTAGGTCATCTTAAGCCCAGATCTTTGATATATCTTAATGTTCGTCAGTACAAATTCAAAACATCAGACAAACTCATAAATTAGTTAAGGATTAGAAACAAGGGCATACAAATACAAACAAGCGTACAAATATAGGTGATATGAGTCCAAGCTTTAAAGCAAATTTATCCGAAAACCGTCCAACGTTAGGGTTGTAAGTGAAACACAGAAAAGACGGTAGCTTTATATTACTTATATTCAAATATTAAAAAGAAAACTTTGTACAAAAGCTTACTATAAAATATCTCATTATATAGATGACAAAAAAGCTTGGGACTGATATATACTCCAACTCAAAAACACTAAACAATTAAATAGGTACCATAATAAAATTGTAAAAAGGATTATACAAAAAAACGCTAGGAACCAAGCCGTAAGTTTCTTGCCCGTTCTTCTAGGCTTTGGTCGCGAGGAACTGGCAATAGATTCACCTAGTATATAAGACGTTTCAAAGTGATCCTTGTGATTGTACTGAATAAAGACCCTTTTGATTTTGATTTTGATTACCCGCATTAAAACTCTTGATTCTTTCTTGAAATGTGTTTTTTTACGTAAAGTACATTAAGGGCCGCTTGCATAACGATCAGATTCAAATGTATTTAGTTAACCAAACTAAACAAAATTAGCGTAAACATCATTTCCATTGCCTGACAGTTTGGTTAACTATAATAAGCAGCTTATTTTTATGTGCAAGACGTTAATTGTGATAAGCTTCCTGAATGCAATTATTGGCACGATTAGTGATCGTTGTGCAACGTTGTGCAAGCCTTAATCCTGTTTGGATTTTCAAAAAAAATAATGCAAACTTAATATCCAGGAGTCATAATTCAAAAATCATATTTGTACAACATACGTACAGCAAGACTGACTAAACCGGTAATACGATAATTTGATAAGATAACGTTTTTTTACACAACTAGCCGATGGGACAAGCAGATGGTCCACCTGATGTTAAGTGGTAGCCATCACTTATTACAAATCATTGCCTTGTATGTCTTGCCCTGCGTCCATCAACTTAAAATACAGATGTTAAGCCTCATGTGCCTGTAATAACACCGGCAACCACACCTTCAAACCGAAACACAGCAACGCTGCTTGGCAGCAGAAAAAAGCGTGGTGGTATATCTTCCCCGGACGAGCCCTTCACAAAGAGCTCTACTTCTCTTAAATGTTACAATGAAACTTTTGGATAGCCGGACTGAAGTCCAAAAAGTCGGACGGTAAGCTGCATTTATCTGATCCTAAGAGAATCTCTTAATTTACGCCCCAAAGGGATTTGCTAAAGCCAAACATTGTACGCTAATTATAACGGGCGCATATGCTTCTGCTCCCACGAGGATCTTGCCGAGTTAACGGGTAACGCTTTTCGCTGATGGATTTCGGAATATATCTATAGGTGCTTGGGAATTTTAGGGTGTATTGACGATGCCGTCTCTCGCGGTGTCAGAAAAGCTACGGAGCCCCAAACCGCCACTGAGAGTTGGGAATCAGATGAAAACAAAAAGGTACATACGGGGGGTTAATCCGAACATTTGGTAACTCAAAACAAAACACATGTATGTGTATTGTAAAAAATGCTTTAAAATTGAGTCACAAGTACCTCGTCCCCCGGGACCTTACCGGGTACCTCGGCATAATATTTTTGTAGTTTAATATTTACCAATGAATAGAAACAGTTCATTTTTTTATTTGTTTTGTTATGTCAATAACAAAAATGACCAATGTGTGTTTGTAAATGTATAATTTTAATAAAACAGTTACGATTTCTTAATCATTAAATAAATATAACATAAAATCATTTGTTAAGTAGATATATATTACTATAAATATTTATATGGGTAAGTAAATAGTTATGATACAAATAAGCTCTCCAAATACTAGCTTTTGAAATAAGTATTCATTAACATCTCTTAGTTATATTTCTATCCTATAAACCTGTGTTGTTTTGCCTCCGCCGACGCCATCTCATTATGCAAATGTAAACTAAAATAACTCACAGCGACTACCTATTACTATCATAAAAGCGTAGCCTTTAGGGCACATTGGCACGTGGTTGAATCTGGCCCCTTTCCTAAAAACTCCATAAGCACCTATCAGACAAACCCATCTGCATACAACATTCCTTCTACTGCTTCGCTACGGGAATATAAACTTTACGTTTAGGCATTAGGGGTAAAAGTTGTTGGGTAGTGGTGGAATATTAAATTTGTTAATAGCGTGAGCTAATCTGTCAGCTGAGCCACTGGAGATCGTTTAAAAGCAGCGTCCCCTCCTGTTATTGTTTATTTAGGATGGCGATTCGCGGTGAAAGCCTGTTTTTGAGGCGTGCACTAATGCGATTGTCCGCCGGCCACAATGTACGCTGAAGTGCTGAATGATACGCTCTGATAACACAAAGGTGGTCATTTCTTAAGCCGTTATGTCGTTTACAGGGGGTGATTGAGATATTAACGCGATATAGAATCGAATGAGTTCGTTTGCGTCGAGGGGATTTCAGAGCGGCTTGCACGTGTTAGCAGCCAAGATAACACTCATGGGATATTAAGCATTATTTGCCTTTTCCATAGCCTAATCAAAAATATTATAATAAAATTAAATTAAATATAAACGTCTTAGTGCAGCGCGTAATTACGAAGGAGGTATGATAAATACTTATCAACTACCAAGAAGTTACCTTGCCAACATTGTTTGCGTGTGCAAATTTTTAATCGAGAACTTAGACAAACCTAACTTTAGCTCTGATTTTACCATGCTGTCTTAGAATAATAAAGGATTAAAGGGCCGTTAAATATGTCAAAATTCGTCATTTTTCGCGTTTGACATCGAAGGTTAGATTTAACGGCCTGTTATTCCTTTATTAGTAACTAACATAGCATGGTGAAATCAGCTCTCAGGCTACTATTTTAATAAAACTATGTAATTTTGAGTTCAATACGAATAAAAAAATGCTGCCATTCAGGGTGGCAATGCAACCAGCGTCTTGGAGACGCTGGTTGAGCTACCTCTAGATCGTTCGCAACGGTCTACAGATAGCTCAACTGTTTCATAATGTATTTTGTAATGCTTGAAAATCTTGTATTAATTGTATTTTTCTTTGTAAATAAGTAATTATTTTTTTAGGATAGGTAAATATTTCAAACGCAAAAGTGTGGTTCAAATCTTTTTCACTGCAGACAATAGTAATTCTATCCCAAAGACAAAATCAAATGCCAGATGACCAATCACAGAAACCCAAACGGACAAAAGCACAATTAAGTACAGCAGGGACTGTTAACAAAAGGACAGAGCACAATTTGTTGCAGCCCATCTTTATCCGGGGCCACTACTGACCCCTTTACCCTAATTCAATGAGTGACCCTCTTTACTCTACCGTTTGCCTGCTGCTACGCTCGCTGGAATCTCTACCCATTAAAGTACCTCTACCGTATCATGTTTGATACAGTGCAGTTTTTAGGGTTCCGTACCCAAAGGGTAAAACGGGACCCTATTACGAAGACTCCGTTGTCCGTCTGAAAAAAAAATAGAATTAAGGGGCTGACAACTATCAAACAACTTCTCGCTCGCACGTTTCAACATGTTGAAAGATATAAAATCACTAAACTCATTTTTTCACAGTTTAGTAAAAATTTCATTTTGATCGATACAACTTTTCCTACTTAAAAGTATGCTTATGTACGAAAACTAGTAAAGCAAACTTTTGAGTAGGAAAACATGTATCGATCAAACTGAATTTTTTACTAAACTGTGTGCAATGTGATTGCACACAAAATGGTTGATTGCGATTTTTCGAAAATGAGCTTAGTGATTTTATATCTTTCAACATGTCGAAACGTGCGAGCGAGAGTCAAATTAGCTCTTGTCTTCGCCTTAAATGAATATGTAAGGGGGCTCCCATACAACAATCGTGATTTTAATGCCGTTTTTATAGATAATGGTACGGCACCCTTCGTGCGTGAGTCCGCCTCCCACTTGGCCGTTTTTTTTAATAAGCCTAGCGGAGACTTCTCTATTTTTATTTTTAGTAGATATCACTTTCATCGGTAAGTCCTTTTATTGTACTTTTTTTTAAAGTCTCTGCTTCGCGCATTTTTTTATACTACTTGCTGATGGTACAAGCATATGGCACAGCTAATATTAAGTGATAACCATCACCTATAACAAAGCATTGCCTCGCAAGTCACACACGATAAGAACGTGCCCTACAATACACTGGCCTGTGTACAGTTTGAGGCATAAACGGTGTTAAGTGTTAATTTGACTTTTTTATGTACTTAGTTAATTAATTATTATTTCCTGTTTTACTTCTTGTGAACAGTGAAAATGTTATGGATGAATTAAATTACTTTTTTCTACAAAACAAAAAAAAACAAACATTTAAGAATTTATTTTTATAGAAACTGTTTTTTTTAATAATTATTTGCCCGTAATAGGGTTGATAAACGAAGTGGTGTACTATTATTACTTGATGCGAACAAAACATGTGCTCGGGGTTAGTATTATTCACGCTCAAGCGACATTTCGAGAGTGATTCGCGTATCTATTGTGCGGAACCCTAACAAACTAGGGTTCCGGATGCATTGATAATGATGGTGATCATTATTCTTTCGAAACACGTGTGAATGGTTTTAATTTTCTATTAACGATTATTAAACGCCCACGGATACCCATTTTGTTATCTTAATTGCAAATTGCTGAGCCGTTGACATAAAGGGAATAGCGAGTTGAAAACTGATCTGGGCAGTCTATTTTACTGTAATAAAAATTAAAAAAAAATGGATATTCCACACATCACCATCTAGCTCCAAACTAAACAAAGCTTGTACTATGAGAACCAAATAGCTGATATAATACTTAACTTATATGCTTTTTTGTCAATTTTTACTTATCACCCAGAAATAGAACAAACATCTATGCTCTCGTAACACAAAAATGTTTGTTCTGTGTGGGTATCGAACACACGGCCTATAGCGCAGAAGATAGAGCGGTTACAAACTGAGCTGAGCTGGTAGTGAAATTAATAATGACTAGACACATAATATTTACATATAAATATATACACACCACACAGTAGATTATCGTGTTAACCTAATAAAAAACTGTATCTGCTCTTCTGGATAAATCTGAACTTCTATACTCTACTAGGATAAATCCTGAACTACTATACACCTACTAAGTACTACTACGTAACGTACGTACGTACTAAAAAAACTATTACGTATTTCTTTAGAGAACTGATTTAATCCAAAACATATTTTTTGTCTAGACTAAACCTTCAAACGCGATCTAAAAAGCGTGCACTCTTAGTCGCGCCATCAAGTTGTGAATCTTGAACGAATTTCACAACCTAGTTTAAATACTTCCCAGGAATGTCCCTCATAGAATCCTCGTTTGTCAAATCCGGTCCCCCACCTCACGTGTCAGTCAGTACGCGTCAGCGCATGCACTAATTAGCTGACACCCGACACCGCCTGGTTTCGGCGCTCCCATAAGAAACTTGTGGGTGAAACAGCTGTGAAATTATGTGGTTTTTGTATTTAAATTTTGGTCTACTTACGGAAAGGTGAAATAATAATTATTTTCTTGATATTTTTAGTTAAAATGTTTTTATGAGGTCAAAATATTAGTACCTTGTAGTATTTATTGACCTGTGAACATAACAGCTGCTTTTGGCCACTAAAGGGCCTTTAACCTAAACTGCTCTTGTTCTTAGATTGGGCTCCTATCTTTGTTTTTATTTTTTATTAATTTCAAAGCGATCATTTTAATAAATAAAAATGAGGTAGTTATAATTTGTTTACCTGTATGACACTATGCATGTACAAAAATTGCTAAAGATCGTGGATATTTTACCCCAACCCAACTGAAAAATGAAAAAAAAAAACAAAAATGTTGATTAGTATTCACAGCCTTCACAGCTCAGTCGGTAGTAGCTCTGCCTTCTGCGCTGTAGGCCGTGGGTTCGATCCCCACCGAGAACAAACATTTGTGTGATGAACATAGATGTTTGTTCTCTGTCTGGGTGTTATATAATATTATAAGTATGTATTTACAAAAAAAAAGTATATAAGTAGTATATCAGCTATCTGGTTCCCATATCACAAGCTTTGGCTTAGTTTGGGGCGAGATAGTGCTGTGTGGAATGTCCACCAATATGTATTATATTATTATTTATTAGTATTAATAAAAAATGTTTATTGGTATTAATAAAATCAGCAGTAAATTGTGAGGCTCTGTCTCCTAGAAAAACGTTAGTTGTGGCCTAAAAACAGTACTCTCCCGAAAGGAAATATGTAAATACATTTTGAATTAAATTGAATTGAATGACAGCATAGTTATAGTTTAAAATGAATCTAATTTATGCCTAATATAATTACAAAAATTTTAGCTTGTTTGTATCTAATAAGGAACATCTCAGTAATAGGTTAGTGTGTTTGTGTTGAGTATTGCAATAGAAATCAACTAACGTTGAACAAGGATTGTTATCGTAGCCAAGAGATTCCGCGCCAGCATAACAAACTACTTCAATTATAGAAACTTGCCTCATTTTTATTTTTAGCCAATATCATCCCACTGCTAGGCAACGGCCTGTCTAACGTTGATGGACACAGGGCAGTGCATTGTAGGGCACGTTCCTACCATGCGTGACTTGCGTAACAATGCTTTGTTCCGTGGCGGATTTACATATTTGCCGCCAGAAGGCTATTCATGCCGCCCCTACTGACAATCTTATAAGTAGAAAGTACATGATTGAGCTATTCTTATCTAAGATATATACACAAAAACAAAATATACTTATATACAGAAAAACCTAAATTGCCGCCCATTTACATTTGCCGCCCTAGGCTGGAGCCTACTCAGCCTGCCGGTAAATCCACCACTGGCTTTGTTATAGGTGATGGTTACGACGTAATATCAGGGGGCCAGTTGCTTGTATCAGCAAAAAAGGCCTCCCCCAAGAATTTCAGTCAAGAAATCGATATGGATGCCTTAGCAGATGATAAGAGGAAGCTTGCCATAGGCGGTATACCAGCAGTTATAAACTTTAAAAGCCACCGTTTTCCGCTGAAGCCACAACAACAGAACACAAAGCATTTGCTCGTTATAGTCACAGTTTAAGGAAATCAGCTTACTCAGTATTTTTCCATGGAAAAAAATCGATTATAATCTCATCGCATGCGGTAAGTAGCGATGCAGCCAATATTGAAATACGAGGAGGATGGTAGAAAAACCGGTAGACACTTACTTAACTCACTCTTGTCTCAGACAAAACCTTAATGATAATATTGACAGCCTTCACAGCTCAGTTGGTAGTAACTCTGCCTTCTGCGCCGTAGGCCGTGGGTTCGATCCCCACCGAGAACAAACATTTGTGTGATGAATATAGATGTTTGTTCTCTGTCTGGGTGTTATATTTTGAACGTGGGATGTGAACTTACGACCACTGTATGAAAATATATCTTTATGTTATAGCTGCTTGTTAAGATTCGGTGTTGCAGTTGGTTAGCTCATACCCGTCTCAAGGAGGGGTGGATTCCACATGGTTCATTTCTTTGGAATTTAATAAAAGATTTTGGATTTTATAAAATCTGTATAAAAAACTTCATTTCAGCGCTGTTTGATCCGAAGTTAACCAGTTAATTATCCCTCACTGTGGCTCACAATTGCAGTGTCGCAATCGCAAACTTCGCCCTTTTGTCCGGGGCGTGTGTTCGGCGGGTGAAACCGAATGTACTAATTAGTGCTCCCGACTTATTTGCGGAGTGCCATAGAAAGTTCTTGAATGGGTCTGTCTGACCTGTGGTCGACGGTTGGCGTTCAGGGGGTTTATTTGTAGGTTTTTGTTGAGAAGACAAGATAGTGAAAGCTAGGAACATTTTACTTTTTTTTTCAAATGGACTTGGTCTTTTCTTTATAGGGTTTTGTTTTTATTACAAGCCAGTCTTTTCAATCGGTAACAAAAATCTTCTTGAGTAAATCATATAGTAATCTAACAGCGGTGATGAGCTCGCAACCTGTCACGTATGGAAGACCTACTTCTGCAAAACAAGGGTATATTACGCAAAATTTAATATTTGTTTATTCTAGAAAAAGCAGAGATTAATTCACCGTGCATAGTCTAATAACTCGTGTGCTATTCACGTAGAAATAGCATCAAGAATCGATACAATAATAACCCTTCGATTGTCGAACATTAAAACAGCTCTGTTTTAATGCTCGACTGCTAGTTTCAGCGAGATATGCTTCGCTATAAATATGCTCACTCTATTGACCTACTATTTTGCATTGACTGAATCGACCACTTCCGATGATTCATAGAACAAGATTGCTCAACAGTTATCATCATAACTCTATCAGTCTGAAGAAGGTCATTGTTACCCTCACATCTCAGTTGGTAGTTACTCTGCTTTTTGCGCTGTAGGCCGTGGGTTCGATACCCACCGAGAACAGACATTTGTGTGATGAACATAGATGCTCGTTTTCTGTTTGGGTGTTATATATTTACCAAATAATCTAAGTAGGTAAAATGTTCCATAATATATATTTTTCATTATTTATTTACTGCTGGACATAGGCCGCCTCTCTAGATTTTCCAATCAGGGAAGGAGGGTTTCATAGAACACTGTTGGCAGGCGGATTGGTGACCGCTGAGTTAGTATTAATTTTGGGATATTGCTGCTTTTCCCTTTCACGTCTCTCAAGAGACCACGAAGGCCCAATTATATGCCAGGACGCCACAGCCTGCTTATAGACTTTGCTAGTGACTAATAAGAAACAGACGGGCTATTTTAAAACATTCGCAGCTCTTTGCATTTATTGGGGATGATTTATTCCATCAACATCATCAAAAGTTTTTCACAAGCGTGGATTCGCATGGAACTGGCAGATTCACCTGGTTTTCAGAAGTTTCAAAGTGATCCTTTCGATTTTATTGAATAATTACCTTTTGATTTTCACTTTGACTCATTGCCTTTATTTACGGTACGCTACACCCTTGACAGAATTTGTAGAAGACCAAATCCACAGGAAATATAAGGTCTACTTGCGGAGTTGACTAAGCAGCGGGCTTTCTTATGATGTTTTCCTACACTGTTTGAGAGCGCTCATACTTTTTTCGAATATAAAAATCAAAGATCGACTGGTTTCGAACCAGTGACCTATTCTACGAATCTCGCTTGCACCGCGAATAAAATGCAGTGGCATTTTTGATGGAAAATAAATACCAACACAATTTATAAAATCTGCGCTACTTTGTGTAATGGTTTTTGGTTGGATGCCGGCAGATTATTCTTTTAAAAGTGTAAAAATATTTTTTATATCAAAGCTTTGATTTTACGGTGAAAAATCTGGTATTTGGATTTTTTATTTTGCTGCAGGACTTATTGAAGATTTGACCTGTATTGAGGGTTGAGTGCATTTTCGTACCGTTTTTTGATTTTCTGCGTCTTGCGCCATGAGTCCTGAGAGCTAGCTAAAAATTCCATCACTTGGTCACTACTTTACTATCTTACTTACCCCCCGTAAATTTCTCTCTCACACACATACATGCATACACACACACACCCTCTCACTAAGCAGCAAAAATAGACCCTTACAATTCTCCTAAAATATTTTTTTTATTTTTGTTACAACTTTTAATCAGTTCTCAAATGTTTTGGAGTTCTTAAAATCGGAGGAGGGCGTTAACGTTCGCGACACAATTTTCAATACTCAATATATTTATTGCTTACACATGGTTTAGTTTAGGTACATACATTGTTGTTGGGTGTTAGTAAGTATCACATGGACCCTGCATAGGGTATAGCAACATAGAGGCAGGCCGAGATTTTCAATTTAATAGTAGGTTTTTTAAACTTCTGCGAATGTTATCGTTCTCTACATTACATTGTGCCTTGTATTTATTCCAAAATAAACTTACTTTATTGTACTTACTTTTTATGTACAAGTTAGTAATCTATCTCAACCTATCCCAGACATGCTTTTCCTACGTGTTATTACGTACGTGCATATGACAGTTCAGCAGTTGTAGCTCCTAATTAGGGGTCTCGCATGCACCCAACATTGCAATGGTTAGTAGTTTTCAATAGAAAACTTTTAGTTGCGACCCGGATTATCTGCAAACTGGCGCCGTGAGACGTCGAGAGCGTTTGTATATCCTCGCGACGATCCCTGGGGCGTCCCCCCCCAAAATCACGGATACTGGATTGGTTATATGCTTAGACTTAGACTGGAGCTTCAATATTGTATTATTCTACATAAGCTAGTGCCCGCGACTTCGTCTGCGCAGGATTAGTCACACAATATCTTTATAAATTGTAGCCTATGTATTATTCTGATGTATAAACTATATTATTGTAAAGTTTCATTAAAATCCATTCAGTAGTTTTTACGTGAAAGAGTAACAAACATCCATCCATCCATACTTACAAACTTTCGCGTTTATAATATTAGTAGGATTGTAACAAGGATCATATAAAGGAACGGTAGGAACCAAGCCGTAAGTTTGTTCTGTTCTTCTAGGCTTTGGTCGCGTGGAACTGGCACCTAGAGTCACCTAGCTTTAAGATGTTTCAAAGTGATCCTTGTGATTTTATTGAATAAATACCTTTTGACTTTGACTTTGTTGTATTCCAGAGCTCACCTGATGACTTTGACTTTGAGACTAGAGTTCTCAAGTTAAAAACAGAAACAGTTTCACGAATATGATCTTAAAGTAGCTAGATATATACCCTCAGATCTTTAATTATCAAGTACGATGGAGTTCGTACTTGATAACTAAAGATCTGAGGATTCTTTAGGGATTTCTAAGGGGATAGGAGGCCTACGCCCGAGAGTCGACTTTTACAATTAGTAACCTTACCTAACGTTTATTTTGCTAGTAATTATTTTTCATTGTGTGCTATGAATTTTATTAAAGAATCATTTTAAAATATTAAGTTATTAAGAATTGAATAATTGTGAATTTTATTTTTAATTGAAATATTGTAATAGAATAATTTTTATTTTATTTTATTTTATAGTCAGGGGTACGTCTAAACGACAGTATGGGAAGAGTCAAGATTTAAGACGACTTGATCTTTTGAACGTTGGGAGTCAAACTGCAATGATCTCTATGACTTTGTTTGGTTTATGTTAATCCATTCGTTTTTGAGCTTGATCTGTTTATATAAAATCATCATATATTCTCTTATTACCAATCATGATGTGTACACATGTCTTTATTAGAATACCATCTAGTTTTAAAACCTATCTGCTTGAATTTTTTTTTTAATGTTTATTGGTTGTATTCTGTTTTGTGTGCCGTAATAAATAAGTAACAAATAAATAAGACACAAATAAGAGAAGGTATGGTAGATATTTCCTCTGATTTTTTACGATAAATGCCAACTCTTAGGATGTAGATAAATGGAAGGAAGATTATGATCACACATTCAAGCTGAAGTATATCCCAAAAATAAGGCACTATTTTTGGGGTATGACGAGTCCTAATTCCACGATTCAGATAGATAATAAGCAGATCTTCAGTACAGTGAAAAACATAAAGCGTTATTTCATAATCCAAAGTTATTTTGTTGGTATCTGTACTCTACTGTGCATCTGTACTCCAAATTTGGCCACTCTCAAACTCTCCCAGACATCATTGATGACCGCGTGTGGCAAGTATCATTTTATTACAAGGCAACAGAACGCAATTAATTATGCATTAATGAATCAGACGGTCATTTGTATAAAAGTTCTAAAGTCGTTTTTAATTGGTGAATCAGCGGCGTACATTACAGACTAATAATAGATAGTTAAGTATGTAGAGTTGCACGCAATTGAAATGAATGTAGGGCAGTTTCTTTCTTGTTTTTTTTATACTAGCTGATGGAACAAGCAGATGGCCCACCTGATGTTCAGTGGTAACTATCACCTATAACAAAGCATTGCCTCGTAAGTCACGCACGATAGGAACGTGCGCTACGATGCACTGCCCTGCGTCCATCAACTTGAGGCATACAGATGTTGAGCCTCATGTGCCTGTAATGACACCGGCAACCACACTCTTAAAACCGAAACACAGCGTTGCTGCTTGGCGGCAGAAAAAGGCGTGGTGGTAGTACTTCTACGGACGAGCCCTTCACAAAGAGCTCTTGTGTTTATACAGCAAGTTTGACGAAATACACACACTTTATATGAAGGAGTACCAATTTCAGAGAGAAAGAGCCCACCTGATGTTAGGTGGTAACCATCACCTATAACAAAACATTGCCTCGTAGGTCACGCACGATAGGAACGTGACCTATGATGCCAGAGAGCTTTTTTAAGCTTTATGCTCCCTTAGCTTAGTTTTTATGCAAAACATTTAATAATACTACTACGACTAATATACAACGTGTTGATGAAGTTATGTAGGCAAACAAAGAGCGTGTATTTAGACCAAGCACTGGAATACTTTGACGTGTGCAAAGGTTGAATACATCGGTTTCGAAATTCCCATAGAAAAGTAAAATTAATATTTTCTCAGAAATTTGCAACAGCCCTGTCTGTGTACGTGTCAAGGTCACACGCACGCGCGCTCATATCTAGGAAAGAGAAAAACAACGATAACCTACGAGATAATTTGAAATACTTACCTTTCGGTAGGTAGGTAGGTACGCCGCCAATCCCCTGACACGATATTTTTACTGGTTCCTATGGATTTTGTCATTATTTACTGGCTATAATAACACTGGATAAAACTGGATTTTGGTAAGTTTGCGAGATTTCGCACGACACAGGCTTCAAACTTCACACTAAACCATTACCTCGTAGGCACTGCTCATACACACACTGACTGACGACGGCTTTTTACATAACAATCACCATTTTAACACGTTTGATGACATTTTCTCAACAAAACAATGTACAACAACGCATGTAAACACAAACAGGGTGACCATCTCAAAAGTGGCGGTTCTACCACACACCTGCCAAAAAATCTGTCAAAATCTACCAAGCTTGACGATAAAAATACCAAAAATATGACTTCATACCATCTCCTTCGTGGCTACGGAATAAATTAAATACCTACATTACATTCAGTTACTATCTTTTGATCGTTTGTAACGGTTTGCAGTTACCTAAAACGAGATAGAAGTTGTTTAGAAACCAAATCAATAAAGGTAAAAAAGAATAAGAAGTTTCCAGTTCGGTAAAAAATAAATAAATTATAAATATTATTTCATTAAAAATTCAAACTAATAAGATTTTTCTTGAAATATTTAAAATCTGCCAAATGGCAGAAATCTGCCACAAATGGTAACACTGATCGGCGGCCGTCGGCCGTCCTGATTGGATATGCGTTTTTAAATGCAACCAATGACAGTCAGGTTAGTCAAAGATTAAATAGGACAGACTAGACACTTCCCAAAATTGCAGTTGAATAATTTTGTCGTGTCAATGAACCATGGTGGTAAAGTAACATGTTACAATTTAAAGAACTATGAATATCATTTGCTTTACGACATCTAGTAATCAAACAAAAATAAATATTCTATTAGATATTGAGTACGTAGCCACGTAGGTACCTAGTTACTGAATAGGTATTAGTACCAAAGATCTCAGAGAATGTTTACCGTGACTAGGGATTACAGTCGCGAAAATATTTCTTTTACATACCAAGATCTTTAAAAACAGCAACATCATTATTAGGTAGGCACATTACTAGGTAATTGGTGGCAGTTCTGTTACCTATTTTATCTACAATTGACAACTAGAGGTCAAAGAACAGCTGTAAATAGGGCTGCCTCATGATGCGTTTAGATTCATTTTAGATAAAAGTTTAAGAGGCATTTGATGAATGAAAAACTTTGAAATTTTAAAAGTCGTAGAACAAAAGTTGTTCGTTATGACCGGTAGAATATCCTGCTTTCGGATCCCTACAACTCTTAATAAACACGTTGTATTTATTTACCTGCTGTAGAAATAATACTTATTATTTGTTTATTTTAGGAAATTAAGCTGTTGGAGCCTATTAAAACTTAAATTCTAAGTAATATAGGTTATCAGAGAAGCCAATTAACGGTCCTCACGAATGGTTACAGAGTAGATGAGAAAAATGCGCAATAGTAGATTAGTAGCCAAGGGCTGTAAGGCATGCGCTGCGAGGGCGCCTAAATTGGTTGGTGCTTACACCCGAGCTAACTATTCTGCTTTACATCTCGATTGTGAGGTAAGTAGAAAAAAAACCGGCATTACAAGAATAAACAATATTTAAAGTAAAAGTTTCTATTCCCGCCTTTTTTCATTAAAAAGAATCAAGTAAAGAACTTTTTAATTTTTTTTTCAAGATCGAAATTGAGCTTTGTTGTTCGATATTTAAAATTGATGACTATTATACTCACACGAAGACAAGGCTGAATAGCAAAGCGACCTCTTTGGCCATTGGGCTGAATGCATGATGTCTATTGCCAGTATCATGGTTAGATGTACGCGAACTTTTTGAAAGAAAGAAGTGTGTGAACATTTACGGCCGTACCTACATAAAGAAAAAACTGTCAGAACTGTCTGTGGTTATAATATTATTGGCATCTTATTATAATGATGTATTCTAGAAAAAGTACGTATCCAAAACTCTACTCTACCGTTTAATGATAGATACTTGAGGAAAAACTATCATTTATCATCATTGCATTAAATTAATAGACGCAGACAACAACAACACTAATGTGAAACTTGTAAATGTAAAGGCACCTTCATTTTCTTCCAAGCCATAAGTCAGCGACAAATTGTCGCCGCACAAATTAACGCTCGTTTTTACCCCTGAAATTTTCCAAACAATGCAATACCAAACCGTCTGAGCCCTTTCGTTTACCTCAAACCGCACACGTTAATAAGACCCAAGCATCCTGCACCATAAACTGCTTCACAGACACAACTAGCAAAGTCCCTTAAAGTAGCCGCAAATCAACAGACAATTTTGAACCTTATATTTAAAGCTTTAAAGTACTTTTTAAATGTTTTGAGGTAGCAATGTCGCCGCACATATGGGCTGCCAGCTGGAGGCGTGATTGACTGCACATTTCTCGGTAATTGGAAACACCAAGTTATTACCGAAGTGACTCGTTTGAAGTATGAAGTATGGAGAACGAGATGGATGAACCGCGGTCAGGTTAGAAGCTTATTAAGGAAGTTCCGACGTAATTTGTGTATGGTCGTAAAGTTTGTACGCTGAACGTAATACATAGGTACTAAACTACTGACTATTTAAGGCTGTTGTAATGTCAAGAAAAAACAAACCAAAAAAATAATCAATCGATAAAATAATTAGTCTAGCCTTTTAGATAATCAAAATGAGAGATTTTTTTATCTAGCTGATGGAACAAGCAGATGGCCCTCCTGATGTTAAGTGGTAACCATCACTATAACAAAGCTTTGCCTCGTATGTTACGCACGATAGGAACGTATGTCACGCACGTAAGCATACAGATGTTGAGCCTCATGTGCCTGTAATTACACCGGCAACCACACTCTTCAAACCGAAACACAGCAACGCTGCTTGGTGGCAGAAAAAGGCGTGGTGGTAGTACTTCCCTGGACGAGCCCTTCACAAAAAGCTCTCCTACTCTTAATTTTTTTTAATCGATCAAAAAACATGTTTAAAAGTATTATTGATCGATAAAATTTGTTTGCAATCTTACAATGAAGAACGAGTATACTCTTATCCTCACGAAACTTATTTTTATAACAATAAAAAGATACTGTTAAGATTATTTTGGTCCATATTTTGAATATTTTAGCTTTGGCTTCGGTCATTTGCTTACACAAAAGTATATTAACTAGTTGTATAAAAAAAAAAAAAAAATATTCTCCAAGATAAAACAATCCAATCTACAAACACAAAATCGAATTCCCAAGCATTCCAATCAAGAGAGCGTCTGTGCAAAACGTTTGATAGCCTAAAAAGCTGCGGCTGCCATAACGGTAGGAATATAGCGGTTACGCAATTATAGTTTGTTTATACAGAAGGGTAAAATTCACATTTGCGCTCTCTTTTGTCATGTCACTAGTTTCTTTCGAAGCAGTGTGGTGAAAGGATTTTAAGTGGTGCACCTCAAGAGGCTCCTTTCGAGCACTTGACACATGTTATAGAATTTTTTAGGTTCCACGACATGCTGGTTTCCTCACATGTTTTCCTTCACCGTTTGAGAGTTCTGGCATTGTGCACATAAATTTTTGAACAGAAAAACTCATTGGTGCACCCCCGGTTTCGAACCCACGACCTAAGGATTGGAAGGCGGGGCCGCTACCACTAGACCACCAGTGCTCTACAATAAATTGCGCTTATTGTAGTCTTCTATCCGCTTTATTACGGTCGTCTTAGAATAAGAATGCTCAAGTGGGCTTTGGCATCTCTTGTCTAGACTTCAAAACCAATCGTCTGGCTGTCCGCGAACACTCCAAGGTTCTTATAGTATTTAAGTGGTCTGGTAGTGTATTAAGGCGAAGACAACTGCTAATACACCTCTCGCTCGCACATTCCAACATTTTGAAATATATAAAATCACTAAACTCATTTTTCAATCAACAACATTAGCACTTGTCATCGCCTTAAACTTTATATACAGCACAGCCTTCACGGCTCTGTTGGTAGTAGTTCTGCCTTCTGCGTTGTAGGCTGGGTTCGATCCCCACCGAGAACACATTTCAGACGGCGCCACCTAGCCCCAAACTGAGCAAAGCTTGTACTTAAAACTTGTGCTTGTGTTTTATTATTTTCTTATTTATTTGTATAACTTCATTACGTTTTCATCAGACAAGTTAATATTCTACTATTTACGATAGCATTATGTACTGTCTAACTAAAGTAACAGATTTTTTCTTGGAAATTTTTATTGCGAGAATATATCTTAGTCCGATGGAAAGACAAGGTTGTAGAGGTATATTAAGCAGAGCACAAATATATATATTTTATTAAACAATACATTAACCTGTAATCCGGTGTCTGATTATAGCATTTTTACGGCTTATTGTTCATAATAATGAATTTTATGTTAGACAAAAATATAGATTTATCTTGAAGACGGGTCATTCAAAAAATATATTTATAGAATCACAGATTTTTATATTGCTTAGATTTTTATAAATCCTAGAAGTTATTAGCAAAGTGGGTATCCTCAAGTATAAAATTAAACACTATCTGTCAAACGATAAACGATGCTTAAACTATTGCACTGAGAAAAAAATATTGTTGGGTGTAACAATAAAACTTTAACAGGGGAGAGCCGTTCATAGTCCATAGTCGCTACGGCAACGTTTTTATTGTTAGCAGGTTATTGTTAATGTGGCAAAGTTCTTATCCTGCGTATGAATTTGTTAGAATAACAAAATTTTGGTTGACAATAAATATATACCCTATTGTTGTTGCAACAGTATACCTTCTGTTTCTTTAACAACTTAACTATGTTTCTACATCAATTGAACTATGTTCCTGTAACTAAACCTCCTATTCCAACATTGTCGAAAGTTGTTACAGTATCTAAGTTTAACTAAGAAAGTTGTCACAGTAACTATATTTAAGTTGTTGCAGTATTTAAGTTTAAGTAAGAAAGTTGTTGCAGTATCTAAGTTTAAATAAGAAAATTGTTGCAGTAACTATGTTTAAGTTGTTGCAGTATTTGTATTAAAGTAAGAAAGTTGTTGCAGTAACTATGTTTAAGTTGTTGCAGTATCTAAGTTTAGGTAATAAAGTTGTTGCAGTAACTATGTTCAAGTTGTTGCAGGGTCTAAGTTTAAGTAAGAAAGTTGTTGCAGTAACTATGTTCAAGTTGTTGCAGTATCTAAGTTTCAGTAAGAACTTTGTTGCAGTAACTATGTTCAAGTTGTCGTAGTAATAAAGTAACTTTGTCTTTACAACTACTCTTTTTTGTTACCCTAGCAAATGAATATTGCAACCGTAGCAATTGAACAAGGTATTCTCTTTTTGTTAACGCAACAAAGTTCGCTTATCCCACAGGATTTTGTAGTTATTGGAAATCAGGAATCGACATCCGTGTCACGAGGATTAGACTATTCCTCGTTACACACAGGAATAGTCTAATCCTCGTGACACAGATGTTGATTCCTGATTTCCAATAACTACAAAATCCTGTGAGATAAGCGAACTTTGTTGCGTTAGCAAAAAGAGAGTACCTTGTTCAATTGCTACAGCTAAATAGAAAAACCCTAAAACCCTACCTGCCTATAAGATTTGGAAATTAAGGTTAAGTAAATAAAAGCTTTAACATTAGTACATACATTATATTTATCATTAATTATAACTAAAGCATATATAGAACACAAATGGATTCACACAGAAAGTTCTTATTTTAACTTCTATAATTACTTTTTCTATTTGTTAGGTGTACAATAAATAATTTTCTATTCTATTCTTATAAAAAAAGTATAAAATCTACGATTTACATAGCATCCTAATCATTATTAAGCATAGGTCGTATATTAAGTTAGGTGTAGGTAGGTGCAATAGAGCTCACTTGAAAAAGTGGGAATATGCCCCCACAATATTTTTTCCGCACTTTCTACTAAAATTACTTCTATGCATTCAAGGTCAGCGCTATTACACCGTGAATACATACATACATTACATTTTGCACGTATCTGGACCAGGCTTATTAAAAACGACTGTTAAATACAATCACGTACCTGAGTAAGATATAGGTAAGTAAGATACATTGAAATTTGCGGTAACTGTATTTGCTATTAAAAAAATTCTAATACCGGTGCTATTCAAAAAATGATAATGAACTTACTAGAAGCTAACTCCAACAAATCGAATGTTTTTCTTCTAGGGCAGACCATGCTCTGGAAGTTTCCCCGTTTGAGGCCAGCAATTTCAATCACTTTGTTTTAATTATTGGAACTTTCTCGTCGTAGCTATTTATTGTTTCTGGGTTGACTGCATTGAAATTGTTAGATAGCTGAAAAATAAAATAAAACATATTCACACATTGCTGACTATTACAAAGTACAATACGGGCGCTACTATAGCGGCTTAAAAAAAATTTACTTGACTCACAAATTCATATCCGTTGGGTAACTGTCAGCAATCACGACATCGGGCGGAGAAGAGAAACTTCGAAGCCAATCAAATTGCTGGCAAAGACGCCGTCACCGTCGTGTTTCAAGTTTTCAGGAAGAGATTTGACTCGTTTGTTTTTGTGATCACTAGCTTCCCTGAGCTGTGAAAACTGTCACTTTCACTGCTACTGCCGCTGCCATTTCTTTTATTACCTTCAGGAGCCAATGATCTTCTATGTGTTATAAGTCTGTTGTGGATGAGCCTGAAATAAAGAATAGGTAAGTATATAAATGTATCGTTGACAGGCGTCTTAGCTCAGTTGAAGGTAGCTCTGTCTTCTACGCTGGCAGTCGTGGATTCGATCCCCACCAAGAGCAAACATTTGCGTGATCTGCTTCGTGTCGTGTCAATAGTTCTATTAAACCATACTTACATGATATTAGTACCTACCTGGATAGTATTTATGCGAGGTGTGGGGTAAACATGTAGGTATCTGTCTCAACATGTGCATAAAAACCTATGGTCACGCTACCAACGTGCGTTGCATCGCAAAATGGCGGTGGCCAATACATAAAATGAAAATAAAAAATCGAACTTACCAATCAGGTGATTTATAAGGGCTTCATTTAGACCGGCTTTCACTATAAAACACCTCAGTAAGGAACTAGAACTACACTCATCCATCACTACTTTGCTTGCCGTCGCACACGCGTGAAGCCGCCAACACCGTTATACAAATGAATGCATAAAATTGATATCCTAACCAAAGTGCCCGCTGGCGGATTGCCCCCCGCTGCCGCTGCTTACCCCCAAACATTTTTGTCCTAACAAACTTAATTATGAATGTTGCTAGATCGACAAATTGAATTTAAATCCTCTAACAACTGCTTTTGTTTGATTTGACTTTGTAACTGTATCTATTTGAAACTTTTTTAAATTCACAATATAAGATTGTCACTACGACAAAATTATAAAACTTAGTTGTAGTGACTAGTCGCAAGTTGTTCCTGACACAATAAATGTTTAACAATAAAATTTTGTCGCACGCTCTAAGTTATTGTCATTATAACAAAGTTCACATTATGTAGTTAAATTGGCAATGTTGATATAAATACCAAAACAATTGATAAGTTGCTAAATTTGGCTTTGTTTCAACGATAATCTTTACTTTGTTAAGAAAGCAAGGTGCTTTGGTTATCATAACAACTCAAAAATAACTTTGCTACATTGGCAAAATTTGAGTTGTTCGCGGCACTACAAACCCGAAACAATAAAAAAGTTGGCGCAGAAACTAAGCTCGCGTGGATGTGGTTACAAAGGTATTTGTTTCTACAACAGGAAAAAAATAGCTTAGTAAAAATAGACTTTGTTAGCCATTTTTTTTCTCAGTGTGCCATCTCTTACCAATGCGTAATGGCAAACAGAGATAGCGCTAATTTTAAGCATTATTTAACTATAAACACCATTTTATAGTATGAGGGTTAAAACTAATTAAAAAATGCTAAGTCAGCTTTAAATAACACTGAATCAACAGAATTTATATTATCAAATCAAGGTTTGATCCTTCTCGTTATAACTTGGAATATACCTAAATATTTGAATAAGGATGTCATGCCAGATTATAGGTGATAAACCCACCTGGACTCTAACCCCGCAATTTTAGTGCTATTCCGTAAACAACTAAATCACGGTGAGCGGTCAAAGAGTAGTAGAGCTCTTTAAGTGTGGCTCGTCCGGGGAAGTACTAATACCATCACGCCTTTTTCTGTCACCAAGCAGCAACGCTGTGTTTCGGTTTGAAGAGTGTGGTTGCCGGTGTAATTACAGGCACATGAGGCTTAACATCTGTATGCCTCAAGTTGATGGACGCAAGGTAGTGCATCGTAGGGCATGTTCCTATCGTGCGTGACTTACGACGAAATGTTTTGTTATTTTTTGGCATTTTAACGTCAGGTGGGCCATCTGCTTGTTGCATCAGATAGTTGAATTAAAAAAAAAGGATTTCCAAGTGGATCAGCACTCACGCAGGTGGTGTTTGTGATTATAATGTATTATAGGATGCCAAATTGAAAAATCACCGTGGATTTCGCTTCACAGTCACTTGGGTGAGTGTTGTCAGAATATCACTTCTGAATCAGAATCAGAATTTGACGTCGTAAATTGGAACACATTCCATATTGTAATGTCGGCCTTCAATAAATTCTCCCATCCATCTCATTACTGCAGGGCCGCCGTATAAACGGCCTTATTTGCAATTTTTACGACAACCTTTTGTTGGAAGGTTATAACGAGATATAGGACCCTTTTGTGATAAAGGGCAATACTTCAATTTTATAGTTCATAGTTCATACACGATCGGAGGTCTAAGTTATTGAATGATTTACAGTGGTCATAATATCTGGATAATCGGTGGTTCGCACTTATGGCTGGTGGCTAAGAGATGTGAGGCTTTGTGGTAAGAAGCTGTTCGTCGAACTTACAATCCTGGTCAAATAACTACTATTTTTTACTGTCTCCTTGATAAAAAATGAAGTGAGATGTGAGAGGGTGAGTGAATCTATTGCAAAAATTTTGATTCTACTAGGATCCTTTCGCTGCTTATTTTTTTTTTTTGCTATAGATTTTAATATTTGCCTATCCGTAGAAAAAACATGACAGTGTTCTGCAGGGCTATTTTAAAACATTCTGAAACGTTTCCGATCGGAAAAATCAGTTTCTGTCTTTTTTTGTTTTGATTATAAGCAAACAAAACAAGAGCGAGTGAGACTAATTCCAAGGTTTCCAGTAAGGACACGTTTGCGAATGTATTCAAATAGCGCAGCAGTTTTTTGTCTCAATCAAACTATAATAAGGCATTTTCAATTCAAAATTATTCCACTTTTATTCTTACAATAAAACATAAGAGTTTCTTAACTTATTAAACATAACTTATTTTTTCTAGATATTACATACCACAAGGCAGCTTTTCATTCCAATAATATTTTACGAGTAAGCCCAGCCTTTCATCGTTAGCAAATGTATAGAAATTATCTTTGAAAATCATATTGCAAGTTATTATGTTTTCTATGATGTATGGTAGGTAATAGAAAAATACAAACGAGATTAGCCGTCTGAACAAATAAATTGCTAGCAAAAGTGCACGATTAGATTGAATGAAAACTGTTTATATTTTATTATTAATAAACAAACAGTAACACAATAAAGAATAAGTTAATTATAGGAAAATACTACTAGCGTTTACCACGGATTACTTAAATATTTTACTCACATCTAGGTTTGGTACAGCATAGACTAAGTTGATAGTACTTATTTTTTTACTAGGCTTATTTGAACACTATTTATAATTATGTATAAATTATAAATGAGGTTTTAAAAGTTTTAGGCCCTTGTTCGTATTGCCCGCCATTTTGTAACGGCTATACAAAATATACTTGCGGTAACTGTCACATTGATGTCAACGAAGAAAGACAACAAAATACTTTTTGCCTATTTTAGCTGGAGGAGATTCGTTTTCTGACCATTTGGGAAGCAACATAGCTTATTCGTTTTAATAATTTTTATAGTGTTATTTTGAATTGTGTTGTGTAATTTCAGTGGCATTTTAACTAACATTACTTGAGGTCTTAGCACAAAGTGTAAGCATTTGGAATGAAACCTAGAGGAATGAAACCTTAACCTAGAGAGACCTATAATTGGCTGTTCTAATGTTTTTGATATATTCTGTTTTATACTATTTTTTGTGCTGTTGGTCTTTTCAATAAATAAAAATAAAAAAAAAATAAAAAAAATGAAAGTGTAATGTGAAATCCTGATTTGACCGAAAATGTTTCGAATGTTTTGAAGAAAACTGCCACCATTTTCTTCAAAACAATTGACGGCCGACTTGACTATTGACTGACTTGACTATAAAGCATTTAATACAATTCACTTGACACTGGCAAGATTGTCTGTCGAATGACGGACAGGAGCCATAAACGGAGAAAAGAAGATGCTGATGGAGCTGAGATTTCAAATAAATACAATTTCATTTCAAATTACAATTTATTTGGTACTAAGAGATAGGGGATATCTACCATGCCTGGGGATCAAAGTTGTGAAGCTGTTTCAGATTCAGTTATTTTTTCAATTTCAAATTTCAATCTGGACCCTTTATACGGATCTTTTTAATTGTATATCTATAAGCTTTCCCTAATCTAATCGCATTGCTCCAGCTACATCCCAGTATCTTAGTTCAAAATCTTAGACACTGGGTCCAGTTTTTACTGTCTCCTTATCATGGATGAAAAACGGAGTGAGATGTGAGAGGGTGAGTGAATTAATTTTGAAAATGATGGTTCTATTAAGAGTCTCTGCTTATTTTTTTTGCTCTGGATTCAATATTTCTCCTTCGTAGAAAACATGACACTGGTTTTATTTGGGATCTGCCAGTCGCTGCTGAAGACTTTGATGATTCAACGCAAGTACAAAAAATCTGCAGAAAAATATTAACGTGTCCGCTAAAGAGTCAATTATCTCCTACCTACTAATTTTCTAAAAATCGATTACAATCTACAAGGCATGACCTCTTAAAGTTCAAATAGGCATCAGAATAATCACCAACATTCGAACAAAGGCCATTTTTGAGAGTTTGGGAACATCGATACCGGTCGTCCGTTAAATTAAATGCTAATACAGAATTATGTTCCATAAATGTTACTAACAACATTATAATAAGGGGACTGGAAATGAGATCGCTTGTAGCTACGAATAATTTTGTAATTCGTGAGTTGTTTTTGTGCCGAGTCAATTTTGGACACGGACAAAGATATTTATATGATATCAATGGGTGGTTATTACATTACATTATTTAGAGTAAGTTTATTAATACCAGCTATTATGTAACTCACGACAAGGAACCTTTGGTATCAAATGTCCCATTTAGTACTAAAACGTAGCTATTGCCATCTTAAGCTTGTCGCGGCCCGGTCCCAAAATATGTTAAAGGTCGATTGAGACTATAGACTATAAGTAAGTATATAATTTCACATTGTATCTGTATAAGTTGATAATAAACCATTTTTTTAGGAGTCAGACCAGTGCAATCCATCAAGCGCTTAGACAAGATGGATTTTAGGAAATGAGATGTAATTGGATTCATTTCAATCACGAGAGTGACTGGGTATATAAATATCGAAAAGTCCACACATAATTATATAGAATGTGTTAAACCAAATTCAATACAAATAGTTCACGACAAACGAAACTAGATGTCACCATAGGTAAAACGAGAACGCGCTGTTGTTTCTTTTTAGATCATTGTTTCAGGTTGGTAGAATAGTTCTTAGGGGGTAACAAAATGTCCAGGAAATGAGCCCCGTTGAGGCATTATAATGGTTTGGTTTGTTTAATTTGGAAGGTATCGAAGTTTTAAAGCATCGAAACGTCCTTCAGCTGACTTCACCTAATAATTAGTCTGGATCCGATTCCTAAGAGATGAACGAATAATACTTATCTTCAGACGTCTCAATTAAATTTCGCTTAGTCGAGATAACCCGGTCATTCTCGGAATCGATGTCTGAAGTTGAAAACATTGTTTCAAAGGTCGTTTTACACCAACGTAAATTAATAAAATTGGCTGATATCGTAAAAGTCTTCAAACTTTAACGCCCGAAACTTGTCGGAAATTTGTACGAGTATCTTATGCTGATTTCAAATAACTAATGCGTTATTTTTGACGGCTTAATTTTCTGACGTATACAGCTATTATTTATTATGTCAAAGTCAAAGGTATTTAATCGATAAATTCACAAGAATCTCTTTGAATCGAACATTTGATTATAAAAATAATTCTAATGAATGGAAAGATAGATAGAACTATTAGTTCATATGAGATAAAAATAACTAAAGTCCGTCAACTTCGTCGTTCGACTGGTATGGTTTATCAGTCTCATTATAATCCTGTACAGTACACTACCAGACAAAATCAAAATAAAAATGTATTTACCAACAGTTTAGCAGAAAAATAAGTACCTTCTTAAATAGCAGCGTTTGAAAGCATCTTCTAATATATATTCTGTGGCAATTCAAATATCGTTAAACTCTTATTACGGATAATCGCGAGGGTGTAAGCAACCATGACTGACCCATTATAAAAGATACTTAATTTCTATAATAAAGAATTAAGATTCATAAAACAGTTGATGACATAATGGGAGTAGTAATTTCGGGTTGGTGCAATCCATCGCATGTGAATATCAGCACTCATGAATAAATAATATGGAGTCACAATTTGGGCTGCCATTAAGCAATTATTATCATTATGTTTTTGAAAATGCTTTTAATTTTTTATTAGATCAAATTATCGTGGGGTAAGCAAGGTGTCTGACCGATGCCAATAAATGGGTAGCGTTTAAATATCAATCAGGTATGGGAAGTTCTTGGCTTGGATCCTTGGCATTTGAGCTATTAATTTGTTTAGTTCGTGTTTAGACAGATATTATAAATTAAGTCTTGTTCGGATAAAAAATGAGTGATTCAAACAACTGCTGTTTCATCAAAATATATTTCAATATACTCTCCGTTTTTTTATTTTTATATAACTTGCTAATGGAACAAGCAGATGGTCCACCGGACCTTAAGTGGAAACTATCACTTTTAACAAAGCATTGCATCGTAAGTCACGCCTGAGGAACGTGCCCCACGAAGCACTGCGTCCATCAACTTGAGGCATACAAATGTTAAGCCTCATGTGCCTGTAATTTCACCGCCGACCACACTCATCATACCGAAACACAGCAACGCTTCTTGGCGGCGGAAAGGTATGGTGGTAGTACTTCCATACGAGCCCTTCACAAAGAGCTCTTCTACTCTTAATCTTACTCTACTACTTACGTAACGTTCTACGTACGTCTACTTACGTGGTGTGTGTTGCTTTTTCCTGCTCATCTGCTTAAAGCAGGCATTCTCTGCGTCAATTTTAAACGCATTTGGTTTTTTACGCTTAACCGTGAAAACGAAAAAGGTATACAAACGTAATTTCACATTTATGGAAGGTACATTAAGTATATAAAAATGATATTATATCACAAAACCCCACAATTCTTAGAAGTATCTTATTGTAGACGGTCTCAAGAGTCATTCTATAAATATTTGCAAATTACTGGAATCATTTTCATGAATAATCTCTCAAAACTTCAATACTTATCATACTTATTTCAAACATGCTGATTTAACAACCTAATTAGATGTAATTTACATAAATTTTATCGGCTCTCACAGTGGGATAATGATGGTATTTATGCCTGGACTTAATGGAATTTTGTCCTAAGAATCAAAATGAGTAAGAAAATAAGGAGTAAGAGAGTAATGGCAGTTACACATAGAGCGATGCGGGCGTTTGTCGTGCTTCGGGTAAAAAGCATTGGTGGACATTTCACACAGCACTATACAAGGTGTTCCATAAGTTGTGTATATAAACTTCAGGGGGCTAAAGTACCCATCAATATGAACAACTTTTTCTAAGGAACCAACACTGTGAACGCGAAAAAAAAAACAGCTGTTTCATACATTTTAGCCTGGTAGGTATTGAACTTTTGTATGAAACAGCTGTTTTTTTTTTCGCGTTCACAGTGTTGGTTCCTTAGAAAAAGTTGTTCATATTGATGGGTACTTTAGCCCCCTGAAGTTTATATACACAACTTAAGAAACACCTTGTATAGCCTTGTTGTTTGTTATGTTGGTCAGTAACGCGCTAGTGATACCTCTGGTATTGCAGGCGTTCATAGGCTACGCTACTGCTTCCCATCAGGCGGGCCGTAAGCTTGTTTGTCTACTTTGTTTTAAAAAAAACATCTATGATTGTTACACAAATGTTTGTTCTCGGTGAGGATCGAACCCACGGCCTAAACCAAGAGCCACTACCAACTGAGCTGTGAAGCACTGACAATATCTGGTCCAAGGAGTGATCACTCTTGAGTTTGCAAGTTCAAATTTTGAACGTTTCATAGTTATTGTTATCAACTGTAATTTCTCATTCAAACATAAAAAATAGGTTTCGATGAAAATTGTTATGATATAAAACTTACTTTTTTACAAAGGTTTTTTACTTTTAAACAATTTTTATCGCAAATTTTGTGCGTGCCTGTAATTGACACACATTTTATAGAATTCCTTTTTAACAACTTTTATGAGTGTATACTGTGTTGTGTTGTTGGCATTGCCAAATATATAAATATAACTCTGAACGTTGAACGGTGCTTACGGTTCACACTTCTATTCACCCTCTTTCTGCTATGTTGTGTTTTATTACTCTATGGATAGAAAATAAGCAGTTTCCGTCTGGATAAATCGTTTTGAAACGTTTACTTGATCACAGTTTTTATTAAACAATTTGATTCGTTCGTAATTGATGATTTTATTAAATATTTTATGACGGTTGAGTTCGGGACAAAGCATTAATTTAGTTCTACCCCGTTATTTAAACAAAACGTAAAAACGTCCAAGGCGTCGTTGCCTTAACTTTTTTTTTATTACCCACTTTTTTGACGAAATGGTTCCTCAACGCCTGATTACTCTTATGCTTCAGGCTTTGGGAGGACCATTGAGGCCTAAAAATTTCACCACAAAGGTTGGCACAAATTTACTTTCATATAAATATTACTACACCAAAAGTTTATAAAATACTTGCCCTCCTGCTACTCCATGTGGAAATCTTACCGATAACGACATCTACTTTCAAACGACACGTGCCTTCTAACGATGTAGGGGTTATGCAAGTGAAACTTTTTGAAGTACTTAAGTTGGTAAATTACAAAGAAAAAAAGTTTGATTATTATTTTTAGTTTTTATTACAATTACGATAAATAAGCATGTACATCAAGGTGCCGGTGAAGTGTTTTTTTTTTTTAAACTATCTGATGTCAAGCGGTATCCATCACCTATAATAAAGCATTACCTCGTAAGTCACGCACGATAGGAACGTGTCCTACGATGCACTGTCCTGCGTCACTTGAGGCATACAGATGTTAAGCCTCATGTGCCTGTTATAGCACCGATAACCACACTCTTCAAACCGAAACACAGCAACGCTGCTTGGCGGCAGAAAAACGACTTTACAACACAACGAAAGCGCTTCACAAAGAGAGCTCTACTACTCTTAAAATTAGTTATAGTCACATGAGGCTTAACGTCCGCCTCAAGTTGATGATGAAGGGCTGTGTATTGTAAGGCACATTCATATCGTGCGTGACCTGCGCGGCAATGCTTTGGTGGTTACCACTTAACATTAGGCAGGTAGGTACCACTTAACATCTGCTGGTTCTATCAGCAAGTAGTATAAAACCGCCAAATTAAAAACATTCTTTTTGAAGAATACTGGTCTTTAGAGAAAATATCATCTCTTTTAAACCGACTTCAAAATAAGGAGAAATTTCTCAATTTGACTGTTTTTTTTTATATTTGTTACCTCGGAACTTTCATCTGGGTTCGATTTTGATGATTTTTTGTTTATTTGAAAGCTGGTGCTTTCTGAGTGGTCCAGTTCTGACAATGGCATCCAAGAGAAAACTATTGCAGCCGGTTTTTTTTTGCAGAAACATAAAGTTAAAGTTAAAATGGGTATTCAAGTCTTCAAGAGTGCAATCGTATGACAATCAAATTCACTACCCTCATAATTTAAATAATGGCTAAAATCACCAGCTCCGCGAAAAAATGTAAACTTGCACACGAGAATAATTCCATTCACAAGGAAAATCGCAAAATACATTAAAATTCTAAGCGAATGCATCAATCATTAGAGGCTCAAAGTCAGGGATATATCGCCAGCTCAGCAGATAGTGGGACCCACCCGACGGGATAAAATTGTAATCCTTTTAAGTAATGAGAAGGTACAGAGGGTAGAACTGATAATGTTTAGAGCTGTATTTTTTGTATTCTATGAGCGCCTCAAAAGGCTCCTTTTGAGCACTATTGTATTGCACTTATTGTGTTAGAATCCTGAGCGACGCGAGCGATTCATGGCCCTCGATATAAATCCGTTTTATTTAAGAGTTGCATGCTATACTTCATACCATGACTACGAGAAAAAGAAAGTTTTAAGCGAAAAAAGACATTTAATGAAGAAAAAAGGAAGGTTAAATTGAATTAATTTAATAGTGTCTACAGTAACTAATTGAATAGTGAGAGTTGGGTTTCAAATTAGCTCATAATTTTTGTGAGAGTGTGTGTCGTTTTTGATCTCCGGCAGCTTCTTTATCTTTCATCAAGATCAAGTTACGCTAATCTATCAATATTAATTAAGGTTGAGATTTTTATTCTTTTTGGCAATGGCGACCTAGTGGCGTAGCTATCGTAGGTGTAGGTGGTGCAGTGCACCAGGGCCCCGGAGCTCAGGGGGCCCTATAACCTAAGCTTTGAAAAGAGAGGGTCAGCCAGCTCCCGAAGTTAGAAAACCTTGAGCCTGCTCACATTTTTATTTTTATGATTTATTATAGAGGTCAATATAAGTTCAAGCTATGAGGAAAGAGGAGGTGAGGGCCCGATTCTTTCTCTATGCACCGGGGCCCTTGTCCACCTAGCTACGCCACTGGCCTATACCTACCTATCAGCAGTTGGTGTATAAAGGCTGAATAGATAGATAAATAGAAGATGTTAGGATGCCATATCTATCCCATATCTAGTACTACGCACTAAACTAGGGTCGCTTATCAATCTAAATCATGATCCTTCATTATGAAGAGTGACGGCACCGATCGATCCGAGTAGATTTGTCTGAGGTTTAGCCAACGGCGGGGTGATGATGGAGAAAACTCGTTCGTCATGAAACTTTACTTGCCTTAGGAGTAAGATTTTAGGAATATCTCTTTTTTGTGCACTACTAAGTAAGCGAACAAGCGGTAACCACCTGATGGAAAGCGGTTACCGTAGCCTATAGACGTTGCACCACTAGATGCATCACAAACTTTTCCTTATTTGCCTTGTATTTTAAAACGCCCTTTTTGAAAAACCCAAACTGAATTCTTCTGTATATAGTTTTTATTTGTAAAAACCTGTTATTGGCCGTATGTTATATTTTTCATACCTTTGTATTTTTTTTTAAACATCTTGACTAAGCGCTTTCTCGTCCCAAATTAAGCAAAACTCCTATGGAAAACAGATATGTTTTTTTGTTAAAAGTCTTGATATAAACCTAGTCACATAGACAGTCTACTTTACAACTTCCATAGCCTCTCAAAATAACATGTTCCCGTCTAAATCGATGTTTTAGTTCAATAATTTCATCAAATGCTTAAGTAAGCCTTACGAGCATTCCAAGCTAAAGCCAGCACAGCATTTAAGTTACAATTTATGTGACAATGTTTCACAATATACAAGACTCAATACTCGAGAGCCCAGACTTACCGCTGGTATTCTTAGACGTGAGTCAAGTAAATTAGGGCATTTATTGAATAACTTATTTTTGACAGCTCTCACAATTCAGTTGGTAGTAGCTCTGCCTTCATAGTTTTTTTTAATACAACTAGCTGATGGAGCAGGCCGATGGCCCACTGATGTTAAGTGGTAACCATCACCTATAACAAAGCATTGCCTCGTAAGTCACGCTCGATAGGAACGTGCCCTACGATACACTGCCCTGCGTCCATCAATTTGAGGCATACTGATGTTAAGCCACATTTGCCTGTAATTACACCGGCAGCCACACCCTTCAAACAGAAACACAGCGTTGCTGCTTGGCGGTAGAAAAAGGCGTGGTGGTAGTACTTCCCCGGACGAGCACTTCACAAAGAGCTCTAGGTACACAGGTATTTATCGCGTTTACCTTTATTATTTTCCCGACGTTACTAATACTTCGATATGTGTTATGATCCCGAGAGTTTAAAAAATACTATAACTCTATACTACTCTTAAAGTTAAGTTTTTTTGGTAAGAGTCTACTAAAAAAACCCAATAACAACAAAAAGTATTACCAGCAGCTTAAAATACAAGGAGTGAACGAGGCTGTTATGTGACTTAAATAAATAAAAGTTTATGATACTGACCATTGCAGTCAATCATGGTAATCCGTTGAGGAATGGTCAATGTGACAACACACCTTTCGGCTTTGTTTTTGACAATATTGTTCTTTACTTAAAGAGTTGAACAAACTTCCAACAATATTATCCAGAAAAATAAAGTTTAAAAATACACTACGTGTACCATTCATAAGTTTCTTGCCACAGATGCAATTTTTTTTTCTTATAAAGACTAACTTACAATTGAGTTCTGCTGTTGTGTATAAAGTCAAAGTCAAAGTCCACAGTTTTATTCCGTAAAATCACAAGGATCACTTTGAAACGTTTTAAAACTAGGTGACAATAATCAGATGACAATCGGACTAGTTTTGAACGATAATATTTTCTTTCTTTCTTTCTTTCTTTCTAATGTGGAACGATAATAATGCCAAACCAAAACAAAAAACGTTAGGCTCTTTACTACATAGTATAGTTTTAGTTATAATTTATCTAAGTTTTTAAACTAAAACTGATTGAAACCAAAGTTACATATTTGCAGTGTAGCGCGTAACACACATTTTTTACGTGACTCAACCAAAAACGATCCTTTTGATCGTCAGAAATACTTAAAAAATGTGCAATATTCCCTTTTACCATACGCAAACCATTTCAAATATTGTATTTTACAATAAAGCAGATTCCACCGTTGTAATAATTTCCGATTCTACGCTGACATTTTAATGAGTAAAACAGTATCTACAACCTACACAGACTTACGCGTATATTGTTACTAAAGAAACGCTATAAATTTAAATTGAACGATCCCACAAAGTTGCTTGTAGACGGACCTCACTGACACATTCAGAATAACCGCATGTTTGAAGTTAACTAGCTCGTAACGTCAGTCTCGTGCAGTAAAAGGTATAATTTCCATAATAATTTTGAATTTTTCAATGCTGTTGAGTCGTAAAAATTATCTATAGCAAACTATAGATAATGGTTACCACTCAACATCGGGTGGGTCATCAGCTTGTTCCATCTGTTTACAAGAATTACCACATGTATTTTTTTATTGCTTATAAAAAAACCATCTTAAATAAAAAATACATGTGGTAAATCTTTCATTTACTTTAAATCGGGTCTAGTAGGTTTATTGGCCGTTATAATAATATTATAATTAATTATATAATAATTAATATTTAAATACAAATATAATTACGTAATCTACCGAAAGTGAAAACTATAGTAATCATCATAATTTTTACAATTATGAGTATTGGACTTGGCCTTACACATACTGCACTATTTGAAGTCCTATATTGCCGTCAAACTTGCGGTCCATCTGAACGTTTTAATATAGTAATTCTGCCAGCACCATAAGTAGCTTAAGACAGCCGAAGTTATGTCGTTCAGTACACGAATACTCTAGAGGCCAAGTAACAAATGTGCCTTTGCTACAAAACAAATTAAGACAATTTCAAATTAACTGAGACTGCAACGTCTGATGTGTGGAGTATTCAAGCCACATTTCCAGCTTAAACTAAAAGGGAAGCAGAATGTTGATACAATTTACGCCATCTTACGTAGTACCATATTACATACCTACTTTTATAGTTTTAAGAGTAGTAGAGCTCTTTGTGCTCTTTATGGCTCGTCCGAAGTACTAACCACCACGCCTTTTTCTGCCGCCAAGCAGCGTTGCTGTGTTTTGGTTTGAAGAGTGTGATTGCCGGTGAAATTATCTGTATGCCTCAACTTAATGGACGCCGGGCAGTACATCGTAGGGCACGTTCCCATCGTGCGAGACTTACGACGCAATGCTTTGTTGTAGGTGATGGGTACCACTTAACATCAGGTGGCCCATCTGCTTGTTCCATCAGTGAGTTGTATTAAAAAAAAGTTGGGACAGGAAATCAATGTTTTACTTGGGACACACGGAAATAGTGTAAGGTACCACTAAGTTGGTATTAGCTCTGCCTTATGTGCTGTAGGCCGTAGGTTTGATCCCCACCGAGAACAAAAATTTGTGTCTTGAAAATATATTTCTCAGTTTGGGTGTTATAATAAAAAAATATTGTGTAGTATACAAAACCCGGGCGCATACAGAAAAAAACACCTTCATAAATTTAACAACTTAGCTCTTGTCGGGGTTTTCATGCAGTTTCCTCCAATTGAGTCTTTCCAATGCGACTTGACTTCCTAATACGACATGACAGCGACCTTCTCTTTTACCCGGCACATGTATAATCTATTCTTGGCCTCGCATTCTTTCGACCATTCCTTCAATTAAAAAAAAAAACAAATATGAAAAAAACTAGAACTTGAGTTACAGTACCTTTCTTACAACAAACAGTGGCCTTTTTTGAGCAATATTTGAATTAAACGTGTCTAAATAGCAAAAAGCCTCATAAGCAGTCGGGTAGTAAAAAATAGGACAAGTCTTCGTATCAGATGATATGACGCAAACACTACAAAGCTAGCAAACAGATCTAAGCTACCTTCATTGTGGATGTGTGCGTGCGCTCAAAGATGACTCTTGAGAGCCCCTAGCGTCGTAGGCTGGGGCCGAACGTGTCACTATAGATCAGTTTACAATGAAAAATGAACTCTATTGTTCTACTTTTAGATTGTAATATCACTACGAATCTCGAAAAAAAGCTTATGTTATGAACAAGCTTTGTTATAAAACTGATTTACTTACAACCTTTGCATACTAATACAATTTGTTATACGCATACGCGTACGACCTACAATTAAAGCTGTGGCTAAAATGTAATAATAAAAGAATATAAGAAAAAATAGCAGAACAAGCAGAAATTCCACATGATATTAGGTACCTTCTACCTTTTGTGTAGGAAGACTTGTATCGATTAAAATGATTTTTTTACTTAACTGTGTGCAATGTGATTGCACAAAATGGTTGATTGCGATTTTTTGCAAAAAGGTTTTAGTGATTTTATATCTTTCAACATGTCAAAACGTGCGAGCGGGAGGTAGATTAGCTCTTATCTTCGCCTTAATGCTTTGTAGGTCATAGCTTCTAGTTAACATCAGGTGGGCCATCTGCATGAAATTTATTTCCTTGCTGAATAAAATATTTAAATCTTACAGAATCTACATTATTGATCACATTTTGTTTAATTAGTGCACCAACGGACTTGTTAGCGTCTGAATTTGAGCATTTATTATAATTATAATAAATAGGCGCACTTAAAATCCTTTCACCACACTGTCTCTTGTCTCTGACACGACAAGAGAGAGAGCTGAGAACTCACGGGCCTCCATCCCAAAGCGACTGGGGGTCCTGATCAGACACGTTTTTCAGAGTGAGACGTCTGTCCTCAATTGGTGCTATTTCATCTGTGGCTAGGGCCTCTCAGGCCCCTCCGAAGCGGGGTTCGTAATGAGTCACCGGTGCACTAGAGTGTAGGTCTCGTGTTAAAACTTAGCCCCTGCACTGCAGGACTCCTTCAGGCGGAAAGCGGGATTTTTCCTTTTGCTTTGTTGTCACTGCATTAGCAGGGGAAAGTGGGATTATTTATTAAAATGGAAAATGATGGTTTGAATTTTGTTTTTTTTTATCAGAGTGAAACCATCGGTTGGTAATCTGAGCTCGATTTTTTATCTCTAGAATCTAGAACTTGTTTTGTTTCGAGAGCAGTGGTGGTCTAGTGGTAGCGGCCCCGACTTCCGATCCTAAGGTCGTGGGTTCGAAACCGGTCGTGCATCAAGGGCACGACCGGTTACGGCACGAGGCATACAAATGCCTCGTGCCGTAAATCCTCATGTGCCTGTAGTTTGACCGGCAACCACACTCTTCAAACTGGAAGATGGAACCGGCATTTGGAAGGTTAGTCAGAGACAAGTCCAAAGACTTACTGACATTTTTTTTCTACCAAAATTATATAAATTTAGCTAAAGCTCATCATCTTGTATCTAAAATCATCTTGTAAATTCAACGTTTGCTCAATCCAATCTGTTTTTATTTCACGGTTTGATTTCCGAAGCTATATTGTTTTAGGGCTACATCAAATAGTAGGTGTGATCTGTTTTAAAACCAAGGCCTTTGTTATTTTAGGCAGCACCTACTTTGTTTTCACTATTTCAGGTTCATTTTAAAGTTTTAGCAGTTATTTATCTTATCATTGTTGAAAAGTAAAATGTTTGGTACTGTCATAATATTTATTTTGTGCTTGCTTGAACTTAATACTTGTAAATAAACCAGACCCGTACAAAACAACGTTATTGTAATAACCTTAAATTGTTTAAGATATTGTGATTTAAGGCACGTAAGAAAATTGCTCCACTCAATCGTGTATTTTTATCAAAAACTCGCATGAAATCAATGCTAAGAACACGGCCCTAAATGTTAATCTAAATTTTAGCGCTTATCGTATTATTATATGGGAAAACGAAGTTCAGGGCTCTTTACGTATTTACATATAAAAACGCGTGTTACACCAACAAGTTTTTCAAGTGAAATGTGTACCAAAAAACTCTAACTAGACACACAGATATAAATAAAATAGTTTACAGCCATAACTTGTGTCAAGTGCTCGAAATTAGCCTCCGGAGGCGCATTTAAAGTCATTCCACCAAACAGTTTCGAAAGAAACTAGTGACACGACAAGAGAGAGAGTCTAATAAGTTGACTGTTCTTATATTGGGGGACCGATAGTCGAACTAGCCCTTCGAAGCACGGAAGCGCTCAGATGTAAATGTCACTAGTGGTCACCCATGCACATAGTGCCACGCAGAGGCCCTATTCCGTAAGCAACAAAATCACGAGGAGTACCACCTTAGTGGATCCGCGCTCACTTCGATTGCAAGCTTCGACTCACCCACTTTGGCATTTTCACCGACTACACTCACGCGGCGCGGGTGGTACGGCACTAGTAATGGTATTCTCTTATCTGTGGTAAGTGTAATACAGATGGCTAAATTAAAAATTCACTGCGGATCCGCAGTCACTTGGGTGATTGGTGTTGACAGAAGCACTACAGAACCAAGTAAACTGTGAAACGAGTACTTCAACATCACCTTATGCTGGCAACAGACCAAAAGCTAAGCTAAGTTACTTGAGCTTAGCTCGCATAGCTCACGAATCTTTTCATACTTTTTTTATACAATTAGCTGATGGAACAAGCAGATGGCCTACTAGATGTTAAGTCGTAACCATCACCTATAACAAAGCATTGCCTCGTAAGTCACGCACAATAGGAACGTGCCCTACGATTCACTGCCCTGCGTCCATCAACTTGAGTCATACAGATGTTAAGCCTCATGTGCCTGTAATAATACCAGCAACCACACTCTTCAAACCGAAACACAGCAAATTGGTGGTAGTACTTCCCCGGACGAGCCGTTCACAAAGAGCTCTACTACTCTTAAAAACTTAAAAATACTTGTGTGCAGACTGCAAACTAGGCAAATTAAACTATGCGCGTATGAAAAGCTTCGTCAGCTTTCGAGCTAAGCTAACTGAGCTTAGCTCTTGGTCTGTAACGGCCTTATTTATACAATTGACATTTAAATCGATTTCCGGCTCAGAAATCAGTAATCGCATTTTCTAATATCGAAAACCATTTGAATTATCGTTCATTCGGTTCATTATACATTGATTACGATCACAATGAAGCTGTAGGTGTCGATAGATCCGATAGATCGATGTGGGGGCGACGGAACATTGTTATAACAGCCGGGGTAAATGAACTATTGTCATCGGGTCATTTTGTCCTGTAATAGAATTGGAGATATATTTATTTGTAAATAATTTCGTCGTTATCATTATCAACAGCCTGAAGAAGTCCATTGCTTTATGTCCAGCAGTGGACAGATAATAATAAAATAAATGCAATACTCAATTTATACAACTTATACAAATAACATATCAAAATTTATAATATATTTCGTAATAAAAAGTACCCTACACTAATCCAGGTTACGAACTATATTTTTTCTAAGCTTTACTCCAATTGGTTAACTCCAGTGGACGTAATCACAAACATCCTTACATCAAAACTTTTTCTTAATAATAACTTCAAAAAAAATATAGAAAAGACGACAAGATTCGTCACTATTATAAGTTAATAATCTGAATTAGGGACTTCTGCACTAAAGATTTTTATCACATTATTTTGACGTTTTATGTTGTATGGTTTTATTTTTGAAATATCCTCAGTCGGCTTAAGCCATTCAAACCTTCGCGGTAATCATTGGCAGGTCATAAAAATCAAATTCTTACCAAACCGTTGACCGTCAATGACGGTTGTTATAACGCGGAGAGATACAATATAAACTATGATACTTAGTCTAAGATATAAACTATTTTAATAACAGTAAATATAAAAAAAAAATAACGTCAGCAGTGGCAAAGTTTCGAAAAAAACAGTTACAGCATCACGAGTATCCCTAGTATTAGTACCAAGTCAAGAATTTATCTCTCTTTGAGGGGGTTAGTCAGTAGTACGTCCTAATATGACAATTGGATCATATCTACATTTTACACTAGTTGGTTATCTAAATGGTGACAGGTCGCAAGCCTATCGCCACTGCTGGAACATTAACTGGTATCATCACGATGTTTTCCTTCATTGATTTTGATCACTGGTATTGTGCACATTGTGCGTTAAGCCGAAAAGAAAAAAATATTGGTGCATGACTCGACCTCACGACTTAGCTGTGTGTGTGATTACGAGGTAGAGTCATTCCCACTATACCACCAGTGCTACGAAAAGTGCTTTGAGTAAAACTAATCATTTGTATTTAGTATCTCAAACTGTGGTTGTGAAGCAATGAGAAAGATAAAAAAAAAAAAAACACAAAAATAATATTCTGAAACCCTGAAAAATTATCATTCTTTGACGCTGTAGGTATACATAACTAGTGTCGTGCTAAGGCTAACCTAATATGCAGGCAAATAAAGATCAATAATTTTCTTTTCGTTTTTTTTTTAATTTTCCTGTTAGTTAAATTTTTTGCGACATTTTTTACAATCCCAATGTGGGTCAACGTATTTCAGGAAAAGCAGAGCATAATACAGTCATCGCCGTCACCGATCAGACGCACCCATCAAAAGCGAATATTCGTGTCGTTAAAACGTGTCCACACATCCTCCCGTACCTAATTGAGACATTTTACAAGAAAGGATGTGATTATGAGCGAACATAAAACTTTGTAGGTATTTCTGTTTGGGGCAGAAAGACGCATTTACACCGAAAGCTCGTCTATTTACAGCGTTACCGCGCTTATACCCAAACGCGTTATATCCAAAGGATATGACCGTACAAATCGTGCTAATTTTAAAATTTGCTCGGTTAGCCCTCAGAAACTCGCAGTACCTAAAACGCAAAAAACAACTGACGTTGGATGTTTTCTGGATTGAATAGCAAAAATAACTAAAACAAATCGCAAAGTAGATTAATAAACTCAAATATAAACTCAAAATGAGCACAAAAACTACATCGATGTGGATAATTTTTTTATAATTTTTTTATACTTAGATAATTCTTGGATGACAAATATTTTGGAAAACCTGACCTAACCTACATAACCTAGCTGTGGGTGGAGTCTGATGAGGAGAGAATGAGAGCTTTATGACATTTATAGTGATCCTTGTTCAAAGTCCAATTCAAGTTAAAAGGTGTATACCAATTAAGGTGTGTACCAATTAAGCAAATTCACCAGTCTTGAAAATTGAGTATACCAGGTCTATTTAGGATATATTGTTCACCAGTTTAATCATAAAGTACCGATATATCAGCTGTGATAGCCAGTTTTCTGTGTAAACTTAGTTAAACGGATCTTTAAAAATAGTCTGTAGGGGAAAATCACTGGTTATGCGTGAACACGTTGCTTCTATGAAATTACTCCAAACAATAAATTGTTTAGGGCTATTAATGCAGTTTTTGTTATCTGACTTTACATTATACTATTTATTTGTATGACGCTGAGGATTATTGAACTATTGTGTAGTAGCTGGTGCCCGCGACTGCGCAGGGTTAGTATTTCGAGTAGATTATATTAGCGTGGCGTATTACATATGTGTAACTCTAGCGGTTTTGGCAGCGCACGCCAGAATAGCTCGCAAATGGTAGATTTTTTCCTACTTACTTATCGTCATATTTTTGACAATTCACACAATATTTTTATAAATTGTTGCATATGTCTTATCCTGATGTATAAGCTATGTTATTGATCGAGTGAGCGAAGCGAACGAAGATCTTAGTTTCAACTTGGGCGATTTGGCATTTTATGTATGTATGTATGTATGTATGTATGTATGTATGTATGTATGTATGTTTGTCTGGCGATAACTTTAGAACCGTTGATCCGATCTGCATAAAATTTGATATGTCGATAGCTTGTACTTGAAAAATTTACTGGTAAGTAAATGAGTAAAATCGGATGAAGGGTTTTTGAGATATGGGGTTTTTTAAGGGGGAAAAAATAAAAAAAGTTGCATAAAAAAATCAAGTTACATGTCATATGAAAGGGCTTTGTTTGGACATCCCAAAACAATTTTTACTTTTTTTTTGTGACGTTCGGTTTTTGAGATAAAATAATAAAAGTTAAATTAAGATAACCAGCGATCCAAGAGCTCCCATCTCTAAGAGTTTCGTTGACATCAAGGTTTTTCTACTGGTCGGCCAGTTCCTTTGCTTTTTCTTAATTTTTTTTCTTGAAATAAATTAAGGAGGTACTCAGTTCTCATAAAATGGTGACGACGACCAGGTCTGATGATGGAGTCAAGGTCTGTTCAACGGAACTCTTCAATAAATAGGCCAATAGAGTTGAAACTTGGTAACCATACCAAGTTAGTAGGCGGTAGTCAGAAAAAAGTCCAAAGATAATGTTTGGACTTGCCTCTGACTACTACCTACTCAAAGTTTTTATGCGTTCGTCGGGTCGCATCACGAGATCTCAGTTCGGGGCGAACTACTAGTTGTAAAGTTTCATTAAAATCCATTTAGTAGTTTTTACGTGAAAGAGTAACAAACATCCATCCATCCATCCATACTTACAAACTTTCGCGCTTATTGATCGAGTGAGCGAAGCGAACAAAGATCTTTAGTTTCAACTTGGGCGATTTGGCATTTTATGTATGTATTTATGTATGTATGTATGTTTGTCTGGCCATAACTTTCGAACCGTTGATCCGATCTGCATGAAATTTGATAAGTCGATAGCTTGTACTTGAGAAATTTACTGGTAAGTATATGAGTAAAATCAGATGAAGGGTTATTAAGATATGGGGTTTTTTAAGGAAGCAAAAATAAAAAAAGTTACATAAAAAAATCGAGTTACATGTCATATGAAAGGGCTTTGTTTGGACATTCCAACACATTTTTTTCTTTTTTTCTAGGACGCTCGGTTTTTGAGATACAATAAAAAAGTTAAATTAAGATAACCAGCAATCCAAGAGCTCTTATCTCTAAGAGTTTCGTTGGCATCAAGGTTTTTCTACTGGTCGGCCAGTTCCTTTGCTTTTTCTTATTTTTTTTTCTTGAAATAAATTAAGGAGGTACTCAGTTCTCAAAAAATGGTGACAACGACCAGGTCTGATGATGGAGCCAAGGTCTGTTCAACGGAACTCTTCAATAAATAGGCCAATAGAGTTGAAACTTGGTTAACGTACCAAGTTAGTATGCGGTAGTCAGAAAAAAATACAAACATAATGTTTGGACTTGCCTCTGACTACCACCTACTCAATGTTTTGGTGCGTTCGTCGGTTCGCATTACGAGATCTCAGTTCGGGGCGAACCACTAGTAATATTATAGTATGATGTGGACTATATTGGAGAAAGCTATGCTGGAAGTTTTACCGCGTCAAGAAAAGAGTCGTAGCTCGCTAAGCAGATTGAAGTGACAATGGGCAGGTCAAATAGCTCGTAGAACTGACAACCGTGAAAAAAACGGTAATTTTAGTTGTAGACCGCTGAGTTTGGGCTAACAACTTGTAGATATTAACTCGGAATGGGTATTGCACCTGTCTTCTTCTGGCTTACGCCCGGTTTCTGAACGCTCGATCTAATCTAATCGGATATCAAGTCACTCGCCATTTCAGCTATAACATCGAATTAGATAGAGATAGGAAGTGACTTGGCATCCGATTCGTTTTGATCGGGTTTTCAGAAACCGGTCTTGGCTTCCAGAATATAATATTTGGCATAGCGTACTTACGTACGTACTGGAAGAGTATTCTCTCTAGCATTAAGTTCGCCTATGTACGATACATTTTGTTCTGTGCAATAAAGAATTTTCTATCTATCTACTTGGTTATAACTCCATTTTAAGTAAGTTATCTATTAACTCAAGGAAGAACTATTTCTACGATGCGCTACTCAGATCGGTGGCGAAGTGGTTATTTGATTATGAGAAAACCGTTGGTTTGAGTCCTGCCTCATAAATAACTATGGGATTATTTTATGCAAAAGGACGATTGGATACAATAGATTCTATAATTTGGATGAAACTGAAAATACATAGAAAGCCAACCAGGCTGATTACGTAACTTTGTTGCAATCAGTTTCTTTAATGAAACTAATAAGTATAAAAAACAATATGAAAGATTAGCGATTATCTACCAATAGAAACACCAGTTGTAATCTAACTTTGTTAGCAACTGCAGCTAAAATAGCAGTAACCGCATAGCCGTCATATTTACTTATTGCATACAGAAACTGATTGCAACAAAGTTTCGTGATCAGCCAGGGAAGCAAAGCCGAACGATAGCTTGTTAAAAATATGTCCAAGACAAGCAACGTTCAGCTTGATTCCATTTGAACGGATGACTGCTTGTCTTTACATTTGAAGGACTTAATAAATACAGTCAAAGTAATCGTAAGCATTTTATCTAAACTACCATTTCGTCAATTCAACTTAAATAAATTAAATACAACGTAATTAGGGGCAGTTTACTTAATTTTATGGTATCCATTATTTAACCCATTACACGAAGGAAATACAATGGAATAACGTGAACAAAGTCGATGATTGTATCTAACCTTGGCTTTCGAAAAAACGGCAGGCACCAAATGATTTATTCTACTCGTACGTGCACGGTACCCTTCAAACGGCTAGGTAAAATGCGACGTCCACTTGCAAGCAAAGAGTTACCATGTTTAATTGGACGTGGCTCTGAATGCCTATCTTCGATATTATTAAATATGATGTAAACTAAAAAATCTAAGGGAAAGTCTTCGACTCATGGGGGCATGGTAGATATCCCCCCAGATATCTTAGACCAAGCACGAACTGCAGAAACTTTGATGACGTCCAGGGGGAGTAGTCAGATATACGTCAAAACATTATACTTGGCACATACCTACATATATTGTGCAGAAAAAAAATAGCATTCTAAATCTTACGTATTTTTCAATCAACAATCCTTGCAAGTAAAATGCATTATAATGTTCTGCAAAAATAAATAAATATTATCATCATCAACCTAAAGAAGTCCACTGCTGGACATAGGCCTGCCCTATTGGGGTTCATTGGGGGGGTTGGCATAGTCACCACGCTTGGCAGGCGGATTGGTGACCGCAGTGTGGATGGTGTTTACTCTGGAAATCTGGAAATGCTGCGGCCCATTTCCCGGTGTGTTCCCTTAGTCGCCTTTGCGACATCCACGGGAGGTGATAGAGGGGTCCAATTCTATGCCGGGACCACCACGGCTAAATAGAGCCGACTATAAAGCTCTGCCTCAATCTCTGTCTTTACCATCAATTAAATCACGGAACACCTTGACAAGCCTACTCGAAATGATCAAAGCGTGATATGACACCAGCAAAGAGCTTTCTTCATCTACACCAAAAGCATTCGGCTCATTTCGGTTCTAAGAACCTTTGAAACGCGATACACGAAGTTTAATGAGAAACTATCCGTGAAACGGGAGCTCTTTCCAACTTTTTATTTTAATTAAACGATTTAGCTTAGGAGGTAAAACTCCCGACAAACTGTACAACATCGTGGAAATACTGCCGTGTTTTTGAAAGAAGTTATTGTATCGAAGGCAAATGCAAAGTTTTTTTAAGTAATGAACCTTTTTATCGTTAATGTTATTTATCATAACTATACATGGAAATGGGCCTTATTTAACAGGAAACGAAATGAGAATTCGCTTTTTCCCTTAATTTGAATTTTGAATCAGTTTTTCTTTTCGGTACAGTTTGATAAAATCCACTACTGATTCTATCAGACCCTCGTTGACGCTCGGAATACACTTACGGCCGGTTTCTGAAAGCCCGACCAAAACTAATCGTATGTCAAGTCACTTGCTATCTCTATCTAATACGATGTAATAGCTGAAATGGCGAGTGACTTGACAACCGATTAGTTTTAAACGAGCTTTCAGAAACCGGCCGTTAGTAAGATAATTTATTTATATTTTGTCCCTGCAGCAATTAATTAGTACAGTGTATGGAGCCACATTTCACCCACACGCCTACATCCATACAAATATATTAGAATAGAATAGATTTTTTATATTTTGCGTCAAAAAAACTTTAAATTATTATTATTATTTATTTCAGTAGTGTCTCGAAATTTATCGGCCGCTTAGCCAGTCTTATTTGTTAAAAACATCATCATCTTCAGCCTGAAGAAGTCCACTGCTGGACATAGGCCTCCCTATACATTTCCAGGAAGAAAGATTCTGAGCCCTCTCCATTTATTGACTTCCCGTGATCCTTACGATGTCACCATTCGATAAATATTCCCCTACTGTTGTCAGTTCGAGCTATTACCTGCCCATTGCCACTTCAACTTGCTAATTCTGCGAGCTATCTGGTAATATTCTTTAAAAGTACATTATAGTACACACATGATTGACACAAATATTTCATAGAAGTATGCACAAAGACGAAGAAGCTTAAACTTGAGTAGAGTTTTCAGCAAACCTGGGATTTATTAATAGATACCACAATATTGTGCCTGCTCTTCTATTCCAAACACGAAATGTGCATTTTCAAGGCACAAAAAACATCTAGTAGGTCAGCAAACAAAACAACTCTTTGCAATTCAATTCATTCGCTCGCATTCAAGTATCGGCCTTTTTCAAACGTCCATTGCCAATCCAGACGAGACCACAGAGTGGACGGCAGAGAACCACTGTGTGCACTGGAAATAGTACAAGCGCTACCAAGCTCTTGTATACTGCAGCGTAGATTCACCTGTAATGTATTTTATAAGTCAAAATTTCAAAGTTCTATAACATGTGTCAAGTGCTCGAAAGGAACCTCTTGAGGCGCACTTAAAAATCCTTTCACCACACTGCTTCGAAAGAAACTAGTGACACGACAAGAAAGAGAGTAAAAATTGTACTGTGTTATTGTAAAAAAATTGAAAACTGTGAAAAAATCACTTTACCTTTACATTTAGCTTTAGACGCGTCACAGTTATCCTTGTGATTCAATGAAATAAATATCTTTGGACTGATCGCGAGGAACTGGCGGTAGATTTATCTAGTGTATATGACGTTTCAAAGTGATCCTTGTGCAAGCGCGGATCCACCGTTGTGGGCACGATGGGCATGCCCACAACCCTAATAGGCTTGTGACATCTCAAACAGTTCGTCCCATGGCTGGTGGAACTACACTCTATACAAAATCTTGGTCTGGGCGTCATATTGTGTCAACATCTCCTCTGTTGGAATGCACTATATCGATCATGAGCGAGTTCATACTCCGACTCATACTTGGCCGATTTTCGGGTGGCTGTGACCACAACTTTTTTTGAGGGCTGAATCGGCGCTTGTCCTTGTGATTGACGAATAAAGACCATTTTGACTAAAATTTTAAAGCGCCATCTGATTGTAAGTTCGTAGATTTGAATTCGGTAATGCATCTATGGATTTTTCTCTTCGAAATATAATAATATGTGTGAAATGCCTCTACTCTCAATCGGTGAAGGTAAACATCGTGAAAAAACCAGTTTTTATTCTAGCCGCAGCAATGGGGTTGCAAAATGTTACGTACGACACTGACACTATGTATTTCAGTGTACACTTACACTGAAATTGTGTAATTTTTACACGTCTATTGAGATATTCATCGGCACCGGGAGCTTGTATTGGAAAAAAGGCAAAGTTCGAGTACCCTGCAGGCACAGCGGGACAATATCACGCCCACTGCGTCGACTGAAGAGTTCCCAATTGAGACTCTGACAAACCAACGCAGTACTAAACCCATGTTTGACTGACCTCATAGCGCAGTTGGTACCTTACTTTCTGTGCTAAAGTGGTTTCGAATCCCACCTAAGAAAAAAAATATGATGTTTGTTTTAAACGATTTTTCTGTTATGATGAATTGATTTTGATAATTAAATTTTGTTTCGTAAGTCTACTATACTTACTACTTCATATAAATTTGATCGAAATTATTGAGGCCCTTTTTGAAAATTTATAAAAACTCTAAATATTTACACTGATGACGTTTTGGTTTGTGCTTTCCATCACAAAAGTTTTTTTTTTCAGTGCATTTAAAGGTTTTTTTTTAAGGCTAATTATGATATCTTTGTAGTGATGATAAATTGTGTTATAGGAGGGTATAAAATAATTGCCAATGAAAAAATATTCATGTATTTCATGTATTCAAATATGGTGAATACACATTATGTGCCACTAGGTACTATTATTTATTCTGTGCCACTAGAGACATTCACTTACAAATAAATGTAATAATATAATGACGAGCCATGATAGAGACCTTGAGGCGGCCTAACAAGGCCCCCAGTTATACTTAAGTAGGGTAAGATGTAGTGCAATCTCAACAAATCTATGAACATTGTTCATGCATTAGGGAGTTAATGGGGGCTTATTTTTAGTTTGATGGGTATGGCACACTGAGGGCACGCGTCAGGATTTTAAGATAGTGATTGTGATGTTTGGGGTAGGTATTTTTAATTTTATGGTCCATTTCAGTCCTATTTTGAGACTTGTTTGTATTTACTGTTATATAATTATTTTAAGCACAGTTCACAGTTTCTATGACTATCGTCAGAGCACGGACAATGATACTTCGTAGGAGCAACTGTGAATAACTGTAGACTTTTTTTTTACCATATTAAAGTTCATCGCTTAAGATTTTGCTATGCCTCTGCATAATTTGTCATGGCGGAGACTAAGATTCAGAGTCTTGAACATCGTCGCAAAGTTGCTTGCCTATCGATATTTTACAGGTTACATTTTGGGGAATGTGCCCAGAAACTTCAAGATCTAATTCCACCATCCCCTTTCCACCATAGGACGAGTAGACGTACGGCCCAGTACCACCCATACTTGGTTAATTTACCACCCATTCGCACTAAGTGTTTTGCTTCTACCTTTATCATGCGAGCTGCTAAGGAGTGGAACTCATTGCCGTCGTCCGTTTTTCCTGATCGCTACAATTTGGGTATCTTCAAGGCAAGAGTGAATAGGTGTCTTCTAGACCGTTCTGCTCCATCTTCGGCTACATCGTCGCTTACCACCAGGTGAGATTGTAGCCAAAGGACAGTCTATACAATTAAAAAAAAAAACTTTTTAAGAGTAGTAGAGCTTTTTATAAAGGGCTCGACCGGGAAAGTATTACCACCATGCCTTTCTGCACTTGAGGTATGATATCATGTATCTTTATGCCTCAAGTTGATGGACGCAGAGCAGGGCACGTTCATATCATGCGAGACACGAGTCCTGACGAGAATGCTTTGTCAAAGGTGATGATTACCACTTAAAATCAGTTCGGCCATCTACACGTTCAATCAGCGAGAAATATAAAAAAATGTGTTCTATAAAAAGTGTCCGAATTCAGCACCAGATACGGGGGAGACTTTTGCATAGCCGTGGGACAAAACAAGCTGAATAAAAAACGATGCACCAAACAAAACAAAACCAGACAATTTTTTTATTCACAATTAAAATCAGTGGCAAGGGAGATGCCCCACTTTAAGAACCGTTTAGATGCCATGTTTTTGCGTGTCCCCCAAACTCTGGTCCAAAGTGGCGAAGAGTGACACGCGCCAGCCACGTGCGATGTGTCCGGCCCTTTATCTCGACTTGGAATGCACATTCACAACTCGACGCGTCTCGAACCTTTGGTTAAACTTAATTGGATTATTGGATTACGATTGTAAAAGAAAAAGAGGAATAGGCTCAACGATGTAATCCTAATCTTTTGGTAATACATGGTACTAAATTACAGGCACATAAGGCTTAATATCTGTATGAACCAGGTTGATGGACGAAGGGCAGTGCATCGTAGGGCACGTTCCTGTCATGCGTCACATACGAGGAAATGCTGTTTTATAGGTGACTAGTAAACTTAAGGTTCTTCAAGGATGTGGATGTGAGGATGTGAGCATGTGAGCATGTGAGGATGTGAGCATGTGAGTATGTGAGCATGTGAGCATGTGAGTATGTGAGCATGTGAGCATGTGAGGATGTGAGCATGTGAGGATGTGAAGATGAACCTACTAGTAAATTGAAAACCTCGGCCTGCCTCCATGTACCCATACCCTATGCAGGGTCCATGTGATACTTACTAACACCCAACAACTATATTTGTACCTAACCAAACCATGTGTAAGCAATAAATATATTGAGTATTGAGTATTGAGTATTGAGTATTGAGTATTGAGATGTCTCGAAGGTACGTCCATTTACCCACATTTTTCAGTATCATAACACACTAAAGAGGATTTAATTTACAAACCTCATTGATTAATTTAAATTAAAGTGGATTTATTCATGACAACTGCAAATCGTACAGCTATTAATTGTATCCTTTTTTTTACAAATTAATGATCCCGCTTTAAAAATAATTCCGTTATACTATACCACTTAAATTAAAAGATCAACGGATTGTTACCCTGGCTTACATTTAAAGGATGTCTTTCATGCATAAAATATGTATATGTATTACTTGTGGCTTCCCGCGGCTTCGCACGCGTTGAAGTGGTGCCGTGATTGAGCCACAAACATCCAAACATCGTAACTTTCACATTGATTTGTATATTATTAGGGTAGAATTTTAAATACCTACGTAGGTTTAAGAGATACCTATAAACGGCCATTATCTATATTAGGTAGGTAGGTATAGGTACTGAGTCTCAAAAACATGCCAAATACAACAAAGACAACCTTACACGGAAAATATGTACTTATTTGTTCAGGAGGTAGTTTTACTTTGCAGGGGTAGTTTTAAAATATTGAAAACGTGATTTTAAATAATTTATTGTGGTGTATATTTACTTCAAGTTTGAAATCTTTCGCACTATACTAAAAATCTCCCATACTAACTTATTCAGTCATTTGCACCCTTTGCAGGGGTAATTATCAAAAGTTGAAAGCGTCATTTTTAATTAATTATTTTTTTGTATATTTACCTCAAGTTTTAAGTCAATCACAGCACGCGTTAAAAAACTCCCATGCAAACTTTGACATCACTTTGCACTTTTAAAAAAACTAAAAATGTTTTTCCTATTTTTTAGCTTTGGAGTACATCTACTTCAAGTTTCAAGTTTGTAGGTTCAAGGAATACAATTTTTCATACCAACGTTTTCAACCCTTTTTACACCCTTAGGGGTTCAATTTCCGAAAATCCCTTCTTAGTAAACCTCTACGCCATAAGACCTATGTACTCTTTAAATTTCAAGTCTATAGGACCAGCGGTCAAAAATCTCCCATACAAACTTTTTAACCCTTTGCACACTTATTAAGGGTAGTTTTAAAAAACTAAAAATGCCTTTCCTATTTTTTTGCCTTGAAGTATATCTACTCCAAATTTCAAGTTTGTAGGTTCAAGGAATACAATTTTTCATACAATCGTTTTCATCCCTTTTTACACCCTTAGGAGTTGAATTTCCAAAAATCCCTTCTTAATACACCTCTACGCCATAAGACCTACGTACTCCTCAAATTTCAAGTTTCTAGGACCAGTGGTTTAGGCTGTGCGTTGTCTATATGTCAGTCAGTCAGTCAGGACTTTGATTCTTATAGTATTAGAGATTAGAGATAGAGATTAGAGATGGTTACCACTTAATGCTATCGTTCGGGCCTTCTGCAAGTTCTATAAGTGAGTAATATTAAAAACAAACAATTTATCTGACGATGTCTAAGAGGGGGTAGTCAGAGACGTACTAAATCCTTGAAACGATTTTGATCTGGTATGAACGAGTGGCAATACTTCAAAATGTTGTTTTTTAATTTTACAAACTATAAGAATTTTTTTTTTGTTGGTTTTTGATATTTTTTTGTAGCTCTATTAGCTACAAAAAAATATCAAAAACCAACTACGTCAGCAAAAAAAAAACAACACTATTTTAAAATTGGGTAATATTTCAAGAATAAGCTCACTTTGAACTAAGCTTTTTATTCAAATTAATCACCAGTCTTCAGATATTTGGATTAAAGCATTACATTTTAATGTTCTCCATTAAAATTCCAAATCATTAATCGGAATCCAAATTGCTTTGTTTACCCATTCATATTAAAGGCAAGAAGACGAAAAACGCAAAATAGCGTTAGATTTGATTAAGAAACGCGATTTTGATAGCTTGAACCTAATTCCAGTATCCGTTAGCACCAGTTCATGACAGGCTCGAGTCTGTTGAAAGAAAGAAAATAAAAAGCATTTTATTGTCCCTAGTCAGTAGGTACACAATTCGTGTATCTTTCCTACCTACCTTAAGCATGGCAGATGGTATAAAAACCAATAAAAGTGCTTAGGTTTATACCTAGCAGCCTGTTCCACTAAGTTCAACTATAAATTCAACCAGTTGAACTATTTGCACCAAAAAATTCCAGTTATTTCAACTTTGATATTTTTTTGTAAAGGTTGAACTTTCTGGACCAAATTGTTCCTATTAGTTCAACTTACGCCCCTTGAGGAGCATTTTCACGATACATTAGCAGGTACCGTACGCACCACTACTATGCATGGGAATCAAAATCAGGAGGCGGTTTTTGTTTCATAGCTAAATTAAAAGTAGGATTTTTGGTGTTTGTTTGCAATGATTTCAGAAAATAAATAAATAACATAATTAATATATAATAAATAAATAATAAATATTCTTGAACATTTCCACAATGGTGCTAAAGGTACAACTGCTTAACATCAGATATATTAATTTTTAGAAAATATGTGACTGCCGAATTGATTGTACAGACCAGGATAAAAACCGCTGGTGTATCTGATGAATACACATAATGTGTGAAAGTATACTTCACAGTACACTAATCAGGATTATACTTACCTATTAAGCAACTGTTATAGGATACTTTTCACATGTACTTTTTACCTTTCAATGTTTTTGACAAAATTATAATTACTGAAGGTAGTCATGAAAATACAAGCAATTAAGTTTCGGAGAATGAATTTCAACAAAGGCTCTGCCAAAATATACAAATTTACCTAAATGTTTTATTGAATAAGAAAACTATTAAAACTGTTTTTTGGTAGGATTCTCAGGTTTTCTTAGGTTTTCGTCCACATTCACCCACTAGTGCATAACATAAACGGACCAAGCCATCTTAAGATAAGCTATATCATTAAGCCAGTCACATGTCGTAGGCGTAAAATCTACAAGAGATTAGCATAAATTATAATTTATAACTACTTTTACGGATCGTTACTACAAATAGACAGTTAAAGCATTTAATTTATTGGTTTTTTGTACTATTTTCTTTCGATACCGGTTCTCAAATTAGTAGAATAACATTAGTTTGTGTCGAAGTGTGACGGCTCAAATTAATGTCTCTATCTATCGTTCTGGGGCTAATGGACTTCGCTATGCTCAGACGGACTGCACGTTTGCAGTCCAAATGCTTAAGCTATTTTAAGAGTAGTAGAGCTCTTTGTGAAGGGCTCGTCCGGGGAAGTACTACCACCACGCCTTTTTCTGCCGCCAAGCAGCGTTGCTGTTTTTCGGTTTGAAGAGTGTGGTAGCCGTTGTAATTACAGGCACATAAGGTTTAACATCTGTATGCCTCTAGTTGATGGACGCAGGGAAGTGCATCGTAGGGCACGTTCCTATCGTGCGTGACTTACGAGGCAATGCTTTGTTATAGGTGATGGTTACTACTTAACATCAGATGGACCATCTGCTTGTTCCATCCATAGTTGTATAAGATAAAATAAACTTTTACCCCCTACATATCTTGAAATAGGTGTATTTTAACGGCTCAGGGACCGGATTTTATATTAAAGGTGGCAACAAAACCAGTGTTAATGTACTTAAGCTTAAAAAGAAGAGCGTAGATTCAAAACATAGGTAGCCGGTCTATTTCAGTAAGTGATTAAAACTAAAAATGTAAAAATAATCTAATTTAGTTAATGTTGTCTTACCTTTTTGTCTTATTTTTGATTTATCAAGTCAATACTTAACTTTACCATAAAATACAGATTTGTTTTTTATTTTCTTGGCATCTTGATTTTATACTCATTCGATGGATAAGTGATGTTCAAATGTTTAATTACCTGTGCAGTCAATTTTCTTCACTGCAAGCTTGCGGTCCATCTGATGGTGTCTGTGACGTCTGTCTGATAGCACTAAAATGAATTAGAACACCTCACTAAATATTATTCGTAATCATTTTTGACAATGTAATTTAATTTTATATTAATTTTAGTGTTAATAGCCCAATCAATTCATCCATGGAATGATGCATGGATGAATGTGTGAGAATAAAATATTGCTTTAGCTTAAATTAAGAAGCGATAGCTGATTGAACTGTTTTACATAATTATCTTCGATATATTATATAAATTTTCGATTATTTTTTATGCATTAAGTCTACAGCTTGGCAATTTATTGCTTACTTAGTTACTGCTTACTTGCCCTCTAGGGAAGTAATTATGGCTACCTCACAGCTCAGTTCAAAGCCAAAGTCAAAGTCAAAAGGTATTTATTCAATAAAATCACAATGATCACTTTGAAACGTCTTCAAGCTAGGTGACTCTAGGTGCCTGTTCTTCTAGTCTTTGGTCGCGTGGAACTGGCACCTAGAGTCACCTAGCTTTAAACCTAGCTTTAGAACGGTAGGCCGTTCTTTTGTATGATCCTTTTACAATGTAATATAATATATCATTGAAGTTTAGTAGTTCGTAGTAACTATTAGTATTTATTACTGCCTTCTTAGCTGTGGATTCGATTCTCATCCAAAAAGTAGCTGGCGGAGAGCCTGGGATACCCCTCCAACTCTCCCCAAGATGGAGGGGAAGCGTAAAGCAATTTTCCATCGTAATAAAATTGCTTCTATTTAAAAAAAAATGGAGCCTTCTCTATCTACTGACATCCCGCGATGGCTTCTACTTTCGATTAGTATACATAAATATAATAATTATAGAAATAAATTCGTGGTCAACAAACCAGAACCCTACTTAACTAAAATAGTTATTAATAAATTGGCTTCTCCAAAAATCGTAACCTATGAATAATTCATTAAAAGCTCCTGCTGTGAAGGCGCAAGAACAGTACTAATTGGCAGATGAATAAAAAACTGGCTAAATTCGAAACTGTCACTAAGCAGGTTTCTTCGCTTAGTTTGTAAAAATAACTGTGAATTTCTAACAACTGCCTTTTGCGACGATTCAGTTCACGTCTTTCATGACGTGGGTGACTTGCGGGGCAAAGGTGATGGTTACCACTTAACATCAGGTGAGACATCTGCTTGTACAATTAATAGGTAGTATATAAAAAAATGACACCGGTAAGTTTTAAAAACATTTTCTAATATTATAAAGTACAAGTTCTCTTTTTTGCTCGTTCTCACTCATCACGAAATTTACGAAACTACAGGGCCAATACCGGTTTCTGAAAGCTCGATCAAAACTAATCGGATGTCAAGTCACTCGCCATTTCAGCTATTACATCGAATTAGATAGAGATAGCAAGTGACTTGACATCTGATTAATTTTGATATCGGGATTTCAGAAACCGGCTGTTAGAGGTCTTAACTTACTTCACGTTTATTATTCTTACTTATTATTTTCACGTTTTTTTTTTTATTCTCACCTAAATGCGTTCAAAAAGCTACATACACTCTTCGTAGGTATTTACTAAAATTGATTTTTAATTCGCACCCCAATGTTTCAATAGGCCAACCAACACGCGTAGTATTACCTCTACACTGTGACATAAAATTCATGCAAACATTTTCCTGTTAACGCGATACTCGCTTAGATAAAATTATCAGACGAAATTGTATCTAATCTTGATTCACTTGGGCTGGAACGGCAAAACCGCTTAGCACTTAACCTTTGGTTAGCACCTACGGGGTAACTCAAGACCCCGTCATAACAGAGTGAAATTCACGAACTTTATAGTTCAGGAGATAGCCGGTGTATGTTTACGCTCTTGTTAATGACGTCAGAAATGTGTAAGGTTGTATGTACTAATTAAACATAATCATTGTCATTATCACAGTTGGCAGAAAATGAAGGAAGTCCAGCAGTAAATGAAACGAGGCTGAGGTACTTGAAAAAATAAATAAATTTTACAGGCACTGAAAAACTAAAAATGTAGTAAGTATTTATTAATAACGCGGTAGTACTAAGAAGTGATTATAAATTATACAATTTAAATAAAGCAAATACATCTATTTAGTCAAATATCGAATGCACAAATGTATACTAAACAATGAATAGCTACTTCTAGTAAGAAAACTTAATGTAAAACTTAAATGTTTTTTTTTAATTATTTTAATCATATTTTGTTATCTAGGCACGTTTAAACTTTTTTTATACAACTAGGTGATGGAATAAGCAGATAGCCCACGAGAAACTAGTTTCACTGTGAGTAAATATTAAATAAAAACTTAATGTAAAACTAAAATGTTTTTTTTTAATTATTTTAATCATATTTTGTTATCTAGACACGTATAAACTTTTTTTTTATACAACTGGATGATAGAATAAGCAAATGGCCCACGTGAAGCTAGTTTCACAGTAAATATCACTGAAAATCGAATCTTGACTTACAGTTGATACTGATATACCAACTTAAGTGAGATGACATCCCCACCAATCCCCAGCTATTATATAAATAGCATTCATAATGAATGCTATACGAAAAGGGTAAATACTCAATTCTATTGTCAACTGATCCAAACTGAATTTACATACTAAAACAATGGCTCTATAGGATTTTGAGAGTTGGTTGAAAGAAATATGTAAATTGAGGTATAAGACTATAATGATATTGTTGCGTTCTCGATAAGAGGTCCCAAAATTTGAATAAAACGTATATTCTTAGTCATCATCATTATCAGCAGACTTGAATTTGTCAGCTCGACATATAGGGCATGTTCTTATTAAGCGTGACTTGTGAGGCAATACTTTGCTGAGTACATCTGCTTGTTACAACAGAAAGCAGTATAAAAGAAACCCCTCCCAAAGTTGGTCAAATGAAGGTCATCGTACTCTGTCTTCAGCTGTTGATCCTGACTAAAGCAGTCAGTATCTGGACAAGTAATGATGTATTTTCATCTGTTTTCAGCCCGGGTTTTTTTTCATTTTTGGTTGGTGTTTGGTTTTCCATATTGCGAGCCTGGGTTTTGTAAAGAGTCACAAGAATTCTCAGCACGCCCAATAGCGGCTGAGACTTACTATATCTTATCGTTATCATATAAGATACAAAACAAAACTCAGACTCAGACTGGAACTGAGCTTTTGTTCTATTTTTGAGGGCACGTTGACCGTCCCTGTAGTATATAGTTTGAAAAAAAATAGTGTATGACATCCGTGAACTCTCAATAGTGGTCCAAACTGAAATGTTAAGTTGTTAGTTCACTAGGAGCCATAAAACAGTGGTCTTTTGATGAATGTAAATATCCAAACCCCTATAAAAGCATTACCCTTAGAACTAAACTAAGCTAAGAGTAGCAGAGCTCTTTGTGAAGGGCTCGTCCGGGAAAAAAGTACCACCACGCCTTTTTGTGCCGCCAAGCAGCGTTGCTGTGTTTCGGTTTGAAGAGTGTGGTTGCCGGTGAAATTACAGGCACATGAGGCTTAACATCTGTATGCCTCAAGTTGATGGACGCAGAGCAGTGCATCGTAGGGCACGTTCCCTTCGAGCGTGACTTACGAGGCAATGCTTTCTTTTAGGTGATGGTTACCACTTAACATCAGAAGGGCAATCTGCTTGTTTCATTAGTAGTTTAAAAAAAGTAAGCTTACGCATAGCCAAACCCTTTCTTTACGAGAAAAAATGTCTTATATCTAACTGCTAGCTCTAACTGCAGCGTAAAATCTCCATCCAACTGTTACTGACAACAGCCGTCAGGCTGTGCGGTGGAACCGTGCGCAAAGTGGCATAATATTCGCGGGCTAGTTATTACAATGGCTATGGGTGGCGCATCGTCTACGTCTCACGGTTATGCACTAAATCTGGGTCGTATTCATAGGTTCTGTATGTAAAATATGTACTATAAAATATCTGATTATATAGATGACAAAAAAGCTTGGGACTGATCTATGCTCCAACTCATTAAAAATACTAAACAATTAAGTAGGTACCATAATAAAATTGTAAAAAGGATCATACAAAAAAACGATAGGAACCAAGCCGTTAGTTTCTTGCCCGTTCGTCTAGGCTTTGGTCGCGAGGAACTGGCGATAGATTCACCTAGTATATAAGACGTTTCAAAGTGATCCTTGTGATTGTACTGAATAAAGACCGTTTTGATTTTGATTTTGTAGTCCTCTTGGAAATTTATCAGCTTCTAATTCGGCACTTGGAGCCTGATGTTCCACGTGGTTGGTTGGGAGACAAAAACAAATGTGTGAGAAGAGTTCGAATCGTCCTAAAATTCTAGAAGGCGTTGGATTTCTTCGGTTTGATAATGAACATGAAGAAATTGTTAACAATGAAAGTATACAGTACTAAAGCCATTAAAATATAACTGATTATTGAATAAAGTTAAAAAATACACATATAGCTACCTTGAGATGATTGGAGATGACTTGATTTTTAAAGAAACAGTGTGGTGAAAGGGCTCAATGCCTGTACGTTTCACAGTGCGTAGGTATATAGTGGTAGTTTTGCCATTGAGGTTAAAGGTTTCCGTCCTAGTACGCTTCACAGCGCGTATATAAGTGGTAGTATCTCCTTATTCGGTAAAAGTAGTAAGTGCTTCTAACATCGTCAACTTTGTTGGACTCTACCCAACTTACATAATCTAAATAGGTACAAATACAGAGACAACTTCGGTAAAAGTAGTCAGTTGTTGTAATATCGGCCACTTTTTTGGATGCTAGCCAGCTGACATAATCTAAATAGGCACCAAATACTAGGACAAGTTTTGGCCAGTAGCTTGTATTCTGTGGCAATAAAAGAGCTCTTTATGTAAGTACCTACTACTTCCGTATCTATTCTATCTATCGCGTTGCTGTGTTCTGATTTAAAAAGAACGGATCTCGGTGCAATTGCACACGTTGGTATAGACTGGCTCAACACAATATTTTATTTTATCCAACTTACTGATGGAGCAGATTCAACTAGATAATGGAACAAGCAGCCTACCTCATGTTAAGTGGTAACCATCATCTATAACAAGTAAGTGCCTCGTAAGTCACGCACGATACGATACACTGCCCTGCGTACATCAACTTGAGGCATTAAACCTCGCGTGCCTAATTAGTAATTTCACCGAGAACCACCACTTTTAAACCAAAAAGCAATGCTGCTTAGCAACAGAAATAAGCATAGTGGTAGTAGGTATCGTACAAGACTTTCACAAACAGTTCTACTACTTTTATATTTGCTTGGTTCCTTTTTTATTTATTATATTAGAAATTCCAGTGCATTCCGACTATAAATACGACCGATAAGCGGCAAACCCGACGCAGCGGATCGTTCGGCGGAGTCAGAGGCTACGAGCGTCACATCACTCATCGCGCCCCTTTTACCTCTCACGTGTTCTCTGCCCTTACACCCATCAAACTTGCAAAACCAACTTTATTATTCAAAGCATACAATTCAATATCAAATGAGTATTTCATTTCCAGCTGAGCCTCCTGCCAAAGGGTATTAGTGTTAGAAATGAAGGGTGTAGGGTTTAGTTTTGAGTGCGGTTGGAATAGGTGCCGCGAACGGTCCAGACACGGTAACGTGTCGGTCTGTAATTCAATAAGGACTACCTAAATTGACTCAGATGTGCTCCGAGTTGTGGGTTTGCTAATTTGTTAGCAAACATATTGTTTGTCGGGCTGAGCCGCCCGGGGCGAAATGAAGGTTAATCGATAAATAATTTGATTTAAGTTTTGGGAAATGCTGATTTGCTGTTTTTTAATTGGCCTAGTTTACAAAACGAGCATTACTGCTTGGTTACATAAACATTAATTATTTTATAGAATACTTTCTAGTACTCATGAAAAAAGTGTTATTTGCATGAGGTGTCTCAACCGACAAAAGTGTTTTTTTTTTTTCTTGTAAATATCAATAAACTGTACCTTCTAATTGGAGTTCGGCTGATGCACGAATAAAAGACCTCCGAAGTCGAATCCTTTAATTTGAAACAAGAGCATCAAAAAGTATCAAGTTCACTTTTTATTTAAAACCATAAATCATAGCACCTGAAACTTCTAATTAAGCGAAAACCAATTTAAATTAACATCCCTAGTATATTCAAAGGGTTAAAAATGATTAATGACTAAATTCTAAGAACAATTTCGGATGGTCAGTTTTAAAAAACCAATACTATAATGATGAATCTTTAAATGTATAAGCCCTTAGGATTTTTGAATAGAAATTTATTTAATACTTTACAGAATTATACATCTAAAATGGCTCTGGGGTTTGCTCTGCAAAAGGATAAATAAAGTTTTGTGCTGATAATTCGAGTTACACTGCGCGACCTCTCATTCTGAGGTGGAGTTATCGTGTTACCTTCAACCTACGCACCCCCCGCGATGTAAACTAAAATTATGTGGTTTATCGTTTTGTAAAGCCCCTTAAGTACAAACCAGACCTCAGGACTTAAATAAGCCTGAAAAGTAAAAAAGATGTCATGTAAACCGACTTTTTAATATATTTTCTTAATCCTAAGGTCGTGGGTTCGAAACCAGTCGTGTACCAATGAGTTTTTCTGTTCAAAAATTTATGTGCACAATGCCAGTACTCTCAAACGGTGAAGGGAAACATCGTGAGGAAACCGGCATGTCGTAGAACCTAAAAAAATCTATTAGTACATGTGTCAAGTGCTCGAAAGGAGCCTCTTGAGGCGCACTTAAAATCCTTTCACCACACTGTTTCGAAAGAAACTAGTGACACGACAAGAAGAAGAATAAATCTTACTAATAACTACTGATACACACACATGGTACAGGAAAACTTAGTGTGGGACTATGTAGAAATTGAAAATTTACTGTGATTCGATTTAAGGTTCATTAAAAAAAAATTGTTCTTACCTATCACAATGGACAGAGCTACTAACTGAGCTGTGAGGGCTGTCAAGTAGGTAGGTAGTTAGTTGTCAATTTACTCGAGTTTTATGTCAAAAAGCGACAGAACAAGTGGACGGTCCACCGTTGCCCAGAGCGATACTTCGAAACCATCTGAGTCTCACACACCTGACGATTGGTCCGACAACACTAAAACGATGACTGCCTTTTTTAACACACAGAAAGCACGCCACGTCACATAAAAATTAAATCCATCTTGATTTACGAGCAAAAATTTGAAATATAATAACGTGTTGGTAAAATTACTGGGTATGCGCAATAAATTTAAGTTTATAAGCTTGCCCTTGGAAAGGTTTTCGAGTGTCAAAACGTTATGCTCTCTTTGACATGTGCACGATATTGATGGATCATAAAACTGAATTGTTCTTTGCATCTCGGTTACTCATAAAAGCTTAACGATTCTTTTTGAAGCCAGTTTTGAAATTGGATGGTCATTCGTTCACACAATACCGAGAAATGCCTACGCTTTCTTTGATTATAGAATAAAAGCAGATGGCCAATTATTTATAGACATTTTTTGGGATCAATAGGCAAAAGTTTATTATATGGCTTTAATAGTTTTAACACTTTAATAACATTAATAAAAGATTTATTGAGATTTTTATGAAAATATTTTAAAATGTGCATTCATTTAATATACAAGTGGCACAGTTATAGGTTATAGTTAGTATTTTAGTAGCAGTTTATAATATGCAAAATTGGGGCATGTGCTGAATCCTCCTTAGACATCCTCAGTAGATCTTGAGGATCGTGTATCAAAAAAATTCATTTATAACGTACTCGTAGGTCAAATAAGTAGGACGATGCATCTGGTTAGAACACTTATGTTTTTGCATCTGCACTTCAAACACTGCAGACCATTTTGCTATCTTATATATCGAAACATATGGCCGCCAGTCCGAAAAATGCCCTCCTTGCCTATCAAACAAGACGCATACGAGTATCGGCGTTGTATCACTTCCGCTGAAATATCACGAGCCAATATAACAACTCTTTGTTTACAACTCTTTTCTACAGGACCAAAGGCTCAAATTTTCGAGCGGAACTCAATTTCACTGCGAAATGAACGAAACGACAAAAAATGGTGCAGCCGAACCGGTGATTTGTGGGGCACATTCATTGTAGTGACAAGCTTGTTCGGACGAGGGCCGTGGCACACAACTCGCTTTCCGAATTAAGTTACGCGGATAGGGAATACGCAAACATTGGACGGGACGCCTGGTGACAAAGCTGCGTTCAGACTTTCCAGTGCATGTACTCACATTGCATTCTAAACTAATCAACTTACTTCCTGCTGAGTGAGTATCAGTTTATCGATGCTTAGCTCTTTAATTAATTAATTTGAGTCATTTTTTAGTATCTTAAAAGTAAATTATTAAAAGTAAAAACATGGTAACTGTCATAGTTTTAACGTCACTGTCAGGCGTTAAATTCGCGAGTTTTTTACGTAAACTTTATAATATCTAAGGACTGCAGTTTTTGGAAAAAGCCCTCATCCCATCTCTAAAAAAGCTAACTTTACCAAAATTTCGAGAACAATAAGCTATCATCCACCATCGACAATGGCAACTAACACTAGCATTTAACTCCGACGTTTCAAAACGATCCTTACAATTTACACATTAAAGATAGTTTTGACTTGACTGTCTGTTCGCACCACATGTTTGGGTTAGTTCCCGTGCAAGCTGCTAGCTGCTGGCTCACTAGGACAGTCGGCCGACAAATGTGTGCGCACTGACGTTACTTGTTAAATCCCCGTCCAGGTCGGATTGATGTTGATTGAGTTATGCGGCAGTGTGTGCACTGTGATTTTGCAGTTTTTTTATATTGTTATTACTGTACTAAATCTGATTTTACTAGATTTCTGTTTTTTTTTTAAATCTTTATTTTAATGAGAGTTTTGTCACAATGACTATGTCGCCCCCGTACAGACTACACACAAATAAAAAACAAAATAATAATACTACCCGCAAATAAAATTTTATCAGCTGATTTCTGATTTAGCTTGAGCACACAATGTGCTCAAGGAGGTATCAGCTCAACGTCAGGGTTTATCTGTTTGTTAAGTTATATTATTTCATAAAAAAGACTTACTTTTTCATGAAATAATAACATAATTCTAATAACTAGCCCCTTGTGGGTATATAAAAGTAACTAACATTAATTAACATCTCAAATCTGTTTCACTGTTTCACTGAAATCAGTTGTGTGAAATATTACTACTTACCTAATGTAGCAAAAAAACATAAGGCAATGACACATTATAACGCGTGTGTGATCACAATACATGCCAAATTAATACAGACTCAGAATTCCAACCAAGAAACTACGTGAGGGTGAAAAATTCAACTTCAAGACAACATACAATCACAAATACATGCTTCAAGCTCACGATACTTCATTTGGAGCAGCATAGCTGGCCGGCTTAGTTTAATGTATAATTGGTTTCAAGTGGCGCTTTTTAAGATATCTACCTACATAAAGTTGTAACATCCGTCTATTTGACTGTTGCAAAACATAAAGAAGAAGAGTAGAGCTCTTTGTGAAGGGCTCGTCCGGGGAAGTACTACCACCATGCCTTTTTCTGCCGCCAAGCAGCGTTGCTGTATTTCGGTTTGAAAAGTGTGGTTGCCGGTGTAATTACAGGTACATGAGGCTTAACATCTGTATGCCTCAAGTTGATGGACGCAGGGGATCGTGCCCTACGATGAACTGTCGTAGAGCACGTTCCTATTGAGCGTGACTTACGAGGCAATGCTTTGTTATAGAGGTAGATGATGGTTACCACTTAATATCAGGTAGGCCTTATGCTTGTTCCATCGCTAGTTGTATAAAAAATATATATTATCGAACGTGATTCGTAAAGTAATTAAATTAAATTGAATTTGTTAAAGTACTTATCCACACAACTATTTTCTAACATTTCTGATCTTAAACTAGGATTATAATAACATATCGAAAAGCTTTTCACATCATGATCTGATGAGAGTCTCAAGGAGTTCTGTTCACCAAGGTTGGTCCTTGGTATAGCCGTAGGCAGTAACTGTATATTGGACACTAATTGTAGGGCACACGCCTAAGAATAGTGAGCAGTGAGAACAGTGACAGGTAAATTCAGAGCCACGAACATGCACTATGACGCTCTTTAATTCAGAATGAACTACGGTTTGCATCTTGACTGTCACCCTTCTTACTCTGTATAGGTTTAAATGAAATGAAATGTATTTATTTACCTGAAGACTGGTAAAATAAGGTCTTATGTCTAATTGGTCTCACACACTTCTGAAAAAATAAAACCGGCTTAGTGCGAGTCGGACTCGCGAACGAAAGGTTCCATTATTTATAAAAACATCAAAAAAACACGGTTGTTGTATGGGAGCCCCCTTAAATATTTATTTAATTCTGTTTTTTAGTATTTGTTGATATAGCGGCAACAGAAATACATATGTGAAAATGTCAACTGTCTAACTATCATGGTTCATGAGGTACAGATTGGTGACAGACGGACAGACAGACAGATAGACAGACGGACGGACAGCGGAGTCTTAGTTATAGGGTCCCGTTTTACCCTTTGCGTACGGAACCCTAAAAACAAAGTCAGAACACGACATCTTCTCAGATCGCTTGTTACACAAAGACACTCATCAGGTTAAACTGTTCGCTTTTATGTCCTTGTAATAAGTGTCATTTTTATTTGGCTTTGTGCAGCTTGATATGCATCTGTGTACTTCTCTAGATAGTGTAAATAAGGATACTTAATGGATTAATGCAATAAATATAAGCTTTGAGTAAAAAACCTAATAAACTTGTAAGTTTAATATTCCAGCTGGGTACAGGCCTCGCCATTGATCCCAATTTACGATGTCCTTAGTATGTTAGTTAGTTACTACGACGCCTTGTGCGGAACTTACTCGAATTATTATATATTATTTATTATACTTTTTATTATTATTATAGCCTTTTATTAATCCCTTGAAAAAAAAATGCTTTTAGATATTAGAAATATGATTTGAACTAATAATTTAACCATTTTATTTTTCACATATTTTATCTAATGATTTCTAATGCTCTTTATTAATTTACTAGCTATATTTTTTTTAATTAACTTTAAATTCACAGGTATCTTTTAAATAAAAAAAATTGTATAAAATTTATTTTATTATTATTATTTGTTCATTTAGGTTAAGGTTTCCTTCAAATCTTGCCATGTTATTTGTGGCAATAGTCACAACTTCGCATATCGTCATCAACCTGAAAAGAAGTCCAATGCTGGACATAAGCCTCCCCTATAAATTTCCAAGAAGTCCTATTCTGAACCCTCTTAGAACGCTAAGAGTAGTTTTAAGAGTAGTAGAGCTCTTTGTGAAGGGCTCGTCCGGGGAAGTACTACTACCACGCCTTTTTCTGCCACCAAGCAGCGTTGCTGTGTTTCGGTTTGAAAAGTGTGTTTGCCGGTGTAATTACAGGCACATGAGGCTTAACATCTGTTTGCCTCAAGTTGATGGACGCGAGGAGTGCATCGTAGGGCACGTTCCTATCGTGCGTGACTTATGAGACAATGCTTTGTTATAGTGATGGCTACCACTTAACATAAGGTGGACCATCTGCTTGTTGTATAAAAATAACTCTTTTCTACCCCTATGTCGTTGGTCCATCGGGTAGGAAGGCGTCCCACACTTTATCTTTCAGTTTGTACGTCGTATATACCTACACATTATTCACAGAAAGCAACGTCCAATAATAAAAATGTATTCATAAAATTCACAAATCAAAAGTTTATTTTCGATACCAATTATAATAAAAACGAATAAACATTTTCTCTAGAAAGGAGTTGCTACCGTTTCTACATTATATTACAGATCACAGATGGTCTAGTGGTAGCGGCCCCGCCTTCCGATCCTGTCGTGGGTTCGAAACCGGTCATGCACCAATGAGTTTTTCTGTTCAAAAATGTATGTGCACAATGCCAATACTTTCAAACGGTGAAGGAAAACATCGTGACGAAACAGGCATGTCGTAGAACCTGAAAAGTTCTTTATCACGTGTATCTTACGCACTTAAGATCCTTTCACCACACTGTTTCGAAAGAAACTAGTGACACGACAAGAGAGATAGCTTTGGGGTTCAATAAAGATAAAATAAATGAAGTAGCTAAGTGTTATCCTGCCACCGTATCGGCAATCTTCAAAACTGTTTTTTACCATTTCACACCAAACCTCACATGTTTTCATTCAAAAAGGTGTTTACATTTCGAAATGCAAAAACGGTGTCTAATGGAGCTTTTTTACTTTTTAAAAGTCGTCGGTGTTGAACCATCGTATTCAATCATGGCACTGCCTCGGGGGATAGATAAAACTCGTGTGAATATTAACAGAACACTTTTATGTGTTCACGTGACACTTGCTAAACGGATTTTTAAGGCTGACTGGTTTGTGGAATAATGTTTTTAGTAGCAGTTGGATAGAGAAGTGAGAAAGAAACCGAAACAGTCTCACGACTGAGGACGCCTAAGTTACGTCCGAGGTACGTCAAACATTACATTTGGGATATACTCACATTTTGCTATTTGGTATTCCATACGTGACAGGTTGCAAGCCCATCGCCGCTGTTAGAATACTAACTGGTTTCCTCACGATGTTTTTCCTTCACCGTTTAAGCGAACTGGCAGTGCGCACAAAAAAAATCGATAGGAAAAATTTATTGGTGCACGACCGGATTCGAACCTACCTTGCGATCGGAAGGCGGAGTCACTCCCACTAGACCATTTTCATCCGGAGAAGAACTACCACCACGCCTTTTTCTGCCGCCAAGCAGCGTTGCTGTGTTTCGGTTTGAAGAGTGTGGGTGCCGGTGTAATTACAGGCACATGAAGCTTAAAATCTGTGTGCCTCAAGTTGATGGACGCAGGGCAGTGCATCGTAGGGCACGTTCCTATCGTGCGTGACTTACGAGGCAATGCTTTGTTATAGATGATGGTTACTACTTAACATTAAGTGAGCCATCTGCTTGTTCCATCAGCTAGTTGTATAAAAAAAAACACCAGTGATCTTAAAGGTGCTGGGTCTGTAAAGGCCAATGCCAGGAAATTTAAAACGTCATGCTTGCTAGCGTAAATATGAACACTTTAAAGCCATCCGTTAGTTTTTGTCATTACCGCCTGTAATCGTTTAAGTCTCATCAGCACTTCCATTTTAAGTGGCTTCTGGGAGGAAACAAGGGGAGATTAGATAAAGTTCGTGTTCGCCCGTACTGGTAAAATCGTATTAATTTTAGTTTGAGAGTACATGGCACTGCACTGTTCATGCGGTAGAGGTATTATGGAATTCCGAGCTTTGTATAAAGTTGTAGCCGTTTTATAACGGCAGTATTGAACCCCAAGTCTGAGTATTGTTTTTTTTTCCGTATCGTCAGGCCGTTTTTGTATAGAGACTCGATGGAAAGGCGACTCCATTGGGCGGGCGTGCTGAGAACTCATTCACATAAATAAATAATTATTAGTGGACTTTCCACACAGCACTATCTAGCCCCAAACTAAGCGAAAGCTTGTAATATGGGAACCAGATAGCTGATATAATACATGTATACTTTTATTGTAAATACATACTTATAATATTATATAACACTCAGACAGAGAACAAACATCAATGTTCATCACACAAAATGTTTACTGCCAACTGAGCTGTGAAGGCTGTCACTTTTAAAGATACTCGAGGCTTTGTCAAATCTAGTCGGTATCTATCTCTGGCTGCAGTGGCGTAGCAATCGTAGAGCTAGGTGGTGCAGTGTAGCAGGGCCCCGGAGCTCAGGGTACCCTCTAACCTAAGCTTTGAAAAGAGTGGGTCAACCAGCTTCGGAAACTAGAAAACCTTGACCCTGCTCACAATTTTTTTTAAATGATTTATTTTAAAAGCCAATATAAGTTCAAGCTATGTGGAATGAGGGGGTGAGGGCCCGATTCTTTCTCTATGCACCGGGGCCCTTGTCCACCTAGCTACGCCACTGGCTGGCTGATAGATTTTTCCATAAATTTTGCACTATAGATTATAAAGAGGATTGAGCCATACCTATACGTAAATTTTATGTGTTTACGTGTTGGGTGCTCCGTTATATTACGGTCGTTTTTATAACGGACCGTCAAGTGAACAGCTTTGCCGGCTTACACGAGTTTTGAGGACATTCTGCATTTATATTCAAATTAGGGAATTTATATCTAAGTAATTCTCTAAAGCACTCTATCGTTCTTTGTAAACAGAGTAATAGATATTTAGAAGAACTCTTGCATTCGAAACTTGAAGGGGGAGTACTTAATTTGATACGTACAGACAGACAGAGAACAAACATCAATGTTCATCACAGAAATGTTTGTTCTCGGTGGGGATCGAACCCACGGCCTACGGCGCAGAAGGCAGAGCTTCTACCATCTGAGCTGTAAAGGCTGTCTTTTAGTTTATCTTACGAAGAAACGGCGTAAACACAAAACTGATAAATTGGTTATATATTTGCTTGTTATTGGCATACATTTTACAGATATTTTTTTGTAACTCATTATGATGAATGTACCTCTTTGATATTGGCTCATAAATAAATATAGAAATTTTGAAATTGATTATATCCTCTTAATCCGTTTCCCAGTTCCTCTCCATATAGGCGACGCGGGAGTGTCGCTGGGTTGTTTAGTGGGTATACCGGGAGCCGAAAACCGGGGAGTCCCACATATCCCCTCCATCCTCCAATGGGGGGGATAATGTATAAAATTTTATAACGAATGACAAGAACATTGTTTATGTAACAAAGCGTCATCGGGTGCCCTCTGTCCCATTACTGCACGCTTGCCAACTTAAAACTAGTGGAGAGAGAGCTCTTTAAAACAAGAATCTTATAACGTTTTAGATCTCTAAAAAAGCTCTCTGTCTATCTAGACAGAGAGCTCTCTATATTGGACCAAACTTTAGGCAGCCATAAGTACTTATACCAGCTCATAAGCTCCTTGGCGGAGTCTATAAAATGTTGACATTTGAAATGACGGCGTCTGCGTTATTATACAGACGTCACAATAAATTGACTTATCCCAGCCAAAGTCTTTTGCAAGATGTATGGGAGCAATCCTATAAGCGGCACACATCCTTAATACATAAATCTGCGTATTACCTGTCCCTTGAACACAAGTTTTTGACGTTATAATTTGTAAAGGATTAAAATTGTATAAAGGGACGTAATATTGTATACATTATTTTTAAATACGAAATATTTTAAAATGACGTTAAAAAATACTACTAGCTTTTACGATTATCGGCCGGTTTCTGAAAGCTCGATCAAAATCGGATGTCAAGTCACTCGCCATTTCAGCTATTACATCGAATTAGATAGAGATAGCAAGTGACTTGACATCCGACTAGTTTTGATCGGGCTTTCGGAAACCGGCTGTAAGTACGTCAGAACAGAATTTTATATTGACTTGAAATGTTATCTTTTTCTATATTATTGTTATTTTATATGATTTAATAAATCTGCTTATCATTTTAATTTTACGGTAGAATCAGATAGAATCATCAACAAAACCATAAAATCTCTAAACTAAATTCTGCACATAAATACACTATGTCTTTGACTTTAAAACTAGTGCTAAAACACATAAGAAGATAACTTTGAAATGAATGTTTCCTGCAAAGCTTGACTCCAAAACAGGTGGTCCTATTTAAGATAATCCTCTCTAATGCAGCACATGCCTATCCTTTTACAACGAAGGTCCTAGTGATGTGCTTTCCGGAACTTTTGAGGCCACAACGCACCATGAGGACCATACGCACAATAAATTATACTAGTTAATGTTTTTCAGTTTGCTGTAATATTTTTAACCGACTTCAAACTCGGAGGAGGTTCTCAATTCGACTGTTTTTTGTATGTTTGTTACTCGATTACATCGCCAATTGAAAATTGATTTGTTTCGTAAGTAAGTAATTCTTCAAAAGGTTGTCCTGTATAAAATTAATCTAAATTTATTCAGCGCTTTTTGAAAAAAAAACAACAAAAACAAATAATATATACACAGACGACGTTTTGGTTTTTAAATCAGTGCTAGTTTCTAACCATTACACTCTATCTCCAGTCGTCTTCAAAAATCATTCTTCGTGAAAATGTATAGAGAAGGTCTGCACTTCTTCAGGCTCATGATAATGTTAGTTTTTAGTCTAGCGAGTCACATTAGGGCTCATGCCAGTAAAAAATAGTTTTTAGTTAGAGTCGCCGTCATCGAAATCGATGAGGAGGACTATATATAATGATAATGACCGTGTAATTCCAAAAAGAATCCACAAACTACAAGTTCCGTATCCGAAACCCACTTTTCGATCCGCATTTGTTTCCGACAGTTTGAAGTGTCACGTCACATCCGTATCCTAAACGCCTACTGCAGTTTGAAATGTGCTACCGCCTTTGACACATGTTCCAATATAAAATCCCCGTCGAAATATGCGAGGCGACGACCCGTGACATATTTTTTTCTAAACTTCTATTCTATCTTCTTCTCTTAAATATAAAAATGAATCCCTATTCCCCTTGGTCATAAGGACTTGGCGTGAATAACTGGACCGATTTCGCTAATTCTTTTTTTTTGTGTTTCTTATTGTCAGAAGAAGGTTCTTATGAAAGAAAAAAATAATAAAATTGCGCGGAATACCTACCATATACCTCTACACTACCATATAAACTACCATATAATTTCTTTTCTAATCTAGCGCTTTGGACAGTACCTATAATCTTTTTTAATGTAACCTTATGACGTTTGACATACTAATAGAATTGACAACACCGATTGATTGGTGTGCTATATCAATTCGAATTCAATATTCGGGTATTCAATAATAAAACGTAGTGATCATATTTTTTTTTATTATCTTTGATTCGGGTCAGCTAGTCTTTCATAAATATTAAACAAAATATCATCCCCATAAGCATGCAAAGTTAACTGCTGACGATAGGCCTAAACTTTAGGTTTTAAAGTGATACTTTTGATTCATTTCAATAATTACGTTTTGACTTTGACTATTCCGGCTTGTGACACCATTCGAGAACCTTTTGTTCTCCAACAGTTGTCGTTTTTTTACCACTGCATACAATACTAGAATAATGCCAGTGAAATTAAATTCTAGCTCTTCATTTTCTGTTCTCTTCTTTACTTTAGCCAAGCTCCTTTAAAAGCGATCCTTGGAAAGTTTCAAGCAGATAAAATTTAATCAAAGACTTCGTTATCAAAGTTTTTGTTTTCATTGGAAAGCTTTTGAGATATGATTTTGTTCTACGATATGTATTTGAATAATCTACAGCAGGGGTGGCGAACCACTGGCACGCGTGCCTTTGATGGCACGTGACTCAATATTTTGGGCACGACACGGATAAAAGATTTCATTTTTAGTTCAAACTATCCGCTACTTTGCCCGCCCGCCCGATCCGTGTCACCGGTTGGAATTTTCGTTGGAATGATTATAATAGATATTCATATTATTATGATATTATTTAATTCAATTCAATTCAATTCATTTATTTCAGATGTCAATGATCCATAATTTGTTAGTAGAACTTAATTAAACATGTCAAATGTGTTAGTACAATTATTAAAAGATATCATATTAATTAAAATTAATTATTTGAATGTCCCGATCAAATAGATGAAGGACTTCAAAATGGGCGAATCATACTTATCTGCTATGACATTCAGGATGGTGTTGGCGCTGCCCCGCACTCTGCTGAGCAATGAGGCAGTCTTTTTGCGGATGACGGCATGAAAACCATCGACTCGCGCCTCTGCGAACATGCTCGAAGCACTGCAGTAGCGAGGCAGCCCCATCAACATCCTGAATCCATTATTGTATTGGACACGCAGTGCATTAAGCGACTTTTTCGTATGACTGACCCACAGGCTGCTCGTATAGAAAGATTGGCAGTAGGCTTTGAAAAGTGTGATTTTCACTTGCCTACTGCAGCGAGCAAACCTGCGCGCCAGCATATTACTTCTAGCCGCCAATGCCCTGCGTTCCCTTTCTATGTCCACATGGTCGTCAAGGTCGTCGGTAAGGTAGTGTCCAAGGTATTTAAAAGTATTGACACGCTTTAATTCGGTACCGTTAAGTTTAATAGATGGTACCGACGCGGGAACCTTACCGGCGGCCTTAAAAACCATGTACTCACTCTTCCTACCGTTGTACACAAGACCATGACTAGCAGCATATTCCTCACAGATGGCCAGCAGTCGCCTGAGCGAACCCACCGTTGGACACAGCAGCGCCATGTCGTCTGCGTAGCTGATATTATTCACACAAACATTATCAACTGAGCACCCGACACGTTCGCTGCTAAGTCCAACGATCAGCTCGTTTACGTATAGGTTGAAGAGCTTCGGGGAACTCAACCCACCTTGCCGCACCCCGCACTCCAACCCATACGCAGTAGACAGACTGCCGTTCCACCTTACATTGTTTGTCTGGTTGGCGTACCAATACCGAAAGAGACGCTGCACCTGTGCATGCACGCCTGAGCTCGCCAGCTTCCTCCAGAGCACGTCATAGGATACAAGGTCAAAAGCTTTAGAGAGGTTTAATATGATTCTGCTTTGGTTTAAATTATTTGAGGGCACGTCTAGGGCCTCATATTTTTTTTTTGAAAAATGGCACGTTGATTTAAAATGGTTCGCCGCCCCTGATCTACAGATTATAGATTTATCTCACTGGATTTTATTGAAAGCGCGACTGCGTTCCAGTGGCATTTTACTGAGGGACTGAACGAATGGTAGCAACGGACTGGCAACTTGGCACATATGGAATACCAACTTTTGCAAAAATGTGGGTGCCAAGGTGCTAGGAGGTGTGGGTGAGTTGAGGCATGCCAATGTAATATTTGAACTTATCTCAGACTACTTAGTCTCCTTAGTCATCTTTAAAGAATGCTGGGTGGGTTTTGGCACTATGAGAGCTGTCAGGAATCTACTGTGCCTGGGAATCAAATTCGTGAAACTTTGTTTTTTATACTACTAGCTGATGGAACAAGCAGATGGTCCACCTGATGTTAAGTGGTAACCATCACCTATAACAAAGCATTGCCTCGTAAGAAACGCACGATAGGAACGTGCCCTACAATGCACTGCGTCCATCAACTTGAGGCATACAGATGTTAAGCCTCATGTGCCTGTAATTACACCGGCAACCACACTCTTCAAACCGAAACACAGCAACGCTGCTTGGCGGCAGAAAATGCGTGGTGGTAGTATTTCTCCGGGCGAGCTCCCACACAAAGAGCTCTACTTCTCTTTAAACTTTTTTTTTTACAAACTATTTTATAACATTTATAAGTTGGTCCTATAATCCTGTCTAGAAAGAGGGTTCATGACAGGTTCATATAGTGCAGTAAGGAAGGGCGGCAGTTTGCTTATGCCAGGGCAGGCCTCCCCAGGCGTTTTCAGTGGCTTGTCCGGGGAAGTGCTACTACCATGCCTTTTTCTGCCACCAAGCAGCGTTGCTGTGTTTCGGTTTGAAGAATGTGGCTGCCGGTGAAATTACAGGCACTTGAGGATTAACATCTGTATGCCTCTAGTTGATGGACGCAGGGCAGTGCATCGTAGGGCACGTTCCTATCGTGCGTGACTTGCAAGGCAATGCTTATAGGTGATGGTTACCATTTAACACCACGTGGACTACCTGTTTGTTCCATCAGCGAGTTGTAAAAAAAAGTAAGGGCAAGTATTTAGTCCATTAGTCACAAAGCTCCTAAAAACCTTGGCGTGATCATTTCCAAATCCAAATCTCACAGTATTTATTTATTTCACGGCTGTCAATCACACGCAGGCGGTATCAGGCGGGAAACAAGTCATTACAACGTAAGGCTTTTATACGCATCAGTAAAGGATTTCAAATGAATTTCATTTTTTGTATTATTTGTACAAGTATATTGAACATGAGTTTGCTGTGTTATCGAGGTAATGGCGAATACGCTAGCCAGCAGTGTTAATTATAAGGCACGTAAGTAAAAATCTTGCTTCATCATCTTCCGTTGGAAATAGTCTACTGGAATAGACGTAATCCTCCTTTGAACATTTCAGTAAGAACTATTCTAAGCCGTCTCCATCCACCGACTTCCCGCGACCTTTGCAATGTCATTAGTCCTTCAGGTAGGGGAGCATCCAATGCTTCTTTATTTATGTATTTTTAACATAATAATTCATATTTTTTGTTACAGACAGTTGATTCCAATTTTTTTTACACTAGTTGCTAAACGAACAAGCAGATGGCCCTCCTGATGTTGAGCTGATAAGTACCTTGTATAAGTTTTGTATACATAATATAAGCAGTTTATTCGAAAGGAAAATGAAATTAACCTACCTGATCATAAAAGGATACCTACACCATATAACAAAGCACTGCCTCATAATAAGCTAAACTTAAACCTCTCTAAAGCTTTTAGAGAGTAGTAGAGCTCTCTGTGAAGGGCTCGTCCGGGGAAGTACTACCACCACGCCTTTTTTTGCCGCCAAGCAGCGTTGCTGTGTTCCGGCTTGAAGAGTGTGGTTGCCGGTGTAATTTCAGCCACATGAGGCTTAACATCTGTATGCCTCAAGTTGATGGACGCAAGACAGTGCATCGTAGGGCACGTTCCCATCGTGCGTGACTTACGAGGCAATGCTTTGTTATAGGTGATGGTTAACGTCAGGTGGGCCATCTGCTTGTTCCATCAGCTAGATGTATAAAAAAAACAACTTAAATTTTATGAATTTTGTGCTTACGCCGTTTCTTCGTAAGATAAACTAACTTGTGCTAAGTAACACCTATGTTCCCAAAAAATGTCTTGAAATATGAAGGAATAAGTCATTATTAAGGTCCCGGCCGACGCATCGTTACGGAGTGACATATGGCTGTCAGAATTAGTCGGATTAGTGATTTCACGGAGCTGCGAGCCGCTTGGATCCAATTACAGCGGAGCGGAATAAAAAAAAAACAAACATGACAATTGACTTTTAAATATGGAACGGAATCCGTGCTTGTGAATGTCATGTAGCGGATGTCGGATAAGATACAGGTGCAAATAATAATTAACTCAAAGACACGGCGTGTGTAATTGGCTTTAGATGATTGGGTCTTTTGATTGGCAACATTGCAGTGTTCTAACAAAGCCGATTAAAGATAAATGCGATTGTTATAAGTAAAATTAACAGTAAAAAAGTAAAAGTAAAATGTTTTTATAGTTTCCTTATAACGTGTCATTGTTATCTGTAAATGTTTCTGTGTAAAAATACAATTGAGAATTTAAGAAAATTGCTTTATTTCTGGGATTATGAAAATGTTTTTTTTTTCTTTACACAACTAGCTGATGGAACAAGCAGATGGCCCACCTGATGTTAAGTGGTAACCATCACCTACCTATAACAAAGCATTGCCTCGTAAGTAACGCACGATAGGAACGTGCCTATTATACATTTATATTTTACATTTCTTTTTTATAAAAAATCATTTAGATTCAATCACTGCTGGATTCAACTTGACAGCTTAGGACCGCTAGGCAATCCATCTTGACCATCAATACCTTATCTTGAAAAAATTATGTGCTTTGTTATAAAATAATTGTTATTTAGTAATACCAAACCCATTCGACTCTTGCGCATGTGGAACAAGTAGCGCCATCTAGTTGACACTCGCCGAACGAATTAATGCTGCTACTAGCTGGTAGATGGCATCGTAAAAGTTTATTAACTTTTTCTTTAACGCATACAGTTGTTTTAATTACATCACATATAATGATTATATTATTTAATTATTCTCAAAATCTTAATACACTTTCAGACTAGGTAGCTACGTGGACGACTGAGAGGAAGCAGGAGGTTAGCCGGCGCATGCGCAACTTAATACCTATTTTTAAACAAAATGGCTTATTTTCAGTCAAGTGATTCCATATTTTCTTCAGTTTCTCGTTTTCGTTAATAAATTCTTATGTATTTTTAGAAACGAGAAATTTTTTAAATTTAAATTAAATATCTCTGAAATAATATCATAAAAAATATCAATAAAAATATCTACTGAATAAAAAAGTTTTGTCTGAAGATCGACACCCAAAAAATTAAGATTTTGCCAAGTTAAAGACAAGTTGAGTTTGATTAAACTAGTCACGATCCTCGTATAAAGTAACTAAAACAAATATTTTTTCAATAATAAATATTCGATTCGCAAAACTTTTACGTTGTGCCTCTTCACTATGCCCATCTCATTATTCAATATAATATTTTCAACAAATCCCTTCTCAACCGGCCGATTTCCATTTACCCCTATTATTAATTCTAAACTTTAATTAAAACAATTCAAAATTATAACTCGAAAATTACGAAATAATTTTGCCCTCCAAAGCTGGCTGTCAACTAAACAATTCCTTACAGTCCATCAAAATTAATCTAACCTAATCCGAAGCCTGTCTCGAGTTTAAACAAAGATATTGCAAACTGAATAACCAAGTTGTAGGGTGGAAACATACGGACTACAGCTCCATGTATCTGGCACAAAAAAATACTATTATTACTGATTCTATATCCACTGGGTTTTAACAGCTTATTTACCATCCTACTAAACGCGAAAGTTTGTAAGTATGGATGGATGGATGGATGTTTGTAACTCTTTCACGTAAAAACTAATGAATGGATTTTAATGAAACTTTACAATAATATAGCTTATACATCACAATAACACATAGGTTACAATTTATAAAGATATTGTGTGAATTGTACAAAATATGAAGATAAGTGTCGTAAGTGGGAAAAAATCTACCATCTGCGAGCTATTCTGGCGTGCGCTGCCAAAACCGCTAGAGTTACACATATATACTACGCCACGTTAATATTAGCTACTCAAAATACTAATCCGGCGCAGACGAAGTCGCAGGCACCAGCTAGTAAACAATATTTTAATGTGAAATTATTTTATATCCTACAAAATGAACTCATCAACGTAATTCAAATGAAATTGTCTCTGGGAACTATCCCTTAAATCGTTGTACGTAGTTAGTAGTTTAATATAATATTTAACTGAAAATGAGCTCATTTTGTTTAAAAATAAACAGGTATTAAATAGCGCATGCGCCGGCTAACCTCCTGCTTTGTCCACGTAGCGACCTATAAAGGTATGATATGACTTTCTTACATGTAATGATGTAGCATCTCAGATTAGAATATTAGTCCTTTTATTAGTCACAGAAGAAGTTATTTTAAATAATGCAACATATTATACATTTCCAAGCATAAGGCCACTTTGCTGCTGGAATTTCTAGCGTCATTCTGCCGTCCAAAACATAGGTCCGTATGTTCCTTCTCAAAAAGCCGGACTGTAGTGTGTCAAGTTTGCCCCCACTCTAGAGGTATAATCGTCGTTTATTAAACGTGCACCCTCCAATATACGAGTAACGATCCAGTTTCAAGTAAATAACAAACTTTGCTGCCAAATTAGGAAATGGTAGACGAAAATAATAGCTGAATATCCGGAAACGTGAGACAATTTCAGATGAACGCGTTGATCAAAACGGATGTCTTGATTGCTGACAGTCATAATTGGTTAATTTACGGGCCCTGTTGAACGTTTGAAGAGGCCGACATCTGTCAAACAACATTTCAACATTTTTTAAGATATAAAACTAGCGAAGGTTGTTATGAAAAATAGCAAACAACCAAGTTTCGGAGAATAGCAATACAAGATAAATGTTCAGTAAAAATCGAATTTCGTTTTAAAAGTAATGGAACAAACAGATGGCCCACCTGATGTTGAGTGGTAACCACCGCCTATAACAAAGCATTACCTCGTAAGACACGCACATTAGGAACGTGCCATACGATGCACTACCCTGCGTCCATCAACTTGAGGCACACAGATGTTAAGCCTCATGTGCCTACACATGGTGTAATTACACCGGCAACGACACTCTTCAAACCGAAACACAGCAACGCTGCTTGGCGGCAGAAAATGGCGTGGTGGTAGTACTTCCCCGGACGAGCACTTCACAAAGAGCTCTACTACTGATTATATGTGATCAAATGAACTTCTGTGAAGTTCGATCAATATTATATGAGTTCACTTCATTCGAAGATATATTTAACGTGTAGTACTTTTAACTTACTCGGTAGCTACGCACTTTTTTAGAGATTTTATAAAACCAAAAAGTTTTATAACCAAATCGATATTTACCTACTGGCTGGTTACACCACAGTCCGAGTGTGCCTTCATTCTTTTAGAGATCAGACAAATGCAAAGACATGAGTATGTATTACGGGATTGGGCTGGGTGGGTACTTATATCTTCGAATGAAGTGAACTCATATAATATTGATCGAACTTCACAGAAGTTCATTTGATCACATATTATATTTCTTTCACTTCATTCTTCAGATATATTTAACGTGTAGATGTTTAGAGGGTTTTTGCATTTGTTATACATTAAAAAGACATAGTTTTGCCAAAGTTAAGACTGAATTTTAATCAACTTGAGTTTAGTGGATTAATTAACATAACGACATATTCTTAGAGTAAAATAATAATTGTCAATAAATTATCTAATAATCTGTATTATTTAGTAAAGTCGATTGGGCAAAGTTATTAACATCTGCAATCAGACGGTGGTAAAATTTTGCAAAGACCTCAGATGGATTAGTCCATCCAGCGGCTTTCCTTAACATGCCAATAGAGACCCCTGCGGTGTGTGCCGCGTGCTGTGCGCACCAAACGTGATCACCTCCACGCCGCTCTCCACCAGTGCCTGCTTTATCCATCTGCTTATTGACTGTGCTGTCGCGCTCTTATAAGGGCGCTTCACTGTTATTAAGAGATTGGAAACAATAACGGGTCGATCTTCTTTTGTCACGTAGAGGTAATCCTCTAGGACTGTGGCAGGACAGATTCGAAGGTGTTCTTGAAAATATGTTAAAAATAAGTTCGGTTGATCTCGACCGGCCGCTGATGTCTTTATAATGTATTTGATTGCTATGTGAATTCAGTTCAAATCTATACATAGATTTTGAGGCTATATAAAAAATATAGCTTGAACACGTTGGGCTGTACATATCGGTAGTAAAATTACCAATTTCTTTGTAATTGTTTCGCTACTTAGATATCTATTGGGGTACCAATTGAATACATAATTGAAGACAGTTTGTGGTTTCCATGTACTGTTATACTTAGGAAAATTGGGTTTCAATTTAAACACACCTTTTAATAGTCGTTTGACACTATCGTCGGATCCAACGTTGTTACCCAGTAAGAAAGACAGTGCGGATCTGTGGCTATTTAGAGAGCCGTACAATGCCCCTTTTCTGTACTGTTAACTCAAAAAACATAAGATTCTTGGCACAGAGCAATCAGAGATACTTCAACTTACAGCACTACAGAATTCTGAAATTTCCCACCATAATTTGAATGAGACGTATTGTTGCATCATGTTGTTTGACAGCGATGTCAAAATTAAGTCTATGGCTGAATCGGGAACGCCGCGTGATGAGAACACCTGCCTGTGAACACTGCGGCACCCAGGATAGGGGGATTTCTGTAACCTGATTGTATACGTGATCTTTAGGATTAAGCCAAATAGTATTTGGTACAACTAATTTAATCAATTGCGGGTACCAAGCTTGAGATGGCCAAAAAGGGGAAATTAATATGCCAATAGCATTTTCTTCGGCTATTTTTTGAAAACACTTTAGAATAAGTGGGAATGACGGAAAAGCGTTAGAAGACACGAGATCAGTGTTACCTCTTACTGTAAAAGCATCTATGGCAAAAGCATCGGGATCTTTTGTCCATGACATGTACCTCTGGCATTTAGCATTGGCCCAAGAAGCAAATAAATAAATTGCAGGTTCTCCGAAACATTTGGTTATTTCATCAAAGGCTGAATCAGATAATTTCCACTCAATATCTGGGTTCGATTTTCGAGACTCTTCTTAAGCTTCTGTATTTTATTTAATGTTTATGTAGGATGCAAATAGCCAGATGTTTCTCTCTTCAGACCCTTGCCATATTTGTCTAGATAAATCATTTAGATGAGGATATTGGATGCCACCCATGCAGTTTACATAGCTGATAGCTGTCGTGTTGTCAACGCATAGTAAAATGGAACAGTTACGCATTTTCACTTGCAAAGTATTTCAGGGCCAGAAAAACAGCTAACAACTCTAAACAATTTATGTGTGATTCTAGTTTATTTATCTTCTAGGCTTCATAATCACCTTCAGAATTACAAGCTGCTCCCCAGCTAGTACGTGAAGCGTCCGTAAAGATTTCTAGTTCATAGCTAGCTGTTTTCATGGTGTTCCTAGTTTTAAATACATTTAGTTTTCACCAGTTCAAATCATTCAGAATAATAGAACAGTGCTTCAGAATTAGGGTTGTTTTGTAATTCTATATATTTTTGTTGAGCAAAGTTTTTTTTTTTATTTTTTTATTGTGCATTTTCTCATATTTGTAAACTTGTCAACCATTTTACTGATGTTCAGTCACATGAACTGGACAACTGAACTAGTGGGAATAGACGGATTTTATAGCATTTTTCAGATGATAAAAAAATTAATTGTTTAACATGAAAACCAAGAACATTCATGATTGTTTTGTGTAAGGGAGCTTTTTTCATAAGTTATTATAATGCCGAAAGACCATGTGGCAAAGCACTAAATTCGTATGTAAGAATTTCCAGATTTTTATTTTCATATTAAAATCGTTTTTTTTTTTTTTTTTAAATTTCGAATCGGTATTAGTAAATAGGCTTCCTTTAAATCAATGGTAGCCGTAAACTATAAGCAGAAACTAGTTTAGAGGCTGTTCTGTAGTCTTCCATCTTAAAATGCACTTTAGAAACAATATTATTTAAATTTAAGGTGAGACTGGTGAAGGTGGAATCCTCCATTCAGCCTATGACTACAGTCATGTCTGCTTTTTCAGATGGTGACAGGTGAACTTGTGGTATATGAGTTTGTACCAGTTTGCATGTGAAAGGTATAGGGAAAAACATTACGTACCCAGTCTAAAAATACAGAATTAGGTGTAATATTGAGCCAGCCTTCGTAAAAATGGGAGATCCTACCAGCGTGTTTTACCTCAGCTACTGGCGCGTTACAGGCTGCTTCAGCTTGTTCGGACCTGTCACACCCGCTGCCTGATCCTGCGGAGGCCAACGGTTCGTCGCAGAGATGTTCGTTCTGGCCGACCATCTGCGCCCCCCCCTGTTCTGTTAAGAGCGTGACGGTCCGACCAGATTCCCTGATAGGCACCGGATGATCTGTATTAGTATTGGGGTCGGGTAATAGGCACCGCCTGTTCCATCGACAAAGGCGTTTTTGGATATCTTGTAATTTTTTTTTTTTAAATTGACAAACGTATTGTTTCTTTCGCCATCTTGATCAATGTTCAAAAATGGTTTGGCCAGCGCATAATAGATAACGCTCACTCTTGCTTGCATTTATTGATAGTGAAGATCAGTCAAGATTCGGCAGCCGTCACTGATCAGTTTTATAGCTTCAATCTTGATGTCACTTATGAGCATGGGAGTCAAAGCTTTATTGATTGCCGAGATGCCAACGTCTAGTTGTTGTTGCTCGATCTCCTTTCCCTTATCTCGCTGTCATGACACTTCTGATATAGCCGCTGCCTATTCACAATTCAATTTGGGTCCTAGTAAGAGAGTGCAGTTTTCAGGCACAAGTTACTCTTTGAGCAGTTTGTATTTTGGTCCCTATCGATAAACCTTTCTTTAGAAGAGGTTCCCACCGCTGGGCCAAGCTTCTATGGATCTTCTCACCAATCTTCGGAGCACTTCCGGTTTCTTCTCCGAGTTCCCCGAGGAGTTCCGGGTCAAGCTCTGGACCATTAACATCTTCCTTGTTAGAGGGCGGCGGATCCGTGGCAGTTGGGAGAATAGTCGTGCCTGGGTTACCAGTGGCGTCTGCGACTGGGCTTGTATTTGCGTCTATACTCAGTATCGACTCAGATGCCGCGGAAGTACTAACACTCGTCTGAAAACAAGGCGGAACTATTCAAGAACATGTTTATGTACTTTTGTGTTGACACACGGTTAACCACTAGTTATTTTAAACACATGGAAGTATCGGGTGTTTAACCCATAGCTTAGTAGGCATTTTACAATCTATGGCCTTCGTGTTAACTCTCGGTTAACCGCCAGGCGTTGTCATCCCATGGATGTTTCGGGTGTTTAACCCATAGCATGATAGGTATTTTACAATCTATGGCCTTCGTGTTAACGCTCGGTTAACCGCCAGGCGATTATCATCCCATGGATGTATCGGGTGTTTAACCCGTAGTATAATAGGCATTTTACAATCATTGGCCTTCGTGTTAACGCTCGGTTAACCGCCAGGCGATTGTCATCCGATGGATGTATCGGGTGTTTAACCCATAGCATAATAGGCATTTTACAATCATTGGCCTTCGTGTTAACGCTCGGTTAACCGCCAGGCGATTGTCATCCCATGGATGTATCAAGTGTTTAACCCATAGCATAATAGGCATTTTACAATCATTGGCCTTCGTGTTAACGCTCGGTTAACCGCCAGGCGATTGTCATCCCATGGATGTATCAAGTGTTTAACCCATAGCATAATAGGCATTTTACAATCATTGGCCTTCGTGTTAACGCTCGGTTAACCGCCAGGCGATTGTCATCCCATGGATGTATCAAGTGTTTAACCCATAGCATAATAGGCATTTTACAATCATTGGCCTTCGTGTTAACGCTCGGTTAACCGCCAGGCGATTGTCATCCCATGGATGTATCGGGTGTTTAGCCCATAGCATGATAGATATACTTATAGTTTAATTTCGAAACGAAATTTTAGGAAATGTCATATAAAGGTTAGATTTGAATACATACCAGAGTCTGACAAGGATTCAGTAATGCGTTTACCATTATGATTTCGTTTCTCTTCAAGTTTCCTTCGATAGTATTCAATATAATCCAAAGATTTTTGTTTCAACATTTTCCTTATTTTTCTTATGTCAAACACAGTTTGACAGCAACGTGTGCTCGCTACCGCGCACGAAAAAAGAATGAAGGCACACTCGGACTGTGGTGTAACCAGCCAGTAGGTAAATATCGATTTGGTTATAAAACTTTTTGGTTTTATAAAATCTCTAAAAAAGTGCGTAGCTACCGAGTAAGTTAAAAGTACTACACGTTAAATATATCTGAAGAATGAAGTGAAAGAAATATAATTAGTTAGTATCGGACTTAATCAAGCTTTCAGGTAAGAAAACTTCTTCAATGAGCAAAAGGTCCAATTCTCATAGACACAAGACGTCAACGACTATTCCAAAACTTACCGAGACTTTTGACCATATTATGCTCCTTAAACACTGAAAAGAGCGTTTTTTTTCAAGAAAGTCCTTAGTTTAGGTTTTTGGTATTTTTTTTGGAATGCGCATAAAACGCTAGATAGCAATACCAGAAATCCAGCACTGTGAATTGATCTCTAAAAAGCTTTAACCTGCTTTAAAAAAACGATTAACCTAAAAAAATTTAACCTGGCATTTGAAAACGTTGAGCATTGTCCCATTTGTCCTGCATTTCGAATTCAGTCAATACAAACAAACGATTGGTATTTGACCGTTGAAATGTCCCCCTGCTTCCCTAAAGGGCAGACAACAAGGGTGGTAGCAAGCATTTCTAAGGGTGGGACAAAACTAACCTAAAAATTTTGGGAACACAATAATGTTCGACAAACTTTTAGGTTATAAACTTATAACTATAACTTACACGCGTGCGAGTGAGTGGTAACTATTGCTCACAATGCTGTGCGAGTGAGAGGATAAGCGCCGCCATTTTGAATTTGTTTGCTTTATTTGCGTGGGTTTGGTAAATGTTATACAATATTATTTATTTCTAATGTTTATGCTTAAAACTTTTAATATCCAAAGAAGATATCCTGGAAGAGATTGCTTCTAAGTTGTTTAACAGCCTTTTGCACCGTAAAAATGCAAAGCTGCATTCAATTTAATTTAGTCAGTCATTTTGGTTTTTAATTTATTTTTGGAGAAAGAGGTGGCACAATCATGCCTCTCAAAAAATTAAACATTTTTACAACTATGATCTTCAGACACAGTATTAAGGCCCTTTAGGCCTCTAAAGTACCAACGTAATATTCATCTGAGGATGTCTAAGGGTAGTCAGAGGTACGTCCAAATATTCCATTTGACACATACCCAAATTTTGCAGTAGGTAGTTGGTATTCCATACGCTTATCATGTCATTCACTTGATTTTAAGCGGTTATTTTGGTCCAAAACAATCCCAACACTTTAGAGATAAATGAACATATCATTGCAGCCGGCTGTGTCTAAAGAAAAAGTTTTGCTTTGTTCTATTTTTTATTACTAAATTAAAGAGGGGCGACTGTCCCACACTGGATTTTCCAAAGGGCAACAATATGACATTCGCGTTAACTTGTATTATCAAAATTGCTTCGCGTGATCGTAAATTGTTCTCGACAAATCATAGAACCATGCCGATTACTTGAAGGGTAAGTTTGTTGGAATATGAACGATGGTTCTTGTTAGATTGGATTTCTGACGTAACTTCCTTTTTAAGATTTCCTTGTAGCTACTCTCGAGCTATTTGGGTGGTCATAATTTTGATGGATGATCGCTGGTAGTATTTTGAACTTATATGTATATAATAATAATAATTTGAAAAAAATTTAATTATATAATATATGTCATTTATTTATATAAATACGATGCGCAAATTGGTACAACCGTTCAATAGCAATGAAATTTCTGACATTGGCTAGGTCTTATCAACAAGGACAATTATACTGAGACACCTTTATTAAAATATTTGTCCGTCCGAAAACTCTGAACAGACAAACATTACAATAAAACTGTCTTAGTAAATATCGATAAGACCGCTCCAACGACATAATTTTATAACTATTGGAGAGTGGTACCAGGCTTCATACATTTTTGCCCATTCTCCTTTATTTTATGATACTATTTTTATGTCATATAAAATTATCGATGTTTTTCCCCCGAAGGGATAAAAACATTTATTTTGGGTCTTGCCGAAGCTTGACCCTTATGAGATATCCCTTGCATACTAGACACATCGGACGTGCTATCTGCTCCCTTCAGCGTGCGGTGAGGCTCATACAGCTGTCTCTTTCGCACACTCACCGCCCGCTGTCCACTCGCGCCGGCTAGTTCGCTTGACGCTTCAGTACCTTTTAAGCCGGCAAGGTCTTAAAACCAAGGGTCAAGCTTCGGCAAGACCCAAAATAAATGTTTTTATCCCTTCGGGGGAAAAACATCGATATTTTGTGTCTGTGCCTTCGCTTGACCCTTATGAGAAGTGTTTATCTTCTGCCGGCGCCACAATTATGTACGGCGTACTGTGAATATAGTAGTTAAATTAAACCTATGCGTGTAATAACAAAATAACAAAAGAAAAAAGAAACTGTTTTATTTTTTAAGTATGTAACTTCTAAAATTAACATTGAAACAGGTGATTTCCAAACAGCATTTAACTTAAACAGCTTCAAAACAGATTGAAGGAAAAACGTCTTCTTTAGTCGCACAACTGCGCTTTACAGTAATATTTTAGAAAATTTTGATTAATATATTACTTTTCTTAAAAATACCGTCGTAAATCGCGAAGAATGTACAGCTGAACGAATGCTTGACGGACTGGCGTTAATGTCTATTTCCTTAAGGGCAGTACCTCTACCATCCAGCAATAACATATTTAGTGGACGCACGTAGGTACCTACACTAACCCTAGTTGTTATAAAAAGATAGTCTAAAGAGACATCTGTGATTTGACAGAGTTATAAGAACGTTTAACCAAAAATGAAAATCTGATCCTTATTTTAGAAAATTTTCGAATTTGATTGTTTCCAGAACATGAATCTGTAAGAGTCAAACTCCTGAAAATATACCGAATCTATAGACAAAAGTCATGTTATGTCATGTCCTTCCAGAGGCTACAAGCAAGATTAAAGCCAAATGCCTAGAGACTTGAAAAAAAAAACTGCAAGTGTCAGGTAAGTGAGACTTCAACCAAATGACCAATGCATTAACATCCCAGAAAGATAGCTTCCTCTCACCAGTGCCAGCTAAGCTTGAGTATATGTTTAACAACTGGGTGGTTTTTAATCTGGTCAGCATTAAAAGGATTAGCAAAAGATGTTGTTACTACAGACTTGTTTACCAAGACCGCGATATTATACGATAAGCGCGTTGCAACGATGCAAGTAACTGAAAAATAAAGCAATACTTTTCTGAACTTGGCCCATCTATTGGTACAGATCTATTGGTTCTAACAGCCCATTTTCGCCACTTCTTCCAAGCTGACGAATATTTCTTTAAAGTTCCTGGTCTCCAAGAATCTTCTGATAAACTGACATCGTCTGAATATTCCATACCTGCAAATGAAGCTGGAGGACCTGAGGTGGTGGTTGGCCCGTTGAAATTTCGGTCAGATAAAGATGCAGACCCTATATTCGAAGGACCGGTTTTATATATTGCTCTCTTGCGCAAATCGGGGTGTCAAAATGGTTGAGGCCAATTCGGAGTTATTAAAAAGTATATTCCTTCCGCAGTATTCAAGTGACTTAAAATTTGGGTAAACACTCAGGTTATTTGGAAACTCAATTGGTTGCTGAAAGTGTCTATGAATAGTGCATCCTGATCCTCTGGAAACTGAGAGACAAGAGACCACCCTGAATATCTTGGTTGCGAATAGGTCCACCGACGGAATCCCCCATATTGCAAATAGTTTCTGAGTAATCACATTGCTCAAGTACCAGTCGGGGATTATTTACTAACGACATAGATGGTCTACAACGCAATTGTAAATTCTCGGAATGTATCTTAACAAACTTTGAACGTGATAACGTTTTTCTAACCGAAGTAGTGACTCTAATATTGAAAGCAGCATTCAGAGCTTAGTGCCCTTATTCCCTCACATAGAAAATGACAGTTTGATTGTCCGATTGAATCAGAATCGTTTTGTCGTTTCTTAATGTTTCTCTGCACGACGCTATACAATTCCATACGATTTATGTGCCACGAATGCTGTTGTTTTGTCCAAGTGGCGCTTAGTAGTAATTCGTTCAGGATGTGAGCTCCCCATTCTATGTTTGAAGCTTCTGTCAAAGTCAAAGTCAAAAGGTATTTGTTCAATAAAATCACAAGGACCACTCTGAAACGTCTCAAAGCTAGGCGACTCTAGGTGCCAGTTCCAAGCGACCAAAGATATCTCTATAAATCTCTACCTGATTTATGAATATAATATCTGATTCTCGGCTTAGATTGTCTAATCACCATTCCAGAACTTGAATCACCTTGCCTGGGATTTTCAACTTTCGCTTCGGAGAGACTTCTGGGAGACCATTGCTGGCGATCTAAATTCGACGACAAAGCATTCGATCCAAAAGAACCACGAATGCTATAAAGTATAAGCTTCCCAGAATAGATTTTGCACTTATTAGTTCTAGAAGATCTTTTTTCACAAGTCTAACTTCTTGTTGGAATATATATTATTATTTTGCCTGAATTCGTCCTCCATCCAGGAACAATGTCCAGAAACTCGATGTCTTGAACTGGATCTCAGACCCTACAGAGTCTATCTATATAGAATCCTACAGGTTGCTAGCCAATTTGCGATTTTCGAGAAGATGATCGGAGCTGTAGACAGACCGAATAGCAGGCAGACCATGCCATAAAGGTGATCTTGATAGCTTAAAGCCAGAAAACACCGATGTGTTTCTATCACCGGTTCATGGAAATATGCTGGCGAAAAATGGAGTTTTACCTAGTTACTGAAGGAACTTGGGAACTGTTAAATGATTGACCAGACGAAATTTTCACGGGTTTAACCTTCTTAGATCGATTATCGATTGGATTTATCCGCTTTGGGCACCAAAACAAATTTGCACAAGACCCGAGGACAGACAGGGGAAACATTTTCAAGACTCCTGAGCTCACCATTTTCGAAATACGACTGACATCTGATAGCAAAATTCCATTGAAAATGGAATCGCTAGGGCTTTTCTTACAACTGAAATCGTATAGTCATTTATTATATTTAATATCATTTTACATTATTTTACATCTTTTGCTGATCCTTTTAATGCTGATCAGATTAAAAACCACCCGGTTGTTAAACATATACTCAAGCTTAGCTGGCACTGGTGAGAGGAAGTCATCTTTCTGGGATGTTAATGCATTGGTCATCTGGTTGAAGTCTCACTTACCTGACACTTGCAGTTTTTTTCAAGTCTCTAGGCATTTGGCTTTAATCTTGCTTGTAGCCTCTGGAAGGACATGACATAACATGACTTTTGTCTATAGATTCGGTATATTTTCAGTAGTTTGACTCTTACAGATTCATGTTCTGGAAACAAACAGATTCGAAAATTTTCTAAAATAAGGATCAGATTTTAATTTTTGGTTAAACGTTCTTATAACTCTGTCAAATCACAGATGTCTCTTTAGACTATCTTTTTATAACAACTAGGGTTAGTGTAGGTACCTACGTGCGTCCACTAAAGATGTTATTGCTGGATGGGTAGAAACTGCCCTTAAGGAAATATACATTAACGCCAGTCCGTCAAGCATTCGTTCAGCTGTATATCCTTCGCGATTTACGATGGTATTTTTAAGAAAAGTAATATATTAATCAAAATTTTCTAAAATATTACTGTAAAGCGGAGTTGTGCGACTAAAGAAGACGTTTTTCCTTCAATCTGTTTTGAAGCTGTTTAAGTTAAATGCTGTTTGGAAATCACCTGTTTCAATGTTAATTTTAGAAGTTACATACTTAAAAAATAAAACAGTTTCTTTTTTCTTTTGTTATTTTGTTATTAATAATAATTAATAATAATGTAAAACTATATTTCTACAAAACATGATCATCCCACCTACTGGAAACATAATGTTATTACGATTGTTATTACACGACATAAAATATAAAGTGACATACCTGACCACTTTCCTTAATACTTGGTAGCACGAAAAACACTACACTGCCATTAAACAATTTATTGGTATTGGTACGTAAACAGTAATAATTTGCGCGGAGCGGGAGCAAGCGCACACCCGTTGCGGTTAGCAACAAAAGCGTACTGAGGCGTCAAGCGAACTAGCCGGCGCGAGTGGACAGCGGGCGGTGAGTGTGCGAAAGAGACAGCTGTATGAGCCTCACCGCACGCTGAAGGGAGCAGATAGCACGTCCGATGTGTCTAGTATGCAAGGGATATCTCATAAGGGTCAAGCGAAGGCACAGACACAAAATATCTTATTTTCCCCCATCTATTACAATTACTTTCGACACAAGCGTAAATCAAACTCACTATAACATTATTGAAAACACCTAAAAACGACAAGGGCGACCGAAACCTATTATTTATCACCAAAACCAAACTCATTATTTTTAACGAGACCCATTCCCCGTGCCAAAAATCTACCCAATTTATTGGAAAAATATAAAATAGGAAAGTGCGTGTATAGAAATATTGTACAGCGTTTACTAATCGTATAAGTGAATACTTACAAGCTTATATTAGCAATAAAAAAATATATATTTTTATACAACTAGCTGGTGAAACAAGCAGATTGCCCACGTGATGGTAAGTGGTAACTATCACCTATAGCAAAGCATTACCTCGCAAGTCACGCACGATAGGAACGTGCCCTACGATGCTCTGCCCTGCGATGCTCTGCCCTGCGACCATCAACTTGAGGCATACAGATGTAAAGCGTCATGTGCCTGTAATTACACCGGCATTACAAAATACTGACTGCAAAATATTACCATCAACATGGAATATAATATTTTGAAATGCTCTGAGGTGCTAGGACTTTGCAGTGTTTTGGCTTATGGTATATTGAAAGATCTACTAATTTAGATTACATAGGTGGCTAATCTATATAAATTTCAAGAAATAAGGATAATAATTAATAAGGATAAAGAGTGTGGTTACCGGTGAAATTACAAGCATATGAGGCTTTTAACATCATGGACGCAAGGCAGGGCATTGAATGGCATGTTCCCATTGAGCTTTACTTACGATGCAATGCTTTTTTATAGGTGATAGTTACCATTTAACATCAGGGGGGCCATCTTCTTGTTTTATAAGAACATTGTATAAAAAAATCTGATTTTAATATCCATCCGTCCGGTGTGCTCTGGCATACCTATTGTGCAAGGATTCGCAATACATTTTGAATTCTGGCTATTATTTCTCGATAACCAATCAGTGCCATTACATGTCACCCACGTGACGCACCCTACTGATATTATGTGACAGGGCAACCCTACAATGCGACCTGCGTGCATTGTGTAGTAAATTCGTATGATTGTTTTTTTTTTATTTGTTTCTTTATCGTACGATTCAGTCCACTAGTTTCGATTACGATACGTTTATATGTTTTTTTTATAATTATTCTGAACGGCTAAATTAAAAAAAGCTGTAGTGAATCTACAACTGATGTCCGGTCAAAATAGACATTTCATACATCTACACTAATATTATAAAGAGGTAACATTTGTATTTTTGTATGTAACGAATAGGCTCAAAAACTACTGGACCGATTTCAAAAATTCTTTCACCATTAGAATGCTACATTATCCCTGAGTAACATAGGCCATATTATATTTTCAAAAAAATCAGGGATCCTTACAAAAACTTCAATAATGTAACCCAAGGTGGAAAACAAAAACCTTACATCGCGTGCGCTGCGAAAACTATTGAAGATAGAACAAAATAATGTACTACGATTTTGTAGAACACGTCATCATCTACAAAAAATGTCGCGACAGCATATGTCTAACTATTATAGTTATGTCACAATAAGTGTTCTTTTATTATAAAAATTTAATTGAAATGCCGCCGCTAGAAAATGGTCTTTATTTGTACCTTGGTATTAATCCTTATCCAAATAAATAATTTCATAATTAAGACGGTTTCAATACCTATAGATTATTTCTTAAATTTTTCAAATCGGACATTCTATTCAAAAGATATGACGAAATTAAAAATGTTAACGTGTCCACGGGTCACGCGCGGGTTGCGATTTCACTCACTCAAGGAGAAGCGCGTGCAAATGTATGAAATAAGTAGACACGAGGCTCGAACCCACGGTCTAAGTTTATCCTAAAATGTTCAAAAAATTTATGACCACCCATGCGAAGCTGGGACAGGCCGCTAGTACATACATAAAATCACGCCTGTTTTCCATAGAGGTAGGCAGAGATCACGGATTTCCACTTGCTACGGTCCTTACATACCTCTTTCGCTTCATTCACTCTCATAACATTCTTAATACATTCTCGTCGGTTTAGGATACTCTTGACCTGTCCCTTCTCTAGAACGTCTGCTATCTGATCGAGATACGTTCGCCTAGGTCTTCCCCTCCCAACAGTCCCATTTACGCTTGCCTGATGCACCTGTTTCGTTAATCTCCTTTCATCCAGGAGATGGAGAGGACTCCACATGCCCAAACCATCTTAACATACCTTTCTCTACCCTCATCACTATGTCTTCTTTCACTTATTACTACTTATTCTGCCATACCCAACTTTCACTACCATACATTAATGTCGGCACTAACACCTCCCTATGTACAGCCAGTCGTGCCTTTTTAGACAGTTTCCGGCTGCTCATAGACGTGTGAGTAGTGCCCCATTCACTCTATTTCCAGCAGTTACTCTCCTTTCAATATCATTTTCATGCTTTCCATCTCTCGTAAACAAAGTTCCCAAATATACAAATTCATTCACTTGTTCCACTCTTTCTCCACCAATCAAAATATTACATTCCGTCATACATTCATCTCTTTCAAATACCATAATTTTCATCTTACTAACATTTACTTTCATTCCTTTTCTCTCAAAAGCTCCATGCATAATTGTTACCATCTCCTGTAACCCATCCGACGATGACGCAAGTATTACCTGGTCATCAACATAGAGAAGACATTTGACGAGTAACTCGTTCATTCTTAGTCCGCATTCAAATAAAATAATATTAGTTTATGCTATTTGAAATAGACATTTCAAATAGCAAAAACTACGATAGAGCTAAATTTTGCTATAGACTAAATTTTGCTAAATTTTGCTAAATTTTGTTATAGATTTTGATATTTTGTACAGCAGTTGAAATAATGTGCCAAAGTCCCCATCGATCCCATGGGTGCTAAAAAAGTTATTCAAGGTCAAAGATTTTTTGCAGTTTCCTTAAAATATAACCAACCCAAAAATTGTAGAACATAAAATTAATTTTTATTTGTTTTTATAGTGTTTACCTACACTTAAGGAAAATCACAAAGATTTAATATAGTCCCAAATCTCACCACTTCTTACCAATTATTACCACTCGGGTAATAACTTTTGGGACTATATTAAATCTTTGGGAACATAAAATTGTCTACAAAACTGGCCTACTTTTTAGTATTCAGTATATTTATTGCATTATTATGTATGTATGTAGATTTAACATTGCCAGGACTTATGACTAAGTATTTTGTGATTCAATACATAATGTACCCAGTAAGGGTGTTGCAATAGAGAGAAGCGGACCGACTTTTTTCCTAACAATCACCATTCCTAAGATATCGCGATTCTAAAAGTTGAAAGTGTTACATTCTACATGATATGCACACACACCCTCACACATTTATATGAAAAACTTTAGAAGAATAGCTTTAGCTTTTATTCACTTATTTTAAATAAAAATAAATGTTTTTGAAATAATTCTAAAGCTTTTTTTACGCCAATAAATTTTTTGATTAAAAGTATTGCCAAATAAGCGCGTTGACGCTTCAAAGCGCTTATTTAGCGCTTATACGTATTCCCCATTTGAATACAATTTTTTATCAGGAAAATAGAATATTGAGTGTAGGATGTTATTCTTATAGACTATATGAAGGCTTTTTGAGAAGGGCTCGTCCGGGAATTTATTATCTCAAGTACCTATTATGCCTAATTCTGTCACCAAGTATACCTTTCCCGTATTTAGGTTTAAAAGATGTGAGTTACGGTAAAATTACAGGCACATGAGGCTTAACATCTGTATACCTTAAGTTGACAGACGTAGAGCTGTGCATCGTAGAGCATGTTATTAGCGTGCGAGATCTGTAAGACAATATTTTTTTATGGTTACCATTTAACATCAAGTCATCTGCTTGTTCCATTAGCAAAGGGGGTTTCCATTGTAGATCTTTTTTTTTATAAAACTAGCTGATGGAACAAGCAGATGGCCCACCTGATGTTAAGTGGTAACCATCACCTATAACAAAGCATTGACTCGTAAGTCACGAGAGAACATGTCCTACGATGCACTGCCCTGCGTCCATCAACTTGAGGCTTACAGATGTTAAGCCTCATGAGCCTGTAATTCCACCGGCAACCACACTCTTCAAACCGAAACACAGCAACGCTGCTTGGCGGCAGAAAAAGGCTTGGTGGTAGTACTTCCCCGGACGAGCCCTTCACAAAGAGCTCTACTTCTCTTGTCTATACCTTAGTCATCTAGGTACCGTAAAAAAAAACGCTGACGGGATGACCTGGACGAATTTTGCAAAGAGTGGCTGAATCTAGCGTGGGACCGACATGAGTAAAGGTTTTTTGTTTTTGATTCTTATTTCTTATTATTTTATTTACAGCTTTCTGCGCAAAAATAAAAATTCAGTGTGCAAACGGTGAGTATTTTCTACCTGCCAACTTCTTTCTTTTTAGGAAAATGCAGACATTAAACATCGTTCCTTGCTATTTGAAACCCGTAGCTGTGCGCACTCTCCTGATGCACTTTGAAAGTACAAAAAAGTAGTTTTTCGCTACAGCAAAACTAAAAATTGGAGTGAACTTTCCACTTTGGTGTAATAAAATCAGGACCTACAACTTCGTCGCAATTAAACAAATTGAATGTCCCTGCCGCGCGATTCATTATGTGATGCAGAGTGAATAAACGAGTGTAAGCTTTGAAAATGTGGAGAATCGCGCTCAAACTTTACAAAATTTTCTGAATTTATTTATATTTAATACCTATTCATATTTTTTTCTTATAAATGCAACTTTGACAGCCTTCACAGCTCAGTTGGTAGTAGCTCTGCCTTCTGTGTCGTAGGCCGTGGGTTCGATCCCCACCGAGAACAAACATTTGTGTGATGAACATAGATGTTTGTTCTCTGTCTGGGTGTTATACCTCTATAATATTATAAGTATGTATTTACAAAAAAAAAAAGCATTTAAGTAGTATATCAGCTATCTGGTTCCCATATCACAAGCTTTGGCTTAGTTTGGGGCGAGATAGTGCTGTGTGGAATGTCCACCAATAATAATATAAAAAAAAAACTAGCTGATGGAACAAGCAGATGACCCACTTGATTGTTACTACTTAACATCCGGTGGGCAATCTGCTTGTTCCATCAGAGAGTAGTACTTTTGATTTGTATACATGTTTTATTTTACTCTAATTTTTATTTTTATTTTTAAGCCATTGTTATTATCGTGTATTTGTGTTTTTGTGTAATTGATGTGTACCTTCTATGGACCTGTAAGTTGTCTGAAATAAAGATTTTATCATTATTATTATTAAAAAACACACACATACATGAAGGAAGGTAGTATAAAAAAATTGGTGGGTACAGTGAAAACTTCATAAAAATACAGCAAAAATTATAATAAAAAAACAATTGGAAATTGAAATTATCCAATGTTTTTTCCTGTTGTGATACTACATTCTTTACCGAGAACACATAAATGCCTATTTTCTCTTCTCTATAAATAAATCAAACCAAACAAAACCAACCGAATATAAATTCGTTTACCGCAAAAGAGAGAAAAATGGCGACCGGATATCCGGTTACGCACTCCAATCAAAGATGGTTGGCAAATTGTGCGAAGCTTAAAAAGATCAGTCAGTATAAAGGGTGACAAAATTCCAATTTTCCTTAACGTTCCGAAGAGAAACGGGTATGATTGAGTTGTCTGTCCTTAGAGGTTTTGGATGTATTGAAGAACTAGGGATGTCAGTGCGTTTTGAGAACATATACTAAGAATTTATAAATAAAAAAATATATTAATAATGCTACACAATTGGATTGAAAAAAAAAGAAATATTTTTTTGATTTATTTAGTTTGAGCTTAGATGGTGTTGTTCAATGATGATTTCTCCAGATCGTTCGCAACGGTCAGCAGAAAGCTCAACTGTTTCATGTGTATTTTGTACATTTTGTAAATACTTTTATTCTTTGTATTTTTTTGGTAAACTTATAAAGAAAAAAAGGTAAAAGATAAAATATATTTATTGTTTATGAATTTAGGTACATATTTTGGTGTTATAGTTTGTTTTAGTCACACTAGTCCGGCCTAAAAGCATATAAACAATTAGGTACAGAAAAAAAAACTAAATGATTTTAATTTTAATTGTATAAAATAAAATAAAATTTAATGGATATAAAACAAATTAAAATAAAACACGATGATAATATAAAATAAAATAATATTAAATGAAAATGTCAAGTAACTAATTATATTTTTTATATAAAGTAGTAAAGTTAGTGTTCGTTAGTGATTATTTTGCTTTTCAGTTTAAAAATACCATTAAATTACTTTTAATACTTGCCGTGATTTGCTGTAATCGAACGAAAGACGTTCCTCTCCTCAGAAACCATATTCGCTTTATCTAAATAAAACCACGTCTGTACTGACAACCCTATCGAAAGCTATGGCTGGAAAAAATAGGCTAGACAAAAGTCGGATTCCATGTTATGATTTACTTCACACTCGCTGCGCCCACGTCTTTGCTCATCCAGATGGAAGTTAACTTCTTACCTATTTGGAAATATCATATACCGATCAGGCGTTTAGAAGCAAAGAGATGCCGCGAACAAATGATTTTTGTATTGTTTCGAAATATATCTCTAATACTATAAGACTCAAAGTCCTGGCTGACTGGCTGACTGACTGACTGACATATAGACAACGCACAGCCTAAACCGCTGGTCCTAGAGACTTGAAATTTGAGGAGTACATAGGTCTTATGGCGTAGAGGTGCACTAAGAAGGGATTTTTGGAAATTCAACCCCTAAGGGTGTAAAAAGGGTTGAAAACGTTTGTATGAAAAATAGTATTCCTTGAACCTACAAACTTGAAACTTGGAGTACATATACTTCAAGGCAAAAAAAAAGGAAAGGCATTTTTAGTTTTTTAAAACTACCCTTAATAAGGGTGCAAAGGGATGTAAAAGTTTGTATGGGAGTTTTTTGACCGCTGGTCCTAGAGACTTGAAATTTGAGGAGTACATAGGTCTTATGGCGTAGAGGTGCACTAAGAAGGGATTTTTGGAAATTCAACCCCTAAGGGTGTAAAAAGGGTTGAAAACGTTTGTATGAAAAATAGTATTCCTTGAACCTACAAACTTGAAACTTGAAGTAGATTTACTTCAAGGCTAAAAAAATAGGAATAACATTTTTGGTTTTTTAAAACTACCCTTAATAAGTATGCAAAGGGATGTCGAAGTTTGTATGGGAGTTTTTTAACGCGTGGTGCGATTGACTTAAAACTTGAGGTAAATATACTAAGAAATAAATAATTAAGAATAACACTTTGAAGTTTTGATAATTACCCCCGCAAAGGGTGCAAATGACTGTAAAAGTTAGTATGGGAGATTTTTAACGCATAGTGCGATTGATTTCAAACTTCAAGTAAATATATACTTCAAGTTTGAAATCAATCGCACTATGCGTTAAAAATCTCCAATACTAACTTTTACATCTCTCTCCCATACTCCACAATAAATTATTTAAAATCACGTTTTCAATATTTTGAAACTACCCCTGCAAAGGGTGCAAAAGACTGCCAAAGTTTCAAGGTTTGTACGGGAGATTTTTAACGCGTGGTGTAATAATCTTCAAACAAACAAAAAGACAATTTGATTTTCGAAAACAACCCCTAAAACGTTACCCTCCTTCGTTGCGCTCGAGTAAAAAGGATACAACGAGGCGTCAATGTTTGTAAGGGACATTCTAAACACGGGAATCTTGAGTTGGTACGAAGAGATCTGAGGGTATCTACCGTGCCTGGGGATCAAAGTCGTGAAGCTGTTTCGTTTCGTTTGTTTTTGGGGTTAGAAACTAGGAACAAATACCTAAGTACATTAAAGTAAAAAGTATATTTTCCGTGTAAGGTTGTCTTTGTTGTATTTGTCATGTTTGTGCTAAACTCAGTACCTATACCTACCTACCTAATATAGGTGATGTACGCCTATAGGTATCTCTTATACCTACGTAGGTATTTAAAATCCTACCTTAATAATATACAAATCAATGCGAAAGTTACGATGTTTGGATGTTTGTGGCTCAATCACGGCACCACTTCAACGCGTGTGAAGCCGCGGGAAGCCACTAGTTATAAATAAAATACATTAACGATAAAATCTCCTTTTAAGTAGGTAAGAATACTTGTCCAGAAAATATAGGTTTCAATGAGTAGTAGGCTCGCTCGGAGAAGTAACAAGCATGCCTTTTTCTGCCGCCAAGCAGCGTTGCTGTGTTTCGGTTCGAAGAGTGTGGTTGCCGGTGTAATTACAGGCACATGAGGCTTAACATCTGTATGCCTCAAGTTGAACGCAGGGCAGTGCATCGTAGGGCACGTTCCTATTAAGCGAGATTTACGATGCAATGTTCTTTTATAGGTGATGGTTACCACTTAACAACAGGCGAACCATCTGCAACGGTTTTTTTTTATACAACTAGCTGATGGAACAAGCAGATGGCCCACCTGATGTTAAGCGGTATCCATCACCTATAACAAAACATTGCCTCGTAAGTCACGCACGGTAGGAACGTGCCCTAGGTTGCACTGCCCTGCGTCCAGCAACTTAAGCCATACAGATGTTAAGCCTCATGTGCCTGTAATTACACCGGCAACCACACTCTTCAAACCGAAACACAGCAACGCTGCTTGGCGGCAGAAAAAGGCGTGGTGGTAGTACTTCCCCGGATGAGCCCATCACAAAGAGCGCTACTATTAAAATATCTGCAGCGGTTACAGTAATGGCTCGCTAGTCCAGCTTTAGTCCTTTTATCTTAAAATCCTTTCACCACACAGTTTCGAAAAAGTGACACGACAAGAAGAAGAGAAGTACAGCTTTGCACACGGCACCAAATGCATTAAACAGTGCCATCACCAGTAAGCAAGCACCGGGCGTGCGTCGCGACCGCACCTCGTCCGACCGCAATCGCCCTCGCCGCCGCCGCCGCTACGTTCATTATAGGACACCGGGACGGAACACTTTCCATTCTAACTACTGGATCGGGTATTCGGAAAATATTTTGAAATTACTAGCGGACGGTATTGTGTGACTCGACCATATTTTTTTTATTCGTTTTATAGTGTTTACTTTGTTTTTACTATGTTTTTGTGTGTTTTATATTGATAACGGTTCAAATCCCACTCAGATAACTTTTGGCATATTATAAAAAATCTTTGTAGACTTGATTTGACTGGTATTGGGGGAAATGGAAAAGAAGGAGGCCGTTAAAGAGCATTGTTTACTAAATAATTAAATAATGTTTTGGAGCAGAATGTTTTATAGGTAGGTGTACCTACACTCCTACAGGTGTACATAGGTGTACTTACATGACTAGATTCGAACACGAGACCTCGGAAGAGCTGTCTACTGCTGGTTTTTTTTTCTGTATATACTTCCTACTTTTTGATTGAAAAAGCGAATGACCCACTTGATATGAGATGGTAACCATTATAAAGCATAACAGTGAAATTCCGTGAAACACTATGAACAAATTTTTTTTTTTTTTTAATTGTTTCTTTTTATTTAAATTAACTCCGAAAAATGTGGCAGTATGTCTAGGCAACTCTGTAATTTTGTAGATATTTCGTGTTTTTTTTTTTTTTTAAGATATTTATTTACTGGTTTCATCCAGCCGTCACCGAATCCGAACTCCACACAGACTTTCCCGTTTTTGTGGAAACTGACCACCGCTGTCCGCTCCCCTGAAAGCGTTGATGAAATCGATTATTATACGATTGTTAGTAAATCGTTTCTGCGTCTGATAGCCAGTAATTGCAGGGAGGGAACTTCTGTGTTTTACTGAGCAAGATTATTTTGTTCAAATGCGATACAAGAGTATGTTTGGTCAGCGCTGTTTATATCAATAGTCTTTATTCCATTTCAATTGATTTATTTAGTAAAAAGTGCCCGTAATTATATTATGATCAACTTATAAGTGAAGTGAACACTGAACGCCCTCCTACACTATAGACTGACTACATTGTGAAGATCGCGGGAAATTATTGGATGGAGAGGACTCAGAATCATTCTTCCTGGAAATGTATAGGAGAGGTCTATATGCAGCTCTAGACTTCAAAGTCAAAGTCAAAGTCAAAAAGTATTTATTCAATAAAATCGCAAGGATTACTTAGAAACGTCTTAAAGCTAGGTGACTCTAGGTTCCACGCGACCAAAGCCTAGAAGAACAGGCAAGAAACTTACGGCTTGGTTCCTACCGTTCTTTTGTAAGATCCTTGTTACAGTTCAGTGAAGCTCCAGTGTGGTGCCAATCGAATTTAGTGAGGCGTAGGCAAAACAGAAAAAGGTAAACATAACCAAATTTATTAGACAGCACACTCTACGCTTCAAACTAATATACTTCTTCAGGCTTCTTATTGTTATACTTCTTCAGACCGATGATGATAATGATAATGAACATTAAAAACACCATAATTAAAACTATGTCAAGATTCCAGTTAAGTAAACTTACTTAAGTTAAACAATTATACTTTAAGTAAACCGTTTATAACGGGAGATATGTGAATCTATCCTTCGCGCCTATTCCACCCGATCAAGTTTAGGTGATCAGGCAAAAAGGTTTTTTTTACAGAATAATTAAAATAGTACTAAGTAACTAATCTAAAACGATTAACTGGACAAATGGGATTCTCAACATAGATAAATCGTTATGACTACTTTAGGCTTTTAGTATTTTTTGAATAATCCTTATAAAAAATAATTAATGAAACCTACTGTGACTCAGATGATTCTGCAAAACTTTACCTTAAGATATGGGCAATAAATTTTGCACATTTTATAGCTTTGTAGAAAAGCAATTAAGAATAGTTTGTGTCAACTAAAATAAGATAGAGCCTTTAAAATAAGATTTATCGATACCGCAGTACAAGTTATATGCATTCTGCTTGAATTAGTCACAGAAGGAAAACATCGTGAGGAAATCAGTTAGATTATAGCAGCGGCGATGGGCTTGCAACCTGTCATCTTTGGGATACTAACTAATGCAAAATGTGGATTACTGATTTAGTATTTTTAGCATCACTGACTACCCTAATAAGGGATCCTCAAAGAATCATGAATCCCAATCTAGTATCAAAAAACCTAAACCTAAATAATAAAAATCAAAATACCGATAGTACCAATTAAAGTACCCACTTGGTACAGTCAGTGGCAAACGTGTAGCTTCTATATTAATTTTTTCCGAATTCAAAGAAATCGCAACTGCTGTTTGTGGATAATTATAGCTCAAGGTGGATTTTTAAATAAAGTAGTTAAGTAGTTACTTTGATCAAAATTGACCTGGATATTATGAACTTTAAAAACTAGACATGCTTATACAAGGTGTTCCAATACTTGTGTTCAAAAACTTCAGGGGGCTAAAGTACCCATCAATATGAATAACTTTTTCTGAGGAACCAACACTGTGAACGCGATAAAAAAACAGCTATTTCATACAAAAGTTCAATACCTACCTGGCTAAAATGTATGAAACAGCTGTTTTTTTTCGCGTTTACAGTGTTGGTTCCTTAGAAAAAGTAATTTATATTGATGGGTACTTTAGCCCCCTGAAGTTTTTACACACAAGTATTGGAACACCTTGTATATTTTTGTCGCTGACCATACCATGAGATATAAGGGAATATCTACCATGCCTGGAGATTAAACTCGTACGCCTATTACTTTTTTTATTAGTCACAAAGTTATCAATGAGATAACAAATACAATTTATGTGACTTAGGAACAAGGCATCGTAAATTTAACTGAGACTGGTTCTTTAAAATCATTGACTGAATCATTCGTGGTTTTATGAGTCAGTGGGCAAAGATTACATTATTATTCTTGCGTAAGTATTTACTCCTTTTATTTTTTTTTAAGGCGATGACAACTGCAAATTTTTTATAAATAAGTCCAGTGATAAGCAATTAGCAGCTATTTATTACGCAATGAAAATATTGTAGATTGTGGCCTTAATAGTACTAAAATAAAACCGGCCAATATCCATGTTTTGGATAAATAAATTATACTGATTTTAGTAAAATGATTTGTTTAAAAACATGTATATGATGCATGTATGCCAGTGTACCTTCATCCTCCAAACTCGATCCCAAGCTGAACGCTACCTATAATAATATCTCAGAATAAAGATTCCTTTAATACTTATTAGAAAAAAAGAAGAAGAAAAAAAGGATGTTAGTCCTATGAGACTTCGCGAAACGCAAAAAGATACTTAACCAACTTTTCCCGTTCATAGCATGTATCTTCAAAAAGTTCCAATCTGTCAAATACATTGTATCGGGTATTAGTGGAAAAGGTCCCGAGGGTGCATATCTATGTCACAAATACAGGAAATTGGCTCCATTGGCTGGGCAAACTTTCTGTATTCCCCCGCTGAGAGCGTTACGCCACAGTGCAGAATTTGCAGGCAGTAGAAATACTTGCACAGACAGACAAGATTAATGCTTTTTATTAAACTATCATGGTTATGATTTCGACCCGTGATCATGGTGCATGCAACTGTGCCGAAATATCGGGAAACAATCAAACTCACAAATCATGGTAAATATCCCGTTTTAAATGAAAATTAGGATTATTGCTGCTAGATTCGCACTTCGACGAGCGTAATTTTAAAATATTTTGTCTTTTTTTATTAACTAAATCTGGAACAGTAGATATAATTGACCTATTCATTTAATGTACACAAAAGTTAATAAGCAGCATCTTCAAAATTATGTATGATGGATGATAGTAAAAACAGTTAAATGGAAAAAATCGACTCGTAAGAAAACAGTATTAAATAAAATAATACTTAATGCAGGACGGAGATGCAAACATCAAGCTTGCGTCTTAAATGTTTGTGTTTTTTTTATGTGAAGGTAAAAAATATGAAACATGATTTTATTGTATTCATTGTAGCTTCATTCATTCATTATCTTCATGAGTCAATTTCCACTGCTGGCCTCCATGTAATTTCATCAAAAAAACTACTGATATACTTTCCACCCTCCGGATTCCCGCGATCTCCATAATGTCGTCAATGTATCGGGAAGCGTAGGGCAATCTACATTATGTCGTCAATGTATCGTAGTGTAAGCGTAGGATACGCTGCTTATTCCGGTTCATATCATCTGATAAAATTATTCAGCTTCATTTAGTAAGCTTACTGATTGATTAATTATACTGTGTAGTAGCAATGAAAGTTCCCAGACTTGCTACGTACAGTCGTTCTTAGACTCCAATTTCGATGTAGTGAATTATTTATTAAAGTTTCGCAGGATAGGTGTATCTAGTTTGCCGTAAAGCCTACGGTATCTCCAGTCTATCTTTTAGCAGAAGTTTGTCGAAGGAACCTTTCCTATCTCGAGATTTTCCAAGATAAAGATTATTTGGAGCGAGCATTTTAGCGACTTAGCTTAATATTTTTACTGGCCTCAATAAAGTTTACCCACTACTCGTAGATAACTAGACTAAATCTTGATTATAAAATATTTTACCGTAGTCAATTTAATTTTTGGAGTTTCCGAATATCAGCGACATCCGAGTGACAGCCCTCACAGCTCAGTTGGTAGTAGCTCTGCCTTCTGCGCCGTAGGCCGTGGGTTCGATCCCCACCGAGAACAAACATTTGTGTGACGAACATAGATGTTTGTTCTCTGTCTGGTTGTTATATAATATAAGTATGTACATATTTACAAAAAAATATGTATATAAGTAGTATATTAGCTATCTGGTTCCCATATCACAAGCTTTGGCTTAGTTTGGGGCGAGATAGTGCTGTGTGGAATGTCCACCAATATTTATTATATTTATTTATTTTATCAAGAAATAACAAACCATAATTATTGATTCAGATCCAATCAAACTTTGTATAATAAATAATATTTCAGCACAAAGTATTTTTTATTATAAATTCACAAAGTAAAGAAACACCAGCAAATCGAGTCGATTCAAAACCGGTATGAAAGAGTATGATCTAATTTAAATCAACTTGAGTTGCGATAAGGCTGGCATGATTTATATCCAACACATCACAACACAACTGTAGCTTAAATCGATACTGGCTAGGATACTTAATAGTTTCCTTCACTTGACTCGAAAGGAGCCTCTTTGTGGCACCCTTAAAGTACTTTACTACCTTAAACTAATAACACACAAGACACGGCAAGAAATAGAGGTAGAAGAAGTCAATAGAAGTCAGAAGAAGAAGTTTGTGACGTCACAAAAAAAGTTGGAGTAGCGTTGTATGTGTATTTGCATGTAATGCGATAAAAATTTACATAATAAAGAGCGCTGGGTTAAACGCATAGTACAGTTACATTTAGAATGAAAAGCTTATTTATGTACTCTTTAGATAGGCTGATAGAGAGAAATGAAAGAAAAATAAATTATAAGATGCTGATAAATTATTGTTGTGATAACGTTATAAGCGTTATTGTCTTTCTGAATAAAGTCGCTAAATATAAAAATAAATTATCAAAAACGGGCAGTACCTACCGAATTTTGGTACCGGGTTTTTTTATCCTATAGCGTTCAAGTTTTGTCCAGTCTACTTTTAAGTATCCTGGGCTAGAGGATAAGAAAAAAGTTAGAACATTAAAATATAGCCGTAAAAAGTAGTGGTTTAAAAAGAAACACTCAAGAAACCCCATGATACCAATTTTACTAGATTAAACTATAAAATCTAATGTTAAATACTTTACTTTTATAGAGATACCAGTAAAATAGCCGAGCTGTTAACTTTATAAGCTGTACACAAGATTGCAAAAAGTTAATTAAAGGCGGCACAAGGACATTGAATGACGAGACGGCACGCCCTGTATCGCAATTTATATCGCTCGTCTGTACCAGCCCTTTGCGTGCCACTGTCAAAAGATGTTTTATTTTTAAAGATGTGTTACATGATTAAAATATTTATCAAAAACAAGTGGAAATCTATTCTTAGAGTGCAATTTATCTTTTGATACGAGGCTGCTCTTTGTATTGAAGTATACCTACCTATATTAATTTTAATTCTGTGCCTTTGGACGTGCCTAGGTACCTCGTAAATAGTTATATTTTACTTGACAAATTGTGATACCTAAGAAAGGAATTCTTGAAATACAACCTATATAGGGTGCAAGGAGGGTTGCGGTTCGAATGAAACTACCTTAATACCTATAAACAAAACAATAATAAAATACAATAGGTAATATGAATAAATTAACATTTGATTTAATTTTGACCTTGACATGAACGAAGCCGTGCGGGTCGACTAGACTGAAATATATTTGCTTCTTCTCGTCTGAAGGGGTTGGCCCTTGCATGCCACTGTAATTATTTTTTCGTGTCAGTCATTTTTCGTCATTAATTCTATTTCGATGAAAAATTGCTACACGGCTTCAAGAGTAGAATGTTTTATTTTACGAGTGCAAGCTTAATTTATAAGCTTTTGTGATTCATGACAGCCCCCACAGCTGTTGGTAGCTTTGCCTTCTGCGCTGTAGGCTGTGGGTTCGATCCCCATACAGAACAAACATTTGTTTGAATGATGAATCAATGATGACCATTGTTATTATATATTATAGGCATGTATTTACAAATAAAGTTTAGTATTATATCAGCTATCTGGTTCCCATAATATAGCTTTGCTTAGTTTGGGGCTAGACAGTGCTTTGTGGAAGTCAACCAATTTTTTTTTTATTTAAATTAAAAACCAATAATAAAAAAGTACTTCTTACAGGTAAATATAGTCATTATTTTTAGATACTTTATAGTACTGTAAAAAGTAGCATATTAATTATTTGTAAAAGAATCTTGAGTTTGAACTGTACCAAGAAGTACTCAGATCTCTTATCATATAGTACAACAAAGGTATAGAGGTTTTAAAAGTAGTAGAGCTCTTTGTGAAGGGTTTGTCCGGGGAAGTACTACCACCACGCCTTTTTCTGCCGCCAAGCAGCGTTGCTGTGTTTCGGTTTAAGGGGCTGACAACTATCAAACAACTACTCGCTCGCACGTTTCGACATGTTGATAGATATAAAATCACTAAACTCTTTTTCGAAAAATCGCAATCAACCATTTTGTGTGCAATCACATTGCACACAGCTCAGTAAAAATTTCATTATGATCGATGCTAGTTTTTCTACTTAAAAGTATGCTTATGTATGAAAACTAGTAAAGCAAACTTTTGAGTAGGAAAACATGTATCGATCAAAATTATTTTTTTACGAAACTGTGTGCAATGTGATTGCACACAAGATGGTTGATTGCGATTTTTCAAAAATGAGTTTAGTGATTTTACGCTTTACATCTGTATGCCTCAAGCTGTGCAAGGCAGTGCATCGTAAGGCACCTTCCTATAGTGCGTGACAAAAAAATATATAAGTTGTTATTAACACAGGGTTAAACGATTTGTAATTACGGGTTTTAGAACCGTTTTAGTTGAAAATTAATGATTCCCTAACTTAAACAAAAATTGTAATCAAGAAAATAAGACTTTCTTAATCAAACGTTGTTTGAACAAAAATACTTCCCCTGGTCACTAAAAGTTAGTTAGTGGAAATCTTAGATTTTTCCTACCATATTTTCTAGACTTAGAAATAATTGATCGTTAATTTGCAATTTAGTAAAAAAGTATTAGGACCACAAACCTACCGAAAGTTAAAAGCATGAATAAAATTAAGTTTCTTGATCTAAATTTATATTACTAAGTATTTTTTGATAAAAAATTAATAAGTTTGAATGAATATTTACACCAGTGCGAACAAGATATTTCATATTTGAAGCTAGTACTTTTTTTACTTTTAAAATGAAGTAATATTTTTGTATTTGTATAAATGTTACTTCATTTTAAGAGTAAAAAAGGTTGGCTACCAACTGGTAGGAACTAGTTATACTAAGTAATGAACACCCTGCATCATCTAGTTTCACGATCAATAAATATTTAATTTAGCATTTTATTTCATTTCAAACATTGCTTATTTTTTTACGAAGAATGTAGGTATTAATTTTTTTTTTCTCTATTCACACTTCTTCCAAAACATGATAATATATCTTATTCTACATATAAAAAAGGCGTATCAGACAGCTGCGTACCATTTCATTATCGATGTTTTAATTAAATGGTCGATTAATGGCCATTCACTTTCAATCGGCGCAAAAGAAGTCGGCTTAATTGATGATGTCAAAAGATCTCATGTCACTGAATAATTTAATATTGTTTTTTTAATTAAGGTAAAAAACACTGTATTTATATATTATATTATATATCTATATTATATTACTAGCTTATTCATAAATAAATTAAAGCGTTAAGGTTTTTTTGTTTTAATTTATCACAATCATGTGTCAGCGAAAAGAGATTAAAGAAGATTAGTAGAAGTGTGAAAAGGTGATAATTCTGACACGATTATAAATCTACCCTCCGTTCGAAAAAATATTATGACAGTTTACAAAATCAATAGCAATTTTTTTTTAATTGTCCTGAATTATGGCCAGAAGGCATTCAAATCAAGAAGAACCAGCCAGAAAAGTGCGAAAGGTTCGTTTTGCAACTCCTTTCCTTATTCTATTGCATTTTGTGTTATTTTTATACAACTAGCTGATGGAACAAGCAGATGGCCCACCTGATGTTAAGCGGTAACCATTACCTATACCAAATCATCGCCTCGTAAGTCACGCACGATAGGAACTTGCCCTACGATGCACAGGCCTGCGTTCATCAACTTGAGGCATACAGATGCTAAGCCTCATGTGTCTGTAATTACACCGGCAACCACACTCTTCAAACCGAAACTCAGCAACGCTGCTTGGCGGCAAAAAAAGGCGTAGAGGTGGTACTTCCCCGGACGAGCCCTTCACAAAGAGCTCTACTACTCTTAGCTGTATTTGAAAATATATATGTTTTCTTTCCAACTCGTGTGGAAATGGCTTCAGCTCGTTACATCTCGTTCCTTGGTTATCTTTCGAGATCTTTTTAATCTACTAGATGGCTATAAGTTTTGCTTTATCGCTGTTCTTGTCACACGCCAATGAAGAGTATGTTACTAACAGCTTGCGTCCGTGGCGTTGCTTGTGTAAAGGCTTAATAAATAAACATGTCTTTTTTCCATTTAAATTAAAGGATATGCTTTTTTGATGTATTTTAAGAGGTGTTTGATTCTCTTCTCTCTTGTCGGGTCACTAGTTTCTTTCGAAACAGTGTGGTGAAAGGATTTTAAGTGCGCCTCAAGAGGCTCCTTTCAAGCACTTGACACATATTATGGTATTTAATTGAAAGAGGGATATAAGACGCTTCAAGACGTGAGCAAGGATGGACGGCCAACAGAGCTGTGGAGTTATTTTTTTGTACAACTTGCCGACAGAATCATCAAATGGCACCTGATGTTATGCGGTAACAATCACCTGTGACAAAGCATTGTCTTGTAAGCAACGCTTGATAGGAACGTGCCTTGCGATGCACTGCCCTGCGTCCATAAACTTGAGGCATACAGATGTTAAGCCTCATGTGCCTGTAATTCCACCAGCAACTAAACTCTTCAAACCGAAATAACAACGCTGCTTGGCGGCAGAAACAGGCGTGATGGTAGTACTTCCCCGGACGAGCCCTTCACAAAGAGCTCTACTACTCTTATTATTTATTGTAGCTCGCGCAACGTAACCTAAAATATGCATACGAACCTTCGTTCATAATTTCACGAAGAACCCGGAATATTTCACAGATAAACGTCGGATTATGCAGCGGCGCGTGAAAAAGCCATCAATCAAAACTCATACCCTCCAATCTGCCATCAAAACATTGCGCCTACTGTATACAGCCTCTTAATATGCATGGCCATGAGTCTCATCAGCGTAAATCGACTTTATCGCTCTTATCGATAACTTTTATGCACCGAATAGTAAAGTTTGCATTAAACAGTAGAGTTCTCAGTAGGAGGGTATCCTTTCCAACACAGGACAAGTAGACGTACGAAGTACGGCTCAGCACCACCCATACCTGGTCTATCTTGTCGTATCACTAGTTTCTATCGAAACAGTGTGGTGAAGTTTTTCGAGTACTTGACACATGTTATAGAACTTTTTAGGTTGTTCGACATGCCGGTTTCCTCACGATGTTTTCCTTCACCGTTTGATAAATTTTTGAACAGAAAAACTTATTGGTGTACGACCGGTTTAAAATCGGTAAAAATATTAATCGAAACATCATCTCATTCATAACTTATCTGTCTGTCCTTGTTTTGCTATCCTGTAGCTTATTTTTTTTTCCAACGCAGGTTTTACTTATAGTTCGCAGGATCAGTTAGGTTTAAATTCTAATTAATCTCGTTCATTTTATCAAGTGACTTTACTGTTTGTAGCGCATTTACTAAACTGTGCTATAACGTTCAAATTGAAGTCAAAGCATCCGCCGATAGTGATGTATTCCTGCCTTAATCAATGGTGTAGATAAGCTATCTAGAGATTGAAAAATGCTGATGGGTAACTTGGTTATACACCACTATTTTGTATTAACCAGAAAAAATTTAAGGATAGTTGCAGCAGAGGCTACTAATGCTATTGGCACTGTCAAAACTTTTTAATATTTAACTTTCACCAAGCTATCGAGGTTTGTTTTCAAGCAAAATCCTGCACAATTTTATGGACACCCTACAAGAAAATACTACGGAATACTACTGCTAGTAAACATCGTAAACACTCCATTCATTATGACTCCTTCCATCTACCGTCTCGGCGTAGGTATAGTACCTACCTACGTCACATCATCTTGTCGCACTCATCGTATTCCTTCTCTCTCGCTCACTAGATAAATAATTCGATGGGTAGGTAGGTAGGTAAGTATCATAAAAAAGGCAATATTTTTGGTTTTTTTAAAATCCTTTTATTTGTAATTAATTGCCATTTTTCTTCATACCTACTTTGGCGGGCTTAGGACCGTCAAGCTATTTACAACAAATAAAGTTATTTACAGTAAGTACTTACAACTACGCACGTCACTAACCTACAGTATTTTAAAAGTTGTTCAAAATGTCCACCTTCATTGTCAATGCAAACACACACACGTTTTAAAAACTTGTTTTTGTGGGAAATTACTTAGTCTTTGCACTATCAAAAGCGTCTAATGCGCTACATTTGTTAGGCTCACTCACATACACTAGTCTTTTTATTTCGCTCCACAAAAAGATTGGGGGTGTCAGATCGGGCGAGCACGGAGGCCAGGCAAACTGGGCCACCACGACCAATCCATCGGGTGCCAAACTCTTGAGATAGGTACTCTCGCACTGCGCGATGATAGTGCGGTGGCGCGCCGTCCTGCTGAAACCATAGCTCCCGCCAGGTTGTTAACGGAATATCCTCCAGCCTGGCGATGGCTAGTAGCTCCTGGTTCTTCCTGTAGTGTATCTCAACTGAGCGCACAATCTTCCAAGCGCAGGACTGGCTTGTGCTAAAGCGACATGCCGCGTCACGCGTGCTCCTCCGAGGATCTTCTTCAAAATCATTTAGGAGGTCATCGTAGAAGTTTCGGGAGTATGCAGGCCCTCCTCGTCCTTGCGGCACGTAAACAGAGCCATGGTCTAATATGCGTTGGTATAATATGCTGGACATCGTGGAGTAATTTGGCTGCCGATTGTTTGGGTACCATTCGCGGTACATCCGTAGGTAATCACTCACATTTCCCCAGACTAAAAATACGTAAGTACGTAACATGTATGCGTATTCTCTGGTAGTGTACTGACAAGCTATCGTGAACGTGAAAACCACAATAAATTAAGTACTCTAAATTAGATGCAGGTGCGAGCGCAGCGGTCAGTGACACCCGTAAAATAAAAATTGTCCGCGGGTATGTGTTTAGTTCGACACGAGTTTGCCGGCCATAGATGAAATAATAGTTAGTATTGCGCGAGCGGCGCGTTTTGTTTCGTTTTGAACGAGACAAAAATTTATGAATGGATGAGAATGAGACTCGGGTATAAGACTCTGTAGTAGGTACGTACGGATAATGGGTAACTAGTTATCATCTTTTTCTTGGGATATTCTTTTTAATTATTTTTTTTTGAGTTTTAACTACATAAACGTGATCAGTAACTGACACTGAGTATACGGTTTTTTTTTTTTGGTAATTACAAAATGTTAAATGTATCTATGATAATGAAACACATTTTCTTAACTAGTTCAGGAGCCTATGGATTCAAAATAATATTGGAACTTATATATCAATAAAACACTATTTTGCATACATTTTTTGCATGGTTACCAATAAGAAACCTTAGTTTCTGTATATGGTGTAAAACATTATTAAAACGTTTTATAGGCTAGTTTGTTTCCGTAACTTGATTCTCAAGTTATGGACTTGATTCTCAAGTTATGGAAAATAAACCCGTGAACTGGTTTCCAAATTCTATAAACACTGGCTCGCATAAAAATATACCCAATATTCATAATAAGACTTACTTCTTTGATTAGTACCCACTTAAGTCTTTTTTTATACAACTTGCAGATGGAACAAACAAATGGCCCACCTGGTGTTAAGCGGCTACCATCACAATTATTTTAACAAAGCATTACCTCGTAAGTCACGCATCAACTTGAGGCATACAGATGTTAAGCCTCATTTGCCTGTAACTTCTCCGGCAAACACATTCTTCAAACCGAAACATAGCAACACCGCTTAGCGGCAGAAAAAGGTTTGGTAGTAGTACTTCCCCGGACGAGCCCTTCACAAAGAGCTAAAGAGATTTTATTCTTCTCTAAAGTACTTATAGTAGTGTCACTATGAGATCTCAGGGATGTCTACCGTTTTTGGAGAGCTTGACGTGATTTTAGCCTTCTCCCATAAATTATACTGTTTATAATATTGATGGGACTTTTTAACTAAATCCGAATAAATTTGTATAATATTCAATCGAGTTTGATTCGATTTGTTTTCATCAAAATTAAATATGGGTCAGCAAAATCAAACGCATACGTTTACACCAGATCACTACCAATACGATTTAATCAGTGATATCGATGCGAATCTGCAACCGAATAGATCAAATGAATAGGTGCAGTTGGGGGCAGAAACACTTTACTTTGCACTTTATTATTGAAAATTACTTTACAACTTTTAACGAAAGTCCGCCACCTGGCTAACTACGACTTTTTTTTTACTATCATCATCATCATCATCATCATTTCAGTCCGTTTGCACCCAGCGCTGCTTGGCAAGGTAGATTATCTACTTTGTTAGGCAGCAAAAAGCTGAGTCTGTACCTTTTTGGCACTCTGCTTGGGACGGGACTGGCTAGGACTAATTTCCGTAGCTATTTGTATGTATTTTATTATTATAATATGTTTTTTATTTGGTAGGTTGGTCCTATTGGTTTTGCCTGTACCTGTACATTTTCCGTTTTGTGTGTAAGTATCCTACTAATATTATAAACGCGAAAGTTTGTAAGTATGGATGGATGGATGTTTGTTACTCTTTCACGTAAAAACTACTTAATGGATTTTAATGAAACTTTACAATAATATAGCTTATATTTTAGAATAACACATAGGCTACAATTTATAAAGATATTGTGTGACTAATCCTGCGCAGACGAAGTCGCGGAAATGTATTTTCTTTCTTATCTTTTTCTTTTATTGCTGAGCATAGGCATCCTCTTTAGTACGCCACTCTTTCCGGTCCCTTGCGAGTCTCATCCATCCATTTCCAGCACTTATTACAATGTCGCTTGACCAACGGGCGGATGGTCTGCCTCTAGGTTTTTGAGCATTCCTTGGCCACCATTCTGTTGCCGCCTTCGTTCATCTCCCGTCGTCCCTTCTTGTTAAGTTATACTTATATACTTGTACTATTATAATATTATATTATAGAAGGCGAGAAGGCGACGCGGCCGACCAAAGCGGAGATGGCGGAACGAGCTTGATGTTTTCCTGACGGACTGGGCAAACCCAGGATCGCGATGTGTGGAAGGAATGGCGGAGGCCTTTGCCTAGCAGTGGGACCCGACCCGGAGGGCTCATAATGATTATTATTAAAAGGAGGTAATAGCATTCAAAAGTAGGGTGTAGTTTTAGTAAAGTATTGGCGAGCCTCCCACAACATTAATATAATTAAAAGTAGGTACTCAAGTCTCTGATTTACATTAATAACAATGAAGCTTAGGGACCATGGCCCTGTTGTTGAAGGCGTCTATGGGCGACGGAGACCACTTACCATCAGGTGGCCAAGCTGCACACCTGCCAGCTATTGCTTAAAAAACTTTTTTTTTACTTCTTGCTAATGGAACAAGCAGATGGCCCACAGGCGCGGTCAGAATGGAGAGGGTCACAGGGGACATGACCCTCCAAAATTGAACACGTCAAAATGAAAGAATCTTCTAAAATTTGACAAAATAAAAAAAGCAATTGTTTGCCCCTAGCCGCGATGCATTTTATGGTTTGCTGACATCTAACGGTGCTTGTTATTGTGCAATAAAGTCTAATTTACTCGACATATTGTATTATTATTAGTGACCCCCTCCAAAATTCCAGGCTACGACCGCGTCTGATGGCCCAGTGGTCACCATCACCAATAACAAAGCATTACCTCGCAAGTCACATACGATATGAAACTATACCTACAATATGATATGAAACTGTGAACTATAGTTGTAGAGTAACGCTCTACGTCTGATTTAATCATTTCTCTCGTAGTTTATGACATGAACTTGTCATCTGGAGCCCTAAATGTCAAACTGACAAGTTAATTAATCAGGATCCAAAACCACACAGATGTCAATTCTGCTGTCGCCATTATCCTAGCTAGACTAATTACCTACTGACTGACCTAACAGCTCAGTTGGTACTAATAAAAAAGGTTATTAGTAAAATTTGCTGGTGGAGGAAACATAAGGTCCACTTGATGTTAAGTGGTAACCATCACCTATAACAAAGCTTCCAAGTCAAGCACGGCACGTGCCCAATGATGCACAGCCCTACGTCCATCAGCTTGAAGCATACAAAAAAAACATACACATATTAAGATATTAGTTATGTCTTCTGCGTAATTCTAGGATGTTCTAGGTATCTTGGGGTCATATCTAAGTAGTAAGTACCTACTTATACTATACACACAATTTTCTAGATACGATTTTACAACAAATACATTCTTAGTCTAGTTACTGAAATCTTTGTTTTGGAATGATTTATCATCATTTCGAATGATAAAACTAAAATACAGAAGTATTGCACTTATAAAGAGTATGTTTGGCTACAAGTAAATCTAATGTATAAATTTAACAGACTCTTTTCGTAACAAATCCAACAGCAAAAATCAGAACCAGTATAGTCTTTTTTTTCAAGCGCGCCTGTAATGTATTCTAGGATAAAATTGCTTGTTGTAAAATTGCTGTGTGAAATGTCTCCCAGTATTAATTTAGGTAACAACAATAAAGGTAGTTTTAGGCTCCGTTTAAATTAAAGTGACACAGCTCTACAAACTCCAATCGAAAGCAATCAAATGATTGAATCGAGCGACCCAGTTTGCGAATATTCGACAAGTGAACTTTGTGAATAGTAAAATACACAAATATTTCTAAACTAGTGGACTATTCGTGACTTTGTTCATATAGCTCAGTATATATAATAATACTATTAATAACAAGCTGACCCGACAGACGTTGTCCTGTCTTAACTATGAATATTGAATTCACACAAAAAAAAAATGTTGTTAAATATGCTACATAAAAAATATAGTAATAACTACGAGTAACTTAAATATATTCACAAATTGTTTAAGTAAATTTTGGTAACTTTCACTAACCATAACTCTCGTACGCTAGATATATTGTACCAAATACGAACTCCAGATTCTTTATGGATGTCTAAGGGGGGTCCAAACATATTACATTTTACAGTAGTTGGTATAAAAACAATAACTCAATAACACTAGTACAGACTCCTCAAGCTACTGACAAAATACGAGTACCTGAATCTCTTGTCACCATTTCCACCCCAGCCTTTCAGACAAGTGTATTGTTAGCCTTGTCCGCTACAAGACACGTTATTACAACCAACGGTCTTATTGCAATCTCTATCTTATTTCAAAGAGATAAAGCTTATTTTGTACTTGAATTGCAAAGATACTAATGTATGCTTACGTTGTTTGGAAAAGTGGTGTACCGGACGCGTAACTTCTCGAAAGTTTCATAAAGATTTGTATATAGATAATAATGTGATGTATGTATCAATTTGGTCGGAATTCCTTTTCATAAATATTAATATTTGGAAAGCTCCACACATCTCTATCAAGCACCAAACTAAGCAAAGCTTGTAATATGGGAACCAGATAGTTGATATATTCGTTGAAAGTCCACGTATATATTTTATTGATTGATTACTTTGAAAACTTAAAGATAAATGAATCTAGGTGCTAATATTTCCACACGACCAAGCCTACAAGTACCTTCAGCTCGACCACCTGTCATCCTACCAAATCTCAAAAAAGTAACAACTCAAAAGCTCAAAGACAAATTGGTGATCATTGCATTCATAATAAGGTGTATAGTTTGTATACATTTATAGAGAACACAACCATCATCATCATGTGCCTGAAGAAATCCACTGTAGGACATAGAGCTCTCCTAATACATTTTCAGGAAGAATGATTCTGTGTGCTCTCCATGCATCGACTTCCGCGACACAATCATGCTCAAAAAAAAACAGGACCATGCTTAGAAAAACTGCATTGTGACTGAAATTAAATGCAGTTCAAAGTAATGATGGCTGAGCAGTTTCCACTAGAGCACAAACCCTGAACTGAGCCCGCATAATCATCCATAACGAGATAGCACCGAAATAGAAGAAATAGTTCTTTCTAACGGCCTTTGTATCCAGCTCTTGGAAAAAGCTGAAAGGAGTCTTTTGTCGGGGACGGCACCTCGGGGACGAATTTTGAGACGTTTTATAAGCACCCGTTGAGAGGGTTACCCGAGATTCGTTATTTTTCTTATCTTGTTGCCAGTTTGTTTCTAGTTTGCGTTTCAGTATTGTTCAAAAGTCGTCACACTTGGCACTAGTTCTAAGCAAATTTAAAAGCTTCAGTTTTAAAATTAGTAAAGTTTTGACATGTCATCTGAGAACGTTTTAAGCTATGCTTCGAATTCGTTTTCTGACATTTGCTTTTTCATTTTAATTGTTTTTCTAGTGTTATTTTGAGTTGTGTTGTGTAATTTCGGTGGCATTTTAACCAACATTACTTGAGGTCGTAGCACAAAGTGTAAGCATTTGGAATGAAAGTGTTAAGTGATATCCTGATTTGAAATGTTTCGAATGTTTTGAAGAAAACCGCCAACATTTTCTTCAAAACAAATGACGGCCGACTTGACTATGGACTGACTAGACCAAAACGTATTCAATACAAATCACTTGACACTGGCAAGATTGTCTTCCAAATGACGGACAGAAAGAAAAGCTATGCTTCATTTTCTATTTTTGTGTCTAGCAAGATAAAAATACTGTGGTTGCATAATAACTTTCTTCTTTCTTTTTTCTAAATCTGTCGTCACCCATTTTATTAAATTTATCTCATATAATATTAAACAAGTGTTTTGGTGGAAAAAGGAGAAGAAATAGTATTTTCAAAGGACAAAGTTTTATTTTCTCTAGCACTTTAAAAAATCTGTTACTTTGACATTACTCTTTAAACCACTCATAAAATCGGACATTACTATTTTTACGTCCGTTTACTTTGTCATGCATCAGAAATTTCTAGTTCATACTCCAGGAAGCTATAATTCTTATCTCGTGGACAAAAGAGTCATTTTATTACAGCACACGAACGTTAGATTCAAGATATCTCAGCAACTAAAAGTCTCTAGTCAGTGTCTTATCTAGAGCTCTTCTGACAGGGGTCTTCATAAAAATTTAATGGCTTTAATCTTTAAAAGCCTTCCAAAGTTTAGGGTCGGTGATAGTCCTACATTTACGATGAAGTCATAAAAGTTTGTGCTATGTACGCGTCCGTGGACTTTGGTAAACATTTAAATTAATTAACGCTGGAAACAAAAGGGGACAATTCGCAAGCAGTAAATGAAATAAAAAAAGAAGATTAGGAGGCATTTAATCAAATCAGATTAAAAATTAAATCTTAATAATATATTTGGCCAAAATCTATTATGGAGATTAAATAGAAGCCTTATGTTATAAATAAAACCTTATACTGAATAATCCAGCGTAAAAAAAATATTTTAATTAAAATTTAGACATTTTTGAGCAGGAAAACTAGTTTGAATCAAATTTTGATGAAACTAGTTTTCCTACTGAAAAGTTTAAACTAATGATATTCTTGCTGAACTATGTGTAATGAAATTATCAAACAAATTAGTTGATTGCAGTTTTTCATAAATAAGTTCAGTAATTTTGACGGGACAGCCCTTTAAATCAAAAGGGTCATCATGAAATTTCTTAAAACCATAATAATCTAGGAGCCAGTTCAACAGGACCAGGCTTAAAAAATATACTTAAAAACATACAGCGCAGTTAAAACTAAAAACTTAAATTTGGTACAAGATAAAAATAAAATAATAACCCTTTATTTTTAGACTCCTCTGATATCTTAATTAATCGCGAGCCCACAAAAATCTTTACCAAGTAAAACATAAACATTACTGCTATAGTAATACATTGCAAAAGTCACTTTACAAGTTTAAAATGAACTAATATATAAAAATACTGTTAATATTTCATTGCAAAAGTCACTTTCAAAGTTTAAAATGAAAACTAAACAACCTTTGAAATTGGCATTCACAAATCTCCCGGTTGCGTCTACGTTTTCGCCTGACATCGCAGAGATAAAGACTAGACCAGACTGTGAACTTTGTTGGTAGTATTTCCATTTACGACCGTTCACAGTAGCAGTGTTGTAAACTTTTCACTTTGGCCAGATTATTTGGCTGTTAGAGATGAACGTGTTGATAGCATTGCACAATGTTTTGTTTCGATCGAAGAAACAAGATAAGTCGGCTTGACATTTAATGTTCTTTCTCTCTTCTTTTGTTTCTGTCTTAGCACAATCTTGTTCCAAATAAATAAAAGGGGAGGCAATAATGTACGGCCAAATAATGTACAACATGATATTGCACAGCACGATAATGCACACCCAGATAATCCGTGTCCACTGGTTTGAATTATTGGGTGTAAATTATCATCCCGTACAATAACATGCTGTGCAATATCGTCACGTGTCAATAATGTACACCCAGATAATGTACAGCATGATAATTGGAAGCCACTTTAGTACCGTTGAGTCGGATTGGTTAGGTTATATTGAAACATATAAATTACGCACGAGGCGAGCGAGCAAAGCGAGCGTGCCGCGGCAGCGGCCGCCGAAGTGCCAGAAATTAATTTTTACGGTACCAAAGTGGCTTCCAATTATCATGCTGTACATTATCTGGGTGTACATTATTGACACGTGACGATATTGCACATCCAGATAATGCACACCCCGATAATGTACACCCAGATAAAACGAATCCAAAAAGGTACCAAAGTGGATTCCAAATATCATGCTGTACATTATCGTGCTGTACATTATCATGTCGTACAATAACCGGACTCAATAAAACAACACGGTTTTCTTCTTCATTGCTCATTTATATCTTGTAGCCATCATATTGACATTCATTTCCAGGGTCTAGATAAATTTATTAAGTTTTTAGTTAAGTCAGTCAAGGTCAAGATGGGTTGCTAAAGAAAATGATAGCGGTTTCTCCAAAACCTATGGAAAACATTTTCGTTATCAGGATATCACACTTATTATTACACTTTCATTCCAACTTCTCTCACTTTGTACTAAAATACTAAAATTTGGAGTAATTTAGGTTACAATACCACCGAAATTACACAACAGAACTCACAATAACATTAAAAATACAATTCATTCATATATTTTGAAGAAAATGTCGGCCGGTTTTCTTCAAAACATATATGAGGCTAATTAACGTTCAAATCAGAATAGCACATATCACATTTTCACGTTATTGCTCAAGTAATGTTGACAAAAACTCATAAAGTATATTAAAATCAAGACTGCTCATTAAACTTAACTTAAAACTACCCTCGGATATTATTGAACCGGCTTCTAAAAGGTTTAAAAAACTTAGAAACGTCAGCTTTCAATAAAAACATAAAGTAGTTACTTCAAGAACTTAGCAGACCGTTATAAGCACGTTTCCAAGCTCGTACAGGCTTTGTAAGAAACGCCGCGCGATATTATAGACCCAGAGCTGAATGACAAAAAAGCATTTTATTTGGTTTTTTCGCGTCTAGTCTTTTACGTATTGTCACATTGTGGCTATGACCTTTTGACTTTGACAATTCTTCTTCTTCTTGTCGTGTCACTGGTTTCTTACGAAACAGTGTGGTGAAAGGATTTCAAGTGCGCGTTAAAGAGGCTCGTTTCGAACACTAAGCACTTTCACAATGACTCCCAGGCATGGGAGATATTCCCATTCAATCTTTTGGTCTACCAAGTCACGTCAGGTCAAAATGTTGAAATGTGCGAGCGAGAAGTACTTTAACGGTAGCCTTAATAAAGTCACCGCTGGCTCTCGTTCTATAAAGCAAGAAAGGCTACGTAATAGGTTCGCGTGCTTACTAAGCATAAAGCATTGGTACGAACGAGAGCGCACTTATTGTTTTAAATCGCCGCCCGCCCATAATGTGACAGTGGGCGGAATGGGTAAATAGGATGGCAAAAAATTGCCCTACGTTTTGCGCAACGTGAGTGCTAACACCATGTTCACACGGAGCTCTGTCAATAGAATAAATTACAAAATATTTATATGTGTATAAGTTCATTCATATACCGAAATCTCTGAAACTAAAAAACCTAGGTCTAGGCACAAGCACTCCTAGAATTAGTAGGAGCGCTATACGATTTTTGAAAATTCGCTCTTAGGAGCTTGAAAAGGGGTGTCAAAATGAACATCAAATTATTTAATTATTGAACAAACACAAATTTCAATTACAGACAAAGCTACATCATTGTCAAACGGTATCTATTTAATTGAATCACAAGGATCACTTTGAATCGCTTAAAGCTGGGTGAATATCAAGGCGCCAGTTCCACGCAACCAAGCCTAGACATATGTTTGTTATCCGGATCACGGTTTAAAAAAAAACTGATACTATTATAGTCGCGTTAAACTCTCGCTGCAGGCTCGGTCATAAGTTATCGGAACGAGACAACAATATTGCTCTATCTCTCTCTCGCACTTAGGAGAACGGGCGATCCTTTTGTTTATGCGTGTGATAAGATGATTTATGACCGAGTTTGCAGCGGGAGTTTAACGCGACTATAGGTTGAGCACTGACCGAGCCTGCAGCGAGAGTTTAACGCGACTATAGTAGTATTACCCAAAATAAAAATTAAAACTCACTTAAATCTATAGTCTAATAATTAATGCAAATAATATTATATATATAGTGTTATCCGGATATAGCGACTATAAATAATAATATTCTATAAACCTATTCTAGTCAGTCAGATCAGTGTGTATAGACAGCTTCATACGAATGAAGTCACGAGGGATTTCACTGAAGCAGCTTTACGACTTTAATCCCCAGGCGCGGTAGATATAGACACAGATCTCTTAGTTCCAAGTACGAGCTTCAGATTCTTTTAGTCAGAGGTAGGTACGTCCAAACATATAAAAAGCGTCATTTTACTAAATTTTTTTATACAACTAGTTGTTGGATCAAGCACCTGATGTTAAGTGGTAACCATCATCTATAACAAAGCATTGCCTCGTAAGTTACGCACGATAGGCACGTGCCCTACGATGCACTGCCCTGCGTCCATCAACTTGAGGCATAAAGATGTTAAGCCTCATGTGCCTGTAATTACACCGGCAACCACACTCTTCAGAAAAAGGCGTGGTGGTAGTACTTCCACGGACGAGCCACACACAAAGAGCTCTACTACTCTTAATACTGCCATCATACTCTTATTACTAATACTGCCATCTGTTGTTCTGAGGTAACAACACCGCTGAATAGCTAAATACATGATTTAATTATTGTCTCAACTCAAATTCGACCTTTGAGATCTAACCTTTCGATAACTATGACGAATAGAATTGCTAAAGCTCCGCTCAAGCTAATTGTGGACTAAGAATCTAGAATTAGCAGGGTGACTTTCACACTATTGGACTCAAATGTCACGCAAAGGCTCAACGACCTCAATAAAACAAGGCTGTTGTAGAAATTCCTTACATTCCAGGGAATTCAAAATATTATAACTACATACTTACCAGTTACACTTATAAAATAACTGCCAGACAGAAGAGTAATAAAACACTAGCTACTGAGTGCGTTTGTCTTTGTCTGGATTTTTGCAATATGTATACATTTCATGTTTTTAATGGTTGAAGGAAAATATCGTGAGGAAACCAGTATTCTAACAGCGGCGATGAGCTTGCAACCTGTCACGATAGAACTACTGCAAAATATGGGTATGTGCCAATATAGACCCCCCTATTGACCCCTCTTAGACATCCTCAAATCTTGAGTAAGTATGGGTACTAAGAGATCTGAGGTCATATTTATCGTCATTGGGGATCTATTTCTTAAAGCAATTTTTTAGGGTTTCGTACCCAAAGGAAAAACGGGAACCTATTACTAAGACTACTCTGCCCGTCTGTCTGTCTGTCTGCCGTTTTTATAGATCTAACAAGCTAGTGGTCTGCGCAGGATTAGTCACACAATGTCTTTATAAATTGTAGCCTATGTGTTATTCTGATGTATAAGCTATATTATTGAAAAGTTTCATTAAAATCCATTCAGTAGTAACAAACATCCATCCATCCATCCATCCATCCATCCATCCATCCATCCATACTTACAAACTTTCGCGTTTATAATAGTAGTAGGATGGTACGGAAATCTTCGTGCGCGAGTCTGACTCGCATTTATGTATTTCTGTCTGGCTACAGGCACCAAGCACATCGGTTGTACAATCAAAAAAATGTATCAAAGAACATACTTTTTACTAAAAAAATACCATTACCAAAACTATAAAACATGGGGTTTTTGTGCTTACGGTTCATACTAGTTCAGTCAACGACTATAGCATAAAAATACTTTTACAGCTATTATAACGAAAAAGTATGAATTTCAACCCTCGGCCATTACAATAAAGATGCAAACAAGGTCTTTTGAAAATAAACCCGTGACTTCTTTCGCGATTGATTCGAAAGAAATTACTCGACTTTGAAAAAAAATTGTTCTCATAAACTCGATTGTAGAAAAAATGTGTCTTGTTATTTTAATTTTTTATTTGATAAAAACATCTGCCTCGATTTTAATGGGATTTATTATGGGTCATCAGTCCGTCTCTAGTGCTCTCGTGGTTTTTTTTCTACAATCGAAAATCCTAACAAACAAACAGACACACGTAAAAATGTATTATTATACACGCATATTTCCGCGATATGAGGAATGTCGCGTGCTCTACTCCGTTTGCGGCAGAGTTATTTCAATGGTATTTTTTATTAGTTACAGAGGCGTTCGCTTGAAAATAAACAGAGTTATTGACATTTCGAGCTTTCCCGTCCAGCCTTTAAATGAATCTCGATAAACCTCCACAAAACGACAACCATTGCTGTTTTTATATCAACGCTACTTTATCAGTTCTTAACAAAAGGAGCAATAGGTTCTAGCCAAGACAAAAGTTCGCTTTTTAATTGGTAACAAAGGTTTGTTGTTTCGAGTCGCGTGCCCCACTCGCGTGATTTGTAAGACTTCTAGTCACGCTTGACGTTCAAGGAAACTTCCCCCTGTGGTGCAACTAGCTATTCTGTGCCTCTGTGGGGTCACCCAGACCCCGCAGTCACATACCACCCGGTGCAGTAACATGTCCGACCCCGTTCCACTATAAAACGACAGTTTTATATCTCGGACGAGACAAGAGCATGAAAACTGATTTCTCGGTGCCTTATTTAGACTAGCTTCGGGCTAGATCAGTTCTTAAGATAATGTTTTAAAGAAGCTTGAAAGGAGTTGATGTACAAGATCAAGTTTCTGATAATATTACAAGGAAGTTAGTATTATGATGTGGATATGTATGTACCTTCAAATGAGTTGCGAGTCTTTCGATTTGTGCTGTTTTGACAAAAATCATACTCCTTCAAATGGAAAATAAAGTAGGGTAGTTTGGTGTAAGATTGGGCGATATGATTACCTCATTATATAACACTCAATTATTCGCTTTAAAACAGATTAGTAAAGTATTAAATACAAACAAACATGTGATTATTCCTTCTGTTTTATTTTTATAACCGATTGATTCCAAATTGAGCGAACTTACATCAACTTACCCTAAGAGCTGATTTCACCATGCTCTGTTAGATTAGCAAAGGATTAAAGGGCCGTTAAAAATGTCAAAATTTACGCGTTTGACATCTAAGGTTTTTTTTTTTCTTCGTCTCGAAACGTCCCTAAAATCAACTTAAAATCTCCCTCAACGAGAGATGAGGACCTTATATATCTTATTGTTTATTTACCTACATTGAAGCTGAAAATCTAAGACATCTAAGGTTAGATTTAACGGCCTGTTAATCCTTGATTAGTAACTAATGGTAACATGGTGAAATCAGCTCTAAGCGGGTTCAAATAAGCGGCCAATCAGCATCACAGTTCAGTTGGTAATAGCTATGTCTTCTGTGGTGTATGGCAACAGGCTCGATTTCCTCCTAGGAAGAACATTATGATGAACATATTATGCTGTTCTTTGTCTGAGTGTTATAATAAAAAGAAGTTCAGTAATATTATCTGGGTCCCAAAAATTTGCTACGTCACCAAGTTGGCTACAACTCATATATTGTGAGCATTCTTTTTACATTGAGGCGCTTTAGGAATCGTCTGCCATTGTCACCACAAACCGTTCACCAGCTTGGTCAGTAATGATTTGCCATCATCATTAACCAAGCGCCCATTGGAAGGTATCAAAGACATTACAAAAGATACTTTTGAAACGAATTCTCTTTCCGTTTTCGTCAGGGTGACGTCGCGAATTCTCGAAGACAGTTGATTATCGTACAACGAGTTCCTGCAAAGACGCCGAAGAATAAGATTATGGCACAAACTAGAAGTGATAAAAAACTTACGCCAGTAGGCCTCTTCTACTTCTTTCGTGTCGTTGTTAATGTTCAAAGCCCCAGGTAAGTTCTTCTGCTTACGTCATTTGGTAGGCACCTAGATATCACAGATCAAGGTAATCATGCGTACAAACTATAGCCATTAACATTATTTAGATTTTTTGGATCTTGACATCATCGGCCTGAAAAAGTCTACTGGTAGACATCCTCTTCCTCGCGTCGTACTCCTCACTGCTGAGGGTCGTGACCCCCTCTATGGATCACTCTATCCTTAACAAATCTTCGCCATCTGGATTTGTTTCCGGCTTCATGGACCTTCACATCGAGAGTGGTGAAAATTTGGTCGGACCAACGTATTGGACTTCGGCCTCTTGGTCTCTTACCTTCAACTTTGCCAATGATGCCGAGCTTTTCCAAGTTTTCTCTTGGTTATCTGGCTATATGCTCAAGGACTTGCTGGAGGCAGATGGATGACAGCCTAGTAGTTACTTAACGTTACTATACTGGTAGACATAGATAGAGAGAAAAAATATAATCCTTCCTGACACATTTTGGGGGGATTTGCTAGAGTCATCACGCTTTGAAGGAGGATTGGTGACATTGTTTTTATTATGTTCTCAAGAGATACTACTGCCTGGGTTCCTCTTACGACATCAACAGGAAGTTAATTAGGGGTATCATAAGGACCAATAAGAAAATCGAATTAAATCATAAAGTTATTTTGATTTATATTTTGTCTCACAAAAACGTAGGCGAAATACAAATAACAATATTTGTTTAACAGTGTTTTACCTGTACACAATGCCACATCCAGCAGCTCTATATCATCGGTTGCCGACTTTACAAAACCTTCCACAGAAGCACGAGTAAAAAGAATGAATATTACAAATGATTCAATTTGAAGAGACATTATTTTTTGTTGCTCCCTTTTGCGTCCGCGATTTCTTTAGACGAAATCACTTATTCGTCGTAATGATAGCAATGAAATTTTTCGAGTTTGCAAAATCGTTGTAACGGCGAAAAAAATTGTGAGGGCAATGGGCATGTTCCAAATGTAATGTTTGGACTTGGCTCTGTTCCCTCTTGGATAGTCCGAAAAATAAAAAACTAAAGAATATGTAAGAATGCCTGCTGTGTCTGGAAATCTTACATAATAATATTATTTTTTTGTATTTTTTTTTATATTGTGGAACAGAATAAAACTTAAACATATTTCTTTATCGAGAAACCGGTGGAATTTTCGACACAAACGAAATTAGGTCATGAAAACCACAGCCTACGTAAGCCACAGTCAAATCACAAATAAGCCAAACCGCTTACAAACCTTCTTATTTATTCCGACCACATTTTGCTTGTCGTAAACAACAAGAAAAAGCTCTTCCAATGGATTTCTAGCAATACGTTTTCAGTGAAAATAACTTTTCAAGTAATAGATTAGCTAGTTTTGATACTTTTTTATGGTTCCTTACCCAAAAGTGTAAAACGGGACCCTATAAAGTTCGTGAGATCGTCTGTCGCCAGACGATCTCATGAACTTTGATAGTTAGACAGTTGAAATTTTCACAGATGATGTATTTCTGTTGCCACTATAACAACAAATACTTGCCGTTTTTATAGATAATGGTCCGAAACCCTTCGTGCGCGAGTCCGACTCGCACTTGGCCGATTCTATTTATATTTATAGTAATAGTGTATTTTGTGAAGAGCTCGTCCAAGGTAGCTATTTCTGCCGCCAGCAGCGTTGCTGTGTTTCGGTTTGAAGGGTGTGGTTGCCTGTGAAATTACAGGCACTTTACAGGTGAGGCTAAATATAGTATGCTTCAAGTTGGTGGACGTAGGGCAGTGCATCGTAGGGCACGTTCTAATTAAGCGTGACTTGCGAGGCAATGCTTTGTTACAGGTGATGTTCCATCAGCAAACAGTATAAAAATACTTGAAACTTTTGAAGAATAGAATAGAAATATAATTATTTTGAAAACTACCAAACGCTTTGGAATAGAACCTGCTGAAGAAGTCAACTGCTGAATCAGTTATATCAATAATGGTCATAACAGTGGCGTAGCTATTGTAGGACCAGATACCAGTGCATCAGGGCCCCGGAGCTCAGGGGGTCCTCTAACCTAAGCTTTGAAAAGAGAGGGTCAGCCGGCTCCCGAAGCTAGAAACCCTTGACCTTGCTCTCATTTTTTTTTAAATTATGTTTTATAGGCCAATATAAGTTCAAGCTATGTGGAAAGAGGGGGTGAGAGCCCGATTTTTTCCGGGGCCTTTGTCCACCTAGCTACGCCACTGGGTCCTAAAACAAGATCTTTAAAGTTTGCGATGAATACACAATCGGAATAATGGCGGATAAACTAGTGCTAAGGGGTGTTTGCTTATAACACGGTTGCCTTTTATTAAAACAAATGGAACTCTTACCGGATTTTCTCGCTTTTTCTTTTCTAGCAACAAATTACTGCGGCAGAATGTGGAATGTAATAAAATGTTTATTCATTGTACCTACTCGTCTTAGGTCACTTTGTGTTGTGTCGTGTCACTATTTAAGTAGTTTTTTTATACAACTAGCTGATGGAACAAGCAGATGGCCCACCTGATATTAAGTGGTAACCATCACCTATAACAAAGCATTGCCTCGTAAGTCACGCACGATAGGAACGTGCCCTACGATGCACTGCCCTGCGTCCATCAACTTGAGGCATACAGATGTTAAGCCTCATGTGCCTGTAATTACACCGGCAACCACACTCCTCAAAGCGAAACACAGCAACGCTGCTTGGCGGCAGAAAAAGGCGTGGTGGTTGTACTTCCCCGGACGAACCCTAAACAAAGAGCTCTACTACTGTATACCATAAATAGTCATGGTACAGCCGTGGTACATCATAACAATAATCATAACATAATCATAACAATACAAAATCATAACAAAAGTAAACTATTATCTGGTAAAGTTTCAAAAGTATTTTTTTTATAATAAAACTGTCAGATGTTATGTAATAGGTTTCAGTTTTCTTTTTTAGTGTAAGATATTATGTCATCGACTTTTGATGTTGACTGCACTGCTCAAAGGTAGCAAATATATTTATTTAAATGCCGTGTGTACAATCACAGCATGGTAATAAACTTTATCAATTTATATATCGATGAGATTTTTCTACATTATTATAATATTATAATTATTATATTCAGACATTAGAATTTTACATTCCAACATACAAACTATATTAGTTTTTATCGTAAAATTAACTAATGAGACACGAGTCATCACGAAAGCATCTTTAAAAAACATTGCAAACAGCATCTGACGGAAACGCTCAGCACAATTTATAACGACTGCGACAAGGTATCACGTCGAATAACGTAATCCAGCAAGTGGGTCACTCCGGAGATCCCTTGTCAAATTAACGCTTCCCTCTGTCTCTCCATGACAAACGACGTAGGCATAATAAAAACTTCGCGTCTGCATGTAACCAGACGTTTTTGAGACGGGGCCTAGCACTGGTTCGTATGTTTTTGAATCGGTAGCAAGTTCTCAGTCAATTTTGGCACTTGAAATTTTCACAGTTCAGTTGGTAGTAGCTCGACCTTCTGCGCAGTAGTAGATTCGATCCCCACCGAGAACAAATATTTGTTAGATGAACATTGATGTTTGCTCTCTGTCTGGGTGTTATTATACTCGTATATTCTAAATATGTATGTATTTTCAAAAAAAAAGTATTATATCAGCTATCTGTTTCCCATATTACGAGCTTTAAGAGTAGTAGAGCTCTTTGTGAAGGGCTTGTCCGGAAAAGTACTACCACCACGCCTTTTTCTGCCGCCAAGCAGTGTTGCTGTGTTTCGGTCTGCAAGAGTGTGGTTGCCGGTGAAATTAAAGGCGCATGAGGCTTAACATCGGTATGCCTCAAGTTGATGGACGCAGGGCAGTGCATCGTAGGGCACGTTCCTATCGTGCGTGACATACGAGATAATGCTTTGTTAAAGGTGATGGTTACCACTTAACATCAGGTGGACCATATTATGTTATTTCCATCAGCTAGTTGTATAAAAAAAAATTAGTTTGGGGCTAGATAGTGTTGTGTGGAAAGTCCGCCAATATATTTACCCCAGGCACGATAGATATCCCTTTAGATCTCTTACGGCCGGTTTCTGAAAGCCCGGTCAAAACTAATTACATGTCAAGTCACTTGTTATCCCTACGTAATTCGATGTAATAGCTGAAATGGCGAGTGACTTGACATCCGATTAGTTTTGATCGAGCTTTCAGAAACTGGCCGTTAGTATCAAGTACGAATTTCAGAATCGTTTGAGGAGGTCTACAAGGGGTAGTCAGATGTACTTTAAAACATTTTATATGACACATACCCACATTTAGCTGTAGTTGGTATTCCATACGTGACAGGTCGCAAGGCCATCGCCGCTGTTACAATACTTACTGGTTACCTCATATAGTTTTTCTTCACCGTTTAAGAGCACTGGCATTGCGCTTCATAACTTTACTATAGGAAAAATCCATTGGTGCACGACCGTATCGAACCAACGACCTGACCATCGGAAGGCGGTCACTCCCACTAATCTACCAGTGCACTAGCCACATAAAGTTGAACTTTGAAGATTGTGTTGAAGATCGTATCGAAATTGCAGGCGCTAGGGATTCGGTCCAATCGTATTTTGATCAATACCAGTTATACAGACGAAGCACGAAAACGTGACCTCCAAAGTCCAGACTGACTACAACTCTGTCTGAATCTGAATACACGAAAATAATTAAATTTTGCTTTGAGTAAAGCCCTGGTCTTCTGAAAATCTGATGTTCATATGACGGTATTAGGAAATTTTACGTTTTTGATAAAGTTTTGTTGACAGATAACAATAGTATCAAAGAATTTACACATAAATAGCGTCTGGAAAAGATCGTTATTTTGGATAAGATTGCCTATTGTATTTAATAAGCCGAAGACCGGTTTCAGTGGCACGCCATGAGAGACTTATGTCCAGCAATTTGCAATTTGTTGTTGATAATGATGATGATATAATTAGCAATTTACTGTGTCCTGTTTTCTCTCTTATTGTTAGGTGAACGAAATCCGTTTAAAAATTCACGAAGGCACTAAATACAAATCACTAGAGATTTTTTCAGGCAACAGTTTTTGGAAAATACGAGAGATAATTAAAAAAAAATATGCCGCGCTATGATGCCTCTCAAAGAAACGTGTGTTAGCGATGCAAATGAGTTCGTTTGGAATTTCAAAGACCTTGTTATAAAGTTTGTTAAAAATGCCATTCAGGTAAATGAAATATCCACGTTTCGTTTTTAATTTGCAATCCGCACACATCGTCATCGGCCTAAATAAGTTGTGCTGAACATAGTCCTCCCCCTTATTGGAGGAGGTTTACCGTATATACACTTGCCAAGTAAATCCGACACATTATATTTGCAATCAGGGTAGTAATATTGTGAAAATCTGTTAAGTCTACGACATGCTATCTAGAGATAGCTCAACTGATCAAATGGCTCCATTACCACGCTTAATTGCTACATGCTAGTACTCTCAAACGGTGAAAGTAAACATCGTGAGGAAACCGGCATGTCGTAGAACCTAAAAAGTTCTATATCATGTGTCAAGTGCTCGAAAGGAGCCTCTTGAGGTGCACTTAAAATCCTTTCACCACACGGTTTCGAAAGAAACTAGTGACACGACAAAAGAGAGAGATGGCTACACTGCTGCGCTGAGCCAGATTCTCACCAGCCATTGAATTTTGAAGACAAATAAACCACTTTTTTAGACTGATGTATGTGGATGATAAATTACACACTCCAAGCTACCTATATATTTGGCTGCCTCATTTAATTTTTACATACTAGTCTTGTATAGTTCCAGTAAAAGTAGGCAGGTTTAAGTAAAATAAAGTTTCAGAAGCAAGCAATTCTAAATTTCCACACGCTTATTCCATACGTATATTACTTCGATCAACAATCTACCTTGATTATTGATCGAAGGTATATTCCATAAATACAAAGTTTGGGTGATTAAGAAACTGACAAATTTAGGGGCGCCATCTAGTTCTGTTTTTTGTAAACCTAAGTTCTAAAACAACTGAGCAAGTCACCTCCCATCATCATCCTGTAAAGCAATTTACAGTAAACCCCTTAGTGAAGTAAACAGTTTTAATCTCGCGACCTCGTAGTTGGGCTACTACATCAAACTTAAGAGCTCTAACTATAAAAAGAGTACTCGTTTCAAGTTTGGCGTATCGCCAGACACAGAAGCCTGACTTTTGAAGTCCTAGTGTGGAGAAACCTATGGCATTCGAACACTGGACCAACCTCACCGTACTTACAAATACTTTCCCTCCTTGGTTTCAGCTGAAAAACTGAGTGGTAATGCACCCAACATTTATACTGAGCTGAATACCTTTTTAGCATATATAGGTACCTTTTATTTATAAAACAAGCTGATGAAACAAGCAGATGGCCCACCTGATGTTAAGTGGTAGCCATTACCTATAAAAAAGCATTGCTTCGTAAGTCACGCACGATAGGAACATGCTCTACGATGCACGACACGTGTCTACGACATGACAAGAAAAATAAGAAGGTGTAATTGTAGGTAGCACATGCACCTTGCATAGACACGTCAACATACAGTTAAGATGAGGGTTAAAAGTAACTAGATTATAATCTTCACAGAATTACCAAATCTACTAAAACTAAAAAAAACCTGCACAACTTTTCATGTCGTTATAACATCGCCAATATGAATAACCAATTGACTCCTGAATGGAGGAAGTTTTCAATTTGGCGCATATGCAAAGCTTTTATACACAAAATCGACGAAAGTAGGTACGCAGGTACGAATACCGATTTGATGGAATTTCCACTGTGCGGACTATGTCGAATGAGTTTTGTAGGCTTTATTTGTATTTTATTTGGGGTAAAATTAAAAAACATGTATACCATGAGAGTTACAATTACATCATCTCTTTATAGTTTTTTTTTTCACATGATTTTGATTAAAAGTAATTTTTGGTTTTGATAGTAAAAGTTGGCAATTTTTTATTGCAAATCGAGGTTTTATTTCTACCAAACTTTGCGTCCTGAAGTTGGTTTATTTCACATTAAATTAGATTACAGCGAGGAAATAAGATACGTCGGTCTTTATATTATGTTGCTTGAAAAATTGAACAGTATTGAGTTCAACAAGATATTAATTTAGTTCTTACTAAAACAACGCTGTATAAAAATATCTATCAGTTTTCTTGAACCGACTAAATTGTTAAGATTTTGAGAAGACGGTGAATGGAATAGGCTCATATTCTCCTAGATTCACAGAAGAGAACAAGAGAGAAGAAGAGACAGCCTTCACAGCTCAGTTGGTAGTAGCTCTGCCTTCTGAGCTGTAGACCGTGGGTTCGATCCCCACCGAGAACAATCATTTGTGTGATGAACATAGATGTTTGTTCTCTGTCTGGGTGTTATATAATATTATATGTATATATTTACGAAAAAAAAGTATATGTATTATATAAGCTATCTGGTTCCCATATTAAAAGCTTTGGCTTAGTTTGGGGCTGTGTGGAAAGTCCACCAATATTTATTATTATTATTATTTATAGATATGGATGAGGAACAAACATTTGTGTCCATCAAGCAAATATTTTTTATCGGTGGGATCGAACCGTAGAAGGCCGAGTTACTATCAAACAAGCTAAGAGATCAGTACCCCAAGTCTAAGGTTTTTTTTCTTTTTTCGTAACGTCAGGCCTTTTTTGTATGGAGATTCGAAAAGCTCATCTATCAAGCATGCTGTGTACTCAGGATTCTCCATATAAAAAAAGCCGGATGTTACAAAAACAAAACTTGGGGTAAAGTAAAACCTCTTTTTAAATTGATTTATTATTTGTAAAAAAACCTGTTTTAGTTGTCTTTTTTTTATCATTGTTTTCTTATACCTTTTTATCTACATCTACATGTATTTTAAGCCTGATTGTATGTGTTGTGTGTTCTTGTGGCAAATAATTGATTGTCTATGTCTATGTCTATGTCGAAGTAGTATAAACAAAAAATCTAAGGGAGAAGGCATTCGTAAAACGTGTATTAAAATGTATTGCATCATAAACTCCCCCATGTAACTGTGTAAATCTGACAGATAGAAAGTTCATAACTAGGAAACTAATTGGCCTTTTGGGCACCGATAGTCGTAGTGGATGGCTCCCTAGAGCGGATAATGAACCTGTACCTTTAGCACACATTTTCGGTGAATGAGACTATCGACCAATAATTACGCGTTAGACATAACATAATTATAATCGCTTTGCCCATCGGCAGCTAACATGTCTGCAATGTTTTATTTATTTTTTATTTTTTATTGTACCTATTGTACCTATTGTAATGCATTGTAACAAGGATCATACAAAACAACGGTAGGAACTTAGAGTCACCTTAGAGAACTTAGAGCTTCAAGACGTTTCAAAGTGATCCTTGTGATTTTATTGAATAAATATTTTGGATTTTGACTTTAATGTTAGTCTAGCGATTTCATTGATTCTTAACTGGTGATTTAAATATTTTGTAAGTAAGTACTTAATTAATTAATTTTCAAGTCAATAAAGTTTTAATTTGAATATTTGAAAACGTTAATAATTTTGATTTACCGAGGTTACCGAGGTGGGAGTGGAGATAAATTAAGTACGTAGGTATATTTAATTCATAAAGATATATAGATAAATAACATAGATTTAGATATATAGATAAATAAAACACATTCGTCAATATTGTTATTGCAGTTTTTAGACTAATATTCCTTCACTAATATTACAATTTTACAGTATATTCCTTGTAACAACTCGAAAAATGCTGTCCGTCATCAAACTAAGCGACCAGAAATAACAGCATTATCTTCAGACATACCATACATCAAAACCACCCACAAAACAGCATCCAGCGACCATGAGCGAAAACGGCCACTTCACAATATGAAAACCAAATAACTCTGAGACCCCATACCCTTCACTAATAGGTGTAAATAACGCGAGCGCGTTAAGGCTCCAGGGGTCAAATTAAATCAGTCGTGCTTTATTCAAAGACCGAGTGCGATTTTATGATCCGTGAATATCGCGCAGGCATTTCTAGATGTTCGGATCACATTTTTATTGTTATGGAAATACGAGTTTCCCGTTAGTTGGAATTTCAAAAGGGTCGATTAGGACGTCTGGTTTCGAAGGTTCTATACAATAAGGAGTTCTCCCTTTATTTGTAAGATGCCTCCCTGAGTTGAGTTTGGCTTGTGCATTCCCTTCAAAGGGTCCCGAATTTTTATTCCGTGGATTAAAGTGACTTTTGAGTTCGTGGTTATTGAATTATGGTTTATTCGCTCGATTTAATTTTACTGCATTTTAGGAAAATGGCAATAAAAGTGCTAAAGTTTTTTTCTTATCTCTAATTTTATGTAGATCATACATAAGCAATTTTTTTTTTTATGTAAAGTATATGGCCCACCTGATGTTAAGTGGTAACCATCACATATAACAAAGCATTGCCTCGTAAGTCACGCACGATAGGAACGTGCCCTACGATGCACTGCCCCGCGTCCATCAACTTTAGGCATACAGATGTTATGCCTCATGTGCCTGTACCACACTCTTCAAACCGAAACACAGCAACGCTGCTTGGCGGCAGAAAAAGGTGTGGTGGTAGTACTTCCTATGATACCTATATAGTGCAGCGGGCAACACCAGTGCTTTAGATAGATAAGCTAAATAGATAACACATTTATTTGCCTAACTAATACACACAGACACAAAAATACAAAATCAAAATAAAAACAACAGAATGAAAACAACTAATACAATAAGAAGTAACTAAAATAAAAACAACCAAAACAAAATTTTAAGTTAAGCAAACAATGAAAATAATAAATATTTAGATCCGTGTGTGTTGCAGCTAGACAAAAAGGTAAGCTCAGCGCATAATATTGCTCGAGAGCAAAACACTGATTTTCAGCTATTACCTTTGGAGACAACAAGTTGAACGAGATGCCATACAATTACTATATATTAAGCATAATAAAATAAATAAACAGGTTTAAAAAAAAAAAAAAATAATATTAGTGTACCTATGTGTGTGGTGTGAGTTTACATATGTATTTTTCTGAGAGTGTGTGTGAAAATTTGTGTACGTATGTTATGGTGATGGTGTTATAAGAGCGTGAGGGTGTGAATGTGTGAGTGTGATGGTTCTCCTGATTACACAAGTCTCTTAAGAGCCAAGGTTTCACAGGAGAACCAACAACGTTTGAAAAAGTGCATCTGTGTAAGTATGTGCGAACTCTTTGATTGTGGGCATGAGTTGATGTGAATGTGAATGAGTGTTTATGTTGAGTTAAGGTTGGTTTAAAAAGTTTGAGAAAGAGATTTATATACCGCCAATTGGCCCACACAAGTCACTAGAAATTCCAGTTTTGTGTTTGGCAAACGAAGTGTTTTGAGGATATCTCCTTTTGTTTATTCAATAATAAGGTTTTTAAACGTGATTTGAAAGTGTATTTGGATTGGAGATTACGAATAGGAGGGGAAATATTGTTCCAACACTTCGTTGCCAAATATCGGAAGCTACCAGTGAATGCTGCCGTTTTATGATTGTGATAAAGAAGTGCAGATCTAAGGGACCGTAAGGCAGTACGATTGCTATTGTCATAGGTGAACTTAAGCTTTGCGTGTAAATATTCAGGTTTTTTAAATTTGACAACATCAAAAATCAGCCCTCCGAGGTGCAGTTCTCTACGGGAAGCCATATTCAACAGGGACTTGTTGTTTAGAAATGGAGTTATGTGACTACGAGGTGGAACGTTAAAGCAGAAGCAGCAGCATGCATTCTGCACTCGCTGTACCACTCGCTGAGTCCTGACAAGTAACCTAGGTCCATAAACAACATCTCCGTAACTCAACCTAGACAAAATTAAAGCTTCACATAAAGTAATGCGAGAATCTTCGGACAGCTGATTCCTAATTTTATAAAGTACCCTAAGACGGTAGAAACAGCTCTTCACCAAACCAAGAACATGATTTTCGAATCTAAGATTGCTATCAAACATAATACCCAAGTTTCTTGCCTCATCCACCCGACAAACGTCCACGCCATGGATTTTAACGTTAAGAGAACCAGCTATTTTCCTTCTTTGAGTTTCAGTGCCCAACACCATATACTTAGACTTAGTAGGATTTAATACGAGGCCATTACGCTTGGACCAGTCCGCGATCGCATCGAGATCTTCATTTAACCGCAAAACTGCCTGTGACATCTTTTCTGGCGACTCTGATACGCGTAACAGTGAAGCATACTATGCCTAACCACTCTTGCAAGGTCCGCACTACAGATTATAAAAAGAAGAGGTCCCAGTATGGAACCTTGGGGGACGCCACGATTGACTGGCAGTGGGTGTGACTGTGGTGTGGAACCGTCATTTTTACTTAATTTTACTGATTGGAGTCGGTTGGTCAAATAACTTAACAGTGAAGGAAAACATCAACAGATAGTAGTATTCTTGCGTTGAAGTTGCAATTTGTTACATCTGGAACAACTATTGCCAAAAGCTGACATGACAAATATGATATTTGTACTGTACATGACTATGACCACACCATTTAGATACTTTAGAAGAAAGAAATAAGTTTTGGACTGCTTTTTAGACGTTTTCGACGGATACTTTAAATAAATATTGGTGGACTTTCCACACAGCACTATCTAGCCCCAAACTAAGCCAAAGATTGTAATATGGGAACTAGATAGCTGATATAATACATATACTTATACTTTTTCTTGTAAATACTACTCATAATATATAATAACACCCAGACAGAGAACAAACATCTATGTTCATCACACAAATATTTGTCCTCGGTGGGGATCGAACCCACGGCCTACGGCGCAGGAGGCAGAGCTACTACCAACTGAGCTGTGAAGGCAGTCAAGACAAAAGCTTTCAACACAATAAACCGTTACCAGTAGGTACATAGCATACGCAGAGTTACTTAGATGTAGATAAAATAACTGTGTTGTGACCAATAAAAAGTTGTGTGCATATTGCACACAGTTCAGCAAAATATACCTAATTTTGATTTAATGTTGAAATGTGTGAGCAGGATTTTTTTTGACGGCTGTCAGCCCTTTAACCATGTCTATTATTTCTTACTTTTTTATTTTACCATTAGCTTGGTTAGGTAGATCTTGTTCGTTTCAGATGACACCGTTTTAGTATTATTTCTTAAAAAACGACGCTCGTAATAAGCAGTTTTATTTATTTCTATTTTAAGGCTTTTATTTCTTCAGGGTCTCTTTTTTTATTTTTGTTCATTTTGAAATTGAAAGGCTCTATTATATTTTTTTTTATTACAGTAGATAAGTTAGCAGGTTAACAGTATAACCAAAATGCTTACTATCTCATGTTATTAGAGAATCACAATTATGAATTGTGTTGACTTTGTGTAGAAAATAATATTTTGCTTATAAGAGTACTCTTAGCGTTTACGAATTATATTATGCGAAGTTTCATTCTCCCAGCCCGTGCATCGTTGAATAATATTATTATTATGGATATGCAATAAGGAATAAACATTATTTCAATAAATGGGGAAAACCTGGACAAGAATTACTCAAAATAGAGAGGAGTGGAAGCAGTTGGAGGAGGCCTTCGCCTTTGGGCACACAGATTCAACGCCATAACAAAAAAATAATAAGGAACCCTAGAATCTTTTTTTTTATATACAACTAGCTGATGGAACAAGCATATGTTAAGTGGCAACCATCACCTATAACAAAGCATTGCCTCGTAAGTCACGCACGATACGATCATGCCCTACGATGCACTGCCCTGCCTCCATCAACTTGAGGCATACAGATGTTAAGCCTCATGTGCCTATAATTTTAATGGCAACCCTTAGAGCATTAAACAATGCTGGCTTCAACCACACTCTTTAAATCGAAACACATCAACGCTGCTAGGCGGCAAAAAAAGGAGTGGTGATACTTCCCCGGACGAGCCCTTCACAAAGAGCTATACTACTCTTGAATCTGATATAGGGATTCAAATAAATAAATAAATAAACTTTATTTCAGACTACAGAAATGTTAGTACAACTCAGGTCCATATTATAAATGTAACAACTTAGAAATGATAGTACAATTCAGGTCCCTAAAACTAGAGTTGTCTGCGCCGTAGTCCCATCCATCTAACCTTTCTTATAACGGTCACCGCTTCATAGAAAACAAAACCATTTCATTCGAGAATCTAAACGAATGAAATAGATGCGCTCCCGGTATCAAAAGCGAAGGCAACCTTTCCTTTTTCATCTGGAAATAGTGCTTCAGTCGCGCTTATAATTTGTGAGAGTTGTTTCGAAAAATTGCAGCAAATACTCCTGTTCGTTTTGCGTTTCGTGGAAGCGTAGATTCAATTTTGAACGGTGGAAACGTCCATTTCCTAATGATGGAAGCTATTTGTGTTATTTCGGACTATTATGCCAAAACAAAACCACAGATGTCAGACCACTGTGTATATTCTCTTCTTCTTCTTTTCTCCGTTTATGGCTCCTGTCCATCATTCGACAGACAATCTTGCCAGTGTCAAGTGAATTGTATTAAATAATTTATAGTCAAGTCAGTCCATAGTCAAGTCGGTCGTCATTTGTTTTGAAGAAAATGGTAGCGGTTTTCTATGAAAAATCATCATCAGAATCATAATATAATCATAATAATCTTATTTAAATTGGATCATAATAATTTAAATTGGAAACTTTTTATTTTACGCTATAATATTTTGGGTTAGAAGCTTTGAGACTATCTTGATTTGACTAGATAACAGTTATGACTACATCGCTTTCTGACTAAATCTCGATATGACTACATCGTGTTAGGACTACACAGCGTTTGGACTAGATCGCCCTAATGAGAACCATTAGACCTAAAATATTATCTTATATATTTGCCTGAAGTACCTTTAGGCAAATAAATATAATTTCATAAAAAAAAACAAATATTGTACATAAACCTACTTTTGTCAGGCAGCAAAAAGCTGAGTCTGGACCTTTTTGGCATACCTACTGCACGGACGGGACTGGCTAGAACCTGTAAATAATGTGTTTTTATTTAAGTTGTTTTATTTTATTTTATTGTAATACCTTCCTATTGGTTTTGCCGTTTTGCCCGTATCTGTCCATTGTCCGTTTTGTGTGTGTCAAATAAATGTATTTTCTTTCTTTCTTTTCTTTCTATAAACTTGGCAAGTTTCAGGTATAATTAATTTACAGCTTTCACTACAATTAAAACGTTCCAAAATACTCCACCTTCATTGAAATGTTTATTTTGAGCCGAAAACCTCCAACGTTAACTAAAACCGCCTAAACGAAGGTACTAAATAACGGGCTGTTATCACTTTCCGGCCGAATCGTTTGCTGCGTGTACAAACTGCAATGATATATCGCCTGCAAGTCGATTAGGCTTGCCGCACACGGGCACCTCGTCATAGTCAGAAGGTTGATTCAATTGAATCACTGGGATCACTTTGAAAAGTCGTAAAGCGAGGAAATTTTAATTTTAAGAGTAGTAGAGCTCTTTGTGAAGGGCTCGTCCGGGGAAGTACTACCACCACGCCTTTTTCTGCGGCCCAGCAGCGTTGCTGCGTTTCTGTTTGAAGAGTGTGGTTGCCGGTGTAATTACAGGCACATGAGGCTTAACATCTGTATGCCTTAAGTTGATGGATGCAGGACAGTGCATCGTAGGGCACGTTCCTATTGTGCGTGACTTTGAGGCAATGATTTGTTATAGGTGATAGTTACCACTTAACATCAGGTGGGCTATCTACTTGTTCCATCAACTAGTTGTATAAAAAAAACTATATTACATCAAGTCCGAGATTTACGTTTTTCGTATTTGTTTTTCTGTGTTGTGAGCCTGGGAGTGCTCGAAAGGAGCCTCTTGAGGCGCACTTAAAATTTCACACAAACTGTTTCAAAAGAAACTAGTGACAAGATAAGAAGAAGAAGCCTGGGTTTTGTAAAACTTGTGTTACAGAAACTTATAATGAGCCTGGAAAAATTGCTGCAGTAATTTTTCAGCCTTAGATCGTTGACCCTATTTAAATTCAAATAGCTATAATAATTTAACAATAAAATTAACCAACAATCATCCATAACTTCATTATGATAATAATCCAATGCAATCGTATACGTGTATACACAATTGCACACAGACTAATTAAATACTGAACGTATAGATATGATACTCCACTGTGGAGCGATGATAGTTGGAATTCCATACGAAACAGTTTGCAAGCCCAATAACCGCTGCTAGAAGAGAATGTCAAAGTCAAAGTCAAAGTCAATAGGTATTTATTCAATAAAATCACAAGGATCACTTTGAAACGTCTTAAAGCTAGGTGACTCTAGGTGCCAGTTCCACGCGACCAAAGCCTAGAAGAACAGGCAACAAACTTACGGCTTGGTTCCTACCGTTCTTCTGTATGATCCTTACCACGTCTTACCACCCTTAGATATTCTCAAAGAATCTTGAGTTGGTACTCGGTAAGATATCCTGAGAGGATTTCTACCGTGTCTGGGGATCAAAACTGTGAGCTGTTTAGACATAGAACTCTCTATGCTCTTTCCATTTCCAAAGGTCCATTAAAGGCCCACGACGCTGAGAATGTCGTCAACCCATCGTGTAACTGGACGTCCGACACTTCTCTTCCCAGTCCTCGGCCACCACTCTATCAATCTTTTGCACCACCTGTCGTCACCACGTCTTGCCAGGCGTCCCGCCCAAATCCATTTGAGCTCCATTATTCGATTTCCGACGTCTTGGACCTTGGTGCGCCCTCGGATCTCGACATAAGGACATAGGAACTCTGTCTATAAGTTTGATGCCGAGCATGGCACGTTCCATGGCTCTCTGTGTAACCCTCAACTTGCAGAACACACTGATTAAATATACGGGTCTTCAGGCATAGTGGTACATCGACAGATTTGAGGAAATTGGGAAATTCGAAGATATCCTCAAATCTGTCGATGTTCTTTATACAAAATATTAATAATATTCATTTCAGAGTTTCATTTCTGTGAGAAACGTGTAGTACCTAATGTTCACTTTATAACTATTGGTGAGCTAGGCTGGCGTGTATTGTAATCCGTATGAAGGCTCCTTAAAACAACGCAATTACAGAATAAGCAACTCCTAACGACCCATTTGTATGTAAAGTAGCCTTGGAAGATAATATAGAGAGTAAAATTGTAGCTAAGGATAAGGGACCTACCTAAAGCTAAACAAAGATGATCCCTGAACTTTAAGGGTTACTTGAGTTTGACTTATAGTGGAGGCATAATAATTGTGGTAGGAATATGTTCAGTTATAATAATAGTCCTACTAATATATTAATGCGAAAGTTACTGTAGCTAAAATTATAGGCTAGGTTGGTTTTGTAAGTTGGTTTTTCTACCCCGTTCCGGTAATTTTACGGGATAAATTGTAGACTATACTACTATATACACATGCAATATATAGTACAGGATATGTAGTATGGTTAAGTATGTTAAAAACTAGATTTTTAATTTCTGAAAATCAAGTTTTATCCTGATCGGTTCAATGGCTAAGCCACAAATATCCAAAGCTTATATCATCATAACTTTTGCATTTATACAAGTTGTTAAAATACTAGCACCAAAAACTTCAGGGGTCATACTGATGGGTACTTTAGCCCCCTGAAGTTTTCAGTACTAGTATTTTAACACCCTGTGTATTAGTAGGATAGGATAGGATTTAATAAATTATAATAAAAACTAATTTATTTTACTAGCATATAAAGGTTCCTTACAGTAGTAATTAGTACATTTTTAGGGTATTACGAAAACCTGTTTTGTGTAAGATAGTTTAGTATAGCATGGAATAGGACGTATTAAAGAATAATTAAAAAAAGGGAAATAGTTAATAGAGAAAATAGGGAATGAAGGTTCTCGAATGGCGAACACGAACTGTAAAACAAAGCGTGGGACCCCCTACCAAAAAAACGACATCGTGATGGTTGCGGGAAGTCGGTGGATGGAGAGGTTTAAGAATCATTCTTCCTGGAAAGGGCTATGCCAGCAGCGGACTTTTACAGACTGATGATAAATATTTAAGAAAAACAAGCCAAAACGCCAAATCGCTGTGTGTGGCTCACACTAAAGAACTTTTAAGATAATGAGCTTATTGAGACGACCAAAGATCACTATCGAAGGCCCGACGTTTAACAAACAGGCCCCAACAAGTGATCAGTCATCCCGGACTGATGGATATTGCCAAGTTGACAGTAATGAAATTTTACGCCCGCATCAGCATTTACCTTGAAGCAAACACTGAAGGGACACAGACCAAAGAGGGAAGTAATAAGTTGACCATTGGCCATTGACCATTCTCTCTCTTGTCGTGTCACTAGTTTCTTTCGAATCAGTGTGGTGAAAGGATTTTAAGTGCGCCTCAAGAGGCTCCTTTCGAGCACTTGACACATTTTTTATTGTTAGGACCTTCGACTTGCCTGTTTTCTTCATGATGCCTCACGACGTTTTCCTTCACCGTTTGAGAGTACTGGCATTCACCATTGCGACCATGGGTTATAGTTCAAAACTCTTATTATTTTTTTCATAGAAGAGTCTATCGCAGAAATATTATAGATTCTATATTGTGGTGAGCTTAAAGTATTTTATAACTATTTATCTTTTTCTTTTTTTATCTATTACATATTGTCATTAGTTACAATCAATTATTTTGAAATATGGCAGAAACGTATTACATAATACCAGCAGCTAATCTGGTTTCCATAAAAGCTTTGCTTAGTTTGGGGGTCCTTTAATGATGTGTGAAATGTCCACTAATAATATCAATTGCCTTCTAGTCACTTATGAATTATGAGACGTATTAATGTATAGTTTGTAAATTTGAGAGAAGCTTGTAAGGTCATGATAAAAATTAAATAAGGTTACAATCTAGATTCCTATTTGTTTATCCTACTTACTGATAGAACCAGATCTATATAATAATAATAGTAAAACTCAATAATACCCTTCAAAAATTGGTTGGATTTGTGAGTTTATTTTGTCCATTAGTATGTGGTCCAAGGCAATGGCGTCGGTAATTACTCGTGTGGACGGGATGACTGCGATGGGATTCTTTTTGTTGATAAATGAAGAAGCTTTGTTATGGATAATGAGGCCTTAAATTGTGTTAAGCGGACGCTCATTTAAATATCTACGTTTGTTATTTCTGAGGGGGTTTTAAAAAACGAGTAGTAGTAGAGCTTTTTGGGAAAGAGTTGTTTCGGAGAATCATTACCACCATACCTATAGCTGTGGCCAAGAATTGATGCTTGCATTGCTGTGATCCAATTTTAATGTTATGTTTATTGAAATAGGTAAAAAACAACATCCACTTTGTTACCTAATTTTGATATTAAATTCCCTACATTCTATTTTTTAATTAAAAACATGAACGCTATTTATAAACACGCAAATATTTTGACTCATAATCGCATTAATTTTAACTGACTTAAGTCTCATCAAATTAAATTCCTTATTAATATAATCCGACTGTTATAACAAATCATCTACGCTTGTCACCTTCAGCGTATTATCGGAACACCCGTAAGTTAATAAGACATTAAAAAGATCCCATATCGAAACAGCAAAAGGACATACCAAACAAAAACTGACATCAGACATGGATACCTGTCACAAACTCAGATACTCTGATATCTACAAGACACAAACAAAAAATAAAAAACTAAAAGATACTGAAAAGTAAACCTTATGCTAATAACTTAAGGTAGAAACGTTAATAGGTCAGTGTGGGAATTTAGTAAAGTAAAACAGCATTTTCGACGTCTTTAGGTGTAAATTATTCAAACCCAGCTCATCCGAAGACGGTTGCTTCTACTTTTTACCGGCGTAAGCTTGACTTAAACATAAATGAAGGAATTATTTAAAGAGGTCGGCTCAGGAATTATAAAAGAATGTTGGAAGTAGATTACTAGAGATCGGGGTTGAATTGTTTTTGTACTGTGTCTTATTTAAAATTTCTAGAATAAAAATAAGTTTCAACCTGTCTCGAAATGAATACCAATTACTGTAATATGCGCACATACGCATATTACAGTATTATAAATGTTATATAATTTGGTCGTTCCTCCGATAGAGATCCCTAGAATATCCTCAAAGAATCTTGAGTTTCAATTTGGTACTGAAATCTCTGAGAGTATAATTATCTACCGTGCCTGGAAACAAAGTTGGGAAGCTATTTCTGTTTTTTTATATAAACGACGCACTTGAAGTATCAATACTCAAATCTATATTATATGTATGTGATCAAATATGACATTATTCATTTCATTTTTCATTTCATTTCATTTCATTTCATTTCATTTCAAATGTACTCCTGTGAAGTTCGATCAATATTATATGAGTTCACTTCATTCGAAGATAAGTACCCACCCAGCCCAATCCCGTAGGTGAACAATATACATACTCGTGAACATGTATGTCTTTGCATTTGTCTGATCTCTAAAAGAATGGAGGCACGCTCGATTGTCGTGTCAGTAGGTAAATATCGATTTGGTTATAATACTCGATTAATAAATCGATCGTTAAAAAATCTCTAAAAAAGTGCGTTGCTACCGAGTAAGTAAAAAGTACTACTACTTGTTAAATATATCTGACTAGTGGCCTGTCCCAGCTTCGCATGGGTGGTCATAAATTTTTTGATCATTTTAGGATAAACATAGACCGTGGGTTCGAGCCTCGCGTCTACTTATTTCATACATTTGTGTTGATCGAAGTACATTTGCACGCCAGAGTGAGTCAAATCGCACCCTGTGCGTGACCCGTGGACCCGTTAACATTTTTAATTTCGTCATATCTTTTGAATGGAATGTCCGATTTGAAAAATTTAAGAAGTTAAATATAGGTACTGAAACCATCTTAATTATGAAAAGATTTATTTGGATAAAGATTAATACCAAGGTACAAATAAAGACCCTTTTCTAGCGGCGGCATTTCAATTATTTTTTTATAATTAAATTAAATTAAATTAAAATTTATTTATTTCAGATGTCATAGATCCATACAAACTTAAAAATAACACATAATAATCAAACAATTTAAAACTAACATGAAGTAGGTAGGAACACTGTTTAGTTAATGTAATAAATTTGACTGGCATTCGGGTTAATAAGTGCAGACACCCAGTGAAACTGCAATGGACTGTCCCATCTGCCAGCCAATATCCTGAGTATCTTGTTGGGGCTAGCCAACATTCTGTGCTTGATGGATGCTATTTTGTTACGCATCATGGCGTGAAAGTCATTGACATGCGCATCAGCAAACATGCCAGACGCACTGCAGAATCTGGGTAGCCCCAACAACACCCTGAACATGTTATTGTAGAGGACGCGTAAGGCGCTGAGGGACGATTTGTTAAAACTACTCCACAGGCCGCTTGTGTAAAATGATTGACAGAATGATTTAAACAATGTTATTTTTACCTCACCTGAGCAATGTGCGAACCTGCGGGCCAGCATATTGCCTCGTACCGCCAGCGCCCTACGCTCCCTCTCTATGTCTGAGTCGTCTTTTAACTCAGTAGTGACCACATGACCCAAATACTTGAACTCCGTTACCCTAGCCAGCTCATTTCCATCAAGATAAACGGGGGGGATGTGGCTGAGGGAGCAGCCGCGAGCTGAAAAAACCATCATTTCGCTTTTTATGTTGTTTTATTTAAGCCCATGAGTAATAGCATAGTGTTCGCAAACACGCAGCAGCCTCCCCAGCGCGCAGACCGACGGGCTCAGCAGCACCATGTCATCCGCGTAGCTAATATTGTTAACCATTTGACCATCAACGGAGCACCCTGCATGCATGCTACTCAGCTCGTCGATGAGCTCGTTCACGTACAGGCAGAAAAGCTTCGGCGATGTTAATCCCCCCTGCCGCACCCCGCATTCCAACCTGTACGTGTCCGATACCTCACCCGCCCACCTCACACAGTTATCCTGATGCGCGTACCAGTGCCTAAATAGATTAACAACTTCATATGGCATACCAGTGTCCGCCAATTTGTCCCACAGTATCCGATAAGAAACCCGGTCGAATGCTTTCGACAGATCAAGAAAGCATCCATAGACTGGTGTTTTTCTTTTCGTATAGTATCTGACAGTCTCCTTGAGGGCAAAAATGGCACTTTCTGTAGACAGTCCAGCTCTAAAACCAAACTGAGCATCGTTGAGTTTTAGGTGCCTTTCCAGTTGTTTATCAAGGAGACTATCAAGTACTTTCGCAGAGACCGTAGCCAGCGATATTGGTCTGTAGTTGTTCTTATCGGATACGTCACCTGTTTTGTTTTTAACGATTGGAACAACTAAGGTGCGCATGAAATCCGGTGGCATATAGGTATGTCTAATACACAGATTATAAAGCAGGGCGAGTACACGCGGCAAATGGACACCAGCATATTGGAGATGCTCGATGCTGAGCCCGTCGTGGCCCGGCGACTTTCCACGGCTCATATTTTTAATAACTTTTTCAACATCACAAGCCGTGAAATAAACCAACGACGCGCCGCCGCCGCCGCCGCCACGACTAGGCTCAGCCCCGCGCACCTCCCCCCTCGCACGTATGTCCGACGATAGTGGGTATGATCCGCTAGGTATAGGTAGGGCCTGTACTTTAAAATGCTGCATGAAAGAATTAGCAATCATCTTGGGGTCACTAACCCCTTCCACACTTGCCGGCTGGCTAGATTTTGGGTTCAAGTTTTGAGTTCCTTTCCAGAACTTTGAAAAATCTTTTGCACTATGATGTTTTGCAATAATGTCCATTTTAATTTGATTTTGATTTTTTACACACCACTTTAATTTAGCTTTAAAAATTTTGCGAGAAGTCAACATTAATTCAAAAATTTGACCGTATGATGGTTTACCATACAGCAGCCAAAGGTTATAACAACGTTTCGCTTCCCCATGTGCATCACTAACATGTTGATTCCAACCCACTACTTTATTTTTATTACATTTACTTTTACTTTTATAGGTCCTAAATGCTGCCTCTGAAAGTACATCCACTACATTTCTATACAAATTATCTAAAATTTTCTTGTGGTCACTACTGTCACAAATACAATTATGAAATGAACATTCTCTCAAATCGTCAGGAAAATTTATGTCACTTAACTAACTATTACAAAATTGACTATATTCCTTAATTTGCTGAGAGTCCCTCGCCCCCCACACTACCTTGTTACATGTTTGTTTTTGACATTGCAAATTAGATCTCAATACATTAATATCACATTCTATAACAAGTGGTAAATGATCTGATGAGTACACATTATAGTCAATTTTGTTATTAATGTTTGTAATTGTTTTCCAAGCTGAGCTGGTGACAAGACAGTGGTCTAACCATCTTTTACAATGATGTACTTCACTAATGAATGTGAAATTACTGGAAGCTGAGTTTAAAAAGTCCAAGTCAGCACATAACCACTTTTGTTCTTGTGAAAATAATAACATTTCCTTACCAAATGCTTCAGTTGGGTGAGCATTGTAATCACCAAGCATGTAAACACATTGAACATCACTACCTTCCACTATTGCACATAACGCACCTAAACACTGTGTAAACAATGCCAAATTGTCCGCACAGTCAGTTGGCATATAGATGCTACATACTACAAGGGCACTATCACCTATTGTCACTTTTACCGCCACAATCCGATTGTTGTCAGACTGCAACACAGAAACGTCCTTGAATAATGCCTTGCGCCATAGAAGCGCAACTCCGCCGTGCGGTCGCCCGCGCAAAACGCCCGATGTCACGTCCACTGCTGATGATCCAGTGTAGCCAAAATCGGAGTGGATCTCCCCAAGGTATGGAAGATCGTGGGGAAGAAGCCATGTCTCCTGAAGGCACACTATATCGGATGTATCACACAACTTCCGGACTTCATTCACAGATGTCTTTACATTTTTACAATTGAAACTTACAAAGGTTGCTTTGGTTGTACTATCCATTATGTTTATGTGTTGTTTTGTGCAAAACTCCCATCTCCACTCTTGAAGTACACAAACTGGCGGAAATTGATACCTTCCGGCCATAATTGGTCATTCAAAAATAGGTTCATTTTAAACTTAGATACCCATAACTTGTAGCTGTTATAGTCTCTGTCCTTTTTCATATTAATTCTTACAAGCTTTACCCTCTCCTTGGTGTTTTCAAATATATAGTCAATTATATCCTTTTCTGTGGTATCCTTGTGGACATTGGAGATATAAAGCGATACCATAGACTCAGCAGCTCTGAAGTGTCCTACTTGTTTTTTTTGAGCTTTTCCAGTACATACATCCAAGCGATTTCTATATCTGCGTCTGTTAACTTGTATCCACTCTTCAGTTGGCTTTCTTTTCTTCCATTCTCCTTCTGCAGTGATTACCTCAGCCATAGTAGGGTGATCAGTACCACTGACTAACCTTCCAGGTGTACTAAAAGCACACTCTGGTAATAGCCTGGGCTCCACACAGCTGGACACACACTTAGCGTCATCACCTTTTTTTCTGTTGGTCAGCTGATCACCTTTTGCCTTAGTCCTGTTCCCAGTCGGCGAGTCTTCACAACCATGGTTTGAAGAGCGCCTAGCAGTGGCGTTTACTGTAGGAGACAGCCCGATTGGCCCGCTATCCATTGCGAAAGACTGCCTTGATGCTCCCCGCTTGGTATTTACATTGATGCAGCGATATGCAGGCACTACAGCGACTGGTGATGGAGGATCTACCAATGTCAAATTTGATTCCAACCCTTGATCATTGGGTAACATATCCCTGGTCACGTAGGTAGCTTTGATTGTGTTTACTTCTTCTTGTAACACCAAACTTTTCTTTAGAATATGAGTCACATCGATGCTGTCAAAACAAACGGGGGGCAATTTATAAAGGTCACGAGCTACGAAAACAGGAATTTTCTCGGGATCCGTTTCCTTGAAGACACATATCATATCTTCTAAATCCCGTTGCATTTTTCCGTCCTTTTTGCGATTTATTTTTCTTTTGCCGGTAGCAACCGCGTCGAACAGCAACGTTTTTGCATCGTCAATATCTTTCTCTGAGAATCCCGTTACACAAACCCGAATGAGGCTTTCATTATCCATCACTTGAATTTTATTCTGAACAAATGCCAAACACTCGCTGATTACAATATTACAATTATGACATTTCAAAGTGTCAGCCATTTTAGCTAAACGCAGCAATTACGCGTAATAAATTTTATTATAATATAATAAAAGAACACTTATTATGACATAACTAGAGGTATAATAGTTAGACATATGCTGTCGCGACATTTTTTGTAGATGATGACGTGTTCTATAAAATCGAAGTACATTATTTTGTTCTATCATCAATAGTTTTCTCAGCGCACGCGATAGAAGGTTTTTGTTTTCCACTTTGGGCTACATTATTGGAGTTTTAGTAAGGATCCCTGATTTTTTTAAAAATATAATATAGCCTATGTTACTCAGGGATAATGTAGCATTCTAATCGTGAAAGAATTTTTGAAATCGGACCAGTAGTTTTTGAGCCTATTCGTTACATACAAAAATACAAATCTTTCCTCTTTATAATTATTGGTGTAGATTGGTGTAGATTGGTGTAGAAGAATGAAGTGAAAGAAATACAAATGCCCTGTTATTTTTGCACAGAAGCTATTTTTGAACACACACTTTTGTATAAATTAACTTAGTTTTTATTTCACAAGATTGGTCGATGTTTTGATTTGACTCTCACACTTATCTATACTACGAATGGTATTCCAGGCTACAAATAGGTGTGATTTTCCTGTAATTGTATGGCATTATCGGCGTTTTGTGATATTATAGCAGAAAGCTAACCTCGATACGAAAGCGGACCATAGAAACGATCATCGTTTTTAAGTGGTCTGTCATAATTAGCACGGTTTATTTTGTTTACCTAGTTCTTGGTATAATTGTTTTAAAGGCAGTAGTAATCTAAATAATGCATTGAAAGAGACGGTGTAAGACCCACCTGATATATTTGAATGAATAAAATTATTTTTTAGGTTGACAATCGTCAGAAAAGTTCTCGCTCAAACATTTGAAAATTTCTGTAGGTATAATATCAGTAAATATTTTTATGAAATATTTGAAGAGTAGTGTGTAGGGGTCATCCGGGGAAGTACTACCACCACGCCTTTTTCTGCCGCCAAGCAGCGTTGCTGTGTTTCGGTTTGAAGAGTGTGGTTGCCGGTGTAATTACAGGCACATGAGGTTTAACATCTGTATGCGTCAAGTTGATGGACGCAGGGCAGTGTATCGTAGGGCACGTTCTAATCGTGCGTGACCTACGAGGCAATGCTTTGTTATGGGTAATGATTACCACTTAACATCAGGTGGGCCATCTGCTTGTTCCATCAGACAGTTGTATAAAAAAAAAACAAACAAATAACTAACCCAACAACTAAGTTTCGAATAATAACATTATAAAGGTTGCCAACAGTGCATATTACCATTTTGATCCAACAAGTTTTACTACCAAAACTTTTTATAAGTTTTCGTACTGAAAAAGAGTGTTTCGGGGAGCCAACTTAGAAGAATAGATATGATTCGTGACCCGGATTAGCACATAGGCTAGTTAAAATCCTAAAAAATACTGTGAACGGGGTAGAAAACATAAACGAACCGAATAAGGAAAACACCTAACCACTTTTCTAGGCTTTGGTCGCGTGGAACTGGCACCTAGCTTTAAGACGTTCCAAAGTGATCCTTGTGATTTTATTGAATAAATACCTTTTGACTTTAACTTTGCCTACTTTTACGCGAGCGAAACCGCGGGCGGCAGCTATTAGTGGAATAAAGCTCTCGCACTTCTTCTTGCCGTGTCACCAGTTTATTTGGAACAGTGTGGTGAAAGGATTTAAAGTTCACTTCATAGAGGCTTCTTCCGAGCACTTGACACATTTTAGATTTTTTAGGCCTACATGCCGGTCTCCAAACGATAGATAATAGATTACATTTTATTGTACACACGGATACATCATAAATGTAAGCGTTACTTTATAAAGTACAATGGGCTGCCTTATCGCTGAAAGTAATTTCTTCCAGGCAACCGTAATCGATGTTATCATTCACCGTTTAAGAGCTCTTGCACTGTAACTTTTTTTTTTTTTCTTGAAATAAATTAACGAGGTACTCAGTTCTCATAAAATAGTGACAAAGACGAGGTCTGATGATGGAGCCAAGGTCTGTTCAACGGAACTCTTCAATAAATAGGCCAATAGAGTTGAAGCTTGGTTGCCGTACCAAGTTAGTAGGCGGTAGTCAGAAAAAAGTACAAACATAATGTTTGGACTTGCCTCTGACTACCTACGTCTAGAAAAATATAAAAACTAAAATAAATTCATTGTTTGTTCACTTTCAATTCATTCACTTCCCCTAATCCGTAGTTTTACCTTCACATAACATTTTTCGGATCATAAACAATAGCCTCATCTTTTCACGGATAATTCTTAGCGGTCTGCCAAGGTGAATATCGTGACCGGGAGACCATTCGTTTCGTACCACACACTGTTTTATGGGACAGCCTTCGGCATGCCCCCGTGCACGCCTTCCCTCGTGGTCACCATTTTAGGATAGGTCCTGACACCGAACTTACTGTACAAGCGTTACTTATTTGTTCCGCTTTCGTATTACAGGTATGGGATATGGTTTGTGCATTAGAATGCGATTGGAGATTATGACTGGAGATTGTATTAGAAATCATTTTTCATTTCATTCATCGCTTTATCTTTTTTATTTTATTTTTGTACCAAGATCGGACGCTGTCAAACGCGACACAGTTTTTATTACTGCGATTTCCAGTGTTCGGTCTGCTTGAGTTTGTATATTGTCTAGTGGTAAACAGTTTAAATAAATAAATAAAATAATAAATAATTTGCGGAGATAAATTGTGTTTTTAATATAATATTGAATATTGAAATAAAAATTAGCTGACTGATATTAAACTACTTTGTTTAAGCGATCAGAAGTTTTATCATGTTATAAAAACATAAAATTCGATAAATAACTACTTTAAGCCTTCTCCTCCACTGATTTCAGCGATTCGGAGTAGTTCTTTTTAACTTTAACTCTAAATTACACAGTTTTAATCTAGTGATACATTGTTGAACCATTTGTTAGCTAATCAATAGATTTATTTTAATATTGATTTGTTTTTTCTAGTAGCTAAATTTACCTACCTTTTAGCAATAAGATCGCCTACACAATTTTCATTTTATTTTTAAAAGTACTTTGATTTTGCTTGGTATAAAGTATTTTCATTCGTATGGCTAGTCAATACTATGTGATAGATTTGACGTTTTGCATTAGACCATCAAGCTAGTCGATAACAACCTATGACGATGTTTTTTCATACTAACATAAATGGTAAGTAAGATGTAACCAGTGCCAGAAATAAACGATGTCCATGATTCAAAGTGCACAATCTCGCCAGTTTTCCGTCTCTGCAAGTAAAGACCGTTTCTTACTTTGAAATATTTTAGCACCGCAACAAGAGCATTCGCTTAAAAATATTTCCGTGAATAAATTCTAGATTGAAATTTTCCCGTGTTTTGAATATTAAAAATATTTCATTCGCCATTTCAGTAGTCGTTTTACCAGGCGTGCAGAACTCCGTAGGAGGTCGGTTGAGTGCACACTACAAAGGTCGGCTCTGATGTGTTTTTCTTTTATTTATTCCTGGAACTAGCTTGGTGGGGTACAAAACATTTTGAACCTTATTCTAGATGACATTTATAGCGCTTTTTGTAAGCCTTAATTAAGCTAATTATGTCTTGCGATGTTTGTGAATATTCGTAGAAGTTGTCAATGTTTTATTGATATTTTCAATATTATGTACCGGCTATGCTGGGACTTTAGAATTTAAAATGAAGAAATCTGAAGAGGAACCAAATAAACTGACCACAGATGTCGTCCAGGTCATAAAGCTCGAAGAACGATCAACCGCTAGGGAATAAAGGTTCACGAATGGCGACCACGAACTAGAAGACGAGGCGTCGGACGCTCTCCTATATACCCGATGGAACGACGACATTGTGAGGATCGGGTTAAGTCGATGGATGCAGACAGCTCCTGATTGTTCTTCCAGGAAATGTATAGTAAACGTAATGTCCAGCAGTGGACTTCTTCAGGCTGATGATGGTAATAATAAAACAGCCCCAACGGAAAACCAGGGTAAGTTATTGCATAATATGTCGAGTTGGAACCTTTTTGAAACTGTATATTACGTAATGTCGATGTTCCGGTAAATTAGATATTTTGAAATGATTTTTGAGATGATGAAAGAATGTTTTTTTATTCAACTGGCTGATGGAACAAGCAGATGGCCCACCTGATGTTAGTGGTAACGCACGATAGGAACTTGCCATACGATGCACTGCTCTGCGTCCATCAATGCGTCATCATTTAAGAGTAGTAGAGCTCTTTGTGAAGAGCTCGTCCGGGGAAGTACTACCACCACACCTTTTTCTGCCGCCAAGCAGCAATGCTGTGTTTCGGTTTGAAGAGTGTGGTTGCCGGTGTAATTACAGGCACATGAGGCTTAACATCTGTATGCCTCAAGCTGATGGACGCAGGGCAGTGCATCGTAGGGCACGTTCCTATCGTGCGTGACTTACGAGGCAACGCTTTGTTATAGGTGATGGTTACCACTTAACATCAGGTGGGCCATCTGCTTGTTCCATCAGATGGTTGTATAAAAAAAAAAAAAAAAAAACAACTTGAGGCATACAGATGTTAAGCCTCATATGCCTGCAATTACACCGGTAACCACACTCTTGAAACTGAAACACACCAACGTTGCTTGGCGGCAGAAAAAGGCGTGGTGGTAGTACTTCCCCGGACGAGCCCTTCAGAAAGAGCTCTACTACTATGTACTTTACACACTTGTTTAATCTACCTACAATGTGAAACATGTGCTATCAAATGCCGTAGTTATTGAACAAAGTTAGAACCAAAGTCACCGATCAAATGAAAACAATTACTTCAGTCACCCTCGCACCAAAAAATCCAATTTCGCATCCGTCCATACCACGTGACGCGCGAAAAAGCGAAAATGACAAAGCCATCACAGTTCGCAAAGGAATTTATAAACCTAGAAAGTGTAATGCCATTCCAGAGCCTCAGGAAAAAACAACATAATTGTAAGATGGTAAATCAATTAATTGATTTATGAATTGTGATGCGTACAAAGTCAGTACTCTCAAACGAAAAACATCGTGAGGAAACCGGCATGTCGTAGAAATTAAAAAGTTCTATAACATGTGACAAGTGCTCGAAAGGAGCCTCTTGAGGCGCACTTAAAATCCTTTCACCACACTGTTTCGAAAGAAACAAGTGACACGAAAAGAGAAGATAGTAACATTATAAGTTACCCATCCAAATGTTGGCCGTTTGGAAACAAGCTAGACCACTTCAGAAGAGACGACTTCTATAGCCCTCTAGCCCTATTAAGGCGATGACAACTGCTAATATACCTCTCGATCGCACATTTTACCATTTTGAGATACCTATATAAAATCACTAAACTCATTAATGAAAAATCGCAATCAACCAAACTTGGTTAAAATACAATAAAATAAAAAAAATAAAAATTATTTAGCAAAAAATTATTTTATATCGAAATAAGTTTTCCTGTTTAAAAGTTTGCTTTACTAGTTTTCGTACTTATGCAAAATTTTAGGAAGAAAAACTTCTATAGATGAAAATGAAATTTTGAGTAAACTATGTGCAATGTGATTGCACACAACTTAGTTGATTGTGATTTTTGTATGAATGTAGATATAAGCGAACATGAGGTACATTAGCACTTGTATCGCCTTAATTTTTGCGACCCATTTACTTCTAAATCGGCGGTATCAATTTATAACAGTTTTACGGCGCGATGAGATTTAACGCGAGTTGTAAAGCTTCTGTCGGTGTCTCGGTCGGATTGTAGCACACGCCATTGACCGCGGGTGACATTACGGTGAAGCAGTATCGCAACTTTAAAGATTTTATGTGTTCCAAAAGATGTGGCGCAAAGGTAATTACACATTGTCATTGTACATCTTTTGTGCCCCCGTGAAGAAAAATTGCAGACTGTCAAAAATATTTCTGAGACTGTCAAGAAAACTTGAAATCCCATTTTGATTTCGAAGATGATTTTAAAATGTCCCAGAATATATTATTCAAGTGGGATTTGAACCCATGACCTTCTTGATACATTCGCAGATTCTGTTCTGAACTTGATTCTTCTGCCATTTTGATTTGTACAACAAGGCAAATGTTATTTATTAAGTTGGATCGCAAGGATCATTTTGAAACGTCTTAAAGCTAGATGAATCTAGGTGCCAGTTCCACGCGATAATGCCTAGCAGAACAGACCTGTCGTCTTACTAAATTCTATTGAGATCAAATTAATCGTTTTATAGCTATGCTCTTATAAACATACAGTAGAATACCTTCGATCGAGTTCTAAGTTTCCAGTCAGTTTCCAGTCAGTTTCCAAAAACTTTTGCTTAATAAAATAAAATAAATATTATGGGTCATTTCAAGACACTACTTAGCCCCAAACTAAGCAAAGCTTGTACTATGGGAACCAAAAAGCTGATATTTCGTCCATACTTTTTTTACCCATACATACATACATACTTAGTAAGTACACCTAACCCAGAAAACAAAAATCCTGTTAATAATACCTACAAATGTTTGTTCTCGGTGGGGATCAAACCCACGGCCTCAGCGCAGAAGGCAGAGCTACTACCGACTGAGCTGTGAGTGCTAAATAAAATGCTAAAGCTCTACTGCCTTCAATCACTTATTGTGGCGCTGTTAAGTAGCTGTACCTACCCTACCTACATCGCAAAAAGGCTAATTGGATTCGACTCTTTGCGTTGATAGAACAGTTATCTTATAAGGCTTTTAGTACAACACTTACGAGGTTTATTTGTCTAGTTTACAGGTTTTGTCTAACCTCTGACACATCATACCATAATCAGATACTTAGATTATACACGACGTAGTAATATAATTGTTTTCAAGAATAAACACAATGTAAGTATTTACAAAGAAAACTTGTTTTTAAGAGTACTTAGTAGAGCTCTTTGTGAAGGGCTCGTCCGAGGAAGTTATACCTACCACCACGCCCTTTTCGGCTGCCAAGCAGCGTTGCTGTGTTTCGGTTTGAAGAGTGTGGTTGCCGGTGTAATTACAGGCACATGAGACTTATTATCTGTTTGCCCCAGTTCAATTTCTTTTAGAAAATTCTAAAATAAATAGACCGAAAGGGTATAGCCAAATTAGTTACCTCCATACAGTACTGGTTAAGACTATTTCACTCCAAATATAGGCATAATAAAACGACACTTTGACATTTAGTTTTATTTTATACTGATGGAACAAGCAAATGGATGTTAAGTGGTAACCATCACCTATAACAAAGCATTGCCTCGTTAGTAACGCACAATAGCAACGTGCCCTACGATGCACTGCCCTGCGTCCACCAACTTGAGGCATACAGATAAGCCTCATGTAATTACACCGGCAACCACACACTTCAAACCGAAACACAGCAACGCTGCTTAGTAGCCGAAAAGGGCGTGGTGGTAGGTATAACTTCCTCGGACGAGCCCTTCACAAAGAGCTCTGAAAAATAATATAATTAACAGTTTTGCGGACCGTTTTTTAAGACGGTTTTTGTTCAAGCTGTCATTGTAATAATTGTAAGAATCGTAGACTGTAATAATTGTAAGATAAATTGTATCATATGCATGTCAAATGTATGCATGTGTGCGTAGAGTGGCGCGTCTGTACGTTAGGACTATGAATTCTTCTGTATTAAACAACTGGTGTATAGGGAGCGTGCTTTTCAATCGTAAATCAATGAGACTGCATTCACTTTGCATAGCGGCTATTAGCACGAACCGCCGCTTTTGTCCGGCGTTTTTGTAAAGAGTTCGCTTTTTGGTGAATGTTGGTACTATCGAAGGGTTGTTTTCATTACAAACAAAGTTCCGTGAATAGAATTTTCGTAAAAAATATTTTTTATTGTAAACATGCGGATTTTTTTAATAAATAGTAGCTAGTTTTAATTAGTATTTTCACAAAAAAGGGATATTTACGATGATTGAATTTTGTGAGTTTGTTTTTTTTGTAATATTGCGGAAAAACGTTGGGCAATATTATAAAACATTTTTTTTTATTAAGTTCCGTGCACAATGATCAGGTTTACTAACTACCCTAATAACTAAAGTAAGAGCGAAATGGTCTACTCTCTTTCGGATTAATTTATTTATTGTAAACAATTATTACATATTATTTTTCTTATGACTATTATGTATTATTAACCCGTTTTAACCCCTAGTTTATGGTCACTGACAATCACGTCAATTGATAGACCAAAGAGGAACCAACCAACGCACAGGCACATGAGGCTTATCATCTGTATGCCTCAAGTTGATGGCTGCAGGGCAATGCATCGTAGGGCACGTTCCTATCATGCGAGACTTACCAGGTAATACTTTGTTATAGGAGATGGTTACCACTTTACATCAGGTGGGCTAACTGCTTGTTCTATCAGCTAGTTGTATAAAAAAAAATGCCGCCGTCTTTTACGTCAGCCGTTTTATCATTTGTTTCACAGTTTTCGCAAGTGACGCCATCTGCTGAACACGTAAGTTAGAGAAATTAAATATGTAGGTATATTTTTCACCCGAAGATAGTTCTCCATGTTTCAGATTTCAGATTTATTTATTGCCAACATATACATACAGTTCATAGCTTAAGTTTAAGGTAGCTATATTAGGCGAGTACACATACCCTGCAGGGCGCTGCAAATTAAGTAGTTATAAGGTAGGTACAATTCATACTAATAAGGGTACAATAATAGGTCAAATTCAAATTCAAATTCAAATTTATTCACTTAAGAAATAACATTACAGATATAAGCGTTAAATCTAGTTATTTTATTATTAATATTGCATTCTCAGGTGGTAATAAAAATAGTAAAAAAAAAATAAAGAAACATAAAACATAACAGAAATATAAAAAATAAAAATAAATATAAATATTAATAATATTAATAATAAAATGTAAAAATAAAAATGTAAAGGTAAGCTCATTGATGCAATAGAAAACAATAAGCAAGTCACTTGAATAGCACATATTAAATTACAATAATAATAATCATTGTAGTTGATAGTACGAAATGTCTCGATATAATAATAATAGTAACTAAGCGAAATAAGGTAAGTATATAATGTCAACTACAAATTAAATTTGAATTGTCTGTTTCGCGGTACCAGAATTCCTAACCGATAAAATACTTGCAAGTGATGTGCAAGTATTTTATCGGTTAGGAATTCTGGTTTTCACCCCCGATTTTATTTCATCTCTCATTTACAGTATATCGAGAGTAACCAAACATAAAAAACTTATCACAACAACCCAATTACCTGTCATTATAGCGAGGTTGGCAAGGTAAATAAAATTTTCAATAACCTCTATCAATTTCGACCAGCCATTTTGTGACAAATTTAAAAGCAAACAAACCAATCCGTATCAATTCCACTGGAGTTGAGCAGTCTGGAAATGGAAATTAAAATAAATATTTATTCAGCAACTACAAATACAAACGTTAATTCAATTTAAAACACTCGTATGAAAGAGAAACAATAGTTCAACGCGTAAGTTCACTCTAACAATTTTTTGTTTCTTCTTGGTCCCAATGTACAAGCTATCTTTAGATTACTGACTAGATGGCGCTGTTAGAATTTTCTGGCATATTTTTTTTATATAAATGACAATTCATAATGTTATAGCTATTTGAAAAACATTGACGGCCGGTTTCTAAAAGCTCGATCAAAACTAATCGGATGTCAAGTCACTTGCTATCTCTATCTAATTCGGTGTAATAGCTGAAATGGCGAGTGACTTGACATCCGATTAGTTTTGATCGAGCTTTCAGAAACCGTTTTGGCAAAATAACTGTTAAGTAGGTACATCCCATAACGACCGTTAGTGTGTTTGGTATAAAGCTCACACATTTTCTAAACCTGTGGAATAACTATAGTTGGTTGGCATGCACCCAAATTCTACTCCATACTTCAAGGAGTTTCTGGCAAGGAAAGCGTACACAGGTCATTGCACAATACACTCAAAGGGTAGCTCTAGGCATTTTGATAAATATATTAAAACTCGTTGATAAAAATATTAAAACGTATATAACTATGTCACCTAACAAGGCGTTCTAAAATATCAGTAGTATCAGTAGTAATTATAATAGCATCATCATCCTTAACCTTTGTTAATCCACTACTAGACGTAGAGAAAGGCCAGGTCAAGAGTGCCCTAAACTGACGAGCATGTATGAAGAATGTTATGAGCATGTATGAAGAATGTGAATGAAGCGAAAGAGGTATGTCAGGATCGTATCAAGTGGAAATCCGTGGTCTCTGCATACCCCTATGGGAAACAGTCGTGATTTTTTTGTATTATTTTATATATGTATGGACGTAGGCCTCTCCCAAGACGTGCCACTGAGCCCGGTCTTCGGCTCTTCTCATCCAGTGCTTGTCAACTACATTTCGCAGATCGACGCCCCACCTTGCTGCAGGGCGTCTTACATAACGCTTACCTTAACGCGGTCTCCAATCACGCATTCGTGTATAGTAAAAGTGAATTTAAATTCAGAGATACAGAGCATTTTTTTCTTTGAATGCTAACTTGAGCTGACAAAAGCCTGGAAACATTATTTACAAGGAAATTGAATTCAAAATCAGGACCATAAAGCTTATTTTACTTTGAGACCAATTCGTGCTGACACAGGATGGTAAAATACTCGACGTAATCAAAGCGGATCGTTCCAATCGCCGGGTTTGCAGCACGCATTGAAATCATAAATCAATTGGATAGCCTATTACTTTGTGTGCTCAGCTATTAGCGTGGCTTCCATCGCTGCAGCAGGGTGGGTTTAGGGGGTAAAGGGGGGGTAAAAAAACGTCTAAATCCAAAAAACCAACATCTACCCAGAAGATCGTGATATGTTTTTTTTATCAAGTTTATGGAGAAATTGATTTGCAAGATTTCACACGAACAAACATAGTTAAACTTGTAAAAACCATGGTGCTAAGTGGTAGCTATCAGTTATTACAAAATATGCTGGCCTCGCAAGTCTCGCGCGATAGGAACGTGCTCTACGATGCACTACCCTGCGTCTATCAACTTGAGGCATAAAATATAAGCCACGTGTGCCTGTAATTTTAAATTGAGTACCTTTGACATTATAGGGCATGACTTCACATACGTGTTCTGTGAGGTAAAAAAAAATGTAATAGAAGAGACAACATCAGATGGACTATCTGATTATTCTGTCACTTTTTCTAAATTTATTTATTTATTTGGTGAACATAAAACATAGGGGACGAAATGATAAGAGAACACTGAAAACTGCATAAGTAAAACTTGTGTCGCAGTTTCCAGCACCCAACCTTCGGCAAAGAGGTGATAGGCGTTCACAATTTATAGTAGTAGAAAAAAAGATCTAAAAGCTAAGTAAAATTTAACAAAATGAAATTTATAGGAGCATGACATTTTTGTGTGTTGGTGAGTGTGAAGTGTAGGTGTTGTATGGGTGGTGGCACAGGAGAATATGATGTGTGGGGGTGTGATTGTGTATGATAATGTCCGTGTATCTGAGAGTTCTCCTGATTACACAAGTCTCTTAAGAGAGAAAATAAAAATGTTAGTCGAATCTAAACTAGTTCCACGTAAGTGTCACGTCTTTTTGGGCCCAAATTTAAATCACCTATTATGATATGTGCGCGAGGATATAACAGCTAAACCAAAAGATAGTCCTGCATCCATCCCCCAAACTGTAGATCTAAATGCACCCCTGCTTTAAAATGCACGTCCTAACTTGAATACTCCATAGCTAACTAGGGGTTGATAACTATGTTTGTGAACCGACAACTTGGATGTTAGGCAGTCTTTGAAGAAGTTTTAGCAAGGAGTTTATAGTGAAACATTTTGAATGTTTTAAATAAATAGATTGTTTCCTTAGCAACTTATATGACAACTATAAATTGCAAATCGTAGTGTACCTGTCATTTTGGCATTTATCTGAATTGGTTAGTCTCGTTTTCTGTCATTTTGGGAAGCATGATAGCTTTTTTATATTAATTGTTTTTCTAGTGTTATTTTCAGTTGATTGAGTTTTCGTTGTGTAATTTCGGTGGATTTTTAACCAAAATTACTTGAGATCTCAGCACAAAGTATAAACATTTGGAATTAAAGTGTATTGTGTGATATTCTGATTTGACCGATTTTTTTTCGAAAGTTTTGTAGAAAACCGCCATCATTTTTTTCAAAACAATGGATAGTTATGGTTGAATTCATGTTGAATATTTGAGTTATGAATTTAGACTCGCGCAAAAGCTTCGCGCTTAGTCAAAGCTCTTTGATCTACAAAAAGTTCACTAAAACCCACATACCCAAAACACGAAACTGCAAAAACAAAAGCCATTTTTATTCAATCTTCATCCATTCCACGCGAAGTGTTCCATTCAATCCGGTTCGTTACTGGAACATGCAAAAATTTTTGCTAAATCTATTGTCTAAAATAACGTGGAAAAGTCACCGGTGCCTACAAAAGGTGGCTATTGTGTGCACGTACACAAAGTTATGACTGATGGTGGAAAATCAATTTTCATCGACCCCTGACGTCTCACTTACGACCCCTGTGTGCTTGCACACGATGTCCGCACTCCGCACTATAGTCGCGTTAAACTCTCGCTGCAAAGTCGGTCATAAGTTATCGGAATGAAACAGCAATATTGCTCTCTCTCTCTCTCTCTCTCGCACTTGGGAAATCAAATCAAATCAAATCAAATATATTTATTTTGAACATAAAACATGTGACAATAAACAATGGAAACGTTGACAGCTGCAAGGAGAACGGACGATCCTTTTGCTTAAGCGTGTGTTAAGATGATCTATGACCGAGTTTGCAGCGGGAGTTTAACGCGACTATAGGTTGAGCACTGACCGAGTTTGCAGCGAGAGTTTAACGCGACTATAGTCTCCGTCCACTCAGTGAGCGGGTTATTTAAAATGTCGTCTGAAAAAAAAGGGATTTGCATAATATTTTATGATAAATATGATATTATACCACAGGTAGTGTTATACAATGTCCAAGAAGTATAAACTTGTTTTAAATAGGTATGCAAGTAAACCACAACATTGTGGGTAGTTTGCTAACTTTCAAAACATACTCCTAGACAAGAAGAAAACACACGATAGGTATTTTAGCTATTGTATAGCAATCGTAAAAAAAATATTAGATTAAAGTATTACCTTAAAAATAAATAAAAATGGAGTCCAATGTAACTAAAGTTCAAACAACAACCAAATAGTAATCTAAAGTATTATTTTTACCTTACTGATATAGTTATGTAGAAAGAAAAGGATAGAATCCCTGCAGATAAAAAAATGAGCTAATGTTAAAGCTAAATAAAGTGTCACGTGTCACTAGTTTTTTCGAAGATTTTAAGTGCGCCTCAAAAAGGCTTCTTTGAGCACTTGACACAAATGCTTACAAACTTTTTAAGTTCTACGAGATACCCATTATCCCACTATGTATTCCTTCATCGTTTGAGAGTACTGGCACTGTGCACTTTTTTTTTAACGGAAAACTCTTTTAACTAAAAATAAAATAAAAAATCCTATTTCAAAGGTTCAGTCGTGTGCAAGAGCGACTCTCCCTACCGCACCCTCCACTGATCCTACTGTTTTTCGCCTTCGTTACACATGTCAAAATAACAACAATGATGAATGGCGTAGTTTTGAGGAAATCGTAATGGTGCCTTAAATAAGCCTCTTATATTGTCGGGCCGGAAGCGGTATAGATTGATTTATTATCGTGATTGCGCTAAATGTAGAGGTAGAGATGTTATATAAATAAAATATGAGCATCTTCTAATGTCTTGTTCTTATATAAAAAAATTATATAGTTATAAGATAAAAATAAAACCAGCCAAGTGCGAGTCGGACTCGCGCATGAAGGGTTCCGTATTATTATCTATAAAAACGGCAACCAAATCACGTTTGTTGCATGGGAGCTCCCTTAAATATTTATTTTATTCTGTGTTTTAATATTTTTTGAGATTCAACAGAAATACATCATCTATAAAAATTTCAATTGTCTATCAAGGTTCATGAGATACAGCCTGGTTACAGACGGACAGCGGAGTTTTACCCTTTGGGTACCTTTGGAACCCTAAAAACGACTGCCACGTATGAAATACCAACTACTCCAAATAAAACCAGATGGAACCCTTCGTGTGCGAGTCCGACTCGCTCTTGGCCGGTATTTTTTTGGTATTATTTATTTTAAAGGCCTTGTCGCTGAGTTACTACACTGCATTTATATTGTAACAAACACTTTTGCATTAAAAAAATGCAGCTAAAGTGTTGAAAGAAAAAGTTCTGAATTCCATCCCCGCATGCCATCATATTCACAGCTCGCGTACAAGGTGTTTATATCACGGATAAAACCCGCACAATAGCGTCGCGCGGTAGCTTGCATTCCGCAGTTTTCCATATCGTAGTGTTATCGCGATCGCCCCCCGTCGCTCTCGATGATCCATCTTCGAGGGAGCTTGGGAGCTTGTAGACGAGCGGTACTACCGCCCTGGATGTTGGCAGGTTTGTAAGCAGGTTTTGTAAGCCAATATCGAGTCTACCCTGGATTCCGGCACAATTTTGTTGGTCGATGGCTAATGTCTAATACAGACGAGAGATATTAAAGTCAAAGTCAAAGTCAAAAGGTATTTATTCAATAAAATTACAAGAATCAGTTTGAAACGTCTTAAAGCTAGGTGACTCTAGGTGCCAGTTCCACGTGACCAAAGCTAGAAGAACAGGCAACAAACTTACGACTTGGTTCCTACCGCTCTTTTGTATGATCCTTGTTACAATGTATCATAATATATTACATTGTAACGTACATCAATAGCATACGTTTAGCACACGTTTAGCACACGTACGTTTGTCTTATCCACTTTTTGCAGTGTCGGGTAGTTAATACATTGTAGCTGTAGATTTTTATGCTTTTATGAAAACGTAGGTCGCAAAAAAATATCGTTTTGGCAGCGGATTTTACAAAGGTAAACTATTAAACCTATTTTTTATATCTGATTTCACACAGCAACCCGGTAATTGTCAAAAATAACAAACAAACTCAAATTCGTATACAAGGTGTAACAATACTTGTGTTTATACATCGCTACAATTTGGGTATCTTCAAGGCAAGAGTGAATAGGTGTCTTCTAGACCGTTCTGCTCCATCTTCAGCTACATCGTCGCTTACTAATTAAAAAAAAAACATTAGTACATTATATTACATTTTAGTCAGGTAGGTATTGAACTTTTGTAAGAAACAGCAGTTTTTTTTTCGCGTTCACAGTGTTGGTTCCTTAGAAAAAGTTATTCATATTGCTGGGTACTTTAGCCCCCTGAAATATGTATACATACGTTTAAAAACACAATTGACATCATTCAAACAACTTCTCACCCGCACATTGCAATATTTTTGAAGATATAAAATTACTGAAGGTAGACGAAAAATCGAAAACAACAACATATTTCAGAGAATAACTTTACATAGGTTCAGAAAAAACTTCATTTTGATCCAATTAAGTTTTCTTACCTAAAAGTTTGATTAAGTGTACGAAAACAAAATAGATAAGCCAATAAGAAATATTTAAAAAATCTAAATATGCGAGCGAGAAGATATTACACGGCTGTCAGTCTCTAAACACAGCTAAGAAAATGCTGAATGATACGGTTTCTGACGTTTTGGGAAGCAACATAGCTTTGTAATTTTAATTGTGTTTCAAGTGTTATTTTGAGTTGGGTTGTATAAATTCGGTGGCATTTTAACCAACATTACTTAGTCTTGAGGTCTTAGCACAAAGTGTAAGAGTTTGGAATGAAAGTGTAATAAGTCATATCATGATTTTACCGAAAATGTTTCGAATGTTTTGAATTTCAAAACAAATGACGGCTGACTTGACCATGGACTGACTTGACTATGTTTAAAGTATTTAATACAATTCACTTGATACTGGCAAGATTAATTTTTATTTTTTAATGATTAATTTATAGTGTTTACCTACACTTAAGAAAAATCGCAAAGACCTGTAGATGGAACCACGGTCGCATTACCGTAGTAGCATATCCCTGAGAAATTCGGCGAGTGCGATTAGAATCCGGTGGCGCAGTTGGTTAGCGCGGCCCCGTATCAAGGGGAAGGTTGTTGGTTCGAATCCCACTCGGATAATAACTTTTGGGACAATATTAAATCTTCGTGACTGGCAAGATTGTCTGTCGACTGACGGACAGGAGCCATAACAGAGAAAAGAAGGAAATGCTGAATACTGTTAAGTTATTTGAATAGGTAGCGTGTCTTGAGCCCGTCTGACCGCCCTATTGTCGCGCGCCAATGATCCATCTTGCGCGCAAGCGACGCGTGATTCCAGCAACAAGGGCGAGAAGGGCGAAGTGAAATATTTATTTTTTCCCCTTTGCACGCGCACGACCAAGTTTTCGAGCTGGGCGACAAATGGTGGCCATGTCCGGAGAGTGTGACATGTTTCGTTGTGACATTTTGTTCGGCTATTTATGGGAAATAAAATAAAAATATTATTTTTAATTGTTTTTACCTATAATGTAGGTATACCCTAAAAACAATTAAATGTTCATTATGTAAATTGTGTATGTCAAATAAATTTATTATCTTTCTTTCGAAACCTACGGAAATTACACACGCCAATAACATAAAATAAAACTCTGACTTCGGGTACAGAATTCAAAATTACAATAGCAAACAATTTAAAATTCATTTTCAGTTTATTTCATTCCCTTTCATTGTCATTTTGAGTTCTGTACCCGAAGTCTGAGTTTTATTTTTTGTTATTGGCGTGTGTAATTTCAGTAAGTATTTCGGAAGATACTACTTGCTATGATACTTCTCTTCTTCTTCTCTCAATTTATGGCTCCTGTCTGTCATTCGACAGACAATCTTGCCAGTGTCAAGTGATTTGTATTGAATAAATACTTTTTTGTCAAGTCAGTCTATAGTCAAGTCGGCCGTCATTTGTTTTGAAGAAAATGGTGGCGGTTTTCTTCAAAACATTGAAAACATTTTCGGTCAAATCAGGATATCACAATACACTTTCATTCCAAATGTTTACACTTTGTGCTAAAACCTCAAGTAATGTTGGTTAAAATACCACCGAAATTACACAACACAGCTCAAAACATCACTAGAAAAACAAATAAAATGAAAATGCTATGTTGCTTCCCAAAATGTCAGAAAATGAATCCATGATACTTCTCAAGATGACAAAAACGAATATCCACTCATATTTTGTCAGTTTGATGTGACATTGATATAATTTCAACCGACAAAAACCAGCGAAGCAGTTCTCAAGTTGACGTTTTTCTTTTTACTGTTATCAATTGAACGAAACTATCGTAAAACTCCCAAAAAGCTAAAGCATAACCCTAAACCGATAAAGGCTCATTTTCGGGTTATTAACCGGGTATTCGAGCCGTGAGCTTTCGGAAGCGAATAAATTACGCGGCACGATTAAATCGCAAGTGTACCACGCATATTATTTTCCGTTTAGCTCCCCTTTTATGAAGTAAACGTCTTTCAAAAACAGAGGGTTGAATTGGGGAGCTATGACTGAGGACAAAGTAATGGCTAAGAATTAGATTTTGTGTAACTGGTTTTATTTAGAATTTATACACAAAGTACATTGAGCACGTAATAATTAAATAAAGATGACCTATGGCTTGGAGGAAAGTCGATTTGTTTGGTAAATTACTTGACTTCGATCTCAATGCGGTCGACAGACGGTTTGAATTATATTGATATTAGTATATTTATTTTACAAAGTTTTAGATTTTTCTAACGTGAAGTTAACGTGTGCGTAAAAGGAAAGTAGGTAGGTATTTGCTCTGCATGCAAAGATACGAGTTTAAATGAATATACCTCTACTTTGAACCATTTTATTTTAAGACAACATTGATATTTCTTTGACGATATGACAGGTGTAAAAAGATTCCTAATAGTTAATTTAAAGTATTAATCAACACTTATCGCAAAAAATATTATTTTAATGAAAATTATTAATAATTATTATTGGGAATGAAAAAATAATTTGAAAACACTTACACTTACACACACGGGTACAGATCAAACTACATAAAGCCAATGAAAAATGACGCTTATTATAAAATATAAAAGCGAGCTACAATAGATGATGCCTATCCGTGTGTACAATAGAAAAGATAGTACAAATCACAAATCTCTTACAAAATAGGTTCATAATTTTTTCTACCTCTTATTGTACTGATCACCTTTTGTATCAGAGAACTAACGTTATTATTATTACTTCAAATAGTATCTTTTACGTCCTGTACAACATATTAGAGATGGGACGAATATTCGATTTATGTTCGGTATTCGGAATGTTCGGCAGGTTTACCGAACATTCGTGCGGCCGATAATTCGGTAAAAATGCCGATCTTTCTGCCGAACATACTTTCACTGCAACCTTATAATTATATCTATTATACCCTAACAAAAAAATTGAATTAAACTGATTTTTTTTTATACAACTAGCTGATGGAACAGGCAGATGGCCCACCTGATGTTAAGTGGTAACCATCACATATAACAACGCATTGCCTCGTAAGTCACGCACGATAGGAACGTGCCCTACGATGCACTGCCCTTCGTCCATCAACTTGAGGCATAAGGATGTTAAGCCTTATGTGCCTGTAATTACACCGGCATCCACACTCTTCAAACCGATACACAGCAACGCTGCTAGGCGGCAGAAAAGGCGTGGTGGTAGTACTTTCCAAATAGATAACTATTTTTTTTAAGTTCTAGTAAAATAAGTTATTTAGAGTCATTGCAGGACAAAAGTGATAGATATGAGTAAAACTGTTTATTTATTTGAATGATTTTCAACATTAATTAGTCTTTGAAAAATACACCTGCAAGTCGATAGACCCGAGTAATTGAGAGGAGGAGTCATAGGCTCGACTTGCATCAACTTGCTATTTGCAAAGTGCTTTTAATCCTACCGAATTATTCGGTCGAATATTCAGTGGAACGTTCGGCCGAATATTCGTATTCGATACGATTCGACCCATCACTACAACATATTATGTCTGTACCCAACGTCTCGGTGCCAGCGTGTGATCTAAGTGAGAAAACTTGTTAACATAATTAAATGCTGAAGGTTGCAAGAAAATTGTTAGAGGAAAAGTGTTTTAGCGTTAACATCATTTGCAATTCCATTTACTATTGCAAAAAAGGTATTCACACTTTTTTACTTGTGTCTTTAGTTTAAGATCCAGAAAACCGTTAAATTTAATGTAATATCTAATAAAAGTTTTATTAGATATTACATTACTTTTTCTTCTTTTACACGAATGTGGTTAAAATCTCCGTAAAATTACTAATAATTTTCAGATTTTCGGCTGAAAAAAAATATAATACGTCAACTTTTTTTTTCATAAAACTAGCTGATGGAACAAGCAGATGGCCCATCTGATGTTAAGTGGTAACCATCACCTATAATAAAGCATTGCCTAGTAAGTCACGCATGATAGGAACGTGCCCTACGATGCACTGCCCTGCGTCCACCAACTTGAGGCATACAGATGTTAAGCCTCATGTGCCTGTAATTACACCAGCAACCAACTCTTCAAACCGAAACACAGCAACGCTGCTTGGCGGCTGAAAAAGGCGTGGTAGTAGTACTTCCCCGGACGAGCCCTTCACAAAGAGCTCTACTACTCTTAAAATTCGGATTTCTAAATGCGAAGATTTTGATCAGTGAGTAGGTACGATCTTATCATACCGACCTACATTATTTTACTACGTATGAGTACATTTTGCTCACCACTGTTATTATTGTCCAGAAGGTACCAAAACTGAATTAATATAAAATGAATTATTTATTTAGCTTCATCAGAGTTCTGAGCAGTAAAAGATATAAAATGACCGTCATCGATCCGTTCCCGTCTCCCCAAATCAAGGCACGAATGCATTTGACACGCGCCCTTATTCACGCTACTCTTAAAATATAGTAAATATTAACTTTCACTTAGGTTTGCATTCCCCTTACATTGCCTGCCAAATGCCAACTGTTACATTGTACCAGCTAGTGATGTCTGATTTTTACGGTTTTTACAATGAACGGATAAAATACGGATACTGGATTATTATTAACCGGAATTCTAGCAAAATTTCAGTAAATTAGAAAATAAGTCGCAATCATTTAAATAACACCAAGTTTAGGTACTGTATACAAATACGGATGCCCGGAATTCCAGGATGAGGAGTATTAGAGCTTTTTGTGAAGGGCTCGTCCGGGGAGGTACTACCGCCACGCCGTTTTTCTGCCGCCAAGCAGCGGCGCTGTGTTTCGGTTTGAAGAGTATGGTTGCCGGTGTAATTACAGGCACATGAGGCTTAACATCTGTATGCCTCAAGTTGATGGACATCGTGCATCGACAGTGCATCGTAGAGCACGTTCTTATACTCATGTCCTGGTTATATTGTTACCCCATAATAACGTGTAAACAACATGAAACAATGAATAAATGATTATGATATGATAAATTAATATATAAACAGAATCGAAAATTAGATGTTTAGTTATGTTGTTACATACTTAAATAAGCAGCAAAGAAATGGCAACTCAATACTTTAATTCCTAATACTTTATTCCTATTTTACCAACCGGATTCCTATACATGAACCGTAAAACCATACCGAACCGTAAAATCGGATAAACATTTACGGTTTTCCTCAAGCACCCCTCCCTACCAACACGGAAAAAAAGTTTTAAAACGACAAAGTACACACACTCAAAATGGCGTTATCTTTTTTATTTTTATTAAACTTGAAGGAAGTCCTGTAATCGCTTTAAGCTTTCATCATTCAGGGGCAGCTGACGCGCCCCTTTTAGGAAGTAGAAAAGTTTTTGTTTTCTTTCTGGTATATTTTATAACTGTTATTCAAAAACCATCATCACCATTTTTGCTTTTACATCCGTAGGATGTCAATAGTTCACATCTCTTAGGACCAAGTGCCAACTAAACTGTCTTTGAGATTAAAGTCAGAGGACTGCCCAAGTATTACATTTGCACATCCACATTTTACAATAGTTGGTATACCATACGTGACAGGTTGCAAGCCTATCGTCGCTGCTAGGATTAAACAGGTTTCCTCACGATGTTTCCGTATCTACCACCGGTGCTTTATTTATATATTATATCTATTTTTGGTTTAAAGACACGTCTAGAAATTTCAAATAAAGATAAATTCAATCTTTGAAATTGATCTGTTGCTTAACTTTGTATTCTAGTCTAACAATGTAGAGAAAACAATGGTTTTCAGAAAAAGAATACATTGTTCATTTTCTTTATTACTTGTTTGATCAATCAAGTAAATATCTTTCAACTCCACTGAGGCGATTCCATTGATTTTATTTGATTAAATGATTAAAGCATCGATAACATATTACATCTACTCGTATATTTTTAATCACAATTCTTTCATTAATCATTGTAATACGCCTATCACTAAAATAAAAATAAAATTATATTTAAGTCAAATCCAACAACAATTAAAAATATTTCATATCATATTTACATAAAACATTACCGGAATACTTGAAACAAGATATAAAATAATAAATACTTGTGTCTTGACAATATAATACCAATTCTGTAAATTAAGATGGCTGTACAAACATACTTCATTTTCTTTCACCCTGTAGAAGCATTAGTAATTGCTAGCAAATTTCAGTATAAAAATATCCGTAGCATAAGCACAAAAATATTTGAAGAATGCAAATAAATTCTCTACCAAAGTATTTTAATATAGAAAGTTGGTATATCAAACTGAAACCTTTTACTTAATAATGTAGTGGTATTTAAATATAGCAGTAGAAAATATGAAAGCCTCAGAAATGCAAAATACGTTATGAATTTACAATAAAAGTTTAAATCGGTAACATAAAATTATTTCAGAGAAATATCGACAAAACCCATTTCAATAGATAGTACCTATTCGTGCGCCCGAACCCTTTTACTATAATTGAATATCTTACTCATCTGAAGTTCAAATGGAAGTTTGTGTTATGTTATACCTTTATCATGCTCGTACCTGTGTAGATTATATAATACTATACCTAATTAGGAGGATACCTAACCTAATACCTAATTAGTAATAGAGTTCTATAGTAGGGGAGGCCATGATGCTAAATGGGGATTTCCTCGAGCGTCATAGAGACCTATTGGGTTGCAAAGCTTAGATGATAAGAAGAAAAAAATGTTATATAAGTATACCTTTTCATCGGTGGGGGGAGCGGCTATAGATTTTCCAAAAATGTAAAAAAAAACTGTTGCGGGGACATACTCGAGCGCGTCAGATATTGATAGCACCTATGTCCTACGTATTTTTAATAATGTACGTATGTTAATCTGATCGTTTGCATGATGGGGGTGGTCGTACTTAAGGGTTGAAAATGAAAAAAAAAAAAAAATAATCGAGCGCGTCAGATTTTTTAAGGGGGTGTTATGTGAACCTAAAAAAAAAATCTCATTCAATAATCTGACGATTTCGATGAGACGCAAACTCGCAGCCATTATTTTAATATGCAAAAAAAAATCGCCATTTTGAAATACTCAAGCGCGTCAGATTAAGATATATATGGTTCATCTTTATGTCCTAGACGTGCTGTCTCATAATCTGACGATTATCTAGAGGGATTCGCCTAATCTGACAAAAAAAAAAATTTTTATATTGATTTTTTTAAACCATTCAACTTAATTAATTGAAAAGCTCAGGAAATAGCATGCAAATAAAAAGTATAAGTTTGTTAAGTAGAATACTTGTATTTATAAGAAAATAATTTAAAAAAATATGCAAAAAAAATATTTTTTTATTGACAATTAATTGATTAATTAGTCATCATCTTCATAAGTAGAATCGTCTTCTTCTTCTGGCTCGATTTCATGGCACGAAATAGAAGCGCGCAGAGGGGAATATAGGCACCACGCAGCAAAACTTTATCGACGAATATTTGTTACTTCGGCTTGTGGAAATCGTCAGATTATATATTTTTCGTTATCCTTGAATTATTTACTTCAAAATAAAAAAAAATTTAGCCACGCTCGAGAATGTCGAGATGACGTTTTTTTTTTACAACTTTGTAGCCCTCCCGTTTCTTTACGTCACTCTCAAATTGTCAGATTAGTGAAATATACACTTTTTAGCATGTAATTAACTCACCCTACCTTAATCTGACGCGCTCGAGATTTTCTGATGATCAATTTTTATTTACTAATCTGATCCTTTATCCTAGACGGGCGGCTTTATACAACGTGTTTATTAAGAGTTGTAGGGATCCGAAAGCAGGATATTCTACCGGTCATAACGAACAACTTTTGTTCTACGACTTTTAAAATTTCAAAGTTTTTCATTCATCAAATGCCTCTTAAACTTTTATCTAAAATGAATCTAAACGCATCATGAGGCAGCCCTATTTACAGCTGTTCTTTGACCTCTAGTTGTCAATTGTAGATAAAATAGGTAACAGAACTGCCACCAATTACCTAGTAATGTGCCTACCTAATAATGATGTTGCTGTTTTTAAAGATCTTGGTATGTAAAAGAAATATTTTCGCGACTGTAATCCCTAGTCACGGTAAACATTCTCTGAGATCTTTGGTACTAATACCTATTCAGTAACTAGGTACCTACGTGGCTACGTACTCAATATTTAATAGAATATTTATTTTTGTTTGATTACTAGATGTCGTAAAGCAATGTTTATGATATTCATAGTTCTTTAAATTGTAACATGTTACTTTACCACCATGGTTCATTGACACCACAAAATTATTCAACTGCAATTTTGGGAAGTGTCTAGTCTGTCCTATTTAATCTTTGACATACCTATCTGTCATTGGTTGCATTTAAAAACGCATATCCAATCAGGACGGCCGACGGCCGCCGATCAGTGTTACCATTTGTGGCAGATTTCTACTATTTGGCAGATTTTAAATATTTCAAGAAAAATCTTATTAGTTTGAATTTTTAATGAAATAATATTTATAATTTATTTATTTTTTACCGAACTGGAAACTTCTTATTCTTTTTTACCTTTATTGATTTGGTTTCTAAACAACTTCTATCTCGTTTTAGATAACTGCAAACCGTTACAAACGATCAAAAGATAGTAACTGAATGTAATGTAGGTATTTAATTTATTCCGTAGCCACGAAGGATTTTTATTTAGGTATTTTTATCGTCAAGCTTGGTAGATTTTGACAGATTTTTTGGCAGATGTGTGGTAGAACCGCCACTTTCGAGATGGTCACCCTGTTTGTGTTTACATGCGTTGTTGTACATTGTTTTGTTGAGAAAATGTCATCAAACGTGTTAAAATGGTGATTGTTATGTAAAAAGCCGTCGTCAGTCAGTGTGTGTATGAGCAGTGCCTACGAGGTAATGGTTTAGTGTGAAGTTTGAAGCCTGTGTCGTGCGAAATCTCGCAAACTTACCAAAATCCAGTTTTATCCAGTGTTATTATAGCCAGTAAATAATGACAAAATCCATAAGAACCAGTAAAAATATCGTGTCAGGGGATTGTCGGCGTACCTACCTACCTACCGAAAGGTAAGTATTTCAAATTATCTCGTAGGTTATCGTTGTTTTTTTCTTTCCTAGATAGAAGCGCGCGTGCGTGTGACCTTGACACGTACACAGACAGGGCTGTTGCAAATTTCAGAGAAAATATTAATTTTACTTTTCTATGGGAATTTCGAAAACGATGTATCCAACCGTTGCACACGTCAAAGTATTCCAGTGCTTGGTCTAAATACACGCTATTTGTTTTCCTACATAACTTCATCAACACGTTGTATATGGGGCTCATATTTGGTGGAGGTTCTTAACCAGGTACAAGGTATCCCCCTGTATATTAATCTGACGCGCTCGAGGAAATCCCGAAATCCCCTCTTGGGCTACCCTACCACTATAAGTGTCAAGTGCTCAAAAAGAGCCCAAATTCGTAAGGTTATTGTTATATCGTGAATTTGTTAAATGACAGCAATTCAGAGAATTGTATTATATAATCCCAGGTGACATATATATGGATATAAAAAAAGACATTTATTTCAGGCACGATTATAGTCGCGTTAAACTCCCGCTGCAAACTCGGTCATAAATCATCTTAACACACGCTTAAAGAAAAGGATCGTCCGTTCTCCTAAGTGCGAGAGAGAGAGAGATAGCAATATTGCTGTCTCGTTCCGATATCTTATGACCGAGCCTGCAGCGAGAGTTTAACACGACTATGGTATAAACTAGACCCATATCACAAGAATGTAGAATAAAAAATAAAAATAAAAACAATGGTCACAATAAAATTATTGTAATGATGTAGAAATGATATAGATGATCATTTAACAAGATTTTGTCAATAAAAAAAAATCGAACGAAACCTTTGCATGAATATCTTAACAATAAAAAAATTACCTTAATAAAAATATATAAAATCATGCATAAATACAGACCAACACAGGGTATAACTATATAGCACCCAGTTTTCTTTTACTTTCCTAACACATTTCATCGGGCCAAAAATGGTAATCGTTCGTAATGGCACCCACTTTTTATCAATATCAATTTCCATTTTGAATATTACGTAGATGCCCATTTACATAGAAATGTTCTCCTACAGCATATCAAACTTACTCTAACAAATGGGATAGACTTTTCGAGCTGTCTATGTTCGGACACAAGCGCCTTATAACTGTGCCTACAAATAGTCTTGTATAATTCATGAAGGTCCAGGTGACAGGGGTTGCCAAATTCTACCCCAAAATATGTGCATATATTGTATATTAGCTTTCTCCCGCTTCTTTATTCGTGTACCTACCTGGAAAAAAATACTTAACTATAAATATTATTATTTTTCCAAGTTTTATTAAATCAAATTGAACAAACATTTGTGTGATGAACATAGATGTTTGTTCTCTGTCTGGGTGTTATTATATATTACAAGTATGTAGAAAAAAAAGTAGGTATATGTATTACTAGCGGCCTGTCCCAGCTTCGCATGGGTGGTCATAAATTTTTTGAACATTTTAGGATAAACTTAGACCGTGGGTTCGAGCCTCGCGTCTACTTATTTCATACATTTGCACGCGCTTCTCCTTGAGTGAGTGAAATCGCACCCCGCGCGTGCGTGACCCGTGGACCCGTTAACATTTTTAATTTCGTCATATCTTTTGAATGGAATGTCCGATTTGAAAAATTTAAGAAGTAATCTATAGGTATTGAAACCGTCTTAATTATGAAATGATTTATTTGGATAAGGATTAATACCAAGGTACAAATAAAAACCCTTTTCTAGCGGAGGCATTTTAATTATTTTTTTATAATAAAAGAACACTTATTGTGACATAACTTTAATAGTTAGACATATGCTGTCGTGTTCTACAAAATCTTAGCACATTATTTTGTTCTATCTTCAATAGTTTTCGCAGCGCACGCGATGTAAGGTTTTTGTTTTCCACCTTGGGTTACATTATTGAAGTTTTAGTAAGGATCCCTGATTTTTTTGAAAATATAATATAGCCTATGTTACTCAAGGATAATGTAGCATTCTAATGGTGAAAGAATTTTTAAAATCGGACCAGTAGTTTTTGAGCCTATTCGTTACATACAAAAATACAAATGTTTCCTCTAATATTAGTGTAGAAGTGTAGATATCAGCTATCTGGTTCCCATATCACAAGCTTTGGCTTAGTTTGGGTCAAGATAGTGCTGTGTGAAATGTCCACCAATATTTATTATTATTTATTATTTAAATCATAGTTACGACATTCGTTTAACTAGAAAAAATATCTTCTTATCATGAACTGTATCTACTTTAACTATATAGTCCTAATTTTATCTAGGTAAATTGCATATATAGACTTAACCGATGCTTTCATGTTAAAATATAGAGTATGTAACTATATATACTCAGTGTTTTTTTTAATAAAAATAATAACTAGTAGTTCGCCCCGAACTGAGATCTCGTGATGCGACCCGACGAACTTTGAGTAGATGGTAGTCAGAGGCAAGTCCAAACATTATGTTTGGACTTTTTTCTGACTACTGCCTACTAACTTGGTACGGTAACCAAGTTTCAACTCTATTGGCCTATTTATTGAAGAGTTCCGTTGAACAGACCTTGGCTCCATCATCAGACCTGGCCATTGTCACCATTTTATGAGAACTGAGTACCTCTTCAATTTATTTCAAGAAAAAAAAAAAAAAAAGCAAAGTAACTGGACGACCAGTAGAAAAACCTTGATGCCAACGAAACTCTTAGAGATGGGAGCTCTTGGATCGCTGGTTATCTTAATTTAACTTTTTTGTTGTATCTCAAAAACCGAGCATCCCAGAAAAAAAGTAAAAATTGTTTTTGAATGTCCAAACAAAGCCCTTTCATATGACATGTAACTTGATTTTCTTATGTCACTTTTTTTATTTTTTCCCCCTTAAAAACCCCCATATCTTAATAAACCTTCATCCGATTTTACTCATATACTTACCAGTAAATTTCTCAAGTACAAGCTATCGACTTATCAAATTTCATGCAGATCGGATCAACGGTTCGAAAGTTATGGCCAGACAAACATACATACATACATACATACATACATACATACATAAAATGCCAAATCGCCCAAGTTGAAACTAAGATCTTCGTTCGCTTCGCTCACTCGATCAATAAGATCTTCGTTCGCTTCGCTCACTCGATCAATAAGAAAACTTTTTTCCAAAACAAAAAGTAGGTAAATTTCTTACCCATCTGAAGTTTTAGGTATGTATGTTCACGACAATTTATAACAATTCGGATGGGTATTTAGATTTATGAAACAAATACAAAATAATTTGATTGACAATATAATACAGAACAGTGATTTCATAGACTCCCGAACTAGTGTATATGTGTGTTACATAAACGAGACAGACAAACAGATAGCGTCCTTCTATCTCTAATACTATAAGACTCAAAGTCCTGACTGACTGACTGACTGACTGACTGACTGACTGACATATAGACAACGCACAGCCTAAACCGCTGGTCCTAGAGACTTGAAATTTGAGGAGTACATAGCTCTTATGGCGTAGAGGTGCACTAAGAAGGGATTTTTGTAAATTCAACCCCTAAGGGTGTAAAAAGGGATGAAAACGTTTGTATGAAAAAAAGTATTCCTTGAACCTACAAACTTGAAACTTGGAGTACATATACTTCAAGGCAAAAAAATAAGAAAGGCATTTTTAGTTTTTTAAAACTACCCTTAATAAGTGTGCAAAGGAATGTAAAAGTTTGTATGGGAGTTTTTTGACCGCTGGTCCTAGAGACTTGAAATTTGAGGAGTACATAGCTCTTATGGCGTAGAGGTGCACTAAGAAGGGATTTTTGGAAATTCAACCCCTAAGGGTGTAAAAAGGGATGAAAACGTTTGTATGAAAAATAGTATTCCTTGAACCTACAAACTTGAAACTTGGAGTACATATACTTCAAGGCAAAAAAATAAGAAAGGCATTTTTAGTTTTTTAAAACTACCCTTAATAAGTGTGCAAAGGGATGTAAAAGTTTGTATGGGAGTTTTTTGACCGCTGGTCCTAGAGACTTGAAATTTGAGGAGTACATAGCTCTTATGGCGTAGAGGTGCACTAAGAAGGGATTTTTGGAAATTCAACCCCTAAGGGTGTAAAAAAGGATGAAAACGTTTGTATGTAAAATCGTTTTCCTTGAACCTACAAACTTGAAACTTGGATTACATGTAGGTACTCCAAGGCAAAAAAAATAGGATAGGCATTTTTAGTTTTTTAAACTACCCTTAATAAGTGTGCAAAGGGATGTCAAAGTTTGTATGGGAGTTTTGTAACGCGTGGTGCGATTGACTCAAAACTTGGGGTAAATATACTAAGAAATAAATAATTAAGAATGACACTTTTAATTTTTTATAAGTTGAGGAGCAATAGGTTAGCATGGTATGGGCATGTCATGAGGAGGGAAGAAAGTCATATTACGAGAAGAGTGTTAGATATGGATGTGGATGGTTTTAGAAAGAGAGGTAGGCCAAAGAAAAGATGGATGGACTGTGTGAAAGATGACATGAGTAAGAAAGGAGTGAGCACCGAGATGACGAATGATAGAGGAGAGTGGAAGAAGAAAACCTGTTGTGCCGACCCCACTTAGCGTGGGATAAGAGCAGGAAAATGATGATGATGATGACTTTTAATTTTTTATAGTTACCCCTGCAAAGGGTGCAAATGACTGTAAAAGTTAGTGTGGAAGATTATTAACGCATAGTGCGATTGATTTCAAACTTGAAGTAAATATACTCCATAATAAATAATTGAAAATCACGTTTTCAATATTTTAAAACTACCCCTGCAAAGGGTGCAAAAGACTGCCAAAGTTTCGAGGTTTGTGTGGGAGAATTTTAACGCGTAGTGTAATTAACTTCAAACTAACAGAAAATGTGATCTGTGGATAAATAGACAGTTTGATTTTAGAAAACAACCCCAAAAAAAGTTACCCTCCTTCGCTGCGCTCGAGTAAAAAGGATACAACGAGGCGTCGATGTTTGTAAGGGACATTCTAAAAACGGGTATCTTGAGTTGGTACGAAGAGATCTGAGGGTATCTACCGTGCCTGGGAATCAAAGTCGTGAAGCGTTTCGTTTGTTTTTGGGGTAGAAACTAGGAACAAAATAAGTTTGTACATATTTTCTGTGTAGGGTTGTCTTTGTTGTATTTGTCATGATTGTGCTAAGCTCAGTACCTGTACCTACCTACCTAATATAGGTAATGTACGCCTATAGGTATCTCTTATACCTACGTAGGTATTTAAAATCCTACTCTAATAATATACAAATCAATGCGAAAGTTACGATGTTTGGATGTTTGTGGCTCAATCACAGCTCACCTCTTCAACGCGTGCGAAGCCGCGGGAAGCCACTAGTTACAGATATAGGTATAGATATGTAACAGTAGTAGGGTTTGTCACTAAATTTATATGTAAAGAATACCTCGACTTTATCGTTTGTTTTTCATTATTTTGAAAGCATTTTGCTGTCTCTGTAGACGTAAAGTTTCAGAAACATTTTTATTCTATGAGTGCTTTTTTCTTTTAGAATCTACAATTTTATAAAAAGGTTAGAGCTTGACTGAAGTAAAAAGTACGGTAAAATGTGAACACTGTTGAGTTTTATAAACGTAAAGAAATGTATTTTAATATAATTGTAAAATTTTAAGGAGCAGTATGAAGTTGCTGTTTTTTTTTTCAATACTTAATAAAAAAAAATAAAAAATGGGCACTAAATTTAGTTGTTGGAAAATAACTTACCACGTGGTGAAAGTATTGTATTTTCGAGCTATGTTAATGCCTTTTTATATATTTGGATAGTTAACCGCCATATTATTAAAGCTTCCTAGTATACGTACATTATTATAATAATAGCTTAGGTCTAATTTAGTGTTATGATTGAGGGCCCATCATTTGAACTCAAATTAAAAAAAAATACGTCATGCATGATACATAATTCTAAAACAAGGTAATGTAAATATATATATTTTTTTATTATAATAACAAGATAATAACCATAAGGAATTAAAAATGATAATAAGTGTCAAAAATGATGCATTAAAAACGAATGTCAAAAATAATCATAATTATCATACAATTACAGATTGATGTCCTATTTTCCAAATACCTAATACAAATGCAATTTATCAGTTATTAGGCGAGATTGTAGCCAAAGGAAATAGTATATTACCTCTTTAACAAAAACAGAAGAAACCCGAAGCTTTATATTTAGTCTTGGTCGCGTAGCTTTATGACGTTGTAAAGCCCTTGTAAACTGAATTGGAACACAGTCACTGGAGCTTCAATATTGTTATATAATACATTGTAACAAGGAACATACAAAAGAGCGGTAGGAACTAAGCCGTAAATTTGTTACCTGTTCTTCTAGGCTTTCGTCGCGTGGAACTGGCACCTAGATTCACCTATTAAGACGTTTCAAAGTGATCCTTGTGATTTTATTGAATAAATACCTTTTGACTTTGAGTTGAATTGAACTTTTTGACTTTGCCTTTAGCTCTTTCGACATCCAAGGGAGGAGATAGAGGAAGTTGGCCACTGTAGATGAATGTGCGTGTGGTGCTCCACTGAAGTCTATGCCACACGTGCTAGAGCGTCCATTAGATTATTTTTATGGAGCATAATGCCTTACGCATATCTCCTACTAGGGGAGAGTATGAGGTGATGTCTGGCTCTCTGTCAGCAGATAGCATACACACTAAAACCACCGATATCCCTGCATTCACCTCAGTGCCAGTGCATCGTCAAACCGCCCGTCACTTCATCGGCACTTGCCTGAGTCACGGGGTCCCGGTTGGATATTCTACCAAGCTCTGCACATTAGAAGATCTAATAATCTGCACGGACAATGCCATAAATGTGGCCACCTATTAGTCTCAATAGCTGATATAGGTAAGTTTCTTACCCATCTGAAGTTTAAGGTTTGTATATACGTAAATAAATTAAGTTCACGACAATTTATTACAATTCGGATGGGTATTTAGATTTATGAAACAAATAACACAAATAATTTGATTGACAATATGATACACCACATTGAATTCATAGACTCCCGAATAATATAGGTATAATTTGTTGATCACTCTTACACTCGTACACTTGAGACCTAAGATACAGGTTTTTACGCCTAGTTTGGGTCTCGCCATCTAATTATAATTATACGAAGAAACCACAGTCTCCTAAAACTGTTTTCTTAATATCCTTGATTATATTTGGCAATCATAATCATCAGAATAAAGAAGTCCACTACTGGACATAGGCCCAGAAGTTTTTTTTTCTAACTTCGGAAGCTGGCTGACCCTCTCTTTTCAAAGCTTAGGTTAGAGGGCTCCCTGAGCTCCGGGGCCCTGTTGCACTGCACCACCTGGCCCTACGATAGCTACGCCACTGATTCTGCAAGCTATGTCGGCTTCCTTGTTCGACAATATTCTTTTTCTTATCATCCACTGGAAAGAAGAAGATGAAGAGGTAAAATTCTATGTCAGGGCGTCAAGGTGACAAACTATCTTTCGGTAAATTATAAATTGTGAGCTTTTTTCCAGTCGGAAACTTAAAAGATAGATCTTTTAACGGTCGATGGAGTTCTGAAAGATGGCGGGGCCGAAGTTTCCTGCGGATAATAAATACTTTTCACTAGAAAACTATGCATGGATGAGCAAACTTGGACCGCTGGGAACCAAGCTTTATTTAAAGCGATGCTTTTGGTTTTTAAGATTTAATAAAAGTAGAGATAACAATGAGAAGTTGAGAATAACAATGTCAGGTTGATTTCATACCAATAGAATTCCGTACAACTTTGCTTGCATGAAGCTATTTGTATACTAATTTGGAAACCTCTTTTTAAAACCCTCAAAGGTTCAAAAACTCAAGATCTTTAAGAATATCTGAGGGGGATAGCGAATGATTTTCCCAAATATAACATTTTTAAGAGTAGTAGAGCTCTTTGTGAAGGGCTCGTTCGGGGAAGTAATACCACCACGCATGTTTCTGCCGCCAAGCAGCGTTGCTGTGTTTCGGTTTGAAGAGTGTGGTTGCCGGTGTAATATCAGGCACATGAGGCTTAACATCTGCATGCCTCATGTTGATGGACGCAGGGCAGTGCATTGTAGGGCACGTTCCTATCGTGCGTGACTTACGAGGTAATGCTTTGCTATAGGTGATGGTTACCACTTAGCATCAGGTGGGCCATCTGCTTGTTCCATCAACTAGGTGTATAAAAATAAAAGTACATACTCACAAAAAACTTTTTTACAAAGGCCAAGCTTAGCTCGCTTTTGTACATGATCTTTATTTCTATCTATAAGTACGTGTGTGCAATAAATAATAACATTATCATTTACAACTTCAGCAATATAAAATTCCAACTAAGATGTTGGCATTTTCCTCATTGCTTCTACAGCGCCGCCATTTTACTAACTTATCGTGAGAAAAGCATTTTAATATTATCTCTTTCTTAGAAAACAACGGGAATCTTTCAAGGAAGCACGTTACTCCATATTTCCCTTACGATAAATCTTATAAAAGGAGACACATCTGTCAAAAGTGTAAAATATGAATCTGTTAGGATATATCTTTTCTTTGTAAATAGTACAGGGTGTTAGAAAATGATTTTAGATTTTTATGCAACTTGATGGTGATACAAGCAGATGGCTCACCTGATGTTATATGATAACCATCACTTAAAACAAAGCATTCCAACGTAAGTCACGCTCGATAGGAACGTGCCCTACGACGCACTGCTCTGCGTCCATCAACTTGAGGCATACAGATGTTAAGCCCCATGTGCCTGTAATTTCACCGGCATCACACTCTTCAAACCGAAACACAGCAACGCTGCTTGGCGGCAGAAAAAAGCGTGGTGGTAGTACTTCCCCGGACGAGCCCTTCACAAAAAGCTGTACTAAAAAAAGCTCTAATTTTTCGTCAAAAATATTAAATATTATATTCTATTCTACTACTCTTAGATGCATTTGTTAAGTGTTTAAATTTGTAACCGAGGCGTTGTGAACAAATTATTATTTACTAGCTGCCATCTGCTGCTTCTCTCACATATAATTAGTGATTGCTAACATTCATATACGCTTTCCTCTTTATTAGATCCGTTCATATTTTCTACCTTGAATTTTTTCTGGATAAATAGTGGCCATATATATTCAAAGTCCACCAATATTTATAAATGTATATAAACTGGGCACCCTGTATTATGCGTTTGTACCCCTGTCTGGTAAACTTCGTAATTTGCTTACAAGAAAGCTCCATTATTTTTCTAACTTATGCATACCAGAGGGTGGGTGGGCTTATAATTTTTGTACATATTTTTCTGCATAGCAAATTATTTTTAAGTTAAACAGGGAGCTTAAGTTTTAAAAGATTTATGTGTGCTGTGGGACGTTCAATTTTTTTTTAAAGACATTATTTGCTTTAATTTGCTGGTGCTCTCAAACGGTGAAGGAAAACATCGTGAGGAAACCAGGTAGTAATCTAGCAGTGGCAATGGTCTTGCAAGCAATCAGGTATGGAATACCAACTACTGAGAACAGCATTACAAATGTTCAACAAAATTTTTTTTTGTTTAACAAGTTCTCCTAACAAAAAATATGCTTAGCTAGTTTTTGTACTTAATAAAACTTTTAGGTACCTAGGATGTTTGAGATTTTTCATAACTTCCGTGTTGAACTGCTTAACATCAGGTGGACCATCTGCCCTTATTATGTAACTTATTTTTATCGCCTTTACATCCCTCCTTAGTCAAATGTAAAGAGCGTCCAAGGAACTTCACTAATATCGATATCGATAGTACTATTCGATAATATCCACATCCGAGTTTTGATCATCGACGTTCAGCCCCACCCATGCAGAAGTTATCGCTTATTGAAATCAATTCGTGCCCAACATTTTTCACTGCACTATTCAATACGTCACGTTTCTATGCAACCCATTCATGGAGTAGTACTGAGTCAATATTGAAGTTATGTATTTAGCTTAGGCAAGCTTAAATAAACCTTTTTAATAACACTAGCGGCCTGTCCCAGCTTCGGACATAAATTTTAGGATAAACTTAGATCGTGGGTTCGAGTCTCGCGGATACTTATTTTGAAATCGGACTAGTAGTTTTTGAGCGTATTCGTTTCATACGAAAATATCGCGTCTTCATACAAAACCCGCAATCAACACGATACAAAAACGAAAAACGAAAAACCAATTATGGTAAACAAAACTCATACTTGGGGTACAGGTAAGATAGTAACTGCAAAATATGTATGTGCCAAATTTAATCTTAGACGTACCTGTGACTACCCCCTTAGAGGTCTACAAAGAATCTACCGTGCTTGGGGATAAAATTTCTGTTTTTTATTCTGTTTTTATAAGATTTTTCGGTTTTTGCATGCATGACGTTACAGCTCTGCATTTTCGTATTTTTGTGGAACTTAGAACAATTTTTTTTTATTTTTAATTTCCGTTTATTATGTTATCGTGTTAATATTATGTCAGATAATATTTCTATATCACAGAATATTCTGGTCGAAACAAATTCAACCTGTGTTTTAATTATTTTTGGTGGTCTATTGGTAGTGGCCCCGCCTTCCGATCCTAAGGTCGTGGGTTCGAAACCGGTCGTGCACCAATGAGTTTTTCTGTTCAAAAATGTATATGCACAATGCCAGTACTCTCAAACGGTGAAGGGAAACATCGTGAGGAAACCGGCATGTCGTAGAACCTAAAAAGTTCTATTACATGTGTCAAGTGCTTGTAAGCGCAAGCGCCTCAAGAGCGCACTTAAAATCCTTTCACCACACTGTTTTGAAAGAAACTAGTGACACGACAAGAGAGAGAGAATTATTTTTTATTATTATGAGCCTTCTATGTCCCACTGCTGGGCAAAAAAGGCCTCTCTCCATTTCCTCCACTTCTGTTTTGATTAACTTACGTACTTTTTGGAATTAGCTAAGTAGGTAGGTACTTATAAAATAACTCATTAACCTCATCATGATTAAACAACATTAAGTTAATGTTGATTATGAAATAAATATCAATTAAGTTTTACGCAATAGAGTTAATACATTCGATTAATTAGCAAATTATTGAATATCCATTATAATCTTGAGTTAGTGCTAGTGTTAACTACTACCATTTCCAATTAATGATTAGCTATCAAGATAATAACGGTAATTATCTCTAAGCTAGTGCATCGTAGGGCACGTTCCTATGCGTGACTTACGAGGCAATGCTTTGTTATAGGTAATAGTTACCACTTAACAGCAGGTAGGCCATCTGCTTGTCCCATCAGCAAGTTTGATAAAAAAAACATTTATCCTTGTGGAAAACCATCGAGACATACGAGGTGCCGGTTCGATTTGCGTAGCGTAACAAATTTTTGAACGATCTGTATAGATATTTGCTCCGGGTCTGGATGATAGTTTTCTTCGCATTGCGTTTCTATCAACCGCGAAGTAAGCGCACAATAAGTAATAATTTTTGAAAATGCACACCTCAGCGGTTAAAAGGGGTGTCAAAACGAATATAGAAATAGCTTCACGCAACCAAAGTCACATGGAATCCTAGCATTTCAATAATGCCCAATATCGATACAAATTCTACAAAATATCGGCGCGGTACGCTCCGTTGACTCAGTCACCTTCAGCTCGGCATCAAAGGCTCTCTTTTGATCGGTTTCCACGTCCCTAATTAGCAGATCCCGTTGGGCCAGCCATGCGGAACACATTGTTAATACGTTGTGGAATACCGGCATCGGCGGAGCAAAGGCTTATTGGCATGGAAAATTGAGGGAAAATCGTGGCACGGTTTCCAATCTTGAAATAAAGCTTTTCGCAGTTCGAATAAAATATTATTAAAATCGATAAATGCAGCTGTAATTTACAAACTATACAATACAAAAAATATAACATACATACCTATTATTTTTATAACAAATATACCTATTTGACAGGCTTCACAGCTCAGTTGGTAGTAGCTCTGCCTTCTGCGCCGTAGGCCGTGGGCCGTAATATTATAAGTATGTATTAAAAAAAAGTATATAAGTAGTATATCAGCTATCTGGTTCTCATATCACAAGCTTTGGCTTAGTTTGTGGCGAGATAGTGCTGCGTGGAATGTCCACCAATATTTATTTTATTTTAAAGCTTTTAGCAGTTCGAATAAAATACTATTAAAATGGATAAATGCAGCTGTAATTCACAAACTATAACATACACAAAATATAACATACATACCTATTATAAGTCGTTATCATCATTATCATTAGCCTGAGAAGGTCAACGGCTGGACTGCCTCTTTCATACGTTTCCAGGATAAACGGTTTTGTTCCTCCATCATCAATCGATTTCCCGTAATGTCGTTATGAAGATCACGTGTGGGGGATTGTCCCAGCTTCGTCATCATATAAGTAGTCGCCATTCGAGAACCTATGTCCTTCAGGAGCGTTTGTTGCTTTTTTTTTATACAACTAGCTGATGGAACAAGCAGATGGCCCACTTGATGTTTAGTGGTAACCATCAGCTATAACAAAGCATTACCTCATAAGTCATGCACGATAGGAACGTGCCTTACGATGCACTGACCTGCGTCCATCAACTTAAGGCATACAGATGTTAAGCCACATGTTCCTGTAATTACACCGGCAACCACGCTCTTCAAAACAAAACACAGCAACGCTGCTTGGCGGCAGAAAAAAGCGTGGTGGTAGTACTTCCCCGGACGAGCCCTTCACAAAGAGCTCTACTAATCTTAACGGTTCTTTTTATCTATATGACTTTAAACTTAATAATTCTGCGAGCTATGTTCGGGGTGAACGAATTGTCATTTCAGATTCTATAGCGTAGTGAAATTCTCAGCGAAAGACTTGGTAAAATATATCACATATTACCTAAAAAAATCTTAAGGAGCCTTTTTGACCTCCACCAAACAGTTTCGAAAGAACTAGTAACACGAAGAAGAAGACATAACGAAGAAAAAACATAGTACTTTAGAGCGACACAGTCATAAATAACTAAGTATTCTACAGAATATAAACTTCAAGTCCCAAAAACTTCAACGTTACTTTCAAACGTGCTTCTTGAAGAAATTACCGAGCGAAAGTGCGCTGAGCATTTTTCAAAGAGTTTTTATAGGCCCTTTTTATCAAACAAAAGCACAAAACCGTTTTAAGTGTGACCTGCCCTGCTATACAGGCTTTTTTGTCCTCGTGTGAAGAACAGAGTCACCTGGCGGTACTACCCCGAAATACCAATGTTCAGTACAGAGTATTGGTATTACAAATAAATAAATATTGGTGGACATTCCACACAGCACTATCTCGTCCCAAACTAAGGCAAAGCCAAAGCTGATATATACTACTTAGATATTTATTTTTTTGTAAATACCTTACTTACTTAAAATATTATATAACACCCAGACAGAGAACAAACATCTATGTTCATCACACAAATGTTTGTTCTTGGTGGGGATCGAACCCACGGCCTACGGCGCAGAAGGCAGAGCTACTACCAACTGAGCTATGAAGGCTATCACAGCATTTAGTATTTAATAAATTTAGTAGTCCGCTTGCGTGTTTAGCGAGCCACTAATCACATTTAGGAAGCTATCAAGGTTACCGTATGCACAAGAAAAAATAAGTTTCTAAACATTAACGAACTGTCTGCCAATGGAAATAATATTTACGCTAATTCTATTTAGTTTGTTGAACGTGTTTAATTTAGTTGTGGTTACAGTGATTACACTGGTGGTTCTTAAATTGAAGGGTGCTAAATACAAAGGTGTCGCCGTCCTACATCACACCATCCAGGTCAACTATAAATAATAAATTGGTATTAAACTTCCTCACTAAGAATAATAAACTAGGATAGCGCGTGGCTTCGCTCGAGTTATAAACTTAGCTACTTCTATAATCTTCGACTGCTATGAATACTTGAACGGACGGAAGTTTTACGAACTATGGAAAATCTTAACAATATTGTACAACAAGTTCTGTTTGCCCCAGACTGTTACAGTTTATAAAATAACTTTAGCTTTTGTTGAAGAAATGAATAAAGCAAAACTACAGAATGGCTTTTAAACTTGTAGTATTTTAATAGTAGTAGAGCTCGTGAAGGGCTCGTCCGGGCAAGTACTTTTTGCTGCATCTTTACAATCTGCGCCACTTACACACCCTAACCTCACTAAACACGAAATCGCCACAAGAAAGGCACACACGCATGATCTCTCGTCCACATTAAACAAAAAATACCCTCTTTTCACACACATTCACATCATACATCTACCTATTATTTATGTTAAGAAATAATTTTCTACCACATAAATACTTAGAGCCTACCTTCTACGCATTTAGAACCCTGTACCAAACAGGTATTGCGAAGGAGGGCGTTGATATTTCAGATATCATCGCTTTCAATCTATTTCTGTATTTATGTTTATTGTTCCAAATAAATACTTTATGATTTTGACTTTGATTTGACAATGTTGACCCATCGTGCTTTCGATTGGCCTAAATTTCTTGACCCAATGCCGGCCACCAATAATTAATCAAGGTTTCAGCCATTACGTCATGTCAGGTGTCCTGTCAGTTGAGGTTTACTACCCTGTCTCTGGCGAACTTTTTTACGACAACGGAGATCAGTATTACCACAGATAAGAGAATACTAATATTGCGAACTGGACTCGCTCTAATATTTTGTACCTATATATTCATTTAAACTATTAGCAATCAAACTGTAGGCTTTAAGCAAGAACTTTCGTAGGATATAGGAAGGGATAGTGAATATATGTAATACGGACAAGAAATTTAATTTCAAGATGTCTGAAATAAAATGTACATAATTATTATTAAAAAATAGTCTTGAATCTTGAAAAATGATTATTTTAAAACGTCTTAAAGCTAAATGAATCTAGTTGCCAGTTCCACGCGGCTTACGGCCGGTTTCTGAAAGCTCGATCAAAGCTAATCGGATGTCAAGTCACTCGCCATTTCAGCTATTACATCGAATTAGATAGAGATATCAAGTGACTTGACATGCGATTAGTTTTGATCGGGCTTTCAGAAGCCTAAAATAGCCGGGCGGTAGCCTAAAATAACAGGCATTAAAATCACCTCCTTTTTACAAGCTAATATAACAGTGAATCTCCAGTGTGGTGGCATTCAAACATAAACCAACTAAAATGCTATTTTACATTTAACCATAATTTTAAATCAGTTTTCTAACAGTACTGTAGTGTACATTATCATTAGGCCAATATAATGTAACACCTATTAAGATTTTTTATTTACTCGTTTTATAAATTAAAAGTATAACATAAATTGTAATAAGTTCTGAAACTCGGCAGTAAAACGCCACGTGGTGAGCGGTTTATGGCTACAAACGAAAATTTAATCAGGCATTTTCATCTAAAGAGGGAGAATTTTATTACGAAACTAATATTTTTTAATTTATATTTGGCAGAAGATTTTTGAAATGATGCATTGAGGATTTCTAAGGGAGGTTAGTCAGAGGTATTACCAAATATTAAATTTAGCAAAAAAGTAGATGGCCCACCTGATGTTAAGTGGCAACCATCACCCATAACAAAGCATTGCCTCGCAAGTCACGCACGATAGGAACGTGCCCTACAATGCACTGCCCTGCGTCCATCAACTTGAGGCATACATATGCTAAGCCTCATGTACCTGTAACACAGCAACGGTGCTTGGCGGCAGAAAAAGCCGTGGTGGTAGTACTTACCCGGACGAGCCCTTCACAAAGAGCTCTACTACTCTACTATGTTTTACTTAACCGTTTGAGAGCTCTGATATTGCGCACATAACATTTTCAAATACCTACAAAAATGCAAAATGTGGGTATGCGCCAGAGTGAAATTTTGACGAACCGCTGACTACCCCCATAGAATCTTAAGTTTGGTACTAGTACCAAAGTAGTAGTATATCTGTATCTAGATACAGATATAATATCTACCGGGGACCGAAGTCGTGACACTATGTTTTTTTGATGAGTTATGTATATTTTTTAGTTATGAATGAGTTATGTAATTTTTTTTCGATATGTATAAATATCATTGTATGTTTTTTAAATTAGGGTCTAGTTCAAAGTTATTTATCATTTATTATGGACGAAGATATTAATATAATTTTAATCAAAGTGCATCTAGGCTATAGGTATCGTTGTTCTGCGGTTCCGATTCCGGTCTGTATCGATCGGGTGGACGTTGGGGACCATACTCCTCAATTATTCACATCTTCTGCTGGTTTCGAAAGAGTTTTGCTGAGATAGAATCGTTTTTCTGTTTGGTTTACGTGCGTCAAAAAACTGCCAGTAGACAAATATTTTTAAATTATATACTTAAAATAACGGAACGAAAAACTTCGCGGCCGCCTTAGAAAACGCTGGTGTGAAGACGGACTCCTTTCAGTGGGAAGAGTTAGCAGAAGATCGAGGAGATTGGAGAAAAATATGGGAGACCTTTGGCCAGCAATGGGACAGTATAGGTTAAGAGAAAAAAAAATATATATATAAATATATATATATTTATGCAAAACCAAAAAAAAAACTTAATTACACACCAAAACACGTAAATAAAAATTTATGCTTGTAACGTGATTGCTCCGACAATTCTAAACTGATTTTAACATTCTTTTTTTGTTTGGCAGGTTTTGTACAGAAGAAGAAAACAATTAACATCAGGGCCAAATGTGCCAATGAAGCGTCCGAAGACGAAGTCTTCTAAAGTTCATTATTTACGTTTTTTGGGATGGTATCATCTCTTCTCCATTGCGATATATCCGTGAAATCCCCGTTTGTTACATTCACCTCGCCTGAGAATACCCTTCCATTTATATAGCACGATATTCGTATGTTCTAGTATGCACCCTTGACAGGTGGCTGGAAATGTTTATAAAAATTCATGTTTCTATGTAGAATTGCCAATATTTTATGTGTTTCTTTTATTTGAATAAAATGTTATGTAGGCATGCGATTTTTTTTAAGTTTTAAGGCAAAAACTAATGCAAATTTACTTCTCGCTCGAATATTTTTAAAGATATAAAATCACTGATAATTTCACACAGCTTAGCAAAAATAGCAATAAATACTAGTTTTCGTACTAATTTAATAAAATAAACATAAGTATAATTTATAACATAACACTTTTTTGGACGAAGACGGCTATATAATGGGACACCCAAGGGATGCTCAAAGACCTAAAGGCAGACCGCCCGTCGGTTGAACGACATTGCGGTGCTGGGAATTAGTGAATGAGACTCGCAAGGGACCGCGGAAAGAAGAAACCTATACTCGGCAGTGGGTGCAAACGGGGTGAAATTTGCTGATTGACAAGCAGATGGCCCACCTAGTGTTAAGTGATAACTATCACCTATAACAAAACATTGCCTTGTTAGTCACGCACAATAGGAACGTGCCACTACAATGCACTGCCCTGCGTCCATCAGCTTGAGGCATACCGATGTTAAACCTCAGCCTGTAATTTCACCAACAACCACACTCTTCAGACCGAAGCACAGCAACGCTGCATGGCGGCAGGAAAAGGCATAATAATAATACTTTTACTGTTCACCGGTAGAAATAGCCACGTACGGCAGGTAAAGCGTCTACAGAGTTATGTAGAGTGCCTTCATATGCAGTTAACTTGTTATTGGTTGCTATAATAGCATAGTCGACGGGATGGCTACGGATATGGTAACTATGCGGTGTTCTAGACTATGAGCACAAGATTAGGTTATATTCGAAACTGGAAGCTTGTGAATTTTGAGTGGATTACATGGAGACATCTCTATAGTGTTCCACATATTGCACGGAGCCGTTATGGCGTGAGCATGAGATTACATTGTGTCTTATAGCCTAAAATAACCATTTAGATGATAATGAAACAAGTAAGTACTCGAAAGGAGCCTCTTGAGGCGCACTTAAAATCCTTTCACCACACTGTTTTGAAAGAAACTAGTGACACGACAAGAGAGATATGAAACATGTCCGCAGTACTCTGCGGGCGTGTTTCATGGTGTTATTAGGGTGCACCACGAGGAGGTTACCCGACCTACCACCCCACCTATCATGGACCTAACCTAAAATACGTAATCAGGAGGTTGAACTTATAGGTTCTCTGTCTGGGTGTTATATAATTGATCGAGTGAGCGAAGCGAACGAAGATCTTAGTTTCAACTTGGGCGATTTGGAATTTTATTGATCGAGTGAGCGAAGCGAACGTAGATCTTAGTTTCAACTTGGGCGATTTGGCATTTTATGTATGTATGTATGTATGTATGTTTGTCTGGCGATAACTTTAGAACCGTTGATCCGATCTGCATGAAATTTGATAAGTCGATAGCTTGTACTTGAGAAATTTACTGGTAAGTATATGAGTAAAATCGGATGAAGGGTTATTAAGATATAAGGTTTTTTTTGGGGACAAAAATAAAAAAAGTTACATAAAAAATCTAGTTACATGTCATATGAAAGGGCTTTGTTTGGACATCCCAAAACAATTTTTACTTTTTTTTTGGGACGATTGGTTTTTGAGATAAAACAAGAAAAGTTAAATTAAGATAACCAGCGATCTAAGAGCTCCCATCTCTAAGAGTTTCGTTGACATCAAGGTTTTTCTACTGGTCGGCCGGTTTCTTTGCTTTTTCTTATTTTTTTTTCTTGAAATAATTTAAGGAGGTACTCAGTTCTCATAAAATGGTGACGACGACCAGGTCTGATGATGGAGCCAAGGTCTGTTCAACGGAACTCTTCAATAAATAGGCCAATAGAGTTGAAACTTGGTAACCATACCAAGTTAGTAGGCGGTAGTCAGAAAAAAGTCCAAAGATAATGTTTGGACTTGCCTCTGACTACTACGTACTCAAAGTTTTGATGCGTTCGTCGGGTCGCATCACGAGATCTCAGTTCGGGGCGAACTACTAGTATTATAAGTATGTATTTACAAAAAAAAAGTATATAAGTAGTATATCAGCTATCTGGCTCCCATATTACAAGCTTCGGCTTAGTTTGGCGCTCGATAGTGCTGTGTGGAATGTCCACAAATATTTATTTATTTATTTATTTATAGGTCAGTCATGATTGGTCAAAATATTAGGTTAAATAATATTCGAGTACCGCTGTGATATTAGGTATATTACATCTATAATGCCATGGTAATACCTGTGCTTACGCAGTATTTACAATAGGTTAGTACAGTCAGCGACCAAAGTGTAGTATTACTAGAATACTAATTCCTCATGATGTTTTCCTTCATTGATTGAGAGCACTGGTATTATGCACATAAAAAAGCCTGCTAACAATTAACATGCCTAATAAAAAGTGACGATTTTTATTCAATATTTTTTTCCTATTCAAAGTCAAAGTCAAAAGGTATTTATTCAATAAAATCACAAGGATCACTTTGAAACGTCTTAAAGCTAGGTGACTCTAGGTGCCAGTTCCACGCGACCAAAGCCTAGAAGAACAGGCAACAAACTTACGGCTTGGTTCCTACCGTTCTTTTGTATGATATTATATTCTTAAAGTATCTTGAATAAGTTTAATATTGCAAACGTAAGCCCATTTTTTTATTAACTTTTGGAAGGTAGCAGCTGTTTGCGGTAGCTGTGTGTGTTGAGATGGATAGGAGCAGACTACCCTGAATCAACTTCTCGCTCGCACATTTCAACTGAATGTTGTAAAATTACAAATCAAGTTTCCTAAAAAATATTTTTTGTACTGTTAGTCTAAATTATATATTTGCTAAACATCTTGCTTGCTTAATTGGTAGTATAAACAAAAAATCTGTAATGTAGATTTCTATTAGTTTTCTAGTGTTTACCCTTAAAGAAATTTACTTCTTACTTTTTGAAATAATCTGTAATGTGTCTAATACAAACCAGACATGTTGTACGTTACGTTTGAAGCTGACTGTACTAAAATTGCTCGTTGCCAATTGGATGCAAATGCTTTCTATTTACGAGATAATAAAGCTGAATTTGCAATATTGCAATACGAGGAGAATTGCACCCTGGATTAGTTGTGGTTTAAAAACATAGCTGGTTATTACACTGCAATTACAAATGATACTAATACTATAAATGCGAATGTTTGTGGGGATGTGTAGTGTATTAAGAGTAGTAGAGCTCTTTGTGAAGGGCTCGTCCGAGGAAGTACTACCACCACGCCTTTTTCTGCCGCCAAGCAGCGTTGCTGTGTTTCGGTTTGAAGAGTGTGGTTGCCGGTGTAATTACAGGCACATGAGATTTAACATCTGTATGCCTCAAGTTGATGGACGTAGGGCCATGCATCGTTGGGTACGTTTCTATCGTGCGTGACTTACGCGGCTATGCTTTGTTATAGGTGATGGTTACCACTTAACATCAGGTGGGCCATTTGCATGTTCCATCAGTAAGTTGTATTAAAAAAAAATACGGAGTGACTGCAAGGATTTGGATGAAAATTGGAATAGTTTGGACATAGTTTGTAACCTAGAACAATGTAGATTTAGATATTTAGCGACAATTCGACTGAGGAACGGTACCTGAGTTGCCCCATAGTACATAAAAAAAAAAACGAAAAACTTCGTCTATCGTTTTTCATGATAGACTGTTACATCTCGTTGATATAGTATACCTATTTTCGTGGATGTCGTGAAATTTTTCTCGCTTCAAAACATACTCAGTCAAAAGCACATCCAAATTCACTTTAAATTCACCAAATTTCCCCCAAAGCACTTGCATCATAATTCAGCGGTTTCAATATTGTATGCGCCCTTTTCATGCCACGGAATAGGAGCTACTAGATATAATATACTTGGAATACAAAAAAGCTCGTAAATACACCGTGTTTATGCCATAAGTGTAATGCACTTGAAATAATCAAATATTAATAAAACGGAGACTTCCCCTTTATAACATTGCATATGCCTGTATGTATATTGACGGTAAAGTATTTTAGAACGTAAAATTAGGCATCCCACATACTCCCGAAGACACCAGGATATTTTCTTACTTTTTGAAATAATGTGTTCTGAAAATACGTTGTGGTGTCTAGCCGAGTCGCGCTGGCAACACTAGCGACATGCTGGCGACACTTGCTTGGTGCGGGCGTGCTGGGCGGACGGCATAACCTCGTATAATAATATATTTGTGTTTCATTGGATCTAAAGAATCCCACAAAGTGGCGACTGAGGAGAACGTGAGTAATTTAACTAATTTTTACTGAAAAGGAAGGGATAGATGGCATTCCAAAGTAATTATTTTGCAGTTGAAGTTCAAGTTCCAATTCAATAAACAGAGTACGAGATCTACGTTGAACTAACATGTACAGTACGAGGGTACTGTATATTAGATCAAAGTATTACTTACGTAATTGAGATACCTGTTAGAAAAAGATCTAGAAAAATTTATCGCTGCATAATAATTTTACCTGCCTACCCTAACCTACGAAAACCTTCTGTGAAAGAAAAGATTTTTACTTTGATCACTTTGAAGGTAGAAATGTTTGAAAATTATTAGCATTAACAATGCTGCCGTAGCCAAAATCGGCCTGGACGACACATCACATCATCATCAACCATATCTGTACGTCTTGACCCACGTCACCAGGTACTACAGTATATGGAATACCAACTACTGTAATATGTGGGTTTGTGCCAAATGTTAAAAGTAATTGGACGTATCTGACCACCTTAGACATCCTCAAAAATCTTTAAGTTGATACTTGGTAGTAAGGGATGTGTGAGGATATTTACCGTGCCTGGGAATCAAAGTCTTGAGGCTGTTGCTATTTTACTATTATTTTTATTAGCAATTGGGTGAATGGTTTTTATATCTTTTATACCTACCTATTGCAACTGAAATCTAGACTGGAAAAACCAGCACCAGTTTTAAGGGCAATGCAACAAAGTAGCTATTCTATTGTTGCGCTGAGCATGAGCCACGACCTAAAATGAATAAACAATATCTAATATGAAAAGTGTTATGTTACAGGCTCCAAATACCGGTCATGTAAATAAAGGCCATGCAATAAGTGTCATCACATCAGAGACGACGAAAAGGCTATGTAATTAATCTCATCAGAAATGATGTAAAGGCCATGTAATTAATGTCATCAGAGATGATATAAAGGCTATGTATAATGTTATTAAAGATAACCAAAAAGCCATGCAAGAAATGTTTCATCAGAAATGGAAAACAAAGCCATGTATTTAATAAATGGTCATCGGAAATGACAAAAAGGCAAAAGAAATGAAAAATCATCAAATGCACTGTGTGTGATCACATGTGACAATATAATAAAAAATTCAAGGCCATGAATAATTCATTCATTTTGTTGATATGCATCGGAAACTGGATCACAAACATACTTAATAACACTTAGCTTTTAAGTGTTTTAGATGAAATGAAATTTATTTATTTAAAATCGTTAACAAACATTACAGTATTTTATTAAATTGGGTTTAAACATTTGCGATATTTCCTGTTCGAACAACATTTGTACCCAAACTAGAATAACCCAGTGTTATAGTATACCAATGCCAGGTGTGGCAGGCAAAACACAGGAAGATTATTGGGTATTATCTCGATTTCCGTTTCATTTGTAACTTACTATATACTTACCATTATCATTATAATTAATCTACTGGGTGGGTATAATCTACCTAGTTGATTATTCGTAGTGGTTGCTTTACTGTCAAAAGTTTATGTGTGTTGTGAATTTTACAATTTATAATAATATTACCGCATCTTTAGAAAGAAATAAAAATATTTGTTCCGTAAAAATACAGATATCAAACTACCTCCCATTATTAAAATGTGAGTAGGTATTATGTAAAGAGAAATTAAGAAGAAACTTAACCTACACAAACACGGCAATGCAACTGTTAACAGTTGATAACGCCACGAATATGCATAAATATGCTCGAATACATAATATAATTCAATGCCTTGACAATTTATTCTAATTATGTTATTATAACTCTGCTAATATAATATATGTAAGATAGACCATCATCATTTACAGCAAACAAGGCGGTCAAAACCACTCGGGTACGAACACTCCAAAAATCGACCGACCTGCTTGGTAGCTATTATAAATACTACATACTTATCTCATCAACATACTATCAATAGAATGGTAATCATAACTGCATATTTTGTTCAGAGATTTTTGAGCTACCTACCTACATTGTAGAACACTATATAAATTCAAAACAGCCATACGTAAATCAAACTGTTTAAAAAGTGGTTAATCTATTTAAAGAAACTTCAACAGCATTTACGAAAATAAAATAACGGTTATTTATTTTCTAAAAAAAAAAACAATTACAGGAATGATGGAAACAAAAGCAGAAATTGTGTTAGTAGGAGTATACATTCTGTAGCTACAGCAGCAAAAGAGACTTGTGCCTATGTTCAAACATGGTGTATGGATGGAACATCCACGTGAAAATTAAAATTATTGTACCGATGCCTATATACCTACTTAGGTAGAGACAGTCATACCTCACAATATTCTTGTATTTCCTGGATGATTGATAGATAATGCTATTAGCATTAAGTCTGCCTAGAACTACAATTTTATGTGTGAAAGTAAGTATTAAATAACCTATCTGCTTATCACAAGCCAATAGAACATTCAACTGGCTTAACTAATGACATACAACATAGTATGTAGGTACCTTGGTATTTATTACTAAGTGAACGAATGAAGATTTATAATAGACAATAATATAATAATCAAGTAAACAAAAGGAAATGAATTACATTGGTTTAACTAAACTTGACAAAGTACAGTTTAAAAACTGGTTTTGAATAGAAATAAAATAACAGTATTATATAACAATTAAAAATAAATGTTTAAGCAATATTTTGATAGAAATTGGTATTTTACCCTGTTTTATCTGATAATGGAGAAAAAGTACTTTTTATCTCTACTTTTATTAACTTTGGCCTTGCACACAGTTCTTAATGTGTCAATAAGTAAGTTTATCAATGTGTTGTATGATTTTGATATTGTTGATAAAATCTACTGGCCACTCAGACTGGTAGTGAGCAACGAACGTACTGACTTATAAAAGTTACCAGACTCTTTGAAGGCATGAGACATCTAATGAACGAAGCTGAATATATCAAAGCGTGTCTTCTTCTGGTAAGGATTCTACCAAAAGCTATATCAACTGTATTAATGAATTGAACCTATATCAATACCTTAAAGTCACATAGTATATTGACTAAGTGTACATACTACCATTATTACATTAGAATAAGGGTGATGATGATGAATAAATAAATTATGTTACTTATTTACCTAGATACTTAAAACAAGGTAAAATTACTACAAGAAGTTTTAAAGAGATAAAAGGTTTTATTATGAAAATTTTAACATTGTACCTATCTTGAAAGAACCTTGGTTTTCCATGATATGTCTGTTAATGGTCTGAGAGTGAAGAGACAAAATATGAAATCTAGATCTTCATCTTTGTTTTAAATTTTTAAGCCTTTTCACACCCCCTGCTTCTGCGGACCTACATTCACCTTGAGTGTGTTTTAGATAGAGTACCGGCTGCAGTAGGGGCGATGGAACCTGACCTAAGTATTATCTATTTGATACTTCCATGGATACCTAATGAAAGTTATGCATAGCCTAGAGAACATTATCAATAATTGGATTGGTGGCAGATTTGGTAAGTTCTTATACCTACATACCCCTAGTCCCTAGTTGTTCTAAAGGTCCTGTATAAACTTGTACATTTTGGTGTACCTGCCTATCTGGAAAATGGTGAGTATCTGAGTAACAGAATCAATCAGTGATTACATACTTCAATGGGTTAGGTAATTTGATAATTGGGTAATTAGAGACTGCTTCAAAGTATGATCGATTGTATCCGCACGGATCCTGGATCAGACCGGTGGATTGACCTCTTCTTGATGTTATGTACCTATTCTGGCAAGAACTAGATTAAGCTAATCAACACACAAAACAAACGCCAAGAGCTGAGTTGTTCTGCCCATGGAGGTAAATGTTCTGCCTGTTGAATTCTTCTTCTTCTCTCAATTTATGGCTCCTGTCCGTCATTCGACAGACAATCATGCCAGTGTCAAGTGATTTGTATTGAATACTTTTTAGTCAAGTCAGTCCATAGTCAAGTGGGCCATCATTTGTTTCGAAGAAAATGGTAGCGGTTTTCTTCAAAACATTAGAAACATTTTCGGTCAGGATATCATAATATATACACTTTCATTCCAAATGCTTAAACTTTGTGCAAAGACCTTAGACGCAGTTGAGAAAAACAATTAAAATGAAAAAGCTATGTTGCTTCCCAAATTGTCAGAAAACTTATGGCCTGTTGAATTGAATTGAGCTATGAAGAAACTACTAGGAACCAAGTCAGGCTAAATTGTTCTTTCAGCTTACTAAAGAGGTTACATTCAAATTTGAAAACGACTGACAAAATCAATGTTATGATAATGATATTATTCTATTTCTATATAAAATCTGTTGTGCATCAGACAAGATTTATGAGTTATGTAGAATTGTGCTTTTATTCTTGTAGAAATATCGTTCTACTAATACGATGAATATGAAATCTATTCGTTCAATTAATAAATTGTAAATGTACCTACAAAAATGTTCATGTTAATATTAACAATTAAAGCATCTTTCATGCTGATAGAATGTAAGAAATATTAGATTTAAACCAGCAAATAAAAGTAACAAGAGGTGAAATCGGTTTTTATATGATGTCTCATCCAACTATTGTAACTAGTTTCCTTTTAGTATAGTTTATTGAATATGAATTGTAAAATTCAATCAAAGAGCACGAATGGATTGCCTTGACCACAGATAAACAAATATTAGTGCCTTGACTAACCTGTAAGTTCTACCAGTAGTTAAACTTTTTGAAATTTTAAAATTCCATATGTTAATCAATTAATAGAATGGCGAACGGAACGTTCAACATTTTGAATCGGTCAAATTATATTCTATTACCTGGTATTAGTTTAAGGTTAAGGATTCAAAAAAAAAAAAGGAAAAGGGGAAGGAATATAGGTAGTGATAGGAAGAGGAAAGAGTTAATCAGTTATTATTTATAATACCTATAACTATTCCAAAATATTTGAAAATGTTAGTGTTGACTTAAAATGTTGTACCTATACTATAACAGTAACTGTTAAAATAACTAATTTTACTATTTATTTCATCGTGTTTAATCTTTGTTCAACCTATGCTACATTTCCAATAATTTAGGTATGTACTTACATAATACAATATGTATTGAATATTGGTAAGTAAATAAGGAAATCAATGGTGACAATATAATCTAAAATGTAAGTAATAAATAATAGCGTTTGCAAAGGGCTACAAATGCTCCATTGCATCATGTGTGTTTTATACATTTTTGTGTACCTGTATAAGTTGTGGTTTGCTTTGTTTATAAATGTTAATATATACAAAGTATAATAATATAAAGTATAAACTAATCCATAACTATTAAACTGTGCCTTATACTTTCATGATTACTGACTCTTTTACAAATATGGTTTACTGTAAGTGTTCTGAAGTGTTTAAATTTTAATAAAGATGAGGATGTGGTGTCTAGCCGAGTCGCGCTGGCAACACTAGCGACATGCTGGCGACACTTGCTTGGTGCGGGCGTGCTGGGCGGACGGCATAACCTCGTATAATAATATATTTGTGTTTCATTGGATCTAAAGAATCCCACATACGTTCTAAGTTAAATGACGATATTATTTCTGCCAATAACTGCCATCTACACTTTATTACGTTTCACCCTACAAATTTTAACAAAGTGAGACAAATCTGTAAATCCGGTAAGTAACCACTCTCTTCTCTTGTCGTGTCACTAGTTTCTTTCGAAACAGTGTGGCGAAAGGATTTTAAGTGCGCCTCAAGAGGCTCGTTTCGAGCACAAATCACTAATTTATTGTTCATATTACGTATTTACATAATATGTAATTTTGTTTTTTAGCTTAGGTCCAATGTAGAGTATAAGCTCTGGTGGTCTAGTGGTAGTGGCTTTTAATCCTAAGGCCGAGGGTTCAAATCCGGTGGTGCACCTATGAATTTTTCCATTCGCAAAAATTATGTGCGCAATGCCAATGCTTTCAAACGGTGAAAGAAAACATCGTAAGGAAACTCACAGGAAATAGTATGGACCATGCTTTTCCTGTGAATTTGACTGACTAAGCTGTGAGGATGGCAATTTCAACTAGAAATCACTAAAATTTTAATTTTCATTGTAATTTTAGTAACAGTCTATATAAAAACCATAACACCAAATATAACCAAATATACCAATAATGGTGTAATTACAGACACATGAGGCTTAACATCTGTATGCCTCAAATTGATGGACGCAGGGCAGTGAGTGACTTACAAGGCAATGCTTTGCTATAGGCTATAGTTACCACTTAACATCAGGTCCGCTTGTTCCACCAGCTAGTTGTATAAAAAAAAATACTAAACCAAATATACAAATATAAAACCAATTAAATATAACAAAGTAGTGTTAGCGATTCAGTTCTAGCTGTGCATACTCTGTGTCCCAGCCGTGGGTAATGTAGCGCATTGGCGTTGCAAAGTGGCCTGTGACATTTTTCAATCGGTTAATGGCCCAGCATTATTGGCTCATAAGGCCGTCCATAACGGAATAATGTCTTCGGGACACCACACTTTGAAAATATGCAGGATATTCCTTGGAAGTTAATTTTAGAAAGTTACAAACTTGTTGGTATAAAAATTACGTGCTACTATAAAAATTATAAAATACTAGCTGCCGCCTGCAGCTTCGCTTGCGTACTAGGTTCTTCCGTTTATTGGGTTCGGTCATGTTTTCTGTACGGTTCCCGGTAATTTTTCGGCATAATTAGTAATAATAATAATAAATCCATTTATTTCCCATTATAAAGTACTTAATAAACTAACATTCATTTGATTTATTACATTTTTATTCTCATTTAAATATAAGTAATTGGTTCATATAATTATTCATGCATTTTTATTCTTAATAATATTTATATTTGGGATAATTAGTAATATGATTTTATATAAATTATATTTTTTTTCTTAGTTTCATCCGAATCGGTTTAATGGCTAGGGCCACAAACATCAAACCATCGTAACTATCCGTATTATTATTACATTTATAGATTAAAAGTAGGCTACGATTTCGTTTCATTTATTCACTTCAATGTTACATGCTCATTAATGCGTCAAGATACAATCACTGCCTCATATCTACATCCCGTTGATATAAATAAAAGTATTTCAATTACAAGCGTTTTCCGTATCAATGTTTTAGTGATATAAATCAGATTTGTGTTTGATAACGATAATCTAGGTAAGTACATACTGGTACTTGATAAATCATTGAAAATTTAGTAGTTTAAGTAGGTATTTATGGAACACTAGCATCCACCCGTGGTTACACTCGTGAAATAGGTACCTAAATACATATAGGTACCTCTATATATATACCTCTTATTTCAGGTCATGAACTACACAAATATTCCAAGTTTCATTAAAATTTGTTACGGCGTTACAGAGATGACCAGTAATAAAAAGGTACAAAAAAGCTTTAATTATTTATACGAATTTAGTCGCCAGGAACGGTAGACTATAATTATAACAGAGTTATATTATTATTATCCCAAATAACCCAAATTTTACAGGAAGGAACGATTCTGAGCCCTTTCCATTCACCGACTTGAAAGCTAAGTGTTCCACTTCGTGGTCACCATAAACCAATACTCTAAAACCGGGTATTAGTAAGAAAAACTTGTAAATTAGTAATACTTCAAAACCATTTCATAACAGTTTTTTTTATATTTTATTGTCACCCTCTAAATATCCCAGTATACAATGCACTAACAACAAATAGGACACAGTAGTTGGAATGGTCATAGGCATAATTTCAACTGCAAACTAATATCGAATTATGAAATCCACACTTATACACAAACAATTTGATTATGTGTAATCTTTTGGTATCTACTTGCTATTTGAGTTTGAGGCATGTTTACCCGAAATCATCATCAGCATCTTCCTGCCTTATCCTTATGTGGGGTCATCCGATTTTTCCCGAATATGAGATCTTAATAATCATTAAGTCATTTATCATAAGTATATTATTCGAAATGGAAAATAAAAAACGCACAAAAAATAGCAAAAAATTTATTTTATTTAAAAGTTAAATCATATTAAATTAACCGTTGTCATAAGTGTTACCCAAGCAATGGGTGCTATCATCGGGTAGACGAAAATTACAGCGCCATTATCCATATCTCCGCGCGGTAATTTTCCGCAAGTTTCTCGATTAAAAAGCGGGTGCAAGTCGGACATTAAGCTCAAACCCTCAACCCATTGGAGTTCAGAGGCCAACTAAGATAAAAACTTCGCAAATCAACGATAGCACTGGACTTGAGTTTCTTGATTGCTAATGCTGCTGCCACATTGCAGAACTGTGAATTTATATCGTGGGAGTCTTGCGATTTCTAACAGATGCAGACACAATGATGAAGCCGCAGCATAACGGAGAACATTTAAACCACGCAGCCTGTAACTCCCGTTGAAGGGTCTGCGGCCAGAGCAAAGCAAATCATACTCTGCAGCCCCTCAAGTGACTGATTGTGTTGGTCCCTATCAACAACGTCGTTAAAGACTATTGAAGGAATGAAGTCGATTGCGGCAGTGAGTTCGTTTCCCTTGATCTCATCAGCAAGGTCGAGCTCGTCACCAGGGTTGGCCACGCAGTAGTCAATTTCAACTAATCTGAGGCCGACAGCGTGCGCGCACAGGTAACTCCCTTGAGTGAACGACGGGAAAGGAGTAGTGTACTCACAAGTCATGTAGTGCATCTGAGCGTCTTGATTACCTTTGAGTTGGTTGAGTGCACATCTGTGGAGACGGTTCGCCCAACAGTCTCTCTCTCCAAACTGGCAAATAAGAGTACCATCTTCCAGTCTGCTTGCGCGGCCCCACGGCACGAACTCAACGTCCAAGAAGTCTCTGTAGATCTCGTACGTCGGTGCGAGGACGTCTCGGATGAATCTTACTGTGTCGCCGCATCCAGAAGTGGTTTGAACGGTGATCTTGATTCTACCGTTGACAGTTTCCAGTCCATTGGTGTTGGTAGCGAAGAAAAGGCACGCAACGAAGACGAATAAGAATTTAGCAGCCATGACGTCCACTTTCTAGTATCGCAAGAAACTAACTGAGCACTGAATCACATTGATAGGCGTTTGATATGTACTGTATTAGCGTTTTTGATATTGCTGTATCAGATATGGGAAAGATAATAATAATCTTGCACTTAGCTAATCATTTTTGATTGAAGCAAGTTGGTGTTGTAAAAACAATTTTATTTTCTCCCTCGAGTCTTCCCCTTCTAAGAGTTTTTCAAGGTAATCCTTTAAGATTACATCTTAAAAAACTGAAACTCTTTAAGCCTCCATATTTTCTTTATGCAAAAAATGTATTCTGGTAGTCGGAGTTCGCCTTGCTTGCTACGATAATAAACACAAAATGTTATTAGCTTTTCTGACAAGAAATACATTTAGTATTTTTATGATTTTGGGGAGAATTTGCGTCCACTGAGGGATTTTGTAAAATTATAATCTATTAGAGAACTGGTGACCCCGTCTTCTGATCATTAGGTCGTGGATTCGAATAACGTGGACAAAGGGATTTTACGCTTCGATAATTTGATGTGCGCAATGCGAGTGTTCCTAAACGGTGAAGGAAAACATCGTGAGGAAACCTGTTGGTAGCAGCGGCGATAGGCTTGCAACCCGCCACGTATCAGCTAATGCAAAATGTGGGTATGTGCCAAATGTAATATTTGGACGTAGGTACCTCTGACTTTCCTCCTTAGGCATCCTCTAATAATCTTTGGCTGGTCCTTGGTACTTGAAGATCTAAAAGGATATCTACCGTGACTGGGGATCAAAGTCGTGAAGTTGTTATGTTCTGTTCTGTAAAGATTTAGTTATAAAACTATTGGGTTAAGAAATAGGATACCGTTTCTTTTTCTTTTTGTAGACTTTTTTTTGTTTATCATCCTAAAAAGTTGGGGTATTCTTCATTTTATGAATTAAACAAAAAGTAAACTCATAATTTACACCCAGAAATACTCCCTAAAGAGAAACGAATTGCCAGAGTGCATGCCCCAGACATCTTAATCTCAATTCACTGCGGAAAAACAGAAGGTATTCAATTACGGTTAATACATTTAAAAATGTAGTGCTCTCCCCTAAAGGAGGCGTTTCTGGGACCGCAGTATTAATGAAATTGACTTCCCTTGGGGCAGGGACCCCTTGCTTCAGTACCAAGGTACCCGAGATCGAAGCCAGAAGCAGCTGAGCAACTTATCAGGTGCTCATATTTACCTTAACACTGTAGGTACTAAGAATGTTCAATTGTTACTTTTCGATGTACCCGAGTTCGAAATCAGAAGCAGCTGAGCAACCTATCAGGTGCTCTCATTTACCTGTACTGTACTACTGAATGAGTCAGAATAAATCAAAAATTAATATTATAATAAGTCTGAAAATATTTTTATCTGACTATTAGTAAAAGATAAGTAAAACATGCTCTAAGGCGTTATACTCAAAACATAATCAATCACGTTATTTTGTTTCTGCTTCTTGGTTCGCTTGCTATTTTTAATATTGGGTTTGCTATTGATACGTTACTTACATATTACATAAAATAAGGTACATCCTGTATGCCTCAAGTTGATGGACGCAGGGCAGTGCATCGAGGAACGTTTATATCGTGTGTGACTTGCAAAGCAATGCTTTGTAAGGCTACTATTTAACATAGTGCTCGAAAGAATACTCTCTAAGGTACCCTTAAAATCCTTTCACCACACGTAACTTAACATCGAGTCGGCCATGCTTGTTCCATCAGCAAAATGTATAAAAATGTAAAGCATATTGTGTCTAGTTTGCTAAGATATTTCTGAGCGGTGCCTGCATGACCCCCCGCTTGCGGTCACATTGTTCCAAACTTGGAAACAAAGGTATCGATACCGTACCAAATAAACGAGCTTCTGTTCTAAATTTTCAAGTTTCATGATATTAATGAGTTTAATAGACAGTGACAAAGGGAACATGATATAGGGCTCGTCAAATATTTAACGAAGATAAATTGGGATATTAATTTTTAAGTGGTGTTATAGTGGTTTTAGACCTCAGCTTACTCAAAAATGTATGATCCCAGATGTAATGCCGTTGAATAACTTTCAACTTATAAAGTGGACATACTAAAAAAAGAAAAATACTACTACTAGTCGGTCGACTACAGATGCGGATACTTTGTTTTTTTTTTAACTTTGGCCAAACTATCAACTATTCGTTTCTACACATTTCTACTTTACGTAACTAAGGAGGTATAACCCGGAATAAAAACAAAACAAACCCAACTTATAATCAAAACTGATGTAACTTTTTACGAGACCACACGACTTCAACACACGGGGGAGATACGATGCTAATTTTAATTAATACAAACTGCAGAACCCAACTCCCATCACAGCCTACCTCGGAATTACAAGTTAACAGCTACATATCCCCTTACGAGCACAATGGTTCTCGTAAAATTAATACCTCACCTCTAAATTGCCGGAGAACCCTTAAATATTTAAAGTTTTCACTGCACCCTCCACCCGCAACAAGATTCAATTTCACGCCCTAAAAAGGGAACCTCTCGGGTAACTCTCGCTTCCTCGTGTCAGGAGACATCACAGTGACCAATTAAACCAGACCCTTACAAATTAACGTGGCCATTTCAGAGCCGTAGTGGTAATACGAAAGTTTTAGAGCCGTGGTCTCTTCTTACTCTGGTGGTGGCAATAAAAAAGCGTTTGAAGTGGATACTTATTCGGTTGGATGCAGCATGGAAATATCAGGAATCAATTGAATCAATCTGCCGTCAAATTGGCAGAGGTTTGAACAGCGTTGTACCTACATTTTACTGTTGTTTGGCACTTACCTACGCGTAATGCAATTTTCTCATCTTGTTTTTTGTCGTTTAAGCTATTTTAATTCGTGCAAGATTCAAAGTAAAATACATACTCTGAAACCTCTGGGAATACGGACAAATAATAAATAATAAATGTATGATCAATATTATATTTTGACAGCCTTCACAGCTCAGTTGGTAGTAGCTCGGCCTTCTGCGCCGTAGGCCGTGGGTTCGATTCCCACCGAGAACAAACATTTGTGTGATGAACATAGATGTTTCTTCTCTGTCTGGGTGTTATTTAATATTATAAGTATGTATTTACAAAAAAATATATATATAAGTAGTATATCAGCTATCTGGTTCCCATATCACAAGCTTTGGCTAAGTTTGGGGCGAGATAGTGCTGTGTGAAATGTCCACAAAAAAAAAAATATATATATACATATATGTAGAAAGTAGGTATGATCTGTAAGTATTTGTTAAAATCGGGTGTTTCTCTCTCGAATTAGTTTCTGATTGTCAAGACTTGAAATTTTCTATTGTCAGTCAGATAATATGCTTTAACTATTGCCATCTCTTACCAATAAATAACGCCAAACAGTGACAGGGATAATTTTATTAATGCAGTTGCACTGCCCTTAGTTTATTCGTTTCGGTTAGATATTCCAGACGTTGCAGCCTCCCACAAATCTTCAAACCAGCCATGTATCAGCCACTTCGCATCTTCTATTCCTACCATATATCTCCTACGTGAACTGCCAGTGAATCTAAAGTCTAATTGCGATCCATTCCGATCACGTTCTTCGATATGACCCTTTAAATCACATATAACACTATCAAGCCACGTGATTAATTTGATTAGGTACGTGTATGGCTTCTATGATATGAACTTCTGAAACTCGATGTCTGGCCGTATGTTTGTCCTGTATAATGATGTTGACGTATATACAAGGTGTTCCAATACTTGTGTTTAAAAACTTCAGGGGGCTAAAGTATCCATCAATATGAATAACTTTTTCTAAGGAACCAACACCGTAAACGCAAAAAAAAAACCAGTTGTTTCATACAAAAGTTCAATACCTACCTGGCTAAAATGTATGAAACAGCTGTTTTTTCGCGCTCACAGTGTTGGTTCCTTAGAAAAAGTTATTCATATTGATGGGTACTTCAGCCCCCTGAAGTTTTTAAACACAAGTATTGGAACACCTTGTATAGAGGTAGTTTATCAGTAGAGAATACCAACTGGATTGACGTATTCATCAAATTATGCTAGTTTTGATAGAGAGACGGGGTAAGACCTCTTTCGCTTCATTCACTCTGATAACATTTCTCTTTTTCATATTCTCGGTTCTCACAGACCCTCAGGAACAGGATTCAGTCATAATTTCTAGAAAAGAGCCTCTTTGAGGCGCACTTAAGATAATATCATCACACTGTTTCGAAAGAACAAGTGGCACGACAAGACGAAAAGTCATATTGTGTGATGCCAGAACCAAACCGTAAGAGTAGTAGAGCTCTTTGTGAAGGGCTCGTCCGGGGAAGTACTACCACCATGCATTTTCCTGCTGCCAAGCAGCGTTGCTGTGTTTCGGTTTGAGGAGTGTGGTTGCCGGTGTAATTAAAGGCACATGAGGCTTAACATCTGTATGCCTCAAGTTGATGGAAGCAGAGCGGTGCGTCGTAGGGCGCGTTCCTATCTTACGTGATTTACGAGGCAATGCTTTGTTATAGGTGATGGTTACCACTTAACATCAGGTGGGCCATCTGCTTGTTCCATCAGCTAGTTGTATAAAAAAAAAGTTTCTTGTCTGTTTTCCAGACTCGGGTAACACTTGGCCACAGTCACAGTCTATTTTCCAAATCAATACAACACTAATCACTTTAAAATAGCACTATTACAATAATTCCTATACCACTATTGTTAAGGGTAAAGTTGGACCCAAATGTATTAATTTATGATAATAATGATTAGACCCGGTACCTTAATTAGTTAATTAGCTAAGTATTATGGTAGTTTTTGTTAAGGGCTCATCCGGGGAAGTACTTCCACAATCATACCGTCAAACAGCGTTGCTGTGATTCGGCTGCAAGGATGTGAGCGCCGGTGAACCTATAGGCACATGCATTTGGGATAAATATATGTATGCTTCAAGTTGATGGACGCAAGGGCGCAAGGACAAGTGGTGATGTTCACCACGTAACAACAGGTGGGCCACCACCTTATTACATGAAAAAGTAGCATAAATGAAATACCTACCACAAGTAGCTACTTTCTTTCGGACTATTCCTGAGAACTGTAAATTGTAGGACCATTTTTTTTTTAATACAACTAGCTGATGGAACAAGCAGATGGCCCTCCTGATGTTAAGTGGTAACCATCACCTATAACAAAGCATTGCCTCGTAAGTCACGCACGATAGGAACGTGCCCTACGATGCACTACCCTGCGTCCATCAACTTGAGGCATACAGATGTTAAGCCTCATGTGCCTGTAATTACACCGGCAACCACACTCTTCAAACCGAAACACAGCGTTGCTGCTTGGCGGCAGAAAAAGGCGTGGTGGTAGTATTTCCCCGGACGAGCCCTTCACAAAGAGCTCTACTACTCTTAAAACGACTAACTAATACCGTATGCTACGTCGTTACTTAACCATCTTTGAAATCATAGTAAACTGACGTTAATTTTATTGTTATTGCTTTCCAAGCGCGAGGATGGATATGGTATTTTAATTTAAGAAAAATTCACACAAGAGAGGGTGTTATTATATATTATAAGTATGATTTTATAAAAAAAAAGTATTTAAGTATTATATCAGCTATTTGGTTCCCATATTACAAGCTTTGCTTAGTTTGGGACTAGATAGCGTTGCGTGGAAAGTTTAATAATATATATTTATTTAAAAAAAAAAGAGGAACTCTCCGTCAACCGACTTCCCGCCATCCTCACAATATCATCGGTCCATCCGCGTCTTCCAGCTTGTGGTCGCTAATCGAGAACCCTTACTTCTCAGCGGTTTTAAATTTTTCAAGCTGCATCTACCCACTTTTTCTCTTTAACTTGCAAAGTCTACAAGCTATGTCGGTTACCTAGGTTCTTCGGAACCTCATTTCTGATTCTATCACGTAGCTCGATAGTCTATGTGGCAGTACATCTACACTAATATTATAAAGAGGAAAACTTTGTATTTTTGTATTTTTGTATGTAACGAATAGGCTCAAAAACTACTGGTCCGATTTCAAAAATTCTTTCACCATTAGAATGCTACATTATCCCTGAGTAAAATAGGCTATATTATATTTTCAAAAAAATCAGGGATCCTTACTAAAACTTCAATAATGTAACCCAAGGTGGAAAACAAAAAACCTTACATCGCGTGCGCTGCGAAAACTATTGAAGATAGAACAAAATAATGTACTACGATTTTGTAGAACACGTTATCATCTACAAAAAATGTCGCGACAGCATATGTCTAACTATTATAGTTATGTCACAATAAGTGTTCTTTTATTATAAAAAATTAATTGAAATGCCTCCGCTAGAAAAGGGTCTTTATTTGTACCTTGGTATTAATCCTTATCCAAATAAATCATTTCATAATTAAGACGGTTTCAATACCTATAGATTACTTCTTAAATTTTTCAAATCGGACATTCCATTCAAAAGATATGACGAAATTAAAAATGTTAACGGGTCCACGGGTCATGCGCGGGGTGCGATTTCACTCACTCAAGGAGAAGCGCGTGCAAATGTATGAAATAAGTAAACGCGAGGCTCGAACCCACGGTCTAAGTTTATCCTAAAATGTTCAAAAAATTTATGACCACCCATGCGAAGCTGGGACAGGCCGCTAGTCTATAATATGTGCGATGAATGCAGGCAAACCTGTTTTGGCGATGTAAAAAGAACGAGAAATGTATTTAGGACGTCCAGCAGCTGAAATGATAATCATAATCCCAGTCTTAAGAACAACAGCAAAAATTCATGTCACTGTATACTAAATACCTACCCGTATACAGTCTAACATAGAATGTATACTATTCTTTAGGGATATTGCTCAAATGCGTGCAAAGTTTTGTTCACAATCCCACATCATTTCAACAAATGAGACAGCCCTATTAACATTAAAACACGAGCTATTACCATACAAAGAGTCCGCTCGCGGCAAAGTGCACTCTGCACTTATTTGGACAACCCTAATAAAATTATTCAAATTGTCCCGTTTGTTAATTTCTAGAGCAGTTTCGGGAGAACACTAGCATAGGAACAAAAGAATGGATAATTATCTTCGTATCATAATTAAGTACCTACCTACTCGATTCTCAATAATTAATTAGTGGTAAATAAACTAGGTTAGGTACCAAAAAGTGTACAAAATATAGTTGAAAAAAAAATACAAATATAGATTTTTTTTCTTTTTACATCCTGCTTCTTGGCGATCTGTTTATAAAACAATTATCCAAACTGCTGTCTGATTTGTCCATCTGTTTTAGTTGACATGTGAGGAGAGATTCGTCCAGTGAGTTGTCTCTCAATCTTTGTCTTCGAATCTATTCGCTAGGTTTTGTAGGCCGTGTCGTTTAAGTCTAGTAGATTGAAGGCTGCCTGTTCCTTGAAAAAATAACTGATATAATATGGTTAAAAAAAAAAATTAAAGACCTATCAATCAGACCAAAATGTTGATAATGACAAAATAGCATTTTATTCAATAACACTTTGGAACGTCTGATCTAGGTAAATCTGGACGTTTAAGTATTATTGTGAAACAGAAACAGCCTTATGACTTTAGTCCCCAGGCACGGAACAATATCCTCCGTAATAAGTACCAAGTACGAACATAAAATTCCTTGAGGGTGTAATATTAGTGTAAATACCTTCTACAAAACCATATTCTTGTTTAAAACCAGACACCACAATCATGTAGATTCAAACGTGTGTTCAAAATACATCCATTCGGAAATTTGATGTAAATTTACCAACGGACAAGTTTACCCAAGCTCAGACTAGAGTGGAAGCTTCTATGATCCCACTGAGCCTTAACGACCAGCCAGCTATTAGGCACCAAGCCATGCCTTAAGAGGATAATATCCTTTGACTAAACTTGGTACTATCCTGATACCATCGAATAAAACTTTCAAAATGTCGTAGATAGGAAATACATATGCACACAACTTATGTACACTCGCCCGCAAAAATAAAGGGTCAACTTTATGAAAACAGCAATATCTTAAAGAAATGATCAAGATAACTTCTTTTGCTTATGAAATTAAACCAAAACAGGATATGCGGACTGTATGCAACCCTTCATTTAACCTTTTTTACTGTAATGGCATAAAAATGCGCTATTAGTAAAAACGACCTGTTTTCAAATTGTGATTCATTTTTCAACTTCGACTTCTTTGATTTTGTTTTTTAATTTTGTATAAATATGGGACTTGAAATTGATTTTCCTTATTCAATTCGAGTTATTTGTACAAAATCATGCCTTTGACTTTGGAAGAATGTACCAGAATTATCCCCATGTTTGAGTTTGGGTTTAGCCAACGCAGAGTGGTGGTAGTTTATTTATGCTTAATTAAATTTTCTTTCAGATACTTTTTGATTTGAAGATTCAAAGTTATTTATATTAAGTTAAGAAACTTTACCCATTACGGAAGAGCGAGACTCTCTATCACAGGTATTCCCATACTTAAAAGAGGGTCTCAAACCCATGAAATGTACTACTACTAAAGTTTACTGAATAAATATTTTGTCAAAATCAAAATCAAAATCAAAACGGTCTTTATTCAGTACAATCACAAGGATCACTTTGAAACGTCTTATATACTAGGTGAATCTATCGCCAGTTCCTCGCGACCAAAGCCTAGAAGAACGGGCAAGAAACTAACGGCTTGGTTCCTAGCGTTTTTTTGTATGATCCTTTTTACAATTTTATTATGGTACCTACTTAATTGCTTAGTGTTTTTAATGAGTTGGAGCATAGATCAGTCCCAAGCTTTTTTGTCATCTATATCAGAAATTTTATAGTAAGCTTTTATACAAAGTTTTCTTTTTATTATGTTTTTGAATTTGTTAATCGACAACTGGTGAATCTCACTTGGGACTTTGTTAAAGAAGCGTACACATTGTCCTGCAAACGATTTGCTTACTTTAGTGAGCCTAGTAGTGGGAACAGCGAGCTTATCTTTATTTCTAGTGTTAACATTATGATGGTCACTCTTTTTGGCATATAAATTAATATTTTTTCTAACATACATTAAATTTTCGTATATGTACTGACAGGGTAAAGTCATTACATTTATTGTATTTGTATTTGTATTTTGTATTTGGAGTTAACTAGTGATGTGACCCTTTATTTTTGCGGGCGATTGTATATAACAAAAAAAACAACAAACACATCGTATTATAACAAAAAGTTAATTACATATTTCTAACGTACTCGGATATACCGCCCATTTTTTTTTTATACATTTAACTGATGAAACAAGCAAATGGCGCACCTGATGTTAAGTGTAACCATTACCTATAACAAAGCATTGCCTCATAAGTCATGCACGATAGGAACGTGCCCTAAGATGCCCTGCCCTGCGTTCATTAACTTAAGGCATACAGATGTTAAGCCTTATGTGCCTGTAATTACACCAGCAAAAAACACTCCCAAAGAGATTTACTACTCTTAAAAATGCTAATCCTTCATACTCTTAAAAATAAATGCGAAAGTTATGATTTTTGGATGTTTGTGATACAATCACGCCCAAACAGCACAGCACCGATTGGCACAATAACTTTGTATCTCAAAAAATAGTCGTGTCACTAGTTTCTTTCGAAACAGTGTGGTGAAAGGATTGTAAGTGCGCCTCAAGAGGCTCCTTTCGAGCGATTGAGACATGTTATAGAACTTTTTTATATTTGTGGTAAAAATTAACAAACCCACTAAAGGGAAAACCCCTTAAATATTAGTGTTAGCAATCACATGGACGCTAGTTTCCATAATTTTTTACTTGTCCCACAATATTGATGATATTGGCATAAACTTGTTTTCATCATGATGATGATGATGAAGATGTTCATCGCGAAAATTTCTAGCTGCAATTGCATGGTTGTCTCGCTTACTCAAATAGTACGCGAGCGGGACAGCTATACAATCGCAGTACTTAATAAATTGCCACAAAACTTTAAAACCGCCATTAGTAGGTAGGTATATACCTTCTACCACGATCATGTGCCAGTCTTACACATTTCTAATCCGCGATTTCGTTGAAGGGCACTTTCATTTGGCACTGGCTTTCGACTTGAAGATATAGATCAGTTGAGCTATCTCCAGATCGTTCGCAACGGTCTGCAGATATCTAATTGTTATTATGGGTAGGTATTTTGTATATTTTTCAAATACTTGATTCATTGTAATTTTATTTGTAACAACAAACAGTATTACATTCTAGGTAAAAAATAAACTATTCATAATATATAATAATCCTTCATAAATCGCCTCTTATTTCATAGAAATTGTATAAACATAAACTTCAGACGACCTTCGGGCACTATTCTCCGAAGCTTAGTTGGAGCTACTATAATATCAGATGTCGAATAAGTAGATTAGGAAACTTAACTATCTAAATACGCAAAGCTTATAAAACAACTACTTATTACAACTAACCCACACACCCCGTTACGACGAACACATTTTATTACTGCGAGTACGTCCAAGGCGTCAGTTTTTTGCGTAATATCCTTATTGCCAGAAGTATATCCTTATTCCTTTTTTCTGCCGCCAAGCAGCGTTGCTGTGCTTCGGTTTGAAGAGTGTGGTTAGAGTTTGAAGAGTGTGTAATTACAGGCACATGAGGCTTAACATCTGTATGCCTCAAGTTGATTGACGCAGGGCAGTGCATCGTAGGGCACGTTCCTTTCCACGTGGCTTGCGAGGACATGCTAGTTTTTTCTTAATAAAAATTTGGTGTAAAATTTGGGTTCAGCTCTCAGTGATTTTGTTGCTATACTGTTAGTATTTTGGTTTACTAACAAACAAATCCAAATTTATTTAGAAAACAAGCATTTCCTCGCAAGTCACGAAAGATAGGAACGTGCCCTATGATGCCCTGCCTTGCGTCCATAAACTTGAGGAAAACAGTTGCTAAACCTCATGTGCCTGCGTAATTTCACCGACAACCACACTCTTCAAACCGAAACACAGCAACGCCGCGGCGAAACAGGCGTGGTGCAGGCTTCTACTCTAATTCTAATCAACTTACAAGCTCCGTACTATATAAATATTAATTTGCATTAACACACAGGCGGAGTCCTCAAAATTAATTGAATTTTGTTGACATTGGCAACAACTCCACTTGTGCATTTCTACATTGCGTTGTGTACACTCTAGAAGCGATATAACTTATTCAAAACACGCCATTGAGGTACTAAGTGTTTGTAGACTCAGCCTCTACCGTAATAACTATTAATTCATCTGCAACCATGGTTCGATCTAATAAAGCAGCACGTATCCACGCTGTTAGGTTAAGTGGTTAGGTTTTTTTTTTATTCAACAAGCTGACGGAACAAGCAGATGGCCCACCTGATGTTAAGTGGTAACCATCACCTATAACAAAGCATTGCCTCGTAAGTCACGCACGATAGGAACGTGCCCTACGATGCACTGCCCTGCGTCCATCAACTTGAGGCATACAGATGTTAAGGCTCATGTGCCTGTAATTACACCGGCAACCACACTCTTCAAACCGAAACACAGCGCAGCGTTGCTGCTTGGCGGCAGAAAAAGGCGTGGTAGTAGTACTTCCCTGGAGGGACCCTTCACAAGAGCTCTACTACTCTTAAAATCAATATCAGGGAAAAATATCTTAGTAAAATTAACCGAAACTGCGAGCAACACCTAGTTTGAGAATCGAAACGAAGATCAATAAAAAATGACAATCGACATGTAAAGATCACTTCCATGCTGCCAGCTTAAAAAAATAGAGAATGGAACGTTAGGAAATTGTCTTTAAAAAGATCATGTCCTATCACGCGGAACGGCATATTCATCAATGCAAATTGCCTACTCACAGATTCAGTAAAGATCGTAGGTTTTATTTAGTTTCGTGTACTCCGGTAACCCAGTTTGTAACGGCGTATTAAATTAAACTGTACTAAAGGATAAAGATAACATGGAACGAGCAAATGGAAACTGCGACAGGGAAGTGCGTGGAGTCACCAATTAGAATTTGTATTACCTACTTTTGAAGCCATTCCTGTTACGAGCTCGTCTAAACCTGTAGATGTCAAAATGAAACTAAAATATAACCAGCCAAGTGCGAGTCGAAGGGTTCCGTACCATTATCTTTAAAAACGGCAAAAAAATCACGTTTGTTGTATGGGAGCCCCCTTAAATATTAATTTTATTCTGTTTTTTAGTATTTGTTATCATCATCATTGAAATATATCATCTATAATTTTTTTATAAAATATATTTAAAATTTCAACTATCTAGCTATCACGGTTCATGAGATACAGCCTGGTTACATACGGATAGACAGACGGACGGACAGACAGACAGACAGACAGGCAGACAGACAGACGGACGGACGGACAGCGGAGTCTTAATAATAGGGTCCCGTTTTACCCTTTGGGTATGGAACCCTAAAAAAGTTAGACCTCAGAGATTTTAATGTTCCATGGAAAAACTGACAAGACAGACACTATCGCATTCATAAATGATTGAGTATGGAGTACTACTAATATGTATAACCCTTTTATTTGCCGATTGTGGTACCAATCTACTGATGAAAAAAACGATTCGGCTACCGGCACCGTGGTCTCAACTCCTCGTGATCCCAATCACATGAAATGTCTCCTCTTTTAGGCAATGGTCTGTCTTTATTTCATACAGTCTATAAGATTCATATTCATCAGAATCAAGCGTTTGATCCCATGTTAGTAAAAAAATACCTACCACGACACAGGCCAACGAACGGTTACTATTACTTTTTACAAATCAAGAATTAAAATGAATAGACGCTCCACAGTTTTCACTTTCTCAAGAGTTCCGAAGAAGCGAAAGAAGCGTATTGTCAAGGCGTAGCTGGCTAGGTATCCCTATAAGCGGGGTATTGATGTTGAACCGCGCATAATCCCTGTAGCCGACACGTTTGCATAATGGCAACGACAAGATTATTTCACGAAAACTGGATCGATTCCGCGCTGTGCTACTTGCTCTGAAACCTTGGCCTGCCTCCATACACTATAAACCCTGTGCAGGGTCCATGATGACCTTTTTACTATGATCTTACACTAATTATGTGAAAGTAATAAATGCATTGTATATAATAATCTTTATATTTTTGGAATGCTAACTTGATTGACAATGTCAAGCCAAAGTCAAAAGGCATTAATTCAGTTGAATCACAAGGATCACTTTGAAACGTCTTAAAACTAGGTGTAAGTTCAACGCAACCAGGCCTAGAAGAACTGGTAGTTTAAAATCCTAAAGGCTTTTTTTTATAATATTTTTTTACTACAATATGTCAGTTTTAGAGAAATTGACTAGGTAGTAATTTGGCCTCAAAACAGGCTTTTTAACAAAATCACTTTGATCATTTCGTTTGAAAAATTGTACACAAGCCACTGAACGGAGACCGATCAAGTTATTATTTTCAATTCAGCATATTATTGCGTAAAATGATGATACGACGTTCAACTGCCAACCTTAAATACACTAGCATAAAGGTAAAAATTGTGTGTATCGACTCATTTGTTTATAGCATGGCTGTACTGCAGTTATGAGCAACAGAACTGAGGGCTGACGTACAAGGGTATCAACTGAAAATAAAAAGGTATTGTCAGGAATAATGAGGCAGAAATCTACGGCGGAACAGAAGAATTGTATTGTTGAATGTTCGATCGAGAATGTATACTTTTATTTACACGAGGAATAGTTTGGTTTAATAAAGAACGTTCAGTTAGGACACCATTTAAATAGCCTAGATTATTGAACTATTTAAGCTACAAGACATGAACGCTCATGCAGAAATTGTATTAAATGAGATTTAACGCAGAGAGCTCACCATTATTGGTATACCAACAGTGAATTTAATGAAAGTCGAAGACACAAAAATGAATTTCACGTAGAAAAACGTATAATAGAATTCAACAGGAGTTATGAATGACACATGGCGATAAACGGTGATGATAGATGGAGTTGATGCTAGCGAAATGGAGACCAAGAACAGGAAAAAGAACTATCAGTCGTTGAACAGGGAGGATATGATATTGTAAGCGTTGCGGGTCGTGCCTGGGGTTGGCTCAAACATAGAGAATCCTATGAGTAAAGTCAGGCTGCGGATGATGATACTTACTATTGAGCAGCAGAAGGTATGGTGAACAATCTCTCTCTATCTTGTTGTGTCACTAGTTTCTTTCGAAACAGTGTGGTGGAAGGATTTTAAGTGCGCCTGAAGAGGCTCCTTTCGCGAGCACTTGACACTGTTATAGAACTTTTTAGGTTCTACGACATGCCAGTTTCCTCACGATATTTTCCTTCAACTTTTGAGAGTACTGGCATTGTGCACATACATTTTTTTAACAGAAAAACTCATTGGATCGGAAGGCTGCTACCACCAGATCACCAGTGCTCTCATGGTGAACAATAGAGCACGGGTATACTTAGAACGCGTTATGCTATGGCTAAGTGCTTCGTGGAATCTCAAATCATTGTCAGCAGAGAGAGATCTGACGAACTAACAAAGCCCACTTCGAGATTCCCTAGTCAGAATTCAAGAGAAATTCATCAGAATTATCGCAACCCAACGTTTGCGAATTGAAAAGCAATTCGCAAGGTTTGACTCACCACGTATCATGCCATCCCTGAGCTTTTGTTTGCAGGCTGTTCACCCTTTCTCATATTGTTCTATACGAGTGGTTTCGCCTGTATTTGCTCAATCTAATTGCGATTCAGTCACAGGCATTCAACTGTGCCGAATCATATTGCGGATGGTCGTGTGCACTGAGGTCCTTTCGAAGGCATTACATTTTGTATCTGGCTTTGTTTGACGGACCCAAACAGAGATTGGGGTTGTATTGTTGGGCGTAAATTGGTATGCATAAATAAAATTGGTTATGGAGTTTATCATACGAGTCGGTAGGTAGGTTATTATAGTAAGTTATTATAGCACAATTCTTATATTACAAAAATATATAGTTGACGGTAATTAAAAAAACAAAATAATGTTTTAAAAGTCATAGTTTAAGGTTTATTTCTAAAATAATTTACTCAACGTCAATCTAATAAAAAATAAATAAAATAAAATAAAATAAAATAAAAATAGCTTTATTTCCACACAAAATAAAATAAAATAAAAATAAATCTTAATCTATCAACGTCAATCTATGCGATATTATATCATCGAGTGCTAGTCTTGAGTTTAATCTCCTGCAAATAATATCGATTTCCGTTCGCCAATGAATAAAGCCAGAATTCGAACAGTATGCTGAACACTACAAACAATGTGGGCGAGAAAAGGCTCAAAAAGATATAGGCTAGTCTGCTTCTGAATAGAATATAGCAACAAATAATCGGCAGGCAACAAAATGTATAGGCAGTGTGCTCGGGTAAATTGAAATTGAATCGGGAAATTGGTATCTTTTTCATTAACTACCAAGCAGACCCTAGGTGCCAGTTCCACGTGACCAAAGCCTAAAAGAACCGGCAACAAACTTACGCCTTGGTTCCTACCGCACTTTTGTATGATCCTAGTTACAATGTATTATAATACAATATTGAAGCTCCAGTGTGGTTCCAGTCGAATTTAGTGAAGCGTAGGTAGGCATAAGTAATTTTGGATATCAACACAGGAAGGCAGTTAAAAGAATAGATAAAAGCAATAAAATGAATTTATAGCTCTATCCACCTGTCGTATGGTATACGGCTCTCACCTATCAATTTGCTTTTTTAAATGATTACCTAGTTCTTGCCTGTTGAAAACAAAAGCCTGTTTTTACGGAAAATACCACATCATCACTTAACATCAGGTGAGATTGCGGTCAAAAGTTCAAAGTCAAAGCGATCCGAACATGTATCTCATTAAAAAAAAAAATAACTACAAAAAAACTGCAATTAAACTAGTATGAAGTAGACTAGCGGTCACCCATCCAAATGGTATCCGCATCATCAACCTTGCCATTATCAGTAGGGCTATTCCGTAAATAACAAAATCACGGGAGTATCACCTAGTGGATACGCGCCCACTTCGATCACGAGCTTCCGCTCACTCACATTTGCATTTTCACTGCCGCGGCCCCGCGTGAGAGTTTCTCACGCGGGGCCGCGAGTGATGGGTGAATGTATGAATGTGTATACAGAATGCCAAATTGAAAACTCATCGCGGATTCCGGTGTCACTTGGGTGCCCACGTGAGTGAGGCGAAGTGAGCGCGGATCTACTGGGTGATACACCCCGTGATTTTGTCGTTTACGGTATTCCGTACTGCAGGTAATATAAGTTACAAACAAAACATAGTGCGTGCTTTCTTAACCAAGCACTAAGTAAAAAACAAAACACAGTACGTGCTGTCACAACCTCTACGTTCAGAAGTAGGTACGTATACAAACTTCAGGCCCGCCTAGACATCAACAGCCGTCAGACGCCTATTTTTAATCAAAATGCAAATTTTAACGCAACCGCGTCTAGTCGCGTGACGCGTGACGTGACGTGACAGACTGATGGAGCAGGGCCGTTATTATACACCTCTGTGCCTCCGCCTGTGGCTGTCTACATTGTATGGTGTCGAAATATCACGTGATCTCCCAAAAAATCTGAATGCTATCTGTTTTTTTCATGAAATCCAAGTAATTTACTCTTCGATTTTAAGGCGAAGACAAGAGCTAATGTGACTCTCGCTCGCACGTTTCGACATGTTGAAAGATATAAAATCACTAAACTCATTTTCAAAAATTGCAATCAACCAAATTGTGTGCAATCACATTGTACACAGTTTAGTAAAAATTTCATTTTGATCGATACAAGTTTTCCTACTTAAAAGTTTGCTTATGTACGAAAACTAAGCAAACTTTTGAGTAGGAAAACATTAGTGATTTTATATCTTTCAACATGTCGAAACGTGCGAGCGAGAAGTTGTTTGATAGTTGTCAGCCCCTTAATTTTAATTTTATTATAGCGCCAAGTGTATTTCTTTACAAGTACCTATTAAGTAGTTCGTAGGGTAGTAGGAATAACTTTATGTCAAAAAATTGTGTTTTCGAGTAAAAAAAGAGACTAAAAACATTTAATAGTAAAAAATAAATAATTTTAAGAGTAGTCTCTTTGTGTGTTGCTCGTCCGGGGAAGTAGCTGATGGAACAAGCAGATGGCCCACCTGATGTTAAGGTAACCATCACCTATAACAAAGCATTGCCTCGCAAGTCGAGCACTATAGGAACGTGCCCCACGATTCACTGCCTGCGTCCATCAACTTGAGGCATATAGATGTTAAGCCTCTCGTGCCTGTAGGTAATTACACCGGCAACCACACTCTTCAAACCGAAACAGCAACGCTGCTTGGCGGCAGAAAAAGTCACACAAAGTTATTTAAATAAACAACATTAGTTATGTATTTCATAAATTACAGTTCATTATTATAATAAACAATCGGTGTTCTATGATATTTTACAAATAATGAACGTAGTAATTAGAGCGTATAATTAAGGAAAATACAGGGTGTTGTCCAATGATAATTTTAGGTCATTGTATAATTTATCAAGTTGACCTACGAAGACGCGGAATATTGTATAATATTATTCTATTATTATTCAGGTCAATGTCTAGTGAAAGAAACACTATAGACACAGGTTAGGGCGCGCTCACATATAATGTCCGTTTTTACAGGATCCTTTTTAACGGATCAGTCGCTACTGGAGATAGTATTCAGACAGCATTTACAGGATCCTTTTTAACGGATCCGTCGCTACTGGAGATACGCTGCTGCACTTTCGTTCTTCAGTGTTCGCCTACTTTCAACGAGGATGGACGTTGTCGTGTTGTATTGGTACTATCGTCGCCTGCGTCTGAGGAAGCCCCGGCGTTATTGGATACATCCATTATTAAGGCAAATTCGATCCGATAAACGAATCAGGATCCGGAATACTGTATTCTGTGTGAACTCGCTCATACAACTACATACGCTAATAACACATACGTTTAAACGGACCTGTAAAACGGACGTAATATGTGAACGCGCCCTTAAATCTACTTCCGTTAGTGTTCTTATAGCGCAGCGGTGAAGGCTGTCACGAATGGAATACCAACTACGAATTGTAGGTAGGTATGTGCCAAATGTAATATTCGGATGTACCTCTGACTACCCCCTTGATGATCTCAAATAAGCTTAAGTTGGTACTTGGGTGCTAAGAGGTCTGAAGGGATATCGACCGTGCCTGGGCATCAAATTCGTAAAGAAGTATGTGTATGTGTTTACCTTTTTTGGTTTCTCGTTTTTCGTTCTTGTTCCGTGTTCATTGCTATTATGTTTTACTACTAATTTTTATCATACTTGCAACATAAAGTTCCGTATCTCTATCGCGTCTTCATACAAAACCCGCAATGAACACGGAACATAAACGAAAAACGAGAAACCAAATATGGTAAACACAACTAATACTTGGGGTACTGATTCTATTTTTACTTCCATACAGCAGTCATGTTTAAATCTAAGTATATTTAATTATGATACTTTGATTTAAACATGACTTTTTTTATTACAACCAGCTGATGGAACAGGCAGATAGCCCACCTTAAGTTAAGTAAGTGGTAACCATTACCTATAGCAAAGCAATGCCTCGTAAGTCAGGAACACGATAGGAACGTGCCCTACGATGCACTGCCCTGCGACCATCAACTTGAGGCATACAGATGTTAAGCCTCATCTGCCTGTAATTACACCGGCAATCACTGTCTGCTTACTTTTGCAAAAATGTTATAACCTCTTTCGAGTCATCAACCGTTTATCTATAGAAAATTTTGTAGTTAGTTTTTTTTTGTAGTTAGTTCTTCATTCTATATAAGTAGTTCATGGCCTGGAATCTTCTTGTCGCGTCACTAGTTCCTTTCGAAACAGTGTGGTGAAAGGATTTTAAGTGCGCCTCAAAGATGCTCAATGGTCTTGAGTAAATCATATTAAAAGTAAAAAATATGCTTCTTCTTTAAGTGTGAAACTGGAAACTCAATGTAGAGTGCAACAAACATGACATTTATATGAATACCGCGTTTCAGGTTATCGGTTTTATATCGGAATCCAATACTCGTTTCCACTGACTGACACCTGACGATTTCATAAACGTTTCGAGAGAACGTGCTTTCGAGCTATCGGGATATCTATATCTTTTACGCTCCTACGACATTCACCTATATGGATTTTTTAAGGGACCTAGCGGTTATAGGCGATTTTGAAAGATTCTTGAGTTTCAAGAGTAGTAGAGCTCTTTGTGAATGGAAGTACTACCACCACACTTTTTTCTGCCGCCAATCAGCGTTGCTGTGTTTCGGTTTGAAGAATGTGGTTGCCGATGTAATTACAGGCACGCAGATGGACGCAGGGCAGTGCATCGTAGTGCACGTTCCTATCGTGCGTGACTTACGAGGTAATGCTTTGTTGTAGTTGATGGTTACCACTTAACATCAGGTGGGCCATCTGATTGTTCCATCAGCTAGTTGTATAAAAAAATGATAATTGTTTTAGTTTTCATACTTTTTATACAGTGTCTTTACGGTTGAGTTGGTTAATAGTTTCTGGTATACCTAGTTTGTAGCGTATACCTAAACAATTTAAACATAAGATTTCATAATGTTATTACTGCACCACCTAGGTTTTGTTCCTCCAATGGACTTTATTGGTAGTACAGACAAGACAAAAAAGGTTTTGGAAAATATTTTAAGCACCACAACTCAATATATTTCAGTTTAAGGCGAAGACAAGAGCTAATGTGACTCTCGCTCGCACGCTTCGACATGTTGAAAGATATAAAATCACTAAACTCATTTTCGAAAAATCGCAATCATCCATTTTGTGTGCAATGACATTGCACACAGTTGAGTAAAAATTTCAGTTTGATCGATACAAGTTTTCCTACTTAAAAGTTTGCTTAAGTACCAACTAGTAAAGCAAACTTTTGAGTACGAAAACATGTATCGATCAAACTGAAATTTTTACTCAACTGTGTGCAATGTCATTGCACACAAAATGGTTGATTGCGATTTTTCGAAAATGAGTTTAACATGTCGAAACGTGCGAGCGATAAGTTGTTTCATAGTTGTCAGCCCCTTAAAGGGTGTGGTTCCCGGTGAAATGACTAGCACACGAGGCTTACCTCCATGTATGCCTCAAGTTGATGGACACCTGGCAGTATATCGTAGAAACATTCGTATCGTGACTACCACTTAACATTAGGTAAGCCAATGGCATGTTTCATCAACAAGTAGTAAAAAAAAACAACACGCTGTCTGAAAGTAACTAAACGCAATGGAGACGAGTTCAAAGTGCACCCCGAAAGTGCTGGATCCTTTTAACGCTCCAAATCTAATTTAGTTTTCAAACTTTTATGGTTCCGTCTAGACTGGGCTGGACATCTCAACCCACTTGCCGGACTACTGGAACGACCAAAAATATTTTAATTTGCTTACACAATATGAGTTATTTTAGAGCAAGAAATAAATAAATACATTTATTCAACTAAAAAACACAGGTATATTAAATCACGCCTATTTTCAATTCGAGATACCTCTTAGCTTCATTCACTCTCATAAAACATTGTAAGTGTCATGTTCGAAAATTAATGAAAAGAAAAAAAAAATGATTAATTAATAAATCATATCCCATCAATTCAATAGAATAAGCCAACATGCTTGGAGAGAGACTCACCAGTCTCTCTCCAAGCATGTTGGAGAGAGACTGGTGCTGCTACCACTAGACCACCAGTGCTCCACCGAGCACTGGTGGTCTAGTGGTAGCAGCCCGGCCTTTCGATCATAGGGTCGTAGGTTCAAAACCGGTCGTGCACCAATGAATTTTTCTGTTCAAAACTTTATGTGTATAATGCCAGTACTCTCAAACGGTGAACGAAAACATCGTGAGGAAACCGGCATGTCGTGGTACCTAAAAAGTTCTATAACATGTGTCAAGTGCTCAAAAGGAGCCTCTTGAGGCGCACTTCAAATCCTTTCACCACACTGTTTTGAAAGAAACTAGTGACACGACAAGAGAGAGAAAGAGATTGTTCACCATGCTTTCTGCTGCTCAAAAGTAAGTATCATCATCCGCAGCCTGACTTTACTCACTACTGGGCATAGGATTCTCTACGCCACCCCCAGGCCCGCAACGCTTAAAATATCATATCCTCCCTTTTGAACGACTGATAGTTTTTTTTCCTGTTCTTGTCTCCATTTCGCTAGCATCTGGAAACCGTTGCAATACACTCTCGCCTCTGACGCCTCTGAACCTCATAAAAATTCACTAACGCTGTGATAAACTCTAATAGACATTTTGTTAACTATTCTCTACGTAATAAGTTAGATTATCCACCAAGTGAACAGGTAAACAGGAGTAGATGTTTCGGACTTCTGTGATTTTAAAATTTTTGTGCAAAACTTATCATAAAACGAAGCACAAACTTCAATATGAACACCAGACTCGAACAATATTTCTCGCAACACGTTCACATTTTGCAATAAACAGGTGCATGAAGGAGTAATAATACTGTGTATCGCAATTTTCTGTTTAACGCATACGAACGGACACAAACTGACCTACTTCTTTATTTCATTTTCGTATAAACTTATTATGCTTTTCATACAAATGGTAAATTTCACCGGATATTTTTCCCATAACGATAACACTTACTTTTTCATTTTCGGAACGCATCTGATGGATGCCCCACAGTAATGTGCTTCATTTTATTTTCCTTTTTGTGTAATAATGGCTTAATTTCTTATGCAGTGATGTTACATTATTGGGTGTAAGGTAAAAAAAATTCGTAACGAATAGCGCGTTGTAGAAACTTTGTAGTTGCGCCATCTATTTATATAATTGCTAAACTTCATAGTAATAGGCAATTGTCTATACTATGCTAGTCAGAAGAGTAGTAAAGCTCTTTGTGAAGGGCTCGTCCGGGGAAGTACTACCACCACGCCTTTTTCTGCCACCAAGCAGCGTTGCTGTGTTTCGGTTTGAAGAGTGTGGTTGCCGGTGCCTTTACTAGCCTTAACATCGTCCTCAAGTTGATGGACGCAGGGCAGTGCATCGTAGGGCACGTTCCTATCGTGCGTGACTTACGAGGCAATACTTTGTTATAGGTGATGGTTACCACATAACAGCACGTGGGCCTTCTGCTTGTTCCATCAGCGAGTGGTATAAAAAAAAAAACTAGTTCTACCAAATGTTACCACGACTTTCCTGGTGGTTGCTTTCCGCTCACATACTATAGTCGCGTTAAACTCTCGCGGCAGGCTCGGTCATAAGTTATCGGAACGAGACAGCAATATTGCTCTCTCTCTCTCTCTCTCTCGCACTTAAGAGAACGGACGATCCTTTTGTTTATGCGTGTGTTAAGATGATTTATAACCGAGTTTGCAGCGGGAGTTTAAGGGGCTGACAACTATCAAACAACTTCTCGCTCGCACGTTTCGACATATTGAAAAATATAAAATCACTAAACTCATTTTCGAAAAATCGCAATCAACCATTTTGTGTGCAATCACATTGCACACAGTTTAGTAAAAAAAACATTTTGATCGATACAAGTTTTCCTACTACTAAGTTACTTTTGAGTAGGAAAACATGTAAGGTGCTCCGGGGTAAGACCGGACGGTTTTTTAGCAAACCATTCGTATGTTGCAAAATATTTTTTTTCTCGACTACGAAAATGTTGGCGAACCTAAAATTTAGTTAGAGCTTTGTATAAAAGACAGGTTTATAAAGCGGTTTATCCGATAACCCTCTAAACACAACGGTGGCCGAGTTATAGGGGATTAAAGTGATAGTAATTTTTATAAAACCACGGGAAAGATCGGACCTTGACGGGGTAACATCGGACTACATTCAAAAATCGCCTCTGTATCTCCAAACATAAGCTACCTATAATGAAAATATCCGGTTTTATCCAATAATAAAGCATCAATATCGATTTTCGAGATACTGTTTCAACGACAAAAGTGAGAGGCAAAATATTGTTTTTTTCATTCTTATAATCCGATGTTACCCCGGTTCAGAAAAAATGAAGTTTCTATGTTTCTCAAACTTTGACACCTTCACTCTAACTATGGTGCGTAGGTAGGAATACGGAGATACAAAGGCTTAGCAAGCACCTCATAGTTGGTTTTAATAACTAACGAGCCTGATCAATGAAGCAAATTAGATCTAGTTAATAAATTATTAACCATAAATTACTTATTTCTATTAAAAGTCATTTCTTCAAATCTTTTTTGAGTAGGAAGTCGCCCGCAGAGATTTTTTTTGTAGTTTCTAGGCATAATAATAAATATAAAATAATAACACACCATAGCTAAAAGTGTGCGCAAGCTAAGTGTGCATGGGATTACGTACCGTACATACATAATTACAGCTTTTAGCTTTTATTAACAGGCAAATTGGTTCATAAAATAAATAAAAAATTAGCGACGTAGGTAGGTACTACCTCTAGCAAATGCCTTTTTAGTTCAAATATTTATTTAAAAGTTTGAGAAACTGTGTATATTTTACAGTTGGGAAAGATCGGACAGAATTCATCCGAACTTTACCCATTCAAATTTTGATGGGGAAAGACCGGATCTCAGGCTACATACAGTTCTAGCGTGTCTAGACCACTTTAATCAGCAAACAAGTTGCCGCATTAATATGATAAGCCACAAAACTCGTAAAAAACACAGCCGTTATACCAGAATTTACGATTAAAGTTGCCTGGGGTAAGTCCGGATCCTTAAAAAATCACATTTTACGTACCTTTTCATATCCGAGTGAATGAAATGCGCGCTGATGGTCCGATCGACTGGCGGCGACTAGTGGGATGGGCCCAACAAAATGGCGTTCCTGGCAATGTTGCCAAGAATCAAAAAATACCCTACATTATGGAGATATTCGATTTATTCGATCTTACCCCAGATCCGATCTTACCCCGGAGCACCTTATCGATCAAAATGATTTTTTTACGAAACTGTGCAACTGGCAATTTGATTGCACACAAAACGGTTGATTGTGATTTTTCGAAAATGAGTTTAGTAATTTTATATCTTTCAACATGTCGAAACGTGCGAGCGAGAGTCACATTAGCTCTTGTCTTCGCCTTAACGCGACTCTAGGTTGAGCACTGACCGAGGCTGCAGCGAGAGTTTAACGCGACTATATTATTTCTATTCTACGATAGTAACAGATCAATATTCACAGGTTGTTTGCGCTAGGCTTTATTTATTCCGCCTACGGGACCCAGACACACCTTGACACCACCTATACCGGTTTCTTGTCAAAATACCCATTATTTTACAATGCATGCAACGCAAGAGGCTTACGACAAGACAAGGTGTGACTTAGGGGATTTGAGTATAGCTGAAGAGCTCGTAGCGTGGCTTGTTGGCTAACTAACTGATCGACTAAGGTCCCTGATGTAACATATTTTCCTATAACCTAGGGGTAATCTAGGGTAAATAAACACAACTATATTTACTAAAAATAATACAAGCTTTATTTTTATTGCCTAAGTGTTTTTATGTACAATTCTTGTTATGAAAAGATTATGCATATGATGTTAACATTGATATTAGTGTTCTGAAATCCTAAATACCTGGGGGAACACAAAACTTATAATTATAGTGTGTGTACACAGTAAAATACAAAATATGATATGGATTGGTGAAGCGTTTGGTCAGAGCTAGGCTAAAATTTACTCTCTAGTATTTATCTGAATCGATGGCTCTTATACGAATGATATACCGCAACCAGGCGAGGTAGAACGTCGACGAATTTCACTCTGACTAACCTTTTGGGGAATATTAAATGGGTCCTCGGAATGAATGTAGCTACGAGGTAACTATGTGTAGTCTACCACGAAGATAGTAAGAACTTGGCGGGAGCAACCACTTCAATCCCGAAGCAGCTTGGCGAAAGGCAACTGCCGGCGTCTGAGGTATCTGAGGTTGGCACCGAAATGCGCCAACACACGACTGGGCAGGAATTCAGCTCCAGGGTACAGCCTTTTCTGATCGACCAAACATAAAACTTGAATTAGAACTGACTCACAGAAACACGAGAGGAAAATCCAAATATCACAATCTCTCTTCGGAACTCACCAGGCCTTGAAATATGATCACTGAATATAACACAACGACGGCGCGTTGTCGGACAATTAAGTCTCGTGCGTCTCGTAATCGACGACGGGTTATTTATTTAGTAAATAACAGAGAATTAAATACTATTCTCTGACGATTCGATTATATCGACCATCTATCAAAAAATATCAGCTATCATTTGTCGTGTCATGTCTGCGCCATAGACACACATAAACCATTCATCGACTCAACTCGATCGTACATGACCGATTCTATAATTCGGACAATCGAGATACCCGATGAAACAAACGAACAAGATTACGTCAATTCGGTCTTAATGAATCAAATTAAAAATCCCTATAATCCTCCAGGAATGATCCCGAGGCATCCAAAACAAGTTAAAACTGTATCTATCCAATAAAACTGAAAAATAATAAAACGCGATTAATCGACTCGATATAATTGTTCGAAATCGAAGATCACTATCTAAAAAAAACAACATACCATAGATTTTTCTACACTCTACTTTTTCAATTAGGCTTGCCAGCAACTGAACAGTAATTCGCTCAAATCGGATGATCGATAATCGATCGACCGAGGGAAAAAATGATTTGAATGAATAAAAACGATATATCTGCCTGACTTGAGTTTCCACAGGGGATCGTGAACAAAATGCAGTGGATTACTTAGTATTACCCTTTAACTTGAGAGAACATATCTAATTATCGATACAATCAATATTCGACGCTCGCTCGTGTAACACGGCAACACCAGCCTATCAGCTGTTTCGTACTCAACAAAATTATGACAAACTCGTTAGACAAAATGGTTTTTATAATGGTGATATAACGTTATAAAATGGTGTGTATAAAATTACAATGGCTCGCGACTGAGTTATGTGTCGCGCGAAGCGCTACACATAACGAATTTTCTGTTTAAGGCGCCAAGGTTCACGGATGAGTTCTTATGGTAATAAAACTATCTCAATGAAAGGAGTATTCAAAATACAATGGCGCGTAAGTTGAAAAATCTATGAAATTTTATATCTTCTATATTAATGGTTTTCAGTAAAAAAAACGGACGTTACACTGAGAGACCACGGTTCAAAGTCAAAGTCAAAAGGTATTTATTTAATAGAATCACTTTGAAACGTCTTAAAACTAGGTAGCTCTAGGTGCCAGTTCCACATCCAACAAACTTACGGCTTGGTTGCTACCGTTCTTTTGTATCCAGTCGCGGTATCAACATTACACCCAGTTCTATGTACGGTTTCCACCTGGTGCACTGCTTGCGCAACCACTAAAGTGAATAATTTCCAAGACGTCGACTCTGGTGTCTTCTTTGAAGTTTCAAATATACCACGGTTATGTGACTGGTATTATTTTTATTTGTTTAAACATACTTATAATATTACTAGCTGGTGCCCGCGACTTCGTCTGCGCAGGATTAGTATTTCGAGTAGCTTATATTAGCGTGGCGTAGTACATTATGTGTAACTCTAGCGGTTTTGGCAGCGCTGGCCAGAATAGCTCGCAGATGGTAGATTTTTTCCTACTTACTTGACACTTATCGTCATATTTTGCAATATCTTTATAAATTGTAGCTTATTCTGATGAATAAGCTTTATTGTAAAGTTTCATTAAAATCCATTCAGTAGGTTTTACGTGAAAGAGTAACAAACATCCATCCATCCATCCATACTTACAAGCTTTCGCGTTAGTAAGATATAACAACCAGACAGCGAACAAACATCTATGTTCATATCAGACAACTGTTTGTTCTCGGTGGGGATTGAACCCACGGCAGTACGGTGCAGAAGGCAAATCTACTACCAAATGAGCTATGAAGTCTGTATTTCTAAAAATCTGACAGAAGATAAAATGTGCTCTTACTTTATGGATATTTACAAACAGTAACAGAGTGACAAAATTCAAGCATTGGTTAAATTTAAGTTTATTATTTTGGGAGAAAGTGGTTACCATAAACTCCAATCTCTTTAGCACACTATACTCAATTAGATGTGTCTGCCGTCCGAACTTCCCGAGGGTCGCCGCCGAATTTCGATTTAAAAATAAACTTTTTCAGTGCATCTGCGACTTGCAATATTGATTTGGCAGACGAAGGCAGTAAATAGCGAAGAGTATGAAAGTGGACTCCTTTGGGGCCTAGGCGACTATTCTCAAAGCAATCGAGAAACTCGTAAATCGCCCGAGAAAAGTAAATTTGAAAGAGTAAGTGGATGCTTAACATTTCAGAGCGTGCCATAGGTTCACGTCCAATTTTAAATATGCACGTTCTCGTTGATTAAATCAGCGAAAAACGTTGAAATACCTTTAGAATGGATTTCGTGAGACCTTGAGTTTATATAAAATGGTTGGTTTGGAAAGAGATTTGAGTTACAATTCATTGGATTTCTTAATAAAACTCAAAGAAGACTCAAGTTCACGACTCAACCAAACTGTTTTTTATAGGTCTCCTCAGATCTCAGGTCCAGGTACCAGGATGTTTAAAGGGGTTGCCAGAGGTCCGTCCAAATGAATAGATACCTATATATCAATGAATATATAAATCATAGATTTTATTATGTTTACAACATGAACATTGCACAAATGTGTTGTTGGTAGGTATTTGCAAACTGAAACGTTCAAATCCTAAATACGGCAACCCGAAAAACCAAAAGCGCCATGGAGTAGATTGCACGTGATAAGGTAAATTTTTTGTATGTTTCCTGATAAGACTTTGCAAAGGCTTTACCGGAAAAAACAGGCGAGATTTTATTTTATTTGTAAACAAAATAGTTCCCGATAGCGGAAGTTTCGACTAAGCTATCACATACCCAGCTAGACTATTTTGCCAACACTCGGAGAGGCTACAAGGATTTGCAAGCGCTTTTTACGGGTTGACTAAGAATAGTATTGGGGCTCTAGCACAAGTCCAACACTGTGGAATTGCTATCGTTCTTCCTTTTATTTTTCTGATGTTATTATTGTTCCTTTTCCTGGTGGTAACAAAGCATTGATTTGTAAGCGATGCACGATAGGAACGTGCCCTACGATGCACTGCCCTGCCTCCATCAACTAGAGGCATACAGATGTTAAACCTCATGTGACTAAAATTTCACCGGCAACAACACTCTTCAAACCGAAACACAGCGACGCTGGTTGGCGGCAGAAAAAGGCATTGTTACTTCCCCAATGGATTTTTCTCTATTCGTGGACGGATATGTTGCCGTCCATACGTCTGCGGCAGCGTCGCCGGCAATGTGTGTTCACGCAACACGGGCAAAGCGAGTGGACATGGAAGTGGCCTGTTTACATTCTCGCATTGCCCAAGTACCTGCCCATGTCTCTGCACATTTCCACGGACAAGAGCTGAGTGTAAACAGGGTAGTAGAATTGTTAGTATTCTCGCAGCGGCGATGGTAACTCAAAATGTGGGTATTTAACAAATGTTATACCTACGTAGCTATAACGACCCCCTTAGACATTCTCTATTTTTTTTATACAACAAACATAACTGTTTCATATGTATATTATACATTTTGTAAATACTTTTATTCAATGTAATTTTCTTTGCAAATAAATATAAATAATTTTAAAGAAAATAAGATATTGTTTTAAACTACATTATTCAATTCAATCCATTTAAATCAGATGTCGATGATCCATCATTTGTTAGTAGAACTTAATGTTAGTAAAACTTAAACTTATTTATGATGAACTCTACATCAATGTAAAGCGTTCAAACTAGTGCTAGCTATACCTACGCAAACTTATCGAAGTTTAGTGAATATAAGTCGGGAACACGTGAGGGAATACAGTTTATGTCTATTTCTTTTTCGATCGCAATACACAAAAGCAATATAGGCAAAAGGTTAGTGTTTCGTCTTCAACGTCATCATCAGCCTGGTCCATCGTCAAAGTCAAAGTCGTAAGGTATTTATTCAGTTGAATGACAAGAATCACTTTGAAGCGTCTTAAAGCTAGGTGAATCTAGATGCCAGTTCCTCGCGACCAAGCCTAGAATTGCTGGCCATAGGCCTCCTCAATGAACGATTTTGAGCTTTATCCATCTATCTGCATCTTTACAATGTATGCAGTACACTGGTGGTCTAGTGGTAGCGGCCCCGCCTTCCAATCCTAAGGTCTTGAGTTCGAAACCGGTCCAATGAGTTGAACCAATGAGTTTTTCTGTTTAAAAATGTTTGTGCACAATTCCAGTACTCTCAAACGGTGAATGAAAACATCGTGAGGAAACCGGCATGTCGTGGAACCCAAAAAGATCTATAACATGTGTCAAGTTCTCGAAAGGAGCCTCTTGAGGCGCACTTAAAATCCTTTCACCACACTGTTTCAAAAGAAACTTGTGACACGACAAGAGAGAGAGAACATTGGGTAGTGGGGCGTCCATTACCACTTCCTTATTCTGCTTGCATTGCTGACCAATGGGTTTTATTGCTTCGTATTCCATCACGCATTGAAACTCCGACCGTAGCTCTGTCCTCAGCCCGTTATGAGACTTTTGTGTTTTGTGTATTGTTTCTTAGGCAGGCGTATCTAGATACTAACCATTTGTAGTTGTAGTAGTAGTTAGTTATAATATAATAATAGTAACTACAGATTAACAATTTAAGCACTTATTTGTAAAACACAAGATGTTTAATAAATAAAAAAATAGCGATATTTAAATTGACTGATTGTTTAAATGAGTAAATTAAAGTAGCAAATAACTCGAAGAGCTTATAATCACTAAGAAATAAACTAATCTGTTTTGAAACAGGAGTGTTTTCACCATGCTAGTTACTAATAAAGGATTAACAGGCCGTTAAATCTAACCTTAGATATCAAACGCTTACATTTTGACATATTTAACGGCTCTTTAATCCTTTGTTAATCTAAGACTGCATGGTGAAATCAGAGCTAAGCATAATACGACCCCTCAAACGACAGGCCAGCAACATTCGGAAAAAAGTCACAAAAATGTACTTAGCAACTTTACGTTACAAATGTTGAGACGTAAAGTTGCTAAGTAAGTCTTTTTCATATTGGTCACTGAGTGCTCCATTAGCTTAAAAAGTCAAAAGGTATATCCAATAAAATCACAAGGATCACTTTGAAACGTCTTAAATCTAGGTGACTCGAGGTGCCAGTTCCACGCGACCAAAGCCTAGAAGAACAGGCAACAAACTTACGGCTTGGTTCCTACAGCTCTTTTGTATGATCCTTGTTACAATGTATTATAATACAATATTGAAGCTCCAGTGTGGTGCCAATCGAATTTAGTGAGACGTAAGCATAGCAATAAAGTCGATATAGCTTCAACGGCAAGACATTCCCCGTAGAGCTCCGATTTTAGAGCACTGGTCTTGTTCCTTGTAGAGCACCAATCAATATTTGGATAGGTTCTACGAGGAATGAATGAATGAATATTGGTGGCCTATCTACACAGCACTATCTAGCCCCAAACTAAGCTAAAGCTTGTAATATAGGAACCAGATTTTTTCTTTTTTTCTTTCTGTAAATACATACTTATAATATTATACAACACTCAGACAGAGAACAAACATATATGTTCATCACACAAATGTTTGTTCTCGGTGGGGATCGAACCCACGGCCTACGGCGCAAAAAGCAGAGCTACTACCAACTGAGCTGTGAAGGCTGTCGCTGAGCTGTGAAGGAATACAGGGAATATAAATAATTGCCTTTTATCACGTGAAGGAGATTACTTTAACCGTGTGGTTACACCTGACATTATGCGATTCATTTAAAGAATTGTCAAGTCTTATTCAAAGTTTTCCATTATCTTCTATTGAAACTGGCATTGGTAATGGAATGCAAAAAGCAACCAGTTGCGACTTTGCTAGCCAAGACTTGCAATTATGCAAGCGGTCGCTACAAAGCAGATAACTGGCAATTTAGCCGAGATTAAGTCGTAATATTTACTGGACTACCGCTGAGGGTCGGGTGCCCATGTTTCGCGAAATTGTTGGGACATAAATAATGATGAAACAACCTTTAGCATGTCTTCAGCTCGACTTTGAAACTTTACTTATTATCCTTAGAGTGGTAAATTGGATATTTTAAATGGGGTCCCAGATTAATGAGAGCCTTCCAGAATATATAATTAAGTTAGTGTGCTTTGCTTAACATCTACAATGAGCAAGTTGTGATTTTTATTTGATGTCTGTGCACACTCTATGCAATTTGTTTTTTTTATTTATCTGCTTGTTATAGAACAAGCAGATGGCTCACCTGATGTTAAGTGGTAAACATTACCTATAGTCAAGCATGGCCTCGTAAGTCACGCATGAAGGGAATGTGCCCTACGTTGCACTGCCCTGCGTTCATCAACATGAGTATCCCACTTCCCGAAGTCTAACGCGGTTACAAGTAGAATGGAATAGAAGATACTTAATTGCACACCACATAATATTTACATATAACAGAACAAAAAAAAAAACACCAGAGTTCAATACAATGGGTGGTCTTATCGCGAAAAGCGATCTCTTCCAGACAACCTTGAGTTTGAAAAGAAGGATAGAGGAAGTCGACAAGTATATAGCTGTAAAAAAAAATGCGCGCTCCGAAAATGGCGTTTGAAAAGAACGATAGAGGCAGTTGACAAGTATATAGTTGTTTAAAAAAACTGCGCGCTCCAAAAAAGATAGGACAGGAGTCCTATCTTAAATGGGGTTTGAAAAGAACGATAGAGGCAGTTGACAAGTATATAGTTGTTTAAAAAAACTGCGCGCTCCTAAAAAGATAGGACAGGTGTCCTATCTTTTTTGGAGCGCGTGGTCACCTCTCTCACAATCTGACTTCCAATTTACTTCGTAATCCGTAAGACAAGTTTATCATACGACCACCAGTGGCTACCTTATTTATTGTTTATTCTTCCGATAATATCTACAAATAAGGAACGTGCAAGTATAATGTGGTGCCTGCGAATTTTATCTGACTTCCTGTATTTATTCAAAAATCTAACAGTGGTAACCCAGCTTGATATTAATTTCTGATTCTCTAGTTATATTGAATTCACGCAGGTGCAAGTAAATTCGGCTGCACATACATGTATTCATTCTTAATATTCTAAATTGTGACAGACAATACAGAAACAGCTTCATGATTTTAGTCCCCAGGCACGGAAGATATTCTGAACTTGTTATAGGTGATGGTTACCACTTAGCATCAGGTGAGCCATCTGCTTGTTCCATCAGCAAGATGTATACAAATAAATAAAAAAAAACAAATTGCATAGACTGTGCACAGACATTATATGAATTCTTATTTCAATTAGTAATAGTTAATTTAGGACTACCTATAACTGGCTATACAACTATACTTTAAACCCTAAGTTTGAGTTTAAATTGGTTTTCTAATAAAGTAAAACAAAGAATAATATGTATACATCAAACTTACAAAGGGTAGGTGACGATCAATATTTCACACAAGCTCGGTGCCATACAAAACATCCGAAATACAAACAAAATATCCATCCCCATCACACCTGACATCTTTAGATTACACTGTATTGAGATATACGGCGATTCGCTTGAATCGTGTGAATAAGGTAATACTACCGAATAGAAACGCAACTCTTTCGTGGGACTACTACCTCTAAGAGCCAAACAAAACTTACCATAGTGTACAGTGTAGCATAGCAAGTGCCTACCCAGCCCACCGCCACACTTTTTATTGATTAATTAATTAGCCCACATGGTTATAAGTAGTAACCATCACCTATAAGCATTGCTTGTTGTTTTTTTTTGGGACGTGCTGTTGAAGCATGCTGATGGCCCACCTGATGCTAAGTGGTAACCATCACCTATAACAAAGCATTGCCTCTTAAGTCACGCACGATAGGAACGTGCGCTACGATGCACTGCCCTGCGTCCATCAACTTGAGGCATAAAGATATTAAACCTCATGTGCCTGTAATTACACCGGCAACCACATTCCTCAAACCGAAACACAGCAACGCTGCTTGGTGGCAGAAAAAGGCGTGGTGGCAGTACTTCCCCGGACGAGCCCTTCACAAAGAGCTCTACTACTCTTATGTATGTCACGCATGATAGGAACGAACGTGCCTTACGATGAACTGCCCTGCGTCCATCATCTTGAGGCATAAGTACAGATATGAAGCCTCATATGACAGTAATTTTGCTACTACAATACTACTTGCTGCTAAAACAAACTAATGGTAAGGATTTAACTTCTATTTCAGAACCAATAGCCACACATTAGTGGCACTATTTGGAAAACCGCCAATGGCGTTTAGATCTGATTTACGGCGGCCTAAAAATTATGTGACCTGAGGCTAACTAACTAGTTAGCTACAGAATTTTCCACTTCTCACTCTGTAAGGGTCGAACCACACGCAACGTTTGTTGCGTCACGTAACGCAATATTTCAATATAAATCAACGCCTGGTGTAATACACTTGGTGACTCCGCGCAGGGGAATTTGTATGTATCTCAATTTATGGACGCAAAATGTGCCGCACATCATGCGCTGCATATGATTCGGTACTAACATATTTGTAATTTAGGAGTTTCAAATCTATAGTCGAAAGGTGCCTACTTTATACCCAGTGCATGTAAGCAATTTTCCTCTGATCCTCCAAAAATGATCGGCTATAAAAGCTAACGCAGTCCCCTCCGTGCCCTAAAACGGATTCAAAGCCACAATATGTGCGGTGCATAGATGAAAGATATTAGGGCGGTTTTACATAGGATGTGGAAAACTTTGCGTTTTTAAACAGCTACGCACGTGCTGTGAGTCATATTAGGGCTTATGCCAGAAGTGCAAATTTATTTTATTTATGTTTATGCATCACTGTCTTCTAAATCGATGAAATTTAAATAATGAGACATAAACAAAGCCTTTACGATATTATTCCAAGACACGGTAGGTATTCCATTAGATCTCTTAATAGCGTAAACACTTACTGTTCTTTGAGGATGTTTAAAAGCATTCAGGTACGTCCAAATATTACATAGAAAGATAATTATTTTATTATAGCCTAAGTTTTGTAAATAGAAAAACAATAATATATATAAATATGTAAATATATACTTATAATATTATATTATAACAGCCAGAATGAGAACAAACATCTATGTTCATATCAGACAAATGTTTGTTCTCGGTGGGGATCGAACCCACGGCCTACGGCGCAGAAGGCAGAGCTACTACCAACTGAGCTGTGAAGGCTGTCGAAAATATAGTCATAAAACATAGGTAAGAAGAGAAGCTGGACAGGTCACTTGCATTTCGTTTGTGATTCTAAAGCTTTTATTTTAATTTGTTGATTTTTACTATCCAGCGAACGCTCGTTTTTGTTTTTTGTCTCATTATAGCGATTCTTTGAAGTCAACAATTGAATTTCAAGTGCAAAACTAATGATTTCAGAGCACTCCGCTCCATGTCAGTGAACAGACGTCCTTACCGCTACCATAGAAGGCGAGAAACGAACACGGCGGCCACTCGACTCGACAAAGTGAGAAAAATATGGTTGTTCAATATTTATAGGAGTTTTATTTCCGTCGTTTAGAGTCGAATGCGCGTGGAGACGGAGGTAGGGGACAATGTTTTGAGATCTCAGGTAAACTAGATACGATTCAGTATTACTTGAAATATATTGAATGAAAAAATATTGGTGGATATTCCACACAGCACTATCGAGCCCGAAACTAAGCTTGTATTGTGGAAACCACATTGCTGATATAATACTTAGGTTTTTTTTTCTTGTAAATACTTTTTTTTATTTAGCAGCTTTAAAACTCATTTCGATTATCCAAAAGTTATACAGACAGCCTTCACAGCTCAGTTGTTAGTAGCTCTGCCTTCAGCGCCGAAGGACGTGGGTTCGAAATGAACATAGAAGTTAGTTCTTATTATTTTATCTTGCTATTATTAAGTGTGTGGTTTAGATGTTATAATGTAAAAGTAATAATTATGAATTAAAGTTATCATAATATGTATTTTATCAGCTATCTGGTTCTCTTAGTACACAGGTAGGTACTATTGAAGAGTGTGGTTGCCGGTGTAGTTACAGGCACATGAGACTTAACATATGTATGGCTCGGGTTGATGGACGCAGGGCAGTGCATCGTAGGGCACGTTCTTATCGTGCGTGACTTACGAGGAAATGCTTTGTTATAGGTGATGGTTACCACTTTACATCAGGCGGGCTATCTGCTTGTTCCATCAATAAATTGGATAAAAAAAAAGATACGTATCAGGCTATTCAATACGCTGCTTACTCTTATGTCCTTGTAGTAAGCGTTATTTCCTTTGACTTTGTGTACCTTGATCTGTGTCTGTGTGTACAAGCTTTACTTAGAGGAATGTCCAGCAATAAAAAACACATATTATTTACGCATATAATTTTTAAGGATTGTCGCTTCTGTTATCTCTATCGTGTCGTGACAATTGTGTTTTTTCTTGCATTCATTTGAGCGGACTTAGGGTGATACATAATGCATGCGACCGCGGGGGGTCATCGGTATTCTGCGACGCGCCGCGATTCTTGTTGCAAGTCTGTACTCCGCTTTATTTTTGTTAGCGACGCTCATTGAAGTTTAGAACCTTAGACGAATACGTGGCTTAAGAATAACTAGGCACTTTTAGTAGTAAGTAGCGAGTCTGCTATTTTTAATATAAAAAAATATTCTACTGTTCTGTGTTGTAACAAGCAGACCTGATGTTAAGTGGTAACGATAACAAAGCATTGCCTCGCAAGCCACGCATAATAGCAACGTGCTCTACGATGCACTGCCCTGTGTCCATAAACTTGGAGCATACAAATGCCAGCCTTATGTGCCAGTAATGACACCGGCAACCACCCACACCCTTCAAACCGAAATACAGCAACGCTGCTTGATGGCATAAATAATTACTATATATTTAGATCTTCACAAATACCGAAATGTGCGAGCGAGAAGTTGTTTGACGGTTGTCAGCCACTTAATCGAATAGTTCTGAAATAATTAACAAGTTTAAATTATGGATCCACTTTGACCCAAAACTAGCAACTGGAATTTCCAATATAAAACCAGCTCATTAAGAATGGCTTTCCTACCTATACTATAAATCTGTTAGAATATAAATATTACTTTATTGTACACCTTTAAATATAAAGATCCATGTTTTTTCATTATTTTAATGAAAAAACATGGATGGTCTTATCGTTAAAATCGATATCTTCCATTGTCTGGAAGATCACAGATTCGGAGAAAAAAAAATATTGTGTGGTTTTAAGAAACCACGGTATAAGTGAAACTTTTTGCTCTGTGGAACGCCTTTCACTTTACCTTACTTTACTTTACTTTAAGAGTAGCAGAGCTCTTTGTGAAGGGCTCGTCCGGGGAAGCACTACACCACGCCTTTTTCTGCCGCCAAGCAGCAACGCTGTGTTTCAGTTTGAAGAGTGTAATTACAGGCACATGAGGCTTAACATCTGTATGCCTCAAATTGATGGACAGGGCAGTGCATCGTAGGACACGTTCCTATCGTGCGTGACTTACGAGGCAATGCTTTGTTATAGGTGATGGTTACCACTATAAAAAAAAACCCTACCTGCGGCCAACTGTTTTTTTTTTATACTGCTGATAGAAAGTTTGAGGCGATGTAATAAAAGTTTCACTTTAATAAGTTTTAGGAAGTGCGACGAATTATAAATTTACCGTAGGTTAGTAGCCCCGAACAACGCCAGTTCTTCTCTCCATTTATGGCTCCTGTAATCCTCCTGAATGTCAAGTGATTTGTATTGAATACTTTTTAGTCAAGTCAGTCCATAGTCAAGTCGGCCGTCATTTGTTTTGAAGAAATGGTGGCGGTTTTTTTCAAAACATTCGAAACATTTTCGGTCAAATCAGGATATCACATAATACACTTTCATTCCAAATGCTTACACCTTGTGCTAAGACCTCAAGTAATGTTGGTTAAAATGCCACCGAAATTACACAACTCAAAATAACACTAGAAAAACAATTAAAATAAAAAAGCTATGTTGCTTCCTAAAATGACAGAAAACGAAACCGAACGCCAGTTATAAGTTTTAATACAAACGTGTCAATAATGAAGTGAGCTAACAGTTTGTATAGCGCTATGACAGTCCAGTTTAAATTAGTGTAACGGCCACCCAAGCTGCTATAAACAAGGACTAAGGAAACTGCACGAAAAAGGAAATAACCGTGTTTTCTTCTATTTCCATGAGAACGAAGCAAGAGCCGTTTTTGCTTCAGTTTCTATAAGGAAAAATGTTCTAAGGAAAGACTTGATGAACTTAATGCGAAGAGTTCTTGCAAGCTGGTTGTTTCATATTGGATAAAGTATTTTATAAACGGCTGTTGACGTTTCGTTATTCAGCAATAAGTTACTAGGTATACAACGTGTAAACGACTGTACGACATTAAATTAATACACGTGTAGTACTACTATCTAGTATTGATTTAAAAAAGGTTGTATTAACATTCATTCATAATTGAGATTTTTTTATTTTCAAACAAACTAAATATCAGAATAAGCATAAAATTATTGAACATTCTGTATAAACACACAAACAAAGCAACGTACGTTCATTCAATGCCGCGCCCCGCGCGCAGAAACCGCACATACATACCTACTACGACTAAACCTAAACTGTGCCGCGCGCCCGTGCCTAAAGGTGAACGCCCTTTCAGCGCGGGCGCGCGGCCGGCGGCGGCGTCTTTGATTCGCCGATAAGAGCAACGTTAGCATGTAGGAAAAATAAAACTAGTTAGGTACCTCAAATTCGTACGTTTCCAATATGCTCACGTTGTTGCATGTTGCACATACAAATTAATGCACTGAAGAGCTCCTTCAACTGTTCTAGAGTTTGTTTTGTATGCCTAGTTTCACAATTATCTTTCCCTTCATAATACAAGTTCTGCATTTTGATGACATTAACAAGACACACACACTCACACAAAAAGTCTATTTCGCGGTACCAAATCTAGACACTAGTCACGAGTAATAACACGAATTTACAATTTTCAAAATTAGATATGTCAAGGTCGCTACCAAGGCGATTGTTTACTAAATAATAATGTCTTTCACTGGCCACCGGGCGGCAGCGTGGCACATAGTGGGGCGCGCTACGTACCTATCTGTCTCTATCACACACGTAAGCGGAATGATATCTGTCCTTGTCGCACAGCGAAATTTTACAATGTGAGCGCACAAATATGTTTCTTATGCGGTCTAACGCGTATAAATATGATATCTCTGTCCTTTTTTTCGTTTGATTGATGAGTCACATGACTTCATGACCCCGGAAATTTGACCTCATCACCGGCGATTAGAGATACAGGTTGCATAGAAATTATTTATTGGAAAAGTATCGATATCTCGATAAATATTCAGGCTTTTTTGATAAAACCAACTCCTAAAATCTAAAAATGCAATTAGGAGTACGTGTTTCAATTTAATGTCGTACATGACTTTACACCTTGTATATAACTCGCACAAAAAACTCTCTCTTTTCTCTCTCTCTCTTGTCGTGTCACTAGAAAGATAGATAGCACTTTACTGTACACAAGAATACATAAATCTAGGTGTTTGCGCCTCTTGATATGATTTTGGCGGCAATTTGCTTGTCTGCGATTCGTGGACGGAAGCCGCTCGGAATGTCCTTACAAGTGGCGCCATCCCACTACACTCGGAACTAAAAGAAGAAAAACATGGCGATTCTGTTCGGCTTGTCACAACGTGCGCGTGCGGTCAAAACTTTAGTTAATTAAATAAATTGGTGCTTGTGTTTTTCGGATCTGTTGATTGAACTAGCATTTCGTAGTGGTGGACAATTGACAACAATACAGGTGAAGAAGACGCTACAGGCGAGCTGGGCACGCTGAAGTTCGCTATCAAAGGTCAGTGAATTGTCGGTAATTTCATTTCGGAGACGCAAACAAAAAACCAAGGTATTCCTTTCATCATCTTCCTGTTCTCGCGAACACTAGGCGTAACTTGAAAAGTACAATGGGCGGCCTTATCGCTGAAAGCGATTTCTTCCACTAGTTTCTTTCGAAACAGTGTGGTGAAAGGATTTCAGGTGCGCCTCAAGAGGCTCCTTTCGAGCACTTGGACACATGTTATAGAACTTTTTAGGTTCTACGACATGCCGGTTTTCTCACGATGTTATCCTTCACCGTTTGAGAGTACTGGCATTGTGCACATACATTTTTGAACAGAATAACTCATTGGCGTTGTTGTGCCCATGTCCTTAGGATCAGAAGGCGGGGCCGCACAAACGGCGAATGAAAACATCGTCAGGATACCGGCATGTCGTAGAACCTAAAAAGTTCTAAAACATGTGTGAAGTGCTCGAAAGGAGACAAAGAAGGCTTCTTTGAGGCGCACTTAAAATCACTCTGTTTAGAAAGAAACTAGTGACAGGACAAGAAGAAGGTTATCGCCACCATTAGTTTTTATCCCCGCCTTCCGATCCTAAGATCGTGGGTTCATAATTGGTCGCGCACCGATGAGTTATTCCGTTTAAAAATGTATGTGCACAGTGCCTGTACTCTCAAACGGTGACGGAAAACATCGTGAAGAATCCGGCATGTCGTAAAACCTAAAAATTCTATAACATGTGTCCAAGTGCTCAAAAGGAGCCTCTTTGAACCGCACTTAAAAAATCTTTTCACCACACTGTGACACTAGTGACACGACAAAAAGAAGAAGAGTTACAAAATGATGATAATAGTAAAGACTTTTTTTTATTCCGTGTACCACAGGAAACACGGAAAAAGCAACGTAAAGTGATGTCTAATCAAGCGCAAGACAGTTCTCAGAAAGAGCTCACTCGCATGATATTTAGATCAACCGATTCAGCGACCCATATTTCACCGCTTTATTACAGTTAAACGTAACTTTATTTTACGTTCTGTTGCCTACGATTCGGCTATGTTGCAATAGCCGTGGTCGCGGGCAGACTCCACGGCTATTGCAACATAGCCGAAACGTCGGGAAAATAATAAAGGTAAACGCGATAAATACCCGTGTAATACTTTTAAATATGTGTTATGATCGCGAGAGTTTAAAAACTTCCAATAGTAACAAAGACGTAAGTTTGTTGGCTGTTCTTCTAGGCTTGGTTGCGTTTACTTATACTTAGATTGACCTAGCTTTAAGACGTTTCAAAGTGATACTTGTGATTCAATTGAATAAATACCTTTTCTATACAAGGTGTTCCATAAGTTGTGTATATAAACTTCAGGGGGCTAAAGTACCCATCAATATGAACAACTTTTTCTAAGGAACCAACACTGTGAACGCGAAAAAAAAACAGCTGTTTCATACATTTTAGCCTGGTAGGTATTGAACTTTTGTATGAAACAGCTGTTTTTTTTTTCGCGTTCACAGTGTTGGTTCCTTAGAAAAAGTTGTTCATATTGATGGTTACTTTAGCCCCCTGAAGTTTATATACACAACTTATGGAACACCTTGTATATTAATTTCAGACTTTGTCCATAGGTGTATTTTTTATTAACATTATAACTTGAAACTTTTGACTTTGAGACTTAGCGTGAATGCAAAAGTAATGGCAATATTTTCAAAACAACAAAGGAAATAGGAACTAGAAAATAAAAATTATATTATTATTTTATGTATCGTTATCGTATCGTATGAGTGTTCCCCACTAATGGAACGTACTCCGAATACTTCGAAGATATAATAACACCCAGAGAAAATTCACTGTAATTTAAAAATGTACATATCTACGTCGCGTGAGCGCGGAATGGAAAATGTATTTACTTTGATTAAAATGAAAATTTTTCAGCGTAAAATAGTAGCATGGAAACCACATGGCTCATATATTTCATATACAAGATGTCCCAATTCTTGTGTTTAGTAACTTTAGGGGGCTAAAGTACCCATCAATATGAATAACTTTTTCTAAGTTTACGCTACTTTAAGTTACTTTGTTTACGCTAGCTACACTTCGCCACACGCTTCAACTTTGATTTTTTGTTGTATTTGTTAAGTTTCACCTTATTATTTTGGTTTGTCTTCTTAGTATCATCTACCTACCTACTTACTTTGCCTATAAAATGTAGATTCGATTTGGTTAGTGCACAGTGTACATTTAATAGATTAAAAGAGACAATAAGAAAAACTGTGAATCTAAGAATAAATAAATAAATAAGGAACCAACACTGTAAACGCGAAAAAAAAACAGCTATTTCATACCAAAGTTTAATACCTACCTGGCTAAAACGTATGAAACAGCTGTTTTTTTTTCGCGTTCACAGTGTTGGTTCCATAGAAACAAATATTCATATTTGTACTGTACAGGTTGCTTGGGTACCAAATAAATATTTATATAACGTCCGCCTGGATTGGCCGCCTGGAATTGAGTGCCCCCGACCGTGGTGCGTACGGTTGCTACCCGCTTATCCAGTCAGCTCGCATAGTTTATTGTTATACAATATTGACGGGTACTTTAGCCCCCTGAAGTTTCTAAACACAAGTATTGGTACACCGTGTATAGATACTTTTTATGGAAAATCATACATATACACCTAGCCAGAGAATAAACATCTACGTGCATCACACAAATGTTTGTTTTCGGTGGGGATCAAACCCACGGCCTACAGAAGGAAGAGCTACTACCAACAAAGGTGTAAGGACTGTCTAAAAAACTTATGAAAGTGTATGAATACATCTCTAAACCAGTAACAACCAGGACGCAGGGCAGTGCATCGTAGGGTACGTTCTTATTGTGCGTGACTTACGATGCAATGCTTTGTTATAGGTGGTGGTTACCACTTAACATCAGGTGGGCCATCTGCTTGTTCCATCAGCTAGTAGTATAAAAAAAATACAACAGCAAAAACTGATGGCATAAACACTGGAGGCAAGTAAGGTCTTCCACGTCAGACCTGTCATTAATAGTGTAGGATTATTTTCATTAAGCGCATAGTTTTCCGAGTGGGGAGATGTGAACGTGCACTGAATAGCAAGTCCTTGTGCGTCTGTACTCTCTCTATAACGTTGGGGCAGTACAATAAAACTTTTGTTGCCTACGAAGCGTGGACCGTCATACTGTAAGGTAGATATGTGCAAGGCAAGTTCGCACTTCTACTGATATACAACGTGTAACATAATACCCCTATAAGTCCAAAGACCAGGTGATCAAACCAAGCACTGGAATACTTTGACGTGTGCAAAGGTTGAATAGATCGTTTTCGAAATTCCATTAAAAAAGTAAAATAAATATTGTCTCAGAAATTTGCAACACCCCTGATACTGTTTACAAGGTCACGCACAAACGGAACGTACAAACAACTGTGAATAGGGCTGCCTCATGGTGTGTTTAATTTCATATTGGAGGAACGTTTAAAAGTCATTTCATGAATAAAAACTACGAAATTTAAAAAGTCATAAAAGAAAAGATGTTCGCCATGACCGGTAGAATACCCCGCTTCCGAGGTTATAGAGGTATTATGTTGCACGTTGTATGAATGCGGAAGTTACAAAGTTTCGATGAATTAAAATCCAACCAACAAAATACTTTAAAAAAAAAATTTGGTGCCTATGTTTTTTTCATAAAGTGCCTTTGCTCAACTGAGAAAAACTTTGAACGTTGAAGAAAAACTTTTAATACTCAGGTTTTCAGCTAAAATCGGTTAGGTTATGCGGTCGGGAAAGCTAATCATCGGTTGCAGAGATGCCTATCGATTTAACACCCCTGTATTTCAGCGATATTCAGTCGTTTAAAAGTTATGAAATTTAAGTCAAAATCGGATTTTAGAATGGAACCTATCAGGGCCGTTATTATTCGAATTTTTCGGATTCTAAAAGTAGGAACAAAGGACGGCCGCCGTTTTTGTACAAACTAGGGCAGCCTCTATAAAGGTTTGTTATGTGAACCCAGGTAGTAGGTAAAAGTGATTTCTACTTAGTTTCGTATTTTACTAGACAGTGCAAAGTGAAAAGAGTATATACGAACATTTATAATCAAGCTTTGAATGATAGGATTCGAAAGATACAATTTTCTTTTTATAAAAATGCGTTGACTGATAAAAGCTAATCAGAAAAACTTCTAAGCATGCAGAAACTGGAAGCAATACAATTTTTACAACTGAGCTGTGAAGGCTGTGAATTTATGTTAGATGTTTGTTCTCAGTCTGGGTGTTTTATTCTATTATAAGTTGGTAAGTATTTACAAAAAATTATTAATATTTGTATTATATCAGCCATCGGAATACAAGCATTGTTTAGTTTTGAGTATATTAGATATACCCGAAACGCTAAGGTACACGGATTATGGAAGTAAGGAACCAACTAGATATCTGTTTGTATTTTTTTTATTGGTCAGTCTAAAATTATTTTTTTTCTATTAGTTTTGTGTGGAATTTCCACCAATATTTATAAATTCTGGTAACTGCTCATACTATTTTACAGATATTTTTTATTAGCTGTATTTTCCTAAACACTCACAAAAAAAAAGTTAATGATCTGATGATTCGAAGTTCTCTGGTTACCCTAATATAGGTATAATAGGTATGGTAACCTGCCTAATATTACTATGTAGACAACTTCTAGATATTCGTATTATGAACATGTACGTTTGGAAAGCTTCCAAGAATCCTTTTGTAATTCAATCTGAATAGCAGCGTGACAATATGAATCTACAAATCCTCTCGTATCTCAAGAGCCGGTTTCCTTACAAGCGAGTTTCCTTATTTATACACCTTTATATGTCCGGTCTACAGTAAGGCGTTATGCACACCGAAGACGAACTTGCATATTTCTTAGTGCTACCTATATATTTTTATTTTTAAAACCGACATCTGATAAACTAAAAAACACAAAACGAATAAAAATATCATCTGTGTATATATTTTTTATTTTAGTTGATTTTTACAAGAAACGCTAAATGAATTTGGTTAAAAAATACGAGTAGGTATATAGGACTGAAGTATAACCTAACAAAAAACGAAACATCAAAATCATTTCATTATTGACGGAGTAGCAGGGAGGTGGGGGACCATTGGGCACTTTTTTATATAAATGTCCATAAAATGGCTATTTTCCTAAATATTTTTATTTATACTTCAGGAAAACAAAATATATTTGGCTCAAATTATTGTGAATACAATCTCTCTCTAATACAACCAGTCTTTTAGACATAGGTGATCTTTCGAACCTTTTCAAAAGTGCCCAAACCTAGTGGTCGGGTAGTTTGGACACTTCGCGCAGACCGATCGCTAAGTACGGAATGAGGGACGAATATTTACAGCTCATGCAAGCATTTTTTCCGCAGTGGACATTTAATCTGCTTCCCGCTGCTTCTTGCTTAGCCGTAGGCTGTTCCAAAGAGGAGTGAGTGAGACGACCGTCATTCCCTCGCCTTTTTCCCAATTTTTTTAATATTTTAAACAGTTGTCATCCAACGTTGCACAGTCTGAGCACACCTTTACCGCCTAGGGTTGTTACAGGATAAATTTAACGAGCTTGACCCATGTCACAAAAGAATGTTGTGTCACGGTAGCCCACCTAATTTCAGTGGAAAATCTTGCAAAGATTCGCATATATTTTTCGTAGTGGTTGAGATGTTTCCTTGTGAAATGTCATGGTTATTTTATTTGAAATAATTTCAAGCTATTGATCAATTCGAACCCATTACTGTCCCCGCAATACGGGGATGAGTAACGATCTACCATTCGCAATTTGAACTTGATCGATCAAAAACTTATTGTTTTATAAAATGTTTTTTTTTTTATCTATTAAAAAAGCGATCAGAATGACAGCAATGGCAGGAAATGAGATGGCATCATGTAGTTCATTTGACAGTCACGTCATTCTGTGGTCGCGTCGCTATTTTTTTATTTTAATTTAAATATGTTATGCCTGTCAGACCTCGATCGTCCGACTCATGTCGCCCCGTAAAAATAATGACTTGTCATTTTAAGCCCTGAAATCTGTGACAGCCCTATAACGATGGACAGTGTTTTTTCATTCATATAAATGTCGCGAAAAATTCCGCCTTCTCATCTACCACGCGACCGGCGACGTACAAGGGCAATTTCCAACGTCACATTCACTAGAAATATTTGAGGTTATATAAAGGTTATATTTGTCTGCACTTATTAACCCGAATGCCAGTCAAGTTTATTACATTAACTAAACAGTGTTCCTACCTACTTCATGTTAGTTTTAAATTGTTTGATTATTATGTGTTATTTTTAAGTTTGTATGGATCTATGACATCTGAAATAAATAAATTTTAATTTTAATTTAATTTTAATATATACGTCATTCGTAGTTTTTAGAAAACCAAAGGTGATTAACCTTTTAATCACCGAGAACTTACCTAAGTACCTACCACTAAAGTAAAAATGAATCATATTTACTTAACAAATATACCCTAATTTCTTAAAAAAATTACCTGCATAATTGGGCGGCAGCTAGTGTTAGATAAATTATAAAAAGCATTTGGCTTCAAATCCTTCGAACAAACAACAAACTATTCAATTTCCATTAAAGTTTATTTCCTTCATTTATTTGCCAACTGCTTTTGCTGACGCGGACACGGGCCCCCCTCCATTGTTAGAAGCGTTTGAGAAGGCAGACAAACTTCCTTCTTTCTTTTGTGTGGAAGTAAATGTCTTCGCGTGGTCGCCCTTTGCCGCAGCTTGGGCTGTGGCTTCGGGGTTCAAGAAGGGGTTGCTTGGATCACGGTCTCGAATCGCACCACTTGCTCCGTTTCCTCGCATCCCAGGGTAGGCTTCGCTGTATGCCGTGAAGGCAACGACTAGGAAAATGAGGACCTGCAATACATTTTATAATTAAAATTGATTCCAACAGCAGAAATACTATCTCTTTAAAATATACATAATAGATATTAAATTAAATAGCTATAACAAAACCACTAAGGTTTGTAAAAGTAATGCTACTAAAGAGTCATGTCGATAGCTTTTAATTAATAAATAACGTGTTAAGAAGCAGTTAACCCTCAAAATACTTCAGATTCGCATATTTCAAAATTTTTGAAATGCTTAATTTAATAATGAAAAATCTCAAGAACGATTGGTTGTTTGCAATTTTTCGTAAATACATTCAGTTTTATTTATATCCTCAAAAATGTTCAAAATGCCAGCGAAAAGCAAAACATATAAAGCATATAATATAATTATTTAGTTGGGAAACATATTTCGTAGTCATCTTTAGTTAGCCTTAAGCCTCAACTCCCATGTGCCTTTCCAAATGGAAAACAGCAATGCAAGCATCACTTTTACACGACAGAAGAGCTTAACTACTACTTGACAGCCTTCACAGCTTAGTTGGTAGTAGCTCTGCCTTCTGTGCCGTAGGCCGTGGGTTCGATCCCCACCGAGAACTAACATTTGTGTGATGAACATAGATGTTTGTTCTCTGTCTGGGTGTTATATAATATTATAAGTATATATTAACAAAAATTAAAATTAAAAATTAAGTAGTATATCAGCTTTCGGTTACCATATTAAAAGTTTTGGCTTAGTTTGGGGCGAGATAGTGCTGTGTGGAATGTCCACCAATATTTATTAATTATTATTACTATACAGGTAAATATAAGCATCTAAACAAAACTGAGCCGTTCGCCGACCGCCGTTTTGTTGAAAAAAGTAAAATATTTAGTTCAAAATTCAAACTCACCAAAGAAGGATTCATGTTGAAGATTCGCTGAAAGACGATACAGTGAGACCGCTGCATCATCTTATATACTCATTCAAACAGTTTTACAACGCTGATAGCATTTACTACCTTGACTGGTTCTATTTAGATACATAATAAGTACAGGGTTTTAATTAGTTTTCGATTTATTGCGACCTCGTTAGAGATAGTGACTGAAAATTGAGGTTCCTGATAAAGGCTTTGTAGACTTTTTGTCCTTGATATCGTAAGACAAGTGCTATTGATAATTTTTTGGGCATCCTCATCATCAGCAGGATGAAGTTCACTACTAGACTAAATAAGTTATAATGGTCAAGGAAAGCCTTCAAGTTTTTCATCATCAGTATCATTTTATTTTTATTTTAAACTAGATGACCCGGTGTACTTCGTATCACCTATCCTCGCAATTTTTCCATATTTTCTCACCGTTTAAACCTTCCCTGGACTACGACAAACATTTCAAAACCAAAATCAGCTAAATCGGCCCAGCCGTTCGCGAGTTTTAGCGAGACAAACGAACAGCAATTGATTTTTATATATATAGAGATTTACACATCTCTCTATCTCGCCCTAAAATACCAAAAAAACTGATGACGAGGGGGGATCAAAAAGTAGTGAGAATGACATACTCCTTGGTAATTAAAAAAAAAAATACTGGCAGGCATAGCTCAGATACATATTTGTAATATTAATAAAGAAAAAAATCTTCGATTCTTTTTTGTTTTTTTCTGAATGTAGTCATTTGTTTGCTTCGTGTCGGAACGTGTTCTCGAAAATGGAGAAAAACGAAGTGCGAGCCGTTATTAAATACCTCTGTTTAAAAAAGTTAACGACGCAAGAGATTAATTGCGATTTAGAAGCATTCGCGAAGCGATTTACCATCCGATACTTAATTCAAGAAACGGGCATTTCATATGGAAGTATTCAATCAATATTGAAACAATCTTTGAATATGAGAAAAGTCTCCGCAAGATGGGTGCCGAGAATGTTAACCGACAGTCAGAAACAAAATCGACTTGACATTTCGAAGATATTGTTGGACAAGTTTCAAGAAGATTCTGAAAACTTTTTGTCTCGTTTCGTAACAATGGACGAAACATGGGTCCATCATTTTGATCCCGAGACAAAACAGCAATCTTCGCAATGGAAACGGCCATCATCACCGACCCCGAAGAAGTTTCGTGCCGTGGCATCGGCTGGCAAGGTTATGGCCTCAATATTTTGGGATTCAGAAGGGATATTGTTGATTGATTACCTGGAGCGTGGAACCACTATTACAGGCCAATATTATGCAGCTCTAATTCCCAAGTTGAGGAATGCCATCAAAGAGAAAAGAAGAGGGAAACTTCGAAGCGGCGTGCTGTTTCATCACGACAACGCACCCGCGCACAGGTCGGCAGTTGCGATGGCTGCCATTCAGCAATCTGGCTTCGAATTGGTTGACCACCCCCCTTATTCACCAGATCTGGCACCTAACGATTTTTATCTGTTTCCCAAATTGAAAGAATACTTAAGGGGAAACAGGTACGAAGACGATAACGAGGTGATGGATGCCGTGGAGAGCTTTTTGCAGGACCAAGACAAAACTTTTTTTTTGAAAGGGATTGAATCCTTGCAAAAGCGCTGGACTCGGTGGGTAGAGAGACTCGGAGACTATGTAGAAAAATAAATTATTAAGTTATCAATAGTCATTATATTCTATCTCATTCTCACTACTTTTTGATCCCCCCTCGTACATAAATACTTTTTTTGTTGTAAATAAATACATATAATGTAGTAATGACACAGACAGAAAACAAAGATAATGTTCATCACACAAATGTTTGTTCTCTGTGGGGATCGAACCCACGGCCTACAGCGCAGAAAGCAGAAATGCTATCAACTGAGCTGATATGGATGTCAATTTCGCTGCCATTTTGTAACGGCTATATTCTTAGTCTAAGGCTATATTTATAAAGTAGGTAGGTACACTAGGGTACACTTGTCACTTTGATGACAACGAAAAGCGGAGCGTTCGGCGACCAATACAAATAATACCATTAGTTTTTCCCGAATCAAATCGAAAATAAATCAAAACTGGAGTTTCGCTTTACATAGCTGGAAATTCGCTAGTAAACAATCTTTTATTCTCAAAAACCGCGCAATGTACAAAGCAGACAGCTAACGTGCATACGACAAGTCTACATTTTAATTACTCAGCACAGTAAATACTGGTTATGATTTAGCAACCTCGAATCCTTTCCGCCATACCTCGAGAAACTTAATCAAAAGAGCCTCAAACAGTCAAATAGTTGTGACTGTTTGAGCATACGCTTCGCAAAACGCAATTTAATTTTCCACTTCAAACAAGACATCCCTCAATGGCCATTATTCGATTACGGACTGACTAGCAAGTTGAGGACAACTAAATCTGTTTATTGTGGAGTATTTTATTGAACTGGATTCGACATACGCAAAGTTATAATGCCCCTAACTTATTTATTTATACTACAATAATTGATGTGCCAGTGCTCTCAATCGATAAAGGAAAACATCTTGAGGAATAAATTTGGTATTCTAGCAGCGGCGATGGGCTTGCACCTTGACAAGTATGGCATACCGACTACTGCAAAATAAAGGTTAAGTGCCCAATATAATATTAGAACATACCTCTGACTACCCCCTAAAATAATGTTAAGTAAGAGTTCTGAGAAGATGTCCACCGTGCTTGGGGATCAATGTCGTGAAGTTGTTTAATTTATCTGCGGTAGAGGAATTAGTGAAGCTATTTCATTTTGTTTTGCTGTCAGTGGCTATCTTTTATTTAAATATCGCCTATAGCGGGTGACCCTTTTGATTGGATGCATACCTACCTACTTCGACGGCGGTATTTATTTTTACCAAATGAAATACTTTTACAATTGAAAATCCACGGCTTACATGTTCGGAAAGAAGACTAGAAATGATTACTCCTATATTCCATTCACAAATAAAGTAAAGACGGGAAATTGCTTCTTGCGATAGCCATTTCTAGTATTCATTTTATAGCAGCAAAATTCGCTTTAGGGTGAATACTGCAATAGAATCAGGGTTTAATCCTCTAAATTGCTTACAGTCTGCGAGAACCTGACGATTAACGACGAATTATCTACCTTGTTTGTTGAGCATTGTAGTCTACTCCTTAGCGGATCTCGTGCCCTGGTACTTTGTTAGACAGCGACGGATTTCTAGTTGTAGTGTAGTTATGAGAATTGTGTAGCACTTAGGTAACTTTGTAGAGCATTGCAGCCTGCTTAGTAGTTCTGCTGTTCTGGTACTTATTTATAGTGTTGTGGATACCTTAATACTAATTTTGTAGCTCGCTGCTGACAATAACTACGTTGGTAATCATCATAAAACAACGGAAACATTCCCATCTTTTTTTTCGAACACAGAAAAACATTAGCTGATATCTTAGTACCACGTACTAACTCAAGGGGTACACAATTCTTAAGGGGGGTATAATAAGGGTCCAAATATAACATTTGACATATTATAACCACATTTTCTCGTCACAGATACCGCAGAGCCTCAAGACGAAAGTCTTCAACCAGTGTGTGTTGCCAGTGATGACGTACGGAACTGAGACGTGGTCGCTTACTATTGGCCTCATCAACAAGCTCAAAGTCGCTCAACGGGCTATGGAGAGAGCTATGCTGGGAGTTTCACTACGGGATAGAATCAGAAATGAGGAAATCCGTAGGAGAACCAAAGTAGCCGACATAGCTCGCAGAATCAGCAAGTTGAAGTGGCAATGGGCAGGTCATATAGCTCGAAGGACTGATAACCGTTGGGGAATAAAGGTTCTCGAATGGCGACCACGAACAGGAAAACGAAGCGTGGGACGCCCTCCTACCCGATGGACTGCCGACATTGTCAGGATCGCGGGAAGTCGGTGGATGGAGAGGGCTCGGAATCGTTCTTCCTGGAAATTTATAGGGGAGGCCTATGTCCAGCAGTGGACTTCTTTAGGCTGATGATGATGATGATGAACCACATTTTCCAGTAGTTGGGTATTCCGACGGGTGACGGGTACGTGACGGGTTGCAAGCCCATCGCCACAACTAGAATGCTAACTAGTTTTCTCATGGTTTTTTCATTACCGATTGAAAGCACTGGCATTGTGCACATATTTTTTCGAAGTTCAAAACCATTTGGTGCAAGACTGGATACGAACCCCCCTCCTTACGATCAGAAGGCACGGTCATTCCCACTAGACCACCGGTGCTCGAGAAAAGCATTTATAGATAAATACCAGTAAATATTGCCCTTGAGAATAAGTCCAGCAATCGCTAAAGGGTAATGTGAATTCGCGCGTAAAATAGGAAAAAACAAAGCAAATCCTTTTCTACCCAGACACAAGAAAAGTGAAGGTGGCTTCTTCCAAAAAACACCATTAATAGCAAAAACCTAAACTCTTCTAACACAGGTTGATAAAACTGAAACTGATGCAAACTGAAGAGTAGTAGAGCTCTTTGTGAAGGGCTCGTCCGGGGAAGTACTACCACCACGCCTTCTTCTGCCGCCAAGCAGCGTTGCTGTGTTTCGCTTTGAAGAGTGTGGTTGCCGGTGTAATTACAGGCACATGAGGCTTAACATCTGTATGCCTCAAGTTAATGGACGCAGGGCGAGGAACGTAGGGCACGTTCCTATCGTGCATGTCCTACGAGGCAATGCTTTGTTATAGGTGATGGTTACCACTTAACATCAGGTGGGCCACCAGCTTGTTCCATCAACTAGTTTTATTAAAAAAACGCGACCCCATCTCGCTACACCTTTGCGGAGGATGTCTCACAGGGGGGTTTTTAGTGGGTTCGAGCCCCACAATGACCCCGTCCGTCACCCCCATGGCGGGAGGGAAATGCGATGTCATGCTCCCCCCCTCAAAAAAAAAAAGGTTGATAAAACTTAACAGAAGATATCCTAACATTCGTAATAATACTGTGACAATAATAAAAGGTTTTTTTATTATTTAATTATGACACGCCGATTTTATTTATTTGACAGCTTTAGAGCTAATTTTACCATGCTTTGTTAGATTAACAAAGAATTAAAGGGCCGTTAAATATGTCAAAATGTACGCGTTTGACATCTAATCTAATTAATCAATCCAGGAAGAATGATTCTGAGACCTCTCCATCCACCGACTTTCCGCAGGAAAACTTGTATCGATCAAAATTATTTTTTTACTAAACTGTGTGCAACGTGATTGCTCACAAAATGGTTGATCGCGATTAAAAAAAAATAGTTTAGTGATTTTATATCTTTCAACATGTCGAAACGCGCGAGTGACAGTCACATTAGCTCTTGTATTCGCCTTAACAATGTCATCGGTCCATCGGGTAGGAGGGCGTCGCACGTTTCGTTTTCCTGTTCGTGCAATAAATATACTCGTGTAATATTCAATGTATCATAATTGCGAAGGTTGAAAATAAATATTTGATACTTAACTTTTGAAACGACGCCATATTTGTCAGATCAAATAGTTCTTACTCCATGTTTAAAAGACAGGAAACCTTCATACGGCAGAAGCTGGAGGAAAGGCATATCCGTTATTGGTCCTTTTGAGATTATTGATTTTACTTTCTTTGTTCTTCGCTCTGGAATGAGACCAATGAGTTTTTCCAACGTAATTATATTTGCTTTGACTTGGCAAGGATGAAACTAATATTGGTGGGAGGGAAATCTTTATTGTTCTCAAGTTTAAATACTACTCTCTACTTCTTTATTTGAGAGCTCCGCTGGTGTAGCGAATGGAAGTGATCCTGCCTTCTGATTTTAAAGTTGGGGGTACGAATCTGGTTGTGCACCAATGGATCGTATAGAGACCACAGCATCTGTTACTAATTCGTAAAAAGATTAAGAATTAGTACATATCCCACTTGACAGTCACTTTACTTTATTTAACTCGACAGCCTTCACAGCTCAGTTGGTAGTAGCCCTACCTTCTGTGCCGTAGGCGGTGGGTTCGATCCCCACCGAGAATAAGCATTTGTGTGATAAACATAGATGTTTGTTCTCTGTCTGGGTGTAATGTATTTACAAAAAAAAAGTATATAAGTAGTATATCAGCTATCTGGTTCCCATATTACAAGCCTTGGCTTAGTTTGGGCGAGATGGTCCTGTGTGGAATGTCCACCAATATTTATTTATTTATATTTATATTAATTTATTTTCAAAAGGCATATCGATACAGTCTCAGTTATATACTATAATATAACTATTACCGCGCACAAAAGAAATCCCTTCCTTGCTGCAAAAACTTCAAGGAAATAAAATAAAAAAACTACTTGTAAACAGTCATAAGCACTAAGCATAAAGTTTATTTCCATATTCTCTTAACTAAATCTCGCTACAGAATAATCTTGGCTATGAAAATAAAGTATACATTTACCTAAAGCAATTAAAAAAAAGAAACCGTGCGCTGAATCGAGTGAATGCAAGTTTCGCTCCAGAAAAGTCTCAGATGAAGGTTAAAAAGCGCTCGTAGATTCGCTGTTTTTTTTTTGCTTGCTAAAAAGTTTTGAACGTAATATTACGACGGAGCTAATACCTAGCAACAAGCAACAGTGACAGCAGTAGCAGTAACATAAGTCACTACTTATTGAACAATAATAAATACTAAATGAATATTGGTGGACATTCCACACAGCACCATCTCGCCCCAAACTAAGACAAAGCTTGTAATATGCGAACCAGATAACTGATATACTACATAAATAGGTCTTTTTTTGTAAATACATACTAATAATATTATATAACACCCAGACAGAGAACAAACATCTATGTTCATCACACGAATGTTTGTTCTCGGTGGGGATCGAACCCACGGCCTACGTCACAGAAGGTAGAGCTACTACCAACTGAGCTGTGAAGGCTGTCCAAACATCACCGCTATGCTATCTAGTATAGTACTACTATGAATACCTACCGAAGATGTGTAGATTGTATAATGACTCAAAAGTGTGTAAAATTGTGGTTAACTTTTGGTATAATAATAATACTAAACTATATTATTATGATTTCCTAAAATATAGGTATTACATTAAACCTAATACAAGCATTCAGAGGTAGGTACTAGACCACTGTAAGTATGTTTTTGAGCCAAACGGTAAAACTCTAATCACAAAACAAAATCCCATCGCATTTTTGTGTTGACCTTGAACCAGGGCCGGATTAGCCACGTAGCAAGAGTAGCAAATGCTACGGGCCCCGCGCATTTGGGGGCCTCGCGCTCCAACGCCTGTCTGACCGTAATCTGTACAATGTGTCTGGTTACCGGTGTCGGAGACTTGCGGGGGTGAAATACGGTAAGTTTTATCGACAAATCTATCCCTATTTTTTTTTCTCCCTCCATTATAAAATGGCAGCCATTTTGTTTTCTTTTGCCCCAAGTACGGGTGCTTGTACTGATTAAGCTATAACTACCCATGTAGGGGTCCTAGGAAGACGACAGAGGACTCATTTGATAGCCAATAATGTAGACAATAAAGTATTAATAATATTGTTGCAATTTCTATTCTATAATAGAGGAAAAGAGAATTGATAAAACAAAAAAAAGTTTTTGCTATCATTTTTTTTTATATAATTAACTTTTTCATACATTCTAATCTGTCAAGCTACTTTATTTTTGAATGATAGTACAGAATGTGTGCTTCAAAATAAGTCTTATATCTTAGCTCTTAGTAAAATAGTTTAGAAGTTATGACAATTTAAACATGGTAAATGTTACTAAATCCTGGAGTACAAAAAGAAAACAAAATAAATCGATTACCACTTAAGGTTCTATCAAAATCAGTACAATACTAATCTACAACAAAGCACAGCATTGTCTAAAGACACGCCCTTGGAATTTCTCGAAACCGTGAGTCTAGTTGTTTATTAGCGGGATATTTAGCTTTGAAGGGTTATATTCAAACCGTCATAACTTCTAAACTATCTTATTATGGGCTAAGATGTATTTTGAAGCACACATTTTGTACTATCATTCAGAAACAAAAATAAAGTAGCATGACTGTTTAGATTTTATGAAAAAGCTAATCGTTTATGATAAAAATCTTTTTTTTTGTTTTATAAATTCTCTTTTCCTCTATTATAAAATAGAAATTTCAACAATATTATCATTACTTTTTTGTCTACATTATTGGCTATCAAATGAGTCCTCTGTCGTCTTCCTAGGACCCCTACGTGGGTAGCTATAGCTCAATCAGTACAAGCACCCGTGCTTGGGGCAAATGAAAATAAAATGGCTGCCATTTTAACACGGAGAGAGAAAATAAAAATAGAGATAGTGATTTGTCGATAAAATTTACCGTATTTCACCCCCCCCCCCCCCCCCCTAAATAAAAAGTTATATGAAACTTTTTATTCACAGGCCAAACCCTTAGCGCTAGCAACTTAAAATTTCGCACGCGTATTCCTCTTATGACGTAGGCATCCACTAAGGAAGGGTTTTTCAAAATTCAACGCCCAAGGGGGTGAAATAGGGGAAAAAAAGTTTGTATGAAACTTTTTATACACAGGCCTAACCCTTAGGGCTAGAAACCTAAAATTTCGCACACGTATTCCTCTTATGACGTAGGCTTCCACTAAGGAAGGATTTTTCAAAATTCGGGATAAAGGCTTGTAAAAGTTTTATAAAACATACAACTTTTTATTCACAGGCCAAACCCTATTAGGGCTAGAAACTAAAAATTTCTAGGCATCTACCTACTTAGAAATATTTTTTCAAAATTCAACCCCCAAGGGCGCTAGCAGCCCGCCCGAATATGTAGAGTATTTTTAATAAAATAGGTAATAGTGAACGAAGCGAAGCCGCGAGTTATAGCTAGTAAAAAAATATTAATTTAGATAGGCACTACAATCAATTTAGGCGAATTTGCATTTTATGTATGTATGTATATTTGTCTAGCCATAACTTTCAAACCGTTGATCCGATCTGCATGAAATTTGATAAATCGATAGCTTGTACTTGACAAATTTACTGGTAAGTTAAGGGGGCAAAAATAAAAAAAGTTACATAAAAAAATCAAGATACATGTCATATAAAAGGGCTTTATTTGATGACAGTTCTCATAAAATGGTGACAACGACCAGGTCTGATGATGGAGCCAAGATCTGTTCGAAGGAACTCTTCAATAAATAGGCCAATAGAGTTGAAACTTGATTACCATACCAAGTTAGTAGGCGGTAGTCAGAAAAAAGTCCAAACATAATGTTTGGACTTGCCTCTGACTACAACCTACTCAAAGTTTTGGTACGTTCGATGGGTCGCATCACGTGATTTCAGTTCGGGGCGAACCACTAGTTAGACTAGTATCTATACCACATTTCTATCCTTGAAGCGGCCAAATTTTTAAGCAAACCAAGGGCCCCTTGGTAGAATTTGCTACAGGCCCCGCGCTGTCTTAATCCGGCACTGCCTTGAACGGCTACAAACTATCACGGACGTTATATAACGGCTACTGCTTGTTAAGAAACGAGAGCTTAAGAAATTCTCTTGGCATTTTTAGTCTTTTTTTAGTTATTGGGTAGAAGTATTGCTTTTTAATGTAATTTCCGAAACGGAAGACGTTCTTGTCTCCACCGGGATTCCTAATGGATTTTGTTCCTTTGGTATTCGGAACTGCTATCAGTTAGATACCTTTTTTTATAACTAGTGCCGTTTTAATATTATTACTATAATACTACAATATACTAATAAAATATGAGTAAAGGAAAATATCGTGAGAAAACCAGTTAGTGTGACAGTGGCGATGGGCTTGCCACCTGTCACGTATGAAATATAAATAACTGTAAAAAGTTATGTGACAGTCGTTCTTGTTGGGAACCTGTAGTGCTATTCCGTCAACAACAATCACCCAAGTGACCGTGGAATCCGCAGTGAGTTTCTATTTGGAATTCTGTAATACATTTACGCATCACTATAGCGACACCCGCGTGAGTTTTTTGGCGGTGAATTGACAACGAGTAAGGCAAAGCTCGTGCTCAAAGTGAGCATAGATCCATTAGGTGATGCTCCCCGTGATTTCGTTGTTTATGGAATAGCACTACTGTATACGCGTTTAGTTATAACCATCACCTTTAACAAAGCTATGCCTCGTAAGTCAAGCACGATAGGAACGTGCCCTACGATGCACTGCCCTGCCATCAACTTGAGGCATACAGATGTTAAGCCTCATGTGCCTGTAATTACACCAGCAACCACACTCTTCAAACCGAAACACAGCAACACTGCTTGGCGGCAGAAAAAGGCGTGGTGGTAGTACTTCCTGGGACGAGCCCTTCACAAAGAGCTCTACCAATCTTAAACCTCACCTTCTTAGTTTATATATTTTTAAAGACGATTTGCGTTAAAACCTTTTAGAAAAACCTGAGACATACTTTTTCCAATCTTCCATAATCTTCCAGGGAACCCAGCACAACCACAAATAGGTACGATTCATATTATAATCGTCCATTCTCCAAACATCGCTTACTGAATAATACAAATTACATTTCCCGACCTCCTCGAAATAAGGATAAAACCCTCTACATTTCATTTTCGAGCCATTCTTATTATTGTGAAGACTTTAAACCGGAACCTAATTTGATCTTACAATTTTCTTCCCGTCGGCCGCTGGGAGCTCAGTGTCAACGTTTCATTTGGACTACACATTACAAACTTACCCGCGCTTATATCGTGAACCTTATTTTCATGACCACAAGGTTTAGTTTGGCATGGGTTGGAGTAGAAGGTGCAATAAGTCGAAATGCAGCGGCGGTCATTCTGTTATCCGTAGTGAGTTGAAGATCTTCAGAGGCATTGTATCGTCATTATTAAAGGAGAATGAGTATTGTTATTGCTGCTTCTGCTTTTATTAAACTGCGGGATGTGGTTAGGTAACTATATCTTTATATCTTTCTTTATTTTTACTATCGTATCATTATTTTAACAAGGTGATTACAATATAAGTTAGGTTGACAATGACATGAATAAAATTATGATATGATATTCCTACACAAACGACTCCCTACTAACTACTCGAAAAAACTATTTACATGTAAGTGGATTTTATGCTTTTTTTATACAGCTAGCTGATGGAGTAAGCAGATGGCCCACCTGATGTTAAGTGGTAACCATCACTTATAACAAAGCATTGCCTCGCAAGTCACGCACGATAGGAACGCGCCTCATGATGCACTGCCCTGCGTCCATCAACCTGAGGTACACTGATGTTAAGCCTCATGTGCCTGTAATTACACCGGCAACTACACTCTTCAAACCGAAACACAGCAACGCTGCTTGGTAGCAGAAAAAGGCGTGGTGGTAGTAGGTACTTCCCCAGACGAGCCCTTCACATAGAGCTCTACTACTATTAAACAATGTGTACACAATTAATTATTTTAACGGCTAAACTGTTTAAAGAAAAAAGGTTTCATCCTTTTTTTAGGTTTATTAGATTAAAAGCTGATATCACCATGCTCTGTTCGTTACTAATAAAGGATTAACAGGCCGTTAAATCTAACCTTAGATGTCAAGCTCGTACATTTTGACATATTTAACGGCCCTTTAATCCTTTGTTAATCTAAGACAGCATGGTGAAATCAGAGCTTTACATTGTTAGGTAGATTTAGTTCAGTTACCACTAAAATGTAATATATTTACCTAACCTAACTAAGTATGCCATGTATCAATCTACATTCTTTGCATTTCTTTTGGACGATTTATACTGAGCCAAGGGAACCTGTTTACTCTTGCCTCCTTATAAGGAACATACGTAGTGGCACATTAGTCTGCGATGAGAGAATCCGCAGCGCAACCCTAGAATATAGGAAGCGAATATAAGTTGGTAAGTCGCCAGCAGCGCCCCGTCTTCTTAAGAGGCTGATACCCGTCAAAGAACTTCTCGCTTGCATATATCGTCATTTAAGAAGATATCAAGTAAGTTTCGGAGAATTGTATAACAATGGTTCAGCAAAAATACCATTTTGATTTAAACAAATTTTCGAAAACTAGTTACCATAATATATTGGTAAGAAAAAGTGTTTGGATCGATAATATTTTTAATAATGCTCTGAAACTTGGTTGTTTACGATTTTTCAAACTTTCAGTTATTATATCTTCAAAAATGTTGAAACGTATGAGAGCGAAGTTTTTTTTAGGAATAATAATATTTTATTGTTTATCTGTGTTTTATGCACACAGATAAACAATAAAATATTATTATTCCTAAAAAAAACTTCGCTCTCATACGGTGTTATAAAATTAGTACAAAAATCAACAGTTTATCCATTTCGGACGTACAATAGTTCTATAAATTACCTTCTAATAAAATTTAAGGTAACAAACAAAGTCAAAACTCTGAGATCACAATAAATCTGAGGCACTTGATGACGTCAAAATGCTCCTTCAAATTATAGTGCACTCTCTATATAAGCCACTTTCTTAAATTATTTTTAACTAGTAGTTCGCCCCGAACTGAGATCTCGTGATGCGACCCGACGAACGCATCAAAACTTTGAGTCGGTAGTAGTCAGAGGCAAGTCCAATCATTAACTTTGGACTTTTTTCTGACTACCGCCTACTAACTTGGTATGGTTACCAAGTTTTTTTTTTTTTTTTTTTTATACAATTAGCTGACGGAACAAGCAGATGGCCCACCTGATGTTAAGTGGTAACCATCACCTATAACAAAGTTTCAACTCTATTGGCCTATTTATTGAAGAGTTCCGTTGAACAGACCTTGGCTTCATCATCAGACCTGGTCGTCGTCACCATTTTATGAGAACTGAGTACCTCCTTAATTTATTTCAAGAAAAAAAAATAAGAAAAATCAAAAGAACTGGCCGACCAGTAGAAAAACCTTGATGTCAACGAAACTCTTAGAGATGGGAGCTCTTGGATCGCTGGTTATCTTAATTTAACTTTTTAAATTTTATCTCGAAAACCGAGCGTCCCAAAAAAATTGTTTTGGAATGTCCAAACAAAGCCCTTTCATATGACATGTAACTTGATTTTTTTATGTAACTTTTTTTATTTTTGCCCTCTTAAAAAACCCCATATCTCAAAAACCCTTCATCCGATTTTACTCATATACTTACCAGTAAATTTCTCAAGTACAAGCTATCGACATATCAAATTTCATGCAGATCGGATCAACGGTTCTAAAGTTATCGTCAGACAAACATACATACATACATACATACATACATACATACATACATAAAATGCCAAATCGCCCAAGTTGAAACTAAGATCTTCGTTCGCTTCGCTCACTCGATCAAATATTGCATGAGTACTAGAGCTTGTGAAAAGTGGTTGCCGGTGTAATTACAGGCACATGAGGCTTAACATCTGTATGCCTCAAGTTGATGGACGCAGGGCAGTCCATCGTAAGGCTCGTTCCTATCGTGCGTGACTTACGAGGCAATGCTTTATTATAGGTAATATAACATTAGGTGGGCCATCTGCTTGTTCCATCAGCTACTTGTATAAAAAAAAATCTTTTAACGGGTTTAACTGGTGTCAGCCGCTTAAACATCTTATGAAACAGCAAATGTACAACTAACTAAACAGTCCGACAGTCGGAATTCATTTGGTGCCGCGGCCCGGCAAGGCGTAAAATTGGGAAACAAACACGCGTCTTGTGAGCTCCCGGCGGAATTATTCTCCTCTTTACTTGACTTCCCCTTGTACGATTCTTTATTCTTTAGAGCGTTTCTGATTTTTGAGAAGTCCATTATAACTTTTTTAAAGGAAATTTATTAAAAATCAGTAACAAACATTGTTCTTCTTGGTCGGTACTTCATTTCTGAAGATCGTGATCGACCAGGTGTTATTCTGTTGGCGTAGACGGCCTCCAGCGACTCCGATCCGTAGCCATCTGGACCACACTGTAGAATGACGTGTCCCTTTCTCTAAGCTGGTCAGACCTGGTTGGGAAGATCCCCAACCAGGGATCGTTTCCCTTCCACGTGGCCGACTATGACCAGCTTTTCTAAATTGTGGCCAAAATATGAGAGTATACGACGATGACATATGGTAGATAGTCGGTCTTTTATATTGAGCTGGGTGAGGATCGATGCATTTGTGCGCTTTGCCGTCCACGGTATCGCAGCATTAATTAATAGTAACAAACATTACAGTATCTTATTAATTGGGTTGATGTATAACATTTTCGATATTTTGGTACCCAAACTAGGATAACTCTGTGTTGCCTAAATACCAAAATGGATCGGTACTCACATTATGTTGTTCAAATGTTTTACAAACACCATATACTATCAAAGATTTAATATAGTCCCAAAAGAACCACGGTCGCATAAGTACCGTAGTAGCATGTCCCTGAGTTATTCCTCGAGTGCGATAAGAATCCGATGGCGCAGTTGGTTAGCGCGGCCCCGTATCAAGGGGAAGGTCGTGGGTTCAAATCCCACTCGGGTAATAACTTTTGGGACTATATTAAATCTTTGTGATTTTCCTTGAGTGTAGGTAAACACTATAAAAACAAATAAAAAATACCATATACTCTTACAACACCAGATTTATCGGTCATTTTAGCAAATAAAGCCTTCAGAAACCAATTTGAATAATACCGGATTTCGTTTATTTTTTTAGTTGTAGGTATCCTTACGGCCGGTTTTCGAAAGCCAAATTGAATTTCAAATCACTTGCTATCTCTATCTAATTCGATGTAATAGCTGAAAAGGCGAGTGACTTGACATCGACATCCGATTAGTTTTGATCGAGCTTTCAGAAACCAGCCGTTAATAAACAGAATTTAATATTTTCCTTTGACTAACTACCGGTTTCTGAAAGCTCGATCAAAACTAATCGGATGTCAATTCACTCGCCATTTCAGCTATTACATCGAATGAGATAGAGATAGCAAGTGACTTGGAATCCGATTAGTTTTGATCAGGCTTTTAGAAACCGGCCGTTAATCTAGAAAACTGGATTAACATCAATCAAGGAAATCACTCTCGCATTGAAGTTCCTTTCATTAATGTCCGCCATAAAATATTCCCTCGAGTACCCGTAACGTCTTACGTCGTACTGTCTTTCAAAGAACGTTCACATCACTGATTACCATATAGAGTGACATTTACACTGCAAAGCCTTCAAAGGCACTTGCCTGCCGCAGAGAGCTGAGAGCTCTGCGATCTGATAGAAACGTCAAGGGACATATTTTTCCTCCTAAGCACTAGAGAAGAAAGCAGTATTTCCATTTGAGGATGCAATAGTTACAAGGCTGAAAAGAATGGAATGAATGCAAGGAGCCTACAGATAATGTAGATAAACTTAATTCGATTAAAGGCAATTCAAAGTAATTGTGATTACTTGTGATTTGATTTCAATACCTCTGGCATTGACCTTAACTTTTCTATGAAAATTCAGAACGCAGAGGTAGTCAATCAATTATTGAATGTACCTACCTATAAAAAGATTAAAGAATACCTCTGTGCGTCGATTTATGTGTCAAAGTACCTAGTTTACTTGCACAAATTTACTTAGTAAGGTACACAATTTACAATATTATTATTTGCGACTTATTAATAAAATCTAATATAATCTTGTAAGTTGTTCAAGAGCATCTCTATGATCAGCGGGCAAAAAACATGAAATCTCTTTTCATAGGTACTCGCTTGTGACATATATTTTGTAGCGATACTTTCAAGCATGCAGAAGAGCTCATTATGTAATAGTTATTTTTGCTTGGATTTTTTCTGCTGGATATTTATCTTCCGTTTTTACCCTATTACTAAGACTCCGCTGTCCGTCCGTCTGTCTGTCTGTCCGTCCGTCACCAGGCTATATCTCATGAACCGTGATAGTTAGACAGTTGAAATTTTCACAGATGATGTATTTCTGTTGCCGCTATAACAACAAATACTAAAAAACAGAATAAAATAAATAGGAGACTCCCATACAAAAAACGTGATTTTTTTGCCGTTTTTATAGATAATGGTACGGAACACTTCGTGCGCGAGTCTGACTCGCACTTGGCCGGTTTTATTTCGAATTATGTTCCTGTTAACGGAGTTCTCGGCTGGACAAGGCGCAATAAATATTTACAGGCCATTTTGAGCCTTCTTGATCTTTACTACAGCCTTGTGTTGTCAGCGCTTCTTTCTTGGTCTTCTGGCTTGGTTGCGTGAAACTGGTACCTAGATTCACCTAGCTTTAAAACGTTTCAACGTGATACTTCTGATTCGATTGAGCAAATACCTTTTGACTTTTTTTTTATACATCTATCTGATGGAAAAAGCAAATGACCCACCTGATGATAAGTGGTAACCATCACCTATAGCAAAGCATTGCCTCGTAAGTAGGAACGTGGCCTACGATGCACTGCCTTGCGTCCATCAACTTGAGGCATACATATGTTAGGCCTTATGTGCCTGTAATTTCACCGGCGGCCACACTCTTCAAACCGAAACACAGCTACGCTGCTTGGCGGTTTAAAAAGGCGTGGTGGTAGTGAGCCCTTCACAAAGAGCTCTACTACTCTTTTACTTTGTCTAATCTAGCTTCATTTTTCTGGATCAGAGAACTAACGTGATCCTATACTCGGATAATAATTAACTATTTCCTTTCAAGCCTTAAGGCAATCGCTTTACACTGCTGTAGACGTAATTACTTCAGAATCAGCCCTCCAGTGCTTAAAGATGAACGCTCACTTGTGTTACTATTGTACCGTAGTGCTACACAACGGTACGTTACCAGTGGCGGAGCTAGATGGATAAGGGCCCCGGTGCATAGAGAAAGAATCGGGCCCTCACCCCCTTTTTCCACATAGCTTGAACTTAAAATAAATTATTAAAAAAATAGTGAGCAAGGTTTTCTAGCTTCAGGAGCTGGCTCTCTCTTTTCAAAGCTTAGGTTGAGGGCCCCCTGAGCTCCGGGCCCTGAGCCTGGTGCAGTGCACCAGGGGCCACCGCTTTTAACAGAGCACGATTTTGTAGTCTTTATAAAATAACTAGTAAAAGTTTATTTTATTTTTTGTTCTTATGGATAATAAACAAATCCAAGAGTGTATATTAGCAGTATAAGAGATGATTTCACCATGCTCTGTTAGTAACTAATCAAGGATTAACAGGCCATTAAATCTAACCTTATATATAATACTACACTACTACTACTATATATAGTACTAGAACTCACCAATAACATAGCTAAAAACTCCAAGTCAAAAACCATCGCAATTTTCCTGGATCTTTCAAAGGCATTCGACACTGTCTCTGTCCCCCTCCTCCTCAGAAAAATGGAAGCTATTGGAATTAGAGGACCATCGCAAAAAATATTTTCTAGTTACTTGACGGATCGCACACAGAGAGTTACTATCGATGATGTGGTCAGTGAAGACGAGCCCCTTACGTACGGAGTTCCCCAAGGAAGTGTATTAGGACCGACACTTTTCCTTATATATGTCAATGACTTGTGCAAACTAACCCTAAACGACTGCAAAATTCTCGCGTATGCCGACGACACCGCATTACTAATTACGGGTGATTCTTGGAACGAAGTTAGGTGTAACGCTGAAAAGGCCCTGAGCGAAGTAACTAGGTGGCTCTCCCTAAATCTGCTTACCCTAAACTTAACTAAAACTAAATTTGTTGCTCTGTCTGCTAAATCTTCGGCCCAACCTCCAACTGATTTCGGTATTAAAGCCCACGTGTGTGGGATACGGGATAAGAATTTGTTAAATTGTAACTGTGCTTTTCTTGAGCGTTCCGACTCCATAAAGTATTTGGGGGTTTTGATTGATTCCACTCTAAGCTGGCATCCCCAAATTCAGGCAACGGCATCAAGAATCAGAAAACTTTTATACATTTTTAAGAAATTGAGATCAAGTGCCGACCAACAAACCTTAAAGGTTGTCTACTTTGCCTTAACACAGTCCATACTGTCCTACTGCATACCTGCATGGGGGGGCGCTCCCAAAACCACACTGATACGCTTAGAAAGAGCACAAAGAGCCACTTTAAAAGTAATCTATAGGAAACCCAGACTCTTCCCCTCAGATGACCTATACTCCACTAGCGAAGTGCTATCAGTTCGGAAACTATTTATTCTAAACATTGTTCTCCGTAAGCATCGTACCCTCCCTTATAAACCCAACAGCACTAAAAGTAGCCGTAGAGAAATTATAGTCTGCACTGAATGGCCATGTCGAACCGTATTTGCTTTCCGACATCACCATTTCCTTAGCCCTGTTGTTTACAACAGAATTAATAAAGCACTCAAAATATACGAAATGTCATACAGCAAATGTAAAACTTGCACAAAACAATGGCTTTGCACACTCACCTATAATGAAACTGAGTCATTAATAACTATAAAACAATGATAATTATAATCCCTTCTCAGACTCATTTACACAATCTACATCTACACTATCTACACTAATATTATAAAGAGGTAAACTTTGTATTTTTGTATTTTTGTATTTTTGTATTTTTGTATTTTTGTATTTTTGTATTTTTGTATGTAACGAATAGGCTCAAAAACTACTGGTCCGATTTCAAAAATTCTTTCACCATTAGAATGCTACATTATCCCTGAGTAACATAGGCTATATTATATTTTCAAAAAAATCAGGGATCCTTACTAAAACTTCAATAATGTAACCCAAGGTGGAAAACAAAAAACCTTACATCGCGTGCGCTGCGAAAACTATTGAAGATAGAACAAAATGATGTACTACGATTTTGTAGAACACGTTATCATCTACAAAAAATGTCGCGACAGCATATGTCTAACTATTATAGTTATGTCACAATAAGTGTTCTTTTATTATAAAAAATTAATTGAAATGCCTCCGCTAGAAAAGGGTCTTTATTTGTACCTTGGTATTAATCCTTATCCAAATAAATCATTTCATAATTAAGACGGTTTCAATACCTATAGATTACTTCTTAAATTTTTCAAATCGGACATTCCATTCAAAAGATATGACGAAATTAAAAATGTTCATGGGTCACGCACTGGGTGCGATTTCACTCACTCAAGGAGAAGGACGTGCAAATGTATGAAATAAGTAGACGCGAGGCTCGAACCCACGGTCTAAGTTTATCCTAAAATGTTCAAAAAATGTATGACCACCCATGCGAAGCTGGGACAGGCCGCTAGTCTCTAATATACTTACCTGCAAATACACATTCTCGCACCCACCCTCACTCATCACATACACTCACACACATATAATATGAGATGAGAGTTCTCCTGTGTAACCCTGAGCTCTTATGAGACTTGTGTTATCAGGAGAACTCCCAGAACACACACATACACCCTTTCCTATCACACAACTCCCTTGTACTGTACACGGTTAGGTTGCTTAATTGTCGAAACTATTTTATTACTAGTGCTAGTTTTATTTTAGATTTAGATTTAGATTTAGATTATTAATTTGTCAATTTGGTCCTGTGTTTTTTGATTGACTTTATTTTTTTTCAAATAACATGATCGGGTGCTGTAAATCGCGACTCAGTTTTTACTACTGCGATTTTCAGTGTTCGACCAATTATTTTATATGTATGTCCTGTGTTTTTGCTTTACCTTTTTTTATTTTATTTTTGTACCAAGATCGGACGCTGTCAAACGCGACACAGTTTTTACTACTGCGATTTTCAGTGTTCGGTCTGCTTGTGTTTGTATATTGGCTAGTGGTAAACAGTTTAAATAAATAAATAAATAAATAATTTTGACATATTTAACGGCTCTTTAATCCTTTGTTTATCTAAAATCCAAGTTTGACAAATTAATTTGGTGAGGTTCTTCTTACAGATTTTGTTGGCAAAATGTATTTAACTCCGGATTGTTGCCGAACTTATGTTTTTTTTTAAATTTCATTATCTATTCATGTACTTATGTTTCAACCAATGTGCGTTCGCTTTTAGCGTGTGAGATACGCTGTCTGTGTTTGATAGGTTTCATTTATTTGAAGTGAATTTAAAATTACTCCATAATATAGCGAGAAGGGCAAGCAATTTCTATATCAAACATCACATCATAAGAAACATAATTAGAAGTACCCATAAAAATGCACAAGATGTCAAATATTTGAAAAATATGGTGACAAGTCAAAGTAAAATGAGTTCTTAGTCAATAGAATCATAAAGATCACTATGAATTGTCATAAAAATGACGAGTCAATTTCTACGCATATTTTTATTTTATTTATTTATTGGAGCAAAAAAAACATAAATTTAATGTGTATACTTGTGTGTGCACCCTTCACTGCATCTGCAAACTCTGCATACTCTGCAAATTCTGTAACGTGAAAAAAGGTGTATTAGACACAACAAAAATACCACAAAAAATATAAAATACTTAACAAGACTTCTTAAGACTTGAACTTGACTTGAAGTCGAGATTAGATAAGCGAATTAGTACTATATATTTATTTCATTAAATTTATGTTTAACAATGGAATTCCGCAAAGTCACGCCTGAATCAGTTAATTATTTATTGGAGAACCAACAGAAGAAGAGAAAAAAGCTTTTTAATTTACAAATAAACACGCATTTAGATATAGAGAGCCAATTAGAGGTTCTCACAGGTATTTATTTACTAAGTACTATTATAGAAAAATAAACGAACCCAGAAACGCTTTAAATATTGATGTTAGCAAACACCGCTACCATGCGAATGAAGGACATCCGCTAGTATTATAAAAAACCAGTATTTTTTATGATGTACCAAGGCATAAAAACAAATACTGGCCTATGTTTCACCGCTGGCAATACATTTTTATTGCTAAACATAAATCCCGTGACATTTTCCCCATGTAGTGAAAACTGTAGCAAAAAAACTGTACCACCAATGCAAATAACTAATTTAACTCTACAATGCTTTTACAGCCAAAAGTATGAACCAGACCAAATGAACTAGACCCACATTTTAATTTCGTGTAACTCCGAAGAGCCGGATTTTAGTGCTTAGTCCATGCCAGAAGATGGCGCGATGTTATTACACATTGACAGCTTTCACAGCTCAGTTGGTAGTAGCTCTGCCTTCTGCGCCGTAGGCCGTGGGTTCGATCCCCCCCGAGAACAAACATTTGTGTAATGAATATAGATGTTTGTTCTCTGTCTGGGTGTTATTATATATTATTAGTAAGTATGTATTTAGAAAACAAAATTATATATGTATTATATCAACTATCTAGTTCCCATATTACAAGCTTTGACTTAGTTTGAGGCTAGTTAGTGCAGTGTGGAAAGTCCACCAATATTTATTTATTTATTTCGGTTGGGAAAAAGTTGAGATATTTACAGAAACTGAACAGCTTCACGACTTTGATCCCCAGAGACGGTATCTCCTCATATCTTCTTAGTACTAAGTACCAGCTCGTATTATTTTTGGATGTCTAAGATGGTCAGAGGTAAGCCTAAATTTTACATTTTTGGCACATACCCACATTTTATAGAAGCTGGCATTCCATACGTGCAGGTTGCAAAGTTAAGCATTTTTTTTCGGTGTCCAATATAATTTAAAATGATGCGTTAGTGACGTCGTATAGTTGACATTCAGGGAACCTGTTCGTATTACGAAAACAAGCTCTCCTAAAAAGATACTCAATAATACTGGTACTGAATTCTGGACTATTTTTTTTTTATACTACCAGCTGATGGAACAAGCAGATGGCCCACCTGATGTTAAGTGGTAACCATAACCTATAACAAAGCATTACCTCGTAAGTCACGCATGATAGGAACGTGCCATACGATGCACTGCCCTGCTTCCATCAACTTGAGGCATACAGATGTTAAGTCAATGGTACTGGACTGTTGATATTCAATACTTATACCTACTACGCATATTGTTTTGATCAATATTACTGTTTTGCCGAACTGTGAAATGTGATTGCACACATCTTGGTTGATTCTAGTTTCATAAATAAGTTCCGTGATAGAAATCTTTCGAAATGTTGAAAAATGTGCGAACGAGAGGTACATCACCAGTAGTCATCGCCCTAAGCTCATGTCACAGACAGATCCAGTGGTGGCAAGCTGCAAGCCAGTACGCAACTTCATAATTACCTATTTCCCATTTCGCTCCGGGCCCGCTGGCTTTAGTGTGCCTTATTAATTAACTGCACTATGTTGTAATAGCCTCGTAGGCATAAAACAAAACAAACTGGGTACAGCGTACCTACAGTTATGTGACGTGTAAACACTTTGTGGCTATCAGAATTAAATATGCGTAAACTAAACTGAATTTTGGAAAGGAAATTGAATTAGAGAATGTTCTTTGTAGATTTTTATAATAGCAAATTTTCAATGGGTAATAAATAAATATTGGTGGACTTTCCACACAGCATCTAGCCCCAAACTAAGCTGAAGCTTGTAGTATGGGAACCAGATAGCTGATATAACACATATATGCTTTTTTTTTTGTAAATACATACTTACTAGTAGTTCGCCCCGAACTGAGATCTCGTGATGCGACCCGACGAACGCATCAAAACTTTGAGTCGGTAGTAGTCAGAGGCAAGTCCAAACATTATCTTTGGACTTTTTTCTGACTACCGCCTACTAACTTGGTATGGTTACCAAGTTTCAACTCTATTGGCCTATTTATTGAAGAGTTCCGTTGAACAGACCTTGGCTCCATCATCAGACATGGTCGTCGTCACCATTTTATGAGAACTGAGTACCTCCTTAATTTATTTCAAGAAAAAAAAATAAGAAAAATCAAAGGAACTGACCGACCAGTAGAAAAACCTTGATGTCAACGAAACTCTTAGAGATGAGAGCTCTTGGATCGCTGGTTATCTTAATTTAACTTTTTAAATTTTATCTCGAAAACCGAGCGTCCCAAAAAAAAAGTAAAAATTGTTTTGGAATGTCCAAACAAAGCCCTTTCATATGACATGTAACTTGATTTTTTTATGTAACTTTTTTTATTTTTGCCCTCTTAAAAAACCCCATATCTCAAAAACCCTTCATCCGATTTTACTCATATACTTACCAGTAAATTTCTCAAGTACAAGCTATCGACATATCAAATTTCATGCAGATCGGATCAACGGTTCTAAAGTTATCGCCAGACAAACATACATACATACATACATATATACATACATACATACATACATACATAAAATGCCAAATCGCCCAAGTTGAAACTAAGATCTTCGTTCGCTTCGCTCACTCGATCAATTAAATGATATAACACCCAGACAGAGAATAAACATCGATGTTCATCACACAAATGTTTGTTCTCAGTGGGGATCGAACCTACGGCCTACGGCACAGAAGGCAGAGCTACTACCAACTGAGCTGTGAAGGCTGTGTAATGAAACCAATATCGACAAAAAATTAGGTTTATATTCTAAAGCTAGCGTCGAGGTAGCGACGTTAGTTAGCAATTTAAGAGTAAAAATAATTACTGTAATATTAAATACAAAATCTTAAGTATTTATCCAAAGTTCATTTTTTCCCAGTATTCCGAATAAATTGTTGTAATAATTTAATTATTAACCTTGTAGTCTGCTTAATTAAAACAAGAAAATTGAAATATAAGTCGGGCGGGGAACCAGCTAAATTTCTTTCACTTGCAGAAAAAAAGTCTGCATGAAACCAGTACTGAAGAAAAGTCTACAATTTGTTTGATTCTAAACGAAACCAATTATCTTACAGAAACTTTAAAATTAGATATATTCATCGTTGAACATCAATAAATAGTGCCTTAAAACCTAGGTACTTGTGTTCATAATGGCATGTCAAGCTATGATAATTCAAATAGGTACAAGGCTAAACTACGTATACAAAGTACACTCAAAATAAAAAGGGCCTTGCACAGCTAACAAGTTCAAGCAGTCGAGGCCAAAACTTTAATATAAGCACGATATTTGCGAACGGAAACAATCTCCCCAAGACGTGCCTCTTTATGTCTAAACGGGACGGACACAGTAGAGCTCTTTGTGAAGGGCTCGTCCGAGGAAGTACTTTCACCACGCTTTTTTCTGCCGCTAAGCAGCGTTGCTGTGTTTCGGTTTGAAGAGTGTGGTTGCCGGTGAAATTACAGGCACATGAGGCTTAACATCTGTATGCCTCAAGTTGATGGATGCAGGGCAGTGCATCGTAGGGCACGCTCCTATCGTGCGTGACTTACGAGGCAATGCTTTGTTATAGGTATCACCTATAACAAAGCATTGCCTCGTTGCCATTCAACATCAGGTGGTCCACGTGCTTGTTTCATCAGCTAGTTGTATAAAAAAAACCCCTGAAGACACACGGATTCTAAACGAAAATAATAACTATCTAAAAATGATGGAGCGGCTTTTCTGTAAAAATGGGAATGCGATAACTTATATTTTTATTAGTAGAAACAATACTGTGCAGTTCTAAGATCAAAAATAAAACGTAATATAAAACTAAACGCGCATAGGCATGGGCTTTGTGTAGCTTGATCTTTATCCGTGTTCACGAGTGTAGTAAGCCGAAAATGCCTAAAAAAAATTACCCCGGTAAGTGTACCGGGGTAAAATGTATTGTTTATTAGCCATTTTCACAACATTTTAACAGAGTCAAGTGCATTTTATCGTTTATGCTTTGTGTTTTGTGCAGTCCTCTCCGTGTCCGTCTCGCAGTAATATAAATAGACTAACCCCGCCCCTCCTTTCAGACTGTCAACTGCAAAGAGCTTCGTGTAAGGAAATTTAAGACCGGTCACGCGGTGTGTAGGGCGATGTACAACTGGATTTAGCTTCGGGGCGGACGCGTCTGGGCTCTGTCGGCTGATTAAAAGTCTAGTTTTGTACCCTTTGTGTGTTTTCCTATACTTTTGCTTGGATAGTTTTAACTTGTGTCTCGAGAGGCATATTAGATTCGTATTAAGTTGGCATAGACCAACCAACTTTATTTTATTAATGTATTTTTCTTTTTTATTGTTGTGTTTTTAATTTGTAGGTATTCTGTTTGTCTGTCCTGTCTAATTTAATTTTTAATTTTTTGTGTGTAGGTATGTCAAATAAGTGTATTATCTTTCTTTTTTTGAGAGAGCAAATAAAATAAAGTTTTGTTGTTTTATTTGTCAACCCGTTCCCGTACTTAGTAGTATAAAATAAATAATGAATGGGAATCAAAATATGTACGTTATTAGAAGTTTAACGGCTGGTTTCTGATAGCTCGATCAAACCTAATCGGACGTCAAGTCACTTGCTACCTCAGTTAAATTTGATGTTATAGTTGAAATAGCAAGTGATTTGACATCTGATTACGTTTTTTCCAGAAACCGCCGTATCTTTTTGAAGTTAAAGTGACAGTAAACCCACATTATTTAATCCGATTACGAAAATATCAATATTACTTAAGTTGCTCAAACAGTTGCAAATGTAATACTGTCAGTTCCATTACAAATGTTTCCTTTGGTGGCTTACACCCGGCAGGCTGATTCTCATAAAAACATTGCAGCAAACTCAAATATTTTTTTCATGCATGGAAAACTGATGAATTATTGATGATATTTATTTAATTGCGTTATTAAAAGAAATATCATTTATCTTACAACATTTAAACTTAGTATGTAGTACATTTCATGAGTTTGAGACCCTCTTTAAGGGGCTGGTGTGTGAGGATGTATAGGTGTAGGGTGTGTGTGTGTGTTTTTGAGAGTTCTCTTGATTAAACAAGGCTCTTAAGAGCCAGGGTTTCACATAACTCTCTCATAATCATATCTATAACATTACTCAACAAGTACCTTATTCAATACTCAAGTAACTCAATAAGTGTTTTTATGTGTTTTTTTTATTTGTTGAAACTTGTTATTACTTTAGTTTTTTTATTATAACTACTAATAACTATGTCTTTACGTGGTGTTAGTCTTTATTTAAAAAAAAATATTTAAAAGCCGTGTATTCAAAACTCTGCAAATATCATTATTTGGCTAGCGGCGTGGCGATTTCATTAAAATAAGGCGCTTTGCAGAATCAGCCTGCCGGCTTTCGGACACGCTATTCATGTCAAGCTGTCTCGCTTTTGAGATTCCAGGTTTTAAATTAGCGTAGACTACTCGGAAAACAAGGAGGAAGGCGCCCTAATATGCCTGAGTCACGAATGTGGGTTGACGCTATTGCGGTTTATGCCGACCCTGTGAGCAAATAGTGGTCTATTTTGGTGACTGTTTCTCATTACTTTGGTAGATAGCGAAAAATATACCTCAAGCACTGTAAATTGTGCTACTTAGCTTATAGCAACGATAAAACAAGTGAATTGGTGTGTATTAATAATAAGCCAACTTAAATGCAATTTATTATGCTTGCATACATAAAATCACGCCTGTTACTTAGTTGTAGGCAGACACATAACCTCATTACAAACACAGCAAAACACGCTCAGAAACTCATTATTTTAATTAAAGTTCACTAGAACGGAATGACTTGAGAGAAACTAAAGCAGTGTGCTTATACTATTCACTAACTTAACCTCAGAAAGGATTTGAACGTTTTGCAACTTGGTAGCAAACACTATTTTACAACAAAGTGCAAGCATTACCGCGTTTGAAAATTGTGCAAATTCTACAGCATATAACAGTTGAAGTAAAAAGCTTGCTTACAAAATGCCCTGTCCGATGTACCTACATAATTACAAAGCTAAACTAAAACACCCTTTCACAGAACCGGACACTGTTGGACAAAGTTTCAGATCAGCTTGGCACCTAAACGCAAACAAAACTGGTGGCACCTCGCCACCAGTTTCGCAAGAGCTGTCGCACTTTTGCATGATTTTCTAGATGGCTCTGATTTGTGGCTTGGAAGAGGGGTGGGGAAGGTCAAGCTAGTTCGGTTATGGTCTTGCAAACTTTATAATTGGCTGTGGCCCTCCAATACGTGGCCTTTAGGGACGCGGAGTAATTAACTGAACGATTGTACGCCACTCCTTTGAAACCAGATATGAAATTTTATGACGATAATAATATGACACAAATATATCGAACCAGAAAACGTTGTGGACTGAATAGAAAGTAATGCCCAACATAAATAAATAAACAATTAATAAATAAATATTGGTGGACATTCCATACAGCACTCGCCCCAAACTAAGCCAAAGCTTGTGATATGGGAACCAGACAGCTGATATACTATTTATATGCTTTTTTTTTGTAAATACATACTTACTAGTAGTTCGCCCCGAACTGAGATCTCGTGATGCGACCCGACGAACGCATTAAAACTTTGAGTGCGTAGTAGTCAGAGGCAAGTCCAAACATTATCTTTGGACTTTTTTCTGACTACCGCTTACTAACATGGTATGGTTACCAAGTTTCAACTCTATTGGCCTATTTATTGAAGAGTTCCGTTGAACAGACCTTGGCTCCATCATCAGACCTGGTTGTCGTCACCATTTTATGAGAACTGAGTACCTCTTAATTTATTTCAAGAAAAAAATTCAGAAAAAGCAAAGGAACTGGACGACCAGTAGAAAAACCTTGATGTCAACGAAACTCTTAGAGATGGGAGCTCTTGGATCGCTGGTTATCTTAATTTAACATTTATTATTTTATCTCAAAAACCAAACGTCCAAAAAAAAAAGTAAAAATTGTTTTGGGATGTCCAAACAAAGCCTTTTCATATGACATGTAATTTGATTTTTTTATGTAACTTTTTTTATTTTTGCCCCCTTAAAAAACTCCATATCTCAAAAACCCTTCATCCGATTTTACTCATATACTTACCAGTAAATTTTTCAAGTACAAGCTATCGACATATCAAATTTCATGCAGATCGGTTTTCATTTCAATGGTTCTAAAGATATCGCCAGACAAACATACATACATACATACATAAAATGCCAAATTGCCCAAGTTGAAACTAAGATCTTCGTTCGCTTCGCTCACTCGATCAAATAATATTATATAACACCCAGACAGAGAACAAACATCCATGTTCATCACACGAATGTTTGTTCTCGGTGGGGATCGAACCCACGGCCTACGGCACAGAAGGCCTACTACCTAAACAATACATTCTTTAAGTAGTTTTTTTGTATTGCTTTTTCTGTGTGTTTTTTTTTATTGTTGTAGTGTGTGTGTTATAAAAATTTACGACACTTTGACAGCCGTAACAGCTCAGTTGATAGTAGCTCTGCCTTCTGCGATGTAGGCCGTGGGTTTGATCATCTCTGATAACAAAGATTTGTGTAACAAACATAGTTTTTTTTATGTCTGACTGGGTGTTATAACAATAAAATTAAAAGCATGTATTTACAAAAAAATTGGATATTAGCTATGTGATTCCCATCAAGCTATGCTTAGTTTGGGGGTAAATAGTGCTTTATGCAACGCTTACATCTTTATATATAAAAATGCATCCCTATTTCCCTTAGTCACGCCGATTTCGCTAATTCTTTTTTTGTTGTGTTTGTTATTTTAAGTTCTTATGAAAGAAAAAAATAAGAAAATTCCGCAGATACTTAGAAAATTTAAGAATACTTAACCACCATATAAAATTATTTCTAATCCAACCTTAGCGCTTTGGACAATATAAACTTTTTTAATGTAACCTTATGACGTTTGACATAGAATTAACAGAAGGACAACGTCTGTCGGGTCAGCTAGTTATTTATATTTATAAGTATTTATCGCTATTGCTTGTTCTTAAGTAATAGCTGCGTCAGCTCAAACTACACAAAATACCGTCGTAACTCCATCCTGCGTCTGCGGAATTATATTTGCAATAACCATAACATCATAATACTTTATCGAAAGATCGGTTGTTGCCTTTGAATAAATTCTCGATTGCGATGTCATGGACGATTGCCGTCGTTATTTGTGAGAATTTCTTTAGTCGGTAAACACTATCATCATCATCATCAACCTATGTTCGTCCACTGCTGGACGTAGGTCAAGACGTGCCACTGAGCCTGGCCTTCGGCTCTTCTCATCCATGTCATACTACATTTACACTTTATAACTAATAATAGACTCTCTATTTATTATTACTACAATAAGTTAAAAAAAATATTGTAATGGAGGAACGAAACAAAACGGTGAAGGAAAACATCGTAAGAGACTGTAACTTCTTTCTTTTAATCTTGATTTATATTCACCTAGTTATGTTCTGTTCTATGGTCATTCTGTGTGTTATAAATAAAAGTATTTGATTTAATTTTATTTCAAGGGAACCCGCTGCTTAGTCTACTCCGCTTGTATTGACCATGTCTTTCCTGTAGATTAATCTGACTAAGCTGAGAGGACGGTATAGGTGCTGGGCAAGCCTACTCAACCTTAAATCTTGTCCCAGGCACTACAGCAGTGTCCTGTAAAAAAGGCAAGGATGAAAAAGTTGCCTCTGACGCTTTATAAATCATCTACCAGACAGAGATTAATCCTAAAAAAGAGCCTCACTTGCCTCAAAACACCTTCTAAATACCTCTTCCACTTTGTATTAATGTCTACACAACAACGTGATTTTTAGAGTGCAAGTAACTAAAACGAACATAACAGCCTCTACGCTTCGTAGCAAACCGTAGACCCAGCTACGAAGAATACATCATCTTCTTAAATTTAGACTTTCTTTCCAACGTTTTTTCATTGTTTACCACACGTCCATCAAGAATAGCTGTAATAAAGCCACACGTTGGCTACGCAATGAAATTTACTACGGGGGCGGAAGACTTATAGCAGCGGTTCACTAATTTATAGCTTGTTTTTTGTACACACGCGGGGTTAATGGCCTTAAATGGGCCTTTTATATAACAATTAATGTGACCTCTGCCGTTTTATTGGGAAAGATTTGTTGGCAATCAATAGGGGCTTCGGGAGGCTTTTAGTCCGGCGAAGGAAACGATGGGGATCTCGGATGCGTAGGTTTGTTTGTAGAGGTAAATAAAATACCCTCGAAGGAGGACTATATATATGTACCGTATACATAAAAGAAAGTTAAATTACAAAAATAAAAAACGTTAAAATAACCTAGTTACAAATCTAAGCACTCACAGAATAATTATTCTAATTTAAAAACTCCTACACGTATTCAAAAATAAAAACGTTGAAAGGTTTTTGGGAGGTATCCCATTACTGTCCAGTGTTCCTGTTTAAGTATGCTAAGCGGGGTTTCAAGGAGCAGGTTTTATTTTCGGCTAGACCAGTGCAGGTATAACAAGCTTAGTTCTGAGCTAGTGCACGTGAAATGCAGCTTTAGTTGTAACGTGCTCGCATTTTATGCCAGTCAAATATGAAGAGTATTTACTTGGACATTCTAGGATCAGTCGAGGGTATTTTTTGAATATATAACGTTTAAACATGCAGTAGTATTAACAAAGATTTATAAGCAAGTGATAGCAAGTGACATGACATCCGATTAGTTTAAATCGAGCTTTCAGAAACCGGCCGTAAGTCAAACAACGGTCTATGGAGAGAGCTACGCTGGAAGTCTCAGTACATGAAAGAATCAGAAATGGGGAAATTTTGAAAAGAATAAAAGTAACCGACATAGCTCGCAGAATTAGTTAGTTGAAGTGGCAGTCGTTCTTCTTTGAAATGTATAAGGGATGCTTATGTGAACTCTCCATATCTAAATCTAGGAGGTGGGCGTTGATAGTTACGTCACAGTTTTTATAACTACAGTAGCTATCATCGTTTCTTATTGTATTACCTACCCCATTTGTTTAAAGTTCCGCAATAAAATATTTTGATTTTTGATTATGTCCAGCAGTGAACTTCTTCAGGCCGATGGTGATGATGAATATACTAGTGATAATTTTTTCGTCTTAAATTAGTGTTCAACGCGTGACATAAGCTATTCATTTGAGTGGCCAAGACAAATAAGTCTCAAGTGGAATTTTAACAGAACAAGAACCAAAGTAGGTCACCTAAAGTTTCATTATTAATTATTCGGCATTGGTATCCCGAACCGTGGACATGGGACATGTTGAATTATTGAGTAACGGTGCCCGGGGGAAATCACTAGTGCGAATATCTGTCTCGACTAGGAACTACTAGGGACGTACTTACTTTGTAACTCACTGAGGAATTCGAGGTTCGTCCAACGTACATGAGATCAAATCACAACCAGCATCTTCAGCTGGGTACGTTACGAGGTATAATGTAACATTCGCATCGAGCATGTAACGCATTGAGCATGTTCGCTGTGTTCTAAAAATCGGCGTAACATGCTCATCAAAACTATGTGCTCCATATTCGCCAGCCACTCTCAGTCAGGATGGCCGACTTGTTACAGCGTACTGACTGAACCACGCAACCAACATTGAATTAAATGGAGAATCACTTACCCTTGTCAATTCTACTATTTTTTTAGGACATAATATTGATGCAAAATTGCAGTGGGGTCCACATATCAAATCACTTGCTGGTAGACTGAGTTCGGCTGCATACGCAGTTCGCACAATAAGATGGCTTACAGATGAAGCTACAGCTAGGCTAGTATATTTTAGCTACTTCCATAGTGCAACTAGCTCACATAACTAGCTTCCATAGTGCATAGTGTACTAGCTAGTTCCATAGTTCCATAGTAGCAATGTCTTATGGTATTTTGCTCTGGGGGAAAGCTGCTGATATACAAAGTATATTTGTACTTCAAAAACGGGCGATACGTGCAATTTATAAAATGAAACCACGCGAATCATTGAGGGAGCGATTTAAAGAAATTAATAATCTCACAGTAATTTCACAGTATATTTATGAAAATCTATTATACACTCATAAACACATAGATAGCTTTAAGAAAAAGAGTGATGCACATAACGTTAACACTAGAAATAAAAACAAATTATGTATTCCTAAATTTCGACTCCAAAAGGTAAATGGCTCGTTTATGGGGAACGGTATACGCTTCTATAATAAACTTCCAGAAAGTGCCACTGGGCTTCCTATTAGAAAATTTAAAGCATACATTAAGAATAATCTAATAAGTAAAGCTTATTATACTTTAGATAGCTATATTGATGATAAAAGTGCGTGGCCCGATGTCCCGGTCGCTCTGCCCATCGGCAGCTAACATGTCTGCAATGTCTGTACTGTACCTACTATTGTGTGTTTTTTTTTTCTCTGATTTAATAGATTGTATTTAATTTTATGCATTAGGTATTATTAGTTTGAAGCGTAGCGTGTGCTGTCTTATAAATTTGATTATGTTTACCTTTTTCTGTATGCCTACGCCTCACTTAACTTCAATAATATATTATATTACATTGTAAAAGGATCATACAAAAGAACGGTAGGAACCAAGCCGTAAGTTTGTTGCCTGTTCTTCTAGGCTTTGGTCGCGTGGAACTGGCACCTAGAGTCACCTAGCTTTAAGACGTTTCAAAGTGATCCTTGTGATTTTATTGAATAAATACCTATTGACTTTGACTTTGACTTTGACTAACTTCAAAGAGCACTTTAAAGCGAGCAACGAGCAGCTCGTTGCTCGCTGGTTTCCCCGTAACACTACGTACTGACTGCATGAATGCTCGCTGTGTAACATGTTACATTACACCAGCCGTTGGGCCACAGAGGTTGTCAACTCTACAAAGAAAATAAACAACTTCACGACTTTGATACTCCGGCACGGTAGATTTCCCCTCAAATCTCTTGTTACCGAGTAACAACTCAAGGTTTTTTGAGGATTTCTAAGGGGAGTAGTCAGAGGTGCGTCCAAACGTCAAATCAACCTTCATTCATTCAGTTTACAAAAATATACACTTATACTTTCTGAAAAAAGATCGATTTTCGGTTATAAATTTTCTCCCAATAAAGTCATCGCTACATCCCTATTCTGAACAATTGTACTGAGTTACTTACACGGCTCTTATCTAGTTCGTTTTATACAAGGTGTTCCAATACTTGTGATTAAAAACTTCAGGGTGCTAAAGTACCCTTCAATATGAAAAACTTATTCTTAGGAACCAACACTGTAAACGCGAAAAAAAACAGCTGTTTCATACATTTTAGCCAGGTAGGTATTAAACTTTTGTATGAAACAGCTGTTTTTTTTCGCGTTTACAGTGTTGGTTCCTTAGAAAAAGTTATTCATATTGATATTGATTAGCCCCCTGAAGTTTTTAAGCAAAAGTATTGGAACACCTTGTATATGTGTTGGATTGGCAAACCTTTAGAGCATTGTATCTACTTGTATAGTACTGTGAGCTACGGTTCCGGAAATACAGCTCGCCGTCATACAACGATCGTTACACAGCGTTGTCTGCTTCACAAAAACGGACTATGTTGCACGAGCACGGTAGCTATCCATTCAGATCTCTTAGTACCAAGTACAAACTCGATATTCTACGTCGTTGTTGTCTTTATTAGCTGATTCCATCAGCTAATAAAGAGAACAATATTGACTAGGACAACAAAATCGGTCGTCACTCCTGCTAGAACATTGGTGCCCTACATTTTTCAAAATTAATGTGGTAAATCATTGAGTTTTTTTTTGTAATTTTACAACTCTCTTGTTATTTCTAAAGTAAATGAAGTAAGTGCTATTAAATAAACCTAATTTACTCTTTATTTTCGTTTTAATTGAACGCCTCAGGCATTTTCTCGACTTCCTGACCTCCCTTGTCTATAGGTGTAGTAAAATACTTGCAGATTACTAACTACAGTCGACATCAAACCTACGTGCTACAAATCACAATTTTTTTTTACGTATACAGTTTTACGTTTTATATCTTTATTAATTGAGTGTTTAAATATTTAGACATAATGGGAAAATACTGTTCATGTTACTATACAAGGTGTTCCAATACTTGTGTTTAGAAACTTCAGGGGCCTTATGCTCACTTCGAGCGAGATTATCTCAGGGTGGAGATGACGTCATATCTCGTTCGATAACTATTTATCCATTTATCCCCATTCTCACCATCTCACTCCCCAATTTTCTCATTCAAAGTTCATGCGAGACGCAACGTCAACGAGTTATTGAACGAGATATGACGTCATCTCCACCGTGAGATAATCTCGCTCGAAGTGAGCATAAGGCCCCAGGGGGCTATAATACCCATCAATATGAATAACTTTTTCTAAGGAACCAACACTGTAAACGCGAAAAAAAAACAGCTGTTTCAAACAAAAGTTAATACCTACCTGGCTAAAATGTATGAAACAGCTGTTTTTTTTTTCGCGTTCACAGTATTGGTTCCTCAGAAAAAGTTATTCATATTGATGGGTACTTTAGCCCTTGAAATTTCTAAACACAAGTATTGGAACACCTTTTATATTTTAATATTGGTATACAGGGCACCTACATTTTTCATTTTCAAAATCTAATCAATGTTGAAAAGTAAGTAATCATTGTATAAACGATGATCACTTACTTTTGGTGTTAACCGTACGTACAAAGCGAATGAAGAAAGTCCGTAATTAATCAGTGGAGTGCGCTCAGAAGGGTTGATCTTTTTTACACAAGAGGGAGGTGATTGAAAGGGTTAAAACTCATTAGTCCAATAGGCGCACTCTGAAAAAAGGACATTCGCTTCTGATAAAAGATTTATTTATTTTACACAAGGATACATCATAAATCTAGGTGTCAATTATTAAAGTACTAAGTTTTAAGTTCTAAGTTTTAAGTACTAGGTTTTAAGTACTAAGGTTTAAATTTTATTTATTTATTACAATGGGCGGCAATAAAGTGAGTTGTTTGAGAGTGTGGTTGCCGGTGTAATTACAGGCACATGAGGCTTAACATCTGTATGCCTCAAGCTGATGGACGCAGGGCAGTGCATCGTAGGGCACGTTCCTATCGTGCGTGACTTACGAGGCAATGCTTTGTTATAGGTGATGGTTACCACTTAACATCAGGTGGGCCATCTGCTTGTTCCATCAGCTGGTTGTATAAAAAAAAAAAAAAAAAAACTTCCATAACTTTACCCTGAACCTCAAGCAGGTCGTGGAGTATTAGAGGAAGATCCAGCTCATCATGAGGGTAGTGCTGTTGGCATTTCATCAGAATGTAAGCTTCAAGTATTAGTGCCTTTTCACACCTAGTGGTTGCCGGGTAAACGGCGGCTAAGTGTATGGCCATGTACTTTAGCTTTCATACGTACCGGCGTACATGGCCATACACTTCGGTGTGTCGGTGTACAATCGGTGCGTGTGAAAAGGCACTTGGGATGAACTGCTATGGCGCTGGCAAGACACCGTGACACTGCGGAACACGGCGCAGACGACCCGGATTAATTAATTATTTAAATTAAAAATATGGTCCTGCATTGTAATAACATTTCGAAGTTGTCTGAAATAAAGTTTAGAACAAAAGAAGAAACAAAAATAAATTTTCAACATAAAATTTGTTTAAATAAGTCAAGTCATAGCTGAAATCTCTAAAAATCTAGCTAAAAATATGTTGCTCTAATAACTTTTAAATTATAATTACAAAGACAGGTAATTAGTGATAAACCGCAACATAAACATCTTCCGACGCCACTAAAACAACGATACAAAAACGATACTGGTTTATTTCTCCAGAATACGTATTCGTACTGTGAGCCAGAGAAAATGAACCATGCTGGCGTTATTAGCGGTTAGGGTTGCTGGAAATGGGGATCAGATTCAAAGCCTGTACCATCAGTGGGGCAAGGGGGAGTAATGTATTTTATGTACTTTTACGACACACTAAAATCCATGACCATCAAGGACCATCGCGCTTTTTTCACGATGTTTTCCTTCACCGTTTGGGAGCTTGGCATTATGACCAAAGTGCAAAAAAATAAAAACGAGAAAAAAATGTGATGATTTGTTTGTGATGTCATTATTTATTTGTTTAGGATTGCCAACAAAAGAGATACACAAAAATTACAATAAATTCCATACAGTTTAGATAAATAAGGTATTCTTTCAATAATAATTATAGGCAACCACTGGTCTCTAGGCACAAACATTTAAAACGATATCTAGGGGAGTAAAGGTAGGTACTCTCTCAAAACATTTTATTTTACACAAGCCCACTTTTGCAAAGCTTCCAATATGAGCTTGTTTGCTAAAATAATATACAAGTAAAAATATATCTGAGTGGAATTCTAATCTCCTCTAATTTCATCGGTATCTTAACGTACGTTTGAGCAGTCAAACGTACGGTAAGATACCAAACAGCAGATACCAGCAAGCTTACCGCTAATTCCTAAAATCGATGGGTACAATTCACTTACGCCGTGTTACACAAACTTCCTGGCTAATCCCCCACTTACCTTTGGGGTTAAACCAATGAAGTCATCAATTTGAATGAAATCTACCCGAAGGGTGGCTGCTTCCGGCTTCAGGCATGACCGGTTCATTATCCTTCTATCCGGCCAAAGTGTTGGGGAACCTTTTTAAATAGATAGAAACTCTTTATTGGAAACCACAAGAAAATTTAACAAAATAAAAACTAACCAGTTATAGTGAAGTACAATAAATAATAAATAAATATTGATGGAAATACCACACGGCACTATCTCGCCCCAAACTAAGCCAAAGCTTGTGATATGGGAACCAGATAGCTGATATACTACTTACATGCTTTTTTTGTAAATACATACTTCTAATATTAGAGGTATATAATACCCAGACAGAGAATAAACAATTATGTTCATCACACATATGTTTGTTCTCGGTGGGGATCGAACCCACGGCCTACGGCACAGAAGGCAGGGCTACTACCAACTGAGCTGTGAAGGCTGTCAATGGGCAGTCTTATCGCTGAGAGCGAGTACGTATCTCCTGATGTTTTTGAAATGCAATTGGTTTGTCGCTCAGAAGCAAATAAACCAATCTATCTGATAAATACAATGCGTGTATACATTTCTTAAATTAATTTATAGTCATCGTTCTTTTAAATGGTTCCCCGGCTTTTTTGTAGATAACAACCCTACCCTATCTCCAAGGGTGTCTTACCCTCTCCCTAGCTAATCAATGAGAAGTGAGGTTCCTCAAGATTTCTTGCAAACATTTTAAAATACCTTGGTTCTTTTTCATTTGATTGAGTAGATCTATTACACTGTGATTCGTACCGCTAGATTGGTTTGTTGGCATGATTAAAGTAATGTAATCATGAACGTATTTGTATAACTCTGTTGTGATTTTAATTTATATGATTACTTGTTTTTAATCATGAATTTTGTAGTTGGCCAAAATATTTTTTATGAGAAAAGTTATGAAATTAGAAGACGTTTATCCGATAATAAACGGATACCTTTTTTTATCTGTTTCTTTATAAAAAAAACAAATTATCTTATAAAGCACGCCAACTGTTTTAAGAGTAGTAGAGCTCTTTGTGAAGGGCTCGTCCGGGGAACTACCACCACGTCTTTTTCTGCCGCCAAGCAGCGTTGCTGTGTTTCGGCTTTAAGCTTTGAAGAGTGTGGCTGCCGGTGTAATTACAGGCACATGAGGCTTAACATCTGTATGCCTCTAGTTGTTGGACGCAGGGCAGTGCATCGTGCACGTTCCTATCGTGCGTGACTTACGAGGCAATGCTTTGTTATAGGTGATGGTTACCACTTAACATCTGCTTGTTCCATCAGCTAATTGTATATAAAATAAAAAAAACTGAGGCATGCCTTATGTAGTATTATACTGCGTCAATCACTCTGAAAGTCTCATTTGCCTGTAATTGCATCGACATCCATACTCTTCAAATTGAAACACAGCATCTTTGCTGTGTTTCAATTTGAAGAGTAGTACAACAAAATGTTTTAGAGAAAATCAAATAAGGGCGATGTATACGCGATTTACAAAAGTTTGTAAGTAGGTACTGATTGGTAAAATCTTCTAAAGTTGTTTCAATGGATGTAATTTTACGTTCCTAATCTGTGAGCGTAGATAAATAATTGCAACTAATGTATACCTACATGTGAAATGAAGTAAAGATGTCCAATGACTCTCTTTCCACCGACGAAACAAAAGAGGGAGATACTTAAGTCGATGCATATATTTTTTTTATAAACTTTAAACTTTTTTGTTTATTCGTATTGAGGTTATGTACCTGAAGAGATGCTTTCCAGCATTAAGTTCGGCTTATATTTATTCAATCAAGAAATATTTTTTATAATATTCTCTCTCTCTTGTCGTGTCACTTGTTTCTTTCGAAACAGTGTGGTGAAAGGATTTTAAGTGCGCCTCAATAGGCTCCTTCCGAGCACTTGACTCATGCTGTGACTGAACTTTTTAGGTTCTATCGAAAGGCCCCTACCACTAGACCGCCAGTGCTCTCGCACCAGCTTTTTTATAATGAATGTTCAAGTACAAGATATCTTCTTTATTCTACAAGATTTCTTTGCTGATAATCGCTTAGCATTCACGTCATAAGCGCGTCAGCAGCGCATAGTGTAGTGTGCACCGGCTGAAATTCTTGGTATGCCAGTGGATATCGTATGCATTCACTATTCTCCCCCTGAGAATACAAATAGTCGCATCCCTATGGAATAGGCGCGGATGGCATAATATTACAATGAAGTTTAATATCTTAAAAGTTTTTGCTTATATTGTGGAAGAGAAAAATAACAAATGTACCGAGAAGACAGAACGCCTTTTGTCGGTGAAAAATGTAGGAGGCACCGTTATGCTAATCCAGGTTACAAAATATATTTGTTCGGAGTTTCAATCGATTCTATCTAATATTCCTATTGTCAGAATCACAGGAAGACGGTGGATGCAGAATTCTTGAAGAAGGTCTTTCACTGGTATGAACTTCTTTAGCTGCCGACAATTTCAAAAATAAACATATTAATTACAAGAATTGTAATTAATTAAAAAATGTGATTAAATAAATGTAATTCATTAATGTTTAAATACAAAAAATGTTCATAGTCGATGGTTTAGTTTCTGAAAAGAGCTACGTGAAGGTACAAGACTCGCTAAAATATTGTTTTTTATAAAACACAACTCTCCCGAGACATAATAAATAGAAGAAGCAACATTCAGATTCACTCCTCTGAAAAGGCAGAAATATTCATAATTTTCAGACGTTACATGAACCAGGTGATTCTTTTAAGACAGCCAAGTGTGATTCGAGAACTAGAAACAGGAGTTTCGTACAATCGAAAATAAAATTATTTTGTTGTAGGTACAAGAAAATTATTATTTTTAAATAAATATTTTTGTTGCACTTCGCAAGAAACTAATATAACAAATTTAAAACAAACAAGTTCAATAGCGATAGTACTTAGTACACTGGGCTGTATTATTTCTGAGAGAGATTTCTTCCAAGCAACTATGGGATTGACAGGATTTTTCAGTGTCATAGACAGGCTACCAATTTATACAAATATTAGTATAGTAAAGTATTTAGTAGTAATAAGTAGGTATAATGTTTACACTACTCTCGTATGATAATGGTCATTGCTAGCATCAATCTTTAAGGCAATTTTAAACAGCCTTCACAGCACAGTTGGTAGTAGCTCTGCCTTCTGCGCCGTAGACCATGGGTTCGATCCCCACCGAGAACAAACATTTGTGTAATGAACATAGATGTTTGTTCTCTGTCCGGGTGTTTTTATATTTTATAAGTATGTATTTGCAAAAAAAAAGTATATATGTATGTATTATATCAGCTATCTGGTTTCCATATTACAAATTATGGCTTAGTTTGGGGCTGGATAGTGCTGTGTGGAAAGTCCACCAATATTTATTTATTTAAAAAAAAAACTAAAAAATTAGGCTTCCTATTTCTGGTTCAGTTATAAGAACTGAATTTATTTGGGATAAAAGTAGGCTATATATTCATCCAGGTTACAATGTATTGTTCCAAGTTTCATTCATATCTTTCCAATAGGTATAAAAAAATATACTACTTGCTGAGGCTTTGATGAAATACATATGATTATTATGATACATACTCGTACGTATACATAAATGTGCTCGATGGACACCCTATATGACTTCCCGAGAAAGGCGTTTATTAGCATGGCACGGAACTCTAAAAGTCGAGGCAGAATGAATGCGAAAAAGTTCTGGAATGAGTCTTGGCAGTTCTACGATGAGAACTGTCTTATTAACTTTCGCAAAGAACTTTTATGATGTTATTTCCTCCCTTTTAATGGATTTACTGCTTTATAAAAGAAATCTCGGCACAATAAGTAGCCGGAGACTTTGAACTGTCTACAGTTATGAGTGTTTTTAATGAAAAAATCTTTTAAATGAAGAAAAATAATAGTATACTTATTTTTGTTTCCAGGTAAAGCAAAATTAACTGGCTTGTCTTGTGCTAAATGCAAAATGAAGATTTAAATTGAATTATGAACATATAAAGGACTAGCTGCCAGCCGCGGTTTTGCTTGCGTATAAGCAGTGAGAGCACTGGTGGTCTAGTGGTAGCGGCCCCGACTTCCGATCTAAGGTCGTGGGTTTGAAACCGGTCGTGCACCAATGAGTTCAAATTTTTGAACAGAAAATGTTCAAAAATGTATGTGCACAATGCCAGTACTCTCAAACGGTGTTTTCGAGGTCTACCTCAAAATGACTGTATGTATTTACAAAAAAAAATAAGTAATAAATCAGCTATCTGGTTCCCATATTACAAGCTTTGCTTAGTTTGGGGCCAGAAAGTGCTGTGTGGAAAGTCCACCTATATATTATATCCACCTATATTATATATATATATATTATATCTATTAATTGGGATTTCCAGGGGAAAAAACATTTCCATAGTTTACTTATGTAAATGCACCACACTGTAGAAAAACGTGTCTCTAAGCTAGTCAGACCATCTAGTTCGGTTTATATCTATTTATTTACTTTAACTATTGAGTTTCCCTGTTCCATACTTCGACTACAACATATTTGAAGCGATCAATTAGGCACAACTGAGCGAAGAGCCTGTATTTGCTCCTGGGAAATTAGAATATTCGCGTAGCAATAGCTTATTTGCGTACGATGAATTGTTGATGATGTACTAATGCATATGAGTATTATAATATTAAACTTGTGCTCATGGATGGATTATCAATATTCATTCGATAGAATGGATCTATTATACATAACTACATACCTCCATAATAATTACACCTGTTTCTCATGAGTAGACAAAGACCACAGGTAAACTATACGACAAACCTATATATAGTTTCACTACAGTAAAAAAAATATAAGTAGTAAATTATAAGTTTAAAAGCATTTTACAGCCTTCACAGCTCAGTTGGTAGGCTCTACCTTCTGTGCCGTAGGCCGTGGGTTCGATCCCCACCGAGAACAAATATTTCTGTGATTAACATAGATGTTTGTTCTCTTTCTGGGTGTTATATAATAATATGGGTATGTATTTACAAAAAAAAAGTGTTTATGTAATATATTAGCTATCTGGTTCCCATATCACAAGCTTTGGCTTAGTTTGGAGCGAGATAGTGCTGTATAGAATGTCCACATATTTATCATTTTACAAACTAAATCCTTGAGTAAGTAAGTACTATTTTAAATGAAAATACAGTTGAAATAGTTTCTCAATAAGAGACAGACGAAACCTGCTGGATAGCCAAATACAGTTCTAGTTTTTTTTAAATTGGTGATCAGCCTGTGGCTGCAATCTGTTTTTTTGGGGGACAAAATGGCGTCCTGGGATGTACTCCAGTGAGTACAGCCCCAAATGATTATTATTGTGCGCCTGCTTCCAATATGTTTTTACGCTTCAATCTTTTTCCTTCTAGTTATATATGTTTATTCTGTCAATCCATAACTTTATTACCTTTCTACCACTATTCCTCTAGTTCCAACAATGCAAAAGATTCGTTCATTTGAAATTCACTCCAAACGTCGTTAATAAAGCCTGGGCGCTAATAAAGCCTAGGCGACAACAAAAGGCTGAGCCAATTAAAATGAAATGCAAATTCTGAGATGAAAAATGCAACAAAGGCATCCGTTAGCGAGAACAAACCTGACAAGTGGTTTAATTAGAAGCTCAGCTCGCATTGAGAACAGACTGTCTTTATAACCCCCGATTCAAGGGAGCTCGATTCGGACTAGTCATTTGACTAGTCCGAACCGAGCTTCCTTCGATTCTTCGAAGACTTCGATTTTTGGAGACTTACTTCACCTTGACTATTTAGTCAAGGTGACTTACTTCACCTTGACTTGACTATTTAGTCAAGGTGAAAGTAAGTCTCCAAGTATCGACTGCGCGGAATCTCTCTTACTGCGGAAAATATCTTTTAGGGCTTAAAACTACGAACTCAACTCCTAACTCCTAGCCTGATAAATCATGAAATTGACTAACGGCCGGTTTCTAAAAGCTTGATCAAACCTAATCAAATGTTCAATCACTTGTTAACTGGAAAAAGAGTAGCAAGAACGCCAGTCAACTACAAAATTTTGAATTATTACTAATCAGAGATGAGACTCATTATGTTCGATCAAGTTTTCAGAAACCGGCCGTGAGAATTATTTTTTTTTTGAACGCCATCTACCTACATTAAAAAAAAAGTTCTTGCATTTCCAATACTTGCGCAAAAAAGTTTGAAAATAGTACAATTTAGCCACTTTTAGGTGTCTATTGTGTTAATTGGATCGCCCCGAGCAAAATCATATAGCTCAACCAATTTTATCTGACAAAGTCATAGGTTTAATAAATAAGAACTCACGTTACGGAATTTTCAGACAAAGATACCTACTTTTTTTTATAAATGTATTTTCTTTATTTATTTTATTTTTATGTACCAACGAACAACGGTTTGAAAGTTATGCTCGGACTAATATTCATATACAGGGTGTAAACGCTTGTACGACATTAAATTAATACACGTGTAGTGCTACTATCTAGTATTGATTTAAAAAAAAATTTATTGAAATTCATTCATAATTAGTTTTTTTTTATTTTCAAACAAACTAATCATCAGTTATAGCATAAAATTATACAGCACTCTGTATACGTACACAAACAACGAAACGTACGTTCATTCATTACTCGTCGTCGTCGGTGCCTATAAGTGCGAATATGCCGCGCACTCACGGCGCGGCGCTCAAAGGCGCCGCCGCGCCGGCCGGTAAAGCCGAAAGTCGAGCGCGCGGCAGAACACACACAAAATGTACCGCACACTAAAAATAAATAATAAATGTACCTAGGTTACCTCAAATCCGTAGGTTTTCAATATCCCCCCCGCACGTTGCACACACAAATTTAATTGACGGGGAACGTTCGCCCGTACTTTCACCAACACAGCTGTTCGACACTTGCCTTCAGTTTGTCGAAAGCACCTAGGTACAATCCGTCTGCGCAGCTCTTGCACTGTATCGACTTCTTGTGCGTACCTCTTCTTTGTAGAAGCCCCACAAAAAGAAATCTAGTGGAGTGAGGTCTGGCGATCGTGCTGGCCACTACACTTAGTTTAATAACAAAAAAACACATTCACAAGCGACAATTTCGCGGTAACTAGATCGGTAGGTACGTATTTAGTTTATTATGAAAAAAAACACACACAAAAAGCGTCTATTTCGCGGTACCTAAATCTAGCAATGCAACAAATATGCAATTTTCAAAATTAGATGGGTCAAGGTTGCTACCGAAACAATTACTAAATCATACGCGCTTCCTCAGTCAGTCGCTCTGTGGCTAGGCGTGGGCGACGCGGGGCGGGGCGCGCTTCTCTTCTCTTTCCGACACGCACGTGAAATGTATCTGTCCTGGTCACATCGTCTAGATCGCACTTTTTGATTGTTTATTCTGCTCAAACGCGTGTAAATTTGGTATTTTTCTCTTTTTTTTCTTTTGATTCATAGACATATGATTTCGTGACCCCGGAAAGTTGACCTGAACACGACTGATAATAGGTACAGGTTGTTTAGAAATGATTTATTGGAAAAGTATCGATATCTCGTTAAATATTCAGGCTTTTTTTATAAAACCAACTCCTAAAATCTAAAAATGCCATTCCGAGTACGTGTTTCAATTTAATGTCGTACAAGCATTTACACGTTGTATACAATTCCAAATCGCCCAAGGTTGTTGTTTGTTGTTGGTCCGTCGTACGTGCGTTGTTGTCGTGTAATGTGGACAGCTGAAGTGAGGTGTGGTCGCTGTCGTCCACAGACCCGACCGCAAGCCTCTGTCTCATCCACACCGACCACTAGAACGGCAAACAGGGTTAGATATCTGTGATTACTAATGGGAAACATTGCATACGTTTACTAATCAATAAAATAATCATGAAACTTTTAGACCAAAAATGTAACGATACAATTGATGATGTAATTTTTATGTACGTTTTTTAAGTAGGTAATGGAAACTTTTCTATCTTGCTTTAAGTAAAACTTATATGGGACTGAACTTGAAATAAACAAAACCGGGTAATTGAAATTGGATATCAATTTGACGGTAAATAAATAAATATTTTGAAGCAAAGTTGAAGGCAAGAGACTAAGAGGCAGAAGCCCGATACGTTGGTCCGACCAAACCCGCACCACTCTCGATGTGAAGGTACATGTCGCCGGCAACAGATTCAGATGGCGAAGATTTTTTAAGGATAGAGTGATGGAGGGGGTCACGACCCTCAGCCGTGAGGAGTACGACGCGAGGAGGAGGAAATAAATATTTGCGGACAACAAAATAAAGATCGTGCTATGGGAACAAACTACATAAATACTTTTTTTGTAAATACAAACTGACCTATAATGTTTTAGGTTTCGTAAATAAATACATAAAAAGACTAGGTACTTCGTTTTAAAAGAAAAGGAAAGGAAAAAATCATTAATTGAAATTAATTAATTCAAAAGTATAACTTCAAACACACTTGAAATCGTTAAATCGATTTGATTCTCAGATCTTTCATACATTTAATTACAGTAAGCCAACAGTATTAAGTTAATAGCAAGCTCATCGAGAGATGTCCTGAGTTTAGCCAGGCACGTCCCGATAACATTTCAAACTTGTTAGTATAATGTTTACCGCTGGGAAATTATCAACCCACGAGCTAATATATTATTTACTGTTCATTAATATTTGTTCCATACAAATATTTGGGAATAATTTCGCTAGTTGCTATCTACTTTGTGTATTTGATATCTTAATCGACATTGTCTGTAGAAATCAGAAAAAAACCTTTGTTGTTCCATACAGATACAGCAGATGCTAATATCACGACATTAGGATTTATTTTTCTTCTCCTTGCTTGACTTGCCTCGCATGTCACTTACGCTTTGAACGTGCCCTTCGATGTACAGCCCTGCTTCCATCAATTTGAGGCGTACAGATGTAAATCTCCCTGTGCCTGTTATTTCACCGGCAACTACACCTTTCCAACTGAAACACAGCAACGCTGCTTGGCGACAGAAACATGCATGGTAGTACTTCCCCGGACGAGTCCTTCACGAGGAGCTCACTACTCTCAGAGGATTAAAAGAGAGGTCATCTTTACCACTACACCACCAGTGCCTTAAGAAGATATATTATATACTAAATCACCAACTCTACTATACTTAGGTGATCAAACGAAAGGTCGTCGCTTCCACTACACCACCAGTGGCTTATGAAAATCCATCATCAATATTGCAAGAGACTTTACGGACGCTGGAAATAATAAACAAGAGAGGATTATTCATTCATCGGAAGAGCCACAGCGCAACCCGATCACGTCCAATGCTCCACAGTTCGCACCGCCCTTCACGTAGGGGTTAATGGAGCGACCGCTTAATTACTTATACCTATAATTGTTTTCAAATGTGTGGGCGTCACACCGGTCACGAAAAAATCATTTATCGTCAATCATTTCAAATCACATTTTCTGAAGCCAAGCAGCGCTGCTGTGTTTCGGTTTGAAGAGTGTGGTTGCCGGTTTGTGGTTGCTTTGTTCTAAAGGTGATGGTTACCACTTTATATTAGGTGGACCATCTGCTATTTCCGTCAGAAAGTCGTGTAAAAAAACTTGTAACTTATCACTCTTGGGATTTCAGTATCGTGTGCCTGTAATCGTCATCCATAATTATCAAAATTATATTTTTTATTCAATAATTCACAATTCCCTTTGAAAAGTCTTCTAAACTAAGTGAAGAAGCATTTATATAACGTGTAAGTACCTACCTCCAAAATAATCCGTTTACTATTCAATCAATATATTCTTTGAATCTGAAGTGGAAACCTATAATTGGCCATACCTACTATTGAATCAAACTCAGTACAAATTATTTATATCGCTGTTGGTTTCAGAATAAATAAATAAAGAATCTAAGCACTAATTTATCTCGACCAAGACTAGAAGATCACGCAAAAAACAGCTACGTTACAGTATAATTTAGTACGGCTTAGTTTCTGCTGTGGTTTTTTTAAGTATTAAGACAATAATTAAGACGTTTCAAAGTGATCCTTGTGATTTTATTGAATAAATACTTTTTGACTTTGACTTTGAATATGAAGAAAAAGTAGTAAAACCTGGTGTGTCTCGCTCCTTAATGAACGGGCAGATGTCCGGCGCATCTGCGCATTTCACGATCCTCTGAACCTTTCATCGAATTAAAGCACAATGGGCATTTATTGTGATTTTATTGTTACCGTGACGTATTGCTACATCTTTTGGACTGTAATTTGTTCCTGTACATATATTTTGATCTTAGTGTCGTGTTATTAATTTCTTTTGAAACAGTGTGGTGGATTAAAAATGCGCATCGAAGAGGCTCTTTTCGAGCACTTCACACATGTTTTAGAACTGTTTAGGTTCTACAACATACGGTGTTCTCCTTCACCGTTTGAGAGTACTGTTATTGTGTACATACATTGTGAAAAAGTAACGGCCGGTTTCTGGAAGCCCGATCAAAACGAATCGCATGTCAAGTCACTTGCTATCGCTATCTAATTTGATGTAAAAGATGAAATGGCGAGTGACTTGACATCCGATTAGTTTTGATCGAGCTTTCAAAAACCGGCCGTAAAATTTTTAGTAGTATCAGAAAATTTAGAGCTAATTCAACTAGCGTGTAACCCGATTTTTTTTACATTGTCGCTTGTTGTGTGTCTACAAACAAAGTGTAACATTAAAACATTGCAAGCGACGGTTTTACAATCTAATTACTCCACGAAATGGAAACAAACCGCCAAAACGCTAGTTCAGTCTTTTTACGTTTCACAAACAGCCTAGAACTTGCTTTCGAATAATTAGTAGCGTTGAGTTTGGAGCTTGGGTTATTCAACTAAGAGACTTGTTTATAAAAAAGTAACCATGTGACTTTTTTTGAATTTTAAGAGTAGTAGAGCTCTTTGTGAAGGGCTCGTCCGGGGAAGTACTACCACCACGCCTTTTTCTGCCGCCAAGCAGCGTTGCTGTGTTTCGGTTTGAAGAGTGTGGTTGCCGGTGTAATTACAGGCACATGAGGCTTAACATCTGTATGCCTAAAGTTGATGGACGCAGGGCAGTGCATCGTGAGGCACATTCCTATTGTGCGTGACTTACGAGGTATTGCTTTGTTATAGGTGATAGTTACCACTTAACATCGGGTGGGCCATCTGCTTATTCCATTAGCAAGTTGTATAAAAAAACGTACCTACACTTTCTCTTATTTGCAGTGATTTGGATTAGAAGAGCTATCTTTAGTATCTTTAATATTCGCTATGTATTGGTTGATCAACCTTTTCATATTTACTTTGAAGATGTTTCAATTCATTGCTATTTTAGTATTACTACTCGTATATGTTTAAAAAGAGGTACTTATTTATCCGTTTACTTAGTATCCAGTAAAGGATAATAAGCCTATTTTTATTACGCCCATACCTTCGATTTGGTGTAAGTACTACCAAAACATTAAACATATTATCAATAATTTTCCAGAAGCCTAAAATTATTGGAACATAACAACTGAAAAAGAGAACAGGTACCTACTTTTTTATTATTAGTTTTATAGTGCTTACTAAACTGTGGCCAGAGTAAAAGTGTTTTTTTTTCGTTTTTGGTATATGGTCTTCTGTATTGGCAGCCCGTGTTTGCGCCTCTTGAAATCAAGATGCCGAAATCAAGATGCCGCCAAATTCAAATGAATTTGGCGGCAATTTGCTTGTCTGTGATTCGTGGACGAAGGCCGCTCGGAATCTCCTCACAAGTGGCGCCATCCCACTACACTACTCGGAACTAAGAAAAACGGAGCGATTCTGTTCGGCTTGTTACAACGTGCGCGTGCGGTCAAAACTTCGAATAATTAAATATATTGGTGCTTGTGTTTCGGATCTATTGGATGTACTAGCATTTCGTAGTGGTGAACAATTAACATCATCACAGGTGAGAAGTCGCTACAGGCGAGCTGGGCACGCTGAAGTTCGCTATCAAAGGTCAGTGAATTGTCGGTAATTTCATTTCGGAGACGCAAGCCTAAAACCAAGGAAATCCTCTCATCCTGTTCTTGCAAACACCGGGTATTGTGAGGAGTCACGAGAGTTTTAATCACGCCCAATAAGGACACTTATCATTTCTCCATGCAATACCCTCAATAACAAAAACAAACCTTGGATTTTTGAGGTAGAGTTCGCGCCACCACTGAAGTCTTACGGCAAAAGCGGGAACTAAATTTATTCCTATACTAAATTTAGTTCTAGTTCTACATTTAATTCTGCGATGGCAGCACCGCGTCTATCGGATTTCAGTGGTGGCGCGGACTCTACCTGGAGTTTTGCTGTATGCTCAGACAAAATAAAAAAGTAAAGACGGAACTCTGTGAACAGCAAAGTGAGGCCGGCCAAGCTACGCCTTGACGTGTACATACACGATTACACACACACACGTACAACGTAACTACGCCTTACCTTGTCAGTCTAGCTATCGCGGCTCGTGGGGAGCAACGTTTTGAGAAATTATAAATTTACCAGTAAAAATGCCGAATTGTGTTGTGAACGGGTGTACGAATCAATCTTCAAAATATAAAAAAGCGGGATGGAATCGCATTTCACACGTAAGTAATTTGGAAACCAATAATTTTCAATAAATCAAAATAAAAGTTTGAGGTTATTGCTTGGAACACAAGTGTTGCCAGTATGAAGTGTTTTTGTTTGCCCTATTATTTGGTAATAATGTGATACGCAACGTAACGTTACTCGTTTCCTATGATGGTTATCAGTATATTTTAAACCCGTCGAGTGCTTAGAAAACACACGGGTGTTCACTAAGTTCGTGGGCCCCACGTGTCCGGCGAACACACGGATGTACACATGATTTCGAGCCCATTGGTTGCTCACTTCTACGAGGTCAAATTACCTTAACGCCCATTGGCTGCACTCATTGTGAAGCTAGGTTCAATACAGAACGAAATACAGACAATACGGAGACCAGAAATTCATACTCACCGAACGAAATTGTCAAACATCGCGTTGATGGCTGGTCTGTAGGTCATCTTGACCCACGGAAACGCGATATCTTCCCCGTTAGTGAACTGATTTTTACGATTATTATTTCTTAAAATAGGTTACATCCGTAAAATTGTGAAAACCTTTAGATTATAATCTATCTCGCGATATTGTAATCTGTCAAGAAATTGTAAACTCGTAGATTTCGTATGTCCGTTAACCGATCCCATAATCAGATAAGTTGTGTTAGATTATATCATGATAGCCGTTTTATTTAGTAATGTTATTTTTGTAATTTTGGGGTAATTTGAATTGTCATGGCAACACCGGCCTCCGCACACATGTTTAGAAAACTGGCCTCACTTTTCTGTTCGTAGAGCTCCGTCTTTACTTTTTTATTTTGTCTGAGGCTGTATGATATAACGAATTGCTTGCCGAAAAGACGTCACAAATACCATAAGCCTTTTATTCAATGATAGAAAGACAATTCATGCTTAACTGGTATATTCGTGGTTCATGTCAAATGTCAAAAAAGTGTAAATAAAAGTCACGTGGTTTTCCAATAATTCAGATACAATTTCTGACGCACTGAAAACTGGACGTGAAAACTGTTTACCAGCAATTATTGCTAGTGGTCGCCAAACGCTGCCGAACAACAATTTTGCCTCCAGTTTAATAGCGTCCTAGCGTTCGGCAGTTCACGCCATACCTAGTGCTCACAAACCGTGTGCGCTACAGGCTTCGTAATTTCGGCAGCGTTACGAATTTCATTTTTGTTTCGAACGAAACTTTTTTTTATTGCAAGTTGCTTTTCAAATTTCGGGCATGAAATTTCGTTATTGCAGTCAGCATTTTTAGTTTTTAGTTTCAGCTACCGTAGCCTAGATAACAGAAATTCTGAGCAGAAACTATAGACAAAGACAAAAAAAGGCTTCAAAAATTTTTTTTTTTACAAATTTTATCTGCGATCACTTGTTTTACCTATGAGCAGATATTTTGTAGGTTTTATTGTCGGGCAGAGTACACTCCTGAATTGTCTTCTCAGTAGGTACACTGCATTATTGGTCATTCAAAAACATGACATCTTTTCTTTTAAGTCTCCTCATGTATGTGGGATTAGTGAGTCTCTGTGCTAGTTGGTTGGGGTGGTTTTGTAGTTTGTCTTGGTAGACTGGATCAGTACTTTTGATCTCTTCAGATACTGTTTTGACTTTGAGGATGTCATGCAACTCTGTATTTCTTATGAACCAGGGGACTTTAAAAAATGTATCTTTAATGTTATTAACCAATATAATATAATTATAGACAGATGTTAAAAAAAACATGTTACGCATAGAATACCAACTACTGCAAAATGTGAGTACCTATGCGCCAATTGCATTACTTGGACGTAACTCTGACTAACCCCCTTAGAAATACTCAAAGAATATTGAGTTGCTACCTACTTGGTACTGAGAGATCTGAGAGAATATTTACCGTGCCTGGGTATCAAAGTCGTTAAGAAGCCGTCACCCGTCAAATAACGATATTTTCATTATTCTCCGAAATTTAGTTGTTTAGTTTTAAATTTTCAAAATTGTTGAAATGCGAGTGAAAACTACATTAGTGGTAATATTTATCTTAAACTGTTTTTTAATGATATTTTTGGCAGTGATTCGCATAAGTTTAAACACCATTAAAAATGGTGCTAACCCTACAGTACTAACGTTTGTAGAGCATATTGTTTTATTTTTTCTGCTAGTTAGTTCTAGTCTATAATTGTTAGGTTCGAGTCGAGTCGAGGGTGTAATTACAGGAGGTTTTCCCTCTTATCACTAGGAAAAATTGATATTTAAACATTTTAAATCATAGTGTGCAAAGGTATACGGAAATACCGGAAAAGCAATTATTTATGCCATTATCATTATAACCTGAGTTTGCTTGTTAGGTACACAGCAAAAATACGTTTTTTTGGAATAATACGTGACATTTGTTACTCTTTTGAAGAACTCATGAGGTCTTAGCATAAGCTGATATCATTATTATTTGATCTCTCTTCTCTTGTCGTGTCACTAGTTTCTTTCGAAACAGTGTGGTGAAAGAGTTTTAAGTGCGCCTCAAGAGGCTCCTTTCGAGCACTTGACACATATAACTTTTTAGGTTCTACGACATGCCGGTTTCTCACGATGTTTTTCTTCACCGTTTGAGAGTACTAGCATTGTGCACATAAATTTTTGAACAGAAAAACTCATTGGTGCACGACCGGTTTCGAACCCACGACCTTAGGATCGGAAGGCGGGGCCGCTACCACTAGACTACCAGTGCTCAATTTTATGCTACTATTTGATGTTTTATGTATGTATATAGGCTTTGTTATTAGTTTTTCGTTTGATGATGACGTCATAATGAGCAGAACCGCGAGCTAATAAAAACATTACTAACGTAACGTGATAAATTATTACTATAACTGGTTAATATTCACTTTTTTTATTCGTCCTAATATTTGAATTTATAACATCCTACCCAACATATTATGTAAACACTATAAACACATGTTTAAGTTTCAGCTAAATATAATTTGACGAAGAAAACTTTGTACCTAATAAAAATAGCGCGGAGGTAGAAAAACTGGTCTGCAGGAAGTTATTTTCACACGATAACTTGACGCAACGTTGAAAGACACTTCATAATATTAACACAAAATAACGAGCAAAACATAAAATCGAGTAAAGCGCTCACTCATTTAGCCCACGTGTAGGATATAACAAGTTTCAGGTCGTTAGTGTCTCACTTAACTAGTCGCAACGTGTCGAGCCTTAAGTAGGTCAAGATGCCACGTTCTCACTAATCTAGTAACAGTGTAACAACGCCTTAAGGTTACGCCGTAGCACCGTAGCACCGTAGCGTGTCATCATAGCAAGTGCTACGCTGACATTTAGCTCCAGTTTAATTTGCGAACGTTTGTAGAAAATTGTTGGAAAATTGAAATTTTCTTGTACAGAAAATATTACATTTGAGAGTAGAAAATATATTTTGCTTGGATCAAGCTTTTGTAAGGTTTATTATTGTTTGCGTTCTTATTGAAAATATAATAAACAAAATAGTGAAAAGAAAACATTATAGAAAAATTATATTTACAGAGTTTTATAAATTAATTGAACCTTGTACCTTATAGTATAGCTTCCTTTTCATCACACACAATATATTTGCCCTCGGTGGGGACGAAACAGAGTCAGATAGATGTCACTATGTTCATGACACAAAATGTTTGCCCTGGTAAGGGTCGAACCTGCAACCTACAGCGCAGAAGGCAGAGCTACCACCCACTGAGCCATAAAGCCTGTCGACTCATTATATTTGAGTCAAAAACTCCACCAACCATGCGTTTCCGTAAAGACTTACTTAGAAGTTTCACTGCAATTTTAATTCCATTTACTTTGTTAATGAGCACATGATCCGAGCAAGGAAATGAGAAAAGTTGAAGTTTTTATGTCATGCCGTCTAGATGGAAAGTTTTGTACTTTTTGTAGTTACTTACTTTGAATGGAAGGACATTTGGAGTGGGTTAGCTAGACGTCGGAAATATTGTCGGAGGTGCATAAAATCCAGTTTCTAAACGAATAAATAATTTGTTCGATGTGGGTTTGATGCTCGGGGAGACAAAAGTTAACAAAAAAGAATTACTTGTGATTTTCTTTGTTAAATAAGTTGATTTATATATTTGTTATAGAACTAAATGTTATGAATGTGAAAGTTTATGAAGAGGTGTGTTTGTGTATACGTTTCCACACATCTCGGTAACTTCATAGATTTGAATGACACTTAGAATATGCATAAATAAGCAAATAAATAAATAAAGGACATTCCACACAGCACTATCTAGCCCCAAACTAGGCAAATCTTGCACCATTGGAATCAAATAACTGAGATAATAATAAATAAAAAATAAATAAAATATTGGTGGACAATCCACACAGCACTATCTCGCCCCAAACTAAGCCAAAGCTTGTGATATGGGAACCAAATAGCTGATATACTACTTATATACATTTTTTTTTGTAAATACATTCTTATAATATTATATAACACCCAGACAGAGCACAAACATCTATGTTCATCACACAAATGTTTGTTCTCGGTGGGGATCGAACTCACGGCCTACGGCACAGAAGGCAGAGCTACTACCAACTGAGCTGTGAAGGCTGTGAAGGGTGTGAAGATAATACTTATACACTTTTTTGGTAAATACTACATTATATAATACAAAGTAGTAACCTGGAAAAACATATATTAGGCTACTTTTAAATCGGAAATGTATCACAAGCAGAGACGTGGGCGGATGCTAGTTATTTTATTTTATATTTATCACAAACAGAGGCGCGAGTGGATGCTAGTTATTTATTTTTTATTTTATATATTTAATTCCTTCGCTTAAGCTAACAATTATAAAATTAAGTCTAGTAGGGACATATATTTTTCTTTCGTAAGTCACGCTCGATAGGCACGTGCCCTACGATGCACTGCCCTGCGTCCATCAACTTGAGGCATACATAGATGGCATACATAGATGTAATTTGCCTCACGTGCCTGTAATTTCACTGGCACCACCACACACTTCAAACCGAAACACAGCAACGCTGCTTGGCGGCAGAATAAGGCATGGTGGTAGTACTTCCTCAGACGAGCCCATCACAAAGAGCTCTATTACTCTTAAATTATACTATAATTCTACTGGTACATAAGTCTCGGAACGTAGAATGTATCCATTAACCTGCTAGTTTAATTGCAGGACACCCACCGTTGCTCGTAAATCGGCGGTGAGCGGCAATGAATTGATTCCGACCAACATTACATCAGGCGTAAGCCACGGCTCCGCCATTTTCGATTTATTTCACTAGCCATGCACAGACTGGCAATAAAATGTTGCCGTTTGAAAAGTTGCCAGCTACACTCTCATCAACATTGTTTCAGCTGGAGGGCATCCTCCTTCTTCCCTCATGATTTCCTTAGCAACCGATTTAGTGCAGGCTTTTTTTTATACCACCAACTTGCTGATGGCACAAGTAGATCGTCCACTTGGTGTGGTAACCATCACCTATAGCAAGGCATTGCCTCCCAGCAACCTTTACTGATTAGGTTATTTATTGTACTTTATAGGTCAAATAATGACATATAAACGAAGTACTGGTTAGTAATATTAACACAAGGTATTTAAAAAAATAAAAGAAACAGAGAAACAACGTTGTACTCGTACAATATTATAAACTAGAACTTGATTCTCTAAGCATCAAGTCCATGTAAGTCAATTCGAATTATGTACAAAGTTGAAAACTTTTATGAATGGAAACATTAATTTTTTTATGTTGTATCAGACTTCTGATTAACATAATTATAAAAGTTGAATAACTGTATCGACTTTTGAAGCTGACTGGTTGCATAGCAACACAGCAGTCAGTCGCCAACATCAGTCATGGCGCCACAAAAATAAGTTAACGGAAAGATTTCTTAGTAGTACCACACACAGTAGTCCCTACTCGTATAGACTTCGTTGCTCGTCTGTTAAGTCCGTTCTCAACTGACGTATGGTACATGTTATTCCAAAGCAAGCAACACAAGTCGTAGGTATAGTGCGTTCTCAGTTCTACCACAGATAACACATTTAGTAGCTTTGCTGTGGATATTGTGTACGTAACAAAGTAACATGATACGGCTACGGGAATAAGCTAGATCTGAAGACAGGGAAATAGTAAAATCGCTCTTGGAACTGTGAACTGGGTTCATAGATAGATAGACAGATAACTCTTTATTGATTACCACAACAAATAAAGATACACATTTTTACTTAAAAACTTGACAGCCTTCACAGCTCAGTTGGTAGTAGCTCTGCCTTCTGCGCCGTAGGCCGTGGGTTCGATCCCCACCGAGTTCAAACATTTGTGTGGTGATGAACATTGATGTTTGTTCCCTGTCTGGGTGTTATATAATATTATAAGTATGTATTTACAAAAAAAAGTATATATGTATTATATCAGCTATCTGATTCCCATATCACAAGCTTTGGCTTAGTTTGGAGCGAGATAGTGCTGTGTGGAATGTTCACCGATATTTATTTATTAATATTTATTTAACTTACAATTGTAGTAATACAATGGGCGGCCTTATCGCTAACAGCGATCTCTTCCAGGCAACCTTGGTTCATGCCCAATGTGAATAATTATTATTCATAAGAAAAATTACTAACTTGTAAATTTATATTATACAACGTGTTTATTAAGAGTTGTAGGGATCCGAAAGCAGGATATTCTACCGGTCATAACGAACAACTTTTGTTCTACGACTTTTAAAATTTCAAAGTTTTTCATTCATCAAATGCCTCTTAAACTTTTATCTAAAATGAATCTAAACGCATCATGAGGCAGCCCTATTTACAGCTGTTCTTTGACCTCTAGTTGTCAATTGTAGATAAAATAGGTAACAGAACTGCCACCAATTACCTAGTAATGTGCCTACCTAATAATGATGTTGCTGTTTTTAAAGATCTTGGTATTTAAAAGAAATATTTTCGCGACTGTAATCCCTAGTCACGGTAAACATTCTCTGAGATCTTTGATACTAATACCTATTCAGTAACTAGGTACCTACGTGGCTACGTACTCAATATTTAATAGAATATTTATTTTTGTTTGATTACTAGATGTCGTAAAGCAATTTTTATGATATTCATAGTTCTTTAAATTGTAACATGTTACTTTACCACCATGGTTCATTGACACCACAAAATTATTCAACTGCAATTTTGGGAAGTGTCTAGTCTGTCCTATTTAATCTTTGACATACCTATCTGTCATTGGTTGCATTTAAAAACGCATATCCAATCAGGACGGCCGACGGCCGCCGATCAGTGTTACCATTTGTGGCAGATTTCTACTATTTGGCAGATTTTAAATATTTCAAGAAAAATCTTATTAGTTTGAATTTTTAATGAAATAATATTTATAATTTATTTATTTTTTACCGAACTGGAAACTTCTTATTCTTTTTTACCTTTATTGATTTGGTTTCTAAACAACTTCTATCTCGTTTTAGATAACTGCAAACCGTTACAAACGATCAAAAGATAGTAACTGAATGTAATGTAGGTATTTAATTTATTCCGTAGCCACGAAGGATTTTTATTTAGGTATTTTTATCGTCAAGCTTGGTAGATTTTGACAGATTTTTTGGCAGATGTGTGGTAGAACCGCCACTTTCGAGATGGTCACCCTGTTTGTGTTTACATGCGTTGTTGTACATTGTTTTGTTGAGAAAATGTCATCAAACGTGTTAAAATGGTGATTGTTATGTAAAAAGCCGTCGTCAGTCAGTGTGTGTATGAGCAGTGCCTACGAGGTAATGGTTTAGTGTGAAGTTTGAAGCCTGTGTCGTGCGAAATCTCGCAAACTTACCAAAATCCAGTTTTATCCAGTGTTATTATAGCCAGTAAATAATGACAAAATCCATAGGAACCAGTAAAAATATCGTGTCAGGGGATTGGCGGCGTACCTACCTACCTACCGAAAGGTAAGTATTTCAAATTATCTCGTAGGTTATCGTTGTTTTTTTCTTTCCTAGATAGAAGCGCGCGTGCGTGTGACCTTGACACGTACACAGACAGGGCTGTTGCAAATTTCTGAGAAAATATTAATTTTACTTTTCTATGGGAATTTCGAAAACGATGTATCCAACCGTTGCACACGTCAAAGTATTCCAGTGCTTGGTCTAAATACACGCTATTTGTTTTCCTACATAACTTCATCAACACGTTGTATAGATACCTAACCTTAATTTTCTTCGTTTTTATAATTGTAGAGTACCGGTGGTGTTGTGGGATGCCCTCGCATTCTGATCGTAAGGTCGTGGGTTTGAATGCGGTGATGCAACAATGGAATTTCCTCTTCAAAAAAATTATGTCCGCAATGTCAGTGTTCTCAATCGGTGAGGGAAAACATTGTGAGGAACAGTTAGTATTCTAGCAGCGGCAATGGGCTTGCAACCCTTCACATTGGAATACCAGCTTCTGCAAAATATGGAAACTTATGTACCAAAATAATGTAATATTTGACGTACATTTGACAACTCCTGTAGTACTGAGGGATATCTACCGTGCCTGGGAATCGAAGTCGTTTATTCAATTGTTTATTACTCCAAAATTGTATTAAATAATTCTATTAGGTTCTCATTTACAATTTTTATGCTTCTTCATACCGCAGATAAGAGAATACCTACTACTAGGTACCTACCTACCTATTATGTTTACCTTTTTCTGTATGCCTACGCCTCACTAAACTTCAATAATGTATTACTTTGTAAAAGGATCATAAAAAAGAACGGTAGGAACCAAGCCGTAAGTTTGTTGCCTGTTCTTCTAGGCTTTAGTCGCGTGGAACTGGCACCTAGAGTCACCTAGCTTTAAGACGTTTTACAGTGATCCTTGTGATTTTATTGAATAAATACCTTTTGACTTTGACTTTGACTACACACTAAATTCTGAAACAAATTATTTTACTTTCAAAAGCTGTTATTATTTTATTTGAGGCTCAAGGGAATTATTTAATAGGATTAAATTTTAATGTAATCGCTGGAACTGCAGTGCCTTTAATTTTTAACGAGCAAAACCGCATGGAAGTAATTACTCACTGGTTTTGATCCAATCTGGTAAAACGATTATTCAATTATGCACTAGGTACTACATATATGGACTGTGGACATGGATATGTGCAGGAAAACCGTTTTTTAAATATTAAATACGTTGTAAAAATTGGGTGGATTTTCCGCAGAGCACTTTCTACCCCTTAAGTCAAAGAAAAAGTCAAAGTCAAAAGGTATTTATTCAATAAAATCACAAGGATCACTTTGAAACGTCTTAAAGCTAGGTGACTCTAGGTGCCAGTTTCACGCGACCAAAGCCTAGAAGACTAAACTAAGCAAAGCTTGTTATATGGAAGTCAGATAGCTGATACTTTTTTTTGTAATAACATACCTACTTATAACATAATTACCTAATACTAAATACCTAATTAACACCCAGACGGAGAAAAAATATCTATGATCATCACACAAATACATATAATAAGTGACTTAACATCAAGTGAGCCAACTGCTTGTTCCACCAGTAAGTTGTATATGTATAAAAAAGTTAGGTAAAGTTAGGATACTCATATAGCATAATTTAAACCTACTAGTTATACTGTTTACTCACATCTTACATAGGTACCATAAATTCTGAGAAAAGTGTTAGATTATGGATAGTTTCAGATTTATTTATTGTATACACTTTATCAGAAACTCGACCGAAAGAACCAAAGAAACCGAAACACAATAACACAATGTTTACCACAAACACGATTATCCTCAAAACATTTCAAAGAACGTATCGGTTACTTCGGTAACTACGTTTAGGTTTGGAAATAAAATTATAGAGTACCTTTTCGCTCACGGAGAGCGTAACATGCCCGTCTCGTGATCCGCATACTAAGGAGCCTGAAGGCGTCGGAGGAAGCTCCAGGTATCGATTTCTGGTGAGTAACGTTTGTGCCGCAAACACATCTGTTTTGATGTTTTTGGAGAGACATTTTTACTGTTGAAAGCATGGAGGTATTATACGTTGAAAGGGTTTCACGTGTGACGTACGAGAGCTAGTGTGAGAGTATTTTCGGTGTATGTTTGTATAAGCTTAGAACTTAGAAGAGAGCACTGTTGGTCTGGTGGTAGCGGCCCCGCCTTCTAATCCTAAGGTCTTGGGTTCAAAACCGGTCGTGCACCAATGAGTTCTTCTGTTCAAAAAATTTATGTGCACAATGCCAGTACTCTTAAACGGCGAGGAAAACATCGTGAGGAAACCGGCATGTCGTATAACCTAATAAGTTCTATAACATGTATCAAGTGCTCGAAAGGAGCCTCTTGAGGCGCACTTAAAATCCTTTCAACACACTGTTTCGAAAGAAACTAGTGACACGACAAGAGAGAGAGAGAGTTCATAATAGCTACGTAGCCATTTAAAATATACCTTAAATATAGAAGACAGAACGAATCTGGAGTACGTACTCGATGCTAAGAGATCTGAGTAGATATCTAGAGATCAAAGTCGTCAATCTATTTCAGTTTTTTTACTATTAATATTTTATTTATTTATTCTTAGATTCACAGTTTTTCTTATTGTCTATTTGAATCTATTAGATGTAGGTACACTGTGCACTAACCAACTTGAATCTACATTTTATAAGCAAAGTAAGTAGGTAGGTTAAGATATACCAAAATAATGTGAAAGTTAACAAATAAAACAAAAAATCTGAGTTGAAGTTAAAGTTAAAGTTAATCGCATAAAATAAAATAAAAAAGTAAGTGTTAGTGTGTAAAACGTGATAGATAATGAATGTGTAGTGTAGTGTGTCATTGTGTGTAGGTAGGTAATTAATTACATAGTTTGTTATATTATTGTAGCCATTTTATTATCATCGGGATGGTGATCTATTCATAATTCAAATGCTGGGGCGGATAACTCCACCGGTAACTCACCCATACCCACTTGAGCTCAACATCTTGAAGAAGGTATCCCGTTTCTTGAAACGTCATTGACAAACCCTTTTAAGAAAGGTATAACGTAAATTTCTTTGACGATAATTTGATGGTCGTTTCAGAAACAATCGAAAAGAAAGGTGCGATAGTTATGTAATATAACCCTCTTTTGGTTTTCCAGTGGGGTAAAAAGAACCCCGATGGTTAGCCGAGCCGTTACGGTCAGCCTTCACCGTTAAGTGATACTTTAGAATACTTGAGTGTTAATATTTCTGTTGAATGGATAAATTGAATAAAAGGGTAACATGAAAGGGTCCTGAAAGAGCTGTGACGATTTTACTATTTATTCAGTATCATCATTCATTTTTATTCATTCATTTATTTGAAGTTTGGTTACTTTGTGTAACACTGTTACGTAATATTTTTACATTACAAGTTTTAGTTGGGATTAAATAAACGTATGGAATACCGACTAGGTACTGCAAAATGTGGGTAAAGTCAAAGACAAAAGGTATTTATTCAGTAAAATCACTAGGTGCCAGTTCCACGCGACCAAAGCCTAGAAGAACAGGCAACAAACTTACGGCTTGGTTCCTACCGTTCTTTTGTATGATCCTTTTACAAAGTAATATAATACAATATTGAATTTTAGTGAGGCGTAGGCATACTAAAAAAGGTTAACATAATCAAAGGTATGTGCCAAATGCAGTATTTGGACATACTTCTGACTACCGACGACGACTGGCGACGCCCTTGGGTCTGATTCAGACACGATCTACAAGGATTGCTCAAGAGTAAATGAAATGAAATATCCCTTTCAAGTTAAGAAGATTTAGACATCAGTGAGTAATCTTGCCTTGTTTCAATAATAGACATCTATGGATGAGTGCACCTCAAAAAATACAAAGCATTTCTCCTGGCGAGTTAAGCCTGTGATTGAGTGGTGGGGTCAAGCGAAAAGAGCAAAGGTGGAATCCCTTCTGACCAAACAGTTCTCAAGGGTGTCCACTTACGCTGAAGCACTGGGCCCCGTAATCACAAACGTTATGGAATTAAAACAATACTAACAGACCTACGACTCTGACATTCTCAAAGAATGTTTAGTACGTATACCTGGTATCTGAGGATATCGACTGTGCCTGGGAATCGAAGTCGTGAAGCTGTTTCTTTTTCTCTATAGGTACACCTTTAGTGGCTGAATTCTACGTATAACAAAGTTAGTAGAAAAGTCAGAAAACTAAAAAATAGGTTTGACACGTATCAAACCGTGTAGGTTAAACAGTCGTGTGGATTGTCAAAAAATTCTAGATAATGCGTGTTGATTCCGAAAATAAAGTAACATCCTAACTATATAGAAACGCGTAGTGTAGGTAAGTCAAATGTAGGTATTTTTTACAAATAATACAATAGTCACAAACAAAACAGCCATTTACATAACTGTAAAAGTAGAAAACTAATCGATTGATATAAACACAGTCATTCAACGTGTAACTTTATTGTGAAATCGATTGTGAATAAGGCCGTAAAAGCCTTCTGCGGGTACTACAACTGAACTGCCTAAAGTAAATAGAAGGAATTTATTTAACTTCACTAGAGCTTGTAATAGAAAAAATACACTCTTTGAGGTAATGTACAATACCAAACCCCAATTATTTTATTTTAAAGATTACGTTCTACATTAGCAGTGGTTGAATTAGCTTAAGGCTTTAGGGCAGCTAAAAATCTCTAATATAAGCTGAAATGAGCCTTAAATTATGTTCACTTCAGCTTATATGAACTCACAAATTCTAAAACCATGAGTTAAGAGGAAAGGATACCTGCACGCAGAAAAAAATATTGTTGGCTCCAGCAATAAAACTTTAACGGGGGAGAGCCCACCATATTGTATAGTCCGGGCAACAATGTTTTTATTGTCAAGAATTAAGTTGTCAGAACAACAACATTCATTCAAAAAATATATGTATTGATACTACAACAATGTTTCTTTTGTCAAGTTAAATCTCAGTACAACAATTATTATTATGTGTATTGATACTACAACAATGTTTCTTTTGTCAAGAAGTAAATTGTCATTGCGACAATATATCTTTAACAAAATATATGCATTGATACTACAACAATGTTTGTATATTGTTAACACAACAATATTTTTTCAATAAAGTGTGTTTGTATACTACAACAATGTGTCTTTTGTCTGTGGAACTAATCCCATTTAACTGTGACTCTGCTGTAATAACAATACTAACTTAAAAGAGCAACAGCTGTACTTTGTTAAATTAAATATTTTCCTTTGTAACCACCATTAAAGCTTAGTCACAGTATTAAGGTTGTTGGACTTAATCAACTCATGATTATGTACAGTAGCAAAGTTATTTGAATGCAGGAGCTACTCTACATCGTGAAAACAACAATGCTTTGTTAATATGAAAGAGACTTCGTTCCAGTAGCAATGTTATGTAAATGCAGGAGCTACGCTACTTCGCGAATACAACAATGCTTCCTTTGCTAATATGACAGAGCCTTCGCTCCAGTAGCAATTTTATTTAAATGCGGGAGCTACGCTACTTAGCGAAAACAACTAAACTTCCTTTGTTCATATGACAGAGCCTTCGCTCCAGTAGCAATTTTATTTAAATACGGGAGCTACGCTACTTAGCGTAAACAACTATACTTCCTTTGTTCATATGACAGAGCCTTCGTTCCAGTAGCAATGTTATGTAAATGCAGGAGCTACGCTACTTTGCGAAAACAACATTGCTTCCTATGTTAATATGACAGAGCCTTCGTTCCAGTAGCAATGTTATGTAAATGTAGACGCTACGCTACTTCGCGAATACAACAATGCTTCCTTTGCTAATATGACAGAGCCTTCGCTCCAGTAGCAATTTTATGTAAATGCGGGAGCTACGCTACTTAGTGTAAACAACTATACTTCCTTTGTTCATATGACAGAGCCTTCGCTCCAGTAGCAATTTTATTTAAATGCGGGAGCTACGCTACTTAGCGAAAACAACTATACTTCCTTTGTTAATATGACAGAGCCTTTGCTCCAGCAGCAATTTTATTTAAATGAGGGAGCTACGCTACTTAGCGAAAACAACTATACTTCCTTTGTTAATATGACAGAGCCTTCGCTCCAGTAGCAATTTTATTTAAATGCGGGAGCTACGCTACTTAGCGAAAACAACTATATTTCCTTTGTTAATATGACAGAGCCTTTGCTCCAGCAGCAATTTTATTTAAATGCAGGAGCTACGCTACTTAGCGAAAATAACTATACTTCCTTTGTTAATATGGCAGAGCCTTCGCTCCAGTAGCAATTTTATTTAAATACGGGAGCTACGCTACTTAGCGTAAACAACTATACTTCCTTTGTTAATATGACAGAGCCTTCGCTCCAGTAGCAATTTTATTTAAATGCGGGAGCTACGCTACTTCGCGAAAACAACTATACTTCCTTTGTTAATATGACAGAGCCTTTGCTCCAGTAGCTAACTGTCCTTTGTTAAAACAACTACACTTTCTTTGTTTATACATAAAATCTTTTATTCAAGTAGCAATATTAATTAAACGTAGGAGCTACTCAACTTTGCTAAAACAATTTATACTTCCTTTGTTCATATAAAAAAGCCTTTGTTCAAGTAGCTTCCATATAAAACAACTGTATTTTCTTTTTTACTACGAATATACCCTTGGTTCAGTAGCTAATAAATATATTAGCAAATAATGTAATAACACATTTGCTACTGAACCAAAGGTTTATTCGTAGTTATAAAGAAAATACAGTTGTGTTATATAGAAGCTACTCGAACAAAAACTTTTTCATATGAACAATTAAAGTATAATTTGTTTTGGCGAAGATGAGTATATAGCTCCTATATTTAAATAATATTGCAACTTGATCAAAAGCTTTTATGTATAAACAAAGAAAGTGTAGTTGTTTTAGCAAAGGAGAGTTAGCTACTGAAACAAAGGCTCATTCATATTAACAAGGAAGTATAGTTGTTTTCGCGAAGTAGCGTAGCTCCCGCATTTAAATAAAACTGCTACTGGAGCAAAGGCTCTGTCATATTAACAAAGGAAGTATAGTTGTTTTCGCGAAGTAGCGTAGCTCCCACATTTAAATAAAACTGCTACTGCAGCAAAGGCTCTGTCATATTAACAAGGAAGTATAGTTGTTTTCACGAAGTAGAGTAGCTCCTGCATTTAAATAAAATTGTATCTTACTAGTGTATTAGTACTAGTAACTAATACTCATTTGATTTCCCAAAAAAGTAATTATGCCATCGTAGGTATTGTCATTTAGCTACCCCAATAAACTAGTTTGCCAACATACTCTTATATTACAGTAAACTAGTTTATGTTTGAAACACAAATGAGTATTAGATACATAGGTACTGGCAGTACAATAATTCCCTACTGAAACAAAGGCTTATTCGTAGTAACAATGCATGGCAGTATAGCTGTGAAAATAGCTACTGAAATTAAATTCTAAACACCTAAAGTATACTAAACAATAGCAGCTACGACGGTTTTACCTAACAGTGGTCCAAATTATGATAAAAACAATCTATTATTTTCAGGGTATTTGTGTATTGTTAAATAAGAACTTATAAGGTATGATTACAAAAAAATTATTACTCTCTTATAATTAGGTACCTACATAATAGTTAGTCTAAGTTTGAACACTTCTTGCAATAAAATCTGACATTACCAGTAGTAACCCAAGTCTGTTAAGTCGTAAGTTTTTTTCGTTTTAGGTTCTTTGTATTGCGAGTCCGCAGTTTTAAACGGAGAAGCAATAAGCGCCTCTATCGGGCGTGCTGAAAACTCTCGTGTCTGCATACAAAACTGCGGTCACGCGCAATACGGAAAACCAAAAACAAAAAAAACTCACGACTTGGGGTACAAGTCAAGTCTAATCAATACTTTGTATGTTGTAAAATATTATAGTAGTTATGATTACACGAAATTAATTACTTTTATGAGTAGGTACCAACGTAATAATAAGCTTACACTTAATACAAATTTACGACGACACATTTTATAAAATATGTACTATTATTTTACATACCTACTATAATTATACTTATGGCGAATACAAGAGCTACTGTGACTCTCAATCGCACGTTTAGACATGTTGAAAGATATAAAATCAATAAACTAATTTTCCTAAGCATGTATCGATCAAAATGATTTTTTTACTAAACTGTGTGCAATGTGATTGAACACAAAATGGTTGATTGCTATTTTTTCTAAAATAAGTTTAGTTATTTTATATCTTTCAACATGTCGAAACGTGCTAGTGAGTCACAATAGCTCTTGTATTCTCCTTAACACAAACGTAGCAATAATTTATTATTTAAAGTGGTTCTCGCAAAACAATGTACTGTTCAGAATGTGAAAAAACAATATTTGCAGTATTTTATGGTATTAGAAGATTGGCATATAGAGATGAAAATAGTCGAGCCATAGTTATTTCAAAGGGCATTGCTACATTATCTAAACTAGTTCCTGCAATTACGCCTAGAAGATAAAGTACCTACCTGCACTATTTAAAATATTTTGTTAATGTCTTTTATATGAATTCTATAATTGGAAATTTCTGGTGCAATCTGAACTAGCACATTTAAATTTATTTACGGAAGGATGATAAAACTGCATGTGGACTTTTAATTGTCAAAATGTCTGAAATGAGTTTTGGCACAGTTCGCAGGGTACCATATTCTTGTTAGATAATAATTATATCCAAAATCAATAAGGTAAATTAACATTCAAAACCTAAACGTTCAATACGTGTAACAATTCACGCAGAGGTACACCCTCAAGTCATACTTAGACCTCATATTGAACATTGCACGTTGTATAAACATCCAGCAAATACCCGAGTCTTTTGGCTATGCTGAATCTAGTGCCCAATAGATGTGATAAATTGTTTTGATTGCAGAGCAAACATCAGGCATTTGGTATCTCAATCCGTTATTAACGACGATTTCATAATGAGTTACTGTAGCCCATGAACTTCCTACAGCAAGTACATACGGTTGGGGTGGAATACCTTTAGCAGCCACAAATGCATCCCTGTCGGCGCAATATCCTTCAATATCTGAAGCTGTTGTTACACGAGTAAGAAAGCTTGAACGTACTTCTTCCTTTGACAGCCTCCACAATTTTTTCCTTGGTACAGAAGCAGTTGGCACTTGACGTAAAAGCGATATTATTCCCAAAAATGCTGCTAATGATGCCTGGTATTCTCCAACTGAAAAAATACATTATGAAAATACATTAATACACTTACATTACCGTATCTTAATCTTTTATAATAATTATAAACATATCTATTGTTTTTTTAACTATACATCGTGGCGTGAATGGTGATTTTATTTTTGTAAAAGATAAAGCAACATTTAAATCCAAAGATTACTCAAAAAAAACGCTCGTCCCATGCATGTTTCCAGTATGATAGTAAATCCGCAGGGGGCTCTTAGTAACAAAATACAAATACTAAAAACAAATATTTTGCAATATGATCTTAGTAATTAAAATTACCTACCGGTAGCGAAATCGAGCAGCTCAAGCGTAGTTTGATCTTGCCTGGAAGAACTTTCCTTTTTTGCCAGAAGTTGCAGAAGCTTTGTTTTAATAATTGGAAATTTTTCCTCAAAAACTTGTCAGCATTTGGGTACACTTTCTGGAAGTCCAGGGATAACTGCAACAAATACAATTAAAACATATAACATGTGTAAAATTAACTACATGATATACCTACATATAAATAATGATGAGGGATTAAAGATAAGTATACCTAGGGAAGCGGAATATGTCAATTTATTGATGAGATCAGACAGGTTTTAAACCTCTAATATCTAATGCAACTACTCACCAGTTCATGTCCATCGGGCAAAGTGAGGGCAGGAAACCAGTCAAAGTATTCTTTGCATGATAGACCTTCTGCTTTCAGTTTACTGTTTAATTGAAAAGTGGTGAGCCACTTTGTCACCACTGTCTCTCGGGGCGATGATGTTCCCCGCAACCAGTTTAAATATTCTTGTGGAGATGAGGTTGATTCAAAATCAGAGTCGTCAACAGTAAAACTTTCTGGAAGAGGCCTCACACGTTTGGAATTATTCTTTTTAGAGCACCTGCTATCGCTCTCGCTGCTTATGCTACTTTTCCATTTTGACTTTCTGAAGAAAGAAGTAACTAGTCGTTGATGTGTAATCAACCTGTTGTGGAAGAGGCCACTACGGCCTGCACAATTTTTCCTCCGACGACATGGTAAGCGACATATAATACACTTCGGTAACCTCTTTCTTGGATAAAGATACCTCAAGTGCCCATTCTTGCTAAATATTTTTAAAATTTTTGCTGTTCCAATATTTTGACAATCCAAATATTCCAACTCTTTGTCTTATAGTGAATTCCATTACTGTAATACTGTAATAAATACATAAACAAGTCATTATTTAAAAAACAGCAAAATACCAGACTGCATTTTTTTTTTTGAAATTTGTTGATGGTAAATGACCACTTGGGTACCCTTGATCAGCTTCTTTAATCCCTACATTGTTCCACCAAATACCCAGTGTACATTCTCCCTATTCTAATAAATATAAAACCAACTGAATGGTGGTAGTTTTTAATATGAATTATGGTTTACCTGAATTGACGTATCTACTGGCCCATCATCTTCTGTTACGAACAATATAGGTAGGAGATGAAACATTGCTATTAGATTTCATCTGAAAAATAAAAATAAAATGTTTAAATTAAATGTATATGTAACTGATAATGCTATCACATTGAAAACAACCAACTTCAATAACTACAATTTTGCTATTTTTTTTAGTTTCTGTTAATTTTCTAAGAAATAAGTATTATTAGGTACCTATATGGGTTCGTTTATATTATACCGTTACTGTTAAGGCGAATACAAGAGCTAATGTAAAGCTAAAGGTAGGTAGTTAAAATGCATGTCAAAACATAACAATACTACTAGGTACTAAGAAGAATAACCTAGTGAAATTCCTTACATTTATTTTCTGTTTTAGGTAAGTACCAAAATGGTAAGTAGTAAATGGTAGGTATGTAGCAAGCAAGGTATATACCATATTAATATATGGAATTGTCACAGATACATTGGTACATTATACGTATGTACCTCGTAATAATTTTCAAATAAAATTTTCCAATCAACACCTACATGGATTTCAAAGTACGAAACAAAATGGCGTCAACAATTTTGGCGCCACCACCACGCCGCGCCGCTCTCGTTGGAATAGATAAATTGGTGGAACTGTGTAGTACCTAATATTTAAATGGTTTTAATTATTATTATACTTAAGTACCTTATAATAAAATTATTGAACCACCAAAAACCTTTTCCCATAATTTGTGAAATCACAACTTTGTTAAAACGACAAAATACTTTGCTGCCTCTATTTTATTCATGTATTCAATTTAATCATATCTCAAGGTAGGTAGATAGGTACTTTAGATGATTCGGACCATCCTTATTTCATAAGAGATAAAAAGCTATTAAAGTAAATAACATGAAAACTCTTACCAATGAAACTGTTCCTTGTATGGCCCAAACGGGTAGAATCAAGAAATTCTTCCATTTCACACTTCAGGTAGGTAACGCAGATCACAATCACAATAATATTAAATCACTTTTTACAAAAATCAAATCAAAGTAGGTAATCTACGAATCTACATTCCGCATAAGTTCCAGTGCGCAGGAGTACGCTCGAGCGAGCGACGTGCGCAACGCGCACGTCGCTCAATACAAATGGCTGTGTGTGTCTGCTGCCTGAGTGGACGTGAGCAGGCGCAGTGTTGCAAACTCGTTTTTTTTTCCTCCCAATAATGCCGCGATCGGCAGCAAAATTTTTCATTATTTAGAAGCACTCACGTAGAAGCAGTAGAAAAGGTTCAATTGGCTGTTAACAAAGTCCACGACTGGACAGAAAAATGGCGAATCAGATTAAATGAATCTAAATCGGTCCATATAAATTTTACAAATCAGAAGGAACATTTTTGTCCAGTGTATATCAATAATAAGATCATACCCTACGAAAACACAGCCAAGTACTTAGGCATGACACTTGATGCAAAACTTCGCTGGAAAGCTCATGTGAAAAAATAAAAGATATGAACTGGCATTCCACTTTGTCAGTTCAAAATAAAATTGTTTTGTACAAACAGGTCCTAATGCCAATATGGACATATAGTATACAGTTGTGGGGCTGTACCAAAAAGACTAACATCCTAATTATACAAACTTTCCAGAATAAAGTGCATAGAGATCGTAAATGCGCCCTGGTACGTCAGAAATAATGACCTTCACCGGGACCTTAATATTGAGTTCGTTGACAATGTTATAAAAAAATATGCAGAAGCTCACGAACATAGACTTCATCATCATGTGAACGAGAGATAGACTTCATCATCGAGGCCATCCAGCTCCTCGACAACACGGACATAGTGAGAAGACTTAAAAGAACTAAACCTTTTGAACTAGTGTAGTGTAAAGTTATAATTCATGTAGTTGAAGGTGAAAAACTCTAATCAAGAACACAAGAACAAAGTGTCTTTGCCTTAAATAGAGGCAGTAAGAAAAGTGTTAGTGGACACATTCTTAGATGTAGCTTACTTTAAAAAACTAGGTCAGTATTAAATTACCTATTGACCGTAATTATGGCTAGATTGTAATATTTTTAGATTATGTTAGAAAACAAATATTACTTACCAAAAAAATTATTATTATGAGGTATTGGGAGCTATGCTATAAATTTTATGCAACATGCATGAATGAACTTGAAATTTTGCATGCTGTTTTTTATATAGCGTTAGTAGTTCGTTTAAATACTATGATGGATTTGTGGTGGTATGTCATCCGGCGTCGATTGAAACTAATCGGGTGTGTTAATAAAACCGTTGGCAACACCAATGCCACGCCACGTTGCCCCGCCGCCCCGCCCCGACGACCAATCTACAACCGAACATGTTTCGACAAGTTTTATTGTCTTTGCCGTGAGCACAAAATTAGTTTTGTTAAATTTCCTATCTATCTATACCTACTTTGTCGTCGGATTAATGTAAAGTGTGATTCTTTTAGGTCATACCTATGCACGCATACACACGTATGATTGTTCAGTTGGCTTCAGTTCAGGTACCTAGGTACCTCTTGCCTCTGCCTCTTTTTGAATATTTCGAATGAATACCTACCTACTAAAGAAGGAATAATATGATTAGAGATACTTAGTAGATGGTATAGATAAGCACTTAGGATAGACATGGATATAGACCTCGTGGGGGCGCGCTGGCGCCCCCTCGAATTAGGTACCTACCTACCTACTCCGGAAATGCTGCTGCCCATTCCTCGGTTGCGTTGACTTGTCGCCTCTCACGACATCTCGATTGAGGGGCTTATTCTTTTTCAAGATCACAACTAGACATGCGCAAAACAGTACTATATAGTGTAATGCCATATGGCATGACATTTCGTACCGCGTTATACCTATAGTATGCTATAAGTACGCAGTACTCTAAACATGACCTGACGTCTGACGCGCTATGCTATGCTAAGTAATGCGAAGGGCCGCTATTACTTTTGGTAGGTACTGACTGAATGTTCTGTTCCGATGTTATGTAGGTAGGTTATAGCGATAGACAGACCTTTCGTTAGTATATTATGTATGTTATGTTATACCTATAAACGAACAATTATTGCAAATAGACCTGTAGATAGGTATTTTTTACGTACCTACCTCGGCGGGGACAGGTCAATGGAAATTTTTCATTTATTATGTTAATCTGTATTAAAAAAACGGATCGCCCAGGTCCTGCCTACACATAGAATAATGAGTTTCGCATTATACCTACCTATTGCAATTGGACGACATTCGATAACTATGAAGTTTTTTTTGATCCGTCATCGTCGTCATTTAATTTTATCTGTTAAAGGTACCTATGTCTAATCTAAGTAATGGTAATGAAGCAAAGCATGCAAGTTTTGATTTTATAAGACGGGGCGGTGCCAAAGAAACGTAACCCTTATCCAGAACGCAATACTTTATAGATTCTACTAAACGGCGGCGCGGCTAGTAGGTTATTAGTCATTAAATTATAATATTTTCCGTAAGTGACTACACCGCCGTTAATTTTAAATTAGTTCTATCTGTCCATGGTTGCCTGGAAGAGATCGCTCTCAGCCATAAGGCCGCCCATTGTTTTGCCTAAATGTATGCCTTAATCCTGTATTTTGTTTCTGTGTGGTGAAAAATAAAGAGTTATCTATCTATCTTTATAGCGCAGAAGGCAGAGCTATTACCTACAAACCGAGCTATGAGGGCTGTCATTCATTTGTAATCGTAAAATCCTCTACTTTTAAAACGGTTTTATTTAGTTTACAATGAGAAGATCATCCAACAACACCGCCGTTCCCTTTTTTGCGTGCAGTAGGTATAGGTACAGCTGCCTACCTAGAGTGAACGCAGCACTTGCAATTAATAGATCGAGTAAACGAAGAAAAAATATATGTGATTAGCGATCTGGTCTGATGATGGAGCCAAGGTCTGTTCAACGGAACTCTTCAATAAATACCTAGGCCATTTGAGTTGAAACTTGGTAGTACCTAAATATAGGTCCAGTTAGAAGGTGATAGTCAGAGGCAAGTCAAAACTTTGTGTATTGGTATAACGGACATCGCGAGATCTCAGCTCCCTCAGCACTCTTTCGATGTCACCATCGAAAGTAGGTAGGTACTTTTTATAGGCAATCATAATTGTCATCTACCTGAGAAGTCTATTGTTGGGCATGGCATACGCCTTCTCCTCATTAACACACTTGCAAAGTTTCATAGTTACCACAGCCACATATATATTGTATGAAAAATGGTAGTTTAATGCTACGACTGTAGTTACTTTGTTAGATTTATTTGCAATGTTTACATTGACACACTTGCAACGTTCTATTGTTACCACAGCCACATATATATTGTCTGACAAATGGTAGTTAAATGATACGACTATAGTTATTTTGTTAGATTTATTAACAATGTTCACATTGATACACTTGCAACGCTCCATTGTTACTATAGCCACATATATAATGTCTGACAAATGGTCGTTAAATGATACGACTATAGTTATTTTGTTAGATTTATTAACAAAGTTCACATTGACACACTTGCAACGCTCCATTGTTACTATAGCCACATATATATTGTCTGACAAATGGTAGTTAAATGATACGACTATAGTTATTTTGTTAGATTTATTAACAACGTTCACATTGACACACCAGCAACGCTCCATTGTTACTATAGCCACATATATATTGTTTGAAAAATGGTAGTTAAATGATACGACTATAGTTATTTTGTTAGATTTATTAACAATGTTCACATTGATACACTTGCAACGCTCCAATGTTACTATAGCTACATATATATTGTCTGGCAAATGGTAGTTAAATGATACGACTATAGTTATTTTGTTAGATTTATTAACAACGTTCACATTGACACACCAGCAACGCTCCATTGTTACTATAGCCACATATATAATGTCTGACAAATGGTCGTTAAATGATACGACTATAGTTATTTTGTTAGATTTATTAACAATGTTCACATTGATACACTTGCAACTCTCCATTGTTACTATAGCTACATATATATTGTCTGACAAATGGTAGTTAAATGATACGACTATAGTTATTTTGTTAGATTTATTAACAATGTTCACATTGATACACTTGCAACGCTCCATTGTTACTATAGCCACATATATATTGTCTGACAAATGGTAGTTAAATGATATGACTATAGTTATTTTGTTAGATTTATTAACAATGTTCACATTGATACACTTGCAACGCTCCATTGCTACTATAGCCACATATATATTGTCTGACAAATGGTAGTTAAATGATATGACTATAGTTATTTTGTTAGATTTATTAACAATGTTCACATTGATACACTTGCAACGCTCCATTGCTACTATAGCCACATATATATTGTCTGACAAATGGTAGTTAAATGATACGACTATAGTTATTTTGTTAGATTTTGTAACAATGTTTACATTGATACACTAGCAACGCTCCATTGTTACTATAGCCACATATATAATGTCTGACAAATGGTAGTTAAATGATACGACTATAGTTATTTTGTTAGATTTATTTACAATGCTCATATTGACATACTTGCAACGTTCCATTGTTAACACAGCTACATATATATTGTACGACAGATGGTAGTTTAATGCTACGACTATAGTTATTTTGTCAGATTTATTAACAATGTTCACATTGTGACACCTAAAACGTTTTATTGTTAGCACATCTAAGTTTTTATTAACTTTGATGTAAGGACAAAACTAAATTGTTCCTAGCACATTAAACGACGGGCAATCAGCGCACAATAAAGAAGTTGCTAATCCCAACTAAGCTCTTTCTGTAATAGTAACAAAATATTTAGTTGCTGCGACAGGAAATTATCAACAAAGCATTTATTGTGGCTTTGTTGGCCATTTTTTTCCTGCGTGTGAGAGACTTTTGAAAAATAGGTATTTGGATAAAATGTTCCTGTCTCGCTGCATGCAGCCGCCGCGCCCCAAGCAAGAAAGGGACAACTGCAGCTCAGACTGTTTTAGATACATAATTATTGACCAAAACAGCATTTCGTAGTTCCCTGTCTGTTATGCCCCTATGTTTTCATTTTTTTGTATATATGCGTAATTTTTTCTCTCAAAAGTTTGCTTTACTAGTTTTCGTACATAAGCAAACTTTTAAGTAGGAAAACTTATATCGATCAAAATGAAATTTTTACTAAACTATGTGCAATGTGATCGCACACAAAATGGTTGATTGCGGTTTTTCGAAAATGAGTTTAGTGATTTTATATCTTTCAACATGTCGAAACGTGCGAGCGAGAAGTTGTTTGGAGCAAAATCAAACACAAAAAAGAGACTGTTGTTTACAGTACTTCATTAAAATAAAACCTATTTGCGGTTTCAACCGAGGCCGTAACAAGCGGTCTTATTGCCTATTGCGGTCTGTAATTTAACAAAATTAATCACTCTTATGTCGTCGTGATACGGTCCATTTTAACAATTCAGAAAATTAAATCGCTACAAGACATCTTGTTTCCAACAAACGTGAACGCGCTGGATAGCTTTTCCAGATTCAATAAATAAAAGAAACCTCTACCAAGAACCGTTTACGTATCCCAGGGTTCGTTAATTAGGGGTCCTAACCCAATTTACTGAGAGCGAAGTTGTTCTGTTTTCCTAAAACCTTTTACCGTGATTTTATGACCGTCAGTTCTAATTCTCAGTAATACTTGTTTAATATAGATATATATCGTAGTTTTTTTTTATTTTTTTCTTTTTGATGAAATGTGGTGGAAAGGAAACGATGCCGAAAGTCATTATAATTAGTTACTATAAAAATTAGGGGGGTAAGTCTAGTTGGTGTTAGTCTCTGTGAAGTTATGCAATTGTTATAGCCAGAAGTAGCTTAACATTAGGTGGAGGTGGCCAGCATTATTTAAAAAAGAACAAAAGTAGGCATGCTGTTTATTAGATCAATCTGATATTATTCAGATAAACATCTATGAAGTGTTAGTATGACTTGATATAGACAATGTCGTCGCTCACGGCATTGTTTAGATCGCGAAAGGACTTTGAACAGAGAAAGCTCAAAATAGTTTTTACTGATTTATAAGGGCGTCCTATGTCTTCTTATGGGCAGTGGACTTCTTAGTGTAATGTTTAGTGTAAGTTGTTCAGGCTAATTAATACCCCGAGCCTGACAATTAACGATTGGTATATAACATTCACCGTTTCGTAGGAAACCAAAGCTAATGAGAAAGTCGTGTGTGATTAGTGGAATAAGATTGGCATGTGTATCCTATCCTTCGAATTCTTTTATAAAACGCTAAAATGTATTTGTCAGAATATGAAACCGAGAGCACATGACGACTCTTCAACACAAGATATTTTGTGTTACACTTATCTATTTATGTTTGTCTGTATGTTTACAGACAAACATAAATAGATAGATAAATTATGTATTGTAAATTAAAAGAAAATGGAGGAGGCCTTTACCCAAAAAAAGGTCCACTACTCATAGCTTTAAGAAAACTAACACTATCACTAACAGGTAATAAGCAAATACTAAAATTTAACTAACATTATGAACTTGTAATCATCATCCATAGCCCGACTTCACCCACTGCTGGGTATAGGCCTCTATCTGTATTTGAAAAACTTGTAATACCTTTCTCTACTTTTCTTTCTTTTCTTTGACAGCCTTGACAGCTCAGTTGGTAGTAGCTCTGCCTTCTGCGCCGCAGGCCGTGGGTTCGATCCCCACCGAGAACAAACATTTGTGTTGTGAACATAGATGTTTGTTCTCTGTCTGGGTGTTATATAATATTATAAGTATGTATTTACAAAAAAAAAAGTAATTATGTATTATATCAGCTATCTAGTTCCCATATTACAAGCTTTGGCTTAGTTTGGGGCTAGATAGTGCTGTGTGGAAAGTCCTCCAATATTTATTTATTATTTATTACACGGAAATAAAAAGCTATTATTAATATTACTATTATTAAGATTTACAATTTACACATTTTCTTTAGCATCGAACAATCCTATATTTTTAAAATAGCAAAACTCCAGTTCCCAACCGAAAAATACACGCAGAACCGCTGAAAATATCTGTCGCCCATGCAGACCGTTTTGTAAACGACAACAAATATCATTGTTGATGCATAGTGAAGGAAATAAGGCATGAAACGTGTCCGCCAGCTGACAGTCGTGTACGTGTTTAGTGTCCGGACGTGTACGCTGTCCGGACGTGTACGCTGTCCGATGCACCGGGCCACGAAGCAGACGATTATGTAAAGCAATTTTGGATAACTTCCGGAACGCTACAGATAATTGTTACCCTACTGGGTTAGTTTATTAGTGTTTCTGTTAAGACGGATACTGCCGCTGATGTACTTTTAGCGCTATATTTTTACCCAGCGACCAAGGGTATTAGTTTCCGTTAAGTGTGGAAAACAAACCCTTTTTTTTATTGTTACAGCTTTATCGACATTGAGATTGAAATGACGCTGATAACCGTCAAATAGCATTTTGCTCGCACAAACTTTTTTATACCAAATATTTTTTTTGTCAAGATAACTGGTAAATTTTCATACTTAATAAAATTGGAGGGAATTGTTTGACGGTTTTCACTCTTCATTTTTAGTGAGCGTTTTAAGTTTGAGTCTACACTGCCCATAAATTAAATAAATTCATAGTTCGCCAAGCCAAGTAGGTACGTCGTATACAAGGCGTTTCCATAATTGTGTATATAAACTTCAGGGGGCTAAAGTACCTATCAATATGAATAACTTTTTGTAAGGAACCAACACTGTAAACGCGAAAAAACAACAGCTGTTTCATACATTTTAGCCAGGTAGGTATTGAACTTTTGTATGAAACAGCTGTTTTTTTTTCGCGTTCAAAGTGTTGGTTCCTTAGAAAAAGTTATTCATATTGATGGCCCCATGAAGATATTGACATTAGCCCCATGAAGTTTATATACACAATTAAGGGAACACCTTGTATATCTACCTCACTTCACACTTAAATCATCCTTCGTATGTTTCCCATCTATTGAAATACTACTAGGGCATTTCACCCACACTTTTTTATGTACCTACTACTCAATACTCGCAGTAATATGTTGACGATGGAACTTGCTGAGTATCATTTTGGTATTATGTATATCATATAACATATATAAGAAAATATCACATCTTTGAGGCTTATCTTTGAGATCATAATACTAAAGTGCAAGGTGTACATTCCCCCTGCTCATTTATAAATGCGACGATTGATTTCTTGTTTCAAAAACATAGCTCAGTAATTAGTAAGAAAACTGCTGGCAAAAAAAACCAACGAACATTTAAAAACGTGAAATTAATCGCGCTTAGATCACTTCAATATCGCAAAAGCATTTATTTCGCAAAGCTGTAGAATGAAAAAGTGTTCGAAGTGAGAAAATTAAATAGTTGAAAAGGATTTTAGTTTTACTCTTTTTCTTTTTGAAGAGCAACTAAAGTTTAAAAAGTTAAGAGCGTCTGAGCTGAAGTCCTGAAAGCAACTAGTGAACGATTAGTGAGCGCTCAGTCAGTGTCGGAGCCATAGACTCATAAATTAGGAGATAGCACTGGTAGGTGGTGGTATCACTCAGCAGTGCGTATTCGCGATGTTCCAAAAAAATCCAAGGCAACATCGACACAAACCTTATTAGGTTTCACGATGTTGTGTAAAGTAAAATTTTACCTAATATTTTTGTTAATTAATTAAAGAAATGTATTTTTAAAAACACAACACGAGATTAAATCAAATAATTAAGGTGTTGGTACCTGATTGAATTTCGTGCGGTGTTTCTGTATTTTTGTTTTAGCACTATAATTCAAAATAAGCGCGAAATAGTGCCAAAGCAAAAATATAGATGTTAGGCTACTGTATGCTACATACGAGTATTATGTATAGAGATCAGTTAAACATATTCTTTTATAGTGTTCTTTCAAACAATAGCAACCAAAAACATTTTCTCTAAACTTCGAAACTGTTTGCAAAATACACGATTGGGCATTTGCATTGCATTGTTTTTGCATTGCAAACAATTACAATGATGAATAGAGACGATTTCGGAATGTCCATATGCTGCTTGTAAGCAATTTATCGGGAACGGTCTATCTTCTTTAGTTAATTAATCTGTGGTCGAAACGCTTATCTTTGGCTGCTCTTTTTTAGGTTGCTCTGAAAAATGGATTGAAAAATTGGCTAGCTTTGCAAAAGTTACTAACCTTCGTTTTCCCAAGCGTTCAATACGTATTTTATTAATTTTGTAAAGTACGACTAAAAGTGTTTTGTTGATTTAAACATTTCTTTACAACCCATTAACAATTTTAAGACGTACCACTGACTACTAATTAATATTATCATCATTTGTTTTTATAGTGTTTACCTACACTTAAGGAAAATCAAAAAGATTTAATATCACGGTCACGGTCGCATAAGTACCGTAGTATCATGTCCCTGAGTTATTCGTCGAGTGCGATTAGAATCCGATGGCGCAGTTGGTTAGCGCGGCCCCTTATCAAGGGGAAGGTCGTGGGTTCAAATCCTACTCGGGTAATAACTTTTGGGACTATATTAAATCTTTGTAATATTATCATCGTGTAAAATATAATAAAAATATTTTACTATGGATAGGTAATGTATTAGGAATGAACAATCTGAAACTATTTCAATAAAACAAGGTTAAAATAGTTCTGGAGATTAAGATATCTGAAGGGATATCTACCGTGCCTGGAGATGGAAGTCGTGAAGCTGTTTCAGATAAAAAACAGCACAGGCAGAAGCAGTAATCGTTCTACGTTGTATTAACGTGAGCAACACTATTCAATCTTAAATACCTTTCAAGTAACTTTAAGCCTTATATCGTGTAAACAAGGTTCGAAAGTGATTACACTCTTGAACCGTAAACCCAAATAGCGCCATTACTACCCAACATGGAGTCTGTACATTCGGTACTCGCGTGTACGTGTACTTATGTAATTATTTCCTAAATATTTAGACCCTGGCTGCTGTGATCCTTTGCCATAAAACTTCCTAAGTTATTGACGCCGGAGGTCGTAACGTTTACAGTGAACCACACAAGTTGCACAACATTTGTGTCTTATGAACTTGCTTTAAGGTTCAAATTGTTAGGTTTTTTGGGGGACTGTACATGGCCATATTGCGTAAGGCTGTGGTTGTGTTTATTACTAAAATGCGCTCTTGTTTTTGTTGAATTGTGCTATGTAATGTTGCAGTACCTAACCGTGTATTTATTTAGAAGGTATGGAGTTTACGCCTACGAAATACCTACTTATTTATTTATTTTTTTGTAGTCTTTTCAATTTACGGAAATGTTTATCCCTAAAGTTTTTTAGGGCTTATTTTTCCTCGAAAATGTTATCCATGAAAACTACTGGATTTTCCCCAACTTTATCTGACTCTAATCTAACGTTTTTTTTGAGGTTGTCTGCCGGTTAGTTAGATTACATTGTTTTTTTTTTTCTTAGAGTTGAAAACATTGATCTAAAATTTAGATTGCTTATCTGTAATAAAATAAATAACATAACTGTAAATGTGCTGTGCTAACTCTGCTTGTGTTAATCAATACAATGCAACGATTTTACCTAAATCTTTTAATTAACTAAATACATTGGCTTTGTGACGTTATAATAAAACCAAATTCTAATAAAAAAATATGTTTACATTAGTTGATTTTAACACCTATGTTCAACACAGTTTTTTTTTTATAAAAACACACGTTTTCGTACTCAAAATAAAAAATATAAAGGGTAGCATTATCTGGCACTCCCATAGGCCAATAATACCGCTAAAATACTGCTTTCCAAAACAGTAGAGACAAAACAAACCACAAATCTCCATGTAAATGTTTGCATCAAGCCTATGGTACAAGCACTCCACCATAAAGTCTGTACATTTTGAACCGCTATTACTTGCCTTGTTTACGAGAGGAACGCTCCCAAATTAGGAGCCTCTGGTTTGCTAAAACGAGGTTCCACCTACATGTTGTTAGATAAGAAACCTAACGCTGTGCCTTGTTATGCCCAGCTTTTATATCGCGACCCAGAAACTTTGCTCCAAATTGAATGAGACTTGCTCAAATTACGTTGATCCTTGGGGCTGTTACATAACTTTTTTCATATTACACCGTTTGCAACAATTTGTATCTGTTTGAAACAGGTAAATATGGCGGCTTTGCGGATACATATTAGCTGCAGTTGCAAACAAAGTCTTTTTTTTTACACAATTAGCTGATGGAACAAGCTTATGGCCAACCTGATGCTAAGTGGTAACCATTACCTATAACAAAGCATTGCCTCGGTAAGTCACGCACGATAGGAACGTGTCCTACGTACGATGCACTACCCTGTGTCCATCAACTTGACGCATACAGATGTTAAGCCGCATGTGCCTGTAATTACACCGGCAGCCACACCTTTCAAACCGAAACACAGCAACGCTGCTTGGCGGCAAAAATAGGCATGGCATGGTAATACTTATAACCGTAACATAGTCCTTATCTTTTTCTACCTGGCACGTATGAACGTACCTTGAAAGAAAGTTCTTATAAAACAAATGTATTTTTGTGTAACCCAATTTCAAAGTAAGAACCAACACAAAATTTTATTATTAGTTCGTTGTTGTGAAATAAACAAAAGATTTTCATTGTCACAAGTTTTGGTTACGTAGATGCACATGCAAAGGATATTTTATGTTGCGTAAACTCCTCTAGGTAGTATATGAGATAAAAAATAAATATCTAGAGGTGTAGATATCCTTCTTCCTATTAGCATATGTTACCTATCTAGCTAGCTATGTGTGATGCGAGTTAGTAGAAAACTTAAATATTTTTTTCTATGTTTTCTATACTACTACAAACGAAAATTCTTTCACTACAATCCACTACTAACGTTTGCAAAGTCGGTGGACTCAATTTTTTTTTTTTTGTTTTACTACAAACGAAAATAACTTCACTACTATCCACCACTAACCTAAAAAAATTTTTTTTTTTTAAGTCGGGTGCCAACTTCACATAGCTTGTGTTGCGCCACAATAAAGGTAGTCTACCGTCTAATAAATCAGTGTGAATTATACCGTCTTTACGTTAACACATCTGTAGGCTTCCTATGCAACAGTATACGTACCTATAGGTTCTCGTATAGGCATTACAAGTCACGAACGTAAGTGCCTATTGACCTCAGACGCTGCTCACATCATCTTAATACACTAGTAGTTCGCCCCGAACTGAGATCTCGTGATGCGACCCGACGAACGCACCTAAACTTTGAGTAGGTGGTAGTCAAAGGCAAGTCCAAACATTATATTTGGACTTTTTTCTGACTACCGCCTACTAACTTGGTACGGTAACCAAGTTTCAACTCTATTGGCCTATTTATTGAAGAGTTCCGTTGAACAGACCTTGGCACCATCATCAGACCTGGTCGTTGTCACCATTTTATGAGAACTGAGTACCTCCTTAATTTATTTCAAGAAAAAAAAATAAGAAAAAGCAAAGTAACTGGCCGACCAGTAGAAAAACCTTGATGCTAACGAAACTCTTAGAGATTTGAGCTCTTGGGTCGCTGGTTATCTTAATTTTACTTTTGTGTTGTATCTCAAAAACCGAGCGTCCCAGAAAAAAAGTAAAAGTTGTTTTGGAATGTCCAAACAAAGCCCTTTCGTATGACATGTAACTTGATTTATTTAAGTCACTTTTTTTATTTTTGACCCCTTAAAAAACCCCATATCTTAAAAACCCTTCATCCGATTTTACTCATATACTTACCAGTAAATTTCTCAAGTACAAGCTGTCGTCTTATCAAATTTCAAGCAGATAGGATCAAAGGTTCGAAAGTTATGGCCAGACAAACATACATACATACATACATACATAAAATGCCAAATCGCCCAAGTTGAAACTAGAATCTTCGTTCGCTTCGCTCACTCGATCAATAAATCCAGTAACCAGTAGAAGGTGGTTACGATGATTGGATGTTTATGGGTCAACCACACCCTAACCACTAAACCAATAAGGATGAAACTTATGACAAATATAGTTCGTAATATGGATTAGCATATAGGCTACTTTATTCCGAAAAGTTACCAGCAAAAATATGAACGAACGCAATAAAGGGAAAGTGGCTTAAATATTATTGTCAGCGATCACTAATAATACTGCAAAATGGTATGTGCTAAATGTTATGTTTGGACATACCGCTGACTACCCCCCTTGAACGTCCTCAAAGAATCTGGAGTTAGTACTTGGTACTAAAAGATCTGAGGGGATATCTACAGTGCCTGGGCATCAAAGTCGTCAAGCTGTTTCAGTTTCAGTTTCACTACTAATACGAGAACAAAGTCGCAGACAAATACTAAAAATTTACTAACCAATTTGTGTCCTGAAATTTGTCTCAGATTTATTACAGTTGAATAATTTAGCCCAAATTTCAGGCCGTGATGGCCGGCAGTCACACGTTACAGCGAGCACGTCACAAAACGGACCAGATCTGATTACTGGACGTACTCAGTTAAATATGTTACAACTACGTTCCAATGTAGGCTTAGTAGGTTTGTGATAAAAGCGTACGCAACTCTGAAATGTCAAAGGTTATAAGAAAATCATGGCAGGCGAATGTTACGTACTTCAAGTGCTTCATGTGACAGTTTTTGACTATTTTTCACTATAGATCATGGTCTAAGAATAGCTCTTTGTGAAAGGCTCGTCCGGGGAAGTACTACCACCACGCCTTTTCTGCCGCCAAGCAGCAACGCTGTGTTTCGGTTTGAATAGTGTGGTTGCCGGTCTAATTACAGGCTCAACATCTGTATGCCTCAAGTTGATGGACGCAGGGCAGTGCATCGTAGGGCACGTTCCTATTGTGCGTGACTTACGAGATATTGCTTTGTTATAGGTGATGGTTACCACTTAACATCAGGTGGGCCATGTGCTTGTTCCATCACCCAGTTGTATAAAAAAATATATAGTATTTATTAATATCAGATTCTTCTCTTTGGCTTCACGATTTAAGAAGAGTAAAAAGTAAAAAAGTTAAAGTAAAAATGTGTTTTATTGACATAATTTCATCAACTGGGGTCATCCCATACACCTTACACGCTAGCTTACAAACTCTTGATATTCACAAGCTCACTTACATACAACTCCAAAAGGCTGGTCATATTAAACACTTGCCGCATTGTCCGCAAGTTTTTATCTCTCAACCAATAACATCGTCAACGATTTTTCGTTTGGCCAAAAGCCCGCGAAAAACGTAAACTCCTCACCTAGCGAGAGAAAAATATTTTTGAAACTTAAATAATAATAATAATAATTATGACATAGTTAGTTACAGTATTGTTATTGAATCCATAGGCTCCCAAACTAGTAGAGTCTTTTTGCATAATATCCATCTATGACCTAGTATTATTAGCAGTAGTATCGAATCCTATGTTTTTATAGTACAAGTTTTGCTAGATACTGTGTAAAATGTTCACCAACATTTATTACTTACATGATTATTATTATGTTCACGGCACACGGTTAAGTTAGCTACTTTGTTTTTCCTGTGGATAAGACCAAATAAGCTTAGAAAAAAGGTATACGATCTTCATAAAATGGCCTCGAATGTTAGTAAGGTAAACGTATTCCACTCGATAGCCTCAGTTCATCTCTGTTGACCGCAAACGTGTGTCCATGCATAACCGTTGAAGGTTTATGACGACCGTAGGCAGGTGCTACGGCGCTACGAAAATTCTATTGTTTACGTGCTCCGTAGCTGTTCGTAGCAATCTTTAGTGAGCTACGCCGGTTACGTAGTTTGCGTCATTGCGTTTAATAATGGTTGGTTTTTGGGTTAGTCTGTATATAGTTAGTTTTTAGGGTTCCTAAGTCTGACAAGGAATCCATAGATCTGCCATGTTCATAGTTCCTTAGTCAAAGACGATTTTGAATCCTCTTTCATCCACGGACTTCTCGCGATTCTTACAATGTCGTCGATCCATCGGGTAGGAGGGTGTCCCACGCTCCGTCCAGTTCTCTAATCTTGTCTGTGTGACTTCTCAGACTGATGATGATGATGATTCCAGACTGACACCTGAATTCTTATCCGATGATTACACAAGTCATTGGTTAATTTGTTGGTGAACACTGGTCTTGTTAGAACGCCGCTTCGAAGTTATTTTTAATTTTTAATGCGAATAAAAAATATGCAGTTGTGATCGTGACTCAAATAGTATGCACTTTATGGAATGCTTGAAATACATTTTTATTGTAAATTCCATACTAGAATTCTTACCGTTGCTGCACAGAAAGTGTTACAATATTTATATATGAAAATGATAAAAATACGAGGGGAAAATAATACTCACATTGATAGATCCTAAAGGCCCTTATTCATATTGGTCGCTGAGCGCTCCACTAGCTTAAACGTTCGCTAAGTCTGTTGCTATCTCTTTTTATTTTGATGAAAGTGACAGTGACACGAATACTTTACAGAGCCGCTATAACGTGGATTATGAATAAGATAAGCATTTACGTGTGGCATAAATAAATGATTTTGTATTGTACTGTATTCTCAGATCTCAAGACGCCTTTGAATATATCTAAGGAGTTATCAGAGACGCGTCCATACGTTTTTGCAGTATTTATTTCATTCGAGACAATCTACAAGCCTATTGCCGCTGATAAAATACTAAAATCTAAAATATTACTAAAAATAAAATAAAATCCCTAGAACGGATACGTATTATTTCAATCTCGTAATAATTTAGTACTTATAATTGAACTAAATTACAAAATTACATAACAATTCTGGAAGGAATTCATTCTGTTTGTCTGGAAGAGATCACGTTAAGCCATAAGGTCACCCGTTGTACTCAGTGTATGGACCTATAGTTATTCCTGTAATGTTTTTTTTCTTCGTGTACAAAAGAATTAATCTAACAATCTATCTATCTAATAACCTGAATACAATGGAATTTGAACAAAAGATAAAACTGAGGACAAAGGAAATGAATACCCCAAAAGTGGTATATTTTTTTCATTCTCATAATGTACTATAGAAGATAACAATTTAATTAAAGTTAAGGAGTATCTGCGACATAATTACGTCACGCCAAGTTCCGTGTCAATTATGCTTAATTCAAATCGAAATAAGGGACAAAGCCATTATAGTGGAATGCTTAATTGGATTAGTGGACTAGTATTGATCTCTGCGCCACCTGCCGGTGAACAATGAAGCTATAAGAGGTCTGTGGTAATCCTACTGTCTTATGTTCAGATGTTTGTGATATAACTCCGGTAACCTCACGTCTGAAAACTGTAACAGCTTTTTTTTTATACAACTAGCTGATGGAACAAGCTATGGCCCATCTGGTGTTAAGTGGTAAACATCACCTATAACAAAGCATTGCCTCATAAGCTACGATAGGAACGTGCACTAGGATGCACTGCCCTGCGTCCATCAACTTGATGCAAACAGATGTTAAGCCTCATGTGCCTGTAATTACACTGGCAACCACACTTTTCAAACCGAAACACAGCAACGCTGCTTGGCGGCAGAAAAAGGCGAGGTGGTAGTACTTCCCCGGCCGAGCCCTTCACAAAGAGCTCTACTACTCTTAAAAGCTTAACGACTTTGATCCCCAGGCACGGTAGATATCCCTTCGAATCTCTATTCGGATAAAATACAATGAACAATGCTTGTACAATTTGAAGTTGGGTTGGCACTGATTTGGATTAGTTGGGCTATTTCTGGATCGTTTGCAACGGTCTGCAGATAGCTCAACTATTTCATGTCTATTTTTAACATTTTTTTGTATTTTCTTCAACTTTGTTTTAATGTATATAAAAAAAAACTAAAAAATAACAATTAAGTTGTCTTATTACCATAGTTTGGTAATAAGACACGGCATGGACTTTGCCTCTTTGGCAAATGTTAAGTGTTGACCGTTTTCCGTCACCACTATGTAGGTTAAGGTTTTTGTGACAAAAAAAGATATTATTTTATACAATTCTATTTTAACTAGGTTAATTTGGTTGGGTATCACTCAGAACTTCGTGGTTGCTTGTTTATTACCCAGATTTATTTATTCATCAACACACTCGCAAACTAACAACAAACTAAAGTATGTAAAGAAAAACGTACATGATCAAATTTTCCGGATATGTACCGATTTGGACAATTAGTAGTTGCGGCGATGGGCTTGCAACCTGTCACGTATGGAAAACCAACTACTGCAAAATGAGGTATGTGCCAAATGTAATGTTTGGACGTATCTCTAACTCCCGCTTAGACGTCCTCAAAGTATCTGGGGTTAGTACTTGGTACCAAGAGATTTGAGGGGATATCAACCATGCCTAGGGATCAAAGTCATGAAGCTATTTCCGTTTTCCTTTCCGGACAATTAACAAAGAACCATTTTGAAGTAGAAATCCAGAATACATACATTTTATAATGGAAAGCTACATTAGTTAAATTGAAATAGCTGGTCAAATGAATAAACTTTTCCCAATAGATGAGCAGCTCCATTCACGGAAGCTTCCGTCCCACATAGAGTAATGAAAATATTTGAACCTCAATATTTTACAGAAAACCGTTACTCCGAAATCTTTAAATTTTCTTGCCAGCTTCAGCATAATGTATTGATGAAATTAAGTAATAAATTCCAGTTTTTATTGCAACCCCGACGGGATGAAACGACCCTCTCACTTCACTCATCCCCTTTGGACAATGCAGTAATTTTTTCAAACCCCGTTGCATATTTGAAAAAACCATTTTGTTGAACAAATTGGATTCCCCAATTTGCATTCTTTATTGCAAACAAATAGCTGCCTCGAGACGGTGAACGATTATTGAGGCTTTAAAGGATTGGCTACTAGGGAACTTCGAACACGTAAAGTGTATTCGATTCTAGGGTCAATAATTCTAGTTTACACTTTAAGAAGAATTTCTTTAAAATCCAGGATTCTAGTACTCAATACTCAATATTCAATACATTTATTGCTTACACATGGTTTATTTTTGGTACATACATCGTTGTTAGTTGTTAGTAAGTATCAAATGGACCCTGCATAGGGTATGGCAACATGGATATAGTGCCATGTATAGGTTTACATTTCTATAAAAACGTAACATAGTGTAGGAAGTGAGGTTAATTATACTAACTGTCTTTCTAATCTACTGTCCTTTCACTGTACTTATAAAGTGTCAATCGGATTTGAGTAACAAAAATTGTAATCTCATATTGTATTGAAATTTGAGATTGCAGACGATTGGTAATGTTTTTTCATACAATTAGCTGATGGAACAAGTAGATGGACCACCTGATATTATGTGGTAACCATCACCTATAATAAATCTTTGCCTCGTAAGTGACGCACGATAGGAACGTGGCCTACGATGCACTGCCCTGCGTCCATCAACTTGAGGCATACAGATGTTAAGCCTCATGTGCCTGTAATTTCACCGGCAACCACACTCTTCAAACCGAAACACAACAACGCTGATTGGTGTTACTTCCCAGGACGTGCCATTCATAAAGAGCTACTCTTAAAAATTAAAAGACTTATATTTATTAGTATCAGCTGCCTATGAATATAATTCACAACAGTTATTGACCAGGATTTGAACTGGACTGTCGCTTTGACATAGGAATGCGTTATAGCACTCACCAATGTCCTCAATTCCACTTAAATACCTGTTGGGAATGTTAGGATATAATTTCAACAGCTCTGAGCGACCGCAGGCGTCTTACCCTTACCATGAGTCTACAGACAGCTCAAGGAAACACCCAATCCTAACTTGGTCTACCAGTTCTATATGCTAAAGTACAATTTCATACAAACAGATGCTATACCTACAACGTCCTTGTCGATCCAAATTGACATGCCACGAGGTATGAGTTATACTTGATAAACAAATCTAAGCTCTATTCCGTGAAAGCTAAGGATATAAGTCAAAGACTTGTATTCTTGGATACCGTACAAGATATTCAATTCGCTTGCATGGTTGGCCTCGGACATGCTTTGAACTATATGGAAATAGGGTAACGAGGAACTAGTGACCCATATCACGAATATGCATGTATATTGCATTGGCATTGCAATGTATGCATGGATTGGTGCGGTGCTCGAGGTAATAATTTGCGGCCATTTTGTGCGGGGCTGAAATTTCAGAAAAGCATTTTTGGGAACGGTCAAACCTTCTGAAATATTCGGTGTTCTGAATACAGTTCACTCTGCCCCGATTGGCAACAATCCATTTTTGATAATAAATATAGTTTCTTTCAAAAACACAAAATAAATACCATCACGGTTTTCCCAGGCGCGGTAGATTTCCTTTAATATATCTGAGTACCAAATACCGAGATTCTTTGATATCCTCAAAGGGTAGTCAGAGGCCCAAAAATTTTACGCATACTCACATTTAGCAGTAGTTGGTATTCTATACTTGACATGTTTCCTCAAGATGTTTTCTATCACTGTTTGAGAGCACTGGTATAGTACTTTTCCTAATGATAAAAAACCACCTGAAACTTTATAAATTCCCAACAACTCCAATTGATGTCAATATGTTACAAAACTCAATGCAAGTTTGATTGCGTACAAATTGACTATTCGATCATGGACCTACAAGGGACCGTACATAAAAGTTTGAAAGAAACGTCGGGTTCAAAAGTTAGGCCCTCGCGCTGTGACGGACGACCGGCAAACACTCGCTTTCCGGAACCAAATCGTATATCACAAAACAAATACAATAAGATCGAGGCTCGACCCAAACATCATTCTTCAGAAATACTAGTGAAGTGAAAGATAAAACAAAAAGAAATAGGTTTATTGTCCCGTTGAGATACAAAGTACGGGATCCTTTTAGGGCGCTGCGCTGTAGAACGACACCTGTTTGTCAAACCTCGTCGCGCTTTTGGGTCGAGTTCGTTAAAATTTGATGCGTCCGGAGTTACCACTTTAAACCGCTTTTTGCATATTTTATAGTAATCTCACTTCGAGGGGTTGTTTTTCTTTTATGGCCAAGCTTTTTAAGGCTAGATAATTCTTCGTGGAATAGAGACAACATAAAGTTTTTCTATTATCTGCATAAGTGTTAGATACCTTAAAATTCTACTGTAGGTCACGGAGTTTTAGAAGACCTGCGATAGCCAGAAATGCCTCTGTCGGTAATCTATCCAAATATTAACCATGCTGAACGTTTCTCAGTATACGTATATAGAATATATAGTATATGTAGTAAGTATAGCTGATTTATTAGAAACGACGAAGC